>CP136057.1:294565461-296965461 GCA_032464435.1 Aegilops umbellulata
TTTTGGGGTTAGTCCCACTTTTAACATTGCAGATTTAAAGCCTTATTTGGGTGAGGAAGATCAGCTTCCATCGAGGACGACTTCATTTCAAGAAGGGGAGGATGATGAGGACATCAATACCATTGTAACACCCACAGCCCCTGCTGCTATACATACTGGACCAATTACTAGAGCTCGCGCACACCAATTAAATTATCACGTACTTTCGTTTCTTGGTAACAATTCTAATGTTCATGAGAATACGATGCTGCCTAAATTGGATACATTTGTTTCGCTTACAAATGAAGGGCCTGTCATGGATAATAGGGATGAACACTGGAGCAAGACCAAGCATGGAGATGATGGCATGCGCGAGGGGAACAAGAACGAAGTTACAAGTGATGATTTCAGGACTTTGAAGCCACCATAATGAGTTCATGAAGCCTTGGACGAAATGTACAAAATGCCACTTCATAATATTCATCCAGAGGCTATTCTAGGTGCTGCGTTGATACGTCTCCGTCGTATCTACTTTTCCAAACAATTTTGCCCTTGTTTTGGACTCTAGCTTGCATGACTTGAATGGAACTAACCCGGACTAACGCTGTTTTCAGGAGAATTGCCATGGTTTTATTTATGTGCAGAAACAAAAGTTCTCGGAATGACCTGAAATTCCACGGAACTTATTTTTGGAAAATACTAAAAATATTGGTGAAAGAATCAAGGCCAGGGGGCCCACACCCTGTCCAGGAGGGTGGGGGCACGCCCCCTACCTCGTGGGCCCCCTGGAGCTCCACCGATCTCAACTCCAACTCCATATATTCGTGTTCGGGGAGGAAAAAATCAGAGAGAAAGATTCATCGCGTTTTACGATACGGAGCCGCTGCCAAGCCCTAAACTCTCTTAGGAAGGCTGATCTGGAGTCCGTTCGGGGCTCCGGAGAGGGGAATCCGTCGCCGTCATCATCATCAACCATCCTCCATCACCAATTTCATGATGCTCACCGCCGTGCGTGAGTAATTCCATCGTAGGCTTGCTAGACGGTGATGGGTTGGATGAGATCTATCATGTAATCGAGTTAGTTTTTTTAGGGTTTGATCCCTAGTATCCACTATGTTCTGAGATTGATGTTGCTATGACTTTGCTATGCTTAATGCTTGTCACTAGGGCCCAAGTGCCATGATTTCAGATCTGAATCTATTATGTTTTCATGAATATATGTGAGTTCTTGATCCTATCTTGCATGTCTATAGTCACCTACTATGTGTTATGATCCGGCAACCCCGAAGTGACAATAATCGGGACCACTCCCGATGATGACCATAGTTTGAGGAGTTCATGTATTCACTATGTGTTAATGCTTTCATTTGGTACTCTATTAAAAGGGATCCTTAATATCCCTTAGTTTCCACTAGGACCCCGCTGCCACGGGAGGGTAGGACAAAAGATGTCATGCAAGTTATTTTCCATAAGCACGCATGACTATATTCGGAATACATGCCTACATTACATTGATGAATTGGAGTTAGTTCTGTGTCACCCTATGTTATGACTGTTACATGATGAACCGCATCCGGCATAATTCTCCATCACCGATCCAATGCCTACGAGCTTTTCATATATTGTTCTTTGCTTATTTACTTTTCCGTTGCTACTGTTACAATCACTACAAAACCCAAAAATATTACTTTTGCTACCGTTACCGTTACTTCCATATTACTTTGCTACTAAATACTTTGCTGCAGATACTCAGTTATCCAGGTGTGGTTGAATTGACAACTCAACTGCTAATACTTGAGAATATTATTTGGCTCCCCTTATGTCGAATCAACAAATTTGGGTTGAATACTCTACCCTCGAAAACTGTTGCGATCCCCTATACTTGTGGGTTATCAAGACTATTTTCTGGGGCTGTTGCCGGGGAGCATAGCTCTATTCTTTGAGTCACTTGGGATTTATATCTGCTGGTCACTATGAAGAACTTGAAAGACGAGAAAACAAAAAATTATCCCTCAACTACGAGGGGGGTAAGGAACTGTCATCTAGCTCTGCACTTGATTCACCTTCTGTTTTGAGTAATCTTGCGACACCTAAACCAGCTTCTGCTATTCATTCTGATATGTCGCATGTTGTTGATGATGCCACTTCTGCTATGCATGATACTTATGATGACACTACTTCTATGCTTGATACTACTGTGCCACTTGGTGAATTTCTTAATGAACAACTTGCTAGGGCTAAAGAGAATAAAATTATTGAAACTGATAGTGTTGATGAAAGTGATGATGAAGGCTCTCCCAATAAATATGAATTGCCTGTTGTGCCCGAGGGCTATGTTATGGATGAAGAGACTAAAAGAGACTTTCTTGCTTGCAATGATAGAAGTGATCTTAAGAAATTATTAGCTACTTCACCTATCTTCGTTACTGATAAGGATTATGAATTCTCTGTAGATCCTGATATAATTACTTTGGTTGAATATGATCCTTTTTATGGCTATGAATCTGAAACTGTTGTGGCACATCTTACTAAATTAAATGATATAGCCACCCTATTCACTAATGGTGAGAGAACTCGCTACTTTTATATCCTTAAAATATTTTCGTTCTCATTAAAGGGTTATGCTAAGATATGGCTTAATTCTCTTGATCCTGGTTGTGTGCGTAGTCCCCAGGATATAATTTGTTACTTCTCTGCTAAATATTTCCCCGCTCATAAGAAACAAGCTGCTTTAAGGGAAATATATAATTTTGTGCAAATTGAAGAAGAGAGTCTCCCACAAGCTTGGGGGAGGCTTCTCCAACTACTTAATGCTTTGCCTGATCATCCTCTTAAGAAAAATAAAATACTTGATATCTTTTATAATGGACTAACCGATGCTTCCAGAGGTTACCTGGATAGTTGTGCTGGTTCTGTTTTCAGGGAAAGAACACCGTATGAAGCTGAAATTCTATGGAATAATATGTTGACAAATGAAAATAATTGGACACTTCCTGAGCCTATTTCTAAACCAACTCCGAAGAAGAGGGGTGTTCTATTTCTCAGTCCTAAAGATATGCAAGAGGCAAAGAAATCTATGAAAGAAAAGGGTATTAAAGATGAAGATGTTAAGAATTTACCTCCTATTGAAGAAATACATGGTCTTAATTTACAGCCTGTTGAAGAAATATATGATCTTAATTCATCACCTATTGAAGAAGCACATGGTCTTGATAAACCGACACAGGTAGTAAAGGTAAATTCTCTCTATAGATTTGATGAAGGTGATATTCCTCACAATAAGTCTGCTAGACAGTGCTTAGATGAGTTTGACAATTTTATTGTTAAACAAGAAAACTTCAATGCTTATTTTGGTAGAGAATTAAAACACAATTCTTATATGCTTGAACACTTGGGTGATTATATGTCTAGAGTTAAAGGCGAGCTTAAACTCATTAGTAAACATGCTTCTATGGTTACCACTCAAGTAGAACAAGTATTTAAAGCTCAGAATGATTTGCTCAATGAATTGAATAGTAAGAATAATGACTATGCTGTTAGAGTGGCTACTAGAACTGGTAGAATGACTCAGGAACCTTTGTATCCTAAAGGTCATCCTAAGAGAATTGAATAGGATTCTCAGAGAAATAATATTGACGCAACTAGTCCTTCTAAAAAGAAGAAAAAGAAAAATGATAGGACTTTGCATGCTTCTAGTGAACCTATTGCTGAACCACCTGGGAATCCAAATGATATTTCTATTTTTGATGCCGAAACAAAATCTGGTAATGAACATGAACCTAGTGATAATGTTAATGATGATGTTCATGTTGATGCTCAACCTAGCAATGATAATTATGTAGAAATTGAACCTGTTGTTGATCTTGATAACCCATAATCAAAGAATCAACGTTATGATAAGAGAGACTTTGTTGCTAGGAAGCACGGTAAAGAAAGAGAACCATGGGTTCAGAAACCCATGCCTTTTCCTCCCAAACCATCCAAGAAAAAGGATGATGAGGATTTTGAGCGCTTTGCTGAAATGATTAGACCTATCTTTTTGCGTATGCGATTAACTGATATGCTCAAAATGAATCCTTATGCTAAATATATGAAAGAAATTGTTACTAATAAAAGAAAGATACCGGAAGCTGAAATTTCCACCATGCTTGCTAATTATACTTTTAAGGGTGGAATACCTAAGAAACTTGGAGATCCCGGAGTACCTACTTTACCATGCTCCATTAAAAGAAATTATGTTAGAACTGCTTTATGTGATCTTGGAGCCGGTGTTAGTGTTATGCCTCTATGTTTATATCGTAGACTTGATTTGAATAAGTTGACACCTACTAAAATATCTTTGCAAATGGTTGATAAATCAACTGCTATACCTGTCGGTATTTGTGAGGATGTGCCTGTTGTGGTTGCAAACGTTACTATTTTAACGGACTTTGTTATCTTCATATTCCCGAGGACGATAGTATGTCTATTATTCTTGGAAGACCTTTTTTGAATACTGCAGGGGTTGTTATTGATTGCAACAAAGGCAATATCACTTTTCATGTTAATGGTAATGAGCATACGATACACTTTTCAAGGAAACAACCTCAAGTCCACTGTATCAATTCTATTGGAAAGATTCCATGATTATTTTTGGAGGTCTTGAATTTGCTCTTCCTACTGTCAAGAATAAATATGATATTCTTATTATTGGGGATGTGCATATCCCCGTTGAGGTAACATAGTGTTATTCGAAATTTCTCCGGTATCATGTTACTCGAAATGAGTTTGTTAACAAGACTTGATCAACCTTGTTAGGGGATTCCTTTTAATGAGCATGAGATGGATGAAGTTAGAAGGCACAACCTTCTGTACCCTCTCTTTATTTTCTGTTATTTAGTTGAAATAAAGTAAAAATAGTATTTTTCTGTCAGTTTTCTGAATTATCCGTGCAATAAAAAATACCCCGAATATAAAAGTTCTCCAAATGCCCCGAAATTGAAATATGATTTTTTTCTAGAATATTTGAGAATATTTGGCACTAAGAACACATCAAGGAGAGCTGGCACCTGGCCACGAGGGTCCAGGGCGTGCCCACCCCCTGGGCGCGCCCCCTGCCTCGTGGGCCTACGGTGGCTCCCCTCCACTTATTCCTGCACCCACACACTTCTTCTTCCTCCCAAAAAGATCACCATCCAGCTCAAGCACAAATCACTAGCATACATTTTCCTATTCTACGTTACTTTGCTATATTTGCTAGTAGGTGTTCAATTGGTCGCGAAAACTTTGGAAACCTGAGTGTCCCTGATATTATTATTTTGTGACATGCCTTGTTTCGTGCTGACACATTTAGTATGGGCGCTATTGTTGCAAAGCGGTTAAATCTTAACCATACTAAGGGCCCCATATTGGGAGGCTTCTTTGCCTCACGCCTTGCTGCATACTATAACATACCTATTAGGCACTATGAAAAAGAAGAAAAATTGCTGCCTACTGTTTATTTAGATTATAAGAGTATGGTAGCACATGATTTTATTATTAAGAATAGGGAAAGGGCACTTAAATACAAATTGTTGTTTGATAAAAGTCACCTTGAGACTATTACCTTGCCTGCTCCTTCCTTGTTTGATTTATCTGCAGGTCAGTATCTCATTCGGCTAGCTACCATCCAAGCGTACCGAAACCCTACATCAGCCACAGAGCCAGAGATGGAACCACAATTTGATCCTTCACGACAGTCTAATTACCAGTGGGATCCGGAGATGATTGCCAACCAGTGACAGTCAGAGGCTTCTTCCTCTCAGAACGACCCCAACTATAACTTTGGATATCCGCCAGGCCAGCCGTGGCAATAGACCAACTTAGGCCAATAGCCTAAGCTTGGGGGAGTACGTATTTCTCACCGACATTACATTTATGTTCGCACACTCATTGCTAGATGTCGGTGCTCATACTTTTTCACTGTAATATCCATGCTAGTTTATTTTCCTTTTTTCTTGCTTTCTTCTTGTGTGTTTGATAAACCTTAAGAAAACTAAAAAAATTTAGTAGTAGCTCATACTTTTGGGAGCATCCTATGGACATCACCATGTCAAGAGTCCGTTCGGCGAGTGACACGTGCGACATCTACTTCACATACACAAAGGTGAATCATCTCCTTTACACATGCTCACTTGACACCTTCGAGGATGGTATACTACTTGACACTCCACTCGTGTGCATGCATAGGTATTGTCGGAACGCTACAGGCGACAAGGAGGAGTGCGAGATCAAGTGTACAACTACACCATCTGCAAGGGAAGCGTGGAAGCGAAGACGGAAGAAGACGGAGCTGTGGAGTCCCCAGCGGCCGGACGACCGACGAGCCACCGGATGTCCGACGACCTACAGCCACCGGACGACCGGACAACGCCGCACGCCCGACGCCTGGAGCTCCAGCCAGCCCAGAAGTCCAACCGACCAAAGCTACAGTGGCCGGACGACCGACGAACGCCGAACGTCCGACAAGTCCCAGCACAGGGACGACCGACACCGACCGGACGACCGGTGCCACGGCGACAGAACGATATTTACGGAAGTCCGAAGACTTCTGGCGTCCGACCCCCACCGGACGTCCGACACCTGTGTGCGCAGCCGCGGGCCTTTGGCCTTGTATCCCTCTCCCACTTACCCCTTCGTGGCTTAGACTATAAATGGACCTCCCCCTCATCCTTTCTAGGGTTAGCAAAGTGATAGTTAATTTGTGTGTGAGCTTTGCTCCTACCTTCCTCTACTCTTGAGAGAGAGAGAGAGGGAGAGACTACCACTCCCATGGAGTTCAAGGCCTCCATGTGAGAAGATCCTGCGGGATATGTCAAAGACCCCTCACGGGAAGATCCGTCTAGGATATCATCAAGACCTCCTCTTGGAGATGAACCTTACCTTGTATCTTTCCCTTCGTTGTTCATGTACCTTGTGGATCTTGTGTGTTTTACTGTCTAGTGGATGTGTGATTGGACTTGTTCTTGAGTGTTTCCCCTTGTGATTTCTCCTCATTCTTCCCCGTGTTCATCATGTTCTTCGAGGGAATACACTCCAATAGTGAAAG
Source organism: Aegilops umbellulata (assembly GCA_032464435.1). Classification (NCBI taxonomy): domain Eukaryota; kingdom Viridiplantae; phylum Streptophyta; class Magnoliopsida; order Poales; family Poaceae; genus Aegilops; species Aegilops umbellulata. The sequence continues at coordinate 294,572,507 of CP136057.1, forward strand.
ATCGGCCTACACCAGGTTAGCCCCGTATCATATGGTATCATGATCCACGTTGATCACATATTTGGAGTCCCTCCCACCGTTTTCTATCATTCTTTTGTTTGATCTCGTCCTAAAGTTCGAAAATCCCCAACAAAAATAGCCCCAATTTTTTTTGTGATTTGTTGGTATGAAGAAGTTTTGTTGATTTTGATCCATGGATATGCTTGGTTTCAAGTGGATCTCGCAATTACCCAAGTTTCTTCACTTTCCATCCACGAAATCTCCTCAATTTTGCCCCCAAAATCTCCATTTTCCGTCCAAAATCGCGTCCTGAAACTCGCATCTCGCGTTGACCCCGACCCACCGGACGACCGTTACTTTTCCGGACGTCCGGAGCCCCTAGAACGACCGGACGTCTGCAACTTACCGGACGACCGAAACCAGCCAACAAAACAGAATTTATGGATGTCCGAGCCCGACCGGACATCCGGCGACCGGACATGTGTCCTTTTACGGACGTCCGTAACCTGTAGATATCAGCTTCGGCTGATTTTTGTTTTGCCCATAACTAATTCATCCGAACTCCGATTTTGACGTGCTTTAGCTCGTTTTGAAGCTATTGACATGCCCCTTCCCACAAAAATACCACCAACATCATTTGACTCCATCAAATTTTGACAACTTTGGCATCTTTGCCTAGGGCTTCCACCACATCATCCGCTACACCACCATCGACTTCTGCAACCTAACCCTTTTTGTTCCCCATTGCATATGTGGTTGCTTGAGTAGTGATTAGAGTCTCCTATGGTGTTTCTGCTACTTAGGGATTGTTGCTTGTTCATCAACCACCACCACCACTTCCGCATAGGCTTGCCCACCATACACTTCCACCATCTCTCTGGAATTTAGTAAAATGGGCATAACTTTTGCATACGAACTCGGATTAAAAAGTTTTTTATATGAAAAATCATCTACTCGAAAAGTTACATCTAAATTCAACTAGGGAAACTCTGTTGAAGATTTTCAGAATCCCCAAAAACCTAACAGAACGAAAGATACAGGGCTTTTAAGATCTAGAGGGGGGAAATGAAAAAAATCAAACTTACTAATGGCGCACCATTTGCTAGGTGCGCCACTAGTAATAGAAAAAAAATGGTTTCGATTTTTTTTGGAAAAAAATGTTCAAAATATGATACATAATATGACCGGGAAGTTTGAAATATTTTTTCAAAATTTCATCACACTCATGAACATGAACAAAGTCATAGACATCAACAAGGTTTAATAGGATTGATATGATGGATATATCAACAAGTGCCTGTTAAGTGAGCTGGTGATGGGGTTGGATAAAATTACGAAGTTAAGCATGCTCGGGCTGGAGTAGTGTGAGGATGGGTGACCTTCCGGGAATTTTGACCACGAAGTGCGATTTGACTTGAGATTAAGCATATTGACCCGAGGTTAAGCCATCTTCGCCTACGGACATACGACATCTTTGCCAACAAGAACCCCAAGACTACGCTCAGGAGAAGCTCCCCAAGCTCAAGTCCGCGACCTCCACGAGCTACTATGATCTCGACACCTACCATAAGATTCCTTTCTATGGGACTCAAGAACCCGAGGAGTATCTCGAGTGGGAGCGCCTAATGGACGACTACCTCAAGCTACATCAAGTTCCTCCCGAAGATCAAGTGAAGTGCGCCACAAGAACCTCCCACGACTATGCCTCGACATGGTGGCTTCACACACCTTCGGAGAGCTATGACATGAGTTGGCCCAAGACGAAGAGATTTATGCGGCGAGAGTTCGTGCCTCCAACCTACACCGAACAACTTCTATGCCAATTGGAGAACACCACCCAAGGATTCAAGTCCATCAACGAGTACTTCAAGGAGATGAAGATTGCCTTGCGATGAGCCGGCGTGGACGAACCCATGTCAATGAAGTTCCACTTCATGATGGGATTGAACAACGACATCTCCAAGACTATCTTCCTCGAGAACTACAAGTCCCTCGACGACAACTACATTGGTGCTCTCAAGGCGGAACAAGAACTCATGAAGGCCAAGGCTTCTCCACCCTAAGCACACTTCTCGAAGACCAAGCTCCAACACGACGAGCATGAGGCTAGCACCACCACGATGTCCAAGCCAGACGAGCTCCAAGATGCTTCTCCCAAGTTCGACTTCACCGCCATCCCTCTTTGTGCCATTGATGATGCCGAGTCTATCTCGACTCTTTTTCAAGACAGTGCGGCGACGACTATGACTACGGAGCCTCTTGAGGAACATCCTTTGGAGGCGAGCGACAAGGCGGCGAGCAAGGATGATGCTTCCATCTTTGGAGGCAAGAGTGATGATGTGCCATCTTCGGCCTTCATCCATGGCGACGGCGATGAGATGGTTGAGTATTTCACCTCGACCACGACGACGTATGATGACTTGAGTGACTTGTGCCACCATATTGAGAGTGAGAGTGACTTCACCACTAGCCCCATATATGACGAGTTGCCCCAATTCCCATGTGAGGAGAGCCACAACCCCCACCACTTGAGTGAGATGAGTGACTCCACCATATGTGACATTGAGTGCACCTACCATGAGGGAGTGAGTGAACCACCATATAGAGAGAGTGTGATAGTTGATAGGTCTGGTGAGGCCATTTGCATTTCTAACAAGTTGACCTCTACCTCTATTGTGTCTTCTCATTTGGTGCTAGGTTCCATATATGATGACACGCCGATTCGCGACGACTATGTCCTTCCTTTGGACAAGACGATGTCCATGGTGGAATATGATGCACCCCACACATGGTTCCATCACGATGAAGATGACCACCATTTGGTCTTTCCCACCTCACCTACACCACTTGAGTGGAATGAACAAGGTAACATAGGCGAAGGTGACGCTCTAGTCCCACTGGTGGACATTCTTGACATTGATTGCTCGCATGATGTTGATCCCCCTATTGACATGCTTCATGCTAGTATGATTTTCCCATGCGATGATTTGCCAATTTATGATGAGTATGATGATTGCCATGTGGAGTCTATTAGTTGTGATGCCATGTTACATAGGATTTCTTGTGACAATTCTTTAGGTCACATCATGTTTGACAATCCGCTTGACTTGTCATATGCTATGCATGAGATCAATCATATGTCATATTTGCAATCTAATCGTAGTTACTATGCATATGCCATTAAAATAAACCCAATTTGCACTTATGGCATAGATGACAAGCCCATGGTTATTGGCATTTGTTTTTCTTGTGATGATATTGATATGCTCCCTTTGCATCATTTATCTCATATGCCATGCCATGACCACCTAGCTTCGGATATGCATTGTTTTGGATGTTGTCCATTTTCTCCATATGATGTTTTCAATATTGCTCATGAGGAGATCCCCATAGTTTCCTCATACATTTTAGGAGATTTTGATCCATCCCATCAATTGCATGAACCCAATACTTGTGTGCACAATATGCTCCCCATGAATGAAAATGCTATTGATGTGCCATATACTTCTATGCTAAATTTGCATCCCCATCGTGTCATACACAATAACTATTCTTTCATGATGGATGACATGTTCTTATACCATGCATCAAATTTCTTTGAGCGATGCTTATCTCGTGCTAACACTCACATGCACATACACATCATGATGGATGATGTGTACATTTACCATGCGCACAATTTCTTTGGTTTGTGTCTCTTTTGTGTAGGTACCCATGAATACTTGTCAACCTCATAATCCCACGAGTTGACAAAACAAGCTCTAGAGAGCAATGATGACTTGGGATCCAATGGTTTGCCTTTCCCACCACTCTCTTCACGTGAAGTCTTCGCGCATTTCTTCTACATGGCTCTCACATGGTTATGGGTTATTGTCCATTACATATTCTATGCCCATCTTGCCATGTCCACTTTGCATGATATGCTCATTACTATGTGTTTGCCATGCATTTGTGACCCATGCTTTGCATTACACATGTTGATTGATTCTAGTACTTGTATGTGTATTTGCAAGCTTGGTGGAGATATTGCTTGCTATTGCCATGTTTGCTTTGTGCCCCATGCCTATGATGATACTATGATCTTGCTTTGTGTTCGTGCTTGCGATACGTCATGTGCATTGTCTATGCCTATTATTTGCTCACATGACATGATTGACATGATTTCACCTAGTGTGTTGCATCTTCAATCCACTAGTTTGCACAACTTGATTGATATGCTTGCATCACCAATGATTCATACTTTCTCATTTCATGCAGTTGATGACAACCATCCACATGCTTTGCACATGATTGTTATTGCTTCTTGCCATATATCTCCATGTGTTGCCTCTCTCATGCTAAATGATTTGCCATGTATTGAGTGCAACAATGCTTTTAGTCTTGCTAATGAGATTGCCCCCATAGCATTCTCGCATATATTTGGAGATTTTGACATATTCCTTGTGAAGCATGCATGTCTTACCTCTTTACACCATATACCTTTTGCCATGAATATTGCCATTGTTGCATCATATTATTCATGCACTTGTGCTTCTAATGGTTATGTGCAAGAGAAGAGAACCATCATGATGGATGATGTGTTTATCTACCATGAGCATACATTCTTTGCTTTGTTTTGTGCATGTGTAGGATACTTGCACTTGGTGTCAACTTCCACCTCACGCGAGTTGACCATTCGATCTCTTGAGAGTGAGCCGCATCCATTCTACCACGACTCGCTTCTACACCACATTTTCTTGCGCTTCGGCATTGTGAAGAATGCACAAGGACATGCCTTCAAGGTGGCATCTTTCTTGAGCATGGATATTAGGGATCATACTACTTGTGTTGCTTGCACCATGAGACTTATCGTTCATATTGAACAACTAGATTGCACACATGATAGAGATCTTGCTTCGACTTGTCATTTTCACCATTCCATGCATCATGATATATATGCCTTATGTGTTGCATCCAATTCTTGGATTACTTGGTCCTATCACATGTTTGGTTGCAACAATGCCATTTCTTCACATATGCCATGTCCCATTGATTGCTACATGCTTGACTTGATTGCCTCACACATGATGAACAATTGCTCTTTTTATTGTGTTGAGTGCCACATGATTCTCGCTACACCCTATGCACATTATTCTTGGATTGTCTTGCACTTGTCACATGTGTTTAGACACTTCATTTTACTTGGAGTTGTGAATGATTTTTATGCCTTCCATAGACCTTTCATTGAGCAATTTGTGAATGCTTGCTATGACCTCAACGTAGATGCTTGTTCTCTTGTCACTCATATTTGCATCACTACCTCACATTTACATCCTTGTCCCCATGACATCTTTGCTTGTGCTCAATTTATGTGCTTACATGCCATATCACAATCCTTTGTCAAACCATATGCTTTGCATGATGACGACACTTGTTTGGTGAATCACCTCTTGAATGCTTGGTTTTGCACTAACTCTAACCACATTTATTTTTCCAAGTGTTTGTTGTCCTTGCTCATTTTGAAGGAATCACTAAACTGTGCGACATTGGAGAGTGCCCACTTCAAGCTTGAAGATGATGACTACTTGGTGAACGTCCACTTCTACACGGCGAAGCCATCTCTTTCCCATGGTGATTTGGTTTTTGATCTGAGGTCGGATCTTTCCCAAGGGAGGGGAGATGATGCGGACCATCCTATGGACAACACCATGTCAAGAATCCGTTCGGCGAGTGACACGTGTGACATCTACTTCACATACACAAAGGTGAATCATCTCCTTTACACGTGCGCACTTGACACCTTCGAGGATGGTATACTACTTAACACTCCACTCGTGTGCATGCATAGGTATTGTCGGAATGCTACGGACGATGAGGAGGAGTGCGAGCTCAAGTGTACAACTACACCATCCGCGAGGGAAGCGTGGAAGCGAAGATGGAAGAATTTGGAGCTACGGAGTCCCCAGCGGCCGGACGACCGACGAGCCACCAGACGTCCGACGATCTACAACCACCCGACGACCGGACAACACCGGACGTCCGACGCCTGGAGCTCTAGCCAGCCCAGAAGTCCAACCGACGAAAGCTACAGCGGCCGGACAACCGACGAACAACGGACGTCCGACAAGTCCCAGCGCACGGACGACCGACACCGACCGGGGTGCCACGGCGACAGAACGATATTTACGGAAGTCCGAAGACTTTCGGACGTCCGGACCGTCCCGAGCCCCCGGATGTCCGACCCCACCGGATGTCCGACGCCTGTGTGCGGATCCGCGGGCCTTTGGCCTTGTATCCCTCTCCCACTTATCCCTTCGTGGCTTAGACTATAAATAGACCTCCCCCGCATCCTTTCTAGGGTTAGCAAAGTGATAGCTCATTTGTGTGTGAGCTTTGCTCCTACCTTCCTCTACTCTTGAGAGAGAGAGAGAGAAAGAGACTACCACTCCCATGTAGTTTAAGGCCTCCATGTGAGAAGATCCTGCGGGATATGTCCAAGACCCCTCATGGGAAGATCCGTCTAGGATATCATCAAGACCTCGTCTTGGGGATGAACCTTACCTTATATCTTTCCCTTTGTTGTTCATGTACCTTGTGGATCTTGTGTGTTTGACTGTCTAGTGGATGTGTGATTGGACTTGTTCTTCAGTGTTTCCCCTTGTGATTTCTCCCCGTTCTTCCCCGTGTTCATCGTGTTCTTCGAGAGAATCCACTCCAATCGTGAAAGATTGGCCTACACCGGGTTAGCCTCGTATCAATGTTTCTCTTGTCCCACTAGTGGACTATCTCATGAATGATTGCTTGCATGATGTTGATCCACCTATTATCGTGCTTCATGCTAGTGCGTGATGAGGACATCCATACCATTTTTACACCCACAACCCCTACTACTACATATATTGGACCAATTACTAGAACTCGTGCACGCCAATTAAATTGTCAGGTACTTTCGTTTCTTGGTAATGATTCTAACGTTCATGAGAATATGATGCTGCCTAAATTGGATACATTTGTTTTGCTTACAAATGAAGGGCCTGGCATGGATAAGAGGGATGAACACTGGAGCAAGACCAAGCATGGAGATGATGGCATGCGCAAGGGGAACAAGAACGGAGTTACAAGTGATGATTTCAGGACTTTGAAGCCACCATAATGAGTGCATGAAGAGTTGGACGAAATATACAAGATGCCACTTCATAAATTTCCTCGAGAGGCTATTCTAGGTGTTGGGTCACCTTATTTTTGGGCCAGGCCCATGTAATTTCAAAATACTTAAATATAGGCCGTTTTTATAGTCCGTATGTGTGTGGAAACAAGAGATAGGGTTGATTTCGGACCCCTCTCCCAGGGGCCACGAAATTCCCCCCTCTTCCTCCATATATACAACCCTTAGGGCACCGTTTAGACTTTGGGTTTTGTTTAGATTAAAGTTGGCCATAGCTGCAACTTCGCGTACTTCGTTTGTGTTCAACGACCAGACAAAGGCGTCACAGAACCCCACCTTGATCAATAAAGCTTTCCTCTTATATTCGCAATATGCAGATTGCAATCTTAGTTTCTTGCTTGTTCTTCGTTTGCCTGCATGAAACAGACCTTTATGGTCAGGTTGATCGTGCTCCGGCATGGTCAATAACCTCTCGAAGTTGGTTTAGCGATTGCTAAGGCGCGACGCCCTCGCATGTTTGTAGTCAGATCGTCAAAGTTGACTTCCTCCAAAACGATAGCCACCATCTCATCGAAAGACGGGACACCTTTGCCTCTATCAGTGCGACTTCCTCATGTCATGACTTACCAATTTATAATGAATATGATGATGAGCATGTTGAATTGCCTAGTTGTAATGCTATGCTCCATAGGATATCACGTGAAAACTCTATTGGTCACGTCATGTTTGATGATCCTTTAAACTTGTCATATGCTATGAGTGAGATCTCCCATATTGCATCATTTCAATCTCAACATAGTAACTATGCATGCCCCATTAAACAAATCCCATTTGCACTTATGGCATAGATGACGAGATGATGTTCATTGGCTTTTGTTTTTCATGTGATGATATTGCCATACTTCTATTACATGATTTGCGCAATTCATCTACTATACCATGCCGTGATGACATAGAAACAAATACGCTTTGTTTTGGATGTTGTCAATATTCTCCACGTGATATTTCCACTAATTCTCATGAGGAGACCCTCATAGTTTCCTCCTACATATTAGGAGATTATGATGCATTTCATACTTTGCATGATTCCCATAATTGCTTACACCACATGCATTCCACGCATAACAATGCTCTAGATATTTCCCTTGATGCAATATACAACTTTAGTCTCCACTATGTTATACATAACAACAAACCTATCATGATGGATGACATGTTTCTTTATCATGCATCTCATTTATTTGAGCATTGGATATTTTGTGCTAACCAACACAAGAACGTGCGCATCATGATGGATGATGTGTACATATACCACGCACACACAATTTTTCCTTTTCCTTTGTTTTGTGTAGGTACTCACGTATACTCGTCAACCTCACAATCCCATGAGTTGATGAAACGAGCTCTTGAGAGCAACGACGATTTGGGATCCCGTGGACTATCCTTACCACCATTCCCTTCGCGCAAGAACTACGCGCATCTCTTCTACTTAGCTCTCACACGGCTATGGGTTGTATATCACTTGTCACCTTATGCCCATTCTATCGTGTTCACTTTGCATGTTAAGGCTCTTTACATGACTTTGTCATGCAATTGTGACCCTTGCTTCCATTTACCCATGATTCACAATTATGCTACTTATATGTGTATTTGCATGCTCAATGGAGATCCTTGTTGCTATTGCCAAGTTTACCATGTGCCACATGCTATTGATGCTTGTTGTGTTGGGAGAGTCATGATGTCCCATTGCTATTTACATATGGCCTCTCGCCAATACATTGATGATATTTTGCTCATATCTTGCCTTCATGTTTGTGATATGTCTTGTGCATTATTCATGGCCACTATTTGCACACATGACACGATTGCCATGATTACCTATAGTATGTTGCATCTTTGCACTACTAGCTTGCACCACTTGATCGCTATGATTGCTTGTGTTCCAGGGTGGAGACCCTAAGCATAGATCTTTCACGAATTGGAGGGGAATCCACGAAGAACGCGAAGAACACGAAGAACAAGAGGGGAAATGTCAGGACCCCGATTCCAAGTCACATCGATCTAGACGGTAACACCTCATATCACTTTGCGGCCTCACGCACGGTGTTCCCACGGGTGTCGCCTTACCATGGCCCGGGACTGTTTGTGCCTTTGGCTCACATATATGATAGTGTCGCTAGCATCCATATGATAGAGAACATGGGCCGACATGACTTGTTGTGAACCCAAAGTAGCACTAACTTACGAGGACAGGCATACATGAATCAACATCGAGCATGTCGGTCAGCAGCGTGCGAATCCAGGCTGTAGCACTGGGCTAACAGCACTCCGGTGAACCGGGCTGTAGCAGGCTAGGCAGGACTCCGGATGTCACCGCGTGACATTTCCCCAAAGGGACAGACACAGGAATGAAGTGAATCACATGCCGGCCGGTCAAGTGTTCCGGAGCAGTAGTGCTGGGCTAGCAGGACTCCGGTGATCCGGGCTGTAGCGAACTACTATGGCTCATGGAAGCACAAGACTACATTTCCCCATAAGAGAGGCTACCAAGGATAAACAACTAGGTTGTCGGATCCCACACATACCAAGCATTTCAATCATACACACAATATGCTCGATATGTGTAAGTACAACATGGTATCACATCATAACTCTACGACTCAAGTATTTATTCATTAGGCTCCGAGGAGCCAAGATATTACAATCATGGGTCTCATGACCCAACATTCAGAGCATACAAGTCAAAGCACATGCGGAAGCTTAACATGTCTGATTACAGACATCTACAAATGAAAAAGGCTGAGAAGCCTGACTATGTACCAGATCCTGCCGAGGGCACAAGATTGTAGCTGAGGTATCAAGCTAAACGTCGAAGTCCACACGGAACTACTAGTTAGACTGACATCTCTCTACAAAACATAAAATAGGAAAATGTGAGTACAAATGTACCCAGCAAGACTTAACCAGAACTAGCTACATATGCATCAGTATCAACAAAGGGGGTGGTGGAGTTTAACTGCAGCAAGCCAGCTTTGACTCGGTGGCTATCCTAAACTATTACTGCAAGTAACTCTTTTGAGGTGGCGCACACGAGTCCACATATTCACCATATCAATACACCACTATGGATCCGCTCCCGTCTCCCTACGACAAAGCCATCCATAGCACTCACGCTTATCTTGCGCATTTTAGAGTATCCACTTTCACTTGTCTATGAACTGTATTGGCAACCAAGTATTCCTTTACCGCGGACGCGGCTATTCAAATAGATGATGTTAACCCTGCAGGGGTGTACTTCTTCACACACGCTCTCTCCACTTATCGCCGTTTACACGACATGTACTCGGCAACCTTCAACCGGAAGCCCAGCGAGGGTGTCAAGCCTCTAGTCCAGGTTTATCACCTATTCAGGTTCCATCCACAGGGAGTCCGGCCGAGGTTTCCACATACGGCCCCGAACAACGTGTACAGGGTTTCGAGACACCAAACGGGCGCCCGGCATGCCCGGCCACGTGCCTACCGCATCACAGCCCACCCCTCGGGTCAGCGCTGCGCACGGCCTCCAACATACTACAAACACCAGAAACTACTTGCAACTCCTGGACAGAGGACAAGGGTGGGTAAGAAGCCGAGAGGGTCCATTGGTTTCGGGCCCAATGCATGGTAGTAGCTGAATCTTAAATCACACATACATATCTCAGTGCTTAAGGACGGTTCCAATGAAACAACCCACTATGTACTCCTACATGGCCTCTCATCGATACCTTTACCAAATCATGTTCACACATTTAGCTCACACCCAGTAGGACATGTTCATCACCATTCCAATTCATCCCCGGTGAATCAGACCTGACTCAACTCTAAGCAGTAGCAGGCATGACAAACAATCATGAATGAGTCGGCACATCAGGGCTCAAACAACTCCTACTCATGCTAGTGGGTTTCATCTATTTACTGTGGCAATGACAGGTCATGCAGAGGAAAAGGGGTTCAGCTACCGCAGCATGTAACAGTTGAATCGATGTTGTCCTAATGCACGAAAAGAGAGTAGCAGCGAGAGAGTGGGATTTTATCGGAATGAACAAGGGCGTTTTGCTTGCCTGGCACTTCTGAATATGATATAGCTCTTCATCGGCACTTCTGAATATGATATAGCTCTTCATCGGTGTCATCGAACTCATCATCGGAACATACATCTACCGAGGGGGAACAACCACCGGCAAACACAGAAAGAACACAATCAATGCCCTGCACAATATGATGCATGATCATGACATGTCAATATGTTGTGATTTGAGCTAATTCAGCTAAGAACAGAAGGGTTTGGGTTGATTTGAACCAAAGGTTCAAATTCAAATTCAAACAAAGAACTTATAAAGTGCATTATCATGTTTTGATCTAAACAGCAAGGTTAAGTTGTTTAAACATGAATGAAACCATTACAGGTGGATAGATTGGATTTTTCTGATCATTTTTCATATATAAATATTTTCAATCTGAGCTATGGTTGAATTTATATAAATTTTTGAAGTTTGGGCTATTTTCTGGAATTTCCTGAATTATTTAAAACCCAGAAAATCACTTATTGCGTCAGCATGACGTCAGCAGGTCAACGGAGTCAGCCAGGTCAACCCTAACCTGTGGGACCCACAAGTCAGTGACACAACTAACTAACTCTGTTAGTTAGTGTTAGGTTAAATACTAACCTAACTTAATTAGGGCCTAGGCCCACATGTCAATGACTCATTAGATTAACAGGGTTAGTCAACGCAAACATAATCCTAGACTAAATTAAGTAAAAGGCTGGCCCCACATGTCATAGACTCAAGGGGGGGTCCAGCCATGGTCAAACTGGGTCAACCCATCGGCGACTCGTCGTCGGCGAGGCCCATGCCAGCGGAGGAGGTCGGAAAACCTCCACGGAGCTCGGATCGATGCACTGAGGGCATCTCTAGGACGCTGGCAATGCGCCGTGTTAGATGTTGGTGGCCTCCAGGCCTATGGTGGACGAAGACGCCAACGACGACGAGCGAGGCGGCGGCCGGACCTCGGGTGGGTGCGGGGTTAGTGTTGTGGCTTGCAAGTGAGTTATCTGTCATGCTAGAATTGCTCTATGGACCGTTGCGAGTGCAACGGACGCATGCGCGGCACCATTTGGTCACCGGGGCTTCTCCGGCGACGAGCCCGTGCGGCGGCGGCGGCTGTTAGCAAGGGGGCGGTGGCTACGGCAATCAAACAGAGGCCGGGTTAGGGGGAAATGACCGAGGCCTCACAACGCGTCGAACGAAGTACTCGTCGGGCTCGTGGAAGGCCGTACGGCATCGGAGCATCTCCGGCAATCTGGACAGCCGAAGGTTGAAGACGAGAGCGTTGGCGGCACTCGGGGGCGTTCGGCGTTGCTTGGCTCGTTGGAGACGAAGATGAAGATGCTATGGAGCCTCTCGACATGTCGAGGGGGCGAGAGGGAGGCGGTGGTTGCGGCTATGGTGAACGGAAACGACGAACTCGCTCGGTGGAGCTCGGCGGAGAGGGTTAGAGGAGGGAATGGACACGGTGAAGAGTGAGAGGGGCCAGGGGGGTCGTGTGGCGACGTCCAAACGCGTCGGGGAGGGGCAGGCAGACAGGGAAGAGCTGGCCTCTTCGGCCGCGCACGTGCGAGCACATAGCTGCTCCTACTGGCAGGAGGAAGGTGACATGAGGCGCCAGGTGGGCTGGGCCAGTGAGCTGGGCCGGCTACAGGTAGATGGCCAGGTACTCCTTCTCTCTCTCTCTCTTTTATTTCTGTTTTTCTATTTTTTGTAATTGTTTTGGATTTTTAAAAAATGCCAGAGCATTTTCAAAAATCATGAGACTGCTTGTGGCCACTGTTTGGGTTATTTCCAACAGCAAACATTTCAGTTCATGAATATTTGGACATTTAAAATAATATATAAAATTTAAATGCCCAAATGCAAATAAGGTATAATTTAATTCAGTGACCCAATGTTGTCCTAGAGAGATGTGAACCATTTTTGTCAGAGATTCTAGACCAAGGAAAAGATGATGAACATTTTTGAAGGGCAATTCAGGTTTATTGAAAAAGTATTTTAGTAACCCAAGTTGGATTAAGTGGTGCTGGGGGGTTTCTGCAATCCCCATTTCAAGTTTCTGAGAAAATTAAACATGATGACATGGATGCATACGCAACTAATTACAAGCAATGTTCTAGGGCTGTGACAACTCACCCCCACTAAACAAGAATCTCGTCCCAAGATTCAAGACGTGAGGTAAGAAGAAAGAGGGGGCACAAGACCAACACAATCTTCGCGATCTAGGTTGCACCTCATAAAGTTGTTGATTCGTTGCATACGTTGATCTTGACATCCTCGCTTTTGAGATCTTCATCCACGCGATGACAACGGAAAGAAACTCTACTAGGATTGATCTTATCAAAGATCGAGCTATACAAGATCAACTCGCGGAATGAGATGTTGAAACATCTCGAGTTGAGACACAAAACACATCGAGAGGGATGGAAGAACAAACGACGAGGTTTGATTTGGTGGGCGACAATTCCACGCTTAGAGAGATGGTGGATGGTGTCAAGGTGGCGAGGAAATAATTGCCATGATCCCATAATGGGGCACCTTGGGGGAGGTGACTCGTAGAGTTATTCCCTTAAATGGCAAAAAGAATTACTTTTGATATCTAGATCACTGAAACTCTTTATACCAGCCTAAGGCAATCACAATCGATCGTTTTACGGAGTTCAAAGGAATGGCATATCCGGATTCGAATGGATGATGTGGACTACCTTGTTGAAGACAACGCGATGGATGATTTTGCTTATCATCGGGAATGGATGGGACCCATGGTAGGACCACTTTTGAAGATGATCCTAAACAACAATTACCGAGAGGGCAACCCATGGCAATTGGCACAATGGCGTTTCAAGCTGGGAACCAAAGGTAGATGTTGGGAATGTTCCAACCATCATATCTGCCTGAGATTCAGATCTGGTTGGTGTCAAAAATGAAAGATTGCAACACAAATCGACGAGATGGCGTTGTGAGATTCTCGGGAGATGAACTACGATAGAAAGCTCCAAAACATGAGCTGGTTCTGCTACATACATGTGAACACGTTGTCCAAGACAAGCATGACCACATAGTAGTCTTACAATGCAACACTACTGAGTTCTGATTAGGAACCATCATTGCGGAGAGCGATGTCCTGCGCATGTACCTTTGGGTCCTTAAGGATTAGCACTTAAGAACTTCTTTTCCTTGAACAAATCAATCAGTGGCTTGGTGTTCTAGGGATTACATATGGAATGAAGATGATCAGTCTATCAGACCATAGAATACTTCGCACGGGCATGACTAACTTGGGGTGATTCCAACGGAACCAAAAAAAAACTTTCTCGAATTCACGGCGGCAACTTACATATAATGCACGTGAATCAAAGGAAGTCACTCCTTTCATCCAAACATAGGCTTCATGAACAGAACACGAAGATAATGCTTACAAAAGTTTCCAATACTAGCTTGATGTTCAACATGAATCATGGAGGAGACAAAATGCCGCTGATGGGCTCAACAACAACTCATCGGAATTTCCATATCACTGGACTTCCACCAACATGTGAACACGGTGATAGCATTGGTTAGACCAAAAGATGTAATGGTGTATGCTCGAGGGATCAACCATGAGTAAGACAACATTACGAACATCGTTGGTTCTGATTTGACTTGACGATAGCCCATACTCAAGTCAAAGTTTTGACAAGGCAATAGATCCAACAACTGATCACGAGGACCAATCGATGGAGATACCATCTTTCTTCAACACACACACACACACAAAAAGATATCCCTTAACATGAACTAAGTCAGACAAGCTTTTATCTTCCAACTCTCCAAGTTGTTGTTTGGCTTAACCAACTAGCTCAGGGGTATCCAACACAGATTCTTGGAGAATGGGTGGTTTAGAGGGAAACCAACATGATCACGAACTCAACATAACAGTCAGGGAACAACCTGGTGATACTTCCGAGAAGATATTTGGAAAATCATGAATCACCGAAATGTTATTAAGCTCGGGAGCAATCTTGCTTTCAAGGCAAGATGATATGATCAAAAGAGTGAGGGATTGACACCATCCTTACTCATTGATTGAAGAGTGCACCAGAAATAAGGACTAGGTAGCACGATCAATCTTAGGATGATGATTCAATAACCAACACGCTAAGAATGAGAATATTGTCCATTAACTACCAAGCAACAAGGTTGCTAGGAGTATCGATTTCACACATCACAGTTCACTTGTCGGCATTCCGGTTACAACAACACGAGACCGAGGAATGAATAATGATAGCGAGAAGTATCACTACGTCAAGAATTCATAAGAGGTGGTGCAATTCTCATGACATTCTTGACATAAAGATGGTAACACTCCAAGGTAGAATAGAGCAAAAGCTGGATTGGCATTTTGATCCACGGAATACAACTATTTTGACCCATTCTGGATATGGATGAGGTACTGGAGTTTGTTTCTCCTAGTCATTCCGGAATAGAACGACTTGACGGCCAGAAGAGCAATAGGCATCAATGAACGAATGCACACATACTCTTGACTATCAATTGATAGACGAGGTACAGGAAATAACTAAAGAGGGACAACCCAAAAGAACATATGATTTTCTGAGTTGTGGATGCATGGTTTAACATGTCGAACGAAGTTCAACAGGTTTTTTCCGGATAACCCATGCAGAAAGGTAGGACTGGCAGATTCACAATTCTTGAATGGAGAATCCATTAAGAGCACTCTTATTGTGATCTTTTGGTTCAAAGGCTTTTGCCATATTGGTTCATGGTATTGGAAGAAGGATATACCACGGACCTTGATGCGGAGCATCCGACGATCATCCCCATGTACACTCGAGCCTACGCCATTGCACCTAAGGTGAACTCGCTCCTTTCCGAATCTTCCCTTTCCTCATGCAAGACATGGATGCTACTTCAAGCGCGTACCTTGTTCATACTCAGGTACACCCGAGGAGACCATGCAGAGCCCAAGGACGAAGGCCAAGCGTGCGCGGAAGCAAAGGAAGAGACAGCTGCTACAGGCCCCGGACATCCGGCCCGATCCCCGGAAATCCGGCACCCATCACATAAGGCACCCGAAGCTGAACCCCGTCTGATGCGGAGCATCCTATGGACATCACCATGTCAAGAGTCCGTTCGGCGAGTGACACGTGCGACATCTACTTCACATACACAAAGGTGAATCATCTCCTTTACACGTGCTCACTTGACACCTTCGAGGATGGTATACTACTTGACACTCCACTCGTGTGCATGCATAGGTATTGTCGGAACACTATGGACAACGAGGAGGAGTGCGAGCACCAAGGAACAACTACACCATCCGCGAGGGAAGCCTGGAAGCGACGATGGAAGAAGACGGAGCTGTTGAAGCTAAAGCAGCCGGACATCCGGGCCATAGGCCGGACATCTGGCGCCTGTGCAGCCGCCAAGGAGCTGCACCAACAGGAGGCCAAAAGCATCAGCGGCCGGACATTTGGCGCCAGCCCCGTACATCCGGCGCCTCGCCAAAGCCCGGTCATCCGGCCCTTCCCCCGGAAATCCGGCATCGACGACAGAACGCACACGAAGTTTGGCCACTTCAGCCCGGACATCCGGCCCGAGCCCCGGACATCCGGCGCCTCGCGAAGCCCCGGACATCCGGCCCCCAGCCCGCACATCCGGCGCCTGCCTACGCGCAGCCACGGGCCAGAGGCCCATGTATCCCTTTCCACTTACCCCTTCGAGGCTTAGACTATAAATAGACCTCCCCCTTCTCCTTTCTAGGGTTAGCAAAGGATTAGCTCATATGTGAGATAGAGCTTTGCTCATCCATACGGATCTTTTCCTCAAGAGAGACTGCGGCCCCTCTTCGGAGAAGATCAACTTGGATTCAAGACCCCCTTTTGGGTGGCCCCATCAAGACCTCCTTCTAGGAGAAGAACCGCTTACCTTAGTATCTACCGTTGTTGACTTTGGATCTTGTATCTTACCTTTCTATTCATCGATCTAGCGCATGTGTGATCCATTCTTATTGGTTGAGTGATTTCTCTCCTGTTCCCCTTGTGTTTCCCTCGTATTTCCCCTCGTGTTCATCGCGTTCTTCGTAGGGATCCGCTCCTTTCGTGAAAGATCGGCCATCTAGGGTTCCACCCTACATCATCTTGGTATCATGAGCCACGTTGATCACGATTTCGGAGCCTCCCCGTTGTGTTTTCTAGCCTAGTTTTGTTGATTTCGTCCTAAATTCGAAAATCCCCACCAAAAATAGCCCCAATTTTTTTGTGATTTGTTGGTTTGATGATGTTTTGTTGAATTTGATCCGTGGATTCGTTGTGTCTTGAGTAGATTTAGTTTTCCCCCAATTTTCCCCACTTTCCATCCACGAAACCTCCGCAATTTTGCCCCCGAAATCATCAATTTCCGCCCCCAAAATCGAGTTCCTCGAGTTCATCCTGGGACCTGGAGCTCGGACATCCGGCCCGTAGCCCGGACATCCGGCTCTTGGAGCGCATTTTCGCGCGCGGTTCTGGACATCAGGTCCCGGATATCCGGCCCGAGCCCCGGATGTCCGACCCCTGGGATTTCAGCTTTTCCCGTTTCACCGTTTTGTGCATAACTAATTCATCCGGAGTCCGTTTTTGACGTTCTTTAGCTCGTTTTGAAGCTATTGGCATCCCCCATAACATAAAAATACTACTACCTCCATTTGAATCCATCAAACTTTTGGAACTTTGGCATCTTTGCCTAGGGTTTCCACCACATCCTCCGCATAACCACCACCGACTTCCGCAGCCTAACCCAATTTGTTCCTTATAGCATTAGTGGTTGTTTGAGTTGTGATTCGAGTCTCCTAAGGTGTTTAGGCTACTTAGGGACGGTTTCATCTTCATCAACCACCACCACCACCATAACTTCTGCATAGGCTTACCCACCATACACTCCCGCCACCTCAACTTAACCCAATTTTGTTTGTGTTGAGAGTTGTGTCTCCTAAGGTGTTTTGGCTACTTAGGGACCGTGCTTCCAACTCTGACACGGTGTATAGTCCACCACCTTACCCTCGACTTCCGCATTGCGTACTCCATAACCCATCATTGCATTTCCGCAATCCCTTTGAGTTTCCGGAAAACCACCACCGCATTCCCGCTACCACCATTTGACATTTGACATTTGAGATTTTGAGTTCGCGGTTTTTCCGTTTCCTAAGGTGTTTCGGCTACTTAGGGACGAGCCTCCATCATATTGGTATCTACATCAAGAACACCGCCACTCATCATCGCCTCGACGGTAACCTCCATATCATCTTGATATCGTGGTATCCCTCCATTGTATATTCCCTTGCAATTGCATTGATAACCCCCTAGCCCATTTTGCGTCACATGTCTATCGAGACTAGCCATTTGAGTATTGCTGGCAACGTTACTTGTGCACATTAGTGATCATCGATACACCTTCCATTGCATACATACCATATCATATTGGTATCATCATACTTGTGTCACAAGATTGTTCCCGCATATACACAATTGCTATCTTGGTTTGTGCATTGTGCAAAAGTGGCCATACAAAAAAACAATAAGCTTTTAAGCAAAAGAGAAAGAGCAAAGAGCTTGTAAGCAAGTGACATAGCATCATACCACATTGCATATAAGATTGTCATATTCGATCATCTTGGATCATCTTGAGAGAAACACCGGGAACCATACATATATAGCATACTTGGGATAGCAAGTTATCCATTTCGCATCTTATAGGTTGTGCACAAGTATCGTATCCGCCTATAGAGCAATCGTGCTAGCGTCTCTCTTCAGTTGTGCAACACGAGCGTTTTCCATGGATTCCACATTTTGTGTTCATTCCTTGGTTGCACGACCCCATCTATCTATCCGTGTGTGTGTTTCCGTGTGCCATTCTTTGCTATTGGTCTACTTGTTTCACTTGCGAATTTTTGAATCTCTTTCAACATTATTGACTCTTGCTAACATTTTGCATCAAATTTTTGTGCCACTATCTTCACCGAGCTCCACCATAAGCCTTCTTTGTGTAGGTGTGAGAAACGAACAAGAGTTGGTACCAATTGTGATATTTCCTTGTTACACATTGTGTGATCATTGATCCATCTTCAACATCAGTCAAGGTACATTTGGTATAAGTTCTTCTCTTTCTCCACTCATATTTGCTCGAGTCTTGTCGTACATCGGAAAGGCATTTCATCTCCTGTCTTTGACAACAACGGCGGCGTGAACAACTAAATCACCAAAATGTCCATCTTCGGACTACAACACGAAATGCAAGGCGCACAATTTACCTTGCGAGAGCGCCTTGACAACCTCGCCATCGACATACGACACTCCGAAGCAAGGAAAAGGGACTACATCGACACCAAGTTGGGCGAGCTAAAGGATCAACTACGAGACATGGTGGCCGACTACAACTCTTCTTCCCCTTCATCATCCTCAAGGCGGCGGCGAGCAAGTCGATCATATTCGGCGTGCCCACGCGACGCAAGCGCAAGTCTTCCACGTCGACATCTCCATGGTGACCACCATCACATTCGTGATCCACATCGTCATGAAGGGCAAGTCACCTCCAAGCATCATGTGTACGACGACGACGAACGACATCTACTACGAGCTCAAGTGCGACAATGACATCATCAACATGAAGATGCTCAACAAGCACAAATGCACAAGTCCCAACAAGCCCTACTTCACGCCAAGTCCAAACTTCATGAGCATAAGAGAAGATCGCGAGACGAACACCACCAAGACGGAGCTACGGCTACCACAACCACTTCGGCATCTTCTCCTTTGGACGTACGACATCTTCGCCTACTTCCCACGAGTACGCCTACAACGACATCATCAAGCCCAAGGCGACCACCTACGAGCGAGGGCAACACTTCCATCATCAGAAGCCCCTCAAGAAAGATGGCCGAGCATGGGAAATTCCCTTCAGTCATGGAGACGAGCTATGAGGTGCCACATCATATGGGCCTCCCACAACAAGACGGCGACAAGACGGTCGAGCTAGGGCCATTCCCTTCGACCACGGCGGCGAGCGCGAACCTCGTCAACAACATGAAGACGACGCCCATATTGGACTCATACTCCGAGTCAAGCTACGAGACCGCACATGAGACCTTATCTTTGGTCTTAGAGGAGAGTGATGATGTGCCATCTTCGTCCTTCATCCACGGCAACGACTACGACATGATTGAGCATGGAGACATTTGCACCAACATCTCTCCGACACCCACATATGTGCCCCAATTCCCATGTGAGAAGAGCCACCACCACATGAGTGACATGAGTAACTCCACCATATGTGACATTGAGAGCATTTCCTATGAGAGGATGAGTGTGACCACCACTAGCCCCACACTTGAGAGCATGCTACACATCCTATGTGAGGTTGAGAGCCATTTGAGTGACTCCACCAACCATATGAGTGAGAGCATCATACCGGGAGTGAGTGAGCCACAACACTTAGTGAGTGAGGTAGTTGACACGACATGTGAGGCCACTATGATTTCTAATGACTTAACCTCTACTCCTACTGTGTTTTCTTCTTTGGTGCTAGGTCTCCTACATGACGACATGCCTATCCTCGACGAGTCCATACCTCCAATGGAGACGATGATGGCCATGGTGGATGACGATGCACCCCCCACATGGTTCCATCAAGATGAAGATGACAACGAGTGGATCTTCGACACCTCACCCACAACACATGAGCGACCTTCCAAAGGTAACATAGGTGATGGTGCTTCTCTCGTCCCACTAGTGGACTATCTTGACATCGATTGCTCCCATGATGTTGACACACCTATTGCCATGCTTCATGCTAGTGCGACTTCTTCATGTCATGACTTACCTATTTATGATGAATATTATGATGAGTATGTTGAGTTGCCTAGTTGTGATGCTATGCTCCATAGGATATCTTGTGAAAATTCTTTTGGTCACATCATGTTTGACAATCCATTGAACTTTTCATATGCTATGAGTGAGATCTCCCATATTGCATCATTTCAATCTCAACATAGTAACTATGCATGCCCCATTAAAATAAATCCCATTTGCACTTATGGCATAGATGACGAGATGATGGTCATTGGCTTTTGTTTTTCATGTGATGATATTGCTATGCTTCCTTTACGTGATTTACGCAATTCATCTACTATACCATGCCATGATCACATAGAACCAAATATGCTTTGTTTTGGATGTTGTCAATATTCTCCATGTGATGTTTCTACTAATGCTCATGAGGAGACCCCCATAGTTTCCTCAAACATATTAGGAAATTTTGATGCATTCCATACTTTGCATGATTCCCATAATTGTTTGCACCATATACATTCCATGAATTACAATGCTCTACATATTTCTCATGATGCATTACACAATTTGAGTCTCCATTATGCTACACATAATAACAAACCTCTCATGATGGATGACATGTTTCTATATCACGCATCTCATTTATTTGAGCATTGGATATTTTGCGCTAACCAACACATGCACGTATGCATCATGATGGATGATGTGTACATCTACCATGCACACACAATTTTTCCTTTGCCTTTGTTTTGTGTAGGTACTTATGAACACTCGTCAACCTCACAATCCCATGAGTTGACGAAACGAGCTCTTGAGAGGAAAGATGACTTGGGATCCGGTGGACTATCCTTTCCACCATTCCCTTCGCGCAACGACTTCACGCATTCCTTTTACTTGGCTCTCACACTGCTTTGGGCTATATATCACTTGTTACCTTATGCCCATTCTATCGTGTTCACTTTGCATGTTATCCCCCTTTACATGACTTTGCCATGCAGTTGTGACCCTTGCTTGCATCTACCCATGATTCACCATTGTCGGTGTCAAAACCGGCGGATCTCGGGTCGGGGGTCCCGAACTGTGCGTCAAGGCCGGATGGTAACAGGAGACAATGGACACGATGTTTTTACCCAGGTTCGGGCCCTCTTGATGGAGGTAATACCCTACTCCTGCTTGATTAATATTGATGATATGGGTAGTACAAGAGTAGATCTACCACGAGATCAAGGAGGCTAAACCCTAGAAGCTAGCCTATGGTATGATTGTGTATGAAGATGATTGTCCTACGGACTACAACCCTCCGGTTTATATAGACACCGGATAGGGTTAGGGTTACACAGAGTCGGTTACAATGGTAGGAGATCTTGAATATCCGCATCGCCAAGCTTGCCTTCCACGCCAAGGAAAGTCCCATCCGGACACGGGACGAAGTCTTCAATCTTGTATCTTCATAGTCCAGGAGTCCGACGAAGGTATAGTCCGGCTACCCGAACACCCCCTAATCCAGGACTTCCTCAGTAGCCCCTGAACCGGGCTTCAATAACGACGAGTCCGGCGCGTAGATTGTCTTCGACATTGCAAGGTGGGTTCCTCCTCCAAGTCCTTCGTAGAAGATTGTAAACACCAAGAATAGTGTCCGGCTCTGCAAAATAAGTTTCCACATAGTGCCATAGAGAGAATAATATTAACACAAATCAAATCTGCTGACGTATTCCGTAGTGCATCATCCCACTACGGCCAAGTTCTTTACATAAATCGTTTTTACTCTTCCACCTCAGCACGTTTAGCGAGGCGGTTTCCTTGGCACGTCTTGTCAAAGCAGAGATCGTGTGCCCTTTTTACGGGATTCTCATCAATACGGACGTGGGTAACCCAACCGCGCCATTTACCATGGCGCTTGGGAGGCAAGCGAGTTTTATTAGGCAGGTGGGGACGCATAACCGCATCCGCCCATATAAGGGGATAAGGATTCACCCTTTTACCTACGCCTTCTTCCTCCTTTGCCAATCCATCTCTTGCGCACTCGAGCTCCAGCTCCCAAGCCCGCTCTTCCCACCTCAACCTTCTCCAGCAATGTCTGGAGCGGGAGGCAAGTGGATGGTTTCCTCCGTTATGGAGGTTCAAGTGAAAAAGCTGAGGAAGGCCGGATACCTGTCCAAGGACATCCCGCACCGGCTTCCCGAGAAGGGGCAGCTTCTCCCCACCCCAAGGCCCCATGAGAGGGTAGTTTTCCTTCCCCACTTCCTCCGCGGACTGGGTTTTCCACTCCACCCATTCGTCCGGGGACTCATGTTCTACTACGGCCTGGATTTCCACGATCTGGCCCCAAACTTCATCCTCAACATCTCGACGTTTATCGTCATGTGCGAGGCCTTCCTCCGCGTCCGCCCTCATTTCGGCCTCTACCTTAAGACTTTCAATGTCAAGCCCAAGGTGGTGCGCGGCAGCCAAGCAGAGTGCGGAGGCGCCATGGCGGGCAAGATGGCCAACATCCTATGGTTCGAGGGCTCCTTCGTGGAGACCCTAAAGGGGTGGCAAGCAGGGTGGTTTTATATCACCGAGCCACGCGATCCGAAATGGGTCGCAGCCCCCGAGTTCCGATTCGGACCCCCCACGCGGCTAATGTCTTGGAAAGAGACGGGCCTGTCGTGGGGCAACGAAGAAGAGGTGACCGGATTGCAAACTTGCATCCAGTCCCTGGTGAACAAGCCAATCTGGCTTGTCAATGTAGTCCAGGTCATGCTCGTTTGCCGAATCCTCCCGTGTCAACAACGGGACTTTACTCTGTGGGAGTTCGACCTGGCGCAGCACCGAGCCCTTAACAGGCTCTTCGACATGACGTATGAAGACGTCTGGAAGGTGCTAATCAAAGGCGCCGAGGCTCCCGCATCCGCTTCCGAGGACCGCGGATACAGCTCACAGTGTCACGCTGGCGAGGTAAGCTATTTTCACCCTTTATAGGATGTTAAGTTCTTTCATAGTTTGACTCTATGCGGGATCTAAACTCCCTTACCTTTAACAGGCTTGGCAGGCGATATCCGGACCGATTAACTGTCCGGCTCCCTTGCCCGAAGACCCAGCCCCTGCTCTCTTAGAGAAGCTGCTGGCTCCGGCGCCTTATGTGGTGCCAGAGAAGAAGGCCAAGAAGAAGAAGGCCACGGGGACTCAAAAGAGTGCCCGCAATGTGGCGGTGTCGGACTCGTCATCTGACGAGTCCAACACGCTCTCCCCTTGTGAGAACGAGGAGGAGGAAGAAGAAACCTCTCCCCCTCCAGCGGGGGGAGGAGAAAAAGGGAAGGCCGCCCCAACGGGGGAGGCCGGAGGGTCCGGAAAGAGGAAGACCCCTCCGCCGGACTACTCCCCCGACGCCGACGAGGACGACGAGGGGTGGTCAAACAGGGCCAATCGTCCGGCGAAATCGTAAGTATTCGGATACCAGAGTGACTCATGATATTCCTAGGTCATTCAGCTTTCCATAATGACGAACATAATTGTGCAGCCCGTCCCGGGCCGAACTCGACGATTCGTCGAGCGGCTCCCTGGATTCGTCGGACGTGAACTCACTTCCACCCGCTATGTCCCCCTGCACTGCAAATGACGCCGAAGTGGCGTCGCAACGAGCTCCGGGGCAGGAGGAGGTGGTCCTGGAGGAGCCGAAAGGCGAGCTCCCGGACCCCAGGAATAAAGGGGACAAGACCCCCAGGGCTCCGAGTCCGGCTTTGTGCCGGATGCCGCGCCGGACTCTTCAACAGTTCCGGTCCGCGGTAGGCGAACTCCTTCCAAGAGGAGAAAGCCTTCTTAGCTGGCGGCCTCCGTCCAACCGGAGGTGCCGGACAATCTGCAGGAGGTGATTGACGGCGCCTCCATCGACGAGGAGCACCGTACTATTATGAGTACGGTGATCGAGAGGGTTCAGTCCGCCAAGAGCGGACTGACTGAAGCTTGCGCTAGCCTTCTGACAGGCTTCGAGGTAAGCAAAAATATATCAAAATATTACCACATAGACAGGAGCCCCTGATGCTCTGTTTGGCGTTCAGAAAGAAAAGCCGAATAGAGGATCTAATAAATTTCGCAGGAGTCTAACAAAAAGGAGTCAATATGCGTATGCAGGCTTCGCTGCTATCCACCGCCGCACTGACTGCGGAGGTGGGTGTCCTGAAACAGGACCTCGGGCGGACCGAGCAAGAGCTCGGCCTTGCCAAGCGGCAGCTCAAGGAAAAAGAAGGTAAGAAATACCTTACAGAAAAACGTGCCTATAGAGAGGCGTGATTGCAAAAAATAACAGGATCGTACTGCTTATTTATATGGGCCACAACTGAGGTGGCGACCCTCAAGCAGGCGCTATCTGAGGCCGAAAAGAAAACGGCCGACGAGCGCACCGAGCAGAGAGACTTGGGGCTCAGGTTGGCGAGGTGCGGCAAGAGCTGCAGGCTCTCATGAAAAAACATGAGAGCTTGGATCTTGAGTCAAAGGCGCAAGCATCCTAGCTCGTGTCGGCCCTTGAGACCGCCAAGGGTGCCAAGGCCGAAGCCCAAAAGGCCCTCCAAGAGTTGGAGGAGATGAAAAAGATAGCAGCGGGTAAGGCATTCTTAATGCAAAGCAGAAATATAAAAGTAAACTACTTGTCACTTACCCGAATCCGGAGCTCTCCAGGGGCATTCACAGATCTTCCTCGCAGCGTATCCGACGCTGCCGCATTCTACCGAGCTGAAGAGGGCAGCTCGACGGAGAGTGTGTTCTGGTCCCAGTATTCTGAGGCCGGACACCCTGTTCCCCTGGCCGACCAGCTGAAACAGCTGGTCGAGCTCCACAAGGCGGCCGAACAGGCCATGAAGGGCTTCATAGTTCGGCTGTGGCCCGGAGAGGCCCTGCCTGGGAGCTATTTCGGGTTGGTGCGGCGGCTGGTGGAAGCCTGTCCAAGGCTCGAGGTCATCAAGCGCTCTGTCTGCATCGAAGGTGCCCGTCGGGCCCTTGCCCGTGCAAAGGTGCACTGGGGTAAGCTGGATGGAGAAAAGCTTGTGAAGGACGGGCCGCCGCCGGGGAAGGAGCATCGCAAGCCCGAGAACTACTACAAGGATATTCTTGCAGATGTCCGCCTTGTGGCGGATGAATGTACGAAGGATGTAATTTTTGAATGAAATCGCTCATGTTTATCCTGTGCGCTGAAAACATGTTCATATGAGCTAAGCAATGCTTACTGAATTTAAAAATATTATTTTCTGTGCGGCCGTTTATCAAAAAATTGAGAGATGGCCAGTCGTCGGCTTCTGCCCCCATGCCACTAGTGCTGGGGTGTTCGGGATAAACCTGAGTGCTCTTTTTCCCATGGTTGGGTCCTTCGAGGGAGGCGCTCAGCACAACGAACCAGGCAATCGGACTATAATGCTTTAACACTCTCACTTAGCCATAGAACTTTATAATTTTAAATTTCGGCGAAGCCCCTAGTTCGGAAGACCGAGTTTGGGGCGCTATCCACGCCTTTGGCCGGACAAAGCGAGCTCCTCACTCGAAGCGGCATAAGTCTTTAGGGACTCGAAAAACCTCTCGAACAACGACCGGTCTCTCGCCTCATCATGATAGTTAGTTTTAGCTTTCTCCACCGAGGTGCTTAACCCAGCTGAACTGGGGCACAATCGCAGTGGTTCTCCTAGTGCTACCTTAGCCGATATAGCGGAACGTAAGGTACCAAAACATAGGAGCCGGGCAAACCCAACTATTGACCCAAATCATGATTCGGAGCCGATGCATATATTGCTATAAGTTTGGGGTGCCGCACTTGTGAAAGTGCACGGACTTCTCACACCATATTAAGGGGTACTGAAGCCCCTGGAGTGTTTGCCGTACCATGGTGTACGGGTGCAATCATGTTATTTAATAAACAGATATATGAAAATAGGATAATGCAAAAAATAGACAAAAAGCTATGCATCGTTTATAGAGCGGCTATTTATCAAAGCCGGACGATACAAGTAGTGCGATAAACAAAAAGATATTGGACTATTTAACATGTCCTGACCAGGGGCAGGCCGCGGAATTGTATTTAAAACAGGTATACTGCTCGTAACAGAGACCACCTGGGAGTTCCATAATGCGGCATGGCTTGTCTGCCTCCCTGGATCTTGCATCGTTTGTGCGGCGATCGAGTTGCCGAACAGGTCGTCCAAAGTGTGGAGTCCTGAAAGTAAGAAAAAAAAAGAATCCGGCAGCCCCTAGTACGTTTTAAGCCGTATTTTGGGTGTGCCGTTATGGTGCCCCTTCCCCTGTGCCCATGGTATTTCAAGGGCGTAGTTATGTACGCGAGGCACTGGTTTCACTATGTTGCGAGGGCTGGGGTTGGGGCCACATTGCTACGCCTACTCGGAACGTGCTAGGCGGTCTTGTTGTAGGTTACTCCGGGCGCGCTTGGCAGTGTCCGGCTTTTTATCAGCCGTACTAGAGAGTTGCCTAAGAAGGTTGCTTTGTACTTCTGCTGCGAGAGCCGTCGTGTGCTCCTCCGTATGGAGGGAGCGTTTGGTGTATCCGTTGACCGTGATTACGCCTCGAGGGCCTGGCATCTTGAGCTTGAGGTATGCGTAGTGCATCATCGCATTGAATTTGGCGAATGCGGTTCGTCCGAGCAGGGCGTGATAGCCACTGGGGAACGAGACTATATCGAAGATTAACTCTTTGCTTCGGAAATTATTCGGAGATCCGAAGACCACATCAAGTGTTACTGAGCCTGTGCAATTGGCCTCTACACCTGGTATAACGCCTTTAAAGGTCGTCTTTGTGGGCTTAATCCTTGAGGGATCTATGCCCATTTTCCGCACTGTATCCTGGTAAAGCAGGTTCAGGCTACTGCCACCGTCCATGAGGACTCTTGTAAGATGAAATCCGTCAATGATTGGGTCGAGAACCAATGCGGCAAAGCCGCCATGACGGATGCTAGTGGGGTGGTCCCTCCGATCAAAAGTGATCGGGCAGGAGGACCATGGGTTGAACTTTGGGGTGACTGGCTCCATAACGTATACGTCCCGTAGCGCACGCTTCCGCTCCCTCTTGGGAATGTGGGTTCCGTATATCATGTTCACCGTCCGCACTTGTGGGGGAAACCCCTTCTGTCCATTGTTGTTCGGCGGCCTGGGCTCCTCCTCGTCATCGCTATGCAGCCCCTTGTCTTTGTTTTCGGCTCTTAGCTTGCCTGCCTGATTGAACACCCAACAATCCCTGTTGGTGTGATTGGCTGGCCTTTCGGGGGTGCCATGGGTCTGGCACAAGCGGTCGAGTATTCGGTCCAAACTAGACAGGCCCTGAGTATTCTTTTTGAATGGCTTTTTCCGCTAACCGGATTTGTAGCCTCTGAATCCGGCATTAACTGCCATATCTTCATTGCTGTCGCTGCTTACGCAGCGCTTTGGCTTATTTCGATGTGTCCTACCACTTTTGTCCTTGGTATCCGAATTACCAAGGTTCTTTGATAAGTTGTTGCTGCGAGCTAGCCAGCTATTTTCTCCCGCGCAAAAGCGGGTCATGAGTGTCATGAGGGCTGCCATAGATTTCGGCTTTTCCTGTCCCAGGTGTCGGGCAAGCCACTCGTCGCGGATGTTATGCTTGAAGGCTGCTAGGGCCTCTGCGTCTGGATAGTCGACTATTTGGTTTTTCTTTGTTAGGAACCGTGTCCAGAATTGCCTGGCCGATTCTTCTGGCTGCTGAATTATGTGGCTTAAGTCGTCGGCTTCCGGTGGTCGCACGTAGGTGCCTTGGAAGTTGTCGAGGAATGCGGCCTCCAGGTCCTCCCAAGAACCGATTGAGTCCGCTGGCAAGCTATTAAGCCAGTGTTGGGCCGGTCCTTTGAGTTTGAGCGGGAGGTATTTGATGGCTTGTAGATCATCGCCACGTGCCATGTGGATGTGAAGGAGATAATCCTCGATCCATACCGCCGGATCTGTGGTGCCATCGTATGATTCGATGTTCACGGGTTTGAAACCCTCTTGGATTTTATGATCCATTACTTCATCTGTGAAGCATAGTGGGTGTGTGGCGCCCCTGTACTGGGTTATGTCACGACGCAGCTCGGAAGAGCTATGTCTGTTGTGTTCGGCCCGGCCGGATTTGTTGTGTCCGGAGTGAAGATCATCGTCACGTGTCGTCGGGCGCCTGCGCGATCCGTAGATCGATCTTGTTTGTCTTGCCTTATCCTCCAGTACGTCTCGTAGGTCGGGCGCATTTTCCCGTGCCTTAGTTGAGCGGGGTCGGGGCATGGCTTGGGTGGAGGGCCGAGAGGCCTCTATGTAGCGGCCGCGAGGTAGCTGGTCTGCCATATCGTGCGCTGGTGATGTAGGCGCTTCCTCCTCTGATCAGGGTAGCGGCCTGCGCTTTGGGTAACTCTTGGAGGGGCGTTCGAGTTCATACTCTTCGGCCGCAAGGACTTCAGTCCATCTATCAGCTAGCAAATCTTGATCAGCTCTAAGCTGTTGCTGCTTTTTCTTGAGGCTGTTTGCCGTGGCTAAAAGCCTGCGTTTGAAACGCTCTTGTTTGGCGGGGTCTGATGGTATGACGAATTCGTCGTCATCGAGGCTTGCCTCGACTTCGGAGGGAGGCATATAGTTATCATCCTCAACCTCTCGGTCTGCCGCTCTCTCATGAGGGCTGGCTTCTCCATCTTCCTACGCCGAATCTTGCTGGGGTGGGTGTTCTTTGACGCTATTCGGGGTAGTATTATCTCCGTGCCGGAATCACCGTTTTTGCTTTGGCGGGATTTAGAGCGGCACCGCTGACGCCGGCGTTTTCGCTGTTTCTTGGTGGTGTCCTCCCCCGCTGTTCCATCGCCATCTCCATCTTTTGGAGTATCCACCATATATATGTCATATGACGAGGTGGCCTTCCAGCGCCCTACAGGTGCTGGTTCTTGTTCGTCTCCTACCTCGTCGTCCATACCATTGAAGTCTTCGGAGCCGAAGTCAAGCTTGTCGGTTAAATCATCGACAGTGGCTACAAAGTGGGTGGTGGGTGGGGTTTAAATTTCTTCATCGTTCGTATCCCATCCTTGCTGACCGTAGTCCGTCCAGGGCTCTCCTAATAGAGAGAGAGAGACTTGAGAGAATTAAGGATGTCGCCAAAGGGCGAGTGCTGAAAGATGTCCGCGGCGGTAAACTCCATTATCGGTGCCCAATCGTATTCGATTGGCAGAGGCGCAGGGGTTTCGGAGTCCGGACCCTTGGAGTCACGGGTCACGCGGAGTGCGGGGCTGGCGTTCGGCTCGATCGCCTTTGAGATCGCAGCCCCCGAGGTGACGTCCAACCGCTCATCCTCAATTGGCGCAATAGGCTCCGAGTTAGGGGTCGGAACCGGTGCGTGTGCGGCCTCTAGGACACTGTTCGGAGGCAGAGCTAGATCATGCCCCTCGAGATAGTGCGGCGCGCTTGGCTGTGGCTCGAACCCGTCGAAGATCAAATCTCCGCGGATATCAGCCGTGTAGTTTAAGCTTCCAAACCTGACTTGACGGCCAGGGGCGTAGCTTTCGATCTGCTCCAGGTGACCAAGCGAATTGGCCCGCAGAGCGAAGCCGCCAAAGACGAAGATCTGTCCTGGGAGAAAAGTCTCACCCTGGACCTCATCGTTGTTGATGATCAAAGGAGCCATCGGGCCTAAAAGGCGACGACATAGAGGAACTCTCAATGAAAGCACCAATGTCGGTGTCAAAACCGGCAGATCTCCGGTAGGGGGTCCCGAACTGTGCGTCAAGGCCGGATGGTAACAGGAGACAAGGGACACGATGTTTTTACCCAGGTTCGGGCCCTCTCGATGGAGGTAATACCCTACTCCTGCTTGATTAATATTGATGATATGGGTAGTACAAGAGTAGATCTACCACGAGATCAAGGAGGCTAAACCCTAGAAGCTAGCCTATGGTATGATTGTGTATGAAGATGATTGTCCTACGGACTACAACCCTCCGGTTTATATAGACACCGGATAGGGTTCGGGTTACACAGTGTCGGTTACAATGGTAGGAGATCTTGAGTATCCGCATCGCCAAGCTTGCCTTCCACGCCAAGGAAAGTCCCATCCGGACACGGGACGAAATCGTCAATCTTCTATCTTCATAGTCCAGGAGTCCGGCGAAGGTATAGTCCGGCTACCCGAACACCCCCTAATCCAGGACTCCCTCAACCATTATGCTACTCCTATGTGTATTTACATGTTTGGTGGAGATCTTTGTTTCTATTGCCATGTTTATCATGTGCCTCATGCTATTGATGCTATTTTGCTCATATCTTGCCTTCATGTTTGTGATATGTTGTCATGTGCATTATTCATGCCCACTATTTGCACACATGACATGATTGCCATGATTACCTCTAGTACGTTGCATCTTCGCACTACTAGCTTGCTTGACTTGATCACTATGATTACTTGCTTGGTTGCATCACCGATGTTCCATTACTCGCTTTCTTGGGTTGATGACATATATGTTCATGCCTCTCACATGATATATCTTGTTTATCGTCGCTTGCCTCCAATAGTTGCCTCTATGCTTAATGATCTTGGAGACTTGGACACTTCACTTGTGAAGCATGCTTGGTTGATTGAGCCTATTATATTTGGTTGTTCTCGCATCATATGCCTCCATACTATGAAATGCTCCCTTGTCCTTTCTTATGATAAAAATGATGAGAACACTTGTTGGCTATCTTACCACTCGAATGATAGGTGCTACATTTGCACTAACCTCATTTGTTTTTTCGAGTGTTTGTCATGTTCTTTCATTTTGAAGGATTCACGAGGCATTATCGTCATGAGACATATTGGGTATGTGAAGGCATACAAGATGCGCAACTCCAACATCCTTGAGAAACTCCTAAAGGTGACCTCATTCCCTTTGAGCCATCCTCAAATACGCATATTGGATGGGTCATTCTTTCATTGTTGTTTCCTTCTTATTGTCTACATGATACATCTATTGGATGGAGGACCGACATTGGAGATCGACTTTATGGACCTTCAAGTTGAGGAGTGCCACGACATCGAGCATCGGTACATTAACACTCCTTTGACACATTGCACCAACACATACATATTTTTTGATTGTGTTCCCATATGTCATGCTCGATGGACATATCATACCCATAGCAAATTTGCATCTTATGCATGGATTGACTCACCTTATGATTGCCTTGTTGCACCTTGTATTTCTATGTCATCCATGATATATGAGCTTGTGCACTTCCTTAGCAAATTTGTTGTGATCTTTCTTGATGGCATATTCATACAACATGATCATATTGCCTACCATGAATTGCATGATAACATAATTATATTGAGCATCCATTGCTATGTTCATGCTCTTGATAAACCGTCTCACTATGACATCATTTTGCACCGTGGTTGCATTCATCATATTCACAATACATTTGTGTGCACAATGAATGCTTTTGCTCCCATGAATGTTTTACATGTCATTTTACATCATTTGGATAAGCATCCCATGCCTTTTCATGAACAATTCCTTCAGACGAACTCTTGCTTATTTCATGGACACCTTGTGTGCACTAACCATTGTATTTCCGAGTGTCGTTTGTGTTTGCTATTTTTGCATGTATACCACTCCAGCGACACCTTGGACTACTTGGATTGCGCCATGTCTTCACCTCCGTCCAACTACAAGTCCGTCCATGCCAACCGTTTCCATGGTGATGAGGATTTCGATCTGAGGTCGGATCTTTCCCAAGGGAGGGGAGATGATACGGAGCATCCGACGATCATCCCCATGTACACTCGAGCCTACGCCATTGGACGTAAGGTGAACTCGCTCCTTTCCGAATCTTCCCTTTCCGCATGCAAGACATGGATGCTACTTCAAGCGCATACCTTGTTCATACTCAGGTACACCCGAGGAGACCATGGAGAACCCAAGGAGCAAGGCCAAACGTGTGCGGAAGCAAAGGAAGGAGAAGGAAGAAGAGATAGCTGCTACAGGTCCCGGACATCCGGCCCGATCCCCGGAAATCCGGTGCCCATCACAGAAGGCACCCGAAGCTGAACCCCGTCTGATGCGGAGCATCCTATGGACATAACCATGTCAAGAGTCCGTTCGGCGAGTGACACGTGCGACATCTACTTCACATACACAAAGGTGAATCATCTCCTTTACACGTGCTCACATGACCCCTTCGAGGATGGTATACTACTTGACACTCCACTCGTGTGCATGCATAGGTATTGTTGGAACACTACGGACAACGAGGAGGAGTGCGAGCGCCAAGGAACAACTACACCATCCGCGAGGGAAGCCTGGAAGCGACGACGGAAGAAGACGGAGCTGCTGAAGCTACAGCGGCCGGACATCCGGGCCAGAGGCCGGACATCCGGCGCCTGTGTAGCCGCCAAGGAGCTGCACCAACAGACGACCAAAAGCATCAGCGGCCGGACATCCGGCGCTAGCCCCGGACATCTGGCGCCTCGCCAAAGCCCGGACATCCGACCCTTCCCCCGGAAATCCGGGATCGACGACAGAACGCACCCGAAGTTTGGCCACTTCAGCCCGGACATCCGGCCTGAGCCTCAGACATCCGACGCCTCACGAAGCCCCGGACATCCGCCCCCCAGCCTAGACATCCGGCGCCTGCCTGCGCGCAGCCACGGGCCAGAGGCCCATGTATCCCTTTCCACTTACCCCTTCGAGGCTTAGACTATAAATATACCTCCCCCTTCTCCTTTCTAGGGTTAGCAAAGGATTAGCTCATATGTGAGATAGAGCTTTGCTCATCCATACGAATCTCCTCCTCGAGAGAGACTGCGGCCCCTCTTCGGAGAAGATCAACTTGGATTCAAGACCCCCCTTTGGGTGGCCCCATCAAGACCTCCTTCTAGGAGAAGAACCGGTTACCTTTGTATCGTCCGTTGTTGACTTTGGATCTTGTATCTTACCTTTCGATTCATCGATCTAGCGCATGTGTGATCTATTCTTGTTGGTTGAGTGATTTCTCTCGTGTTACCCTCGTGTTTCCCTCGTATTTCCCCTCGTGTTCATAGTGTTCTTCGTAGGGATCCGCTCCTTTCATGAAAGATCGGCCATCTAGCGTTCCACCCTACATCAGACCTCGAGGACTATCACAAAGGTTACTAATATCTTAAGGGAACTAGCAAATACTAACAACATGAAGTAGGGTGAATCTTGGGTTCAAGAACCCAGGAATAGAATACCTACTAACTAATAACATCACGGGATGCTTTCAGGAATGATGGACAGAATCATCACACGGGGAACACAAAACATGGTAGATTACTAGGTGATCCTGACACCTAGGGTCATAATAATAGCTCCAACATATATGTCGAGGCAACAAAGTACCTCAACTCACCGATTAGTGTGATTAATCTGGCCCAAATGGTCATCAGGAACATGGAGGAATGATTGCAAGTGCATGAGACTATCTAGGAACCTGGGATGACTCGGGCAGCATAACGGCTGTAAATGCTCAAAAAGACTTGAGACGTTCACAAGGATTTGCATAGTCACTTAACAACATCATATTAAGGTTCTGGTTCAACTGACAATATACTAAAAGTAGTAGAAAGTGAACTGAGACTTGAATCCATAATCCTATAAATCTATGGATTAGTAACACGTCATCCTGATAGATAAATGAGAAAGCCTAGTTCTTAATCCTCGTATAAGAGAAGAGGCTGACTCAGATCAGAAGGGCATAAGGTATAAGGAGTAAAAAGAGCCTTACGTTCCCTTCCACAAACAATTCCCTTACATAACTAAAGCATTTCAAGACACGACTTCGACCAGTTTGGCTTGGTAATCCTACAGGTAGTGAAGCTCTGATACCAACACTGTCAGGATCCTGATTCCAAGCCACATCGATCTAGCCGGTAACACCTCATATCACTTTGCGGCCTCACGCACGATATTCCCACAGGTGTCGCCTTACCATGGCCCGGGACCGTTTGCGCCTTTTGGCTCAAGTATATGATAGTGTCGCTAGCATCCATATGACATAAAACCCGGGCCGACATGACTAGTCGTGAACCCGAAGTGGCACTAACTTACGGGGACATGCATACATGAATCAACATCGAGCATGTTGGTCCGCAGCGTGTGAATCCGGGCTGTAGCACTGGGCTAATAGGACTCCAGTGAACTAGGCTGTAGCAGGCTAGGCAGGACACCGGATGTCCCCGCATGACATTTCCCCGAAGGGACAGACACAGGAATGAAGTGAATCACATGCCGGCCAATCAAGTGTTCCGGAGCAGTAGTGCTGGGCTAGCAGGACTCCGGTGAACCGGGCTGTAGCGGACTACTATGGATCATGGAAGCACAAGACTATATTTGCCCATAAGAGAGGCTACCAAGGATAAACAACTAGGTTGTCGGCTCACACACATACCAAGCATTTCAATCATACACACAATATGCCCGATAAGTGTAAATACAACATGGTATCACATCATAACTGTACGACTCAAGTATTTATTCATTAGGCTCCGAGGAGCCAAGATATTACAATTATGGGTCTCATGACTCAACACTCAGAGCATACAAGTCAAAGCACATGCGGAAGCTTAACATGTCTGAGTACAGACATCTACAAATGAAAAAGGCTGACAAGCCTGACTATCTACTAGATCCTGCCGAGGGCACAAGATCGTAGCTGAGGTATCAAGCTAAATGTCAAAGTCCACACGGAACTACTAGCGAGACTGACGTCTCTCTGCAAAACATAAAATGGGAAAACGTGAGTAGAAATGTACCCAACAAGACTTACATCAGAACTAGCTACATATGCATCAGTATCAACAAAGGGCGTGGTGGAGTTTAACTACAGCAAGCCAGCTTTGACTCGGTGTCTATCCTAAACTATGACTGCAAGTAACTCTTTTGAGGTGGCGCACACGAGTCCACATATTCACCCTATCAATACACCACTATGGATCCACTCCCGTCTCCCTACGAGAAGGCCATCCATAGCACTCACGCTTATCTTGCGCATTTTAGAGTATCCACTTTCACTTGTCTATGAACTGTATAGGCAACCAAGTAGTCCTTTACCGCGGACGCGGCTATTCGAATAGATGATGTTAACCCTGCAGGGGTGTACTTCTTCACACATGCTCTCACCACTTATCGTCGTTTACACGACATGTACTCGGCAACCTTCAAGTGGAAGCCTAGCGAGGGTGTCGGCCACGGCCTACCATAACACTCAAGCCTATAGTCCAGGTTTATCGCCTATTCAGGTTCCATCCACAGGGAGTCCGGCCAAGGTTTCAACATACGGCCCCGAACGATGTGTACAGGGTTCCGAGACACCAAATGGGCGCCCGGCATGCCCGGCCACGTGCCTACCGCATCACAGCCCACCCCTCGGGTCAGCGCTGCGCACGGCCTCCAGCATACTACAAACACCAGAAAATACTTGCAACTCCTGGACAGAGGACAAGGGTGGATAAGAAGCCGAGAGGGTCCATTGGTTTCGGGCCCAATGCATGGTAGTAGCTGAATCTTAAATCACACATGCAGATCTCAGTGCTTAAGGACGGTTCCAATGAAACAACCTACCATGTACTCCTACATGGCCTCTCATCGATACCTTTACCAAATCGTGTTCACACATTTAGCTCACACCCAGTAGGACATGTTCATCACCATTCCAATTCATCCCCGATGAATCAGACCTGACTCAACTCTAAGCAGTAGCAGGCATGACAAACAAGCATGAATGAGTAGGCACATCAGGTCTCAAACAATTCCTACTCATGCTAGTGGGTTTCATCTATTTATTGTGGCAGTGACAGGTCATGCAGAGGAAAAGGGGTTCAGCTACCGCAGCATGTAACAGTTGAATCGATGTTGTCCTAATGCAGTAAAAGAGAGTAGGAGCGAGAGAGTGGGATTGTATCGGAATGAACAAGGGGGTTTTGCTTGCCTGGCACTTCTGAAGATGATATAGCTCTTCATCGGTGTCATCGAACTCATCATCGGAACATACGTCTACCGAGGGGGAACAACCACCGGCAAACACAGAAAGAACACAATCAATGCCATGCACAATATGATGCATGATCACGACATGTCAATATGCTGTGATTTGAGCTAATGCAGCTAAGAACATAAGGGTTTGAGTTGATTTGAACCAAAGGTTCAAATTCAAATTTAAACAAAGAACTTATAAAGTGTATTATCATGCTTTGATCTAAACAGCAAGGTTTAGTTGTTTAAACATGCATGAAACCAGTACAAATGGATAGATTGGATTTTTCTGATCATTTTTCATATATAAATCTTTTCAATCTGAGCTATGGTTGAATCTATATGCATTTTTGAAGTTTTGGCTATTTTCTGGAATTTCCTGAATTATTTAAAACCCAGAAAATACTTATTGCGTCAGCATGATGTTAGCAGGTCAACAGAGTCAGCTAGGTCAACCCTGACCTGTGGGACCCACAGGTCAGTGACACAACTAACTAACTCTGTTAGTTAGTGTTAGGTTAAATACTAACCTAACTTAATTAGGGCCTAGGCCCACATGTTAGTGACTCATTAGATTAACAGGGTTAGTCAACGCTAACATAATCCTAGACTAAATTAAGTCAGAGGCTGGCCGCACATGTCATAGACTCAAGGGGGGGTCCAGCTGTGGTCAAACTGGGTCAACCCATCGGCGACTCGTCGCTGGCGAGGCCCGAGCCGGCGGAGGAGGTCGGAAAACCTCCACGGAGCTTGGATCGATGCGCTGAGGGCATCTTTAGGATGCTGGCGATGCGCCGCGTCGGATGTTGGTGGCCTCCGGGCCTGGGGTGGCCGAAAACACCAACGGCGACGAGCGAGGCGGCGGCCGGAGCTTGAGTGGGTGCGGGGTTACTGTTGTGGCTTGCAAGTGAGTTATCTGTCACGCTAGAGTTTCTCTATGGATCGTTGCGAGTGCAACGGACGCACGCGCGGGACCATTTGGTCACCGGGGCTTCGCTGGCGACGATCCCATGTAGCGGCGACGGCTGTTAGCAAGGGGGGGGGGGCTACGGCAATCAAACAGAGGCCGGGTTAGGGGGGAAATGACCGAGGGCTCACAGTGCGTCGAACGAAGTACTCATCGGGCTCGGGGAAGGCCGTACGGCATCGGAGCATCTCCGGTGATCTGGACAGCCGAAGGTTGAAGACGACAGCGTCGGCGACGTTCGGGGGCGTTCGGCGTTGCTTGGCTCGTTGGAAACGAAGATGAAGATGCTGCGGAGCCTCTGGACATGTCGAGGGGGCGAGAGGGAGGCGGTGGCTGTGGCTATGGCGAACGGCGGCGACGAACTTGCTCGGTGGAGCTCGGCAGAGAGGGATAGAGGAGGGGATGGACACGGGGAAGAGTGAGAGCGGCCAGGTGGGTCGCGTGGCAACGTCCAGGCGCATCGGGTAGGGGCAGGCAGGGAGGAGCTAGCCTCCTCGGCCGCGCGCGTGCGAGCACGCAGCTGCTCCTACTGGCTGGAGGAAGGCGACAGGAGGTGCCAGGTGGGCTGGGCCAGTGAGCTGGGACGGCTACAGGTAGATGGCCAGGTACTCCTTCTATCTCTCTTTTATTTCTGTTTTTCCATTTTCTGTAATTGTTTTGGATTTATTAAAAATGCTAGAGCATTTTCAAATCATGAGGCTGCTTGTGGCCACTGTTTGGGTTATTTCCAACAGCAAACATTTCAGTTCATGAATATTTGGACATTTAAAATAATACATATAATTTGAATGCCCAAATGCAAATAATGTATGATTTAATTCAGTGACCCAATGTTGTCCTAGAAGGATGTGAACCATTTTTGTCAGAGGTTCTAGACCAAGGCAAAGATGATAAACATTTTTGAAGGGCAATTCAGGTTCATTGAAAAAGTATTTTAGTAACCCTAGTTAGATTAAGTGGTGCTGGGGGGTTTCTGCCATTCCCATTTCAAGTTTCTGAGAAAATAAAAACATGATGACATGGATGCATATGCAACTAATTACAAGCAATGATCTAGGGCTGTGACAGGAAATCACAAGAGGAAAACACTCAAGAACAAGTCCAATCACACATCCACTAGACTAACAATCACACAAGATCCACAAAGGTACAAGACCAACAAAGGGAAATATACAACGTAAAGTTCATCCCAAATCCAAAGGAGATGAGGTCTTGATGATCCTACGATGGGGATCCTTCTCCAAGAGGAGGCCTTGATATCCACAAGAGGATCTTATCCAAGAGGAGGGCTTGATCTCCGAGAGGAGCTTTTCCAAGAGGAGGCCTATATCTCCAAGAGGAGGAAAATGAGCAAAGCTCTCTTTTTGTCTATCAAATACTTTGCTAACCCTAAAAACTGAAAGGAGCACATAATATAGAGTCTAGGGGCGAAGGGGTATGGGCCTCGGTGGTTACATGGGCTTTTTAGCCCAATTCGTAGCAAAACTGGGCCCACCGGACAGTCCGCTGCTTAGGACCGGACA
Source organism: Aegilops umbellulata (assembly GCA_032464435.1). Taxonomy (NCBI): domain Eukaryota; kingdom Viridiplantae; phylum Streptophyta; class Magnoliopsida; order Poales; family Poaceae; genus Aegilops; species Aegilops umbellulata. Next base: position 294,612,017 of record CP136057.1, read on the forward strand.
GTCCGGTGAGTACAGGTCCATTTTCGGGTGCCACCGGACTGTCCGCTGTAGGGACCGGACTGTCCGATAGTGCGATCTCTGTGCGACCGGGCTGTCTGTTGTGGGGACTGGACTGTCCGGTAGTGCAATTTTTGCACGCTTCATTTTCTTCATCTTTACACCTCCGATCAGCTCTTGGGTCTTGGGGTCCTTCTCCTTGGCCTCCGGGAAGCTTCCTAGCTGCTTGGTGGTGGTTGCCCTTGTACCTAATGATGGACAACGTTCCATGGTGAGGTAGAACCCAAGTCTAATGGATATTCATGTAAATCTCAAAGAGGAGCGGGTTCACCTTAAGTCCGGTAGGTCCACTTGGGGCTTGAGGGGCTATGAAGGTGTAGATGGAGATCACCATAGGATGCTCCGCATCATCCCCTCCCCCTTGGGAAAGATCCGACCTCGGATCGAAAACCAAATCACCATGGGAAAGAGATGGCTTCGCCGTGTAGGAGTGGACGATCACCCAATACTCATCATCTTCAAGCTTGGGATGGGCACGCTCCAATGTTGCACCGTCTAGTGATTCCTTCAAAAGGAGCAAAAACAACAAGCACTTGGAAAACAAATGTGGTTAGAGTGAGGGCAAAACCAATCATTCAAGAGGTGATTCACCACACAAGTGTCGTTATCAAGCATAGCATACGATCGTGACATGGCCTGTAAGCATATCAAGCGAGCACAAGGAAAGATATCATGGGGACAAGCATGTAAATGTGAGGTTGTGATGCAAATATGTGTGACAAGATAATAAGCATCTGCCTCAAGGTCATAGCAAGCATTCACAAATTGCTCTATGAAAGGTCTATGGTAGGCATATGAGTCATTCACAAAACCAAAGAAGATGAGATGTCTAAACACATGGGTCAAGTGCAAGACAATCCAAGCATAACGTGCATAGGGTGTAGTGAAGGCACTTCACACAATAAAAAGAGCAATTGTTCATCATGTGTGAGGCAATCAAGCCAAGCATGTAGCAATCAACGGGACATGGCATATCTGAATAAATGATATTATTGCAACCAAACATATGATAGGAGCAAGTAATCCAAGAATTGTATGCAACACACAAGGCATGTATATCACGATGCATGGAATGGTGAAATGACAAGTCGAAGCAAGATGTCTAGCATGCGCGCAATGAAGGGGTCCAAGATGACAAATAGGTCGCATGGTGCAAGAAACACAAGTAGTATGATCCACAATATTCATGCTCATGGTTTTGGGTTTGTCGAAAGTGAAGGATATCACCTTGAAAGCGTGTCCTTGTGCGTCCTTCACAATGCCGAAGCACAATCAAGTGCGATGTAGAATCGTCGTGGTAGAAGCTGGTTCGCTCTCAAGAGCTCGAATGGTCAATTCACGTGACATGGAAGTCGACACAATTTCCAAGTATCCTACACATGCACAAAACAAAACAAAGAAAGTATGCGCATGGTAGATAAACACATCATCCTTCGTGATGGTTCTCTTCTCTTGCACATAATCATTAGAAGCACAAGTGCATGAACAATATGGTGCAACAATGGCTATATTCATGGCACTAGGTATATGGTGCAAATAAGGAAGGCAAGCATGCTTCACAAGAAATTTGTCAAAATCTCCAATTATATGTGAGAATGCTATGGGGGAAATCTCATGAGGAAGACTAAAAGCATTATTGCACTCAATACATGGAAAATCATCTAGCATGAGAGAGGAAACATATGGAGATATATGGTAAGAAGCAATGACAATCATGTGTAAAGCATGTAGCTGGTTGTCATCAACCGCATGAAATGAGCAAGTATGAACTCATCGGTGATGCAACATAAGCAAGGATAGTAATCAAGTCGTGCAAACTAGTGGAGCGAAGATGCAACACACTAGAGGAAATCATGGCAATCATGTCATGTGAGCAATTAATGGGCATAGGCAATGCACATGACATATCACAAGCACGATCACAAATCAAGATCAAATCATGATCATAAGCATTGGGCACAAAGTAAACATGGCAAGAACAAGCAATATCTCCACGAAGCTTGCAAATACACATATAGGTACTAGAATCAATCATCATGTGTAATGCAAAGCATGGGTCACAAATGCATGTCAAAGGCATGGGAATAAGCATATCATGCAAAGTGAAAATGGCGAGATGCGCATATAATATGTAATGGACAATAACCCATAGCCAAGTGAGGGACATGTAGAAGAAATGCGCGAAGTCTTTGCGCGAAGGGAGCGGTGGGAAAGACCATCCATGGGATCCCAAGTCATCGTTGCTCTCTAGAGCTCGTTTTGTCAACTCATGGGATTGTGAGGTTGACAAGTAAGCATGGGTACCTACACAACAAAACACAAACGAAAGAAATTGAGTGTGTGGTAAATGTACACATCATCCATTATGACGTGTATGTGCACGTGTGAGTTAGCACAAGATAAGAAATGCTCGAAGAAATTTGATGCATGCTATAAGAACATGTATTCCATCATGAAAGATAGTTGTTATGTATAACACGATGGGGATGCAATTTGAGCATACAAATATATGGCACATCAATAGCAGGATCAAAGTATCCTAACATGTATGAGGAAACTATGGTGGTCTCCTCATGAGCAATATTGGAAACATCATATGGAGAAAATGGAGAACATCCAGAACAATGCATAACCGAATCTAGGTGGTCATGGCATGGCATATGAGATAAATAATGCAAAGGGAGCATATCAATATCATCACAAGAAAAACAAATGCCAATAACCATGGGCTTGTCATATATGCCATATGTGCAAATTGGGTTAATTTTAATGGCATATGCATAGTCACTACGAAGAGATTGCAAATATAACATATTGTTGATATCTTGCATAGCATATGACAAGTCAAGCGGATTGTCAAACATGATGTGACCTAAAGAATTGTCACAAGAAATCCTATGTAACATGGCATCACAACTAATAGACTCCACATGAGAATCATCATACTCATCGTAAATGGGCGAGAAATCATCACATGAGGAAGTCGCACTATCATGAAGCATGGTAATAGATGGATCAACATCATGCAAGCAATCAATGTCAAGAATGTCCACTAGTAGGACTAGAGCATCACCTTCACCTATGTTACCTTGTTCATGCCACTCAAGTGGTGTAGGTGAGGTGGGAAAGACCAAATGGTGGTCATCTTCATCTTGATGGAACCATGTGGGGGGTGCATCATATTCCACCATGGCCATCGTCTTGTCCAAAGGGAGGACGAAGTCATCGCGAATCGGCGCGTCATCATATATGGGACCTAGCACCAAATGATAAGACACAATAGAGGTAGAGGTTAAGTCGTTAGAAACCATAGTGGCCTCACATGCCCCATCAACTATCACACTCTCTCTATGTGGTGGTTCACTCACTCCCTCAAAATATGTGCACTCAAAGTCACATATGGTGGAGTCACTCATCTCACTCAAGTGGTGGGGGTTGTGGCTCGCCTCACATGGGAATTGGGGCAACACATCATATATGGGGATAGTGGTGAAGTCACTCTTACTCTCAATATGGTGGCACAAGTCACTCAAGTCATCATACGTCGCCGTGGTCGAAGGGAAAATCCCATGCTCAACCATCTCGTCATCGTCGTCATGGATGAAGGCGGAAGATGGCACATCATCACTCTCACCTCCAACGATGGAAGCATCATCCTTCCTCGTCACCATGTCGCTTGCCTCTAAAACTTGGTCCTTGAGAGTCTCCGTAGTCGTAGTCGTCGCCGCACCGTCTTCAAAAAGAGTCATGGGAGACTCGGCATCATCAATGCCACAATGAGGGATGGCGCTGAAGTCAAACTTGGGAGCGTCATCTTGGTGGTACTATCCTCATGCTCATTGTCATGGAGCTTGGTTGTTGAGAAGTGTGCTTGGGGTGGAGAAGCCTTGGCCTTCATGAGTTCTTGTTACGCCTTGAGAGCACCAATGTAGTAGTCATCGAGGGACTTGTAGTTCTCGAGGAGGATAGTCTTGGAAAGTCGTTGTTCAATCCCATCATGAAGTGGAACTTCATCGAAATGGGGTCGCCCACGCCGGCTCGTCGCAAGGCAATCTTCCTCTCCTTGAAGTACGCGTCGATGGACTTGGATCCTTGGATGGTGTTCTCCAATTGGCGTAGAAGTTGTTCCGTGTAGGTTGGTGGAAGCACGAACTCTCGCTGCAAAGCTCTCTTCGTCTTGGGCCAACTCATGTCGTAGCTCTCTGAAGGTGTGTGAAGCCACCATGTGGACGCGTAGTTATGGAAGTTTCTTGAGGCGCACTTCACTTGATCTTCGTGAGGAACATGATGTAGCTTGTGGTAGTCATCCATTAGGTGCTCCCACATGAGATACTCCTCGGGTTCTTGAGTCCCATAGAAAGGAATCTTGTGGTCGGTGTCGAGGTCGTAGTAGCTCGTGGAAGTCGCGGACTTGAGCTTGGGGAGCTTCTCTTGAGCGTAGTCTTGTGGTGCTTGTTGGCGAAGATGTCGTATGTCCATAGGCGAAGATGCCTTGAAGTCGCTTGGCGAAGATGCCAACGGAGATGGTGAAGTCGTTGAGCGGTTGTTGGTGTTGAGCTCTTGACCTTCATGTTCTTGTCGGTGTTGGTGTCGATGCCGATGTGATCTTGCCGGAGATGGTACCTCGGAAGCATGTGCACTAGAGCGTCTTCTCGAAGATGAGGAAGGTATCTTGTAGGACTTGATGAGGGCCTTGATCTCTTCCATTTGAGCATGCATCTTGGCGTCGGTGGATTTTTTCGTGGCATCGAACTCATCGTTGTTATTGTAGACCGAAGGTGAAATGCCTTGCCTATCCATCACAAGACTCGAGTAGAGGTGAGTAGGAAATGAGATAAACAATACCAAGTTACCTTATCCCAAAGTTGAGGACGTATCCCGTTTCACTCCATGTGAGATGAAAGAATAGTGGAATTGGTACCGGACTTGTTCACTCACACCTATCAAGTAAAGCTTATGGAGTGGCTTGGTGAGGATAGTGGCACAAAAAATTTGATGCAAAATGTTAGCAAGAGTCAATAATGTTGAAAGAGATTCACAAATTCGCAAGTGAAACAAGTAGACCAATAGCAAAGAAAGGCACACGGAAACGCACACACGGATAGATAAATGGGGCCGTGCAACCAAGGAATAAGAACAAAATGCAGAATCCACAGAAAACGCTCGTGTTGCACAACTCAAGAGAGACGCTAGCACGATTGCTCAACAGGCAGATACGACACGCATGCACAACCTATCAACTTCTATCCCAAGTATGCTATTATGTATGGTTCCCGGTGTCTCTCAAGATGATACAAGATGATCGGATATAACAATCTTATATGCAATGTGGTATGATGCTATGGCTATTGCTTACAAGCTCTTTGTTTTCTCTTTGCTTAAAAGCTTATTCTCTTCTTCTTCTTCTTTTTTGATATGGCCACAATGCACAAACTAAGATAGCAATTGTGTATATGCGGGAACAAACATGTGACAGAAGGGATGATACGATACCAAGATGATACCAATATGATATAGTATGTATGCAATGGAAGGTGTAGATCGATGATCACTAATGTGCACAAGTAATGTTGCCGGCAATACTCAAATGGCTAGTCTCGGTAGGCAAGTGATGCAAAATGGCTAGGGGTTACAAACCAATGGCAAGAATGAATGTACATTGATGGGATACCACGATACCAAGATGATATAGAGGTTACCGTTCTTGCTTACTGTTAGGTTGTCAAAATGGTGAAGTGGTCAATGTCGATGAAGACCTCATGGCAGTGATGAGTGGTGGCGTTCTCGATGTAGAACCGTTCCTAATTAGCCGAAACACCTTAGGAAACAGAAAAACCGCAAACTCAAAATCTCAAATGTCAAATCTCAAATGGTGGTAGAGAAATGCGTTGATGGTTCCGGAGTTGACAATGTGGAAGTGGCGGTGGCGGTTGATGAAGAAGCAACCGTCCCTAAGTAGCCTAAAAACCTTAGGAGACTCAAGCCACCACTCAAGCAACCACAAATGCTATATGGATCAAAATGGGTTAGGTTGCGGAAAGCTATGGTGGTTTAGCGGATGATATGGTGGAGGGCCTAGGCAAAGATGTCAAAATGTCAAAACATTTATGGATACAAATGTTGTTGGAACATATCTAGATGGATGGGGAATGTCAACAGCTACTCAATGAGCTAAAGAACATCAAAATCGAACTCCGGATGTGGAAGATATGATCGAAACAAGAAATCCGCCGAAGCAGTTTTTGAACTAGCGGGCAGTCCGGTCCTCGGTAGCGGACAGTCCGGTCTTCATCCGAAAACCTTTTGAATCGAGCAGACAGTCCGGTGTTGGGGAGCGGACAGTCCGGTCCAGAGCAATTTTTCTCCTGATGCGAGTGGACAGTCCGGTACGGGGGTCCGTACAGTCCGGTGCGGGTTGGGAAGGCATGAAATTGAATTTTTTAGACGGAAACAGATGATTTTGGGGTCAAAATTGAGGAGATTTCGTGGATGGAAGGTGGGAAAGCTTGTGGGGAAGCTATATCCACTCGAAACACAACGAATCCATGGATCAAAATCAACAAAACATCATCAAACCAATAAATCACAAAAATGGGGCTATTTTGGCGGGGATTTTCAGATTTTAGGACGAAATCAAGCAAAACAAGGCTAGAAAATGGTGGGGGAGACTCCAAATTCGTGATCAACGTGGCTCATGATACCAAGATGTTGTAGGTGGGAGACCCTAAGCGTAGATCTTTCACGAATTGGAGGGGAATCCACGAAGAACACGAAGAACAAGAGGGGAAATCACAAGAGCAAAACACTCAAGAACAAGTCCAATCACACATCCACTAGACTAACAATCACGCAAGATCCCCAAAGTTACAAGACCAACAAAGGGAAAGATACAAGGTAAAGTTCATCCCAAATCCAAAGGAGATGAGGTCTTGATGATCCTATGATGGGGATCCTTCTCTAAGAGGAGGCCTTGATATCCACAAGAGGATCTTCTCCAAGAGGAGGGCTTGATCTCCAAGAGGAGCTTCTGCAGGAGGAGGTCTAGATCTCCAAGAGGAGGAAGATGAGCAAAGCTCTCTTTTTGTCTATCAAATACTTTGCTAACCCTAAAAACTAAGAGGAGCAGGGAATATATGGTCTAGGGCAAAGGGATATGGGCCTCGGTGGTTACATGGTCTTTTTAGCCCAATTCATAGCGAAACTGGGCCTAACGGACAACCCGGTGCTAAGGATCGGACTGTCTGGTGAGTACAGATCCATTTTCGGGTGCCACCGGACTGTACGCTGTGGGGACCGGACTGTCCAGTAGTGCAATCTCTGTGCGAACGGACTGTCCGCTGTGGGGACCGGACTGTCCGGTAGTGCAATTTCTGCACACGTCGTTTTATTCATCTTGACACCTCGGGTCAGCTCTTGGGTCTTGGGGTCCTTCTCCTTGGCCTCCGGGAAGCTTCCTAGTTGCTTGGTGGTGTTTGCCCTTGTACTTAATGATGCACAATGTTCCATGGTGAGGTAGCACCCAAGTCCAATGGATATTCATGTAAATCTCAAAGAGGAGCGGGTTCACCTTAAGTCCGATAGGTCCATGGGGCTTGAGGAGCTATGAAGCTGTACATGGAGATCAACGTAGGATGCTCCGCATCATCTTGCCTTGTCGCATCACCCATGTTCCACTCTTACTCGCTTTCTTGGGTTGATGACAAATATGTTCATGCCTCTCACATGATATATCTTGTTCGTTGTCGCTTGCCTCCAATAGTTGCATCTATGCTTATTGATCTTGGAGGCTTGGACCTATTACTTGTGATGCATGCTTGTTTGATTGAGCCTATTGTATTTGCTTGTTCTCTCATCATATGCCTCCATACTATGAACTGCTCCCTTGTCCTTTCTTATATGAGCATGATGCACACACTTGTTGGGTATCTTACCACACGAATGATAGGTTTTGCATTTCCGCTAACCTCATTTTTTTTCCGAGTGTTTGTCCTGTTCTTTCGTTTTAAATGATTCACAAGGCGGTACCATAACGAGACACCTTGATCATGGGAAGGCGTACACGATGTGCGACACCAACATTTTCGACATTCTCATAAAGGTGGACTCCTACCCTTTGAGCCATCCTCAAATACACATATTGGATGGGTCACTCTTTCATTGTTGTTTCCTTTTTGTTGTCTACATGATACATCTCGTGAACGGAGGAGCGACATTGCAGATTGGCTCTATGGGCCTTTACATTGAGGATCGCTCGCACTTATTGGATGCACCTTCGGCACTCCACTCATGCCACGACATTGAGCATTGGTACATCAACACTCCTTTGCCACATTGCACCCACACCTCCATATTGGTTGATTGTGCTCACACATGTCATGCTCAATGGACATATCATAGTCACCACAAGTTTGCATCTTATGAATGGATTGACTCACATTATGATTGCTCTGTTGCATTTTGTATTCCCATGTCATCCATGATATATGAGCTTGTCCATTTCCTTAGCAAATTTGTTGTGATCTTCCTTGATGGCATATTCATACATCATGATCATATTGCCCACCATCAATTGCATGAACACATAATCACACTGAGCACCAATTACCATGTTCATGCTTTTGATACACCATCACATTATGACATCATTTTGCACAATGGTAGCACTAATCATATTCCCAACACCTTTGTGCATACTTCAAATGCTTTTGCTCCCATGAATGCTTTGCATATCATTCTATATCATCTTGTTAAGCTTCATGCGCTTTGTCACGAACAATCTTGCCGAACGGACTCCTACTTACTTGATGGACACTTTGTGAGCGCTAACCATTGTATTTCCGAGTGTCGCTTGTGTTTGCTCTTTTTGCATGTCCATCACACCGGAGACACCTTGGAGTACTTGGATTGTGTAATGCTTTCAACTCCGTCCAACTACAAGTCCGTCTGCGACAACCGTTTCCATGGTGATGAGGATCACGATCCGAGGTCGGATCTTCCCCAAGGGGGGGAGATGATGCGGAGCATCCAAAGTTCATCCCCATGTACACTCCGACTACTCTCCAAGCCCCAACAGGACATATGAAGAGACCTCGAATATACGCCATTGGACACAAGGTGAACTCGCTCCTCTCCGAACCTTCACTTTCTAAATGTGAGACATGGCTACTACCTCCAACGTGTGTGCTATGCATGATCAGGTACTTAGAGGAAATCCACAGAGCCACCACATCCAACGGACGAGCTAGCGAGGACGCCAAGTACAAGGACCAAGAGAAGAAGCTATGCGAAGTTTACATCCTCCGGACAACCGGACCTCGCCGGATGTCCGACGCCTGGAGATCCCACGTGTCAGATCGAAACGAGGCCTGGCGTACCGCAGAACGGAGGAAACAACCTTGTGTTCAATCTCGGATAATCTTGCTTCCTCTTCAATCTCGGATATTCTTGCTTCAGCCGCCCAAAAAATGATTCCTCCCCCTGACATCTGGGGCGCACCGTTTCGGAGGCTGACCTGTGGTCCTACTAAGTTGACGCGTACCAAGGGCTTTGTCAATCAATATAAACGATTCTTGTTGTAGTGACCATACGATGTCCATCCAATGACCATCGTGCTTCTTCAACCTCTGGTCTTCTTGCTCCAGCCGCCCAAACCAGCACCGGTCGTGCCACGTGCTCCTGCCTCCCGTGGCCGGCTGTGATGCCGCAGAGACCTCACTGCTCCTACTACTCTCACTATTGGCCAGGCCATCCCTCTACTCACCCATACCCCTTGTTATTCTGTGGCGACGGCAACCTCACACCGCAGCCGAATCAGTGAACCCTCGTACTCCTCTCCGTGTGGGCTTCCACTACCGCATCTTCCCCGGCTCCGCGTCGTCCCCTTCCTAGGCATCGCCGTCGTCCACCGCCTTGGTGCTCTCGGCGCGGCGTGGTCAATGTGGTCAATGAATGACTTCCATTGGAAAAGTACTGCACGTGGAGAGGCTGACAGCTGGGTCCACGGCTGCAACAAAGAAGTGCCTCCTTATTACACTTAAAATAATGATTCCTCCACCTGACAGCAGGGACCCATAGGACGGGCCACCGTATTTCACGAAAAAAACATTTCCCCTGACTGCTGGGACCCACCAGCTACATCTTCGCGCGCAAGGAAGTGCCTCCATATTACGGGCAAAAAAATGATTCGCCCCCTGGCTGCTGGAACCCACAAGCTACATCTTCACACGCAAGGAAGTGCCTAACAGTCGGGACCCACCTGGACGAAGCGTACATTGCGTTGTCATTATGGTCGCGAACGTGTACGTACATACTGGTCGATCGGTCTGTCTGTAGGCTATAGCGATGAACCGTGGCCGTGTAAGGAAGGGCATGTGTCGTAGTATAGCGCACATGTGTCGTAGTAGAGGCATGCACGTAGCATGTACACGTACGTATAGCCAGGGTGCAAGAAACTAAATACGGCCACGTACGTACATACAGGCGGGGTCTCGAACGCCTACTCGCGCGTACGTACGACCAGGGCTCGTGTACATGGCTAGGTCGGAACAGAGAAACAACGCCGTGTTCATCGGGAGGCAACCGACTGGGTCGGAATGCATCGTGTTCATCGGGAGCCAACTGGCTTGGACGGAACAGCCGATCGAAACGAGGTCTGGCAAACCGCAGAACAAAGGAAACGGCCTTGTGTTCGACCGGCCACGGTCGAAACGGGATCCTGTTCATCGGGAGGGGTCAGGCATACCGCAGAACAGAGGAAATAGACTTCTCTTGGACCTCCTACGGTTGAAACGGGGTCCTGTTGATCGAGAGGGGTGTGGTACCACAAAACAGAGGAAACAGACTTGTATTGGAGCGCTACGGTCAGAACCGGGGTCCTGTTTATCGGGAGGGGTGTAGCATACCGCAAAACGGGACTCCATGGGATATTGTTCATCTCCACCGTCGACTGCCTCCACGGGCTACTGTTCATCCACTGTCGACCTCCTCTAGCCTCCACCTGCGACTGTTCATCCACGACGTCTCCCCTCCTGCCTCCACCTGTGATTGTTCATCCATAGGCGGCTATTCATCCAACCTCCATCGCTCCTCCACCAGCTATTGTTCAACCAGCCCTCTCCACGGGGTCCTCTTCAACCACCCCTACACGGGCTACTGTTTATCCAGCCCTCCACCGGCTACTGTTCAACCATCCCTCCACGGGGTCCAGGTCATCCAGCCTTCCACGGGGTCCTGTTCATCCCCCCCCAACCGGCTCGATCGATCGGGGTCCTGTTCATCCAGTGGCAACGACCTCTACTACCATGGGGTTCTGTTCATCCACCCCCCATCGGGAACTGTTCATCCAATCCCCCCTCCCAAAACGCTCACTGTTCATCAAGAGGCAGCATCGATCGGCTTCAGTTAGCAGCAGTAGCGAAGGAATCACTCGGGTTCGGTTAACAACAAGGGATCGATCGCTCGGGTTCAGTAACGTAGCTAGTGCAATCGCTCGGGTTCAGTTAGATCCCAATGCCTTGCTCGAGTTCAGTTAGAGCGCAACGCCTCGCACACACGCACGTATGTGTACGAGAGAAACTCACAAACCTCCGTGCATCGCTCGGCCCTGACCACCCACCTTAACCGGGAACTCCCTGATATGTTCCTCGCCCTTGCTTCTACCATGGTTTTTTCCCTCATGGACGGCCCAAAGAATGTCATGTAGCTGCGTCTCTGGCCCGCCCAGGATGAAAAGCCCATTTTCTATCATGATTTTTTTCATAGAAGTAGGAGCCCACCACATCAATGATGATACCGGGATTTGTCACAGTTATTGTCACAGAAGTTCATAAGCATGACAGAAAAAAATTGTTCGGCCCAAAATGTCACGAATGTGTCTTTTTTTTTGTAGTGCTACCTCTAACCCACCTCTCTTTCCCACGTCTATTGCTTGCCGTAGCCGCCTTTCACCGGAGCCAAAAGCTCACGACCGCCGGCCATCTTGCCGTCATGGACACAGCTGCCGCCGCTCGGTTTTGAGCGCTTCTTTGTGCTCACTATGCTCCCAGGATTCTGCCTAGATGCTTAGCTCGCTTGCTAGCTAGCATAGTGCCTTGACGTGCTAACCCATACTCCGGTCGGCGCTCATCGTCATTGCAGTCGACGCTGTAGACCATCCCAGCCGCTAATGCCTGCTCCGTTGGATGCAGACGAGCATCAGCTCCACGCCGGGCCCCTCCGCCGTCCATTTGGTCGACGAAGGGCAAAACCTGACGCGCTCCGCCGCCACTGACCTCATCGACCACGAGCCGCCGGCCTAATCCTAGTTTACTTAGCACTAATTGCCTCCTCTCTGCCCATGATAGGTGGGCCTAACCTCTGACAGTAATTAGTTTAGGTTTAGTTTAACACTAATACCACTGTTAACTAAATGGGTCACTGACCAGTGGGCCCCACTGGTTATGTTTGACCTCGCTGACCCATTCACCTGCTGATGCATTGATGACGTAGTGCTGACGCTGTAAATACTTTTCAGAATTTTTTAAGTCAAACAACTAGGAAATTCCAAAAAAGGATTTAAACTTCAAAAAAATCATAGAAAATAATCTATAGCTTAGATGGAAAAGATTTATGTATGAAAAAATATCAAAATCCAAAGAATCTGTTTATGGCATTTTCATGCATGTTTGAACAACCTAAAGTTGTTGTATATGACAATTTGATTAACTGGCTTTTAAATGCCATACATGGTGTTTGAATTTGAACCTTGGGTTCAAACCAAATTCATTTAAACTATTGCTTGTTGCATTAGCCCAAATCACAGTATATTTCCATGTCATGATCATGCATCATATTGTTGCATTGCATCGATTGTGTTCCCTCTTGTTTGCTGGTGTTTTCTCCCTCTCTGTGGAGGTAGTTTCGATGATGAGTTCGATTACACTAATGAAGAGTTTTGCTATCTTCGGAAGTGCCAGGCAAGCAAACCCCCTTTGAGCATTCTGATACAATCCCACTCTCTCGCTCTTGCTCTGTTCTGCATTCGGACAACAATGATTCAACTGTTACATGTTGCGGTAGTTGAACCCATTCCTCTGCATGACCTATCTTTCCCACAGTAATTAGACAAAACCCACTAGCATGCACTACAAAAAAATACACTTCCGTGATGATACGTATTTGTCACAGTAGGTCACGTTTTCTGTCATGCATGTACATCCATGACAATTTTATGACAGAATCAAGATAGTCATACCTGTTTTGTTGTAGAAGTGTTCCATGACAATACCAAAATTATCATCACGAAAGTGTTCACTTCCATGACGATAAATGACGTGTCATGGAAGTGCTTTCGTCAAGGGTAACCGACACGTCGCATCCACCGTAACAGGTCACCGTTAAGCTATCGGGTCCGGTTTGGGATCTGAAAACCCGTTAACAGCAACGACCAATGGCGATTTTCCACATGTAAAATTCTCATTGGCTGGAGGAAACACGTGTCAGCTCGTCATTGGGTCAGATAGGCGCCTATGATATGTCGACACGTGCGAAGGCCTAACACTGGCCCATTTAGCTTACAAAGGCCGACCCATTTGACTTGGTCAAACGCTAGCTGGGCGTCCCATGGAAAGCCTGTTAACGGTCTATTCGCATACAACCCATTTTACGACCCGGTAACTCACAACCCGTTATGGTGTTCCCTCAATTGGCCCAATAGCTTCATGTGGGCCGTCCAGTATAATACCAGCCCGTTTCATGTTCGGCCCATGTATGGCCCACGACATCTTTCGGCCCATACGAGGCCTTTCATATCTTTGGGCCCTTTAATATTCCGCGGTGAGTCTGGCCCATAATAAACAGTAATTTTCTTTATGCCCATTAACGACCCATGATTCACATGGGCCGTTTCCAGCCCGTGTTAGCTTTCGGCCTATTGATGGCACATACATTCTTGGGCTCCTTTACGGCACTCGATTACTTCTGACCCGTTACTGGCATGTTCCCCTAAGGGGCCAAATTCAGCCCTTGGTTAGAATCGGCCCGTTTGTGGCCTGTTAACTTGTTGTGCCATTTCCAACCTGTCCTATATTCTGGCCCATTAGTGACCCATTATGCATGTGACAGAATTAAGCCTTTGCTGTCTTCTGGCCTGTTAACGGCCCATTACCGTGCTGGCCCATGTGGGCCCATTTATCCGACGGCCCGAGGCCAACTGATTCTACGGCCCATTGGAGGCCCATTTATCCACCGGCCCGTAGGAGGCCCATGGATCCAATGGCCCATAGCAGGCACAAGGTTACCATAGTCCGTATATGGCCCATGGTTGTTACAGGCACTAGCAAACCAAGGAAAAGGAAGACTAGGGAAATAAATAAGCCAGAAACAAATGCTAGGCTATTAAGGCGATTGCACAGATTACATCCACTGGGCATCAAAGTTCGCCACCAGTGCAAATATAGGAAACACCCTACATTATACAAAAATGGCTTGTTGTTGTCTTGAGTCGGTCGCTGCACGTTAACAACAAATTTTGTATCGCAACAAAAAATACAACCATAAAACAAAAGGTAGGTGGCATAAAAGTTAACAGTCCGGCAGATAAATGCACCACCAGAAGTTCAGAAGCTGAGTTCATTTGACCTGACTGATATGCTTTCATGTTGTACTATCTGATGGAGCACCAGAACCTTCGCCTTAATTTCTCCTAGGCTCCTGAACAACATAGCAAATGTCTGATAGTCTGGTTTCAAAACCATGCGTATCTTGATGACATCCAACAATGGTTGTCCTTGTTTCACAAAGGGTCTCTATTAGGGAATAGACTTGTGTTTGGAGCGCAGATATAACACTGTTTTGAGCTTGCATATCTTGATCATGAGGCAGTTTGGACGAGATTGCCTTAACAACCAACCGAGTATTACGCAGGAACGTGCTTTTGGCACTGTTAGTGGACAGGTACCGACCCACTGCAGCAAGAGGTGGCATTGCGGTTATAGTTGCCTCGTCACCTTCAGAGGGTGGCGGTTCCACCATTTCTTCCATAGCTTTTCGAAAAGTGGAGTTTTTACATTAGTAGTACCAGAACAGAAGATATTAAGGAGGCAACAAAACCAAAAAAAATAGCTTTGGTCTATATACAAAACTTATTCTAGTGAACCCATGTAAAATATTAGTTGTATTCTACTGAAAAGTACATAATAAAACCAGGTTCCAAACATATAACCATGTACCATGGCTGATGTATTGTCTATTTCTTCACATTGTATTGACAGCTAAGGATAAAGAGACAAAGTTTATAATATGGTAAGCATAGTATGACATCATTCATATCACGAAACAACTGAGAACAGACAAACAGGCAATTGTAACATTGTGTAGACAAGTCCAACTATAGATGAAGATCAAAGGAACATCACTCCTCTCTTTTAAACCTTGTAAGGTGTAATGATACGCTAAGAAATTTGTATATAAAATTGAAAATAGTAATAGACATTAGCTGCAAACCGTATAGTTCAATGCACAAGTCAGAGTAAGTAGTAGTTAAAAGGCATGAGGATTAAGGACTTACAACAACGGCTTTGACTGGTGTAGTCATGCCCTTCATCTTCCTGGCATGACAGTCCTTGAATCCATAGCATTCGGGTTCATGTACTTTTTGGTCCTTGTGGGCTTTCCTCTGCATTCGAAAAAGTCAATATAGATATGATAATACGGCAGAGCGAAAAGAGTGAAACAACAGCTAATTACAAGAGCCTCACTGTGTGCAATACTCCTACGAGATCCTGTCATCTCTTGGAATTTCACTTTCATACGGTTGGCCTTGTTCTTTAAATAGTTCACCTATAAGAAGATAGATGTGTGAGGCACATGCGTAAATAGGAGTTCAACATGTGATCTGATCACATATATATAACATACCTAATACTTGGGATCAGACCAGTGTTTAACGAGGCCTCTCCAGTCTTCATCTGATATATTTTCCACTGGAGATGTTTGGGCAAGTTCACTGTTAGCCTTGCCTTCAAAGTGAGTTTCCCTCAAGTTATACCGATACTGTCATAGAGCAGACTTGAAAACATGGGTACAGAGCAAGCACCTGTGATGGTGGCGTAGGGGAAATGCGGTCATCAACTAAAGAGCTACGTTGACTATCTTCATCTAGCATTGTTGTTTCTTGAGAATCATGTGGGGAGGCTGACACTTCATTCTTCAAAAGAGGGTCTTTTCTTACAGCAGTCCACGAGCCTCACTATCTCATCATAATTGATTGATGAGGGATACACAAGAACATTAGTTTGATGTAAGAACATGGTTAGTAGATAGATGTAGTAGTATGTAGCAAAAACAGGAAGGCATGCCATATTCAAAGGTATAATGTGTAAGCCAAGCAGATGCAGTTTAACCAAATTGGAAGCAATACAAGCTAGACACCCGACTGGAGTGGTGAGCATGATCATCGAGGACCTGAGGTCCTGGTGGGAAGCGGGTTGCTTCGCCACCATCGTGGCTTTTTAGTTGGTTTGCAGGTGATGTCTGTCTGTGCTGGGCTTGTCACTGGCTCGGCCAGTGCCCTGACTAGCTATTTGGCTTGTGGTGCTCTTGGGATGGTGCTTCATGTAAAAAATATCTTTATTTATCTTAATAAAGACCGACTTCGGCCTTTCGAATAAAAGCTAGACACCATATGCAACATGCAACCACATATGACACCGCGAAGTTAAAGCAAGCAACTGGGATGGTGGTTCATGGCGAGCGAGATCATCAACTCTAGAGCTACGTTTACCGTCTCCATCTGCTGTCATTGCACACTTTATAGCACCTAAACGTGTCTTGCCTAAGCACGAAGAAAGCTGGAGCGACTTCTCTCTTTTATTTCGTGCTTCTATCAACCGGTTGGTAGAGGCTGAAATACCCATGCATAAAAAAACAATAGTGAGGGTATGGGTGAAGTGTGTGCAGAACTAGTGCACTGTGCCGACGAGGCTCCAGCCACCCAATGGCCGCACCACTTTGTCCACTAGCCTCACCGCACACCCAGGGGCCCGACGCATCACTCCACGCGCCTCGCCGTGCCCCGCAGCCTCGGTTCCACTTTCACCCGAGCCCCGGCGCCGCCAAACTCGTCGCCGGCGCCAACTCCGGCCACCACGACCCCAACCAACTCCACCAAGAGTTGCGGGTCAGCTCCCGCATCACGTAGACGTGCTCCGCCGTCGATTTGGTCGCCGGAGCACGAATCTGCACTTCCTCCGCCGCGTCTGGACGTCGCCGGCGGCTCAACGCCGGCGGAGTTGACCCGTTGACCCCCTGGGTCTATGACATGTGGGCCCCGCCCGCTAACTAATCCAGGATTAGGAATAATCTAGTCTGTTTAATCTAATGACCCTGACACGCGGGACCCACGTGTCAGGTTTGACCTGGACCGGGTCTGTTGACCTGCTGAGGTCAGCATGACCTCATGCTGACGCCACAATTAATTTTCTGGATTTATTTTTGCACAGGAAATTCCAGAAATTAGTTCAAACTTCAAAAATTCATAGAAAATTATCTATAACTCCAAATGCAAAGTTTTATATATGAAAAATTATCAGAAAAATCCAACCTATCCATTGGTACTGGTTTCATGCATGTCAGAACAAGTTAAACCCACTGTTTAGGCATTGCAAGTTGATACATTAATATGGTCTTCTTAAATGAGTTTCCATTTGAATCTTTGGTTCAAATGGGTTCATTCCCTTCTGACTTAACTTACACTAGGTCAGGACACATACATATTGCCATGTCATAGCATGCATCATATTGTTGCATATCGCCATGTATTCATTGTGTTTCGATGTGTTCATCGTGGTAGGTTCTGCCTCCGAGGATATCTCCGAGTATCCAACTGAAGGGCAGTATCCCACGACCACTCCATCAGGCAAGCAACCCATTGATCATTCCGATACAAACCCATGTTCTCGCTTCTGCTCTCGTTTACTGCATTAAGACAACGCGTTTCAAACTGCTGTGTGTCGCGGTAGTTGAACCCACTTCCTTTGCATGACCTGTCATTGCCACAGTAACTAGATGAAACCCACTAGCATGTGTAGGAGTTGATTGAGCCAATACATGTGTGTGTGTGCCTACCATGCTATGCTTGCTATGCTTAGAGTTGTGTCAGGTCTGGCTCATCGGGATGATGAACTAGAGTGAAAGGTTGTGTCGATAACAAAAGTGAAGTGTTGAACACGAATTTGGTAAAGGAATCGATGAAAGGCCATGTAGGAGTACATGGTGGGTTGTTTCATTGAGGCCGTCCTTAAGAACTGAGATCTGTGTTTGTGATCCATGATACAGATACTACCACACATTGGGCCCTGAAATATGACCCCGCTCGACTTCTTATCCACCCTTGTTCCCTGTCCAGGAGTTGCAAGTAGTTTCTGGTGTTTGTAGTATGCTGGGGGCCGCACGCGGCGCTGACCATCGGGGTGGGCCGTGTTGCGGTAGGCACGTGGCCGGGTCAACCGGGCACCCGTTTGGTGTCTCGGAACCCTGTTCACATCGTTCGGGGCCGTTAGTGGAAACCTCGGCCGGACTCCCTGCGGATGGAACCCGAATAGGCGATAAACCTGGACTAGAGACTTGAGTGTTTAGGTAGGTCGTGGTCTACACCCACGTCGGCTTTCGCTTGAAGTCTGCCGAGCACATGCCGTGTGCAGACGCTAAGTGGTGGAAACATGTGTGAATAAGTACACCCCTGCAGGGTTATAAATGAACTATTCGAATAGCCGTGTCCGCGGTAATGGACTTCTGGGTTGCCTATATCAGTTCATAGACAAGTTAAATGGATACTACTAAAAATCTCAAGATAAGTGTGAGTACCGCGGATGGCCCTCTCGTAGGATGGCGAGAGAGGATCCTCGGTGGAGTATTGTGATGGTGATAGTGGACTCATGTGCGATAAATGTTTTACAAGTGGTGTCTATCGTAGGATAGCTTAGCCAAGAGTCAAAGCTGGCTTGCTGCAATAACCCCACTACCTTCTTGAGAATGTGCATGTATGATAGGTTCCTGTTGTAAGACTTGCTGAGTACTTCTGTACTCATGTTGCTTTAATCATGTTTTTCAGACGACTGCACCAACCCCTCTGATGGGTTTTATGTAGACCTCGACGTTGACGAGTGACTTATCACCCAGGTGGTGATCCAAGACTTGTGAAGGGTCGATGTAGATAGACAGGCTTCATCAAGCCTTCTTTCTTTCTAGTGTCTGTACTCAGACTACTTTGCTTACGCATGTGCTTGTATGTTTGTATGACTTGAGTGTTGGGTCATGTGACCCCTATCTGTATGAATGATATGTATGGCTCCTCGGAGCCTTCTAAATAAAGTACTTGAGTCGTAGAGTACTGTTGTGATGCCATGTTGTATTTACTCATATCGGGCATATTGTGTGTATGATTGAAATGCTTGGTATGAGTGGGATCCGACCATCTAGTTGTTTATCCTTGGCAGCCTTTCATATGGGGAAATGTAAGTTTTGTGCTTCTGAGCGATAGTAGTCCGCTACAGCCCGGTTCACCGGAGTCCTGCTAGCCCAGCACTACTGCTTGGACACTTGACTGGCCGGCATGTGTTTCACGTCGTTCCTATGTCTGTCCCTTCGGGGAAATGTCACGCGCTGTTATTCGGAGTCCTGCCTAGCCTGCTACAGCCCGGGTTACCGGAGTCCTGTTAGCCCAGTGCTACAGCCCGAATAAATACGTTGATGACCGACATGTTCGATGTGATTCACGTATGCCTGTCCTCATAGGCTAGCGCCGCTTTGGGTTCACGACTAGCCATGTCGGCCCGGGTTCTCTGTCATATGGATGCTAGCGACACTATCATATACGTGAGCCAAAAGGCGCAAACGGTCCCGGGCCAGGTAAGGTGGCACCCGTGGGAGTAACGTGCGTGAGGCCGCAAAGTGATATGATGTGTTACACGCTGGATCGATGTGGATTAGGATCGGGGTCCTGACAGCGTCCTAAGCCACATCGATCCAGCGTGTAACACATCATATCACTTTGCGGCCTCACGCATACTCCCACGGGTGCCACCTTACCTGGCCCGGGACCGTTTGCGCCTTTTGGCTCACGTATATGATAGTGTCGCTAGCATCCATATGACAGAGAACCCGGGCCGACATGGCTAGTCGTGAACCCAAAGCGGCGCTAGCCTATGAGGACAGGCATACGTGAATCACATCGAACATGTCGGTCATCAACGTATTTATTCGGGCTGTAGCACTGGGCTAACAGGACTCCGGTAACCCGGGCTGTAGCAGGCTAGGCAGGACTCCGAATAACAGCGCGTGACATTTCCCCGAAGGGACAGACATAGGAACGACGTGAAACACATGCCGGCCAGTCAAGTGTCCAAGCAGTAGTGCTGGGCTAGCAGGACTCCGGTGAACCGGGCTGTAGCGGACTACTATCGCTCAGAAGCACAAAACTTACATTTCCCCATATGAAAGGCTGCCAAGGGTAAACAACTAGATGGTCGGATCCCACTCATACCAAGCATTTCAATCATACACACAATATGCCCGATATGAGTAAATACAACATGGCATCACAACAGTACTCTACGACTCAAGTACTTTATTTAGAAGGCTCCGAGGAGCCATACATATCATTCATACAGATAGGGGTCACATGACCCAACACTCAAGTTGTCGTGGATTTGTCACGGCAGATGTCCTGGCAAAAGGACTTAGTCATGGAGCCATCGCAACGGGTTAGTTTGAAGGGGTTAGAGCGGACGCAAGGACACAGAGTTTATACTAGTTCGGCCCCTTCAATGAAGGTAAAAGCCTACGTCTAGTTGTGATGGGATTGATGGGTTTCGAGGGCTAGGGAGCGATAAGCTTTGCCTAAACCTCGAGTTGTTGTTTTCTGTCCCCAAACCGCCGTCGGGTCGTCCCCTTATATACACGGGTGACGCCCGTCGGTCTGCAAAGTCCCGACCTCCGGCTCATAAACGTGCCCGGGTCGGTCTCCCTATTCCTAACTTACAATGCAAGTTTCATCTCAGGCCGGTTTACGCCTGTAAACCTCTAAACCGATTATAGGCCTTGGGCCCTTCTATTTCTCCTTGGGCTTCAACATCTCGGGTCCATTGACGAGGATAACCCGGGCCCTGTAAGCCGGTTTACCCCAAATAACAACATCCCCAACATTAGGCCCCAGATTGATTTGAACAGGTTCACGTCAATCCTTAATAAGAATTTCTGTCTTCAAATGTCTTCCAGTGACTTGTTAAACCGCCGTTTCTTCGTCTCCTCTTGCTGCGGTAAACCGATATGACGTCAGCGCAAGTTACCGTCTCCTTTCGCTAATCCACAACGATCAGGGCGACGGCTGGGCTCCCGAAATCTCCGGCCCCAGATTCGCGCGCCTGGCACGCGCGCCGCGCCTTATAAATAGGACTTGAAGGCCATCTTCCTTTCCTCCCTTTCGTCCCCTTCTTCGTCTTCCTCGCGACCCAGACCTCAGAGCTCCGCCGCCGCCGTCAGCTGCTGCATCAACTCCGGCCGCTGCATCAACCTGATCGGACCAGAGCACCGCGGCGACTTTCCACATCTGTTTGGATCCCGGTAAAGCCTCTGTTCTTCCACTTTTAGATCTGTTCTAGGGTTCGTCATCCTGTTACTGTTTCTTGTTCATCCCCATAGCAGCTTTGCGAACAGATGATGATACCTGTATCATGGTTTGTAGTCCCTCTCAGCAGTCGCCATAAATCTGTACTCATCTCCTTAGATCTCACTCTTTTTCCTGCTTGTCGAACTTATGTTGTTCTGCTGTGAGCCAAACTTCATATTTTTATTTCTTTTTCGCCCTAGCTGTAGATCCATTGCTTTGAAAGAATCCGTACGGGATCTGTTTCTGCTTTCATATTCACAACTGTTAGATCTGGTCGGTTTAACTCTTAGCAAAGCGAACAAACCGATCCACACATCCATTAGTCCCCTTGATGAACCGCTGGTTGATATCATTGTAGATAACCTGACTCTATATAAAAGCATCTTCGGTTTACAATCACACTTGTTCTCAAACCGGAATACCTTTATCTTGTAGATTTCCTCATGGCAAAACAGGTGTACGAATGCAACTGGGTTCCCTCTTGCATCACTGAGACCCAACTAAACAACTTAGTTCTGACTGGTGCTTTGAGTAGCAAAAATACCATCCATTGGAGGGTTCCAGGAGACGAATGTCCTCCTACCCCGCAGGAGGGAGAAGTGGTGGTGTTTGCGGATCACCTGGCCCGGGGTTTTAATCCACCCGGTTCAAAATTTTATCGGGACGTCCTGGCTAATTTTAGGTTGCGCCCACAAGATGTTGGTCCAAACTCAGTCACGAATATCTGCCATTTTCAAGTGCTTTGCGACGTGTACTTCCAAGAGGAACCTACTGTAGAGCTGTTCCGGGACTTTTTCCATTTGAACCGACGTACTGAATTTACCGACGGCCCTAATATGGAACTGGGTGGTATGGCGATTCAAAAGAGGAAAGAGGTGACTTATCCTCACGCCAAGTTGCATAGTCATCCGCAAGAATGGAATTGCACTTGGTTCTATTGCAAGGATACTTCCCCTGCTGAAGAAAATCCACTGCCCGGCTTCCGTCCAGAGAGACTTAGCAATACACACCCCTTCCCCCCACGGCTAACCGCCAAAGAGAGGAGTAAGTATGCCCCTCAGCTGTCCAAGCTCAGAGCCTTCATGGCTAACGGTTTAACGGGGGTAGATCTTGCCCGTTGCTGGATTTCATGGAGCATCCTGCCCCTTAGCATCCGCTCCGGTTTAATGTGCCAATACACGGGTCGGGTTGATGATCCTTTGAGGCACTGCAACATTCAGCTGACGGAGGACGAAGTCGCTGAAGCTGTGAAAAAGATGCTGAATGAACCGGAACATGTTTGCTCCCGAACCGGCCTGCTTCCATTTTGCGCCACAAACAAACCACCTGCTGTAAGTAACTCCTCTCTGTTCGTTATAGAATTTTTGATCTCCTTATATATATTGTTAACTTCCTGTCCTTTCCGAGACAGGGAGATGATCCGTTTTGGAGCAAGAAGTTTCAGGAGCCAACCGAAAAGATAATCAGACCCAAGACAAGGGTGAAGAAGCCCGCTACAAAGAAAAGGAACACTGCTTCCTCTACCCCCGATTTAGAGGATGATGATGTGGGTAATCCGGACCTTGGGGTAGACCTCGATTCAGTTGGCTTACTTTTTATACGTCTTATTGATGACGATATTTGTCAGGACGACGCTGAAGCGAGCAATGCTGAAGGCCCAGAGGTAACTATTCTTTCTTCTGATGCCGTTCCTTTGCCTTTGAAAAAACCTCGCCAAGCAAACCGGAAAATTAAATTTTCTCACCCTCTTGCTTACTTGGATCCCAAATTTCTTGTGAAGACCCAGCAACATGAAGCCCGACGCACCACCCGGCATAGCGGCCAGGTAGTTACCTCCACCGGTTTACCGAACAGCCCGGTTCGGAAACGCCGCTCAGAGGTCTCCGATTTATGCGCTAGCTTTCCTCCTAAAGCAGGTTTAACTCGTCAGCCTCTAAATCCATCTGACTCCGATTATCAGGTCACTTCCCATTCATCTTCCGGTGAATCTTCAGCCACTCAACTGCCACCGTTGAAGACGGTTATTGGGTAAGTTGGACCGATCACCACATATCTCTGTATGGGTCTCTTAATCCATCTTATACCGTTTTTTCAATCTTTGGGTTTTTTCCAGGGCTAAACCTAGACCGAGCAAGAAGGCTCGTCTGGATAACCCGGCTGAAGGAACTGCCGCTCCTGAACCGGAGAAAACTCCTGGTGCTGACGCTTTGGGTCGTGAAGATGCTCAGAATTATCTATCTCCGCAAGATGACACCTGTGCTGAAGAAAGGCCTATCAAATCTGCCAGCCGTACTAATCCGCCTGCCAGTCCTGTTCGGGTTGATGAATCCATCCCCCCTTCTGCAACTGCTGATAAACCGACAGGGCCACTGCAGAGCAGCGACTCCAAGGATGACGATGTCGTGATTACCGGCATTAGCCGCTCTGAACCGGGGAACACTGCTACTTTGGCCAAGCATACTGCCAAGGACGAAATCTCGGCCATAAAGGGCAAATGGGACCTTGACTCCTCTACGTACGCCTCTTTAAGCGCCCCGGATCTTTATTCTGGGTACCTGAACCGACTGTACACCAGTCGGGATTATGAAGCTGGCATGATCAGGATGATGAAGGAGAAACTTGAGGTAAATCTCTTGTGTTTCATTCCATTGCAACTTAGCTTATCAATATTTCCAAACCGAGATGGTAATCCGGATAAGGCTGCCTTGAACATAGGTCGTAATCAGAAAACATTATCATATAACCATTAGCTCCAAAGTGCCAAATTTAAATACTTGTATAAACCCTGGGACTTTTGTAATGTAAAACATGCGTTAAGATCAAGTATGCATTAGCCCCCAAGTATCGAGCACATAACTTGCTTGTGTGGTTGATACTTCCAAACCGTGCACTATTTTCTGAACATTGCTGATGACCTGCTGCAGGGGGATTTAAAGACCAAAGAGAAACAAGTCTCGGACCTTCAGGAAGCTTTAACAACCCAGCAGGCTGAAACTGAAAAAGCGAAGGAGGAATTGACCAAAGCCTTAACTGTTAAGGAGCAGCTGAAAGAAAGCCGCGAAAAGGAGCAAGCTGATTGGGCTACCGAAAAAACTCTTTTGACGAAGAGGGCTGAAAATGCTGAAGCTGCTCTCAAACCGGTGGTTGATGAATTATCCGCCGTGAAGCGACAAATACACTCTATGACCTCTGCCGTCTTTGGTAAACTTCTTTCAATGCCCCTCTTCCAATTTGTACCTTGTCTGCTATATCTTATATCTGGTTTGTAATCCATCCTAAAACACTGCAGGCACACGTATTGGACACTTGGGTTCTGATGTGCGGATGAAACTCAAAGCTGCATATACTCTGATTGAACAGTTGTACACCGGAGCACAAAGAGCTATCACCACTGCATCACATAACAACCCTGCACCGTCCCTGATTCAAGACACGTTGAAAAGGCTATCTATGCTTCCAGCCCGGATTGAAGAGTTGAAAAGATCAGCTGCCCGAACTGGAGCCATCACTGCTTTGATCCGGGCTAAAGCGTGGGTACCAGATTTCGATCCTGTCGAAGCGGCCCAAGGATACCCCAGCTTGAAAGAAGACGGTTCAGACTTTGGTGAAGATGATTTGAGGGCGATAAACCGGGCGGTGCTCCCCCTAGCTTGTCAATTGGCTGAAGAAGCAGATCTGACCCATTACCAAGCCCAGTATGATAACCAGAATAAGCGAGTAGCTGCCCCGGTCCCTGAAGCGGAAAATCTTATTCCTCCAATCCGTAAGCATACCTATGCCCCTGACATTGAACCGTCTTTGCTGATTCACGAAGAAGCTGTCTTTCAAGCGCTAATGGGAATCGACTGGACCACTGCTGATTTCCAGCCAATGGGTAGCCAAGAGGATGCGGCGCAAGATGATCCACAGCCTTCGAACCGAGGCGGCGAACAGGCGTAATCAACGCTCCGGTTCACCTTAATTGGTGACGTTTAATCCGTCAACGAACAATATATTCAGGCACTACGTTGCCTTGTAATAAGATAGTTTAATACCTCTGCATTTGAATGTGCCTTCGCACACGGGTACTGATGCTCTTTCCAATGACGTTTTCCAACCTTGTTTTCTGTCTTTACTGAGTACACAAGATCTTTCGACCCTATGAACCGTGCTGCGCCTTTGCCAAACCGGGCAACTTGCCTCCGGGTTAAAAAACGGACCAGGCTATGTCAGCTGAATCGGTTTAAAAATACTTGACGTTCCGACGAACAAAAAACACCACAATAAAGGCAGAAAACAAAAACCAAATATGAAAGGGCAACGCGATAGTAAAACGCATGCAAATAGTGGTTGCTATGAACCGTTCAGAAGGCGTGACCATCGTCAAGACAAAATAAACCAAGCCCCCAAGAGGTGTAGCTACGGTTTAGGTCGACTAGGTTCCTAACTGAATCGTGGCAAATATGCCGGTCAAATGGCATTGCATTGGTTCGGATTCGACCAAGCCCCCAAGTGACTCAGTGGCCAAGGGCCGATCAAGTGGCATTGCGTTGGTTCGGACACGACCAAGCCCCCAAATGATTCATTGGCTAAAAAGCCGACCAGAAGGCATTACCATCATCAAGACATGACCGAGCTCCCATAAGGCGTAATCTACGGTTCAAGTCGATTAGGTCCCCAACTGATTCAGTGGCAAATGTGCCAGCCAGAAGGCATTACCGTCGTCAAGACATGACCAAGCCCCCCGGAGGTGTAGCTACGGTTCAGGCCGACTAGGTCCCCAACTGACTTTATAGGGATAGCTATGTTCTCTTTGGTTCGAATACGACCTATGTTTGAACAGGAAGCCCCATGTTTGAATAGCTATGTCCTCTTTGGTTCGAATACGACCTATGTTTGAACAGGAAGCCCCATGTTTGAATAGCTGTGTTCTCTTTGGTTCGAATACGACCTATGTTTGAACAGGAAGCCCCATGCTTGAATAGCTGTGTTCTCTTTGGTTCGAATACGACCTATGTTTGAACAAGAAGCCTCATGCTTGAACCGGGATATTGAACCGGATATTAAGAGCTTCACAGCCTTGTAGGAGACATCTTCCCTTGAACCGGCTTTTAAACCGGAATTTATAATTTGAACTTCTGTGAAGCGACCTCCAGGGGTAAACACACATGATGTGAAGAACAGCAGAGACCCCGCTTTACTCGAGGCTCCGGTTTATTGTATTAATCATAATATATACATGGTCATGATATGTACATAAACAGAGCCCAAGGCTCATGTATAATAAGGTCGAAGATGAGCTATGTTCCATGGCCTGCTGGTCTCCTCCTCTGATGTGCGTGAATCCTTGTGCTCTCGAATATCAATCAGGTAATATGACCCATTATTCAGATTCTTGCTGACCACAAAAGGTCCCTCCCAAGGCGGGGATAGTTTATGCTGGTCAGACTGATCCTGGATGAGCCGAAGCACCAAATCCCCCTCCTGAAAGGTTCTGGTCCTAACCCGACGGCTGTGGTAACGGCGAAGATCCTGCTGGTAAATCGCTGAACGGGCAGCTGCCAAGTCACGCTCCTCATCCAACAAGTCAAGAGCGTTCTGCCGTGCCTGCTCATTGTCCGCTTCAACATATGCTGCCACGCGAGGTGAGTCATGTCGTATATCACTTGGGAGAACCGCCTCTGCTCCATAGACCATAAAAAACGGCGTAAACCCCGGGGATCTGTTAGGCGTGGTGTTGATGCTCCATAATACAGACGGTAGCTCCTCCACCCAACAACCCGGCGTCCTTTGCAAAGGGACCAGAAGCCGGGGTTTGATACCTCTCAAGATCTCTTGGTTCGCTCGTTCTGCCTGACCATTAGATTGTGGGTGCGCTACCGAAGAAACATCAAGCCGTATATGCTCCCGTGCACAGAACTCTTTGATGGCCCCCTTGGATAGATTGGTACCATTATCTGTGATGATGCTGTGTGGAAAACCAAACCGAAAGATCACCTTCTTTATAAACTGAACCGCCGTGGCAGCATCACACTTACTGACAGGTTCTGCCTCCACCCACTTTGTAAATTTGTCAACCGCCACCAGTAGGTGGGTCTTCTTATCTTTGGAACGCTTAAAAGGCCCAACCATATCGAGCCCCCAAGTCGCAAACGGCCAAGTGATTGGAATCATCCTCAATTCTTGAGCCGGTATGTGTGCTCGTCTGGAAAATTTCTGGCACCCATCACATAACCTGACCAGGTCTTCTGCATCAGCATGAGCAGTTAACCAGTAGAAACCGTGGCGGAACGCTTTAGCCACCAATGATTTTGAACCGGCGTGGTGTCCGCAATCCCCTTCATGTATTTCTCGTAATATCTCGCACCCCTCCTCAGGGGAT
The DNA here is from genome assembly GCA_032464435.1 of Aegilops umbellulata. NCBI lineage: Eukaryota > Viridiplantae > Streptophyta > Magnoliopsida > Poales > Poaceae > Aegilops > Aegilops umbellulata. The sequence continues at coordinate 294,640,078 of CP136057.1, forward strand.
ACGCACCGTTGCAGCGCTCCTGATACGCTGCGATGATGTAGCTCTCCTTTGAAAATGGTCATAGACTTGGACCGCCGTACTATCTGTCGAGCCAAGCTTTCGTCTTCTGGCAACTCACCCCGGTTCATATATGCCAGATACGGGAGCGTCCAATCCGGGGTGACGTGAAGAGCCGCCACTAATTGAGCCTCCGGATCAGGAACAGCCAACTCCAGCTCACCGGGTAGCTGTGCCGATGGGTGATACAATACATCCAAGAAAACATTGGGTGGGACCGGTTTACGCTGAGAGCCCAAGCGGCTTAAAGCGTCCGCTGCCTCATTCTTTCTACGGTCCACATGGTCCACTTGATAGCCTTTGAAATGCCCGGCTACCATATCTACTTCACGTCGGTATGCAGCCATGAGCGGGTCCTTAGAATCCCAGGTGCCAGATACCTGCTGAGCCACCAGATCCGAGTCACCAAAGCACCTAACTCTGCTCAGATTCATCTCTTTAGCCATCCGAAGACCATGAAGCAAAGCCTCATACTCCGCCGCATTATTTGTGCAGGGGAACATTAAATGGAGGACATAGCAAAACTTATCTCCCCGTGGGGAAGTTAAAACGACTCCAGCCCCCGAGCCTTCCAATTGTCTGGACCCGTCAAAATGAATAGTCCAATAGGTGTTATCTGGCTTCTCCTCAGGCGCTTGTAACTCTGTCCAATCATTTATGAAGTCGACAAGTGCTTGTGACTTTATAGCCGTCCGAGGTACATATCTTAAACCGTGCGGCCCGAGCTCGATAGCCCACTTAGCAATCCGACCGGTCGCCTCCCGGTTCTGTATGATGTCACCCAAAGGAGCAGAACTGACCACTGTGATGGGGTGTCCTTGAAAATATTGCCTCAGCTTCCGGCTTGCCATAAAAACACCATATACCAGCTTCTGCCAATGCGGATACCTTTGTTTGGACTCGATAAGTACTTCACTGATATAGTAAACCGGTCGCTGAACCGGATGTTCCTTTCCAGCCTCCTTTCGTTCTACCACCATCGCCACACTAACCGCTCTGGCATTCGCAGCAACATATAACAGGAGTGGCTCTTTATCTACAGGGGCTGCCAAAACTGGCGGATTGACTAGCTGCCGCTTCAAGTCCTCAAACGCTTTATCTGCCTCCGCACTCCAGACAAATTGATCCGTCTTCTTGAGCATTTGATACAAGGGGATCGCCTTTTCACCGAGGCGGCTGATGAACCGGCTTAACGCGGTAATCCGTCCGGCCAGGCGCTGAACATCATTGACGCATTTCGGTTTGGCCAGGGAGGTGATGGCTGTGATCTTTTCCGGATTAGCCTCAATTCCTCTATGGGATACTAAAAATCCCAACAACTTGCCTGCAGGCACACCAAAAACACATTTCGCCGGGTTGAGCATCATTTGGTACACTCTCAAGTTATCGAAAGTCTCCTTCAAATCGTCAACCAGGGTCTCCTTCTTTCGTGACTTGACCACAATATCATCCACATAAGCATGCACATTACGACCAATCTGCTTGTGGAGGCAATTTTGCACACACCGTTGATAAGTAGCCTGCGCACTCTTAAGCCCGAAGGGCATAGACACATAGCAGAAGGCTCCAAAGGGAGTAATGAACGCCGTCTTCTCCTGGTCCTTAACTGCCATCTTGATCTGATGATAACCCGAATAGGCATCCAAGAAACTTAAACGCTCGCAACCTGCCGTAGCATCAATGATCTGATCAATCCGGGGGAGAGCAAAAGGATCCGCTGGGCAAGCTTTATTCAAGTCTGTGTAGTCCACACACATGCGCCAGGTGCCGTTTTTCTTAAGAACCAGCACCGGATTAGCAAGCCATTCGGGATGAAAAACCTCAATGATAAACCCAGCTGCCAGGAGCCTGGCCACTTCCTCACCAATCGCTTTACGCCTTTCTTCGTTAAACCGGCGTAAAAACTGCTTTACCGGTTTATACTTAGGATCCACATTAAGGGTGTGCTCAGCGAGTCGCCTCGGTACACCAGGCATGTCAGACGGCTTCCATGCAAAGATGTCCCGATTCTCACGGATGAACTCGATGAGCGCGCTTTCCTATTTTGGATCCAGGTTTGCGCTGATACTGAACTGCTTGGACGGATCGCCAGGCACGAAGTCAACAAGCTTAGTTTCGGCAGCCGATTTGAACTTCAAGGCCGGATCGTGGTCCGTGGTTGGCTTCTTTAACGAAGTCATGTCCTCCGGGTCAACACTGTCTTTGTACTGCTTTAGCTCCTCCGTAGCACAAACCGATTCTGCATAAGTCGCATCTCCTACCTCGCATTCCAAAGCGATTCGACGGCTCCCATGAACCGTTATAGTGCCCTTGTAACCCGGCATCTTAAGTTGCAGATACACGTAGCAGGGCCGTGCCATAAATTTTGCATAAGCTGGCCGTCCGAACAAAGCGTGGTACGGACTTTGGATTTTAACCACTTCGAACGTCAGCGTCTCTGATCTGGAATCGTGACTATCGCCAAATACCACTTCAAGGGCTATCTTACCAACCGGATATGCAGACTTGCCAGGCACCACCCCGTGGAACACTGTATTGGTCGGTTTGAGATCCTTATCTACCAGTCCCATACGACGGAAGGTCTCGTAATACAAGATGTTAATGCTGCTCCCTCCTTCCATGAGCACCTTGGTGAGCTTATAACCTCCCACCTGAGGCGCCACCACCAACGCTAACTGACCCGGATTATAAACCCTGGGAGGGTGATCCTCTCGGCTCCATATGATAGGCTGTTCTGACCAGCGCAGATAGTGAGGTGTGGCCGGTTCAATAGCACTGACCGCTCGCCTCTGAAGATTTCTATCCCGTTTATCCAAGCTTGTAGTAAAGACATGATACTGTCCACCACTCAACTGTTTCGGGTTGCTCTGATAACCTGTTTGCTGCTGTCCGTAACCACTTTGATTACTTTGATTATTTTGGCTGTCCTGTCCGCCCGGATTACCCTGGAACCCTGGACCGGAGTTTCCGCCACCGTATCCTGATCCGGAACCTGAACCGCGGCCGGAGCTGTGATCATATTGGAAAGTGTTTGAGCTTTTGAATTCCTTCATGATATAACAATCCTTCCAAAGATGGGTTGCTGGTTCCTCTTTTGTTCCGTGCTTCGGACAGGGCTGGTTTAAGAAAAAGTTCAAACGCTCCAGATTAGGACCGGGATTTGTGCGGAAACTTGGCTGTTTCCCCTTGCGCCGCTGGCCCTTATTCTGTGCACTTGTGTTGGCCACAAAGTCCATGCTCCCGTCCGGTTTACGCTTACCTCCGCCTCCATTACCTGTCGGTCGATGCTGCTGGCCTTTGGTGTTGCTATTCTTCTTTCCCTTCCCTGCCTTGTCATCACCAGAGTCAGGATCCTTGGTACTGTCAGAATCCGCATACTTCACTAAAGCGGTCATGAGTGTTCCTATATCTGTACAATCACGCTTCATCCGGCCCAGCTTTAGCTTCAAAGGGCCAAACCGACAGTTGCTTTCCAACAGCACTATGGTGGTGTCTGCGTTGATGCGATCTGACGAGTGCAAAACTTCTGATACCCGCCGTACCCAATGGGTAGTTGATTCCCCTTCTTGCTGAACACAGGCTGCTAGGTCAACTATCGACATTGGCTGTTTGCACGTGTCCTTAAAATTCTTGATAAACCGGGCGCGCAATTGGGCCCACGAACTAATTGAATTAGGCGGTAAGCTCTTTAGCCAAGTCCGGGCCGTTCCTTCTAACATCATAGTAAAATACTTGGCACACGCCGTGTCATCCACATCCAGCATCTCCATAGCCATCTCATAGCTCTCCACCCAGGTCTCCGGAGGCTGATCTGCCGTGTAGTTTGGTACCTTGCGGGGGCCTTTGAAGTCTTTGGGCAGGCGTACGTTGCGCAAAGCGGGAACAAGACACGGTACTCCCAAAGAACTGGAGACCACCCCCGGTTCAACCGTAGTTGCTGGGAAGATAGGTGTAAGCTGACGAGCCTGATGCTGCGCCGCTAATCCGGCCTCCCGTGCACGGGTGCGATCCACATTCTCGTGAGCATTGTCGCCGCCCGCCGGATTGTTGCCGCGGAGCGCTTCACGCCTGGCGTTACTTGAAACAGCCGGCTCCTCCACGCGCCTACTATAGCTCCCGCTGGGGCGAGGGGTGGAGTGAATCCGATCACGGCTTTGCGAATATGCTTCTTGCTGGGCCAACGCGGTCCTAAGGAGCTCCTTGACCCGGCGTGTCTCTTCATCCTGCGGTGAATCTCCTTCGATCGGAATGGCTTCCAACCGAGCTGCCGCCGCGACGAGGTTATCCATCGGGTTGGAATAATGACCTGACGGCGTTGGTATGGCTGGTGGTGTACCAGTGTTGTGACGAGGCAGGTTTATTGTCCGGTGCTGAACCGGGGCGCCGGCTGTCGCCTCCGCACGGTTTACCCCCGGGGTGTTGAAGAGATTTCGAGCGTCGAGGGCTGCGGGCAACCGAGATCGGGATTTTCTCTTCAGGACTTCCTGAGACGCCTTCTGGTCCATCATGAGCCTGTAAGCATGTGCATCTAAAGCGGCGCGCTCCGCCGTCATCCTGATCTCTTCTGCTGCCAGTTCCGTTTTAGCTTGAGTGATCTGCTCTCTCACCTTGGCGATCTCAGCATTGTGAACCTTCTGATCCACCGGGTTGGCTTCCGCCATGAGCGCTGCTAGTGCGTCAAACAGATCTGACAAAACTTGGGCTGGTGAGTCCGTAGGGCCTCCTGCCCGTGCAGCGGTTGCCGCCACTGATCCGGAGATCGCGGTTGCTGCAGTTGATGAACGTGGCACCGCCTGTGTTCCAGCCATGAAGATCCCAACCCGACAGGGCAGATCAGAGGGATCCGGAATACTGTTGCCATCGGAGCCGCCCCCAATCCGATCATCTTGCAGCTGGTAAAGAGATTCGGTTTCCCCGGTCGACGTTTCATCGCCGGAGTAGATGGCGGTTTCGTCACCGGATTCGGATCCCTCTTCGTAGCTCCCTCCGTGGATGACTCCCATGAAGGCGTGCTTCCTCGTCGGTTTAGCCGGGGTCGATCTCGTGCACTGAGTTGTCTCGACGAGGTCGGCGCAGACGCCTAACTCGGGGCCTGGTTCTCCGATCTTGCCGATGAAAACATGGATGCCGCCAAAGGGAACCCGGTACCCGTACTCGATCGAGCCGGCGTCGGGGCCCCAGCCTGTGCTGTCGATGTAGAGTTTTCCGCGGCGGCTCTTGGTCATCCGTCCCACAGCGTAACCCTCGAGTCCTTCAAAGCGGCCCTCCAAAAACTTGAAACCATCTCGCGATAGCCCCACGGTGGGCGCCAACTGTCGTGGATTTGTCACGGCAGATGTCCTGGCAAAAGGACTTAGTCGTGGAGCCATCGCAACGGGTTAGTTTGAAGGGGTTAGAGCGGACGCAAGGACACAGAGTTTATACTAGTTCGGCCCCTTCAATGAAGGTAAAAGCCTACGTCTAGTTGTGATGGGATTGATGGGTTTCGAGGGCTAGGGAGCGATAAGCTTTGCCTAAACCTCGAGTTGTTGTTTTCTGTCCCCAAACCGCCGTCGGGTCGTCCCCTTATATACACGGGTGACGCCCGTCGGTCTGCAAAGTCCCGACCTCCGGCTCATAAACGTGCCCGGGTCGGTCTCCCTATTCCTAACTTACAATGCAAGTTTCATCTCAGGCCGGTTTACGCCTGTAAACCTCTAAACCGATTATAGGCCTTGGGCCCTTCTATTTCTCCTTGGGCTTCAACATCTCGGGTCCATTGACGAGGATAACCCGGGCCCTGTAAGCCGGTTTACCCCAAATAACAACATCCCCAACACAAGTCATACAAACATACAAGCACATGCGGAAGCAAAGTAGTCTGAGTACAGACACTAGAAAGAAAGAAGGCTTGATGAAGCCTGTCTATCTACATCGACCCTTCACAAGTCTTGGATCACCACCTGGGTGATAAGTCACTCGTCAACGTCGAGGTCTACATAAAATCCATCAGAGGGGTTGGTGCAGTCGTCTGAAAAACATGATTAAAGCAACATGAGTACAGAAGTACTCAGCAAGTCTTACAACAGGAACCTATCATACATGCACATTCTCAAGAAGGTAGTGGGGTTATTGCAGCAAGCCAGCTTTGACTCTTGGCTAAGCTATCCTACGATAGACACCACTTGTAAAACATTTGTCGCACACGAGTCCACTATCACCATCACAATACTCCACCGAGGATCCTCTCTCGCCATCCTACGAGAGGGCCATCCGCGGTACTCACACTTATCTTGAGATTTTTAGTAGTATCCATTTAACTTGTCTATGAACTGATATAGGCAACCCAGAAGTCCATTACCGCGGACACGGCTATTCGAATAGTTCAGTTATAACCCTGCAGGGGTGTACTTCTTCACACATGTTTCCACCACTTAGCGTCTGCACACGGCATGTGCTCGGCAGACTTCAAGCGAAAGCCGACGTGGGTGTAGACCACGACCTACCTAAACACTCAAGTCTCTAGTCCAGGTTTATCGCCTATTCGGGTTCCATCCGCAGGGAGTCCAGCCGAGGTTTCCACTAACGGCCCCGAACGATGTGAACAGGGTTCCGAGACACCAAACGGGCGCCCGGTTGACCCGGCCACGTGCCTACCGCAACACGGCCCACCCCGATGGTCAGCGCCGCGTGCGGCCCCCAGCATGCTACAAACACCAGAAACTACTTGCAACTCCTGGACAGAGGACAAGGGTGGATAAGAAGTCGAGCGGGGTCATATTTCAGGGCCCAATGTGTGGTAGTATCTGTATCATGGATCACAAACACAGATCTCAGTTCTTAAGGACGGCCTCAATGAAACAACCCACCATGTACTCCTACATGGCCTTTCATCGATTCCTTTACCAAATTCGTGTTCAACACTTCACTTTTGTTATCGACACAACCTTTCACTCCAGTTCATCATCCCGATGAGCCAGACCTGACACAACTCTAAGCATAGCAAGCATAGCATGGTAGGCACACACACACATGTATTGGCTCAATCAACTCCTACACATGCTAGTGGGTTTCATCTAGTTACTGTGGCAATGACAGGTCATGCAAAGGAAGTGGGTTCAACTACCGCGACACACAGCAGTTTGAAACGCGTTGTCTTAATGCAGTAAACGAGAGCAGAAGCGAGAACATGGGTTTGTATCGGAATGATCAATGGGTTGCTTGCCTGATGGAGTGGTCGTGGGATACTGCCCTTCAGTTGGATACTCGGAGATATCCTCGGAGGCAGAACCTACCACGATGAACACATCGAAACACAATCAATACATGGCGATATGCAACAATATGATGCATGCTATGACATGGCAATATGTATGTGTCCTGACCTAGTGTAAGTTAAGTCAGAAGGGAATGAACCCATTTGAACCAAAGATTCAAATGGAAACTCATTTAAGAAGACCATATTAATGTATCAACTTGAAATGCCTAAACAGTGGGTTTAACTTGTTCTGACATGCATGAAACCAGTACCAATGGATAGGTTGGATTTTTCTGATAATTTTTCATATATAAAACTTTGCATTTGGAGTTATAGATAATTTTCTATGAATTTTTGAAGTTTGAACTAATTTCTGGAATTTCCTGTGCAAAAATAAATCCAGAAAATTAATTGTGGCGTCAGCATGAGGTCATGCTGACCTCAGCAGGTCAACAGACCCGGTCCAGGTCAAACCTGACGCGTGGGTCCCGCGTGTCAGGGTCATTAGATTAAACAGATTAGATTATTCCTAATCCTGGATTAGTTAGCGGGCGGGGCCCACATGTCATAGACCCAGGGGGTCAACGGGTCAACTCCGCCGGCGTTGAGCCACCGGCGACGTCCAGACGCGGCGGAGGAAGTGCAGATTCGTGCTCCGGCGACCAAATCGACGGCGGAGCACGTCTACGTGATGCGGGAGCTGACCCGCAACTCTTGGTGGAGTTGGTTGGGGTCGGGGTGGCCGGAGTTGGCGCCGGCGACGAGTTTGGCGGCGCCGGGGCTCGGGTGAAAGTGGAACCGAGGCTGCGGGGCACGGCGAGGCGCGTGGAGTGATGCGTCGGGCCCCTGGGTGTGCGGTGAGGCTAGTGGACAAAGTGGTGCGGCCATTGGGTGGCCGGAGCCTCGTCGGCGACGAGCTCCGCGGCGGCGCGTGCGGTTGAACTACGTGCAGTCGCTGTGGTGCACGAGAAGAGGAACGGGGAGGTTGGGGAGGTGGCTATGCTCACAGCGAACTCGCAGAGCCAGACGGCGTGGTCGGGGACGAGCTGGTGCGGCGAGGACGTTGAAGGGGATCTCCGGCGACGGTGGACTCAGGCGGGGTCGGTGCGGTGGCTTCGGGGCACGCGAGCGCTCGGGGCTCGTCTTGCTCGAAGGAGAAGAAGGTGGTGGAGCTCGTGGACACGGTCGGGTGGCACGGGGACGACGGCAGCTATGGCTACGGCGGTGGAGCGGCGACGGTGGCGTCGGCCATGGCGAAGGGGAGCGAGGGAGAGAGGCAGGGAGGAAGTGGACACGTCCACTGGGTCGGGGGCACGACGTGGAGCTCATCCAGGGCAGCGAGGCGGCGAGGAGGTGAAGCAGGGCGGCGGGGAGCTGCGTGGCGCTCGCTGGTGCCGGCGTCGAGCACCTGCGTGCCTGCCTGGCCGAGCCAGGCAGCTCGCTGGCGCGGCAGCTGGGCTGGGCCGGCAGGTGGGCCGGTTGGCAGGCGCCAGGTAAGTCTTTTCCTTTTTATTTTTCCTTTTCTATTTTTCTGCAACTTTGTGGACTTATTAAAAATACTCAGGCAACTCCAAAAATCACCAAACTGCACCTGGTCCTTAGTTAGAATATTTCCAGCAGGGAACATTTTAGTTTGGAGATATTTGAGCATTTGAAATAATTTACAAATTTTAAATGCCCAAATTCAATTATTTATGCATTAACTCAATGACCTTCTGTTGACCTAAAAAAATGTGCACTATTTTTGCCAGAGGTTTAAGACCAAAGCAAAGATGATGAACATTTTAGAAGGGCATTTCAGGTTCATTGAAAAAGATTTTAGTAAACCCTAGTAGATTCAGGAGGGGTGCTGGGGGTTCTGTCTTCCCCATTTCAAATTTCTGTCAAAAGAAAACATGGTGCACACTCTAATGCATGAGCTAGGTGGGATGTGACAACTCACCCCCACTCAAAAGAATCTCGTCCCGAGATTTAGGATCTGTCGGAAAGAAGGTGGGGTACTCCAGTCGAAGACGATCCTCCCTTTCCCATGTAGCTTCTTGCTCGGAATGGTGTGACCATTGAACCTTGAGAAACTTGATATTGTGGCGTCGAGTGGTACGCTCGGTTTGATCAAGGATACGAATGGGGTATTCTCGATAAGTGAGGTTATCTTGGAGATCAAGCGTTTCGTGGTCCACTCCACGGATAGGATCCGCGAAGCAACGCCTGAGTTGAGAAACGTGGAAGACGTCATGAACTCTGGAGAGATGCGGAGGTAGTTCAGTTGGTAGGCAACTTCCCCTCGTTTGGCAAGAATGCGAAAGGGTCCAATGTAACGAGGAGCCAATTTGCCTTTGATACCGAATCGATGGGTTCCCTTTAAAGGTGTAACCCGAAGGTAAGCCATCTCGCCGACTTCATAAGCCATGGGCTTATGCTTGCGGTCATACTGACTCTTTTGTCGGGACTGGGCGGTTTTCAACTTCTCGCGAATAATGCGAACCTGCTCTTCTGCATCCTGGATCATGTCCGGGCCGAAGAGTTGTCTCTCGCCGGTTTCTGACCAGTTAAGAGGCGTTCGACATTTTCGTCCATAGAGAACTTCGAAAGGGGCTTTGCCCAAGCTAGCTTGATAACTGTTGTTATAAGCGAACTCGGCGAATGGAAGGCACTTCTCCCAATTCATACCGAAAGAGATGACATAAGCTCGGAGCATATCCTCCAGAATTTGATTGACTCGTTCTACTTGACCACTTGATTGCGGATGGAAGGCGGTGCTAAAGGAAAGTCGAGTTCCCAAAGCATTTTGGAAACTTTCCCAAAATCGAGAGGTGAAAAGACTTCCACGGTCCGAATTAATTTCCAATGGGACACCATGGAGAGACACTATTCGAGAGATGTACAAATCAGCTAGCTGGCTAGCGGTTATGCTCTCGCGAACAGGTAAGAAGTGGGCTACTTTGGAGAGACGATCGACAACAACGAAGATAGCATTATTCCCTCTTTTGGTTCTGGGAAACCCGGTAATGAAATCCATACCGATTTTATCCCATTTCCATTCAGGAATCTCCAAAGGTTGAAGGGTGCCAGCAGGCCGTTGATGCTCTGCTTTAACACGACGACAGACGTCGCAAGTTGCAATGTATTGAGCGATTTCTCTCTTCATCCTAGTCCACCAAAACCTCTGGCGTAGGTCTTGATACATTTTAGTACTACCGGGATGAATGGTGAGAGGGGATTCATGAGCTTCCTTAAGGATCAATTGACGTAAATGTTGCTTCTTGGGAACCACCAAGCGGTTCTCGAAGAAGACAACACCTCGTTCATCCATGGAAAAACATTTAGCAACTCCGCTAGCGATGTTTTCCCTAATCCGAGATATGCCCTTATCGCGCTTCTGGGCAGCTATGATTTGATCCGTAAGGTTAGGTTTCGCCACCAGGGTGGAAAGAAATCCTCGAGGAACAATGTGAAGGTTAAGCTTATGAAATTCCTCGTGGAGAAGTGGTTGACCTTGTTGTAACATCATGTTGTTACAATAAGATTTACGACTTAGTGCATCAGCCATGACATTGGCTTTGCCTGGGGTGTAAGTTATTCCTAAGTCGTAATCCGAGATCAACTCGACCCAACGTCTTTGCCTGAGATTCAAATCCGGTTGGGTGAAGATATATTTCAAACTTTGGTGATCAGTGTAAATTTCGCAACGATTACCCAGAAGGTAGTGTCGCCAGGTTTTGAGTGCATGGACTACTGCTGCAAGCTCTAGATCATGAGTGGGATAATTATCCTCATGTGGACGCAACTGTCGAGATGCGTAGGCAATCACATGACGATCTTGCATGAGTATGCAACCTAGTCCTTGTCGCGAGGCGTCGCAATAGATAACAAAGTCCTTAGAGAAATCTGGTGGTACCAGCACGGGAGCAGACGTCAGGCGTCTTTTTAGTTCCTGGAAGCTGAACTCGCACTGCGGGGTCCACTCGAACCTTTTATCTTTCTTGAGGAGTTCAGTTAGAGGCTTAGCAACCTTGGAGAAATTCTCGACGAAGCAGCGGCAATAGCTCGCTAAACCAAGAAAACTCCGAACTTGCTTGACTGTTTCAGGTGGAGTCCAGTCAAGGACAGCTTGAACTCGCTTGGGATTGACAGCAATGCCCTTGCCAGAGATTACATGGCCCAGATAGGTCACTTCTGGCAACCAGAATTCGCACTTGGAGAATTTGGCATAAAGGCGATGCTCTCGAAGTTTCATCAATACTATCCTTAGATGTTCGGCATGTTCTTCCTCATTCTTGGAGTAGATGAGTATATCATCAAGGTATACCACGACGAATTTATCCAAGTACTCCATGAAGATCGAGGTCATTAACCGAGAAAAGGTAGCTGGAGCATTGGTTAAACCGAAGGACATGACGGTGTACTCGTATTGGCCGTAACGAGTAACGAAAGCCGTTTTGGGAATGTCCCCGTTCCTGATTTTGATTTGATGGTAGCCCAACCTCAAATCCATCTTGGAAAAGACTAAGGATCCAGCGAGCTGGTCATACAGGTCGTTGATCCTGGGGAGCGGATACTTGTTCTTGATAGTGACCAAATTGACAGGTCGATAATCCACAACCATCCGATCCGTTCCATCCTTCTTCTTGACGAAGAGGACGGGGCAAGCCCATGGAGATGAACTAGGACGGATGAAACCCTTTTGCAAGGACTCATCGAGTTGTTTCTTAAGCTCAGCTAGTTCTAGGGGTGCCATCTTATAAGGTCTCCTAGAGATTGGGACGGTTCCTGGAACAAGGTCTATTACGAACTCGACATCTCTGTCAGGTGGAACACCTGGCAGTTCCTCTGGAAAGACATCCGGGAAGTCACGGACTACCGGAACATCTTCGAGGTCTGGAAGGGGATTGGCATTTAGAGAGTAGAGCTGACGCTCCGATACTCGGGTCAAAACATTGACTGTCTTGCCCGATGGATGGGTAAGTTGGACAGTTCTAGTTGAGCAATCAATCTTGGCGTAATGAGCTGACATCCAGTCCATACCCAAGATGATGTTTATGTCCGAAGACTTGAGAGCTATTAGTGACGCGAGAAAAACCAATCTGTCGACAAGAATTTCATTTCCATGGCTGATCCTAGAGGTTTGCCATCTAGAACCGGGAGTTTGAATTTCCATGGAGGTGGGCATGTCACTAAAGGTAGTGTTGTGCAATCGAGCATAGCTCTCAGAAATAAATGAATGAGATGCTCCAGTATCAAAGAGAACAGTTGCCGGATGGCAATTAACAAGGAGCGTACCGAGAACGACGTTGGGGTTCTCCTGAGTCTCTTCAGCTGAGACGTAGTTGACATGGCCACGAGCAATGGTGGCTGGCTTGGCGACAAGCACCTTCGCTGTTGACTTACCACGTCCAACAGACTTTCCGAACTGGTTGGGGTTGTTCTGGGGACACTCACGGATGTAGTGGCCCGGCTCACCACACTTGAAGCAAGTTATCATATTGGGGCGTGGAGCAGTATTGGCAGTGGGGCCACCAAAAGTCTTGGGCGGCACATACTGCTGATTGGGGCGAGGCGTCTCAAAGGATGGCCTCGGGGTATACCTGGGTGGCATAGCAGAATTTGGAATCCAGACCCGGCACTTCTGAGATCCAGAGCCGGATGAAGATACATAGTCACGGGAGTGCTTGCGTGAAGCTTCAAAATCATTCTGCCCTGTCTCGGCACTGATGGCCTTATTGACTAGCTTCGGAAAAGAAATGCATTCATGCAGACGAAGGTCACGACGGAGCTCAGGGCTAAGTCCCTTGCGGAACCTTGCCTGCTTCTTGGCGTCGGTGGATACTTCTTCGGGAGCATAGCGTGCAAGCTTCCCAAACTCGCGACTGTATGCATCCACAGACAGCTTCCCCTGGGTGAAGTTACAAAACTCCTCCCTCTTGCGATCCATAAGGCCTTCCGGGATGTGATGCTCACGAAAAGCGGTACTGAAATCAGCCCAAGTAGTGAGTTGGCCGACCGGGCGCATAGCTTCATAATTCTCCCACCAAAGACTGGCAGGCCCTTCAAGGTGATAGGCAGCAAAGGTGACTTTATCATCTTCAGCCACGTTAGCAGAACGTAGCTTGTGGGCGATGCTGCGGAGCCAGTCATCCGCATCGAGAGGTTCGATGGAATGATTGAACTTTGACGGGTACAGCTTGACAAAGTCATTGATGGACACTGGATTGATCCTCTGCTGGCGTGCAGTGTTCTGCTCAATCCGCTCTAACAAGCGGTTGGTGTCGCGCCTGTTGCGCTCTGCCTCCAACATCACTTCGGCCAGAGAAGGTGGTTGAGGCAGACTTTCCTCTCTAGGTGCACTAGCTTCTCCCTACTCCGAAACAGCAGGGTTGCTGCGGGTGTTGACCATCCTGGGAAAACAAAACAACGATTTAAACCAGGATGGCAAAATCTGGCCAAGGAAGTGCGGAATGTAATGGATAACAAGGAATGCAGAGATGATCATCCGTATGACATGGTAATATAGAAACTGCCATATATATACCAACGGTCATACACGTCATACATAGTTTAGTACAAGCTCAAGCTGAGGTACAACTAAGACGACAGACGTTACATCTCATCGGAGGCATTCCAAGCTCCTATACATTATTTTTCTACACCTCCGGAATTGATACACACTAAGTTATATTCCACAATCACGCAGGACGGTGGACATACAACTATTACAATACTAGCGAGACTGCTACTAGCTCAGACAGCTCCGTAGAAGTCCTCATAGAAGTCACCACCCAGACCTGGAAGCGGAACATGGTCATCTGGGAACAGATGGTCCTGCGGCGCTTGTGGACCATAGGGACTTGGGTGCGGCCTCGGTCCAACAGACGGCGGCAGAAGAGGCCCACGAGGAGGGGTGATACCTCCCACCTCACGCCATTCCATGAAGTCTGGCAGACTAGCCCGCACAGGATACAAGTCTCTCATGTCCATGTATCTGGCTTGCACAGCAGGTGCAAACCTCGTCAAGGTGGCCCAATGATTAGCACGAGCATTAAAGAGCTCCATACGCAAGGCCCGGTTTTCACGGTCCTTATCTTCCAACATCTCAGTAGTGGTGCAAAGGAGTGAGTCCTCATGGGATGCATCACTGTACATGCCCTGAAGGTAACCATGCGCCCCAGGGAGGGATGCTGGCATGTAGCGAAATTCAGTGTTGCTCAACAAGGCAGTTCTAGCTCGCATAATGGTCATCATCGAGTAGGCTGCATCTTGAACGGACATCCCAATAGTGATCCCGAGTCCATAAGAACGGTGGAGTGGTTCCGTGGCTCCGGGATAAGATGGATATATCCTGACCGTGCACAGATATTGGCTCTGGTTAAAATCTCTAAACTGCTCTTCGACGGTGTATTCAGGGTACCATCGGTAACCTGCCTCAACCATCACTCGAACCAACATGGCGGTATGACCACATACACCGATGCAACGGGTCAGACGAACCACTTGGTTTTGGGGACGGGTAGCCATCTGAAAGCACAAAATAGTGCAAAGGCATTAGAATTTCTGGATGAAATTGGACAGCATAACGGCTGTAAATGCTCAGAAAGAATTGAGACATCCACAACAGTTTGCGAAACCACTCAACAACATCATATCATGGTTCTGGTTCAATTGGCAACATACTAAACTTTAGTAGAACTGAACTGGGTTGTATCCAACAATCCTACAAGTTACTACGGATTTAGTAACACGTGAACCTGATAGAGAGAAGAGAGCCTAGTCCTTAACCCACGTAGAATGAGAAGAGAATGACTCAGAATAGAGGGCATAAGGTAAAGGAGTAAAAGAGCCTTACGTTCCCTCCCACAATCAATTCCCCTACATATAACTAAAGCATTTCTAGACTCGACATCGACCAGTTTGGCTTAGCGAACCTACAGGCAGTCCGGCTCTGATACCAACGCTGTCAGGACCCCGATCCTAAGCCACATCGATCCAGCGTGTAACACATCATATCACTTTGCGGCCTCACGCACGGTACTCCCACGGGTGCCACCTTACCTGGCCCGGGACCGTTTGCGCCTTTTGGCTCACGTATATGATAGTGTCGCTAGCATCCATATGACAGAGAACCCGGGCCGACATGGCTAGTCGTGAACCCAAAGCGGCGCTAGCCTATGAGGACAGGCATACGTGAATCACATCGAACATGTCGGTCATCAACGTATTTATTCGGGCTGTAGCACTGGGCTAACAGGACTCCGGTAACCCGGGCTGTAGCAGGCTAGGCAGGACTCCGAATAACAGCGCGTGACATTTCCCCGAAGGGACAGACATAGGAACGACGTGAAACACATGCCGGCCAGTCAAGTGTCCAAGCAGTAGTGCTGGGCTAGCAGGACTCCGGTGAACCGGGCTGTAGCGGACTACTATCGCTCAGAAGCACAAAACTTACATTTCCCCATATGAAAGGCTGCCAAGGATAAACAACTAGATGGTCGGATCCCACTCATACCAAGCATTTCAATCATACACACAATATGCCCGATATGAGTAAATACAACATGGCATCACAACAGTACTCTACGACTCAAGTACTTTATTTAGAAGGCTCCGAGGATCCATACATATCATTCATACAGATAGGGGTCACATGACCCAACACTCAAGTCATACAAACATACAAGCACATGCGGAAGCAAAGTAGTCTGAGTACAGACACTAGAAAGAAAGAAGGCTTGATGAAGCCTGTCTATCTACATCGACCCTTCACAAGTCTTGGATCACCACCTGGGTGATAAGTCACTCGTCAACGTCGAGGTCTACATAAAACCCATCAGAGGGGTTGGTGCAGTCGTCTGAAAAACATGATTAAAGCAACATGAGTACAGAAGTACTCAGCAAGTCTTACAACAGGAACCTATCATACATGCACATTCTCAAGAAGGTAGTGGGGTTATTGCAGCAAGCCAGCTTTGACTCATGGCTAAGCTATCCTACGATAGACACCACTTGTAAAACATTTGTCGCACACGAGTCCACTATCACCATCACAATACTCCACCGAGGATCCTCTCTCGCCATCCTATGAGAGGGCCATCCGCGGTACTCACACTTATCTTGAGATTTTTAGTAGTATCCATTTAACTTGTCTATGAACTGATATAGGCAACCCAGAAGTCCATTACCGCGGACACGGCTATTCGAATAGTTCATTTATAACCCTGCAGGGGTGTACTTCTTCACACATGTTTCCACCACTTAGCGTCTGCACACGGCATGTGCTCGGCAGACTTCAAGCGAAAGCCGACGTGGGTGTAGACCACGACCTACCTAAACACTCAAGTCTCTAGTCCAGGTTTATCGCCTATTCGGGTTCCATCCGCAGGGAGTCCGGCCGAGGTTTCCACTAACGGCCCCGAACGATGTGAACAGGGTTCCGAGACACCAAACGGGCGCCCGGTTGACCCGGCCACGTGCCTACCGCAACACGGCCCACCCCGATGGTCAGCGCCGCGTGCGGCCCCCAGCATACTACAAACACCAGAAACTACTTGCAACTCCTGGACAGAGGACAAGGGTGGATAAGAAGTCGAGCGGGGTCATATTTCAGGGCCCAATGTGTGGTAGTATCTGTATCATGGATCACAAACACAGATCTCAGTTCTTAAGGACGGCCTCAATGAAACAACCCACCATGTACTCCTACATGGCCTTTCATCGATTCCTTTACCAAATTCGTGTTCAACACTTCACTTTTGTTATCGACACAACCTTTCACTCCAGTTCATCATCCCGATGAGCCAGACCTGACACAACTCTAAGCATAGCAAGCATAGCATGGTAGGCACACACACACACATGTATTGGCTCAATCAACTCCTACACATGCTAGTGGGTTTCATCTAGTTACTGTGGCAATGACAGGTCATGCAAAGGAAGTGGGTTCAACTACCGCGACACACAGCAGTTTGAAACGCGTTGTCTTAATGCAGTAAACGAGAGCAGAAGCGAGAACATGGGTTTGTATCGGAATGATCAATGGGTTGCTTGCCTGATGGAGTGGTCGTGGGATACTGCCCTTTAGTTGGATACTCGGAGATATCCTCGGAGGCAGAACCTACCACGATGAACACATCGAAACACAATCAATACATGGCGATATGCAACAATATGATGCATGCTATGACATGGCAATATGTATGTGTCCTGACCTAGTGTAAGTTAAGTCAGAAGGGAATGAACCCATTTGAACCAAAGATTCAAATGGAAACTCATTTAAGAAGACCATATTAATGTATCAACTTGAAATGCCTAAACAGTGGGTTTAACTTGTTCTGACATGCATGAAACCAGTACCAATGGATAGGTTGGATTTTTCTGATAATTTTTCATATATAAAACTTTGCATTTGGAGTTATAGATAATTTTCTATGAATTTTTGAAGTTTGAACTAATTTCTGGAATTTCCTGTGCAAAAATAAATCCAGAAAATTAATTGTGGCGTCAGCATGAGGTCATGCTGACCTCAGCAGGTCAACAGACCCGGTCCAGGTCAAACCTGACGCGTGGGTCCCGCGTGTCAGGGTCATTAGATTAAACAGATTAGATTATTCCTAATCCTGGATTAGTTAGCGGGCGGGGCCCACATGTCATAGACCCAGGGGGTCAACGGGTCAACTCCGCCGGCGTTGAGCCGCCGGCGACGTCCAGACGCGGCGGAGGAAGTGCAGATTCGTGCTCCGGCGACCAAATCGACGGCGGAGCACGTCTACGTGATGCGGGAGCTGACCCGCAACTCTTGGTGGAGTTGGTTGGGGTCGGGGTGGCCGGAGTTGGCGCCGGCGACGAGTTTGGCGGCGCCGGGGCTCGGGTGAAAGTGGAACCGAGGCTGCGGGGCACGGCGAGGCGCGTGGAGTGATGCGTCGGGCCCCTGGGTGTGCGGTGAGGCTAGTAGACAAAGTGGTGCGGCCATTGGGTGGCCGGAGCCTCGTCGGCGACGAGCTCCGCGGCGGCGCGTGCGGTTGAACTATGTGCAGTCGCTATGGTGCACGAGAAGAGGAACGGGGAGGTTGGGGAGGTGGCTATGCTCACAGCGAACTCGCAGAGCCAGACGGCGTGGTCGGGGACGAGCTGGTGCGGCGAGGACGTTGAAGGGGATCTCCGGCGACGGTGGACTCAGGCGGGGTCGGTGCGGTGGCTTCGGGGCACGCGAGCGCTCGGGGCTCGTCTTGCTCGAAGGAGAAGAAGGTGGCGGAGCTCGTGGACACGGTCGGGTGGCACGGGGACGACGGCAGCTATGGCTACGGCGGTGGAGCGGCGACGGTGGCGTCGGCCATGGCGAAGGGGAGCGAGGGAGAGAGGCAGGGAGGAAGTGGACACGTCCACTGGGTCGGGGGCACGACGTGGAGCTCATCCAGGGCAGCGAGGCGGCGAGGAGGTGAAGCAGGGCGGCGGGGAGCTGCGTGGCGCTCGCTGGTGCCGGCGTCGAGCACCTGCGTGCCTGCCTGGCCGAGCCAGGCAGCTCGCTGGCGCGGCAGCTGGGCTGGGCCGGCAGGTGGGCCGGTTGGCAGGCGCCAGGTAAGTCTTTTCCTTTTTATTTTTCCTTTTCTATTTTTCTGCAACTTTGTGGACTTATTAAAAATACTCAGGCAACTCCAAAAATCACCAAACTGCACTTGGTCCTTAGTTAGAATATTTCCAGCAGGGAACATTTTAGTTTGGAGATATTTGAGCATTTGAAATAATTTACAAATTTTAAATGCCCAAATTCAATTATTTATGCATTAACTCAATGACCTTCTGTTGACCTAAAAAAATGTGCACTATTTTTGCCAGAGGTTTAAGACCAAAGCAAAGATGATGAACATTTTAGAAGGGCATTTCAGGTTCATTGAAAAAGATTTTAGTAAACCCTAGTAGATTCAGGAGGGGTGCTGGGGGTTCTGTCTTCCCCATTTCAAATTTCTGTCAAAAGAAAACATGGTGCACACTCTAATGCATGAGCTAGGTGGGATATGACAACTGTAAAGTAGCAGATGGCAATTGGCTAAAAAATAAATGATAGGAGAGATATGATAGCTCTACAACATTCCATGGCAAACGAAATTAGATTCTACTCCATAAGATTTTGTAATATATGAGCACAAGGATGGCTGGGAAATGCAGGTACACCTCCAGCACACCACCACATGTGATTCTACTCCATTAGTCGATTTTTTTATGAACCGTCAGATCTACAAGGAATGGGCAGATGGCATTCATCTACCTCCCGCCAGTCACTGTTGACGATCTTTCTTGAACCGCCAGCAACCATCGGCCCACACCCCTTCCTTTGCCGCCCCTCCCCGCCCTCCCCTCGACCTCACACCACCCTCATGCTTAGCAGTGCCCCCGGCCATCCGTTTAAGCCCGGCCGACTTCCAGATCGGGCGCCAGCAGCTCCAAGGCTCCACACACCCCTAAGATAAACACTGAGGCGCTGCTTCCCCGTCATAATAGGCGGACAACCGCCTGTTACGCCGGGGAATGCTTCCTTTAATTGGGAATTAACTGACCAAGAATTGAAATCCGGGGGGGGGGGGGCGACGGACCTCTAGCTAAGGTGAAATAGTATATGAGGAGAAACCTTGTGCATCGCGAGTTACTAGGAACATCTAGTATCAGGAAGAAGGTGTAGTAATAAGCGCTCAACTAGTGTCTTCTGTGGGATGAATACCTTGCAAGCAGACATGTACGATTTGCACAAATAAGGGAAGAGGAGTACCTGTTCCGGTTGCTAGTGCTCTGCCATCCTTATTTCGCGGCGATGTTCTTCTTTTTACCAGGGGAACCAATGTTTTGGAGGAGGTTGGAGCCTTGGACAAACCAATGGCCAAATTGTTGAGTATGTTGCGGACACCGTCTGTCGGCGGAGGGGAAGCAGATCCGAGGCGGCAAAGGACGGTGTAGCGGGAACAGCTCCCATGTGGTAGACGGTGGCGATGTTGGAACGACAGCAGTGAGGCGTAGGACGGTGTGGTTGAACTGGCTTGGGTACAGCGCACGTCGGCGTCCTGGAGGCAACTCGGCCTCGGCTTCAACTACTAGCCATGGAGGGTGTTGCGGTTGCGGTGGACGATAACGTCAGGGTATCGGCTCTGGCGTGATGGAGGAGGGAGGCGGTTGATGTGTGGGATGGGGTGGCGGACGGAGGACGTCGGGGTTTTGTGGCTGGTGGAGAGGTAGTTTTGGCGCCCACGTAGTACGAATGAGGAATCGAACGGGAGGGTGTCGGTGTCAAAACCGGCTGATCTCGGGTAGGGGGTCCCCAACTGTGTGTTGGAGGATTGAAGGTGACAAGGGACACAGGGAACACGATGTTTACCCAGGTTCGGGCCCTCTTAATGGAGGTAAACCCTATGTCCTTCTTGATTGTATTTGATGAGTATAGGGGTTACAAGAGTCGATCTGCCTTGAGATCATAATGGCTAAACCCTAGATGTCTAGCCTATATGACTTCTGATGATCTCTACAGACTAACCCCTTCGGTTTATATATACACCGGAGGGGTACAGAGTTAGTTTACAAGGGAAAGAAACAGTACATCTGGATTCCAATCTTGCCCTCCAC
Source organism: Aegilops umbellulata (assembly GCA_032464435.1). Taxonomy (NCBI): domain Eukaryota; kingdom Viridiplantae; phylum Streptophyta; class Magnoliopsida; order Poales; family Poaceae; genus Aegilops; species Aegilops umbellulata. The sequence continues at coordinate 294,660,968 of CP136057.1, forward strand.
GCATCCAGGAGTCCTACCCGAACACGGGGAATAATCTTTTGTTCTATCTTCATGGCCCATCAGCCTGGCCCATGTTCAAATAGGCCGGACACCTGATGATGTAGGGTGGAACCCTATATGACCGATCTTTCATGAAAGGAGTGGATCCCAACTAAGAACACGAAGAACACGGGGAAGAACGGAGAGAAATCACAAGGGTAAACACTCAAGAACAAGTCCAATCACACATCCACTAGACAATCAAACACACAAGATCCACAAGGTACATGAACAACAAAGGGAAAGATACAAGGTAAGGTTCATCTCCATGAGGAGGTCTTGAAGGGGGCCACCCAAGAGGGGGTATTGAATCCAAGGGGGATCTTCTCCGTAGAGGGGCCGCGGTCTCTCTTGTGGAGTAGATCCATAATGGATGAGCAAAGCTCTATCTCAAATGAGCTAATCCTTTGCTAACCCTAACTAGGAGGAGGGGAAGGAGTATATATAGTCTAAGCCACGAAGGGGTAAGTGGGAAAGGGATACATGGGCCTCTGGCCCTGTCCATGCGTGCAGGCAGGTGCCGGCTTTCCGGGCTGGGGGCTGGATGTCCGGCGGTTCGCGAGACGCCGGATGTCCAGGGCACTGGCCGGATGTACGGCCTGGCGGTGGCCGAATCTGTTGTTCTCTGGATAGGCAGCGCCGGATTTCCGGGGTTGGTCACCGGTGGTCCGGGTGTTGCTGAGGCACCGTATGTCCGGCCGCTGTAGCGTCAGTAGCTCTGTCTTCTTCCGTCATAGCTTCCAGGCTTCCCTCGCGGATGGTGTTGTTGTTCCTTGGCGCTTGCGCTCCTCCTCGTCATCCGTGAAGCTCCGAGAATACCTATGCATGCACACAGGAGAAGTGTCAAGTAGTATACCATCCTCGAAGGGGTCAAGTGAGCACGTGAAAAGGAGATGATTCACCTTTGTGTATGTGAAGTAGATGTCGCACGTGTCACTCACCGAACGGACTCTTGACATGGTGATGCCCATAGGATGCTCCGCATCATCTCCCCTCCCTTGGGAAAGATCCGACCTCGGATCGAAAACCAAATCACCATGGGAAAGAGATGGCTTCACCGTGTAGAAGTGGACGTTCACCAAGTACTTGTCATCTTCAAGCTCGAAATGGGCACTCTCCAATGTCGCACCGTCTTGTGATTCCTTGAAAAGGAGTAAGGACAACAAACACTTGGAAAAACAAACATGGTTAGCTTTAGTGCAAAACCAAGCATTCAAGAGGTGAGTCACCAAACAAGTGTCGTCATCATGCAAAGCATATGGTGTGACAAAGGATTGTGACATGGCATGTAAGTATATCAATCGAGCACAAGCAAAGATATCATGGGGACAAGCATGTAAATGTGAGGTAGTGATGCAAATATGTGTGTCAAGAGAATAAGCATCTACCCCAAAGTCAAAGCAAGCATTCACAAATTGCTTAATGAAAGGTCTATGGTAGGCATATGAATCATTCACAACACCAAATAAAATGAATTGTCTAAACACATGGGTCAAGTGCAAGACAATCCAAGCATAACGTGCATGGGGTGTAGTGAATATCGTGTGGCACTCAACACAATGGAAAGAGCAATTGTTCATCATGTGTGAGGCAATCAAGGCAAGCATGTAGCAATCAATGGGACATGGCATATGTGAAGTGATGACAATGTTGCAACCAAACATATGAGAGGAGCAAGTAATCCAAGAATTGGATGCAACACACAAGGCATATATATATAATGATGCATGGATTGGTGAAAATGACAAGTCAAAGCAAGATCTCTAACGTGTGTGCAATCAAATGGTCCAAGATGAACAATAAGTCTCATGGTGCAAGCAACACAAGTAGTATGATCCGCAATATCCATGCTCAAGAAAGATGTCACCTTGAAGGCGTGTCCTTGTGCATTCTTCACAATGCCGAAGTGGTAGGAAATATGGTGTAGAAACGAGTCGTGGTCGAATGTATGAGGCTCGCTCTCAAGAGCTCGAATGGTCCACTCACGTGAAGCGGAAGTCGACACAAAGTTCAAGTATCCTACACATGCACACCACAAGACAAAGAATGTATGCGCATGGTAGATAAACACATGATCCATCATGATGGTTCTCTTCTCTTGCACATAACCATTAGAAGCACAAGTGTATGGATAATATGATGCAACAATCGCAATATTCATGGCACTAGGTATATGGTGCAAAGAGGTAAGACAAGCATGCTTCACAAGAAATATGCCAAAATCTCCAAATATATGTGAGAATGCTATGGGGGCAAACTCATTATCAAGACTAAAGGCATTGTTGCACTCAATACATGTCAAATTATCTATCATGAGGGAGGCAACATATGGAGAGATATGACAAGAAGCAATAACAATCATGTGCAAAGCATGGTAATGGTTGTCATCAACTGAAATGAGCAAGTATGAATCATTGGTGATGCAACATAAGCAATCATAGTAATCAAGTCGTGCAAGCTAGTAGGGCGAAGATGCAACATACCAGAGGAAATCATGGCAATCATGTCATGTGAGCAAATAATAGGCATAGGCAATGCACATGACATATCGCAAGCACAAACACAAAGAAAGATCATAGTATCATCATAGGATTGGATCATAGGATGAACATGGCAATAGCAAGCAATATTTCCACCAAGCTTGCAAAGACACATACAAGTAGTAGAATCAATCATCATGTGTAATGCAAAGCATGGGTCACAAATGCGTGGCAAAGGCATAAGAATGAGCATATCATGCAAAGTGAACATGGCAAGATGGGCATAGAGTATGTAATGGACAATAACCCATAGCCAAGTGAGGGTCATGTAGAAGAAATGCGCGAAGTCTTTGCGCAAAGAGAGCGGTGGGAAAGGAAATCCATGGGATCCCAAGTCATCATTGCTCTCTAGAGCTCGTTTTGTCAACTCATGGGATTGGGAGGTTGACAAGTATTCATGGGTACCTACACAAAAGAGACTCAAACCAAAGAAATTGTGCGCGTGGTAAATGTACACATCATCCATCATGATGTGTATGTGCACGTGTGAGTTAGCACAAGATAAGCATCGCTCAAAGAAATTAGATGCATGGTATAAGAACATGTCATCCATCATGAAGGAATAGTTATTGTGTATAAGACGATGGGGACACAAATTGAGAATGCAAGTATATGGCACATCAATAGCATGTTTATTCATGGGGAGCATGTGGTGCACACAAGTATTGGGATCATGCAATGGATGGGATGGATCAAAATATCCTAAAATGTATGACGAAACTATGGGGGTCTCCTCATGAGCAATATCGTAAACATCACATGGGGAAAACGGACAACATCCAAAATAATGCATATCCAAAGCTAGGTAGTCATGGCATGGCATATGAGATAAATGATGCAAAGGGACCATATCAATATCATCACAAGAAAAACAAATGCCAATAACCATGTGTCGGTGTACTAGAGTAGGGGTACCCTAGTATCCCGAACTTGTGCACGGGCAGTCGCAGCACCCCGCGGCAAGGCTTGCCGGGCGACCGCCAAGGCCCTCTGTGGCTCCTTTTGAGCCATTCAAGAACAAAGTATTCAAGCCAAGAAGACAAGGCCCTGGCAAGAGGAGCTTGCCGGGAAGGCAACTCAAGACACAAGACCTCGGCAAGAGGAGCTTGCCGGGAAGGCCAACCAAGGCATCTCAAGGTACTTACCGCGACGCACCACGCGTCCCGGCAAGGCCCGGCGAGCGGCAAGCTTCCGGACGCGACAAGACAGCGACCGCGGCAAGACACTTTGCCGCGGCAGGCTAGCAACCACTCTGTACCCGCGCTCCAGCACACCCACCAACGTGTCGCTCTGGGACCCTTCCAGGCATACGTGGCGGGAGGCTGTGCAGCCAGGGGTGCACTGTGGCAAGCGGCGCTGACAAGATCGCCATCGTGGCGAGCGGTGGCATCCCTGACGGTCCCTTTTCTGCACTGTTTGGGCGACGTAGATAGGCATTTAATGCCCTTGTCCCCTGCCGTCAGGGTTAGGTAGGATACACTGTACAGGTAGCTGTACCAACCGCAACACCTTTCCATTTTTACCCTTATCTACGTTGCCACCTGTTGGAGACCCCTTGAGCATATAAAAGGAGGCCCATGCACAACGTAGAAGGGGAGGACGGTAGAACGCTCACGCTCGGTCTCGTTAGCTGCTGGTGCGTACTGTAGCACTCAGCGCTCCCGAGCAAGAACTCAATACAATCCACAAAGCAGCAGTAGGAGTGTTATCTCTTCGGAGAGCTCCGAAGCTGGGTAAACTGCTCGTGTGCCTCGCCTCGGTCTGCTCTTCGTGCGACCTCCGCCCCCCGCCGAACCGAAAGGGGCTCGGTCCCCATAGGTGCTCGTGGATCAGTTTCCTCGACATCTTTGGCACGCCAGGTAGGGGGCGTCGACGTTGTGTGAACCTGATCCGGCGTTCACACGAGCTAGATCTTCATCATCTTCATCGACATGCCGCCGAAGAAGAAGGCTTCGGAGGCGGCTGCTCCGTCCACAACAGACGCACCACCGCCTGAGCAAACGGCTGGTGGGGAAGAAGCCGGCGGAAGAACGGGCATCGACGAGGGAGCCCATGGTGCCGCCAGGTCCAAGGACAAGGCTGCGCTGCCCATCGGCGGTGTAGCCGGCTCCCACGACGACCGAGCGTCCGTAGATGCACCGCGCCCATCTCAGGAGGCGCAGGACCGGCAGCGTCGTGGTACTCACGGTACCATACGCTCGCTGGACCCAGATCGAGCTGGCGGATCTCGTGATGCTCCAGGCCAGCATGCGCGCCAACGTGCTGGCGCGAGCGAAGCACGGTCGCCTGGACGGGACATTGCTCCTTCTAACGCAGTTAGAAGTCCGAGCATATCCCGCTCCTCGCACCGTTCGCCACCGCTACCCGCCACTCTAGAAGAAGCTTTGGCGCGAGCTCAACCGCTCCTAGACTTCCCTCCAACACCAGACAAGATCGACGACTGGAGGGCCACCATTCAGAGTCTCATCGGCTTCGCCAACGGCGACACTCCACGGCAGCCGACTACGTCGCAGCCGCGGCAAGTCAGCCAGGCGCGACCCGATGGCGACAAGACCGGTGGGGTGCAACCACCGTGCACTCTCCGCCCCGAAGACCAAGATCGCCAACTCGCCGGTTCCACCGCGACAGCGACTCCACTGCTTCATCAGATCCACGAGCTTGTCGTGATCAATGCCAAGTTCTTCATGAACGACAGCAAGAAGACGCTCGTACTCGCATCGAGCGCCGAAGCGAAGCGCGGCGTCAGTCAGACCAGCGCGCTGGGCCCACTGTCAACATGCGTGCGCCAGGGGAACCAGGCCACCTGCCGTACGCGGTAGGTTGCCCTACGTTTACCCATGAGCTGCGGCAAGTCCAGTGGCCCAACACGAAGAATTTCAAGCCAGACGTACCCGAGAAGTACGACGGCAAGTTGCATCCGTCGGAGTTCCTCAGCATCTACACCATCGCGGTGCAAGCTGCTGGGGGGCGGGACGACAAGATCCTTGCCAACTACTTCCCGCTGGTGCTCAAGCCCAATGTTAGGTCCAGGCTCATGCACTTGCCGGACAACTCCATATCTTCCTGGGCAGACCTATGCCATCAGTTTGTCGGCGCCTTTACAGGCGGCCACAAACCTCATGGCCAGGAGAGTGATCTTCATCTGCTTGCCCAGAAAGAAGGAGAGCCCCTGCGCAAGTACATCCAGAGATTCAGCCATGTGCAAGGCAACATCCCAGATGTCCACCCTGCCGCAGTCATCAGCGCGTTCCATCAGAACGTGCGTAACCGCAGGATGCGGGAGGAGATGGCAATGTGCAAGATCAGAGACGTCAGCGAGCTGTATGCCCTGGCTGACAGGTGTGCACGTGCTGAGGAAGGGAGGACGGTAGAACGCTCACGCTCGGTCTCGTTAGCTGCTGGTGCGTACTGTAGCACTCAGCACTCCCGAGCAAGAACTCAATACAAACCACAAAGCAGCAGTAGGAGTATTATCTCTCCGGAGAGCTCCGAAGCTGGGTAAACTGCTCGTGTGCCTCGCCTCGATCTGCTCTTCGTGCGACCTCCGCCCCCCGCCGAACCGAAAGGGGCTCGGTCCCCATAGGTGCTCGTGGATCAGTTTCCCCGACATCTTTGGCGCGCCAGGTAGGGGCGTCGAGGTTGTGTGAACCTGATCCGGCGTTCACACGAGCTAGATCTTCATCATCTTCATCGACATGCCGCCGAAGAAGAAGGCTTCGGAGGCAGCTGCTCCGTCCGCAACAGACCCACCACCGCCGGAGCAAACGGCTGGTGGGGAAGACACCGGCGGGAGAACGGGCGTCAACGAGGGAGCCCATGGTGCCGCCAGGTCCAAGGACAAGGCTGCGCTGCCCATCGGCGGTGTAGCCGGCTCCCACGACGACCGAGCGTCCGTAGATGCACCGTGCCCATCTCAGGAGGCGCAGGACCAGCAGCGTCGTGGTACTCACGGTACCATACGCTCGCTGGACCCAGATCGAGCTGGCGGATCTCGGGATGCTCCAGGCCAGCATGCGCGCCAACGTGCTGGCGCGAGCGAAGCACGGTCGCCTGGATGGGATATTGCTCCTTCTAACGCAGTTAGAAGTCTGAGCATATCCCGCTCCTCGCACCGTTCGCCACCGCTACCCGCCACTCTAGAAGAAGCTTTGGCGCGAGCTCAACTGCTCCTAGACTTCCCCCCAACACCAGACAAGATCGACGACTGGAGGGCCACCATTCAGAGTCTCATCGGCTTCGCCAACGACGACACTCCACGGCAGCCGACTACGTCGCAGCCGCGGCAAGTCAGCCAGGCGCGACCCGATGGCGACAAGACCGGTGGGGGTGCAACCACCGTGCACTCTCCGCCCCGAAGACCAAGATTGCCAACTCGCCGGGTCCACCGCGACAGCGACTCCACTGCTTCATCAGATCCACGAGCTCGTCGCGATCAATGCCAAGTTCTTCACGAACGACAGCAAGAAGACGCTTGTACTCGCATCGAGCGCCGAAGCGAAGCGCGGCGTCAGTCAGACCAGCGCGCTGGGCCAACTGTCAACATGCGTGCACCAGGGGAACCAGGCCACCTGCCGTACGCGGTAGGTTGCCCTACGTTTACCCGTGAGCTGCGGCAAGTCCAGTGGCCCAACACGAAGAATTTCAAGCCAGACGTACCCGAGAAGTACGACGGCAAGTTGCATCCGTCGGAGTTCTTCAGCATCTACACCATCACGGTGCAAGCTGCTGGGGGCGGGACGACAAGATCCTTGCCAACTACTTCCCGCTGGTGCTCAAGCCCAACGTCAGGTCCTGGCTCATGCACTTGCCGGACAACTCCATATCTTCCTGGGCAGACCTATGCCATCAGTTTGTCGGCGCCTTTACAGGCGGCCACAAACCTCATGGCCAGGAGAGTGATCTTCATCTGCTTGCCCAGAAAGAAGGAGAGCCCCTGCGCAAGTACATCCAGAGATTCAGCCATGTGCAACGCAACATCCCAGATGTCCACCCTGCCGCAATCATCAGCGCGTTCCATCAGAACGTGCGTAACCGCAGGATGCGGGAGGAGATGGCAATGTGCAAGATCAGAGACGTCAGTGAGCTATATGCCCTGGCCGACAGGTGTGCACGTGCTGAGGAAGGGAGGACGGTAGAACGCTCACGCTCGGTCTCGTTAGCTGCTGGTGCGTACTGTAGCACTCAGCGCTCCCGAGCAAGAACTCAATACAAACCACAAAGCAGCAGTAGGAGTATTATCTCTCCGGAGAGCTCTGAAGCTGGGTAAACTGCTCGTGTGCCTCGCCTCGATCTGCTCTTCGTGCAACCTCCGCCCCCTGCCGAACCGAAAGGGGCTCGGTCCCCATAGGTGCTCGTCGATCAGTTTCCCCGACATCTTTGGCGCGCCAGGTAGGGGGCGTCGAGGTTGTGTGAACCTGATCCGGCGTTCACATGCCGCCGAAGAAGAAAGCTTCGGAAGCGGCTGCTCCATCTGCGACAAACCCACCACCGCCGGAGCAAACGGCTGGTGGGGAAGACGCCGGCGGAAGAACGGGCGTCGACGAGGGAGCTCATGGTGCCGCCAGGTCCAAGGACAAGGCTGCACAGACCTCGGCGTCCGCACATCCATCGCGCTCATCTCAGGAGGCGCGGAACCGGCAGCGACATGGTACTCACGGTACCATCCGCTCGCTGGACCCGCATCGAGCTGGTGGATCTCGGGATGCTCAAGGCCAGCATGCACGCCAACATGCTGGCACGAGCGAGGCACGGTCGCCTGGACGGGATACTGCTCCTTCTGACACAGTTAGAAGTTCGAGCATATCCCGCTCCACACACTGTTCGCCACCGCTACCCGCCACTCCAGCAGAAGCTTTGGCGCGAGCCCAATTGCTCCTAGACTTCCCTCCAATGCCAGACAAGATCGATGACTGGAGGGCCACCATTCAGAGTCTCATCGGCTTCGCCAACAGCGACACTCCACGGCAGCCGACTACGTCGCAGCCGCGGCAAGTCAGCCAGGCGCGACCCGATGACGACAAGACCGGTGGGGGTGCAACCATTGTGCACTCTCCGCCGCGGAGGGCAAGATCGCCACCTCACCGGATCCACCTCGACAGCGACTCCACCGCGTCATCGGATCCACGAGCTCGTCGCGATCAATGCCAAGTTCTTCACGAAGGACGGCAAGAAGACGATTGTACTCGCATCGAGCGCCGAAGAGAAGCGCGGCGTCAGTCAGACCAGCGCACTGGGCCCACTGTCGACATGCGTGCGCCCGGGGAACCAGGGGACCCGCCGTATGCGGTAGGTTGCCCTGCGTTTACCCATGAGCCGCGGCAAGTCCAGTGGCTCAGCACGAAGAATTTCAAGCCAGACATAGCCGAGAAGTACGACGGCAAGTTGCATCCATCGGAGTTCCTCAACATCTACACCAGCACGGTGCAAGCTGCTGGGGGGCGGGACGACAAGATCCTTGTCTAATGCCCTCGATGCGGCTATATCTCCCACGTGTCGAGGCACGACTTAGAGGCATAACCGCATTGAAAGCAATGTCGCAAGTGAGGTAATCTTCACACAATCCATGTAATTAATAAGGGAAAAGATACATAGTTGGCTTACAATCGCCACTTCACACAAGTACATAAATAACATCCATCATACAGATTACACTCAAGGTCCGACTACGGTACCAAAATGAAAGAAGACTACCCCAAATGCTAAACAGATCCCCGGATCACCCAACTGGGCTCCACTACTGATCATCTGGAAAAGAAACATAGTAACGGCCACGTTCCTCGTCGAACTCCCAAGCGAGCTCGGTCGCGTCATCTGCACTGGCATCGTTGGTACCTGCAACTGTGGTGATAGTATCTGTGAGTCACGGGGACTCAGCAATCTCACACCCACGAGATCAAGACTATTTAAGCTTAAAGGTGGGAAAGGGGTTGTGAGGTGGAGCTGCAGCAAGCGACTAGCATATGGTGGCTACAGCGCAAAAGAGAGCGAGAAGAGAAGGCAAAGCACGTTCGTAAAACTAGTAGTGATCAAGAAGTGATCCTGAAACAACCTACGTCAGGCATAACTCCAACAACCGTGTTCACTTCCCGGACCCCGCCGAGAAGAGACCATCGCGGTTACACACACGGTTGATGTGTTTTAGTTAAGGTCAACTTCGGGTTTTCTACAACCGGACATCAACAAATTCCCATCTGCCTCATAACCGCGGGCACGGCTTTTGAAAGATAATACCCTGCAGGGGTGTCCCAACTTAGCCCATGATAAGCTCTCACGGTCAAGAAGGATATTCCTTCTACCGGGAAGATCCGATCAGTCTCGGAATCCCGGACTACAAGACGTCTCGGCAGTAATGAAACAGTTCCAACAAAGCCGCCCGATTGTGCCGACAAATCCTGATAGGAGCTGCACATATCTCGGTCTCAGGCACATCCAGATAAGTCAAGCTACGAGTAAAACCAGGCCTCGAGTTTCCTCGAGGGGGGCCCGCAGGCTGCTTGGTTCGAACCAGCACTTAGAGAAGCACTGGCCCGGGGGGGCTAAAATAAAGATGACCCTCGGGCTCGCGAAAACCCGGGGGAAAAAGAGGTAGGTGGTGGAAAAAGGTAAAACCAATGTTGGGCCTTGCTGGAAAAGTCTTATTCAAAGCGAACTGTCAAGGGGGTCCCATAAATCACCCAACCGTGTAAGGAACGCAAAAACCCGGGAACATAACACCGGTATGACGGAAACTAGGGTGGCAAGAGTGGAACAAAACACCAGGCATAAGGCCGAGCCTTCCACCCTTTACCAAGTATATAGATGCATTAATTAAATAAGAGGTATTGTGATATCCCAACAAGTAAACATGTTCCACCAAGGAACAACAAGTCCATGTTCCAACAAGGAACAAACTTCATCTTCACCTGCAACTAGCAACGCTATAAGAGGGGCTGAGCAAAAGCGGTAACATAGCCAAACAACGGTTTGCTAGGACATGGATGGTTAGGGGCTGACATGGCAATATGGGTGGCATGATATAGCAAGTGGTAGGTATCGCAGCAAAGGCATAGCAAAAGAGCGAGCAAACTAGCAAGCAAAGATAGAAGTGATTTCGAGGGTATGGTCATCTTGCCTGCAAGAGTCTCAGAGTTGTCGAAAGCTTGGTCCTCGAAAGCGTTCTCAACGGAATCCTCGTTCACGTACTCGTCTCCCGGCTCTACCCAAGACAAGAGAACAAGCAAAGGAACCAATATCAACCACGATGCAATGCGCAAGCAACATGATGCAAAACATGGCATGATATGCGAGAGGTGACATGCAATGCGTATGCATGCTTCGGAAGGACAAGGATGAACAAGGCATAATCTTGGCAAACCAAGCATGCCACTGGATATATGAGGTGATTTCGGTTGAAATCGATATAAAGCACACCGGAATCGGATGCACGGTTTGCAAATGGCAAGCAATACAAGAATGGCACGAATCTGCCATTAACAGCATGATGCTACTTAGCAAGCAACAAATAATTAAGCTACTGCACCCAAACATGACAAAAAAGCATATGAAAGTAAACTACTCAAGATTCTTGACAAAAGATGAACACTGAGCTACGGCTGAATCACATCATAACAGGTCCAAACAAGCATGGCAAAAGTGCACAAGATAACAGGTTCACAGACTTAGTGAAAATAACAACATAGCAGAAACTAACATCAGGATGGCATGTTCAGAGCAATGAAACAACATGCTACAAGTACAGAACTAAGCAAAGTAAGGCATGGCATGAATCTACTCAAAGCACTTGACAAAAGTCCTTTACTGACCATAAGCCAAAAAGGATAATAAAATATGATTACTCCCATGTCAAATAAGCAAGTTTCGTTACAGGTTTCAGACTTGGCAGAAAACTGGACATGGCAGAAAACTAATAACGACTAGGCATGTTCGTGAGCTCGATGCACTCACTACAGAGCATTGCATGATAAACTAAGCATACATACATCAAGAATACATGGCATAGTAACCAGACATGGCAAGAAAAACATCATAGCATGCAAGGAACAACTACACCAAGCTTGGCAAAATCGAATAACATGTAAACAATCTGCCAGCAACATTTTGAAGCAAAAGTAGAGCTCGATTGACTCAATCTACGGCACTCCAAAATTATAAACAAAGGCATGGATGGATTTAGCAAATCCTAAAGTTCAAAACACCCTTACTGGTCATTCTCAAAATATGGATAGATCTCTCGGAAACAACATGAACACATGGCATAAAAATAACAGCAGTCAGGGACTTGGTGAAATTACTAAGTCTCTGAAATCAGCAACATCAAGTGACCTAGTTTGCATGCTTGTGCTAGTCACCACATAGATCACAAAAATACATGGCAAAATTCTCTTGAAAGGTAACATGGCATATTACAAAACTCATGTAGGACTCAACTTCATAGGATGCACAGATCAATCATGGCAAAAATGACAAAAGTGCATGTTCAGATAAGATCCAGCAACTAACATCAACTAGCCCTCTTCTAACAGCATTTCGGGCATCTAGATGACCTCAAATGAGAATGATACAATGAAACAAAGTGATGTGCTCTTCGGGGCGAACAGTTTGACATATTATACGCGTGAAACGGAGGTACGGATGCAAAGTTATGGCACGTTGAACATGGCATGATGATATGAATACTTGGGGACTTAGAGGAATTTCGGGACGAGGGAAAAAGTCAACCGCGGGCGCGGAAGCCGAGGTCCGCCGCGGATCTCGCCGGTGATCGCGGGGAAGGCGGCGCGGGGCAAGGGGCGGCCGGATCCGGGGCCGGGGCGCCCGGATCTGTCGCTGGCGAGCTCGGGGAGGCGGCGCGGGGCGGCGGCGACCGCCGGAGGCGCGGCGACGGCGGCGGCTGCCGGCGTCGGGGCGAGGCACGGCGGACGGCGCCGGTGGCGGAGGCGGCGGGCGGCGTCGCGGAGGAGGAGGCGGGCGGCGCGGAGCGGGCCTGTGCGGGAGGCGACGGGCGGCGGCTCGGGCTCGGGGGGGCCCGGCCGGTGAGGGCGTCCGTCGCGGCAGAGGCGGGTGCGGAGGAGAGGGGCGGCGCTTCGGCGGCGGAGGGCGCGGCGGCTCCGGCGAGGAGGCGGGCCAGCGGGCGGCAGCGCCGGCGTCGCGGGACGGCGCGGCGGCTCACGGCGGAGCGGCGAGGAGGGCGGCGGCTGGCGGCGCGGAGCACCGAGCGCGGGCGGCGGGGACGAAGCGCGGGGCTTGGCCCGGTCGGCGGCGCGGGAGGGCCCGCCTCGGGCCCGGCAGGCCCGCGGGTACGGCTATGTGGGCGCGGGTCGGGCGGCGAACCCGAAGGCGCCACGTGGCGGCGGCGGCGCGGGCGGACACGTCCGGCCTGAGGGGGGTTTCGTCCGGCGGCGCGGGGGAGAATGGACTAGGGTTTGGATCCGGAAATGGAGGAGGGGAGGCCTTTTTATAGATAGGAGGAGCTAGGAGGCTCCAAATGGAGAGCGGTTTTCGGCCACGCGATCGTGATCGAACGGCGGAGGACATGGGAGTGTCTTAGGTGGGTTGTTGGGCTGTTTTGAAGGGGTGTTGGGCTGCAACACACACGAGGCCTTCCCGGTTACCCGGTTAACCGTTGGAGTACCAAACGAACTCCGATTGACCCGAAACTTGACAGGCAGTCTACCGGTGCTATACCGAGGCCACATGTCAAACCTCGGTCCCTTCCGAGAATGTTTAATACCCGCTCACGAAGAAATGTAAAAGGGGACGCCGGGAGACATAGGAGCGCCGGATTGCAAAACGGACAACGGGAAAGATGCTCGGATTTATGAGACGAACAAGTATGCGAATGCGATGCACATGATGACATGATATGAAATGCATGACATGACCAAAATGCAAAACGAGGGGAAACCCAACACGGATGAAATATCATAACACATAGCCGGAAATGGCAATAGTTGGATTACAAATATGGCAAGTTACATCTGGGGCGTTACAACACACCACCACTATGAGAGGATCTCGTCCCGAGATCTAGGACTGAAAGAACTCCGGAAACTCAGAACGTAGGTGGTCTTCACTCTCCCAGGTGGCTTCTCGGTCTGAATGATGTGACCATTTCACTTTGAGGAATTTGATTGACTTGTTGCGAGTCTTGCGCTCAGTTGTCTCAAGAATGGCAACTGGATGCTTATGATAGGACAAATCTTCTTGAAGATCAATCTCTTCAAAGTTGATGGTGCGCTCAGGCGTTTTGAAGCACTTGCGAAGCTGTGACACGTGGAAGACATCGTGCACATTTGCAAAGTTGGAGGGGAGCTCAAGTTGATAGGCGAGATCGCCTCGTTTCCCGACGATCTTGAAAGGACCGACGTATCTCGGAGCAAGTTTCCCCTTGATACCGAAGCGACGAGTTCCTTTCATTGGCGAGACACGGAGGTAAACATGGTCTCCGATCTCGAATGCCACATCTCGGTGTTTGCTATCGTAATAGCTCTTCCGGCGCGATTGCGCGGCTTTGAGGTTCTCACGAATGACCTTGCACATAGCCTCAGCCTCTGAGATCAAATCATTGCCGAGCAATTGGCGTTCACCGGTTTCAGACCAGTTGAGAGGAGTACGGCACTTTCTGCCATAGAGGATCTCGAATGGGGCTTTGCCCGAGCTGGCTTGAAAACTGTTGTTGTAAGAGAATTTAGCATAAGGAAGACAATCCTCCCACTTCATGCCGAAAGAGATAACACAGGCTCTGAGCATATCTTCAAGAATTTGGTTGACACGCTCGACTTGTCCACTAGTCTGAGGGTGGAACGCTGTGCTGAAGCGGATGTTGGTGCCCATGGCCTTCTGAAAAGAATCCCAAAACTTGGAGGTAAAGATGCTGCCACGGTCTGAAGAGATCAATTGTGGAATGTCGTGCAATGCGCTGCTGTGATAGACTCTTTGATAGGAAGAAAATGAGCCACTTTGGTAAGCTTGTCGATGACGACGAAGATAGCATCATTTCCACGCTTGGACTTAGGAAAACCAGTCACGAAGTCCATTTCGATATGATCGAACTTCCATTCTGGAATAGCAAGAGGTTGGAGAAGACCAGCTGGTCGTTGGTGTTCTGCTTTCACCCTTCTGCAGACATCACACTCATTCACGAATTGAGCGATCTCACGCTTCATACGAGTCCACCAATACGACTGCTTGAGGTCATGGTACATCTTCGAACTTCCAGGATGAATTGACAGGAGAGAGTTGTGCGCTTCGTTCATAATGACTTTACAAAGATCACCCTTTGGAACCACGATCCGGTCCTCGAAGAAAAGAGTATCTCTGTCATCAACTCGATAGCACTTGTATTTGGAAATGCCCTTGTCAATACCACGTTTCACCTTCTTCACCATGGTATCCAACAGTTGTGCCTCACGAATTTGATCTTCCAAGGTAGGAGAGACGATGAGGTTGGCAAGCAAACCTTGAGGGACAACTTGGAGATTCAACTTGCGGAAAGCTTCACAAAGATCCGGTTGAAAGGGCTTGAGGATTAAGCTGTTGCAGTAAGCCTTCCTGCTCAATGCGTCTACAATCACATTAGCCTTGCCTGGAGTATATTCAATACTCGGATTATACTCTTGAATCATTTCGACCCATCGAGTTTGCCTGAGGTTGAGGTGAGGCTGAGTGAAGATATACTTGAGACTCTTGTGATCGGTGAATATGTCCACTTTTCTTCCCAACAGGAGATGTCTCCATGTTATTAGTGCGTGGAAAACTGCCGCCAACTCAAGATCATGAGTGGGGTAGTTCCTTTCGTTGGGCTTCAACTGGCGAGATGTATAGGCAACAACCTTCTTCTCTTGCATTAAGACGGCACCGAGGCCCTGGAGAGAAGCATCATAGAATACTTCATAAGGCTTGGATTCATCAGGAGGAGTCAGAACTGGAGCAGTGACAAGTTTCTCTTTGAGAGTGTTGAAAGCAACATCACACTCAGGAGACCAGACATATTTCACATGCTTCTGGAGGAGGTTGGAAAGAGGCTTTGCAATCTTTGAGAAATTCTCAACGAATCTTCGGCAATAGCTTGCAAGTCCAAGAAAACTGCGAAGCTGCTTGACATTCTGAGGAGGTTGCCAATTCAAAACTGCAGACACCCTCTCTGGATTAATAGCAATGCCCTTGGCAGAGATGATATGGCCAAGATAAAGAACTTCATCAAGCCAGAATTCACATTTGGAGAACTTCACATATAATTGATACTCTCTGAGCTTGTCGAGTACCAATCGCAAATGTTTGGCATGATCCTTCTTATTCTTGGAGAAGACCAAAATATCATCGAGATAGACCAAGACAAATTCGTTGATGTAGGGGTTGAAGATGAAATTCATCAAGCGAGTGAAATACGGAGGAGCATTGACGAGGCCGAATGACATGACAGTATATTCATAAGAACCAAAGCTTGTTCTGAATGCTGTCTTGGGAATATCTTCTTCACGAATGCGAATCTGATGATAACCCATACGAAGATCAAGCTTGGAGAACACCTTAGCACCTTTGAGCTGCTCAAATAGCTCATTGATGTTGGGAAGTGGGTACTTGTTCTTGATAGTCTTCTTGTTCAATGGACGGTAATCGACGCAAAGTCGGTCCGTGCCATCCTTCTTCTTGACAAAAAGAACACCACAACCCCACAGAGAAGAACTCGGTCTGATCAGACCCAGACGTTCTTGTTTATCGAGTTGAATCTTCAATTCCTTGAGCTCATCTGGTCCAAGCTTGTAAGGACGCTTGCAAACGGGTTCCGTGCCAGGCTCAAGATCAATAACGAATTCAACTGGCCGACGGGGAGGCATACCCGGAAGCTCTTCTGGAAAAACATCTTGGTACTCACAAACGACTGGAATCTGAGAGATAGCCTCCAATTCATCATTCTCATTGAGAGAAAACAACCGAATGGTATCGTCACGAGAAGCATAGATGATCACATCGTTAGAGGAGTGAGTCAATTTGATTTCCCTGGCAGCACACTCAAGCTGAGCCTTGTGCTTAGAAAGCCAGTCCATCCCGAGAATAAGATCAATATAGGAGTCACCAAGCACCATTGGAGAAGATAGAAATTTATAGTCGACCATCTTGATAGAAACATCCGGAACCACCAAACTAGAGCTCAAACGCTTGCCCGGATAAACGATATCCATGGGTTTACCCAGATTTCAAGAAGTGAACTCATGCTTGGCAAAAAATGGTCTTGACATGAAACAATGCGATGCACCAGTATCAAATAAGACTTTTGCAGGAATATCATTAACAGGAAGATTACCCATGATCACTTCAGAAGAATCCTCTGCTTGAGCTGCGTTCATCATGTTCACCTTGGCGTGCTTAGGATTATGCTTGACCACTGCATTGCTGGAAGATTTCACAGGAGGAGGAGGCGGAAGGCGCCTTTGGTTGAAGCACTTGTCCGCATAGTGACCCTTTTGCTGACATTTGTTACAAGTCACCTCTGAGAGCGGACGATGGTAAGGAGCACTTGGCCTTGGAGTTTGGTTCTGAGACTTGTTCTGATATCCAGGGTTGGGTGGGTGGGAAGATCCACGGCCACTTGAATTCTTCTGTTGATAAGGCTGACGGAACGGAGGAGGAGGAGGCAACCAGAACTTCTGTTGCTTAGCTACCACAAGTGAAGAAGAAGAAGACTGAACTGCGTCTCTAACTCTCTTCTTAGATGCCTCACACTTGAGCTGAGCAGCTTCTTGTTTCAGCGCCATGTTGTAGAATTCATCATACTTTAATGGCTCGAAAAGCACGAGAGCAAGCTGCAGATCTTCTCTGAGACCACGCCTGAACTGGTAGATCATACTCTTCTCATCAGGAATGTCTTGCCTTGCAAAACGAGAGAGCTTCTGGAACTGAGTGTTGTATTGATAGACAGACATGTTGACTTGCTTGAGATTGCGGAATTCCTCACGCTTAAGCTCAACAACACTTTCTGGAATGTGGTGAGCTTTGAAGTCACGGCGGAAATCATCCCAAGTAATGACACGACCTCCTCTGGAATCTTTGTATTGCTGGAACCACTCAGCAGCTTGATCTTTGAGTTGAAAAGAGGCAAACTTGACAAAGTCCTCAGGTCTCACATTGCTGCACTCGAAATGCTTGCTGATGTCCACGAGCCAATCATCTGCGTCTGTGGCCTCGACACAGTAGTTGAAGGTCTTTGGCTGATTAGCAAGGAACTGGTTCAGTGAAGCAAAATGCGGCTGATTGTTGCCTTGGCCTTGATTCTCTTGATTAGCTTGCCCTTGGTTGCGATCTTGCAAGAGCTGAATCAGAATCTGAGCATTGGCATTCGTGGCAGTCATCAGGGCTTGCCATGCCTCCGGAGGCGGAGGTGGTGGCGGAGGGTTAGCCTGACTTCCTTCATTGCGTTCCGGATTCTGACGCGTTGGCGGAGCCATCCTGAAGAGGGTGACATCCATTAGCACCTTGACGGAGATATATTGAAGCTGAATCAAAGGAACGAAATTGCAACATATAGTCTTCACAAATAACATTCGAACGAGAATGAACGAATGAATTCCAATGTAAATCATCACACTTCCAAAGCTGAGAAGCCACTTAGAACATGGTAAGAAATAAAATCAACAAGGTACGGATGTGAACAAATACTTGGTAAGGATTACCCAATCACAAACCAAATATCTGCGGAAGAAATACTAGAGCTACAGGAATTCCCACTTATAAACTCCCGAAACTTTCTGGTTATGCAATCAGGTGTTGGGGATACAGGGGAAGCATAATATCTCACCCAAACTAGCAAATCCTACAACCAGCTGTATCCATCCTTCAACACATAACCAAGAAACCTTCGGAAATCGTCTACCTCAACCTTCGAAAAGCATCCGTTATACAAGTCATGGCAATACCCCCGCACTCGCCACAGTACTGGGCTATCAGGGTTATCTCACCAACAACTGTACAAAAGAGATTTTCGATGTCGGCATACTAAACTCAGGTATTCCAAAACCGCAACGATAAAATTATGACGACAACACCTCAGAGCTCAACTCCCCGGGACACTGCCACAACCCCTGAATGTCAGGAGGCAACCAAGACAATGTTGTCGTCATAAAACCATCGGAACAATTGTAATATACCCGCATGATCCTAAAAAAGATTTTAGTGAAATTTGAGAAGAGAAGAGTCAAAACTCTACGTCAGGAAGCCTTACCAGAAGGACGAAGGGACTGGGGAGTAAAAAGAATTCCTAAACTCTCCGATATATAATTCCTAAAAGACTCCAAACATTTTTTCTAGACACAACTCGGCCACTAAAGACGATCAAACAGTGGGGGCTCCTAAGGTCGGGAAAGGCTCTGATTACCAACTTGTAATGCCCTCGATGTGGCTATATCTCCCACGTGTCGAGGCACGACTTAGAGGCATAACCGCATTGAAAGCAATGTCGCAAGTGAGGTAATCTTCAGACAATCCATGTAATAAATAAGGGAAAAGATACATAGTTGGCTTACAATCGCCACTTCACACAAGTACATAAATAACATCCATCATACAGATTACACTCAAGGTCCGACTACGGTACCAAAATGAAAGAAGACTACCCCAAATGCTAAACAGATCCCCGGATCACCCAACTGGGCTCCACTACTGATCATCTGGAAAAGAAACATAGTAACGGCCACGTTCCTCGTCGAACTCCCAAGCGAGCTCGGTCGCGTCATCTGCACTGGCATCGTTGGTACCTGCAACTGTGGTGATAATATCTGTGAGTCACGGGGACTCAGCAATCTCACACCCGCGAGATCAAGACTATTTAAGCTTAAAGGTGGGAAAGGGGTTGTGAGGTGGAGCTGCAGCAAGCGACTAGCATATGGTGGCTACAGCGCAAAAGAGAGCGAGAAGAGAAGGCAAAGCACGTTCGTAAAACTAGTAGTGATCAAGAAGTGATCCTGAAACAACCTACGTCGGGCATAACTCCAACAACCGTGTTCACTTCCCGGACCCCGCCGAGAAGAGACCATCGCGGTTACACACACGGTTGATGTGTTTTAGTTAAGGTCAACTTCGGGTTTTCTACAACTGGACATAAACAAATTCCCATCTGCCTCATAACCGCGGGCACGGCTTTCGAAAGATAATACCCTGCAGGGGTGTCCCAACTTAGCCCATGATAAGCTCTCACGGTCAACGAAGGATATTCCTTCTACCGGGAAGACCCGATCAGTCTCGGAATCCCGGACTACAAGACGTCTCGGCAGTAATAAAACAGTTCCAGCAAAGCCGCCCGATTGTGCCGACAAATCCTGATAGGAGCTGCACATATCTCGGTCTCAGGGCACATCCGGATAAGTCAAGCTACGAGTAAAACCAGGCCTCGAGTTTCCTCGAGGGGGCCCCGCAGGCTGCTCGGTTCGAACCAGCACTTAGAGAAGCACTGGCCCCGGGGGGCTAAAATAAAGATGACCCTCGGGCTCGCGAAAACCCGGGGGAAAAAGAGGTAGGTGGTGGCAAAAGGTAAAACCAATGTTGGGCCTTGCTGGAAAAGTCTTATTCAAAGTGAACTGTCAAGGGGGTCCCATAAATCACCCAACCGTGTAAGGAACGCAAAAATCCGGGAACATAACACCGGTATGACGGAAACTAGGGTGGCAAGAGTGGAACAAAACACCAGGCATAAGGCCGAGCCTTCCACCCTTTACCAAGTATATAGATGCATTAATTAAATAAGAGGTATTGTGATATCCCAACAAGTAAACATGTTCCACCAAGGAACAACAAGTCCATGTTACAACAAGGAACAAACTTCATCTTCACCTGCAACTAGCAACGCTATAAGAGGGGCTGAGCAAAAGCGGTAACATAGCCAAACAACGGTTTGCTAGGACATGGATGGTTAGGGGCTGACATGGCAATATGGGTGGCACGATATAGCAAGTGGTAGGTATCGCAGCAAAGGCATAGCAAAAGAGCGAGCAAACTAGCAAGCAAAGATAGAAGTGATTTCGAGGGTATGGTCATCTTGCCTGCAAGAGTCTCAGAGTTGTCGAAAGCTTGGTCCTCGAAAGCGTTCTCAACGGAATCCTCGTTCACGTACTCGTCTCCCGGCTCTACCCAAGACAAGAGAACAAGCAAAGGAACCAATATCAACCACGATGCAATGCGCAAGCAACATGATGCAAAACATGGCATGATATGCGAGAGGTGATATGCAATGCGTATGCATGCTTCGGAAGGACAAGGATGAACAAGGCATAATCTTGGCAAAACAAGCATGCCACTAGATAGATGAGGTGATTTCGGTTGAAATCGATATAAAGCACACCGGAATCGGATGCACGGTTTGCAAATGGCAAGCAATACAAGAATGGCACGAATCTGCCATTAACAGCATGATGCTACTTAGCAAGCAACAAATAATTAAGCTACTGCACCCAAACATGACAACAAAGCATATGACAGTAAACTACTCAAGATTCTTGACAAAAGATGAACACTGAGCTACGGCTGAATCACATCATAACAGGTCCAAACAAGCATGGCAAAAGTGCACAAGATAACAGGTTCACAGACTTAGTGAAAATAACAACATAGCAGAAACTAACATCAGGATGACATGTTCAGAGCAATGAAACAACATGCTAAGAGTACAGAACTAAGCAAAGTAAGGCATGGCATGAATATACTAAAAGCACTTGACAAAAGTCCTTTACTGACCATAAGCCAAAAAGGATCGGAAAATATGATTACACCCATGTCAAATAAGCAAGTTTCGTTACAGGTTTCAGACTTGGCAGAAAACTGGACATGGCAGAAAACTAATAACGACTAGACATGTTCGTGAGCTCGATGCACTCACTACAGAGCATTGCATGATAAACTAAGCATACATACATCAAGAATACATGGCATAGTAACCAGACATGGCAAGAACAACATCATAGCGTGCAAGGATCAACTACACCAAGCTTGGCAAAATCGAATAACATGTAAACAATCTGCCAGCAACATTTTGAAGCAAAAGTAGAGCTCGATTTACTCAATCTACGGCACTCCAAAATTATAAAAAAAGGCATGGATGGATTAAGCAAATCCTAAAGTTCAAAAGACCCTTACTGGTCATTCTCAAAATATGGATAGATCTCTCGGAAACAACATGAACACATGGCATAAAAATAACAGCAGTCAGGGACTTGGTGAAATTACTGTCTCTGAAATCAGCAACATCAAGTGACCTAGTTTGCATGCTTGTGCTAGTCACCACATAGATCACAAAAATACATGGCAAAATTCTCTTGAAAGGTAACATGGCATATTACAAAACTCATGTAGGACTCAACTTCATAGGATGCACAGATCAATCATGGCAAAAATGACAAAAGTGCATGTTCAGATAAGATCCAGCAACTAACATCAACTAGCCCTCTTCTAACAGCATTTCGGGCACCAATATGACCTCAAATGAGAATGATTCAATGGAACGAAATGATGTGCTTTTCGAGGCGAACACTTCGACATATTATACGCGCGAAACGGAGGTACGGTTGCAAAGTTATGGCACGTTGAACATGACATGATGATATGAATACTTGGGGACTTAGAGGAATTTCGGGACGAGGGAAAAAGTCAACCGCGGGCGCGGAAGCCGAGGTCCGCCGCGGATCTCGCCGGAGATCGCGGGGAAGGCGGCGTGGGGCAAGGGGCGGCCGGATCCGGGGCCGGGGCGCCCGGATCTATCGCCGGCGAGCTCGGGGAGGCGGCGCGGGGCGGCGGCGAGCTCGGGGAGGCGGCGCGGGGCGGCAGCGACCGCGGGAGGCGCGGCGATGGCGGCGGCTGCCGGCGTCGGGGCGAGGCACGGCGGACGGCGCCGGTGGCGGAGGCGGCGGGTGGCGTCGCGAAGGAGGAGGCGGGCGGCGCGGAGCGGGCCGGTGCGGGAGGCGACGGGCGGCGGCTTGGGCTCGGGGGGGCCCGGCCGGTGAGGGCGTCCGTCGCGGCGGAGGCGGGCGCGGAGGAGAGGGGCGGCGCTTCGGCGCCGGAGGGCGCGGCGGCTCCGGCGAGGAGGCGGGCCAGCGGGCAGCAGCGCCGGCGTCGCGGGACGGCGCGGCGACTCACGGCGGAACGGCGAGGAGGGCGGCGGCGGGCGGCGCGGAGCACCGAGCGCGGGCGGCGGGGACGAAGCGCGGGGCTTGGCCCGGTCGGCGGCGCGGGAGGGCCCGCCTCGGGCCCGCGGGGACGGCGATGTGGGCGCGGGTCGGGCGGCGAACCCGAAGGCGCCACGTGGCGGCGGCGGCGCGGGCAGACACGTCCGGCCTGAGGGGGGGTTTCGTCCGGCGGCGCGGGGGAGAATGGACTAGGGTTTGGATCCGGAAATGAAGGAGGGGAGGCCTTTTTATAGATAGGAGGAGCTAGGAGGCTCCAAATGGAGAGCGGTTTTCGGCCACGCGATCATGATCGAACGGCGGAGGACATGGGAGTGTCTTAGGTGGGTTGTTGGGCTGTTTTGAAGGGGTGTTGGGCTGCAACACACACGAGGCCTTCCCGGTTACCCGGTTAACCGTTGGAGTACCAAACGAACTCCGATTGACCCGAAACATGACAGGCAGTCTACCGGTGCTATACCGAGGCCACATGTCAAACCTCGGTCCCTTCCGAGAATGTTTAATACCCGCTCACGAAGAAATGTAAAAGGGGACGCCGGGAGACATAGGAGCGCCGGATTGCAAAACGGACAACGGGAAAGATGCTCGGATTTATGAGATCAACAAGTATGCGAATGCGATGCACATGATGACATGATATGAAATGCATGACATGACCAAAATGCAAAACGAGGGGAAACACAACACGGATGAAATATCATAACACATAGCCGGAAATGGCAAGAGTTGGATTACAAATATGGCAAGTTACATCTGCGGCGTTACACCTTTCCAACTACTTCCCGCTGGTGCTCAAGCCCAACGTCAGGTCCTGGCTCATGCACTTGCCGGACAACTCCATATCCTCCTGGGCAGACCTATGCCATCAGTTTGTCGGCGCCTTTACAGGCGGCCACAAACCTCATGGCCAGGAGAGTGATCTTCATCTGCTTGCCCAGAAGGAAGGAGAGCCCCTATGCAAGTACATCCAGAGATTCAACCAGGTGCAACGCAACATCCCAGATGTCCACCCTGCCGCAGTCATCAGCGCGTTCCATCAGAACGTGCGTAACCGCATGATGCGAGAGGAGATGGCGATGTGCAAAATCAGAGACGTCAGTGAGCTGTATGCCCTGGCCGACAGGTGTGCACGTGCTGAGGAAGGGAGGAAACTCCCCGGAGAGAATACAGGAACAGGAGGATCTGACAGCGAGGATGCTGCCCCGGCAAAGAAAAGCCGGCGGCGGAACAACAGGAAGAGGAAAGGCAAAGATGTGCTAGTTGTTGAGCAGTCCGGCAACGAAGGTGGCGCCAAGAAAGCCAAGGCTGGTAGCTCCGGCAAGGAGGTTGCCGCATGCGCCAACTGCCAAGCTGTGGCGGCCGCCGACAAGCAGGACGACACCAACAAATAGTACTGCAAGATCCACCGCACCAAGGGCCATGACCTCCAGAGCTGCAAGAAGATCGAGCAGCTTGTCGAGCTGCAAAAGGCCGAGTACGAGCGACGCGACAAGGAGAAAGCCCAAGGAGGTGCTGGAGGATCCGGTACGAAGCGCACCGGCCGGGGAGGACGCCGCGGCAAGGCCAAGCAGCAGCAAGGAGACAGACCTCCCCGCGGCCGCGACAAGGATGAAGATGACGACGACGACGAAGACATGGATGATGACGAGACCAGTGAGCAGGAGTTCCAGAAAGCCACAGAGGTCTTGTGCGTTGACGGCGGTGCTTCTCTGCATACTTCACACCGCCAACTCAAGCAGTGGGTGCGGGAAGTCAATGCGGCAGAACCACCCGTTGAGTCACGCAAGCTTCTGAAATGGTCCAGCACGCCTATCATCTTTGATATTGAGGACCACCCTGATCGCACAACTGCGGTCGGGTGTTTGCCGATGTTGGTCTCACCAACTATCCGCAACCTCAAGGTCACTAAGATGCTAGTTGACGGCGGGGCCGGCTTGAACCTGATCTCCTCCGCTGTGCTCCGGAAACTCCAAGTCCCTGACAGCGAGCTCGAAGAGACCGGCACATTCCAAGGAATCAACCCGGGAAGGAGCAAGCTGAAGGGGAAGATCATGCTGCCGGTGACATTTGGCAGCGAGTTAAACTTCAGAACTGAGAGGATCACTTTTGACGTTGCCGATTTTCCATTGCCTTATAATGGGATTCTCGGCCATCCAGCGCTCGCCAAGTTCATGGCGGCCTCTCACTACGCGTACAACATGCTGAAGATGCCAGGCCCGATAAGTGTCATCTCTGTCCCTGGCGACAAGAAAGATGCTCTTATATGTGCCGACAAGATCTACCGAGAAGCAGCAGCCGCAACGGATCGCGAGACACTTGCCGCTGAAGCTCCCAGGGGGAAGAAGAAGACCAAGTCCGGCAAGAGTCCTGATGCTCACTCCGGCAAGCGCACCTCTTCGGAGTGCTGCGCTACCGTCGAGGACGCACTATCAAGCTCCACCGGCAAGTGTAAGAAGACAATTGCAGCTCCGCCAGTGACCAAGAAGGTGTCCGCCAAGGAGGACGGCACTGGTGGTACTTTCACCATCAGTGCCACTCTCGACCCTAAATAGGAAAGCGCGCTCATTGCTTTCCTGTGGGCGAATGTCGATGTGTTTGCGTGGCAACCGTCTGACATCCCCGGTGTTCCCAGGAAAGTAATTGAGCACCACCTTGCCGTCTGTCCTCATGCGTGGCCCGTCAAGCAGAAAGTCAGAAAGCAAGCAGTGGAGCACCAAGAATTCATAGCAGAAGAGATCAAGAAGTTGGAAGCAGCAGGCCTTGTCAGAGGAGTGCTCCATCCTACTTGGTTGGCCAATCCTGTAGTCGTGCGCGAGGCAAACGGGAAATGGAGGCTTTGTATCGACTTTACCGATGTCAATAAAGCTTGACCCAAAGGCCCATTTCCCTTGCCGAACATCGACCAGATTGTTGACTCCACGGCCGGATGTGACTTGCTTTCATTTCTTGACGCATACTCAGGATACCATCAGATCTTCATGGCTGAAGAGGATGAGGAGAAAACCGCATTCATCACTCCCTGTGGCACGTACTGTTTCATACGGATGCCTTTCGGTTTAAAGAATGCTTGTTCAACATTTGCAAGGGTAGTCCATACTGCTTTTGAACCGCAAATACACATAAATGTGGAAGCCTACATGGATGACATAGTGGTCAAGAGCAGGGACAAGGCAACTCTGATTCAAGATTTAGAAGAGACTTTTGCAAATCTGCGCAAGATCAGCCTCAAGCTCAACCCCGAGAAGTGCGTGTTTGGAGTCCCTTCCGGCAAGCTTCTCGGGTTCTTCGTGTCTCAGCGGGGAATTGAAGCCAATCCCGACAAGATCAAGGCCATTGAGCAGATTGAAGCACCGAAGCGCGTCAAGGATGTACGGAGACTTGCCGGCTGCGTGGCGGCTCTCAGCAGGTTTATCTCTAAGTCTGCTGAGCGCGCCCTGCCATTTTTCAAAATTTTGAAAAAGGCAGGTCCAATGAAATGGACTCCGGAAGCGGAGGATGCGCTGCAGGACTTGAAGAGATACATGTCCTCCACTCCAATACTTGTCGCACCTAAGCCACAAGAGAAGTTGCTGCTGTATCTGGCGGCAACCAATCAAGTGGTTAGTGCTGCGTTAGTAGCGGAGAGGGAGGCAGATGATGAGCCAGCAACCACGGCAAGTGCATCCGGCGACACGCAGGGGGCTTCCCCGACAAGCTCTGGTCCCGGCAAAGATGGATCTGCGCAGGCACCCGAGGAGATACAGAAGAAAATGGTGCAGCGCCCAGTCTACTTTGTCAGTTCCCTTCTGCAGGGGGCTAGGTCAAGGTACTCTGGTGTGTAGAAATTGCTTTTCGGCCTTCTCATGGCCTTGAGAAAACTGCGCCATTACTTCCAAGCACATGAGATAACAGTTGTCACTCGTTTTCCGCTGAAGAGGATACTGCAGAATCCAGAAGCAACAGGCAGTATTGCTGAGTGGGCACTGGAACTGTCAAGCTTTGGCCTCAAGTTTGAAAGCACTTCAACTATCCAAAGCAGAGCATTGGCAGAATTCATAGCAGAGTGGACGCCAACACCAGAAGAAGAAATTCCATAAACGAGCATCCCCGTCAAGGAAGCAAGCAAAGAGTGGCTGATGTACTTTGATGGTGCTTTCTCGCTGCAAGGCGCCGGTGCTGGCGTACTACTTGTCGCACCCACCGGAGAGCACCTTAAGTACGTAGTCCAGATGCACTTTCCCAAGGAGCAAGAAACAAACAATACTGCAGAGTATGAAGGATTGCTTGCCGGTCTCAGGATCGCGGCAGACCTTGGGATCAAGAAGCTCATCGTTAGGGGTGACTCGCAGCTTGTCGTCCGCCAAGTGAATAAGAGTTATCAGAGTCCGTTGATGGAAGCTTACGTTGATGAAGTGAGGAAGCTAGAAGAGCACTTTGTCGGCCTACAGATGGAACACGTTCCAAGAGCTCAGAACGACATTGCCGATGGCCTGTCAAAGTGCGCAGCACTTAAGTTACCTGTGGAACCAGGAATCTTTGTGCTCAAGCTGACTCAACCGTCTGTGACGCCATCAACTGGACAGAGCAAGAAGAGGAAGTTAATTTCTGGTGACTATTTTCCGGCGGAGCTTCCCGAAGCCGCCGCCAAGAAGGTCCCCAACGTCAACACCAAGAGTGCTAGGGAGCAGTCTGCTCCGGCAAACCCCAGGGTTTGTTCCGTTCAAGCAGACGCTCCCGACAAGTTTTGCTCCGGCAAGCTTGCCGGGGAACGTCAAGCTCCGGCTGAGCCGCAGTTTCTCGCCGTAGAAGCAGATGTTCCCACAGCAGCAGATGTGCCTTTAGTCCTTGTTGTCGAGCCACAAGCTCCAGCATGGGCACAGCAGATCGTCCGTTTCCTTCAGACAGGAGAACTTCCCGAAGAGCAAGAAGAAGCGGAAAGAGTAGCCCGGCAGTCAAGTATGTACCAGTTTGTCGACAACGCACTGTACAGAAGAGGACGCAACGATGTGAAATTGAAGTGTATTCACCGGGGAGACGGACAAAAGCTGTTGGCAGAGATACATGGAGGCATATGTGGTCACCACATTGGCGCAAGAGCGCTTGCCGGCAAAGCTTTCCGGCAAGGTTTCTTTTGGCCGACAGCCCTCTAGGATGCGACTGCACAAGTAACCAAGTGTGAAGCGTGCCAGTTTCATTCCAAGCAGATACACCAGCCAGCTCAAGCTCTCCAGACGATCCCTTTATCCTGGCCATTTTCGGTCTGGGGGCTCGACATCCTCGGCCCCTTCCCCCGAGCAGTCGGGGGCTTTGAGTACTTGTACGTCGCAATCGACAAGTTCACAAAGTGGCTGGAAGTGGAAGCAGTGAGGAAGGTGACAGCACAGTCAGCAGTCAAGTTCTTCAGGTCGATTGTTTGCCGCTTCGGGATCCCTAACAGGATCATCACCGACAACGGTACGCAATTCACGAGCCGCACCTCCATGCAATACGTCCAAGATCTTGGCGCCAAGGTCTGCTTCGCTTCTGTTGCTCACCTCAGGACCAACGGTCAAGCGGAGAGGGCAAATGTTGAAGTGCTGCGTGGACTCAAGACCAGGACTTTCGACAGGCTGCACGGGTGCGGAAGAAACTGGATGGAGGAGCTGCCGGTGGTTCTTTGGTCGATCAGGACGACGCCAAATCGAGCCACTGGCCAGACACCTTTCGCTCTAGTCTATGGAGCAGAGGCAGTTCTCCCCACGGAACTCGTATACGGGTCACCTCGAGTGCTCGCTTATGATGAGCTTGAGCAAGAGCTGCTGCGACAAGATGACGCGCTGCTCCTTGAGGAAGACCGTCTTCAGGCTGCTGTACGAGCTGCTTGCTACCAGCAAGCTTTGCGCCGCTACCATAGCCGCAAAGTTAACGCCAGAAGTCTCGAGGAAGGCGACCTTGTTCTTCGGCGCGTTCATTCCGCAAAGAATTCCAACAAGTTGACGCCGAAGTGGGAAGGCCCTTATCGGGTGAAACGAGTCACTAGGCCTGGCGCTGTCCACCTTGAGACCGAAGATGGCATTCCGGTGAGCAACTCCTGGAACATCGAGCATCTTCGTAAGTTTTACCCGTAAGGCACGGTTGCCAGACCCTGTTCCGGCAACCACCTTTTGTACAAGTCTTGCCGCTGTTGCATGTAATCCTTTGTACAAAGCCAGGCGCAGACCCTGTGCATAAATAAAGCTCATGTGCTCCGCACATCTTGTCAATTTCATGCTTTTTATTTTTTGCATGAGTTATCTGACACTTTGTGCAGCGAGCACCCCCGGTAAGCAATAAAGAGCCATAAGCCTCCATATCATTATTTTCTCTACGTCCTTTTTTCTCAAGGAAATGAAGGTTCCTTCGCCCACAAGTTTGCCGGGGGGGAAGGGGAAGATAATGGTATGGACCAGGCGTCGTTCAAGAAAGTTTCGCCTTGCCGGGAAGCAAAACGACAAAAAAGCTAAGTTGCCAAAGTTTGAGCAATCATATGTTTTTAAATTTTTTTTTAGTTATCTTCCTTGAACGACCATGCTTTGTATGGAAAACCTGTGCGCGAAGGAACCGGCTCGTGGCTAGTTGTACCCTTACTTTGTTTCGAGTTCGCTCAACAGTTTAAGCATGCTGCGACTAGAGTCGCGCCCTTACTTTGTTTCGAGTTCGCTCAACAACTTATGCGAGCTGCGGCTAGTTACGACAAGGTTTCTTGTCGGCAACGGCACTGCCAGCAGGCTGCTGACGTCCCGCACTCAGCGCTCGCGGCGAGGGTGCCTGCGCCGGCAAGTTCCCTAAAAGCGTAGGGCAAAAACATACAAAGGAAGGAATCAAGTAAAGGAAATAACATTGCAATCACTACCCAAAATAAAGTTATATATTACAAGATAGCTTGTCGCGGCTCTAATAGACTGTTTTCGTAACATGACCAGCAGCGACAAGAAAAGAAGAAAATAGGCGGCCTAGTCCACGCAGTCGCCCTCAATCCTCTTGATCCCGCTCACCTTGTCCACAATAGGTGCGACAAGGGCCTTGAGCGCCTCCAGATCAGCATCCGACGGCAGGGACTTGAGGATGTTGGTGAGGACGAGGCCCGGGTTGCGGTAGGCCACCTTCACCAACACCTTCTGAAGAGCTCCTGCGCAGATCTTGCGCGACTCGTCGGCCAGCTGCTTTGGGATCCTCTCCCGGAGTCGCTGGAGGGCCGTCGCCACGCCTTTGAAGAACAGAGTGAGCTTGGCGCTGGATGGGAGGGTCTCATCGGAGGGATACCCGAGATACTCCATCCCCAGCTGCACCAGCTCCTTGTCGATGTCTGCGGCAGCATTCACAAGACCCTCCGTCCACTGCTCCATAGTTTCTCTAAAATCGTTCTGGGTGGCGGCAATGCTCTCCAGCAGCGCCTTGTCGGCCTTGATCTCCTTCTTCAGGGCCGCCTCCTGCTCCCTGGCACCGTCTAGCGTCTTGGTCAAAGCAGCCAGCTTTAGCTCAAGATCGGCGTTGGAATCCTTGGCGGCGCTAAGCTCCTTGATCTTCTCGGCGAGACGACCCTGCAGCTCGCCAAAGGTGTAGGCATCCTTCTCGCGCTCATGCTTGAGCCCGGCAAGCTCTTCACCGCTCGCCTTGAGATCAGTCTCCATCTGCGCCACCTTCATCCCCAACTTCTTCTTAGCGGCCTCGGCAGCTGCGGCAGCATCCTTTGCTTCCTTGAGAGATCCGCTGAGTGTTTGCTCGCGCGCAGCAAGCTCCTTTTCGTGGCTGTCCAGGCTGACCTTCAGCTGCGCCAACTCGCCCTCCCGCGCAGATAGCTCCTCGGCGGCAAGCCGCTGTTGCTCTGCAACTTCTGCCTTCTCGAGGATGAAGGCCTTCTGCGCCTCGTCGAGCTGCACACGCTCCGCCGCCAGCGACCGGAGAGCTGCCTGGTTGAGACCTCGGAGCTCCTCCGCGCGCTTCTTCATGTCCACCCCCGCCTTCGCGACAAGCGCTTCACGGGACTCCAGTTTGGCTTGTCGAGCGTGGTAGAGCGACACCAGCCTCCAGAGCAGCCGCTCCTCCTCAGACTCGCCGCTGCTGCTGCTCGGCGCATCAACCAACGTCATCCCAGCGGAGGCGAGCACCTCTCCATCCAAGATTTCTCCTTCGACCGGCGCCCTGGAGCTTGACTCCCAGGGAAGCTTGATGAAGACACCATCGTCGACCTTCAAGTATACACCTGGCTGGGGATCTTCGGAGCCTGGCGCAGCGGCAGCGGCCGGAGGATCGGCGGTCGGTGTAGCGCCTGTCGCTCCTGCGGCCTCAGGGTCATCAGTGCGGCCGCTGTTGCGGCGGCAGCCTTGGCGGCCTCTTCGCCGGCCGGATCATCAGTGTCGGCCGCTTCTTCGGTGGCGGCGGCATCATCAACAGCAACCTCGGTCTCCATCGGCTCCGCAGTAGATGCATCTGACGGCCAGAAAAGGAAGAAAAGTTAAGCAAATATCCAAAAAGAAGATCAAAAGAAGAAGAACCCAAGGGAAGTTTCGAAGCAAGAGGTTTACCTGCACCAGGCTCGGCAGTTGTGGTCTCCACCACCAGAGGACCGCTGGTGCTGTCCCTTGCCGGAGACTCCTCCCTTGCCGGAGAGCTCCCCCTTGCCGGAGAGCTCTCCCTTGTCGGAGGATCCTCCCTTGCCGGAGAACGCTCCCTTGGCGGTGTAGTTGAAGCAGATGGCAAGTCAGGGGCGGTCTCCGGGTGCTCCTGGTGGGGCTGCTCTGCTCCTACACAAACCAACAGTCAGATATCAGCAAACAAAGAGTATCCATGCGTGCCTAACAGCGGGAAGCAAACCATATACTTACGCTGGGGGCTGCTCTGAAGAGCAGCTGTCGGGTCCGGCAAGTTTTTCTCGGGCGCACCCCCTGCTGACACGGTGGGATCATCCTCGATGACAATTACCGGGACCTTGGCTCTCTTTGCCACTCTCTGGGCCAGAGTCCTAAAAAGGAATAGGTTCAGAGTAAAGCAAATGAGATACAAGACAAGACAGCAAGTATTGAAGACATACAAGTACAACAAGAATCTTACTCTTCTTCTTCCTCGTCGGAGCTGAGCACGGAGAAGTCAAAGCCTGGCCCACCTCCGGTGCGAGGAGGCGGAGGAGTAGGATCCCTTGGCCGCTTGGCGGGAGCTGGAGCGGCAGACCAGGAGGACCCCGCTCCAGTTGCCGCTGCAGCGTGAGGTGCTTCCGCGGCAACAAAACTTGTCGCGGTGGAGCGTGTCGTGCGGCGCGGCGGGGGTTGACTCGTCCGCCGCTCCGCTATGTCCCCGGCCTTGCGAAGACGCCTTCTTGGTGGGGCCGGGGGCTCTGCTTGTGGAGCCGGGGGCTCTGCTTGCGGCAAGCTGCCCGAAGACGAAGAGGAAGAGGAGCCGATCTCCAACGAGCCGCTCGTATCCTCGGCGGGCCCGCTCGGCCCGACGTCATGCCCGGCGGACCTCTCCTCGCCGGCAAGATCCTCTCGCTCGGCAAGGCTTGCCTCCTCTGCTGCCTCTGCCTCCTCCACGGTGAACCCAAACTCTCCCGCAGCTGCGGCTGCCGCCGCCTCTTCCAGCCTGGTGGCGATGCGCTTGAGCTCCTCGTCGGTGGTGTCCCGGGTGAGGCCCCTCTGCTCATCGGCGTCGATCGGCACTTCTACCAAGCCATCGAAGAACGCCCGCACGACATCATCTGCAGGCTCTATCCAGGCTGGGTCAATTCCATGCGAGTCGCACAACGGCATCATTGCACGGATGCGGTCGAGCGAGGAGTTGTTGCACAGCGGAACGACGCCCCTCGGCAACCTGAACACTTCGGGATGCTGTGGGTCGTACTTAAACAGCTCTTGGAGCATCGCGTTGAGCTCCAGGACAGTGAAGTTGAAGTTGAGGCCCGGCCGCAGCCTCATGATATCCGCCGCGTTCTGAAACTCCCAGGCGGGTCTCCTCCTCTCCTGCAGGGGGGCAATGCGGCGGCGAAGGAAATCTGCGCCAACCGCTCCCATAGTAAGCCCGGCAAGCGTGAGGCGTAGGATCCGGGCGACGGCAATCTTCAGTCTGTCGTGTTCCTGGGCCAAGCTACTCCAATCACTGTCGCGCACTACTGGAGTTTGGCGCAGGGCGATAAACGGCTGCGGGTTCTCCTCGACAATCAGGCACCACTCCGTCCTCCACTCCTCCCACTTGCTGCGGAACTCTCCATCCAGATAAGCATCCTTCTTGCCAGCTTTTGAGATCCAGGCGATTCCGGCGGATAAAGGCTCCCCTTTCTCAACTCGAGGCGAAAAGAAATGGCGGAAAAGGGCTACGTTTGGATGGATTCCGACAAAGTTTTCGCAGAGATGTGCAAAAACTGCCATGGTCAGGACAGCATTGGGGGTGAAGTCAAGGAGGCGGAGCCCATAGGTGTTCGTGACGTCACAGAAAAATTTAGAAAAGGGCGGGCAGAGCCCGCAGTAGAAGAACAAGGCGAAGAAAGGGTACCAAGTGGGAGCCTTTTTCCAAGCGGTGGCTAGGAGTACCTTCGTGCCCGGATGCGCTCGCGTCCCCGTCGACCAGAAGAGGTAGTAGTACTCCTTCAGCTCTTCTGCGGCAAGCCTCGAAGGGAAGATTGCCCGCTCCTTTCGCAGCGCCGCGAGCCGCTGCGCCTCGGCCAACTTCACCTTCTCGGCTTTCGGAGCCATGGCGGGAGTGGTGAGGGAGGACGACGGCGTTGGTGGTGCTGGTGGCGATGGGGGCGGAGCGCTGCTCTCTTTCGGCTTTGGGAAGAAGGGGAGTGGTGAAGATTCTCGGGGAAGGAATAGCAACGGGCAGATGGGCGAACTGCCCCTGTTTCCCCTGCTTATAAGGAGGAAGGGAGCGGACGTTCCGCTTTTCCGAATAAATAAACCACCCACGACCTCTCCCACGACGCCGCAATCGACGCATGCCATTCGGGGAGGGCGTGGTGGATACGGAGTAAGATACGGCGTGACCCAGGCCGCGTGTGCCCGTGCCCTATTTTGGGCCTTGCCCAACAGCGCTTGCCACCGTGTATGGCCCAGGCCCGGGGGCTCCTGTCGGTGTACTAGAGTAGGGGTACCCTAGTATCCCGAACTTGTGCACGGGCAGTCGCAGCACCCCGCGGCAAGGCTTGCCGGGCGACCGCCAAGGCCCTCTGTGGCTCCTTTTGAGCCATTCAAGAACAAAGTATTCAAGCCAAGAAGACAAGGCCCCGGCAAGAGGAGCTTGTCGGGAAGGCCACTCAAGACACAAGACCCCGGTGTCGGGACCCCGATCCTAAGCCACATCGATCCAGCATGTAACACATCATATCACCTTGCGGCCTCACGCACGGTACTCCCACGGGTGCCACCTTACCTGGCCCGGGACCGTTTGCGTCTTTTGGCTCACGTATATGATAGTGTCGCTAGCATCCATATGACAAAGAACCCGGGCCGACATGGCTAGTCGTGAATCCAAAGCGGCACTAACCCATGAGGACAGGCATACATGAATCACATCGAGCATGTCGGTCATCAACGTGTGAATCCGGGCTGTAGCACTGGGCTAACAGGACTCCGGTAACCCGGGCTGTAGCAGGCTAGGCAGGACTCCGGATGTCACCGCGTGACATTTCCCCGAAGGGACAGACATAGGAACGAAGTGAAACACATGCCGGCCAGTCAAGTGTTCCGAGCAGTAGTGCTGGGCTAGCAGGACTCCGGTGAACCGGGCTGTAGCGGACTACTATCGCTCAGAAAGCACTAGACTACATTTCCCCATATGATAGGCTGCCAAGGATAAAAAACTAGATTGTCGGATCCCACACATAGCAATACACATTACACGTACGCATAACATGCAAGTATGTGTTGTACAACATGGCATCACAACATAACGCAAACTCATATAGATAAAGGCTCAGAAGAGCCACACAGCATTAAATACAAACAGGGGTCACATGACCCATCATTCAGAGCATACAAGCAACAAGCGGAAGCATTACATGTCTGAGTACAGACAACTACAAAAGAAAAAGGCTGAATCACCTGACTATCTACAAGACCCTCCCAAGGGTACAAGATCGTAGCTGAGGTAGCAAGCTACTCGTCGAAGTCCAAGCGGAATTACTAGAAAGACCGAAGTCTCCGCTGCAAAACATAAATAAAGCAAACATG
Organism: Aegilops umbellulata; assembly: GCA_032464435.1. NCBI lineage: Eukaryota > Viridiplantae > Streptophyta > Magnoliopsida > Poales > Poaceae > Aegilops > Aegilops umbellulata. The sequence goes on from CP136057.1 coordinate 294,695,864, forward strand.
AGTACAAAGGTACTCAGCAAGACTTACATCAGATCCTATCATACATGCATTGGTATCAAGGAGGTAATGTGGGGTTTAGTTGCAGCAAGCCAGCTTTGACTCTGTGGCTATCCTGTTCTACGACTGTTGGTAACTCTTTTGAAAAGGCGCACACGAGTCCACTAATCACCACATCAATACACTACTATGGATTCATCCCCGTCTCACTACGAGAAGGCCATCCATAGCACTCACACTTATCTTGAGCATTTTAGAGTATCCACTTCAAGTTGTCTATGTACCACGTAAGCATCCAAGAAGTCCATAACCGAGGACACGGCTATTCGAATAGATCATGATAACCCTGCAGGGGTGTACTTCTTCACACACGCTCTCACCACTTATCACCATGTACACGACATGTATCTCGGCAACCTTCAAGCGGAAGCCTGGCGGGGGTGTCGGCCACGACCTGACTAACCACACAAGACTCTAGTCCAGGTTTATCGCCTATTCGGGTTCCATCCGCAAGGAGATCCGTCCGGGGTGTCGCTCACGGCCCCAAACGATGTGTACAGGGTTCCCGAGCCCACCAACCGGGTGCCACTCGGTACACCGGGCCATGTGTGCCTAGTCTGTCCCATGCCCACCCTGCCGGGTGCCACTCGGTAGAAAAATAGCACTACCTACAAACACCAGAAACTAGTTGCAACTCCTAGGCAGAGATCGAGGTGATTAATAAGTCGAGAGGGGCACTTAAGCATTCCAATGCGTGGTAGTAGCTAGTCATTGGACGACATACACAGAACTCGGTGCTTAAGGACGGTTCCAGTGAGACAACCCACCATGTACTCCTACATGGCCTCTCACCGCTACCTTTTCCAAATCGTGTTCACACGCTTCACTCTCAACATCAGAACATATCATATCACTCCAATCCATTCCCAATGAATCAGACCTGACACAACTCTAAGCAATAGCAGGCATGGCATGGTAGAAGCACAACATGGCTCAATCAACTCCTACACATGCTAGTGGGTTTCAACTATTTACTGTGGCAATGACAGGTCATGCAGAGGAATGGGTTCAACTACCGCAGCATAAAGTAGCAGTTGAATCGTTGTTGTCCTAATGCAATAAAAGAGAGCAGGAGCGAGAGAGGGATCATATCGGAATGAACAAGGGGGATTGCTTGCCTGGTAGATCAACAAGGAAGGCACTGCTCCCCAGACAGGTACTCGGGATCGGTCTCCGGAGCAGGACCTATCGAGAAGGAACGGTGTCGGCAATCAGAATACAAGCATATGCAAAAATATGATGCATGATCATGGCATGAATATGTGATGCTGTTTGAGCTAATGCAGCTAGAGTTCATTTGGTTGAAATCCATTTGAACCAAGAACTCAAATGCAACTCCAAGTAAAATCTTTATAAGGGCCATATATATGTTTTCACCTATACAGCAGGTTTAGGTTGGTTTGTCATGCATGAAACTGGTACATATGGATAGATTGAATTTTTCTGATGATTTTTCATATATAACTTATTTCAATCTGAGCTACGGTTGAATTGATATGAATTTTTGAAGTTTTGGATATTTTCTGGAATTTCCTGTTTAAAAAAAATAACTCCAGAAAAAGAATATCTGCGTCAGCACTGCGTCATGCCTACGTCAGCAGGTCAACGGCGCTGACCAGGTCAAACCTGACCAGTGGGGCCCACTGGTCAGTGACACAGGACGGGTTAGAGTCAATGGCAGATGGGGCCAGGTCAACGGACACGTCAGCGGGGTCAACCCCCGCCGGTCAGAGCGGTCAGCCCGCCGGCGTTTAGCCGCCGGCGGCAGCAGATGCGGCGGAGCGGCGCGGGATTTGCCTACAGGGTGCGGTTTGGCGCGCGGAGCATAGCTACGGGATGCGGACGCTCGTCCGCATCCAACCGTGGTGGTGGCGCGGCCGGGGAGTGGCCGGAGTAATGCCGGCGACGAGGTTTAGCGGCGACAATAGCTCGGCGTTTTCGGGGTGGTGCTACAGAGCTCGGGAGGAGGCACTGCGGGTGGCTACGGGCTCCTCGAGCTGCGCTGAGCACGATGGTGTGCTTGGGCACGAGCTGCGGTGGCTGTGGCCACGACGGTGACGTGGACGGCGGCGAGGAGCTACGGCCGCGGCGGGGAACGGTGCTAGAGCACGCGTTAGCAAGGTGGAGAAGGGGGGTTTCGGTAGAGGAGCTCACGGCGAAGGCAGCGGAGGCGTCGGCGAGCTCGGGGAAGGCTTGGGGTGGCCGGAACATCGTCGGCGATCTCGGATGGCTGGAGACGAAGACGATGGCGATGGCGGCTCCACGGGGCACTCCGGCTTGCGTGGCTCGGCGAGGAGGTAGCTAGCGACGAGGCGGAGCTCCTGGGCTCGAAGAGAGGGCGAGGGGGAGGTGGTGGCCGTGGTGGTGCTTGTCGGCGGCGACGGCAGCGCTCGACGCGGGCGAGAGAGGGGGACAGAGGAGGGGAGGAGCACGGGGCGAGAGCGAGAGCGGCGCGGGGCGTCGTGGCGACGTCCCGGGCGTCCAGGGCGACGAGGGGGAGAAGCAGGAGGTGGCGGGGAACGTGGCCCCGGCCGGACGCGTGGCCGCGCGCGCCGGCGCGTGCCCCTGCCTTCTGTCGTCGCCAGGAGGACGACGGTTGGCGGTTGGGCCGGCCTGTTGGCCACTGGGCCAGGCCAGGCCTCAGGTGAGCACAGGTAAGTTTATCCCTTTTTGTTTTCTTTTCTAATTTTCTGGCATTTGTTTTGATTTAATAAAAATACTAAATCAATTTATTTTCTTATGCCAATTTTTGTAAGAGCTAGTGGCTATATTCCAGAGCTCCTCATCAACTAGCATAATTTTTGGACATATAATATATATATAACATTTATATATCCAATGCAAATAATTATGCATTAATTCCAAATGGCCAAAAATAAATACTTATGAGCTCCTAAAATATTTGTTAGAATTTTACCTCTGACCAATATTTTCAGAGAGCAACATTAGCATTTTCTTGGACCTTTTTGGAGCAATTTTTATCTGGGTCATTTCCAGAAATAATTCTGAGGGTTTCACAAATCCCCATTTCAAATTTAAATGAAATTTAAACATGATGCACACATGAAGGGCTAGCCTAGGTCATACCAGAACTAGGGATGTGACAACTCGCCCCCACTTGAAAAAATCTCGTCCCGAGATTCAGGGGTCGACGGAAAGAAGGTGGGGTACTCCAGTCGAAGACGATCTTCACGCTCCCAAGTAGCTTCTCTCTCAGAATGATGAGACCACTAAACTTTGAGAAACTTGATGTTCTGACGTCGAGTGACACGCTCTGCTTGATCAAGAATGCGAACAGGGTACTCTCGATATGTGAGGTTATCTTGGAGATCAAGCGTTTCATGGTCCACTCCGTGGATGGGATCCGAGAAGCAACGCCTGAGTTGAGAGACGTGGAAGACATCATGAACTCGAGAAAGATGTGAGGGTAGTTCCAACTGGTAGGCAACCTCTCCTCGTTTAGCGAGAATGCGAAAAGGACCAATGTAACGAGGAGCCAACTTGCCCTTGATACCGAAACGATGGGTACCCTTCAAAGGAGTAACCCGAAGGTAAGCCTTGTCGCCAACTTCATAAGCCACTTCCTTATGACGACGGTCATACTGGCTCTTTTGACGAGATTGGGTTGTTTTCAAATTCTCACGAATGATGCGAACTTGCTCTTCTGCCTCCTGGATCATGTCCGGTCCAAAGAATTGTCTTTCACCGGTTTCTGACCAGTTCAAAGGTGTTCGACATCTTCGTCCATACAGAATCTCAAAAGGAGCTTTCTTGAGACTGGATTGGTAGCTATTGTTATAAGAAAACTCGGCGAAAGGAAGGCACTTCTCCCAATCCATACCGAATGAGATAACGCAAGCTCTAAGCATGTCTTCGAGGATTTGGTTAACCCTTTCCACCTGACCACTTGATTGAGGGTGGAAAGCGGTACTGAAGGAAAGATGGGTGCCCATGGCAGTTTGGAAACTCTCCCAGAAATGAGAAGTGAAAAGACTACCACGGTCTGAATTGATCTCTAGTGGAACACCATGAAGTGAAACTATTCGAGAAATATATAAGTCAGCGAGCTGACTAGCGGTGATATTCTCTCGAACAGGTAGGAAGTGAGCCACTTTGGAAAGACGATCAATGACTACAAAGATAGCATTATTCCCTTTCTTGGTCCTGGGAAAGCCGGTGATGAAGTCCATACCAACTTTATCCCATTTCCACTCAGGAATGGCTAAAGGCTGGAGGGTGCCAGCAGGCCTTTGATGCTCTGCCTTAACGCGACGACAAACGTCACAGTTAGCAATGAACTGAGCGATTTCTCTCTTCATCCTAGTCCACCAGAACCTCTGGCGTAGGTCCTGATACATCTTAGTACTACCGGGATGAATCGTGAGAGGAGATTCATGCGCCTCCTTAAGAATCAATTGTCGCAGATGTTGATTCTTGGGAACCACCAAGCGATTCTCAAAGAAAACAACACCTCGATCATCCATGGAGAAACATCCACCAACCCCCTTCTTAATGTTTCTCTTCATGCGGATAACACCCCTATCAAACTTCTGGTTAGAAATGATCTGATCTTCAAGGGTAGGTTTCGCCACCAAGGTAGAAAGGAATCCGTGAGGAGCAATGTGAAGGTTAAGCTTACAGAATTCCTCATGGAGAAGTGGTTGGCCCTGCTGCAACATGAGATTGTTGCAATAGGACTTACGACTTAGCGCATCAGCCATGACATTGCCCTTGCCTGGGGTGTAGGTAACCCCTAAGTCGTAATCTGAGATCAACTCCAACCAACGTCTTTGCCTAAGGTTCAAATCTGGTTGGGTGAAGATATACTTGAGACTTTGGTGATCGGTGTAAATCTCGCAACGTTTACCAAGAAGGTAATGTCACCATGTCTTAAGTGCATAGACTACGGCTGCAAGCTCTAGATCATGTGTAGGATAATTATCCTCGTGTGGATGCAACTGTCGAGATGCATAGGCAATCACATGACGATCCTGCATAAGAATGCAACCTAGTCCCTGTCGTGAGGCGTCGCAGTAGATAACAAAGTCTTTAGTGAAATCCGGTGGCACAAGTATGGGAGCAGAAGTCAGGCGTCTTTTCAGTTCCTGAAAACTGTACTCACACTGTGGGGACCACTCAAACTTTTTATCTTTCTTGAGAAGTTCCGTGAGGGGTTTGGCCACTTTGGAGAAGTTTTCAACGAAGCGGCGACAATAACTGGCTAGACCAAGGAAACTCCTAACTTGTTTAACTGTTTCAGGTGGAGTCCAATCAAGAACGGCCTGAACTCTTTCGGGATTGACAGCAATGCCCTTACCAGAGATCACGTGGCCTAGGTAGGTCACTTCTGGCAACCAAAATTTGCACTTGGAGAACTTGGCATAAAGACGGTGCTCTCTGAGTTTTCTAACACAAGTCTAAGATGTTCGGCATGCTCTTCCTCGTTCTTCGAGTAAATAAGAATATCATCGAGGTAAACCACGACGAACTTCTCTAAGTACTCCATGAAGATCGAGTTCATCAAGCGGGAGAAGGTAGCTGGAGCATTAGTTAGACCAAAGGACATGATGGTGTACTCGTACTGGCCATAACGAGTGACAAAAGCCGTCTTAGGAATGTCCCCGTTTCTGATCTTGATTTGGTGGTAGCCTAACCTCAAATCCATCTTGGAAAAGACTGAGGATCCAGCGAGCTGATCATACAGATCGTTGATCCTGGGGAGCGGATACTTGTTCTTTATCGTGACCAAATTAACGGGACGATAATCTACAACCATCCGGTCCGTACCATCCTTCTTCTTGACGAAGAGAACGGGGCAAGCCCAGGGAGAAGAACTAGGACGGATGAAACCCTTTTGCAAGGACTCATCAAGTTGTTTCTTAAGCTCGGCTAGTTCTAAGGGTGCCATCTTGTAAGGTCTCCTAGAGATTGGAGCGGTTCCTGGGAGAAGATCTATGACAAATTCTACATCCCTGTCAGGTGGAATACCTGGCAGTTCTTCTGGAAAGACATCCGGAAAGTCACGGACTACCGGGATATCTTCAAGGTCTGGAAGAGGGCTAGCATTAAGAGAATAAAGCTGACGCTTTGCAATTTTGGTGGAGACAGTGACTATCTTGCCAGATGGGTGTGTAAGTTGAACAGACCCGGCGTAGCAATCAATCTTGGCATAATGAGCTTTCATCCAGTCCATACCCAAGATGATGTTAATATCTGTAGACTTGAGGGCTATGAGTGACGCAAGGAATACGAGTCTGTCGACAAGGATTTCATTACTATGGCTTATTCTGGTAGTTTGCCATCTAGACCCTGGAGTTTGGATTTCAAGTGGAGTTGGCATATCACAAAATGACATGCCGTGCAAACGAGCATAGCCTTCAGAGATGAAGGAGTGAGATGCTCCGGTATCGAAGAGAACCGAAGCTGGATGATAGTTGACAAGGAGTGTACCAAGAACGACATCCGGATCATCATGAGCGTCTTTAGCTGAGACGTGATGCACACGTCCACGTTCAGTGGGGGCTGACTTGACACTAATCATCTTGCGTGATGGCTTATCACAGCCAACAGACTTCTCGGGCGAGGGTGGAGCATAGCTGGTTTGAGAGCAGTCACGTGCATAGTGTCCTGGCTCTCCGCATGTGAAGCAAGTCCCTGAAGTTGGATGTGGACCCGCATTGGAAGGAAGTCTACCAACAGGCTTGGGTGGAGCATACTGCTGAACTGGTGAGGCGCCACATGAGATGGCCTCGGTGTATAACCGGGTGGAAGAGCGGAGTTCGGAATCCAAATCCGGCGCTTCTGCAAACTAGAACCGGAGGAAGAAACCAAATCACGGGTGTGCTTGCGAGACTCCTTGTAAGTGAGTTGAGCTGTCTCAGCGTTAATGGCCTTGTTCACAAGAGCCTGGAATGTATTGCAATGGTGCAAATGGAGATCACGACGCAACTTGGGGTTGAGACCCTTCCGGAACCTAGCTTGCTTCTTGGCGTCCGTGGACACTTCTTCTGTAGCATAGCGGGCGAGGTTCTCAAACTCTCTACTATAAGCATCAACAGCCATCTTACCCTGGGTGAAACTACAGAACTCTTCCCTCTTGCGATCGATGAGGGCTTCAGGAATGTGATGCTCGCGAAAAGCCTCAGTGAAATCTCTCCAGGTAGGAATCTGACCAATTGGAAGCGTAGCCTCATAGTTCTGCCACCAAAGACTAGCAGGACCTTCCAGGTGATATGCAGCATAGGTGACCTTGTCACTTTCAGCTAAGTTCGCGGAACGCAGCTTGTGTGTGATACTACGGAGCCAGTCATCTGCATCGAGTGGTTCAATGGAATGATGGAAGGTGGGTGGTTTCAGACGAATGAAATCATAGATGGTCGCTGACTCTTTGCATTGGGGTGCGGTGTTCTCCTCGATACGTGCCAACAAGCGGTTAGACTCACGCTTGTTCATCTCAACCTCTAACATGAACTCTGCCAACGAACGTTGGTCGGGAGGATCCCCTTCATCCCTACCACCTCCGTGGTTCAGGCAACGAGCAACAGAACTTCGGTTAACTGACGACATCCTGAGAAGCGGAACCAAGGACGGGGTCAACAACAACTATAGTATGCAACATGTAGCACATGGAAATTTAGTATCTCTCAAACTCCTAGGGCAATTCCGGCAGCATAACGGCAGTAAAATGCTCAGAATGAGACATTCAGCAAAAGATGGGATAGCACCATACTCAACATCATCAGTCAAGGTTCTAAGACATTACTAAACAGACTACACCGGAGGTACTCAAACTGGGATAAGACTCTGATCAACCAATCCTAAGAGACTACGGAGTAGTAACACGTGATCCTGATAGACAGAAGAGAAGGCCTAGTTCCTTAACCCCGTAGGAAAGATAGGATGACTCAGATCAGAAGGGCATGAGGTATAAGGAGTAAAAGAGCCTTACGTTCCCTTCCACAATCAATTCCCCTACATAACTAAAGCATTTCTAGACTCAACTTCGACCAGGTTGGCTTGGAAATCCTACAGGCAGTCAGGCTCTGATACCAAAGCTGTCGGGACCCCGATCCTAAGCCACATCGATCCAGCATGTAACACATCATATCACCTTGCGGCCTCACGCACGGTACTCCCACGGGTGCCACCTTACCTGGCCCGGGACCGTTTGCGTCTTTTGGCTCACGTATATGATAGTGTCGCTAGCATCCATATGACAGAGAACCCGGGCCGACATGGCTAGTCGTGAATCCAAAGCGACACTAACCCATGAGGACAGGCATACATGAATCACATCGAGCATGTCGGTCATCAACGTGTGAATCCGGGCTATAGCACTGGGCTAACAGGACTCCGGTAACCCGGGCTGTAGCAGGCTAGGCAGGACTCCGGATGTCACCGCGTGACATTTCCCCGAAGGGAAAGACATAGGAACGAAGTGAAACACATGCCGGCCAGTCAAGTGTCCCGAGCAGTAGTGCTGGGCTAGCAGGACTCCGGTGAACCGGGCTGTAGCGGACTACTATCGCTCAGAAAGCACTAGACTACATTTCCCCATATGATAGGCTGCCAAGGATAAAAAACTAGATTGTCGGATCCCACACATAGCAATACACATTACACGTACGCATAACATGCAAGTATGTGTTGTACAACATGGCATCACAACATAACGCAAACTCATATAGATAAAGGCTCAGAAGAGCCACACAGCATTAAATACAAACAGGGGTCACATGACCCATCATTCAGAGCATACAAGCAACAAGCGGAAGCATTACATGTCTGAGTACAGACAACTACAAAAGAAAAAGGCTGAATCACCTGACTATCTACAAGACCCTCCCAAGGGTACAAGATCGTAGCTGAGGTAGCAAGCTACTCGTCGAAGTCCAAGCGGAATTACTAGAAAGACCGAAGTCTCCGCTGCAAAACATAAATAAAGCAAACATGAGTACAAAGGTACTCAGCAAGACTTACATCAGATCCTATCATACATGCATTGGTATCAAGGAGGTAATGTGGGGTTTAGTTGCAGCAAGCCAGCTTTGACTCTGTGGCTATCCTGTTCTACGACTGTTGGTAACTCTTTTGAAAAGGCGCACACGAGTCCACTAATCACCACATCAATACACTACTATGGATTCATCCCCGTCTCACTACGAGAAGGCCATCCATAGCACTCACACTTATCTTGAGCATTTTAGAGTATCCACTTCAAGTTGTCTATGTACCACGTAAGCATCCAAGAAGTCCATAACCGAGGACACGGCTATTCGAATAGATCATGATAACCCTGCAGGGGTGTAGTTCTTCACACACGCTCTCACCACTTATCACCATGTACACGACATGTATCTCGGCAACCTTCAAGCGGAAGCCTGGCGGGGGTGTCGGCCACGACCTGACTAACCACACAAGACTCTAGTCCAGGTTTATCGCCTATTCGGGTTCCATCCGCAAGGAGATCCGTCCGGGGTGTCGCTCACGGCCCCAAACGATGTGTACAGGGTTCCCGAGCCCACCAACCGGGTGCCACTCGGTACACCGGGCCACGTGTGCCTAGTCTGTCCCATGCCCACCCTGTCGGGTGCCACTCGGTAGAAAAATAGCACTACCTACAAACACCAGAAACTAGTTGCAACTACTAGGCAGAGATCGAGGTGATTAATAAGTCGAGAGGGGCACTTAAGCATTCCAATGCGTGGTAGTAGCTAGTCATTGGACGACATACACAGAACTCGGTGCTTAAGGACGGTTCCAGTGAGACAACCCACCATGTACTCCTACATGGCCTCTCACCGCTACCTTTTCCAAATCGTGTTCACACGCTTCACTCTCAACATCAGAACATATCATATCACTCCAATCCATTCCCAATGAATCAGACCTGACACAACTCTAAGCAATAGCAGGCATGGCATGGTAGAAGCACAACATGGCTCAATCAACTCCTACACATGCTAGTGGGTTTCAACTATTTACTGTGGCAATGACAGGTCATGCAGAGGAATGGGTTCAACTACCGCAGCATAAAGTAGCAGTTGAATCGTTGTTGTCCTAATGCAATAAAAGAGAGCAGGAGCGAGAGAGGGATCATATCGGAATGAACAAGGGGGTTTGCTTGCCTGGTAGATCAACAAGGAAGGCACTGCTCCCCAGACAGGTACTCGGGATCGGTCTCCGGAGCAGGACCTATCGAGAAGGAACGGTGTCGGCAATCAGAATACAAGCATATGCAAAAATATGATGCATGATCATGGCATGAATATGTGATGTTGTTTGAGCTAATGCAGCTAGAGTTCATTTGGTTGAAATCCATTTGAACCAAGAACTCAAATGCAACTCCAAGTAAAATCTTTATAAGGGCCATATATATGTTTTCACCTATACAGCAGGTTTAGGTTGGTTTGTCATGCATGAAACTGGTACAGATGGATAGATTGAATTTTTCTGATGATTTTTCATATATAACTTATTTCAATCTGAGCTACGGTTGAATTGATATGAATTTTTGAAGTTTTGGATATTTTCTGGAATTTCCTGTTTAAAAAAAATAAGTCCAGAAAAAGAATATCTGCGTCAGCACTGCGTCATGCCTACGTCAGCAGGTCAACGGCGCTGACCAGGTCAAACCTGACCAGTGGGGCCCACTGGTCAGTGACACAGGACGGGTTAGAGTCAATGGCAGGTGGGGCCAGGTCAACGGACATGTCAGCGGGGTCAACCCCCGCCGGTCAGAGCGGTCAGCCCGCCGGCGTTTAGCCGCCGGCGGCAGCAGATGTGGCGGAGCGGCGCGGGATTTGCCTACAGGGTGTGCTTTGGCGCGCGGAGCATAGCTACGGGATGCGGACGCTCGTCCGCATCCAACCGTGGTGGTGGCGGGGCCGGGGAGTGGCCGGAGTAACGCCGGCGACGAGGTTTAGCGGCGACAACAGCTCGGCGTTCTCGGGGTGGTGCTACAGAGCTCGGGAGGAGGCGCTGCGGGTGGCTACGGGCTCCTGGAGCTGCGCTGAGCACGATGGTGTGCTTGGGCACGAGCTGCGGTGGCTATGGCCACGACGGTGACGTGGACGGCGGCGAGGAGCTACGGCCGCGGCGGGGAATGGTGCTAGAGCACGCGTTAGCAAGTTGGAGAAGGGGGGTTTCGGTAGAGGAGCTCACGGCGAAGGCAGCGGAGGCGTCGGCGAGCTCGGGGAAGGCTTGGGGTGGCCGGAACATCGTCGGCGATCTCGGATGGCTGGAGACGAAGACGATGGCAATGGCAGCTCCACGGGGCACTCCGGCTTGCGTGGCTCGGCGAGGAGGTAGCTAGCGACGAGGCGGAGCTCCTGGGCTCGAAGAGATGGCGAGGGGGAGGTGGTGGCCGTGGTGGTGCTTGTCGGCGGCGACGGCAGCGCTCGACGCGGGCGAGAGAGGGGGACAGAGGAGGGGAGGAGCACGGGGCGAGAGCGAGAGCGGTGCGGGGCGTCGTGGCGACGTCCCGGGCGTCCAGGGCGACGAGGGGGAGAAGCAGGAGGTGGCGGGGAACGTGGCCCCGGCCGGACGCGTGGCCGCGCGCTCCGGCGCGTGCCCCTGCCTTCTGTCGTCGCTAGGAGGACGACGGTTGGCGGTTGGGCCGGCCTGTTGGCCACTGGGCCAGGCCAGGCCTCAGGTGAGCACAGGTAAGTTTATCCCTTTTTGTTTTCTTTTCTAATTTTCTGGCATTTGTTTTGATTTAATAAAAATACAAAATCAATTTATTTTCTTATGCCAATTTTTGTAAGAGCTAGTGGCTATATTCCAGAGCTCCTCATCAACTAGCATAATTTTTGGACATATAATATATATATAACATTTATATATCCAATGCAAATAATTATGCATTAATTCCAAATGGCCAAAAATAAATACTTATGAGCTCCTAAAATATTTGTTAGAATTTTACCTCTGACCAATATTTTCAGAGAGAAACATTAGCATTTTCTTGGACCTTTTTGGAGCAATTTTTATCTGGGTCATTTCCAGAAATAATTCTGAGGGTTTCACAAATCCCCATTTCAAATTTAAATGAAATTTAAACATGATGCACACATGAAGGGCTAGCCTAGGTCATACCAGAACTAGGGATGTGACACCCGGCAAGAGGAGCTTGCCGGGAAGGCCAACCAAGGCATCTCAAGGTACTTACCGCGACGCACCACGCGTCCCGGCAAGGCCCGGCGAGCGGCAAGCTTCCGGACGCGACAAGACAACGACTACGGCAAGGCACTTTGCCGCGGTAGGCTAGCAACCACTCTGTACCCATGCTCTAGCACACCCACCAACGTGTCGCTCTGGGACCCTTCCAGACGTACGTGGCGGGAGGCTGTGCAGCCAGGGGTGCACTGTGGCAAGCGGCGCTGACAAGATCGCTATCGTGGCGAGCGGTGGCGTCCCTGACGGTCCCTTTTCTACACTGTTTGGGCGACGTAGATAGGCATTTAATGCCCTTGTCCCCTGCCGTCAGGGTTAGGTAGGATACACTGTACAGGTAGCTGTACCAACCGCAGCACCTTTCCATTTTTACCCTTATCTACGTTGCCACCTGTTGGAGACCCCTTGAGCATATAAAAGGAGGCCCATGCACAACGTAGAAGGGGAGGATGGTAGAACACTCACGCTCGGTCTCGTTAGCTGCTGGTGCGTACTGTAGCACTCAGCGCTCCCGAGCAAGAACTCAATACAAACCACAAAGCAGCAGTAGGAGTATTATCCCTCCGGAGAGCTCCGAAGCTGGGTAAAGTTCTCGTGTGCCTCGCCTCGATCTGCTGTTCGTGCGACCTCCGCCCCCTGCCGAACCGAAAGGGGCTCGGTCCCCATAGGTGCTCGTGTATCAGTTTCCCCGACACCATGGGCTTGTCATCTATGCCATATGTGCAAATTGGGTCAATTTTAATGGCATATGCATAGTCACTACGATGAGATTGCAAATATGACATACAGTTGATCTCGTGCATAGCATATGACAAGTCAAACGGATTGTCAAACAGGATGTGACCAAGGGAATTGTCACAAGAAATCCTATGTAACTTGGCATCACAACTAATAGACTCCACATGGCAATCATCAAACTCATCATAAATGGGTAAATCATCACATGGGGAAATCATACTAGCATGAAGCACGTCAATAGGGGGATCAACATCATGCAAGCAATCAATGTCAAGAATGTCCACTAGTGGGACTAGAGCATCACTGTCACCAATGTTACCTTTGTCATGCCACTCAAGTGGTGTAGGTGAGGTGGGAAAGACCAAATGGTGGTCATCATCATCAACTTGATGGAACCGTGTGGGGGTGCATCATATTCCACCATGGCCATCGTCTTGTCCAAAGGGAGGACAAAGTCGTCGAGGATCATTGCGTCATCATAAATGGGACCTAGCACCAAATGAGAAGACACAATAGAGGTAGAGGTCAAGTCGTTAGTTTTGAAAGTGGCCTCACATGACCTATCAACTATCTCACTCTCTCTATGTGGTGGTTCACTCACTCCCTCAAGATAGGTGCACTCAATGTCACATATGGTGGAGTCACTCATCTCACTCAAGTGGTGGGGGTTGTGGCTCTGTTCACATGTTAATTGTGGCAAATCATCATATATGGGGCTAGTGGTGAAGTCACTCTCACTCTCAATATGGTGGCACAAGTCACTCAAGTCATCATACGTCACCATGGTCGAAGTGAAATACTCAATCATCGCATCACCGTCACCATGGATGAAGGCCGAAGATGGCACATCAATACTCTCCTCCATGACCGAAGGGAAAATCCCATGCTCGATCATCTCGTCATCGTCGCCGTGGATGAAGGCCGAAGATGGCACATCATCACTCTCGCCTCCTAAGATGGAAGCATCATTCTTTCTCGTCACCTTGTCGCTCGCCTCCAAAGCTTGGTCCTTGAGGGTCACCGTAGTCGTACTCGTTGCCGCACCGTCTTGAAAAGGAGTCAAAGTAGACTCGGCACCATCATGGCACAAAGAGGGATGGCGGTGAAGTCGTACTTGGGAGCATCGTCTTGGAGCTCGTTGGTCTTGGACATCTTGGTGGTACTAGCCTCATGCTCATCGTCTTTGAGCTTGGTCTTCGAGAAGTGTGCTTGGGGTGGAGAAGCCTTGGCCTTCATGAGTTCTTGTTCCGCCTTGACAGCACCAATGTAGTTGTCGTCGAGGGACTTGTAGTTCTCGAGGAAGATAGTCTTGGAGATGTCGTTGTTCAATCCCATCATGAAGTGGAACTTCATTGACATGGGGTCATCCACGTCGGCTCGTCGCAAGGCATGCTTCATCTCCTTGAAGTACTCGTCGATGGACTAGGATCCTTGGGTGGTGTTCTCCAATTGGCGTAGAAGTTGTTCCGTGTAGGTTGGAGACACAAACTCTCGTCGCAAAGCTCTCTTCGTCTTGGGCAACTCATGTCGTAGCACTCCGAAGGTGTGTGAAGCCACCATGTGGACGCGTAGTTGTGGAAGTTTGTTCTGGCGCACTTCACTTGATCTTCGGGAGGAACTTGATGTAGCTTGAGGTAGTCGTCCATTAGGCGCTCCCACGTGAGATACTCCTTGGGTTCTTGGCTCCCGTAGAAACGAATCTTGTGGTCGGTGTCGAGGTCGTAGTAGCTCGTGGAAGTCGCTGACTTGAGCTTGGGGAGCTTCTCTTGAGCGTAGTTTTGAGGTGCTTGTAGGCAAAGATGCCTTGAATTTGCTTGGCGAAGATGCCAAGGGAGATGGTGAAGTCGTTGAGCGGTTGTTGGTGTTGAGATCTTGACCTTCACGTTCTTGTTGGTGATGGTGTCGATGCAATGTGACATTGTCGGAGATGGTAGCTTGGAAGCATGTGTACTTGAGCGTCTTCTCAAAGATGAAGAAGATCGCTTGTAGGACTTGATGAGGGCTCTGATCTCCTCCATTTGAGCTTGCATCTTGGCGTCCTTGGAGTTGCTCGTGGCATCGAACTCGTCGTTGTTGTTGTAGACCGAAAGTGAAATGCCTTGCCTATCCAAGACAAGACTCGAGTAGAGGTGAGTAGGAAATGACATAAACAATACCAGGTTACCTTTTCCCAAAGTTGAGGAGGTATCCCGTTTCACTCAATGTGAGATGAAAGAATAGTGGAATTGGTACCTGACTTGTTCACTCACACCTATCAAGTAAAGCTTATGGAGTAGCTCGATGAGGATAGTGGCACAAAAATTTAATGCAAAATGTTAGTAAGAGTCAATAATGTTGAAAAATATTCACAAATTCTCAAGTGAAACAAGTAGACCAATAGCAATATGTGGCACACAGAAACACACACACGGATAGATAAATGGGGTCGTGCAACCAAGGAATGAGCACAAAATGTGGAGTCCACGGAAAAAGCTCGTGTTGCATAACTCAAGAGAGACGCTAGCACGGTTTCTCAATAGGCGGATACGACACTTGTGTACAACCTATAAGATGAAAAATGGATAAACTTTCTATCCCAAGTATGCTATATATGTATGGTTCCCGGTGTTTGATCCAAGATTATCGGATATGACAATCTTATGCAAGGTGGTATGATGCTATGGCTATTGCTTACGGGCTCTTTGCTCTCTTTTTCTTTGCTTAAAAGCTTATTCTTTCCTTCTTTTGATATGGCCACGATGCACAAACCAAGATAGCAATTGTGTATATGCAGGAACAATCTTGTGGCATAAGGGATGATATGATACCAATATGATATGGTATGTATGCAATGGAAGGGATGATCACTAATGTGCACAAGTAACGTTGCCGGCAATACTCAAATGGCTAGTCTCGATAGGCAAGTAACGCAAAATGGGCTAGGGGTTAACAATGCAATTGCAAGGGAATGTACAATGGAGGGATACCACGATACCAAGATGATATGGAGGTTACCGTCCTGGCGATGATGAGTGGCGGTGTTCTTGATGTAGATACCAAGATGATGGAGACTCGTCCCTAAGTAGCCAAAACACCTTAGCAAACAGAAACACCGCAAACTCAAAATCTCAAATGTCAAATGTCAAATCGTGGTAGCGAGAATGCGGTGGTGGTTTTGCGGAAGCTCAATGGGATTGCAGCAATGCAATAATGGGTTTTGAGACGTAATGCGGAAGTGGAGGGTAAGGTGGTGGACTATACACGGTGTCGGAGTTGGAAGTCGACGTCCCTAAGTGTCCAAAACACCTTAGGAGACACAACTCACAACTCAAACAAAATTGGGTTAAGTTGGGGTGGCGGAAGTATATGTTGGGCGAGCCTATGAAGAAGTTATGGTGGTGGTTGATGAAGAAACAATCGTCCCTAAGTAGCCGAAACACCTTAGGAGACTCGAATCACAACTCAAACAACCTCAAATGCTATGGAGAACAAAATGTGTTAGGTTGCGAAAGTCGGTGGTGTTTATGCGGAAGTTATGGTGGAAGCCCTAAGCAAAGATGCCAAATTGACAAATATTTGATGGAGTAAAATGATTTTGGAAGTTTTTTTGTGGGATTGGGGATGTCAATAGCTTCAAAATGAGCAAAAGAACGTCAAAATCGGACTCCGGATGAATTAGTTATGCACAAAACGGTGAAACGGGGAAGGCTGAAATCCCATGGGTCGAACATCCGGGGTCGGGGCCGGATATCCAGGACCTGATGTCCAAAAACTTGCACGATTTTGCGCTCCAGGAGCCAAATGTCCGGCTTGGGCCCGGATGTCCGGCCTGAGGCTCGGATGTCCGGCCCAACGATTCCAGATCGGGATTTGGACTTCGAAACTCGATTTGGGGAGGAAATTGATGATTTCAAGGGCAAAATTGGAGAGATTTCATGGATGGAATATTTGGAAACTTGGGGAAAAGCTAGATCCACTCAAAACCAAGCAAATCCATGGATCAAAATAAACAAAACATCATCAAACCAACAAATCACAAAAAAAATTGAGGCTATTTTTGTGGGGCAATTTTCGAATTTGGGAAAAAATCAAAAAAATAGGCTAGAAAACACAACGGGGAGGCTCCGAAATCGTGATCAACATGGCTCATGATACCAAGATGATGTAGGGTGGAACCCTATACGGCCGATTTTTCATGAAAGGAGCGGATCCCAACTAAGAACACGAAGAACACGGGGAAGAACAGAGAGAAATCACAAGGGTAAACACTCAAGAACAAGTCCAATCACACATCCACTAGACAATCAAACACACAACACAAGGTACATGAACAACAAAGGGAAAGATACAAGGTAAGGTTCATCTCCATGAGGAGGTCTTGAAGGGGGCCACCCAAGAGGGGGTCTTGAATCCAAGGGGGATCTTCTCCGTAGAGGGGCCGCGGTCTCTCTCGTGGAGTAGATCCGTAATGGATGAGCAAAGCTCTGTCTCAAATGAGCTAATCCTTTGCTAACCCTAACTAGGAGGAGGGGAAGGAATATATATAGTCTAAGTCATGAAGGGGTAAGTGGGAAAGGGATACATGGGCCTCTGGCCCTGTCCATGCGCGCAGGCAGGCGTCAGATGTCCGGGCTGGGGGCCGGATGTTCGGCTGTTCACGAGACGTCGGATGTCTGGGGCACCAGACGGATGTTCGGCCTGGCGGTGGCCGAATCTGTTCTTCTATGGATAGGCGTCGCCAGATTTCCAGGGTTGGTCGCCGGATGTCCGGGCGTTGCTGAGGCGCCAGATGTCCGGGCTGGTGCCAGATGTTCGGCCGCTGAAGCTCTTGGCCTTCTGTTGGTGCAGCTCCTTGGCGGCTGCACAAGCGCCGGATCTCCGACCCTTGGCCCGGATGTCCGGCCGCTGCAGCGTCAGCAACTCTGTCTTCTTGTGCCGTCGCTTCCAGGCTTCCCTCGCGGATGGTGTAGTTGTTCCTTGGCGCTTGCACTCCTGCTCGTCATCCGTGAAGCTCCGACAATACCTATGCATGCACACGGGAGAAGTGTCAGGTAGTATACCATCCTCAAAGGGGTCAAGTGAGCACGTGAAAAGGAGGTCATTCACCTTTGTGTATGTGAAGTAGATGTCGCACGTGTCACTCGCCGTAAGGACTCTTAACATGGTGATGCCCATAGGATGCTCCGCATCGCCTGAGGACCCCCGAATCCAGGTCTCCCTCAGTAGCCCCCGAACTTGCCTTAAATGACGACGTAGTATTCAGCTAATATCTTCGGCTTTGCAAGGCGGGTTCTTCATTATACTTCGGCCCAACGACAGTCTGGTTCTGACCTCTATGTTCTTCCTTTATGGTTCCTTCCTGTTGTCGCTTCGATTTCCACGCGTCGGGCGAATGCGAATGTTCCATGATCTTTTGCAAATAATCCCCTCATCACGCTCGTGTGGCATCTATATAAGGAGATTAGATCCCCAAATGCCTTCTCACACCGTGCAAAGAAAAATTGTTAAGATTAGCTACGAAAAAAGCCTTTGAATATGACAAGTGCCATAGGCTCCACTTCGCGCCCCCATGGCCCTCAAGAGGGCGATTGGCAGAGTTGCTCAGTTCCTCATCTTCAGCTGAGTCGACTCCAGACGCAGGGCTATCTTCCACTCACAAATCTAGTCTCCATTCGAGCGGGATTGGCCTCAATCGGAAACGACGTGATGGCTAAAAATTTCCCCAACCCCAATAAGGAGGAGACGGTGAGCTTCGTCCCATTCCTTTTGCGGGGCCTAGGATTTCCAACCAATCCCCTTCTTAGGGGCCTATTGGCATTTTACGGCATTCAACTGCACAACCTCACCCAGGTTCGATTCTGCACATCTCAAGTTTTGTTGCCCTCTCCGAACTGTTTTTAGGCATCGAGGCCCATTTTGAACTATGGAGGAAGTTCTTTTGCCTCGTTCCCCGCCGTCGAGGAGGCTCTATATTTGAAGTGGGCATTGGACGTGGCAGATGCCAACATCACGCTTGTTAACAGGCGGCTTGATGAGGCACAAGGTATGTAGTTCCTCCGGTGGCACCTAGTAAGAGGAGCTTTGTGCCAGTATCTTACAATGTGTGTGCGTAATGCAGATGGTGCTGCTGCCATGGAGAATCTTCGGGTGGAACTTGCCCGAGCCAAGGAGCAAGCCAGAAAAAGTGATTCGGCTACCGGAAAGGCAATTGAAGAGCTGAAATCCGAACAGGCTGCTCACTGCTAAAGCAAGAAGGAAATGGCCGAGATGGCCGTGAAACTGAGAGCGCTGCTGACCGTTGCAAGCTTCTTGAAAAAGAAGATAGGGCAGAACAGACGGACCTGGAGAAGGCCGTTGCCGATGCCAAGGATGCTCGCTCTGCAAAGAGAGCTAAGAAGGAGGAGCTGCATCAGGCCGGAGAGATCGCGGCTGGGAAGCCCTTTATGCTGCGGAGGAAGTTCTGTGATCCTAAACATGCTCCGCTAGACCGAATGTGGAGTACGGCGGACACCTATCTGGATTTGGCAGCGAGTGCTGCGGATGCGACCGAACACTTTCAAGATCAAGAAGATCACGAAGTGGAGAAGCTCTTCTGGTCGCAGTTCCATAGTCCAGAGCGTCCGCTGCCCGTAGCCGATCGTCTGGCCGAATGGGCTGAGCTGAATAGGTTGTCTGGACTCGCCATGAAGTGTGTCATGAGCCACCTGTGGCCGGAGAGGCCGGAGCCGAAAAGTTATTTCAACTTGGTGCAACAGTTCCTTGGTGCGGTGCCGCATATTAATGCGATGAAGAGGTCAGCATGCATAGAGGGTGCATGGATGGCTCTTGCCCGTGTCAAAACATACTGGGCGGAGATGGAGACCACCATTGTTCCATCCCGAGATTCGAACGAAAGCCGAGTACCTGCCGAGCACTATTTTCAGGAAGTTCTTCAAGGCGCTCGTGTCATAGAGGCGCAGTGCTCGAAGGATGTTATGTTTAAATAGCATATGTTATTGTAAAACAATTTTTGATAAATTGTAGAAGCTTTTTATACTTGCGCCTTCAAGTATTGTAACACCTCCTGTGCGGCCGTTTAGGATATATGTCTATGTAATCTGAAAGATGGCAGTCGTCGGCTTCAGCCCCCACGCAAATATTGTGGGGGTGTTCGCAGAAGGCGCGTTTTCACACTTGATCCAACGTCTTGGTCCTACAAAGGAGGTGATAGCGCAGCGAACTAGGCAATCGGACTATAATGCTTTAACACCTTCACTTAGCCATAGGAGTTTGACAGTGAAGCTACTTATATAGCCCCTGGTGGTGCCTGCGCTTGCCCGAACTCGGGGTGCGTATGTGCCTGGCCGGGAAACGACCCTTCATTAATGCGGAGGAATCCTAAAGATTCCGGTGAGTCATCGAGTGGTTGACCAGTCTCTCGCTATATCATGACAGTCAGTTTTCGGCTTTCTCTACTGAGGTGCTCCCCTGGCTGAACCGGGGCACAATCGTAGTAGTTCTCCTGGTGCCGCCTTAACCGATAGAGCGGAACGTAAGGCAGGAAAACACAGGAGCCGGGCAACCCAACATTTGACCAAAGACATGATTCGGAGCTGATGCATATAAGGCCAAACTCGCGACGCCGAACACTCCCTAAGGTATTCGGTCTTTATGAAGGCGGACGGGACAACGCCCTTAATTATAAGCCCCTAATGTCCAGGTACGCGCAAAATTCTGACGTGGCCACATGCCAAGACGCCAGCCTCCTCCTTGGTTATACCAAAAATCCAGGGAATGTGTATCAACAAGAGACACTAAAAAAAGGTTTACGCAGGGTCTTAATCTGAAAAGAATCCTTGGAACGGGTCTCTGCTGCACGTCTGCGCCTGTGTCTCCGTTGTGCCGTATCCTGGACGGGCGCAGCACGGTGTTCATCTGTAAAAGAGAGGAACTTAGTTGAAGAAAGGTCGTGGCGAACAGAAGTTGTACTAAATAAACAAAGTGTAAATTGGAATGGGTAAAACTAAGCTTGATTGTCTCTTTCTTTATATGCGCGGAGCCCCTAGTACAGGGGTGCATGGCTATTAAGCCTTTATCAATTGTATATTTATACCGGACTCGTCTAGCCGTGTCCGTGGTCTTAATGACCTGTTTAGATGTTTTTAGCTGGTGAAGCCGTTTTATTGTGGCGCTGTTAAGGCAGCCGCACAATCTTCCGCGCGGGACGCGTACTCAATGCTTTCCCTTTAATGATATGATGCCTCATGAACCGGGCATCTTAAGCGTAAGAGATGCATAGTGCGGAATTGCGTTAAAGCGGGCAAAAGCTTCGCGTCCCATTAGTGCTTGATAGCTGTTTGAGAATGGGGCGATATGGAAGGTTAGCCTTTCGCGACGGAAGTTGTCGGGGGAGCCGAATTTAACTTCTAGCCGGAGAGAACCCATGCAATGGGCGTCCGGGCCTGGTGTTACCCCTTTAAAGGAGGTTTCGCTATGGCGAATTTTTGCTGGGTCTATCCCCATGTGGCGGATTGTGTCCTGATATATCAGGTTTAGACCACTGCCGCCATCCATCAGGACATTTGTAAAGTGGAGTCCGCCGATTATTGGATCTAAGACCAAGGCAGTCCAGCCTACGCTCCGGATACTTCTAGAGTTATCCAGATGATTGAAGGTGATCGGTTTTAACAACCAGTGGCGAGACTCCTTTGGGATAGGCCGTATGGTGCGTACCTCTACGGGCGCCGCTTGTTTTGTTATGTGAAGTAAGTTTACTATTTTGACTTCTTGTGGGAAATTCTTTTGTTTCCTGGTGATCTGCTTTTGGGGTTCGTCATCGTCTTCACTTGGTGTGTCGAGCCCCTTGTGTTCGGCGTTGAGTTTGCCGGATTGCTTAAAAACCCAACAATCTCTGTGGGTATGGTTTGCAGGCTTCCCGTGAGTACTGGGTATTTGACATATCTTGTCCAAGATTTTGTTTAAGTTGGATAGCTCGTCCTTGTTATCCTTGAGGGGCGGCTTTTTCTGATTTTGCCCAGAGCTTTGGAATCCGGCATTGACTGCCGTGCTCTTCGGAGTGCTTTCCTTAGTTCGGCGTTGGTCCTTGTTGCGTTGCGGTTTTCCGTTTCCATCCCTAATTTCGGATGTACTTGGGTCGCTGGTGCTACATCTTACCAACCAGCTGTCCTCTCCTGCGCAAAAGCGGCTCATGAGGCTTGTTAATGCGCCCATTGTTCTTGGCTTTTCTTGGCCGAGGTGTTTGGCGAGCTATTCGTCTCGAACGTTATGCTTAAAAGCTGCTAGGGCTTCGGCGTTCGGACAGTCGACTATCTGATTCTTTTTAGTAAGGAATCTGCTCCAGAATTTCCGGGCTGACTCTCCGGGCTGTTGAGTTATGTGACTTAGATCGTCTGCATCCGGAGGGCGGACATAGGTCCCTTGAAAATTTGCCCGGGAAGCGTCTTCGAGCTCTCTCCAACTTCCAATGGTGTTTTCGGGAAGGCTTTTGAGCCAATGCCGAGCTGGCCCTTTAATTTAGTCTTGAGGGGTAAGTATTTTATGGTGTGGAGGTCATCTCCTCTTGCCATGTGTATGTGGAGGATATAATCCTCAATCCAGACTCCAGGGTCTATTGTTCCGTCATACGCCTCTATGTTTACGGGCTTGAATCCCGCTGGAAATTCATGGTCCAGAACCTCATCGGTGAAACATAGGGGGTGTGCGGCACCCCTGTATTTGGGTGTGCCGTGATGTTAAGATATTGGTTGTGTTGCACTGCTTACGAGAGCTTGCTTTCTTGGCCCATAGATAGATCTAGCTGGGCCATCTTTTTGATGCGAATCCTTGAGTGGGCCGCGTGCCGGCTTGTATGCGGTGCTGCTTGCCGGTTTATGCTGGCCATGGGGTCGTCTATCCGACCGGGTGGCTTTCTTATTTTTTCATTGCGGGGACTCTAAGGCCTCCTCGTCAAATTCCGGCAGTAGCTTTCGCTTCGGATAGCTTTTGGTGTGGCGACTGCCGCCGTATTTTTCTGCAGTGTTGAGTACTTTGCTCCATCTAATTCTGAGTGCATCTTCCGCAGTTTTGAGCTTCCGCTTCTTCTTTTTTAGGCTACACGCAGTGGCAACGAGCCTTCGGTGGAGGTTCTTCTTCTCCATTAGCTTGTCCGGCGTAAGGTCGTCCGGAATGCTATTCTCGCCGGGGACAGGTTGTTCGGTTTGTTTATTCAAGTTGCCCTGTTCGTCGTCCGCCGACTCGTCCTGCTCTATGGCTGGGTCTATATGGCTGCTGTCTCTGTCGAGGCGGGGCTTGGAGCGGCGTTTACGTCGCCGCTTTGATTGCTTTTCGAGAGAACGATCCCTTATTGCATCCCTGTGTTCCTCGTCGTCGCTTCCTTTAGGTGTGTCCACCATGTACACATCATGAGATGAGGTGTCTACCCAATGCCCTATAGGTGTTGGTTCATGTTCGTCTCCTACATCGTCGTCCATACCGTCGATATCTTCGGAGTCGAAGTCGAGCACGTTGTTTAAATTATCGACAGTGGCTACCAAGTGGGTGGTGGGTGGGCTTTGAATTGCTTCATTGTCCGCGTCCCAATCCTGCCGGTCATAGTCTGGCCAGGACTCTCCTGATAAAGAGAGAGACTTTAGTGATTTCAGAATATCGCCGAAGGGCGAGTGCTGAAAGATGTCCGCGGCGGTGAACTCCATGATCTGCGCCCAATTGGATTTGATCTGCAGGGGCACGGAGGGCTCGGAGTACGGAGAGGAGTCCAGCTCCTTGGAGTCACGAGCCTCGCGGAGGGCAGGGCTGGTGTTCGGCTTGATCGCCGTAGAGATTGCAGCCCCCGAGGCGGTGTCTAACCACCCGCCCTCGATTGGTGTGGTCGGCTCTGAGTTAAAGGTCGGAGCGGAGACAGGTGCGGCCTCCAGGGCACTGTTCGGCGGCAGAGTTAGATTGTGCCCATCGTGATAGTGCGGCACGCTCGGCAGTGGCTCGAATCCGTCGAAGATAAAGTCCCCGCGGATGTCAGCCGTGTAGTTTAAGCTTCCAAATCTGACCTGATGGCCAGGGGCATAGCTTTCGATCTGCTCCAGATGACCAAGCGAATTGGCCCGCAGTGCGAAGCCGCCGAAGACGAAGATCTGTCCAGGGAGAAAGGTCTCACCCTAGACTGCATCGCTATTGATGATCGGAGGATCCATCGGGCCTAAAAGTGACGACACAGAGGAACTCTCAATGAAAGCACCAATGTGGGTGTCAAAACCGGCGGAACTCGGGTAGGGGGTCCCGAACTGTGCGTCTAGGCGGATGGTGACAGGAGACAAGGGACACGATGTTTTTACCCAGGTTCGGGCCCTCTCGATGGAGGCAAAACCCTACTCCTGCTTGATTAATATTGATGATATGTGTAGTACAAGAGTAGATCTACCACGAGATCAAGGAGGCTAAGCCCTAGAAGCTAGCCTATGGTATGATTGTTGTTTTGTCCTACGGACTAAAACCCTCCGGTTTATATAAACACCAGAGGGGGTTAGGGTTACACAGAGTCGGTTACAATGGTAGGAGATCTACATATCCGTATCGCCAAGCTTGCCTTCCACGCCAAGGAAAGTCCCTTCCGGATACGGGACGAAGTCTTCAATCTTGTATCTTCATAGTCCAACAGTCCGGCCAAAGGTTATAGTCCGGCTATCCGGACACCCCCTAATCCAGGACTCCCTCACCTGTGCTGCCTTATTGCTGCCACGACATGCTAATCCGATTTGTTCTTTGTTAAAACAGTCATGGCAGGAGATGATCGAGGACGTTCACTATCCTGCCCCACAGCCAGAGGATCACAATCGCGATGGAGACCATGGCTTTCGTGAGGATCCGGATATATACATAGAGTTCGATTATGGGGTATTTTATCAAGCGAGCCTTGACGGCTCAGAAGTGGCTATCACTGCCGACTACCCTCGCCCCTATCCCTTCTCCATCGTAAGTATTCAGAGGGCTCTTAAAAAGAAGTCCCTACTTGCACCTTTGTCATTTATACTGATCCAGACTTTAATAGGATCGACGCTCGGCGGACCGTACCTCCTCAAGGGCGGCCCCTACGCAGGGTAGTCATTCAAAACGAAAGGGGACCAGGAGTGTTCTAGAAATCTCACAATCTTCCAAGAGGTTTGTCCGCTTAATACATGCCTGGGCACGAGTTCGAATTGTTTAAAGTCTCCCTTTATCCTTGGTGTCAGGAGAAACATGTGACAGACGGTGGGAAAACGCCCTGCTAGCTGAATGTCAGCCAATCCGGTGCTGGACTCGCCAACTAGGACGAGAGTCGATGCAATGCCAGTTCCACTACCTCATGAGGATTCACACAATGTATTAGTCACGAATTCCGAGGTGGAGAGCGTAATGAATTACCGTCGATTGAAAGAGGTCATGCGCGTTATGGCCTTTTCTGAGCAAGAATTAACCGCACTCAGCTCGGTGGATGCATATATTCAAGCCGCTCGAGACGGACTTGCCGGAGTCACTCAGTTATTCTCAAAGGATATACATGTAAAAGTTTATGCAATTTTGATAGTCATATGCCAGTAGCCCCCGAGACTTGAAGCGGCGAGGCAAACCGATTTAAGGATCGATATGACCCGCAGGTTCTCAAAGATAAGAATACTACGCTATCCCAGGAGCTAAAGATAAATCGGACGCAGCTAAATGTCGTCACCGCCGAACTGGAGGAAATGAAAAAGGCCGCAATGAGCGTGTCCGGGAAGAAAAAACACGAGGAGGAAAAAGACAAACAATCCGAAGAGATAGAGAGCTTAAAGGCTCAGTTATCAGCCGCTTAGAAAGAAAATGAGAAGTTGAAGGGTGGCATGTTCAATATGTCTTCCTTTCTTTTTTTAAACAACCCTAGGGGCTCATGTTTAGTCCATAATTCAGAACGTCATGACTCTGTTGCTGCAGGTCTGTTTACTGGTCGGACTGAAGTGGAAGTATCCGGATATCAAGGCGACGTGCTGAAGGAACTGTCCGTGGTACATGCTCGGGCCCGGAAAGCCATGAGAAGTATGATCAAGGCATTAGGGCCATCCGATACCCCTCCAGAAAGTATGGAGGGCTTGGCAAACCTGTTCAGAGGTGCCCAGCGGCGGTTTGAGCTATGGAAGACATCCGCCTTCCGTGAAGGCGCACGAGAAGCCTGGGTGATGTTGGGTGGAACCCTAGATGGCCGATCTTTCACGAAAGGAGCAGATCCCAACTAAGAACACAGAGAACACATGGGGAAACACAAGGGAAAACACAAGAGGAACTCTCAAACCAATAAGATATAGTCACACATATGCTAGATCCTTGAAACACTAGAGGAGATACAAGATACAAAGTCAACAAGGGACGATAAAAAGGTAACCGGTTCTTCTCCGTGAGGAGGTCTTGATGGGGCCACCCAAGAGGGGGTCTTGAATCCAACATGGATCGTCTCCGTAGAGGGGCCACGGTCTCTCTCAAGGAGAAGATCCGTATGGATGAGAAAAGCTCTATCTCACATATGAGCTAAACCAATGCTAACCCTAGAAAGTAGGAGATGGGGGAGTATATATAGTCTAGGTGGGCGAAGGGGCACACAGGCCTCAGCCCTTACACTGTGCGCAGACTGGGGAGGCCAGATGTCCGGGCATCGGGCCGGATGTCCGGGTCTTCGCGAGGTGCCGGATGTCCGGGCTGGAGGGGCCGGATGTCCGAGCTGGTGCGGTCGGCCTCGAAGTTCTCTGGATAGGCGAGGTCCGAATGTTCGGGCGAGGGGCCGGATGTCCGGGAGCTCGGGACGGGCCGGATGTCCGGGCTGAAGTGTCATTTCTTTTGTCCTCTGGATAGGCTTGTCCGGGGTGGAGACCAGATTTCCGAGCCGGAGGCCGGATGTCCGGGCTGGTCGCGGGATGTCCGGGCTCTATAGACTTGGCCGCTAGCTCCTTGACGCTGGTGACGCTTCCAGGGGCCGGATGTCCGGGGTTCTGGCCGGATGTCTGGGTCCTGGGAGTTGTACTTGACTCCTTCCATTGGTTCTCCTCATCCATGAACTTGGCGGCTTATCCATCTTCACGAGCATCTTCGGGAGGGTCCTCTTGATACCTAATCATGCACAACATCTCAGACTTAGGTAGTAGCCATGTCTCGAGTGGATGATATGTGATACCACTAAGGAAGGAAGTCACCTCGTTCTCGAGAGCTCTAGCTCATGCCCGTGTCATGGGTCCTCTTGGCACTTAATGAGACGATGGTAGGTCCATGTGGATGACCGAACGATGCTCCGCATCATCTCCCCTCCCTTGGGAAAGATCCGACCTCGGATCGAAATCCTCATGACCATGGTACGGGGAGAGATCTTTGACGTTGAAGATGTCGCTCACGGAGTACTTGTTGCGTGGGATGTCGATCTTGTAGGCGTTGTTGTTGTAGCGTGCAAGCACCTTAAAGGGTCCATCAGCTCGTGGTAGAAGTTTGGACTTGTGTTCGTTGGGGACACGGTCCTTGCGAAGGTGTAGCCACACAAGATCTCCAATTTTGAATATCATGGGTTTCTTGTTGACGTTGAGCTTGGCCGTGAGTCGTTGTACTTGGCACTCAATGGTGTGCCTTGTATCTTCATGCATCTTCTTGAGGTAGTTGACTCGGGCACTCGCGTCCATATTTGTGCGCTCTTGGAGTGGTAGAGGAAGAATGTCCAATGGTGACAATGGGTTGAAGCCATAGACGACCTCGAAAGGGGACTTGCCGGTAATCGAATGTCTTGCACGGTTGTAGGCATACTCAGCGATATGTAGGAACTCCTCCCACTCCTTGATGTTCTTCTTTATCAACACGCATAATAGAGTGGAGAGTGTACGGTTCGTCACCTTCGTTTGGCCGTCGGTTTGTGGATGGTATGCCGTGGAGAATAGTAGCTTGATTCCGATCTTGGCGCATAATGTCTTCCAAAAGAAACTCAAGAACTTAACGTCACGGTCCGAGACAATCGTCTTTTGCACTCCATGAAGTCGCAAGATTTCCCTACAAAAAAGATTTACAACATGTGAAGTATCGTCTATCTTGTTGCATGGGATGAAATGTGCCAATTTCGGTCCACAACAACAAACACGGAATCCTTGCCATTTGTAGTTCTAGGCAAACCAAGGACAAAATCCATGCTAATATCTTCCCATGGTTGGTACGTTATTGGAAGAGGCATATAGAGTCCATGAGATTGAGCTTTAGACTTAGCTTTGCGACATGTAGAGCATCGGTTGGTGAAGCGGTTGACGTCGCGAAACATCTTTGGCCAAAAGTAGTTCTTGGAGAGTGTAGCAAATGTCTTGTCGCATCCAAAGTGTCCGATTAGTCCTCCTCCATGAGATTCTTGCAAAAGTAACAAACGAAGAGAAGACTCGGGGCTGCAAAGTTTGTTAGCTCTCATAAGATAACCTTCTTTGAGGTAATATCTATCCCAAGAAGTATGCGTCAAACACTTGGCATAAGGAATAGCAAAAGTAGGATCATGCGCATACAAGTCTTTTATGTGCTCAAAACCAATGACATTCAATTCAAGTTGAGTAATAAGCATGCATATACGGGAAAGCGCATCCGCCACAACATTTTCCTTTCCTTTGATATACTTGATGACATAAGGAAATGACTCAATAAACTCACTCCATTTAGCATGACGCTTGTTCAACTTAGTTTGACCCTTAAGATATTTAAGCGTTTCATGATCGGTATGGATGATAAATTCATGAGGGCGAAGGTAATGTTCCCATTCATGCAAAACTCACACTAAAGCATATAGCTCTTTGTCATAGATGGGGTAATTGAGTTGCGCTCCGTAGAGTTTTTCACTAAACTATGCTATGGGGCGCTTCTCTTGCGTTAACACACCTCCTATGCCATTACCACTAGTATCACAATGAATTTCAAAGGGTTTGTCAAAGTTGTGTAATGCAAGCAAGGGAGCATGAGTAAGCAAATTCTAAAGCTCATTGAATGCGCTATCTTGCGATGGTCCCCAAACAAAGGGTGCATTCTTCTTGCTCAAAGCATGTAAAGGAGATGCAATAGTGCTAAAATGCTTCACAAATCTATGGTAGAAACCGGCTAAACCAAGGAAACTACGCACTTGTTGCAAATTGGCTGGTTGGGGCCAAGTTTTAATAGCATTGATCTTAGATTCATCAACATGAATACCCTTAGAAGATACTACAAAACCGAAGAAAACAAGCTTATCAACACCAAAAAGGCATTTCTCCGTATTAGCATAAAGATGCTCTTTTCGAAGAGTTTGTAGCATGGTGCAAAGGTGGGTGACATGCTCTTTGAGAGATTTGCTAAAAATAAGGATATCGTCGAAGTAAACAACAACAAATTCACCAATGTATGGGCGAAACACATAATGCATAAGACGCATGAAAATACTTGGTGCTTCCGATAAACCCGTAGGCATGACTAGCCACTCATAGAAACCAAACGTAGTTTTGAAAGCGGTTTTCCACTCATCACCCTCTTGTATGCGTCTTTGATAGTAACCACTTTTGAGATCGATTTTGGAAAAAAAAATAGTGGCACCGCTAAGTTCATCTACCATATCATCAAGGCGTGGAATGGGGTACCTATAGCGAACGGTGATAGCATTGATAGGTCTACAATCGGAACACATGCGAAAGCTTCCGTCTCGTTTTGGTACAAGAATGACCGGTACGGCACAAGGACTTAAACTTTCACGCACATGTCCATGGTCCATGAGATGCTTTACTTTCCTTAGTATTTCTTTGGTTTCTTCGGGGTTGACTCGGTAGGGAGCCTTGTTTGGAAGTGGTGCTCCGGGGATGAGGTCGATGCGGTGCTCGATGCCTCGTAGTGGAGGTAGACCCGGAGGTAGCTCGTCGGGGAAAACATCTTGGAATTCCTGCAAAAGAGAAGATAACACTAGAGGTAGATTGTGAGAGGTGTTAGCTTTTGGTGCCTCATCTTTGCACACAAGTACATAGTGCATGACACTTGATGGGTTCTCACAAACTTCTCTCATCTCATGTTTGGTGGCGAATGGACTAAGTTGTTCTTGTCGTTCATCGTGGAGGCACTCAATTTGGGCTTGTGGCGCTCACTCTCTTTTTGGTGGTTTGCTCTCTCACTACTCTCTCTCATACGTCTCCAACATATATATATTTTTTTTGATTGTTCCATGCTATTATATATTCTGTTTCGGATGTTTAATGGGCTTATTTATACACTTTTATATTATTTTTGGGACTAACCTATTTACCGGAGGCCCAGCCCAAATTGTTGTTTTTTTTTGCCTATTTCAGTATTTCGTAGAAAAAGGATATCAAATGGAGTCCAAACGGAATGAAACCTAAGCGAGCGTGACTTTTGGAACAAACGTGACCCAGAGGACTTGGAGTGGACGTCAAGCAACCAACGAGGCGGCCACGAGGCAGGGGGCGCGCCTACCCCCACCCACCCCCCCCCCCCAGGCGCGCCCTCCACCCTCGTGGGCCCCTCGTGGCTCCACTGACCTACTTCTTCCTGCTATATATACCTACGTACCCCCAAACTATCAGAAGCGGCCACAAAAACCTAATTCCACTGCCGAAACCTTCTGTACCCGTGAGATCCCATCTTGGGGCCTTTTCCGGCGTCCTGCCGGAGGGGGCATCGATCATGGAAGGCTTCTACATCAACACCATAGCCTCTCCGATGATGTGTGAGTAGTTTACCTCAGACCCTCGAGTCCATAGTTATTATCTAGCTTCTCTCTCTTTGGTTCTCAATACAAAGTTCTCCTTGATTCTCTTGGAGATCTATTCGGTGTAATCTTCTTTTGCGGTGTGTTTGTCGAGATCCGATGAATTGTGGGTTTATGATCAAGATTATCTATGAACAATATTTGAATCTTCTTTGAATTCTTTTATGTATGATTGGTTATTTTGCAAGTCTCTTCGAATTATCAGTTTGGTTTGGCCTACTAGATTGATCTTTCTTGTAATGGGAGAAGTGCTTAGCTTTGGGTTCGATCTTGCGGTGGTCAATCCCAGTGACAGTAGGGGAAACGACACTTATTGTATTGTTGCCATCGAGGATAAAAAGATGGGGTTTATATCATATTGCATGAGTTTATCCCTCTACATCATGTCATCTTGCTTAAAGCGTTACTCCGTTCTTATGAACTTAATACTCTAGATGCATGCTGGATAGCGGTCGACGTGTGGAATAATAGTAGTAGATGCAGGCAGGAGTCGGTCTACTTGTCACGGACATGATGCCTATATACATGATCATACCTAGATATTCTCATAACTATGCTCAATTCAATTAATTGCTCGACAGTAATTCGTTCACCCATCGTAATACTTATGCTCTTGAGAGAAGCCACTAGTGAAACCTATGGCCCCCGGGTCTATTTTCCATCATATTAATCTCCCGTTATTTCCATTACTGTTTACTTTGCTTTCTTTACTTTTACTCTTTATCATAAAAATACCAAAAATATTATCTTATCATCTCTATCAGATCTCACTCTCGTAAGTGACCGTGAAGGGATTGACAACCCCTTTATCGCGTTGGTTGCGAGGTTCTTATTTGTTTCCGTAGGTGCAAGGGACTTGAGACTGACCTCCTACTGGACTGATACCTTGGTTCTCAAAAATTGAGGGAAATACTTACGCTACTTTACTGCATCACCCTTTCCTCTTCAAGGGAAAACCAACCCAATGCTCAAGAGGTAGCAAGAAGGATTTCTGGCGCCGTTGCCGGGGAGGTGTGCGCCAAGTCAAGTCAAGATTTGACTCCCAACAACAAGCCATTTTTGGCACCGTTGCCGAGTCTACACAAGTCAAGACATACCAAGTACCCATCACAAACTCTTATCCCTCGCATTACATTATTTGCCATTTGCCTCTCGTTTTCCTCTCCCCCAATTCACCCTTGTGGTTTTATTCGCCCTCTCTTTTCCGTTCGCCCTCTTTTTCGCTTGCTTCTTGTTTGCTCGTGTGTTGGATTGCTTGCTTGTCACGACGGCTCAAGATAATACTAAATTGTGTGATTTGCCAATACCAACATTAATGATTTTCTTAGCACTCCGATTGCTCCTCTTACCGAAGCTGAATCTTGTGAAATTAATGCTGATTTGCTGAATCTTGTCATGAAAGATCAATTCGTCGGCCTTCCTAGTGAAGATGCCGCTACCCATCTAAATAGCTTTGTTGATTTGTGTGATATGCAAAAGAAGAAAGATGTGGATAATGATATTGTTAAATTGAAGCTATTTCTATTTTCTCTTAGAGATCGTGCTAAAACTTGGTTTTCGCCTTTGCCTAAAAATAGTATTGATTCTTGGAATAAGTGCAAAGATGCTTTTGTCTCTAAGTATTTTCCTCCTGGTAAAATCATCTCTCTTAGAAACGATATTATGAATTTTAAGCAACTTGGTCATGAACATGTTTCACAAGCTAGGGAGAGGATGAAATTAATGATCCGTAATTGCCCTACTCATGGTTTGAACTTATGGATGATTATACAAAACATTTATGCCGGATTGAATTTTGCTTCTAGAAATCTTTTAGATTCAGTCGCGGGAGGCATTTTTATGGAAATCACTTTAGGAGAAGCTACTAAACTCCTAGTTAATATTATGGTTAATTATTCTCAATGGCACACTGAAAGATCTACTAGTAAAAAAGTGCATGCGATAGAAGAAATTAATGTTTTGAGTGGAAAGATGGATGAACTTATGAAATTGTTTGCTAATAAGAGTGTTTCTTCTGATCCCAATGATATGCCTTTGTCTACTTTGATTGAGAATAATAATGAATCTATGGATGTGAATTTTGTTGGTAGGAACAATTTTGGTAACAACGCTTATAGAGGAAACTTTAATCCTAGGCCGTATCCTAGTAACTCCTCTAATAGTTATGGTAATTCCTACAACAACTCTTATGGAAATTTCAATAAGTTGCCCTCTGATTTTGAGACTAGTGTTAAAGAGTTTATGAATTCGCAAAATTATTTCAATGCCTTGCTTGAAGAAAAATTGCCTAAGATTGATGAATTGGCTAGGAACATGGATAGAATTTCTCTTGATGTTGATTCTTTGAAACTTAGATCTATTCCACCTAAGCATGATATCAATGAGTCTCTCAAAGCCATGAGAATTTCCATTGATGAGTGCAAAGAAAGAACCGCTAGGATGAGCGCTAAGAAAGATTGCTTTGTGAAAGCGTGTTCTTCTAGTTTTTATGAGAATAAAGATGAAGATCTAAAAGTTATTGATGTGTCCCCTATTAAATCTTTGTTTTGCAATATGAATCTTTATAATGATGGTACTGGAGATGAGTCAGCTTTAGTTAAAAGGCATCCCAAAAATTCAGAGTTTTTAGATCTTGATGCAAAAATTGGTAAAAGTGGGATTGAAGAGGTTAAAACATTAGATAGCAATGAACCCATTATTTTGGATTTCAAGGAATTTAATTATGATAATTTCTCTTCGATAGATTGTATTTCCTTGTTGCAATCCGTGCTAAATTCTCCGCATGGTTATAGTCAAAATAAAGCTTTTACTAAACATATCGTTGATGCTTTGATGCAATCTTCTGAAGAAAAACTTGAGTTGGAAGTTTCTGTCGCTAGAAAACTTTATGATGAATGGGAACCTACAATTAAAATTGAAATTAACAATCATGAATGCTATGCTTTGTGTGATTTGGGTGCTAGTGTTTCCACGATTCCAAAAACTTTGTGTGATTTGTTAGGTTTCCATGAATTTGATGATTGCTCTTTAAACTTGCATCTTGTGGATTCCACTATCAGGAAACATATGTGAAGAATTAATGATGTTCTTATTGTTGCAAATAGGAATTATGTGCCTGTAGATTTCATTGTTCTTGATATAGATTGCAATCCTTCATGTCTTATTATTCTTGGTGGACCTGTCCTTAGAACGATTGGTGCAATCATTGATATGAAGGAAGGAAATATTAGATTCCAATTTCCGTTAAGGAAAGGCATGGAACACTTCCCTAGAAAGAAAATTAAATTACCATATGAATCTATTATGAGAGCCACTTATGGATTGCCTACCAAAGATGGCAATACCTAGATCTATCCTTGTTTTTATGCCTAGCTAGGGGCGTTAAACGATAGCGCTTGTTGGGAGGCAACCCAATTTTATTTTTAGTTTTTTTTGCTTTTTGGTTCTGTTTAGAAATAAATAATCCATCTAGCCTCTGTTTCGATGTGGTTTTGTGTTTTAATTAGAATTTGTGCCAAGTTAAACATATAGGATCTTCTTGGATGATAGTTATTTGATCTTGCTGAAAATTCCAGAAACTTTATGTTCGTGAAAACAATTGTTAAAAATCACCAGAATGTGATAAAATACTGATCCCAATTGCAGAAGATCAATAAACAAATTATTTAGGTCGTCCTATTTTGGCAGAATTTTTAGAGTTCCAGAAGTTTGCGTTAGTTACAGATTACTACAGACCGTTCTGTTTTTGACAGATTCTGTTTTTCGTGTGTTGTTTGCTTATTTTGATGAATATATGGCTAGTAAAAGAGCTTATGAACCATAGAGAATTTGGAATACAGTGGTTTTAACACCAATATAAATAAAGAATGAGTTCAATACAGTACCTTGAAGTGGTGTTTTGTTTTCTTTCGCTAATGGAGCTCACGGGATTTTCTGTTAAGTTTTGTGTTGTGAAGTCTTCAAGTTTTGGGTGAAGATTTGATGGACAATGGAACAAGGAGTGGCATGAGCCTAATCTTGGGGATACCTAAGGAACCACAAGGTAAATCCAAGGACACCAAAAAGCCAAAGCTTGGGGATGCCCCAGAAGGCATCCCCTCTTTCGTCCTCATCCATCGGCAACTTTACTTGGAGCTATATTTTTATTCACCACATGATATGTGTTTTTCTTGGAGAGTCTTGTATGATTTGAGTCTTTTTTTGTTAGTTCGCCACAATCATCCTTGCTGTACACACCTTTTAAGAGAGACACACATGATTCGTAATTTGTTAGAATACTCTATGTGCTTCACTTATATCTTTTGAGCTGTATAGTTTTTGCTCTAGTGCTTCACTTATATCTTTTAGAGCACGACGGTGGTTGTATTTTATAGAAATTATTGATCTCTCATGCTTCACTTATATTATTTTTAGAGTATTAAACAACATGGTAATTTGCTTTAATTGTGAAACTAATCTTCCATATTGAGTTCGTTGGGTATCATCAGAAGTTAGATGCTTGATAAGTGTTTTGAGATATAAAGGTGGTAATATTAGAGTGTGCTAGTTGAGTAATTGTGAAATTGAGAAATACTTGTGTTAAGGTTGGCAAGTCCCTTAGCATGCACGTATGGTAAAAGTTGTGTAACAATTTTGACACGTAGGTGTTGCTTCATTGCTTTCCTTATGAGTGGCGGTCGGGGACGAGCGATGGTCTTTTCCTACCAATCTATCCCTCTAGGGGCATGCATAGTAGTACTTTGCTTCGAGGGCTAATAAACTTTTGCAATAAGTATATGAGTTCTTTATGAATAATGTGAGTCCATGGATTATACGCACTCTCAACCTTCCACAATTTTCTAGCCTCTACGGTACCGCGCATTGCCCTTTCTCACCTTGAGAGTTGGTGCAAACTTCGCCGGTGCATCCAAACCCCGTGATATGATACGGTCTATCACACATAAGCCTCCTTATATCTTCCTCAAAACATCCACCATACCTACCTATCATGGCATTTCCATAGCCATTCCGAGGTATATTGCCATGCAACTTTCCACCGTTCCGTTTATTATGACATGCTTCATCATTGTCATATTGCTTTGCATGATCATGTAGTTGACATTGTATTTTGTGGCAAAGCCACCATTCATAATTTTTCATACATGTCACTCTTGATTCATTGCATATCCTAGTACACCGCCGAAGGCAATCACATAGAGTCATATTTTGTTCTAAGTATTGAGTTGTAATTGTTGAGTTGTAAATAATAAAAGTGTGATGATCATCATTATTAGAGCATTGTCCAATGTGAGGAAAGGATGATGGAGACTATGATTCCCCCACAAGTCAGGATGAGATTCCGGAACAAATAAATAAAAAAAGAGGCAAAAAAAGAAAAAAAGAAGGCCCAAAGAAAAAAAGAGAGAAAAAGAGAGAAGGGACAATGTTACTATCCTTTTTCCACACTTGTGCTTCAAAGTAGCACTATGATCTTCATGATGGAGAGTCTCCTATGTTGTCACTTTCATATACTAGTGGGAATTTTTCATTATAGAACTTGGCTTGTATATTCCAATGATGGGCTTCCTCAAAATGACCTAGGTCTTCGTGAGCAAGCAATTTGGATGCACACCCACTTAGTTTCTTTTGTTGAGCTTTCATATATTTATAGCTCTAGTGCATCCATTGCATGGCAATCCCTACTCCTATCATTGACATCAACTGATGGGCATATCCATAGCCTATTGATTAGCCGCGTCAATGTGAGACTTTCTACCTTTTTGTCTTCTCTCACAACCCCCATCATTATACTTTACTCCACCCAGAGTGTTATATCCATGGCTTGCGCTCATGTATTGCGTAAGAGTTGAAAAGGCTGAAGCGCGTTAAAAAGTGTGAACCAATTGCTCGGCTTGTCATCGTGGTTATGCATGATGAGAACGTTTGTTGGACAATATTGAAACATGGCCTAACTATATGATTTTGTAGGGATAAGCTTTCTTTGGTTATGTTATTTTGATAAGACATAATTGCTTGGTTGGAATGTTTGAAGTATTATTGTTTTTATGTCAACATTAAAATTTTATCTTGAATCTTTCGGATCTAAATATTCATGCCACAATAAAAAAGATTTACATTCAGAATTATGCTAAGAAGCATTCCACATCAAAACTTCTGTTTTTATCATTTACCTACTCGAGGACGAGCATGAATTAAGCTTGGGGATGCTTGATATGTCTCCAACGTATCTATAATTGTTTATTGTTCCATGATATTATATATTCTGTTTTGGATGTTTAATGGGCTTATTTATACACTTTTATATTATTTTTGGGACTAACCTATTAACCGGAGGCCCAGCCCAAATTTGTATTTTTTTGCCTAATTCAGTGTTTCGCAGAAAAAGGATATCAAACGGAGTCCAAATGGAATGAAACCTTTGGGAGCGTGATTTTTGGAACAGACGTGATTTAGAGGACTTGGAGTGGACGTCAAGCAACCAACGAGGCGGCCACGAGGCAGGGGGCGCGCCCACCCCCCCCCCTAGGCGCGCCCTCCACCCTCGTGGCTCCACCAACCTACTTCTTCCTCCTATATATAACTACGTACCCCCAAACTATCACAAGCGACCACAAAAACCTAATTCCACCGCTGCAACCTTCTGTACCCATGAGATCCCATCTTGGGGCCTTTTCCAGCGTCCTGCCAGAGGGGGCATCGATCACGGAGGACTTCTACATGAACACCATAGCCTCTCCGATGATGTGTGAGTAGTTTACCTCAAACCTTCGGGTCCATAGTTATTAGCTAGATGGCTTCTTCTCTCTCTTTGGATCTCAATAAAAAGTTCTCCTCGATTCTCTTGGAGATCTATTTGATGTAATCTTATTTAGCGGTGTGTTTGTCGAGATCTGGTGAATTGTGGGTTTATGATCAAGATTATCTATGAACAATATTTGAATCTCTCTAAATTCATTTATGTATGATTGGTTATCTTTGCAAGTCTCTTCGAATTATCAGTTTGGTTTGGCCTACTAGATTGATCTTTCTTGCAATGGGAGAAATGCTTAGCTTTCGGTTCGATCTTGCGGTGCTCGATCCCAGTGACAGTAGGGGAAACGACACGTATTGTATTGGTGCCATCGAGGATAAAAAGATGGGGGTTATATCATATTGCATGAGTTTATCCCTGTACATCATGTCATCTTGCTTAAAGCGTTACTCCGTTCTTATGAACTTAATACTCTAGATGCATGCTGGATAGCGGTCGACGTGTGGAGTAATAGTAGTAGATGCAGGCAGGAGTCGGTCTACTTGTCATGGACGTGATGCCTATATACATGATCATACCTAGATATTCTCATAACTATGCTCAATTCTATCAATTTCTCGACAGTAATTCGTTCACCCACCGTAATGCTTATGCTCTTGAGAGAAGCCACTAGTGAAACCTATGGTCGCCGGTTCTATTTTCCATCATATTAATCTCCCGTTATTTCCATTACTGTTTACTTTTCTTTCTTTACTTTTACTCTTTATCATAAAAATACCAAAATATTATCTTATCATCTCTATCAGATCTCACTCTCATAAGTGATCGTGAAGGGATTGACACCCCTTTATCGCGTTGGTTGCGAGGTTCTTATTTGTTTCTATAGGTGCAAGGGACTTGAGCGTGACCTCCTACTGGATTGATACCTTGGTTCTCAAAAACTGAGGGAAATACTTATGCTACTTTACTGCATCACCCTTTCCTCTTCAAGGGAAAACCAACGCAATGCTCAAGAGGTAGCACTCTCCATGATGGGTGGATTGCTTGTCGGCGATCACTTGGCTTGGAGACATAGGTCATAGCACGTACTCCTTTCCTTTCATCTTGAAGCTATAGTAATTTCTACGCTCGTGGTGGATGACACCTCGGTCAAATTGCCATGGCCGTCCAAGAAGGAGGTGGCAAACGGTCATTGGAATGACATCACAATCCAATGTGTCTTTGTAAGCTCCGATCTTGAAGGAAACTTGTACCTTATGCTCGAGTTGGATTGTGCCAGAGTCGCTTAGCCATTGAACCTTGTAGGGGTGCGGGTGCTTCATCTTGACCAATTGAAGCTTGGAGCATAGTTCTTCACTTGCTAAGTTATGGCAACTCCCTCCATCGATGATGACCTTGACGGACCTTCCATTGATTCCGGCCTTGGTGTGGAAGATATGGCATCTTTGGTCTTCTTCTTGTTGATGTGGAAGAGTCAAGACCTTGGAGACAACGAGAGCGGGGCTCGAATCTTCTTCAAAAAAGACTTGATCATCTTCATCGTCGTTCACTTGCCGGTGCATGGCCACTTGCTCAAGGGCTTCCATTTCTCCTTCACTCATAGAGTCGTAGGATCCGTCGTTGTTGAGGATCATGGTGTGCTGGCTTGTACACTCGAAAGACTTGTGACCTCGGCCGCCGCATGTGAAGCATTTGAAGGAACTCGTCTTGATGGTCTCATCGGTTGGGGTAGATGATGATGAAGCTTTCAGCTTGAAGTTGCTTGTATTAGGAGGACGACTTGAGCTTGTCGAAGTTTTCGTGTAACTTTACTTGCCGCCGTTGGTTGTAGATGGTTAGTCTGAGGTAGAAGGTGTTGGAGTCGTTGACGCTTGAGAGTTGGAGAAACCATAGGACTTGGATGAGAACTTGGTGTACTTGAAGTCATCTTGCACTTGGCGTTCCGCTTTGTTAGCTTGATGCACTAGCTCGATGAGGTTCGAGTATGGTTGGAAGTCGGCAATCTTCTTGATAGGATGGTTGAGTCCATTCAAGAAGCATGCCATAGTTTGCTCATCATCTTCCGTGACATTGGCTCGTATAATGGCAATCCCCATTTCCTTGTAGTACTCTTCAACGCTCTTGGTTCCTTGCTTTAGGAGTTGGAGTTTCTTGAAGAGGTCGCGGTTGTAGTAGTTTGGCAGAAGTGTGCTCTCATGACATCCTTCATTTGCTCCCAAGTAGTGATGGGTGGTTCACCTCTTGCCGCTCGGCACTCAATGACTTGTTCCCACCAAATGGGGACGTACTCTTGGAACTCAAGGGATGCCATCGCGATCTTCTTCTCTTCTTCATAGTTGTGCAAGTGGAAGATTTTGTCAACCTTCAATGCCCATGATATGCACTCTTCGAGGTCATTGCTTCCGGAGAACTTGGGCATGGTGAACTTTAGCTTGCCCTATCGTTGCTCTTCATTGTGTTGGGGTCGAGGATGATGACGCCCATGACGTTGAGGATTGACAATTTCATGTTGCTCTTGTCTTGGAGGATTTCCATTGTCTTCATTCTCTTGGCAAACTTGAGGTTCTTGTCTAACTTGAGGAGGCGCTTGTCGATCTTGACGAGGAACTTGACGATGCACACGTGATTGATAAATCCGCTCTTGAACTTCATCACGAAGCGCTTCTTGATGTTCCCGCGCTAGTCGGCCTCGATTGGCTACGGCACGACTTGAATCTCGAAGGGTGCATTGCGCCTCAAGTGCTTGAGCTTCTCGTGGTTGTTGTTCTTGGCGTTGTGCCTTGGCATCTTGTGCGTCTTGGTGTTGTCGCGCTCGCTCCTCTTGTTCTTGTTGTCGTTGGTGTTGCATCTCTATAATCACCTAGTTACGTTGTGACGTTTGATAGCACAAAAGGCATTCATCCGGTATCCGGGAGTTGCATAATATCATAGTCGAAGGAATATGTATTTGACATGAAGAAAACAATAGGAATAAAACTAAATGATCATTATGCTAAGCTAACGGATGAGTCTTGTCCATCACGTCATTCTACTAATGATGTGATCCCGTTATCAAATGACAACTGATGTCCATGGTTAGGAAACCTTAACCATCTTTGATCAACGAGCTAGTCTAGTAGAGGCTCACCAGGGACACAGTGTTTGTTTATGTATTCACACATGTATCTAGGTTTTCTATCAATAAAATTCTAGCATGAATAATAAACCTTTATCATGAATAAGGAAATATAAAACAACAAGTTTATTATTGCCTCTAGGGCATATTTCCTTCAGTACCTCGCTGCATGGAGCGATGCTTGGCGGCGGGCTTCCTCCCCGAGCACGAGGTCTATCCCCTGCGAGGCATCCTGACGTGCCTTGTCGAATGCTAGGACCCGCAGGGAGCGATGTCTGGCCACGTGAGGGAGGACCGCCTCGGCCCTGTAGATGAGGAAGAATGGGGTCTCGTCGGTAGGCTTAGTCACAGTGGTGCGGATTGACCACAACACAGACTGAAGGTCACCAAGCCAATGCCTACCGCAAGCCTCGAGATTCTTCTTGAAGCTCCTCGCCTTGAGGTCCCTCGGGACCTCCGCCTTGGTGCGCTCGGCCTGGCCGTTGCTCCGTGGGCGCGACACTGAAGCGTTGCAAATCTGCGTTCCAAGGTTAGCGCAGTACGTCCTGAAGAGGTTGCTTGTGAGTTCTGAGCCATTGTCAGTAATGATATGATTAGGAACACTGAAACAGCTCACGAGGCCCTTGATGAACTTGACGGCTGACCCAGCGGGGATGGTGCGTATGGGCTCCACCTCTTCCCACTTGGTGAACTTGTTGATGGCGATGTAGAGGTAGTGGTATCCTACGACCCCTCGAGGGAACGGGCCTAGAATAGCCAACCCCCAGACCACGAACAACCATGAGAGTGGGATGGTCTAGAAACCTTGCGCGGGCTTGTGAATCTGCTTGTCATGGAATTGGCAAGCCTTGCAGGATCGCAGGAGCTCGGTGGTGTCGTTGAGCGTCGTTGAGCGCCGTCGGCCAGTAGAAACCGCTACGGAACACCTTTCCCATGAGGGTGCATGACGAGGAGTGGTGCCAGTAGTCCCCCATCATGGATATCAGCCAACAACCTGCGCCCTTGCTCTTCAAATATGCACCGCAGCAAGACGTCGTTGGGGCGTCGCCGGTATAGCATGTCGTCCTGCAAGCAATAAGCAAAGGCCTGGCGGACCATGCATTACGCGTCGTCCTCCTTCTCTGGCATGACGCCACGGAGCACGTACGCCTTGAACTCCTCGATCCAGCAGCCCGCCTGAGGTTCCAGCGCTAGGAGTGAGTGAGCTCCTGAGGTCGGGGCCGTCGGCAGCTCCTCCCTGACAACACCGAACCCGCGGCCGTGGGGGCCGTTGACGGCTTGTGGAGCCTTTGCTCGAAGACACCAAGCCTCTGGGGCTTGCGACGGGATGCCCTCTTGGCGATGTCATCTGCTTCCTTGTTCGCCCCCCCCCCCCCGGGACATGCTGCAATTCCAAGCCCAGGAAGCGTTTTTCAATTTTAGGTACCTCTTCCAAGTTAGCCTCCATGTGCTTGTCCTTCAGCTTGTACTCTTTGTTGGAGAAGTTGACGAGGAGTTGGGAGTCACCCTTGATGGTGAGGCGCTTGATTCCTAGGCCGGCCACGGCCCTAAGGCTAGCAATCAAGCTCTCATACTCTGTGATGATGTTGGAGACCTTCTCATCGCGCCGAAAGCAAAATTGCACGACATAGTAGAGCTTGTCCTTGGTTGGCGAGACGAGCACGACTCCAGCCCTCACGCTCTGCCACGCAAAGGCACCATCGAAGTGCATGACCCATCCGTAGGGTGCTTCGTTGCCCGGCACGAGGGATTGGCCCTCATACAGCCCCCGATCAGGAGCGTCGGTCCACTCTGCCATGAAGTTGGCCAGGGCCACCCTCTTGATGACCTTGGTCGTGCTGAACTCCAGCTGGAAGGCCTGCAGCTCGATGTTCCATTCTGCAACCCTCCCCACATGGTTAGGGCTGTGCAGCACCTTCTCCAAAGGATATGCCGATACGACCTTGATGGGGTGGCCTCGGAAATAGTGATGCAGCTTCCTAGAGGCGGCGAGGAGTGCGAGCAGGAGTTTCTGCTACATCGGGTAGCACGCGTATGCATCGGGCAACACGGTGCTGACGAAGTACACCGGATGCTTAATGAGGGGCGAGGAGTCAGGGACGTCTTCCTCCGCGGGGGGCACGAGGGACTCGTGACGCTCGGAGGTCGACGAAGCAATGGGATCCCCAGGAGCATCGCCCTGGGGCAACGAAGGTTGCGCGGCTTCTCACGGGCTGCCTTGCTTCGAGCCCACGCCGGCAGGTCCCTCCCTGACCGCCACGAGCGTCGCACTGTCTTAGTGGGGCGTGGACGCCAGGTAAAGCACCATGGGCTCATGCGGACTGGGCGCCACCATGACAGGCGGGCTCATGAGTTATCGCTTAAAGTCTTCGAAGGCCGCCTCAGCTTCCGGGGTCCACTCGAACGGGTCCTTCTTCTTCATTAGATTGAAGAAAGGGAGGGTGAGCTCGCCAAGCTTGGAGATGAAGCGCCCCAAGGAGGTCACGCACCCGACGAGGTTCTGGATCTCCTTGAGGGTCTGAGGAGGGCTCATCCGCTCTATTTCCTTGACCTTCTCGGGGTTGGCCTCGATCCCTCTTTGCGACACCAGGAAACCCAGCAGCTTGCTAGACGAGATCCCGAACACACACTTCTCCGGATTGAGCTTCTGGTTTATGTTGTGCAGGTTGGTGAATGTTTCTCCTAGGTCTTTGATCAAGGTCCTTGCCTCCCGTGACTTGACTACGATGTCATCAACGTATGCCTCCACATTCCTCCCCAGCTGCGGCCCGAGCACGATGCGCATCAGTCGCTGGAAAGTTGCCCCAGCGTTCCGCAACCCGAAGGGCATGCAAGTGTAGCAGTACACGCCACACAGGGAGATAAAAGTTGTCTTCTAGACATCCTCTATCATCATCTTGATTTGATGATATGCGGAGAAAGCATCCAAGAAGCACAGCAAATCGCACTCGGTAGTGGAATCCACAATCTGGTCGATACACGAGAGCGGGAAAGGGTCCTGAGGGCAAGCCTTGTTGAGGCTTGTGAAGTCAACGCACATGCGCTCCTTCCCTCCTTTCTTGGGGACGATCACAGGATTCGCCAACCAGTCCGGGTGGCGTACTTCCCAAATGACGCCGGCCTCTCGGAGCTTGGCAAACTCCTGGACAATGAACGCTTGCTTCTCTTGTGCTTGACATCGCGCTTTTTGCTTCATCAGGCGCGCACTAGGACACACCATCAAGTGGTGCTCGATAAGATCCCTCGAGACACCAACCAAGTACGACGCTTCCCACGCAAACACGTCTTTGCTAGCCCTCAGGAAGCCAACTAGTGCCTCCTCCTAGCACGAAGGAAGGCCCGCACCGATGGTGAAGGTGGGGTTCGAGCCCCCTGGGTCGACAGACACCTTCTTTGTCTCAGCCCGGTCCTGAGAGAACAACTGCTTTTTCTTAGTGGGCGTGGCCTCCTGAGCCTCCGGGGCGCCTACAGTGGAAGGGCACGAAGTGCCGCGGCCCTGTAGGCGAGCTTGAGAACCCGGACCACATATTTTGTATCCCCGACCACCGTGATGACACCGTTGTTGCCCGGCATCTTGACGACGTTGTAGCCCGGGTGGGTCGCCGCCATGAACTTGGCAAGGTCCGGATACCCCAGGATGGCATTGTACAGGAGGCCGATGTGGGCAACGTCAAAGTCGATGAGCTTGGTGTGGTAGTTTTCGCGCGTGCCAAAGGTGACGGGGAGGTGTATCTGCCCTAGGGGAGTGGGCGAGCCCTTGACCACCCCTAAGAAAGGCTGGGTGGGGAGGAGTAGGTCGTACGACACTTGAAGCAGGTCGAAGGTTACCACCGAGAGAATGTTCAGGTCGGCGCCTCCGTCGATGAGGATCTTGGTCACCGCGGCATTGCTGATGGTGGGCGTGCATAGCATGGGTAGGGCACACGCCACGGTCATGGCCTTGGGGTGGTCTCTGGAATCAAAGGTGATGGCTGTCGGTGTCAAAACCGGCGGATCTCGGGTAGGGGGTCCCGAACTGTGCGTCAAGGCCGGATGGTAACAGGAGACAAGGGACACGATGTTTTTACCCAGGTTCGGGCCCTCTCAATGGAGGTAATACCCTACTCCTGCTTGATTAATATTGATGATATGGGTAGTACAAGAGTAGATCTACCACGAGATCAAGGAGGCTAAACCCTATAAGCTAGCCTATGGTATGATTGTGTATGAAGATGATTGTCCTACGGACTACAACCCTCCGGTTTATATAGACACCGGATAGGGTTAGGGTTACACAGAGTCGGTTACAATGGTAGGAGATCTCGAATATCCGCATCGCCAAGCTTGCCTTCCACGCCAAGGAAAGTCCCATCCGGACA
The DNA here is from genome assembly GCA_032464435.1 of Aegilops umbellulata. Taxonomy (NCBI): domain Eukaryota; kingdom Viridiplantae; phylum Streptophyta; class Magnoliopsida; order Poales; family Poaceae; genus Aegilops; species Aegilops umbellulata. The sequence continues at coordinate 294,740,782 of CP136057.1, forward strand.
CGGGAGGAAGTCTTCAATCTTGTATCTTCATAGTCCAGGAGTCCGGCGAAGGTATAGTCCGGCTACCCGAACACCCCCTAATCTAGGACTCCCTCAGTAGCCACTGAACCAGGCTTCAATGACGACGAGTCCGGCGCGCAGATTGTCTTCGGCATTGCAAGGCGGGTTCCTCCTCCAAGTCCTTCGTAGAAGATTGCAAACACCAAGAGTAGTGTCCGGCTCTGCAAAATAAGTTTCCACATAGTGCCATAGAGAGAATAATGTTAACACAAATCAAATCTGCTGACGTATTCCGCAATGCATCATCGCACTACAGCCAAGTTCTTTACATAAATCGTTTTTACTCTTCCACCTCAGCACGTTTAGCGAGGCGGTTTCCTTGGCACGTCTTGTCAAAGCAGAGATCGTGTGCCCTTTTTACGGGATTCTCATCAACACAGACGTGGGTAACCCAACCGTGTCCGTTAGCACGTTTCCCTTGATTAAAGGCGAGTCCCAAATGGTTACGGGGAGGGCTGTTGGTATTCCACCTCTTATAAAGAGACCAAGGCCTTACTTCTTTTTTCAATCTCAATCGTGTTCGCCCGTCGCCTCGAGTTCCAACACCCCAGGCTCCAGATTCCAGGCGCTTCGGACCTTCGACAATGTCCGGTTCTGACCTTCAAGGCCGGTGGACGCCCTCCTCCGTCACGGAGGAGGACGTGCTAAAGTTAAGGGAGGCTAAGTTCTTGACCGGTGAAATTTCACATAGGTTGCCTGCTCAAGGGCAGGTCATTCCCAGTCCCCAGCGCGGTGAGAGCGTGGTGTTCATGTCTCACTTCCTCCGAGGGTTGGGCTTCCCAATGGATCCCTTTGTGAGGGGACTGCTGTTTTATTATGGGCTGGAATTTCATGATTTAGCTCCGGAGTCCATCCTCCATATCTCCTCGTTTATCGTCGTGTGTGAAGCGTTCCTCCGCGTCACCCCTCACTTCTAATTATGGCTCAAGACCTTCAAAGTGGAGGCGAAGATGATCAAGGGACGTCATGCAGAGTGCGGAGGCGCTGTTATAAGCAAAAATGTTGATGCTCCATGGCCCGAGGGCTCTTTTCAAGAGGAGCTAGGCTTGTGGCAACGAGAGTGGTTTTATATCACCGCTTCCCGGGGCACCAAGTGGGTGGCGCCTCCTGCCTTTCGCTCGGGTCCCCCATCATGGCTAGTGTCATGGGTTAACAGAGGGTTAGATTGGGGTTTGCCCAAAGACGTGCCCTTGTTGCAGGGCCGTATTAAGGATCTCTTGGAAGGAGACCTCATCCTGGTCAAGGTGACGCAGGTCATGCTGATTCTCCGAATATTGCCCGGCAAACGTCGCTCCCTTCGCCTGTGGGAGTTCAATCCGGAGGGACCGCGAGCTCTCCAGAATTTCATGGGCGCAACGCCCGTGGAGTTGTATAAACTGTTCTTCGGATCACAAGAAGCGTGTCCGGATTTAATCGAGGACACAGGCCTAAGCTACAATCGCCCGGATACTCAAGTAAGTAACCTTGTGCCCGGACCTTCTATTCGCATAATAGTCATAAACTTGCCCTTAAAAGAGCTGTCCTTTTAAACAGGAGTGGATAGCGAAGGCAAAGCTGATAAGGTGTCTAGCTCCCCTTCCCGAAACCGGGCTGGATCCCGTGCTAGTCAGGATGCTGGAGATAATGCCTTTGGAGGGAGGCGAGGGGGAGGACAAGGAAATTATGGCCTCCTCGAAGGAGGCCGCTTCGAAGGGAGGAACCGACAATTCCTCTCCTAAAGGGAAAAAGAGAGCTGCCTCTGACGACCCGGAGACCATGGCCTCGAAGCGGGAGAAAAAGTCTTCGTCAGAGGGTCCTACGCCGGGGAGTTCCTCGGCCGGACTACGTACTCAAGGAGATCAGCCCTCCAGCGAGCCGTGAGTAGAAAAAGATTTTCCTTTCGAGGGATGAGGGAAATCCGTGATTTATATCTGAGAAGTTTAACCGAATTTTTACCTTGTAGTTCGGACCTCAGCCCTTCTCAGCAGAGCTCGTCTTCGGGGGAGCTTCTTCCGGAGATGATGGAGAGCGGGACGCCTCCTTCTGTTGTGCCGCCTAACAAGGCGGGCGACCCTGAGGTGTCGTCACGGAGGGTTTCTCCGAGTTCGGTAGGGGTGGAAGATAGCTATGGGCCCCCCCAAAGTTCTCCGCGTCCGGCCTTCGAAAGAGGTCATGGGACAAGTCCGGCACCGTCTGGTGCTCGGCCGGAGGAGCTAAAGGTTCTGATGGGGCGAGCTTCTATTTCGGAGGGGCACCGTGCATTGATGGGCACGGTGATTGAAAGGATTTCATCCGCAGAGACCAGATTGCGTGAGGCCGTCGAAAGTTTATTGACGGGTTTTGAGGTACATTAGATAATGTACACTTTTGTCAGTTGCACATAAATAAGATGCGCCCTATGTAGATAGTAGCCCCTGAGACTCTACGCGTCGTCAAGAAATGAAGGCACGCGGAGGATCATAACCCCAGGTCTAAAATGTCGCCTTTTAATGTAGGCTGCAGGGTGTCCAGAATCAAGCCGAACTGCTGGTTTTGCCGAACTAAAGCGGCAACTGGACGTGGCAGATGCCGACATCGCGCTTGTCAACAAGCGGTTTGATGAAGCTCAAGGTATGTGATTCCTTGGGCAGCATTAGGTAAGAAGAGTTTTATGCCAGTGTCTTACCATGTGTGTGTGCTTGACGCAGATGGTGCGGCCGCCGTCGAGAGTCTTAGGGCAGAACTTGCCCGAGCTAAAGATCAAGCCAGGAAAAGTGATGCGGCTGCCAAGAAAGCCCTTGAAGAGCTGAGAGCCGAACAGGCTGCTCATTGCCGAAGCAAGGAAGAGATGGCCGGGATGGCCGAAAAGTTAAAGAGCACTGCAGACCATTGCATACTTCTTGAGAAAGAAGACCAGGTGAGACAGATGGTTCTAGAGAAGGCCGTTGCTGATGCCAAGGACGCGCGCTCTGCAATGAGAGCTGCGAAGGAGGAGCTGCGTCAGGCCGAACAGATTGCGGCTAGAAAGCCCTTCATGCTGCGAAGAAAATTTTGCGATCCGAAGTTTGCACCGTTGGACCGAATGTGGAGTGTGGAGGATATCTATCTGGATTTGGCAGCGAGTGCTGCTGATGTGACCGAACACTTTCGAGATCTGAAAGATCGCGAAGTGGAAAAGCTGTTCTGGTCGCAATTTCACAATCCGGAGCATCCACTGGTAGTGGACGATCGTTTGGCTCAATGGGCCGAACTTAATAGGTTGTCCGGACTCGCCATGAAGTACGCCATGGGTCATCTGTGGCCGGGGAGGTCGGAGCCGAAGAGTTATTTCAGCTTGGTCTAGCAATTCCTTGACGCGGTGCCGCGCATTAATGCAATGAAGAGGTCGGCGTGCATACAGGGTGCAAGGATGGCTCTTGCCCGTGTCAAGACATACTGGGCAGAGATGGAGACCACCGTTATTGCGTCCCGAGATTCGGATAAAAGCCGAGTGTCCTCCGAGCACTATTTTCAGGAAGTCCTTGAAGGCGCTCGTGTAATAGAGACGCAGTGCTCGAAGGATGCTATGTTATTATAGCATATGTAATGATGAAGTAATATTTTGATAAACTGTAGTGGCCTTTTTATACTTGTGCCTTCAAGTATTGTGAACACCTCCTGTGCGGCCGTTTAAAATATATATAAAATCTGAAAGATGGCAGTCGTTGGCTTCAGCCCCCACGCACATAGTGCGGGGGTGCTCGCAGAAGATGCATTTTCACACTTAACCCAACGTCTTGGTCCTACAAAGGAGGTCATAGCGCAGCGGGCCAGGCAACCAGACTATAATGCTTTAACACTTTCACTTAGCCATAGGAGCTTGACAGTGGGACTATTTAGGTAGCCCATTAGTGGCGACTGTGCTCGCCCGAGTTCGGGGCGCGTATGTGCCTGACCGGGAAGCGGCCCTTCGTTAAAGCGGAGGAATCCGATAGATTCCGATAGGTCATCGGGTGGCTGACCAGTCTCACGCTACATCATGACAGTCAGTTTTCGGCTTTCTCTACTGAGGTGCTTGCCCGGCCGAACCGGGGCACAATCGCAGTAGTTCTCCTGGTGCTACCTTAGCCGATAGAGCGGAACGTAAGGTAGTCGAACTCAGGAGCCGGGCAGCCCAACATTTGACCAAAGACATGATTCAGAGCTGATGCATATAATGCCAAAACTCGCGACGCCGAACACTCCCTAAGGTGTTCGGTCTTTTATGAGTGCGGGCGAAACAACACTCCTTGCTAAAAAAGCCCCTAGTGTCCAGGTACGTGCAAAAAATTCTGACGTGGCCACATGCCAAGACGCCAGCCTCCTCCTTGGTTATATTAGAAAAAACCAGGGGATGTGTAGCAACAAGAGACAGTAAAAAAGGTTTACGCACGGTCTTAATCTAAAAAGAATCATTTAGGACGGGTCCCTACTGCACGTCTGCGCATGTGTCTCCGTTGTGCCGTATCCTGGACGGGCGCCGCATGACGTTCATCTGTAAAAGAGAGGAACTAAATTAAAAACGGGTCGTGCCGAACAAAAAGTTTAAAATAAATGAAGTATAATATATAAAACTGAGCTTTATTGTCTCTGCATGTAGCCCCTAGTGCGGGGGTATATAGCTATTAAGCATGTATTAATGGTGATTTGATACCGAACTCGTCTATCCGCTTTCGTGGTCTTTAATGACCTATTTCGATGTTTTTTGGCCGATGAGGCCATTTTACTGTGGGGCTGTCAAAGCGGCCGCATAGTCCTCCGCTTGGGGGAGGTGCGCTTTAGTGCTTCCCTTTCAAAGAGATGATGCCTCGTGGACCGGGCATCTTAAGCGTGAGAGATGCATAATGCGGTATGGCGTTAAAGCGAGCGAAAGCTTCGCGTCCCAGTAGTGCTTGATAGCGACTTGAGAACGGGACGACATGGAAGGTCAGCTTTTCGCGATGGAAGTTATCGGCAGAGTCGAATATAACTTTGAGCCGGAGAAAACCCATACAATGGGTGTCCGGACCAGGTGCTACCCCTTGAAAGGAGGTTTTGCTGCGGCGGATTCCTGCTGGGTTTATCCCCATGTGATGGATTGTATCCTGATATATCAGGTTTAGTCCACTGCCGCCGTCCATAAGGACATTTGGAAACTGGAATCCACCGATTATTGGCTCGAGTATCAAGGCAGTCCAGCCTGCATTCTTGATATTTCTAGAATAATCTAGCTGATCGAAGATGATTGGTTTTAACAACCACTGGCAGGACCCTTTGGGGATAGGTCTCGTGATGCGTACCTTTGTGGGCACCGCACATTTTGTTATGCGAAGTGAGTTCACTGTTTTTACTTCTTGTGGGAAGTTCTTTTGTTTCATGGTGCTCTGCTTTTGGGGTTCGTCCTCGTCTTCGCTTGGTGTGTTGAGCCCCTTGTGTCCGGCATTGAGTTTGCCGGATTGTTTGAAAACCCAACAATCTCTGTGGGTATGGTTAGCAGGCTTCCCAGGAGTACTGTGTATCTGACATATCCTGTCCAAAATTTTATTTAAGTTGGACGGATCATCCCTGTTATCCTGGAGGGGTGGTTTTGTCTGATTTTGTCGTGAGCCTTTGAATCTGGCATTGACTTCCGTGCTCTTCGGACTTTTTTCTTTAGTCCGGCGACGATCCTTGTTGTGTCGCGGTTTTTTGTTTCCATCCCTAGTTTCAGATGTACTTGGGCCGCTGGGGCTGCACCTTGCCAACCAGCTGTCCTCTCCTGCGCAAAAGCGGGTTATGAGGCTTGTGAGTGCGGCCATTGTTCTTGGCTTTTCCTGGCCGAGGTGTCTGGCGAGCCATTCATCTTGGACATTATGCCTGAAAGCTGCTAAGGCTTCGGCGTCTGGACAGTCGACTATCTGTTTCTTTTTAGTGAGGAATCTATTCCAGAACTGCCGAGCTGATTCTCCGGGTTGTTGAGTTATGTGACTAAGATCGTCTGCATCCGGAGGGCGGACATAGGTCCCTTGAAAATTTGCTCGGAAAGCATCCTCGAGCTCTTCCCAACTTCCAATTGTGTTTTCGGGAAGGCTCTTGAGCCAATGCCGGGCTGGCCCTTTAAGCTTGAGGGGTAAATATTTAATGGCGTGGAGATCATCTCCTCAGGCCACATGTATGTGGAGGATATAGTCCTCGATCCAGACTCCGAGGTCTGTTGTTCCATCATATGCCTCTATGTTGACGGGTTTGAATCCCTCTAGAAATTCATAATCCAGAACCTCATCGGTGAAACATAGGGGATGTGCGGCGCCCCTGTATTTGGGTGTGCCGGATTCTGATGATGGATTTTTTGCATTGCTTACAAGAGCTTGCTTTCTTGGCCCATAAATGGACCTAGCTGGGCCATGATGCGAATCCTTAGGTGGGTCGCATATCGATTTAAGTGCGGAGCCGCTTGCCGCTTTATGGGGTCATCTATCCGACCGTGTGGCTTTCTTATTTTTTTGAATGCGAGGGCTCTAGGGCCTCTTCGTCGAATTCGGGCAGTAGCTTTCTTTTCGGATAGCTTTTAGTGCGGCGACCGTCGCCGTATTTATCTGCGGTGTTGACTACTTTATTCCATCCAATCCGGAGTGCATCTTCCGCTGTCTTTAGCTTCCGTTTCTGCTTTTCAGGCTGCGTGCAGTTGTGACGAGCCTCTTTTGGAGACTCTTCTGCTCCATGTATTTATCCGGCGTAAGGTCGTCTGGAATGCCGTTTTTGCCGGGGGAGGGCGTTTCGGTTTCTCTCTCCGTGTTGCCCTGTTCGGATGGCTGCTCTAAGGCCTGCTCGTCGTCTACCGGCTTGTCCTGCTCTATGGCTGGGTTTTTATCAAGGCATGGCTTGGGTCGGCGTTTATGCCGACGCTTTGATTGCTTTCCGGGGGGTCGATCTCCTGTTCCATCCCCTTTTTCCTTGTTGTCACTTCCTTTAGGGGTATCCACCATGTACACATCATTAGATGAGGTGGCTGTCCAATGCTCTATGGGCGTTGGTTCCTCGGTATCTCCTGCATCGTCATCCATGATGTCGATGTCTGCAGAGTCGAAGTTGAGCACGTCGTTAAGGTTGTCGACGATGGCTACCAAGTGGGTGGTGGGTGGGCTTTGAATTTCTTCATAGTCCGTATCCCATCCTTGTTGACCGTAGTCCGGCCAGGGCTCTCCTGATAGAGAGAGAGACTTGAGAGAATTCAGGATGTTGCCAAAAGGCGAGTGCTGAAAGATGTCTGCGGCGGTGAACTCCATTATCGGCGCCCAATCGGATTCGATTGGCAGGGGCGCGGGGGTTTCGGAGTCCGGAGAAGGGTCCGGACCCTCGGAGTCACGGGTCACACGGAGTGCGGGGCTGGCGTTCGGCTCGATCGCCTTTGAGATCACAGCCCCCGAGGTGACGTCCAACCGCTCATCCTCAATTGGCGCAATAGGCTCCGAGTTAGGGGTCGGAACCGGTGCGTGTGCGGCCTCCAGGACACCGTCCGGAGGCAGAGCTAGATCATGCCCCTTGAGATAGTGCGGCGCGCTTGGCTGTGGCTCGAACCCGTCGAAGATCAAGTCTCCGCGGATATCAGCCGTGTAGTTTAAGCTTCCAAACCTGACTTGACGACCAGGGGTGTAGCTTTCGATCTGCTCCAGGTGACCAAGCGAATTGGCCCGCAGAGCGAAGCCGCCGAAGATGAAGATTTGTCCGGGGAGAAAAGTCTCACCCTGGACCTCATCGTTGTTGATGATCAAAGGAGCCATCGGGCCTAAAAGGCGACGACACAGAGGAACTCTCAATGAAAGCACCAATGTCGGTGTCAAAACCGGCGGATCTCGGGTAGGGGGTCCCGAACTGTGCGTCAAGGCCGGATGGTAACAAGGGACAAGGGTCACGATGTTTTTACCCAGGTTCGGGCCCTCTCGATGGAGGTAATACCCTACTCCTGCTTGATTAATATTTATGATATGGGTAGTACAAGAGTAGATCTACCACGAGATCAAGGAGGCTAAACCCTAGAAGCTAGCCTATGGTATGATTGTGTATGAAGATGATTGTCCTACGGACTACGATCCTCCGGTTTATATAGACACCGGATAGGGTTAGGGTTACACAGAGTTGGTTACAATGGTAGGAGATCTCGAATATCCGCATCGCCAAGCTTGCCTTCCACGCTAAGGAAAGTCCCATCCGGACACGGGACAAAGTCTTCAATCTTGTATCTTCATAGTCCAGGAGTCCGGCGAAGGTATAGTCCGGCTACCCGAACACCCCCTAATCCAGGACTCCCTCAATGGCGGTTTCAGGCCCAGTGCTGCAGTTCACAGACCCGCATTGTGGCTGGGCAGTACCTTGACAATGGAGAAGCTGCTTGATGCGGTGACCAGACGCAGGCGCCTACAATCCACTAATGATGCACGCGACCATGTGGGGCGCCGGAGCTGCGAAGCGCGTGACAAACTGGTGGCAGAGTTCCTCCCAAGAGGAGATCGAGGCATGCGGGAGGCCGCGGAGTGCTACCTCTTGAGCTTGCGTTGGTTTTTCCCTTGAAGAGGAAAGGGTGATGCAGCAAAGTAGCATAAGTATTTCCCTCAGTTTTTGAGAACCAAGGTATCAATCCAGTAGGAGACTACACGCAAGTCGCCTCGTGCCTACACAAACAAATAAGAACCTTGCAACCAACGCGATAAAGGGGTTGTCAATCCCTTCATGGCCACTTGCAAACGTGAGATATGATAGAGATAATAAGATAAATATTTTTAGTATTTTTATGATATAGATTGAAAGTAAAGATTGCAAAGTAAAAAATAGATTGGAAACTTATATGATGGAAAATAGACCCGGGGGCCATAGGTTTCACTAGTGGCTTCTCTCAAGATAGCATAAGTATTACGCTGGGTGAACAAATTACTGTCGAGCAATTGATAGAAAAGTGCATAATTATGAGAATATCTAGGCATGATCATGTATATAGGCATCACGTACGCGACAAGTAGACCGAAATGATTCTGCATCTACTACTATTACTCCACACATCGACCGCTATCCAGCATGCATCTAGAGTATTAAGTTCATAAGAACAGAGTAACGCATTAGGCAAGATGACATGATGTAGAGGGATAAACTCAAGCAATATGATATAAACCCCGTCTTTTTATCCTCGATGGCAACAATACAATATGTGCCTTGCTGCCCCTGTTGTCACTGGGAAAGGGCACTGTCGGTGGGAAACGACACCTATGAGAACACAAGAATCCCTACTACAGTTGCCGGGGCGCAGGGTTGCAAGAAGAGTGGGATCAGTAGTCAGCACGAGGATCGTTTACCCAGGTTCGGGCCACGAGGATGCGTAAAACCCTAGTCCTGCTTTGGTGGATGTATTTCAGAGAGTTCTTGAGCTCTCGAACTAGCTATGGCGGGTGCGTGGTTCGGAAGAGACGAGTCCTTCTCCAGTACGCCATGGGCCTCCTTTTATAGTCGAAAGGGGCTGCCACAGTGGCATACAGGAGGTGGAAAGGCATACAGTGCTACGAGCTTATCGCTCGTATTATAGGACAAGACGCATTTAATGCATCGCTTAGGTGTCCTGTTGCTTTACTGGGGACGGGAACGAGGCTCGTCCCATCCGTCACCGCTCCTCCTTGCTTCGACACGCGTCTTGGTCAGTGATGCATGTGGTGCCATGTAGGCGGGCAGGCATTTGAGGTGGCGCGGTGGTAGAGCCTCCATGAAGATTTGTATGCCGCCACGCAGGCGCTTGCTGAGTTGGCCTGGGAGCTGCATGTTGCCACGCAGGTGCCAGCCCAGCTGGTTGGGCTGGCAGCTGCATGCGAACGGCGGTGGAGACTTGGCTGGTGCGGGCCTGGAGGTGGCCTTGCTGGCGCCCTTGGCGAGGGCCTTGCTGGGTGGCCCGACAAGGGACTTGCCATGGCGCGCTGTTGTCCCTGGCAAGGATCTTGCCGGGGGTCTTGTGGTTCCCCTCGGCAAGGATCTTGCCGAGGATCGCTATCTTCTAGTCCTCATCTGATCTTGAGTATGTCATCACAAAGATCTGCATGCCACCACAGAGGTGCCTCCCGAGCCCTAGCCCAACATGGTCGATAGTGTTGGAGACCGTGGGCTCGAGGTGGCTCGCTCTGTTGGAGTTTGGGCGCGCTACCCCGGCAAGGGTCTTGCCGGGCCTGCTGAGGCCGTCCCCGACAAGGGTCATGCCGGGGGAAACTGCTCCGCCCCTCTGCTTCTTTGTGTTCTTGGTCTTGGCGTTGTTCTGGCTCTCTTGGGCTTCTATTTTGCCTTGGTTCACCTCCCCTGTTCTGCTTGGTGCGGCCGTGGGCGCGGCTCCGACTGTCCGTGCACAGGTAAAGGGGTACAAAGGTGCGCCCCTTCTTTTGTACACCGACAGGAGTCCCCGGGCCTAGGCCACACATAAGCACGACACGTTGTTGGGCCAGGCCCAAAACAGTGCGTGACCAGGTGGGGCGGTTTTTTCCGCGGTAAAACTTTTCGCGCGTTGCGCTTCCCATGACCCGCGCGCGACATGGAGGGGCGTGCGTGACGTGGGCGGCATGCGTGGGGAGGTTCCCGCACGCATGCGTCACATCGCAGTAAAGAGGCGACTTGCGCCTTCCCCGTAAAAAGAGGGAGGCGTGGTGGCGCGGCTCATTTACTGGATGGACTCGGGTCGCGGTCTTCAAGGCGCCCATGCCCCCTGATCACGAGGCGGGGAACGGTCGCCTCACCTGTCCTTTCGACCCTGCACGCTCGCCACGCATCCTTCATGCAGGTGGCGAGCTGTGGAGGCGGGAAACCGGGCCATCGCTGGTTGGAGCAGCGGGTCGGTCCCGATTCCCTGCGCCCCCGATGGCTGGATTAGCTGAGCGGGGCGGCTGGGTCTCGACCCCGCCCCTTTATAAAGAGGGGGAGAGAAGGAGCGCCACCCCACATTCTTCAGTACCCATCCTTCTTCATCTTCGCTTCTCTCTTCCATCTGCCATGGAGAAGGGGAACCCCGGTCCCTCGACGGTGGCAGCGAGGGTCGCCGCTCGACAGCGCGTCCCTCCTCCTCGACAGCGCGTCCCTCCTCCTCGACAGCGGTGGCGAAGCCGGCCGTGAGGGGAAGAGGGAGGGGGCGAGGCTGTGGGTGAGGTCGAGCGAACCGGCAAGGTCGCGAGGGCCGCCGCAAAGGCCGACAAGGTCTTCAAGGGGCTCTTGTTCAAGTTTCCGGCAGGAGTGGTCCCGCTATGCAATAATTCGCGCCAGATCGAAATCATCGCCATTATGCCGGACTACAACGCGCATGGCCCTCACCCGAGCTGGGTCGAGCCGGAGGACGTCCAGGTGCAGGAGTTCTTCGATACTCTGCACGAGGGATACGTCAACACCGACACCGAGCGACTGCTCGTCCAGGACACCACCCAGGCGGAACTGGACTACATTGCCACCAGGGCAAGGGAGGCATAGCTTGCCGAGGAGGCCAGCAGTGCTGGTGGTGTTGAGGACAAGGCCGCGGAGGTGGAGGAGCTCGCCCGGTGGGCGGCGGCCGGCCGGGAAGCCAGCAGCGTCGGCACCGAGGCTTCTCTGGTTGAGGATGCGGCCGAAGAGTCGTCGGAGGTGGAGGCGGGGCTATTGACCCTCCGGCCACGGGGAGAGGGTGAGTCCTGCGGCGGGCCACTTCTGGCGAGCCGGTATGGCTCGCCACGGCCGCACGGCGGCCAAATTCTCTAGAGGAGTACGTGCATCAGACGAGGGCCGCGGCGGCGAAGAAAGTGGTGAAGGCCGCGGCGGCGAAGAAGAGATCATCTGCCTCCTCTTCGCCCAAGCACGCCCAGACTCTGCCCTCCTCCCCTCCTCCAGCGGACACCGACACGGGGGTCACCTTCGACTTCGGATCCCTCATCCCGAGGAGGAAGAGGAAAACAACAGATGAGGAGGTGGACGACGAATAAGCATCTGGCTTTTTTCCCGTCATCTCTGTCTCCTCAATCTGTGTTGTTTGTCTTGACTCGTTTTCAGCTTTGCACAGACGTGGAGACGCTGGCCAGAGGGTGAAGAGGGCCAAGACCTCGGCGGGCGGCCAGCCCCCGGCTGGTACTTCAAGGGCGCCACTGGGGGTTTTGAGCAGCCCGGACAACAGCCCCCAACGTAAGTTCACCGCTCACTCCTCGTCGACATGTGTCAGGGGTATGATACTTTGGCGCTGACCTTGTCGCATATGCAAGAGGAGAGCAGCAGCGGGAGGAGCCATAGAGGGCTACTCCCACCATGACGCCCCCATCGACCACACCGCCTTGAGGGGCGTCCCCAGCAAGGGCGCCAAGCACCGGGCCCACACACATGGAGGAGGAGGAGAACTTGGGCGCTGGTGGCTTCGCCTCGGCGCCAGATGTCGGCTGGGAGGGGACTTCTGCTTCCCAGCCCGGAACTGGTGTCGGGACCCCGATCCTAAGCCACATCGATCCAGCATGTAACACATCATATCACCTTGCGGCCTCACGCACGGTACTCCCACGGGTGCCACCTTACCTGGCCCGGGACCGTTTGCGTCTTTTGGCTCACGTATATGATAATGTCGCTAGCATCCATATGACAGAGAACCCGGGCCGACATGGCTAGTCGTGAACCCAAGGCGGCACTAACCCATGAGGACAGGCATACATGAATCACATCGAGCATGTCGGTCATCAACGTATAAATCCGGGCTGTAGCACTGGGCTAACAGGACTCCGGTGACCCGGGCTGTAGCAGGCTAGGCAGGACTCCGGATAACACCGCGTGACATTTCCCCGAAGGGACAGACACAGGAACGAAGTGAAACACATGCCGGCCAGTCAAGTGTTCCGAGCAGTAGTGCTGGGCTAGCAGGACTCCGGTGAACCGGGCTGTAGCGGACTACTATCGCTCAGAAAGCACTAGACTACATTTCCCATATGATAGGCTGCCAAGGATAAACAACTAGATTGTCGGATCCCACACATAGCAATACACGTCACACGAACGCATAACATGCAAGTATGTGCTGTACAACATGGCATCACAACATAACGCAAACTTATATAGATAAAGGCCCAAAAGAGCCACATAGCATTAAATACAAACAGGGTTCACATGACCCATCATTCAGAGCATACAAGCAACAAGCGGAAGCATTACATGTCTGAGTACAGACAACTACAAAAGAAAAAGGCTGAAGCGTCTGACTATCTACAACCTCCGATCAAGATCGTAGCTGAGGTACAAGCTACTTGTCGAAGTCCAAGTGGAACTACTAGTGAGACAGATGTCTCATCTGCAAAACATAAATAAAGCAAACGTGAGTACAAAGGTACTCAGCAGGACTTACATCAGATCCTATCATACATGCATTAGTATCAAAAGGTAATGTGGGGTTTTAGTTGCAGCAAGCCAGCTTTGACTCTGTGGCTATCCTGTTCTACGACTGCTGGTAACTCTTTTGAAATGGCGCACACGAGTCCACTAATCACCACATCAATACACTACTATGGATTCATTCCCGTCTCACCATGAGAAGGCCATCCATAGCACTCACACTTAGCTTGAGCATTTTAGAGTATCCACTTCAAGTTGTCTATGTACCACGTAAGCATCCAAGAAGTCCATAACCGAGGACATGGCTATTCGAATAGATCATGATAACCCTGCATGGGTGTACTTCTTCACACACGCTCTCACCACTTATCACCATGTACACGTCATGTATCTCGGCAACCTTCAAGCGGAAGCCTGGCGAGGGTGTCGGCCACGACCTGACTAACCACACAAGACTCTAGTCCAGGTTTATCGCCTATTCGGGTTCCATCCGCAAGGAGATCCGGCCGGGGTGTCGCTCACGGCCCCAAACGATGTGTGCAGGGTTCCCGAGCCCACCATCCGGGTGCCACTCGGTACACTGGGCCACGTGTGCCTAGTCTGTCCCAAGCCCACCTGGCCGGGTGCCACTTGGTAGACTACTAACACTACCTACAAACACCAGAAACTATTTGCGACTCCTGGACAGAGATCAAGTTGGTTAATAAGTCGAGAGGGGCCGAGTTACCAGAACCCAATGTGTGGTAGTAGCTAATCATTGGACAACATACATAGAACTCAGTGCTTAAGGATGGTTCCAGTGAGACAACCCACCATGTACTCCTACATGGCCTCTCACCGCTACCTTTACCAAATCGTGTTCACACGCTTAACCCCCAGCATCAGAACATAACATATCACTCCAATCCATTCCCAATGAACCAGACCTGACACAACTCTAAGCAATAGCAGGCATGGCATGGTAGGAACACAACATGGCTCAATCAACTCCTACACATGCTAGTGGGTTTCAACTATTTACTGTGGCAATGACAGGTCATGCAGAGGAATGGGTTCAACTACCGCAGCATAAAGTAGCAGTTGTTTCGTTGTTGTCCTAATGCAATAAAAGAGAGTAGGAGCGAGAGTAGGATCATATCGGAATGAACAAGGGGGTTTGCTTGCCTGGTAGATCAACAAGTGGGGGGGGCACTGCTCCTTGGACAGGTACTCTGGATCGGTCTCCGAAGCAAAGACCTATCGAGAAGGAACGGTGTCGACAATCAAACACAAGCATATGCAACAATATGATGCATGAATATGGCATGAATAGGTGATGTGGTTTGAGCTAATGCAACTAGTATTCAAATTGAATGAAGTCCATTTGAACCAAGGGTTCAAATGCAACTCCAAATTTAGCTCTTAGATATGCCATTTGTATGTTTCACTTATACAGCAGTTTTAACTTGGTTTTTCATGCATTAAACTGGTACAGATGGATAGGTTGCATTTTTCTGATAATTTTTCATATATAAATTATTTCAATCCGAGCTACGGTTGAATTGATATGAATTTTTGAAGTTTTGAATATTTTCTAGAATTTCCTGTTTTAAAATAATTCCAGAAAATAAATAATTGCGCCAGCATGACGTCAGCACTGCATCAGCGGTCAACGGCGCTGACCAGGTCAAACCTGACGTGTGGGGTCCACACGTCAGTGACACGGGGTTATTTGCTTAATTAAAAGGATTAGGGGGCACGGGGCCCACTGGTCAGTGTCAGTGGTTAATTAGGCGGTGATTAGCACTAAGCTGATCACCTGGGCGACGGGGCCCACCCGTCAGGCCGGCGAGGTCGGCGGCGGCGACCACAGGACGCGGAGGCGTCCGCGTTTCAGGCCACGGGGGCGGCGGCTAAGGGCACCGGGACGAAGCCCGTGCTCTCCTGCATCCAGCGGAGCAGGTAGGAGGAGAAGGGGTGGCCGGAGCTCGCCGGAGCGCAGCTCGCGGCGGCGGCCGGAGCTCGAGCTCGAGCGGCTGCGGGTTACAGAGCACGGGGAGGCCACCCGAGGGGCTCTGCGGCACCCTCGTGGCACCAGGAGCACGGTTACATGCTCGGTTGCGGGCTGCGGTGGCCAGGGCGACGGTGGCGACATGAACGGCGGCGAGGAGCTACGGCCATGGCGGGGAAAGGGGCTACGGTGCGAGAACGGAGAAACGGGGAGAGGGGGACGGCGTAGAAGCTCACGGCGGTTCGGACGAGGCGGTCGGCGAGCTCGGGGAGGGGCTGGAGTCGGCGGGGCGGCGAAGATGATCTCCGGCGACCGGAGATGAAGGCGGCGGCGATGGCGGCTCCACGGGGCACTCCGGCTTGCGTGGATCGGCGAGGAGGTAGCTAGCAACGAGTCGGAGCTCCTGGGCGCAGCGGCAGGGCGAGGGGTGGCCGGTGGCCGCGGTGTTGGCAAACGGCGGCGACGGAAACGCTCGGGGTTCGCGGGAGAGAGCGATGGAGAGGGAGAGAAGTCCGGGGCGAGAGCGAGAGCGGCGTGGGGCGTCGTGGCGACGTCCGGGGCGTCTAGGGCGACGAGGAGGAGAAGCAGGAGGTGGCGGGGGACGTGGCCCCGGCCAGACGCGTGGTCGCGCGCGCCGGCGCGTGCCCCTGCCTTCTGTCGTCGCCAGGAGGACGACGGTTGGCGGCTGGGCCGGACTGTTGGCCACTGGGCCAGGCCAGGCCTCAGATGAGCACAGGTAAGTTTATCCCTTTCTTTTTCTTTCCTATTTTCTGACATTTGTTTTGGTTTAATAAAAATACTAAACCATTTTATTTTATTATGCCAATTTTTGTAGGGGCTAATGGTATTATTCCAGAGCTCCTCAACAAATGGCACAATTTTTGGACATATAATATATATATCACATTTATATATCCAAGCAAATAATTATTGCATTAATTCCAAATGCCCAAAATAAAATACTTATGAGGTCCTGAAAATATTGGTTTGATTTTTATCTCTGTCCAATATTTACAGAGAGCAACATGAGCATTTCTTTGGACCCTTTTGGAGCAATTTTTATCTGGGTCATTTCCAGAAATGATTTCTGAGGGTTTTACAATCCCCATTTCAAATTTAAATGAAATTTAAACATGATGCACACATGACTAGCTAGCCTTGAGCATACCAGAACTAGGGATGTGACAACTCGCCCCCACTCGAAAGAATCTCGTCCCGAGATTCAGGGGTCGATGGAAGAAGGTGGGGTACTCCAGTCGAAGACGATCTTCACGCTCCCAGGTAGCTTCTCTCTCGGAATGATGAGACCACTGAACTTTGAGAAACTTAATGTTCTGGCGTCGAGTGACACGCTCTGCTTGATCCAGAATGCGGATGGGGTACTCTCGATAAGTGAGGTTATCTTGGAGATCAAGCGTTTCGTGGTCCACTCCGTGGATGGGATCCGAGAAGCAACGCCTGAGTTGAGAGACGTGGAAGACATCATGAACTCGAGAAAGATGTGGGGATAGTTCCAACTGGTAGGCAACCTCTCCTCGTTTAGCGAGAATGCGAAAAGGACCAATGTAATGAGGAGCCAACTTGCCCTTGATACCGAAACGATGGGTACCCTCAAAGGGGTGACCCGAAGGTAAGCCTTGTCGCCAACTTCATAAGCCACTTCCTTATGACGACGGTCATACTGGCTCTTTTGACGAGATTGGGCTGTTTTTAAATTCTCACGAATGATGCGAACTTGCTCTTCTGCCTCCTGGATCATGTCCGGTCCAAAGAATTGTCTTTCACCGGTTTCTGACCAGTTCAAAGGTGTTCAACATCTTCGTCCATACAGAATCTCAAAAGGAGCTTTCTTGAGACTGGATTGGTAGCTATTGTTATAAGCAAACTCGGCGAAACGAAGGCACTTCTCCCAATCCATACCGAATGAGATAACGCAAGCTCTAAGCATGTCTTCGAGGATTTGGTTAACCCTTTCCACCTGACCACTTGATTGAGGGTGGAAAGCGGTACTGAAGGAAAGATGGGTGCCCATGGCAGTTTGGAAACTCTCCCAAAAATGAGAAGTGAAAAGACTACCACGGTCTGAATTGATCTCTAGTGGAACACCATGAAGTGAAACTATTCGAGAAATATATAAGTCAGCGAGCTGACTGGCTGTGATATTCTCTCGAACAGGTAGGAAGTGAGCCACTTTGGAAATACGATCAATGACTACGAAGATAGCATTATTTCCTTTCTTGGTCCTGGGAAAGCCGGTGATGAAGTCCATACCAACCTTATCCTATTTCCACTCAGGAATAGCTAAAGGCTGAAGGGTGCCAGCAGGCCTTTGATGCTCTGCCTTAATGCGATGACAAACGTCACAATTAGCAACGAAGTCAGCGATTTCTCTCTTCATCCTAGTCCACCAGAACCTCTGGCGTAGGTCCTGATACATCTTAGTACTACCGGGATGAATCGTGAGAGGAGATTCATGAGCCTCTTTAAGGATCAGTTGTCGTAGATGTTGATTCTTGGGAACCACCAAGCGATTCTCAAAGGAAACAACACCTCGATCATCTATAGAGAAACTACCTCCAACTCCCTTGTTAATGTTTCTCTTGATCCGTGAAATTCCCGTATCCTGCTTCTGAGCAGAGATGATTTGATCCACAAGAGTAGGTTTCGCCACCAAGGTAGAAAGGAATCCATGAGGAGCGATGTGAAGGTTAAGCTTACAGAATTCCTCATGGAGAAGTGGTTGGCCCTGCTGCAACATGAGATTGTTGCAATAGGACTTACGACTTAGCGCATCAGCCATGACATTGCCCTTGACTGGGGTGTAGGTAATCCCTAAGTCGTAATCTGAGATCAACTCCAACCAACGTCTTTGCCTAAGGTTCAAATCTGGTTGGGTGAAGATATACTTGAGACTTTGGTGATCGGTGTAAATCTCGCAACGTTTACCAAGAAGGTAATGTCGCCATGTCTTAAGTGCATAGACTACGGCTGCAAGCTCTAGATCATGTGTAGGATAATTATCCTCGTGTGGATGCAACTGTCGAGATGCATAGGCAATCACATGACGATCCTGCATAAGAATGCAACCTAGTCCCTGTCGTGAGGCATCGCAGTAGATAACAAAGTCTTTAGTGAAATCCGGTGGCACAAGTATGGGAGCAGAAGTCAGGCGTCTTTTCAGTTCCTGAAAACTGTACTCACACTGTGGGGACCACTCAAACTTTTTATCTTTCTTGAGAAGTTCCGTGAGAGGTTTGGCCACTTTGGAGAAGTTCTCAACGAAGCGGCGACAATAACTGGCTAGACCAAGGAAACTCCTAACTTGTTTAACGGTTTCGTGTGGAGTCCAATCAAGAACGGCCTGAACTCTCTCGGGATTGACAGCAATGCCCTTACCAGAGATCACGTGGCCTAGATAGGTCACTTCTGGCAACCAAAATTCGCACTTGGAGAACTTGGCATAAAGGCGGTGCTCTCTGAGTTTTTCTAGCACAAGTCTAAGATGTTCGGCATGCTCTTCCTCGTTCTTCGAGTAAATAAGAATATCATCGAGGTAAACCACGACGAACTTATCTAAGTACTCCATCAAGATCGAGTTCATCAAGCGGGAGAAGGTAGCTGGAGCATTAGTTAGACCAAAGGACATGACGGTGTACTCGTACTGGCCATAACGAGTGACAAAAGCCGTCTTAGGAATGTCCCCGTTTCTGATCTTGATTTGGTGGTAGCCTAACCTCAAATCCATCTTGGAAAAGACTGAGGATCCAGCGAGCTGATCATACAGATCGTTGATCCTGGGAAGCGGATACTTGTTCTTTATCGTGACCAAATTAACGGGACGATAATCTACAACCATCCGGTCCGTACCATCCTTCTTCTTGACGAAGAGGACGGGTCAAGCCCAGGGAGAAGAACTAGGACGGATGAAACCCTTTTGCAAGGATTCATCAAGTTGTTTCTTAAGCTCGGCTAGTTCTAAGGGTGCCATCTTATAGGGTCTCCTAGAGATTGGAGCAGTTCCTGGGATAAGATCTATGACGAACTCTACATCCCTGTCAGGTGGAATACCTGGCAGTTCTTCTGGAAAGACATCCGGAAAGTCACGGACTACCGGGATATCTTCAAGGTCGGGGAGAGGGCTGGCATTAAGAGAATAAAGCTGACGCTTTGCAATTTTGGTGGAGACAGTGACTATCTTGCCAGATGGGTGTGTGAGCTTAACAGACCTGGTATAACAATCAATCTTGGCATAATGAGCTTTCATCCAGTCCATACCCAAGACGATGTTGATAGCTGTAGACTTGAGGGCTATAAGTGATGCAAGGAATACAAGTCTATCGACAAGGATTTCATTACCATGGCTTATTATGGTAGTTTGCCATCTAGACCCTGGAGTTTGGATTTCAATTGGAGTTGGCATATCACAAAATGACATGTCGTGCAAACGAGCATAGCCTTCAGAGATGAAGGAATGAGATGCTCCGGTATCGAAAAGAACCGAAGCTGGATGACAGTTGACAAGGAGTGTACCAAGAACGACATCTGGATCATCATGAGCGTCTTTGGCTGAGACGTGATGCACACGTCCACGTTCAGTGGGAGCTGTCTTGACACTAATCGTCTTGCATGATGGCTTACCGCGGCCAACAGACTTCTTGGGCGGGGGTGGAGCATAGCTGGCTTGAGAGCAGTCACGTGCATAGTGTCCTGGCTCTCCGCATGTGAAGCAAGTCCCTGAAGATGGACGTGGACCCGCATTGACAAGCGGTCTGCCAATAGGCTTGGGTGGTGCAAATGGCTGAACTGGGTGAGGCGCCACACAAGATGGCCTCGGTGAATAACCGGGTGGAAGAGCGGAGTTCGGAATCCAAATCCGGCGCTTCTGAGAACTAGAACCGGAGGAAGAAACCAAATCACGGGTGTGCTTGCGAGACTCCTCATAGGTGAGCTGAGCTGTCTCTGCGTTAATGGCCTTGTTCACAAGAGCCTGGAACGTACTGCAATGGTGCAAATGGAGATCACGACGCAACTTGGGGTTGAGACCCTTCCGGAACCTAGCCTGCTTCTTGGCGTCTGTGGACACTTCTTCTGTAGCATAGCGGGCGAGGTTCTCAAACTCTCTACTATAAGCATCAACAGCCATCTTACCCTGGGTGAAACTACAGAACTCTTCTCTCTTGCGATCGATGAGGGCTTCAGGAATGTGATGCTCGCGAAAAGCCTCGGTGAAATCTCTCCAGGTAGGAATTTGACCGACTGGAAGCATAGCCTCATAGTTCTTCCACCAAAGACTAGCAGGACCTTCCAGATGATATGCAGCATAGGTGACCTTGTCACCTTCAGCTACGTTCGCAGAACGGAGCTTGTGTGTGATACTATGGAGCCAGTCATCTGCATCGAGTGGTTCAATGGAATGATGGAAGGTGGGTGGTTTCAGACGAATGAAATCATGGATGGTCGCTGAGTCTTTGCACCGATGTGCGGTATTCTCCTCGATACGTGCCAACAAGCGGTTAGACTCACGCTTGTTCCTCTCCATCTCTAACATGAACTCTGCCAACGAAGGTTGGTCGGGAGGATCCTCCTCATCCCTACCACCTCCGTGGTTCAGGCAATGAGCAACAGAACTTCGGTTAACTGACGACATCCTGAGAAGCGGAACCAAGGACAAGGTCAACAACAACTATAGTATGCAACAGGTAGCACAAAGAAATTTAGTATCTCTCAAACTCCTAGGACAATTCTGGCAGCATAACGGCAGTAAAATGCTCAGAATGAGACATTCTGCAAAAGATGGGGTAGCACCATACTCAACATCATCAGTCAAGGTTCTGAGACATTACTAAACAGACTACACCGGAGGTACTCGAACTGGGATAAGACTCTGATCAACCAATCCTAAGAGACTACGGATTAGTAACACGTGATCCTGATAGACAGAAGAGATAGCCTAGTTCCTTGACCCCGTAGGAAAGATAGGATGACTCAGATCAGAAGGGCATGAGATATAAGGAGTAAAAACAGCCTTACGTTCCCTTCCACAATCAATTCCCCTATATAACTAAAGCATTTCTAGACTCAACTTCGACCAGGTGGGCTTGGAAATCCTACAGGCAGTCAGGCTCTGATACCAAAGCTGTCGGGACCCCGATCCTAAGCCACATCGATCCAGCATGTAACACATCATATCACCTTGCGGCCTCACGCACGGTACTCCCACGGGTGCCACCTTACCTGGCCCGGGACCGTTTGCGTCTTTTGGCTCACGTATATGATAATGTCGCTAGCATCCATATGACAGAGAACACGGGCCGACATGGCTAGTCGTGAACCCAAGGCGGCACTAACCCATGAGGACAGGCATACATGAATCACATCGAGCATGTCGGTCATCAACGTATAAATCCAGGCTATAGCACTGGGCTAACAGGACTCCGGTGACCCGGGCTGTAGCAGGCTAGGCAGGACCCCGGATAACACCGCGTGACATTTCCCCGAAGGGACAGACACAGGAACGAAGTCAAACACATGCCGGCCATTCAAGTGTTCCGAGCAGTAGTACTGGGCTAGCAGGACTCCGGTGAACCGGGCTGTAGCGGACTACTATCGCTCAGAAAGCACTAGACTACATTTCCCCATATGATAGGCTGCCAAGGATAAACAACTATATTGTCGGATCCCACACATAGCAATACACGTCATACGTACGCATAACATGCAAGTATGTGTTGTACAACATGGCATCACAACATAACGCAAACTTATATAGATAAAGGCCCAAAAGAGCCACATAGCATTAAATACAAACAGGGGTCACATGACCCATCATTCAGAGCATACAAGCAACAAGCGTAAGCATTACATGTCTGAGTACAGACAACTACAAAAGAAAAAGGCTGAAGCGTCTGACTATCTACAACCTCCGATCAAGATTGTAGCTGAGGTACAAGCTACTTGTCGAAGTCCAAGCGGAACTACTAGTGAGACAGATGACTCATCTGCAAAACATAAATAAAGCAAACATGAGTACAAAGGTACTCAGCAAGACTTACATCAGATCCTATCATACATGCATTAGTATCAAAAGGTAATGTGGGGTTTTAGTTGCAGCAAGCCAGCTTTGACTCTGTGGCTATCCTGTTCTACGACTGCTGGTAACTCTTTTGAAATGGCGCACACAAGTCCACTAATCACCACATCAATACACTACTATGGATTCATTCCCGTCTCACTACGAGAAGGCCATCCATAGCACTCACACTTATCTTGAGCATTTTAGAGTATCCACTTCAAGTTGTCTATGTACCACGTAAGCATCCAAGAAGTCCATAACCGAGGACACGGCTATTCGAATAGATCATGATAACCCTGCAGGGGTGTACTTCTTCACACACGCTCTCACCACTTATCACCATGTACACGTCATGTATCTCGGCAACCTTCAAGCGGAAGCCTGGCGAGGGTGTCGGCCACGACCTGACTAACCACACAAGACTCTAGTCCAGGTTTATCGCCTATTCGGGTTCCATCCGCAAGGAGATCCGGCCGGGGTGTCGCTCACGGCCCCAAACAATGTGTGCAGGGTTCCCGAGCCCACCATCCGGGTGCCACTCGGTACACCGGGCCACGTGTGCCTAGTCTGTCCCAAGCCCACCTGGCCGGGTGCCACTTGGTAGACTACTAACACTACCTACAAACACCAAAAACTATTTGCGACTCCTGGACAGAGATCAAGTTGGTTAATAAGTCGAGAGGGGCCGAGTTACCAGAACCCAATGTGTGGTAGTAGCTAATCATTGGACAACATACACAGAACTCAGTGCTTAAGGACGGTTCCAGTGAGACAACCCACCATGTACTCCTACATGGCCTCTCACCGCTACCTTTACCAAATCGTGTTCACACGCTTAACCCCCAGCATCAGAACATAACATATCACTCCAATCCATTCCCAATGAATCAGACCTGACACAACTCTAAGCAATAGCAGGCATGGCATGGTAGGAACACAACATGGCTCAATCAACTCCTACACATGCTAGTGGGTTTCAACTATTTACTGTGGCAATGACAGGTCATGCAGAGGAATGGGTTCAACTACCGCAACATAAAGTAGCAGTTGTTTCGTTGTAGTCCTAATGCAATAAAAGAGAGCAGGAGCGAGAGTGGGATCATATCGGAATGAACAAGGGGGTTTGCTTGCCTGGTAGATCAACAAGGGGGGGGCACTGCTCCTTGGACAGTTACTCTGGATCGGTCTCCGAAGCAAAGACCTATCAATAAGGAACGGTGTCGACAATCAAACACAAGCATATGCAACAATATGATGCATGAATATGGCATGAATAGGTGATGTGGTTTGAGCTAATGCAACTAGTATTCAAATTGAATGAAGTCCATCTGAACCAAGGGTTCAAATGCAACTCCAAATTTAGCTCTTAGATATGCCATTTGTATGTTTCACTTATACAGCAGGTTTAACTTGGTTTTTCATGCATGAAACTGGTACAGATGGATAGGTTGCATTTTTCTGATAATTTTTCATATATAAATTATTTCAATCCGAGCTACGGTTGAATTGATATGAATTTTTGAAGTTTTGAATATTTTCTGGAATTTCCTGTTTTAAAATAATTCCAGAAAATAAATAATTGCGTCAGCATGACGTCAGCACTGCGTCAGCGGTCAACGGCGCTGACCAGGTCAAACCTGACGTGTGGGGTCCACACGTCAGTGACACGGGGTTAAACAGGGGGTTATTTGCTTAATTAAAAGGATTAGGGGGCACGGGGCCCACTGGACAGTGTCAGTGGTTAATTAGGCGGTGATTAGCACTAAGCTGATCACCTGGGCGACGGGGCCCACCCGTCAGGCCGGCGAGGTCGTCGGCGGCGACCACAGGACGCGGCGGCGTCCGCGTTTCAGGCCACGGGGGCGGCGGCTAAGGGCACCGGGACGAAGCCCGTGCTCTCCCGCATCCAGCGGAGCAAGTAGGAGGAGAAGGGGTGGCCGAAGCTCACCGGAGCGCAGCTCGCGGCGGCGGCCGGAGCTCGAGCTCGAGCGGCTGCGGGTTACAGAGCACGGGGAGGCCACCCGAGGGGCTCTGCGGCACCCTCGTGGCACCAGGAGCACGGTTACGTGCTCGGTTGCGGGCTGCAGTGGCCAGGGCGACGGTGGCGACATGAACGGCGGCGAGGAGCTACGGCCATGGCGGGGAAAGGGGCTATGGTGCGAGAACGGAGAAACGGGGAGAGGGGGACGGCGTAGAAGCTCACGGCGGTTCGGACGAGGCAGTCGGCGAGCTCGGGGAGGGGCTGGAGTCGGCGGGGCGGCGAAGACGATCTCCGGCGACCGGAGATGAAGGCGGCGGCGATGGCGGCTCCACGGGGCACTCCGGCTTGCGTGGCTCGGCGAGGAGGTAGCTAGCAATGAGGCGGAGCTCCTGGGCGTAGTGGCAGGGCGAGGGGTGGCCGGTGGCCGCGGTGTTGGCGAACGGTGGCGACGGCAACGCTCGGGGTTCGCGGGAGAGAGTGAGGGAGAGGGAGAGAAGTCCGGGGCGAGAGCAAGAGCGGCACGGGGCGTCGTGGCGACGTCCGGGGCGTCCAGGGTGACGAGGGGGAGAAGCAGGTGGTGGCGGGGGACGTGGCCCCGGCCGGACGCGTGGCCGCGCGCGCCGGCGCTTGCCCCTGCCTTCTGTCGTCGCCAGGAGGACGACGGTTGGCGGCTGGGCCGGCCTGTTGGCCACTGGGCCAGGCCAGGCCTCAGATGAGCACAGGTAAGTTTATCCCTTTCTTTTTCTTTCCTATTTTCTGACATTTGTTTTGGTTTAATAAAAATACTAAACCATTTTATTTTATTATGCCAATTTTTGTAGGGGCTAATGGTATTATTCCAGAGCTCCTCAACAAATGGCACAATTTTTGGACATATAATATATATATCACATTTATATATCCAAGCAAATAATTATTGCATTAATTCCAAATGCCCAAAATAAAATACTTATGAGGTCCTGAAAATATTGGTTTGACTTTTATCTCTGTCCAATATTTACAGAGAGCAACATGAGCATTTCTTTGGACCCTTTTGGAGCAATTTTTATCTGGGTCATTTCCAGAAATGATTTCTGAGGGTTTTACAATCCCCATTTCAAACTTAAATGAAATTTAAACATGATGCACACATGACTAGCTAGCCTTGAGCATACCAGAACTAGGGATGTGACAACTGGTAAGTCTCTGGCCTTTCGTCCCTGCTTTTTCTCTTCTTTTCTTGTTGATTCTTGGTTTTGGCTTTGTCTCATCCCTTCCTTGGTGCCCAGATCGTCCACCGGCGGACCAGGAACACATAGACGCCATCATTGAAGACGTCACCAAGGACGCTGTGGCAGAAGCCGAGAAGGTCGCTGCCGAGGAGTCCGTCAAGGGGCCTGCTGAGGAGTCCGAGAAGGCTACTGCCGAGGAGGCCGGCAAGGGGCCTGCCGGAGACTCCGGCAAGGCCGCCGCCGAGGAGGAGGTGGTCGATGACCAGCCTGCCTCTTCCACTGCCTCCAGCTCCGGCATGTACCTGAAGATGAGCGACGATCTCTTTGTCCACCTCCCAGGCGCGTCGAGCACCAGGGCTCCCGTCGAGAGGGAGGTGTTTGACGACGAGGTGCTCGTCGCCGCCGGGCTTGAGATCGTTGACGAGTCGAGCGCTGGTTGCGACGGCTCCCAGGAAGAGCGGCTCCTCCACGCCATGGGCGCCAGCTTCTGGAAGCTCCAGGCGCTCCACCAAGCCCGCCTGGACAACGCTAAGTCTAGGATGGCGGTGGCGGAGAAGGCGGAGGCGGACCTCTAGAAGCGCATCGCCGAGACACAGGACTAGTTCCGCCAGGCTCACGAGGAGTTGAAGACCGCCCAGGGCGAGCTGACCAAGCGTGACGTGGAGCTCACCATGAAGTTGGCCAACATCAAGAAGGCCCAGGAGACGGCGGAGGGCTTGGCCGCGGCAGTCGAGGCCGCCCGGACCCAGCACCAGGCCGCGCTGAACTCCCAGGAGGAGGACCTCGCAAAGCGCGAGGCGGACCTCGACGCCAAACTTCGCGCCAAGGACAGGGAGGTGGAGAACCTTGCCAGGCAGCGGACCCAAGAGCTGGAGCAGAGGCACAGGGAGGCGCTCGATGCCCAAGCTCTAGTTCACGCCGGCAAGGTGAAGGAGCTGGAGGTGGAGCGGGAAGGGCTGAAAGACCAGGCCCTGAAGCTGACCCAGGAGGACACGCTCAACGTCGCCTTGATGGAGGCGCAGGGCGCGGCCGTCAGCAGGGCCGGGGAACTCTCTGAGGCCAACAAATCTATCAAGGACCTCAAGCTGAAGCTGTAGGTCCTTGAGGGAACGCTCACAGAGGCCAAGGCCCGGGAAGGGACCCTGGCCAAGGAGCTGGAGACCGAGAAGCAGCTGCGGAAGAACGAGGCTGCCGAGCACAAGGATTCCGTGGAGGGTGTGAACCGCTGGATCATCCGTCTCGAGGACGTCGCCAGCAGGATCACCGCGCAGCTAGCCTCTATGGGGATGCCAAATGTGAGGTACGCCCCAGAGCGCAGCGGAACCACCAACGCCAAGTTGACCCTGTTCTTCGAGTGTGGTCTCGGGGCCCTGGAGCAGCTTCACGCCAACCGGGCGGCCTCGCTGGCCGACGAGGCCCATAGGCTTTGCCCGGGCGCCATGACCAAGGTTCTCACCAAGGTGGCGTACTGGTACCCCGACCTCGACTTCGACGCCACGCTGGAGAGCTTGCCAGAGGATACTGACCTCGCACCGCTCAGGGAGCGCATCAAGCCCATCATCAGCGGTGTCAGCGGAATTCTGATGGTGGAGGGCCAGCGCCGGGATTAGGCACCCCATTTCTTATCGCTGCTGTAGGTTCGCAACCAAGACAATTGCTATCTTTAGTTAGAACCGCAGCAACAATTTGATGTAATATGACTCTTCAGCACTTTTAATATTATGCATGTCATTTTCCTGTTCGATTTTCCTTTGTATATCCACCCTACGTAACTGGGTAGGCCCGCCGGCGTGTAAACCCAGGGAGGCGTCTTGGGGACGGATCCCCATTGGCCTGCCGGGTGTGCTTGCTGCCGGAAAACCACCTTGCCGCCCTTAGCGCGGCCGCCCGAACTGTCGAGCTTGACTCGAGTCAGAATCGGGAGCGTTGCCAAGTGCGGAAGGCTACCCCGCCACTCTCGACGCGGCCGCTTGAGCTGTTGAGCAGACTTGAAATAGAACAAGGGCGTTGCCAATCGCGGGAGGGCCCCTTTGCATGCAGGTTTTTCATACATAGGCAAGATCTCTGAGAACGATAACCTTATGTATAAAAGGATACAACACAAGGCTCTGAATGACTTAGCTTTTCTGTTGCCGCGCTGGCGTCCCTTGCACGCGCAGCCGGCGCAGTTTCCTCCTGACCATCTTCTTCCTTAGGAGCCACAGCGATGAAGAAATGCTAGGCTAGCTACAAGACCAGATTCTCACAATTGCGTCCCCTACCTAGCACGCCAAAGATGTCGGTGGGAAACAACACCTATGGGATCACAAGAATCCCTACTACGGTTGTCGGGGCGTAGGGTTGCAAGAAGAGCGGGATCAGTAGTCAGCACGAGGATCGTTTACCCAGGTTCGGTCCGCGAGGATGCGTAAAACCCTAGTCCTGCTTTGGTGGATGTATTTCAGAGAGTTCTTGAGCTCTTGAACTAGCTATGGTCGGTGTGTGGTTCGGAAGAGCCGAATCCTTCTCTAGTACGCCATGGGCCTCCTTTTATAGTCGAAAGGGGCTGCCACAGTGGCATACAGGAGGTGGAAAGGCGTACAGTGCTACGAGCTTATCGCTCGTATTACAGGACAAGACGCATTTAATGCATCGCTTAGGTGTCCCCTAGCTTTATTGGGGGCGGGAACGAGGCTCGTCTCGTCCATCACCGCTCCTCCTTGCTTCTACACGCGTCTTGGTCAGTGATGCATGCGGTGCCATGTAGGCAGGCAGGCAGCTAAGGTGGCGCGGTGGTAGAGCCTCCACGAAGATCTACATGCTGCCACGCAGGCGCTTGCTAAGTTGGCCTGGGAGCTGCATGTTGCCACGCAGGTGCCTGCCTAGCTGGTTGGGCTGGCAGCTGCATGCAAACGGCGGTGGAGACTTGGCTTGTGTAGGCCTGGAGGTGGCCCTGCTAGCGCCCTTGGCGAGGGCCTTGCCGGGTGGCCCGACAAGGTCCTTCCCATGGCGCGCTGTTGTCCCCGGCAAGGATCTTGCCGGGGGTCTTGTGGTTCCCCATGGCAAGGATCTTGTCGAGGATTGTTGTCTTCTAATCCTCATCTAATCTTGAATATGTCTTCACAAAGATCTGCATGCCACCACTGAGGTGCCTCCCGAGCCCTGGCCCAACGTGGTCGATAGTGTTGGAGACCGTGGGCTCGAGGGTGGCTTGCTATGTTGGTGTTTGGGCGCGCTGCCCCAGCAAGGGTCTTGCCGGGGCTAATGAGGCCATCCCCAGCAAGGGTCTTGCTGGGGGAAACTGCTCCGCCCCTCTGCTTCTTTGCATTCTTGGTCTTCGCGTTGCTCTGGCTATCTTGGGCTTCGGTTTTGCCTTGATTCACCTCCCCTGTTCTACTTGGTGCGGCCGTGGGCGCGGCTCTGATTGTCCGTGCACAGGTAAAGGGGTACAAAGGTGCGCCCCTTCTTTTGTACACCGACAGACACCGGAAGATTGAACCCAAAGCTAAGCACTTCTCCCATTGCAAGAAAGATCAATCTAGTAGGCCAAACCAAACTGATGATTCGAAGAGGCTTGCAAAGATAACAAATCGTACATAAAAGAATTCAGAGGAGATTCAAATATTCTTCATAGATAATGTTGATCATAAACCCACAATTCAACGGATCTCGACAAACAGACCACAAAAAGAATTACATTGAATAGATCTCCAAGAAGATCGAGGAGAACTTTGTATTGAGATCCAAAGAGAGAGAAGAAGCCATCTAGCTAATAACTATGGACTCGAAGGTCTGTGGTAAACTACTCACGCATCATTGGAGAGGCTATGGTGTTGATGTAGAAGCCCTCCATGATCGATTCCCCCTCCGGCGGAGCGCAGAAAAAGTCCCGAAGATGGGATCTCAGGGGTACAGAAGGTTGCGGCGGTGGAAATAGGGTTTCGTGGTGCTCTTGGATGTTTTCAGGGTATATGGGTATATATAGGAGGAAGAAGTAGGTCGGTGGAGCTGCGAGGGGCCCACAAGGGTGGGGCGCGCCCAGGGGGCAGGCGCGCCTCCCTGCCTCGTGGCCTCCTCGCTTCTTTCTTGGCGTCCACTCCAAGTCCTCTAGATCATGTTTGTTCCAAAAATAACTCTCATGAAGGTTTCATTCCGTTTGGACTCCGTTTGATATTCCTTTTCTGCGAAACACTGAAATAGGCAAAAACAACATTTTGCACTAGGCCTTCGGTTAGTAGGTTAGTCCCAAAAATAATGTAAAAGTGCTTAGTAAAGCCCATTAAACAACCAAAATAGATAATATAATAGCATGGAACAATCGAAAATTATAGATATGTTGGAGACGTATCAAGCATCCCCAAGCTTAATTCCTGCTCGTCCTTGAGTAGGTAAATGATAAAAAACATAATTTTTGATGTGGAATGCTACCTAGCATATTTCTCAATGTAATTTCCTTTATTGTGGCATGAATGTTCAGATCCGAAAGATTCAAGATAAAGTTTAATATTGACATGAAAATAATAATACTTCAAGCATACTAACAAAGCAATCATGTCTTCTCAAAATAATATGGCCAAAGAAAGTTATCCCTACAAAACCATATAGTCTGTCTATGCTCTATCTTCATCACACAAAGTATTTAATCATGCACAACCCCGATGACAAGACAAGCAATTGTTTCATACTTTTGATGTTCTCAAACCTTTTCAATCTTCACGCAATACATGAGCGTGAGCCATGGACATAGCACTATACGTGGAATAGAATGGTGGTTGTGGACAAGACAAAAAAGGAGAAGATAGTCTCACATCAACTAGGCATATCAACGGGCTATGGAGATGCCCATTAATAGATATCAATGTGAGTGAGTAGGGATTTCCATGCAACGGATGCACTAGAGCTATAAGAGTATGAAAGCTCAAAAAGAAACTAAGTGGGTGTGCATCCAACTTGCTTGCTCACGAAGACCTAGGGCATTTTGAGGAAGCCCATCATTGGAATATACAAGCCAAGTTCTATAATGTAAAATTTCCACTAGAATATGAAAGTGACAACATAGGAGACTCTTTATCATGAAGATCATGGTGCTACTTTGAAGCACAAGTGTGGCAAAAGGATAGTAACATTGTCCCTTCTCTCTTTTTCTCTCATTTTTTTATATTTTTTGGGCCTTTTTCTCTCTTTTTTTATGGCCTCTTCTTTTTCTTTTTTTTTCTTCTTTTCGTGCGGAGTCTCATCCCGACTTGTGGGTGAATCATAGTCTCCATCATCCTTTCCTCACTTGGGACAATGCTCTAATAATGATGATCATCACACTTTTATTTACTTACAACTCAAAAATTACAACTCAATACTTAGAACAAAATATGACTCTATGTGAATGCCTCCTGCGGTGTACCGACAAATGCAATGAATCAAGAGTGACATGTATGAAAGAATTATGAATGGTGGCTTTGCCACAAATACGATGTCCACTACATGATCATGCAAAGAAATATGACAATGATGAGCGTGTCATAATAAACGGAACGGTGGTAAGTTGCATGGCAATATATCTCCGGAATGGCTATGGAAATACCATAATAGGTAGGTATGGTGGCTGTTTTGAGGAAGGTATATGGTGGGTGTATGATACCGGCGAAAGGTGTGTGGTATTAGAGAGGCTAGCAACGGTGGAGGGTGAGAGTGCGTATAATCCATGGACTCAACATTAGTCATAAAGAACTCACATACTTATTGCAAAAATCTATTGGTTATCGAAACGAAGTATTACGCGCATGCTCCTAGGGGGATAGATTGGTAGGAAAAGACCATCGCTCGTCCCCGACCGCCACTCATAAGGGAGACAATCAATAAATAAATCATGCTCCGACTTCATCACATAAGGGTTCACCATACGTGCATGCTACGGGAATCACAAACTTTAGAACAAGTATTTCTCAAATTCACAACTACTCAACTAGCATGACTCTAGTATCACCATCTTCATATCTCAAAACAATTATCAAGTATCAAACTTCTCATAGTATTTGATGCACTTTATATGATAGTTTTTATTATACCCATCTTGGATGTTCATCATATTAGGTCTAATTTTATGGCCAAAGCAAACTACCATGCTATTCTAAAAGACTCTCAAAATAATATAAGTGAAGCATGAGAGATCAATAATTTCTGTAAAATAAAACCACCACCATGCTCTAAAAGATAGAAGTGAAGCACTAGAGAAAAATTATCTAGCTCAAAAGATATAAGTGAAGCACATAAAGTATTCTAAAAAATTCCGATTCATGTGTGTCTCTCCCAAAAGGTGTTGATAGAGGCGAAGGTGTCCCGATGTTTCGATGAGATAGCATTCGTTTTCTGTAGGAGTCAACTTTGACGATCCGACTACAAACGTGCGAAGATGTCGCGCCTTAGCAATCGCTAAACCAACTTCCGAGGGGTTATTGACCACCACGGAGCACGATCAACCTGACCACGACAGTCTATTTCCTGCGAGCAAATGAAGAATAAGCAATAAACTAAGATTGCAATCTGGATACTACAAATAAAAGAGGAAAGCTTTATTAATGAAGGTGGGGTTCTGTGATGCCTTTGTCTGGTCGTTGGACACAAACAAAGTACGCGAAGTTGCAGCTATGGCGAACTTTTAATCTAAACAAAACCCAAAGTCTAAACGATGCCCTAAGGGCTATATATATGGAGCAGAGAGGGGGAATTTTGTGTCCATTGGAGGAGGGGTCTGAAACCAACCCTAACTCTTGTTTCCCCACAGATACGGACTCTAAAAACAGCCTATATTCAAGTATTTCGAAATTACATGGGCCAGACCCAAAAATAAGGTGACACGGCACCTAGAATAGCCTCTGGACGAAATTTATGAAGTGGCATCTTGTATATTCCGTCCAAGGCTTCATGCACTCATTATGGTGGCTTCAAAGTCCTGGAATCATCACTTGTAACTCCGTTCTTGTTCCCCTTGTGCATGCCATCATCTCCATGCTTGAACTTGCTCCAAGGTTCATCTTTCTTGTCCAAGCTAGGCCCTTCATTTGTAAGCAAAATAAATGTATTCAATTTAGGTAGCACATATTCTCATGAACATTAGAATAGTTACCAAGAAACAAAAGTACCTGATAATTCAATTGGCATGCGCGAGCTCTAGTAATTGGTCTAGTATGTATAGCAGCAGGGGCTATGGGTGTAACAATGGTATTGATGTCATCATCATCCTCCCCTTCTTGAAATGAAGTCGTCCTTGACGAATGCTCATCTTCCTCTCCCAAATAAGGCTTCAAATCTGCAATGTTAAAAGTGGGACTAACCCCAAAATCTGCAGGCAGCTCAAGTTTATATGCATTATCATTTATTTTCTCTAACACCTTAAAAGGACCATCAGCACGTGGCATTAGCTTTGATTTGCGCAAATTAGGAAATCTATCCTTACGCGAATGTAACCAAACAAGATCTCTAGGTGCAAACACAACATGTTTTCTACCCTTATCTCCAGCAAGTTTATATTTAGCATTCATACGCTCAATGTTTTCCTTAGTTAACTCATGCATTTTTAAAATCAATTCAGCACGTTCTTTAGCATCAAAATTAACCTTCTCCGGAGATGGAAGAGGCAACAAATCAATAGGTGCACGAGATAGGAAACCATACACAATTTAAAAAGGGCACATCTTAGTAGTAGAATGCAATGAACGATTATAAGCAAATTCAATAAGAGGCAAGCATTCTTCCCACATTTTCTTATTATTCTTCAAGACAGCCCTAAGCATAGTAGACAATGTTCTATTGACTACTTCAGTTTGTCCATTAGTTTGGGGGTGACAAGTAGTACTAAAAAGCAGTTTAGACCCAACTTAGCCCATAAACATCTCCAAAAGTCGCTAAGAAATTTAGTATCACGATCTGAAACAATAGTATTTGGCACACCATGCAAGCGAATAATTTCACGAAAGAACAAATCAGCAACATTAACAACAACATTGCTTTTATGACATGGTACAAAGTGTGCCATTTTTGAGAACCTGTCCACGACAACAAATATGCTATCCCTCCCCTTCTTTGTTCGAGGTAAACCTAAAACAAAGTCCATAGATATATCCTCCCAAGGAACACTAGGTACAGGCAAAGGCATATATAAACCATGAGGATTTAGTCGTGACTTAGCGTTTTGACATGTAGTGCAGCGAGCAAAAAAACGCTCAACATCACGTCTCATATTTGGCCAAAAGAAATGTGTAGCAAGTATATCCTCCGTCTTCTTCATGCCAAAGTGTCCCATTAATCCTCCTCCATGCGCCTCCTGCAACAACAAAAGACGAACGAAGCTACTGGAATGCATAGCTTGTTAACACGAAACAAAAATCCATCATTAATGATGAACTTGTTCCACATTCTTCCTTCTTTACAATTCTAAATTACATCTTTAAAATTAGCATCATGCACATATTGATCTTTGATTGTCTCCAAACCAAATATTTTGAAGTCAATTTGTGAAAGCATAGTATAGCCATGAGACAATGCATCAGCAATAACATTTTCTTTACCCTTCTTGTGTTTAATAACATAAGGGAAAGTCTCAATGAATTCAACCCATTTAGCATGTCTACGATTCAGTTTAGCTTGACTTTTAATATGTTTCAAAGATTCATGATCAGAATGTATAAAAAATTCTTTGGGCCATAAATAATGTTGCCATGTTTGTAAAGTCCAAACAAAAGCATATAATTCTTTATCATAAGTAGAATAATTCAGACTAGGCCCACTCACCTTTTCAGAAAAGTTTGCAACAGGTTTGCCATCTTGTAATAACACACCTCCTAATCCAATTCCACTAGCATCATATTCAAGCTCAAAAGTCTTTTTAAAATCAGGAAGTTGGAGTAAAGGAGCATGTGTCAACTTATCTTTCAATACCGTGAAGGCTTCTTCCTGTGCGGTACCCCAAACAAAAGGCACATCCTTGTTTGTAAGCTCATTGAGAGGTGCAGCAATGGTGCTGAAATCTCTCACAAAACGCCTATAGAATCCAGCGAGGCCAAGAAAACTCCTCACTTGTGTGACCGTTTTGGGTTGCGGCCAACTCTCAATAGCTTCAATCTTGGCTTTATCAACTTCAATTCCCTGTGGAGTAACAACATAGCCAAGAAAAGATAGTCGGTCGATGCAGAAGGTGCACTTCCCAAGGTTACCAAACAAACGTGCATCACGTAGAGCAATAAAAACAACACGTAAATGTTCCAAATGTTCCTCCAAAGATCTGCTATAAATCAGTATATCATCAAAATAGACTACCACAAATCCTCCAATGAAAGCACGTAAAACTTCATTCATTAGTCTCATGAAAGTACTAGGTGCATTAGTTAACCCAAAAGGCATGACTAACCATTCATATAAACCAAACTTAGTTTTAAATGTTGTTTTCCATTCATCTCCCAATTACATACGAATTTGATGGTATCCACTATGCAAATCAACTTTGGAGAAAATTGTAAAGCCACTCAATTCATCAAGCATATCATCTAGCCTAGGAATAGGATGACGATAACGAATAGTAATATTATTAATGCCTCTATAATCAACACACATACGTGACGTACCATCCTTTTTAGGCACTAGTATAATAGGAATAGCACAAGGACTAAGAGATTCACGCATGTAACCTTTGTCGAGCAGCTGCTGTACTTCATGCATAATCTCTTTCGTCTCCTCTGGATTGGTATGGTATGGTGCACGGTTGGGTAGGGATGCACCGGGAATTAAGTCAATTTGATGCTCAATCCCTCGAATAGGTGGTAATCCCGGTGGCACGTCTTGTGGGAAGACGTCAGCGAACTCTCGCAAAATGTTAGTGACAGTAGGGGGCAAAGAGGAAGGCACGTCCTCGAATGAAAATAATGCCTCTTTGCACATAAAAGCATAGCAAACAGATTTGCTAAAATATAGCTCATCAATATCATATTTTGTGGCAAGTAAACATGCACTTTTCAATTTAATTTCAGAAGTTACACTAGATGGTTTATTATTAGGTTTCATTTGTTGCTCAAATTCTTTTGCCGCAATCTGATTTTCACTCTTATTTTTCTCTTGTTTTGCTTTATTAGCTCTATTAATATCATCTTTCAAAATGGATTCAGGAGTCATAGGAAGCAAAGTAATATGGCTATCCTTATGAACAAGGGTATACTGATTATTTCTACCATGGTGTACAGATTTTTTATCAAATTGCCATGGTCTACCAAGTAATAAGGAACATGCTTGCATGGGTACCACATCACAATCAACATAATCAGCATATGTAGAGATACTGAAATGCACACGAACAGTACATGTTACCTTAACCTTGCCGCTGTTGTTGAACCATTGGATGTAGTAAGGATGTGGATGTGGTCTTGTGGTGAGAGATAGATTCTCCACCATATCCATGCTAGCCAAGTTGTTGCAGCTCCCTCCATCTACGATGACGCGAATAGAACGTTCCTTCACAACTCT
Source organism: Aegilops umbellulata (assembly GCA_032464435.1). Taxonomy (NCBI): domain Eukaryota; kingdom Viridiplantae; phylum Streptophyta; class Magnoliopsida; order Poales; family Poaceae; genus Aegilops; species Aegilops umbellulata. The sequence goes on from CP136057.1 coordinate 294,776,859, forward strand.
CTTTGTATGGAACAAATTATGCCTCTGATTTTGCTCAGCTTGTGTGACCTGCACACTCAAAACACGTTGAGCAACTAAACATTCATACCTGTCAGCATCTTCAGGAGCCATGTATTGCATCTCATGATCAGAATCATCTCCATCGTGTTCTTCACGTGTAATAAGAGCCAAAGTCTCCTCATCATAGTCACTAGCGGATTAATACCCACCATCCTCAGTAGCAATCATCACACACTGAGATTTGCATTCTCTCGCCAAATGTCCTCTTCCCTTACAACGACGATAAATAATATCACTTGTGTGCCCTATTGATGCCATGGAAGAAGAAGAACTCTGTGCAGGCCCGATAGGTGTGCTCTTGGCAGATAATGGTGGTTGTGCGTGCTTCCTTGTATCATGGCTGGAGGTAACAGCTGATGGAGGTGTCGGTGTAGTAGATTGTCTGGAAGTAGAGGATGCACACGGTGTCCATGATGAAGGTCGGCCTGCAGAAAAGTTAGTCCGCGCCAATGCTTCTCGATCTTGCACCTCACGTTCAGCTTTACAAGCAAGATGGAATAAACGAGTGATATTATTATAATCTTTATACTCTAGAATGATCTGAATCTCTCTATTTAATCCACCCATAAAACGTGTAAGCATAGCTTCATTCTCCTCAACAATACCACATCTAATCATGCCAGTTTGTAATTCCTAATAATATTCTTCTACAGAATTTTTTCCTTGTCTTAAGCGCTGCAATTTTTGAAGTAATTCACGTTGATAATATGGTGGAAGCCAACGAGTATGCATAGCAGTTTTCAAAGCAGCCCAAGTAGCTGGAATAGGATATAATCTAGAATGTTCAGACCACCAAACACATGCAAAACAAGTGAAAGCACAAACAGCAGCAGGAACACGTCTCTCCTTGGGATATTGTAAACATGTAAAACATTGTTAAGTTTCTAACTCCCAAGTAAGATATATATCAGGAACATATCTACCCTCAAATGGTGGAATATTCAATTTCAGTTTAGGAAGATGGTCATGATCTCGTAACTCATGTGGTGGTGCATCCCTATCGTTGCGATGATATGCATGGGGACGACCTCGTGGTGGTGGTGCTGGTGGTTGCACGTAGTTCTGATTTTGATCAACCTCATCCTCGTAATGGTCCTCCACCTCTGCAGTAGCAGCAGGAGCTACAGAAGCATCAACAGCAGCACCAAAACTTTGCCCAGGGTCAATGGGAACACGATGTGCTTGTCCCACTTGATTTGGAAGGTGACGTTGTTGTTGTTGTTGTTGTTGTAGAGGTGCGACAGGTGCAGCCGGCGGTGGTGGTGGAAAACGCGAAAGAAATTCAGTAAACTTGTTATCGAGCTTTGTTTTGAACGTCTTCTCCATGCCATCTATCTTCTCCATGGCCTCTTCAAATCTGTTTAGCACATCTTGCACCTGTCCACTCATCATTTACTGAAACTTATCATGAAGCTCCTTGTTCGTCAAGTTCTCCCAGTCAATCCGTCGGGTTATGATCCTGCCATGATTAGCAGCAATAGAAACACACAAGAATATGATCCTACAGACTACTAGAAAATGGCGGTGGTGGGGTGCCACAAATCCGTCAAGCAAATCTCAAATTCTTACCAGTTCTTACCCAGCAGCAAGCGGTGAACGGCAACCATTGTAGTCAAAACTCTCAAAGGTTGTCGGTGTACAAAAAGGGGGGTACACCTTTTGTACCCCTATAATTGTGCACGGGCAGTCTGAGCCACGAGAACCGCCACACCAAGCACGGCAAGGGAGGTAAGCCAAGGTAAGGCCGAAGCTAAAGGGAAGCAGAACGACGCCAAGACCACAAAGAGCAAAGGGGACAGAGCAGACCCCCCCCGGCAAGGTCCTTGCCGGGGTGCAGCTTTAGCTAACCCGGCAAGACCCTTGCCGTGGCAGCTCGCCCCACACCTACGGAGCGAAGTCACCCTCGAGTCCACTGCCCCCATGGGGGCAAGGATTTGGGAGACATCCCCGTGGTGGCATGCAGATCTTTGTGAAGACATTCAAGATCAGATACCCACTTCAGAAGTGATGATCCTTGACGGGATCCCAGCCAAGGAGGACCACAAGGCCCCCAGCAAGAGCCTTGCCGGGGATGACAGCAGGCGCCGTGGCAAGACCCTTGCCGGGGCCGAAGCAAGGCCCTTGCCAAGGACGTCATGGGTCCACCATCAGGCTCGCGCCAGTCGCACCCCCACCGCCGTTCGCATGCAGCTGCCACCCCAACCAGTTGGGCAGACACCTGCGTGGCGGCGTGCAGATCTTCGTGGAGACCCATCACCGCGCCACCTCAGCTGCCTACCTGCCTACATGGCACCGCAGGCACCGCTGGCCAGGGCGCGTGTCGACGCAAGAGGGAGCGGCGACAGACGATACGGGGCTCTCCTCCGCCCCTGATAAAGCAAGGACACCTAAGCAAGGCGCATTAAATGCGCCTTGTCATGTAATGTGAAGGATAACCTCGCACTACTGTACCCTTTCCACCTCCTGTGTGCCACTGTGGCAACCCGTTTCCTATAAAAGGAGGCCCAAGGCGACCAGGAGGAGGATTCGGCTTTTTGGAGCTCTCGACGCCCCATAGCTAGCTCAGGAACTCAGATATACAATCCACCAAAGCAGGAGTAGGGTTTTACGCATCCTTGTGGCCCGAACCTGGGTAAAGGGACCGTGTGCTATCTGTTTGATCCGCTCTTTTCACAACCCCGCGCCCCGCAACCGTAGTAGGCATTCCTATGATCCCATAGGTGTCGTTTCCCACCGACATCTTTGGCGCGCCAGGCAGGGGGCTCGCAGTTGTGAGAATCGGCTTTAGCAGTTAGTTCGACGCTTCTTCATCGTCATGGCGCCCAAGAAGAAGACGACGGTGGCGGTTGGCCCGTCGGAGGCCGGGCATCCCGTCCCGACGCGGGCGAGCAGCGGACCGGTCGCAGAAAGGACCTGGGGCGCTGTTCGCGAACACCAACACCGTCCCAGCAGCCGGAGTTTGGGAGGCGGCGATATTCATGCGCCTGGTAACGGGCCGCACGCCACCAAATCCAAAGACGGAGTCGGGCCCTCCGTGGGTGGCGCGGAGCCTTCCAGGATCGCTGCCGCCCCGCCCGAGAGCGACGCAAGGGCTTCCAAGACTCCCACGTTGGCGCCGACGGCGCGCTCCTCTCAAGCGGTGCGCGACGAACGGCGCAATCACACCGAAGACCCCGGGCGTCGCTGCGGGAAGAGCCCCGAGCGCTACTCCTGGGATGTAGAAGACCTGCCCGCTCGCCGAGGCGCTGGTGAAGATGGCATGCGACCGCGCGATCGTGATAGAGCTCCTTCTGGCATGGTCAGAAGTCGAAGCGCGTCGCGATCTGTGCAGGTTTCTCTGCCACCAACGCCGGCAGAAGCCTTGGCGCGCGCGCAATTGCTCCTCGATTTTCCTCCCACTACGGGAAAACTCGACGAATGGAGAGCCACCATCCGAAGCCTTGTTGCGGTGGCCAACAAAGACGAACCAAGCCCGGCGGAGCCCCCGGGTCGACGTTCCGACGGAGTCCGGCGTACCAGTGGCAGGAAAGCTGGCGGCGCCGCGACCACGGTGCATTCGCCTCCTCCTCGCCCGATACCACGGACACCTACCCGTCGCGACGTTACGGGCGACGAAATCTCCATAGCGTCGTCCGACCCACGGACCCACCGTGACCAGCGCCAGGTCCTTCGGGATCGGGAACATGAAGACGCTCGGACCACTATCGAGCCCCGGCGCGGAGCACGCCACCAGTCAGATAGGCGAGCAGGGCCTGCTGTGGACCACCCGGCACCGGGGAGCCCTGGAGGCCTGCCTTACGAGGTAGGCTGCCCGGCTTTTACCCGTGAGCTGCGGCAGTTCCAGTGGCCCACTCACCGCACCTTCAAACCTGATGTGGGCGAGAAGTACGGCGGCAAGACCCACCCGTCCGAGTTCCTCAGCATCTACACCATCGCGATGCAGGCTGCCGGAGCCCATGACGATAAGGTGCTTGCGAATTACTTTCCGTTGGCTCTTAAACCCAACGCCATGTCATGGTTGATGCACTTGCCGGTAGACTCCATTTCCTCCTGGTCGGATTTGTGCCATGAGTTCGTGGGCGCCTTCACTGGCGGTCACCAAGCCCATAGCCAAGCAAGCGATCTGCACGTCATTCCCCAGAAGGGAGGCGAGAGTCTCCGCAAGTATATACAGAGATTCAGCCGGATACAGTACAACATCCCTGATGTTCATCCTGCCGCCATCATCAGCGCATTCCATCATAACATGCGTAACCGCAAGATGCGCGAAGAGCTGGCGATGAACAAGGTGAAAGATGTAGCGGAACTCTATGTTCTTGCGGACAGATGTGCCCGGGCTGAAGAGGGAAGGAAGTACCCCGGCGAAGATGCCGGCGTGGAAACCGACTCCTCAGAAGAGGATACTGCCGCCCCGGTGAAAAAAGGCCGGCGCCGCAACAGGAAGCGCAAAGGGAAAGACGTGCTTGCCGTTGAGGGATCTGATGACACCGGCTCCACCAAGAAAACCAAGGCAGATTTCCCCGGCAAGGAAATTACCGGATGTGTCGCCTGCCGGGCCTTGGCGGCCGCCGAGAAGTCAGGAAACTCCGACAAGCGGTACTGCAAGATCCATCGCACCAAAGGCCATGCTCTCCAAGACTGCCAACAGGTTGAGCTCCTCGCTGAGAAGCAGAGGGCTGAATATGAGAGGCGGGACAAGGAGAAGGGCCAAGACGGTGCTGAGGGGTCCGGCAAGAAGCGTGACGGCCAGGCGGGCCGTTGCGGCAAGGATAAACAACAGGACAGGCCCGCCCGAGGCCGTGACAGGAAGCTAGAAGACGACGATCACGAAGAGGACGACGAGTCCGGCGACCAAGAGTTTCAGAAAGCTACAGAGGCCATGTGCGTCGACAGTGGTGCCTCGTTGCATACTTCTCACCGCTGCCTTAAATAGTGGGCGCGAGAGATTACAGCGACAGAGCCGTTGTTTGATGCCCGAAGGCCGCTGAAGTGGTCCATCACACCTATCATTTTTGACACTGAGGATCACCCTGATCGCACTACTGCGGTCGGGTGCTTGCCGTTGTTGGTTTCACCAACAATACGCGACCTCAAGGTGACAAAGATGCTAGTCGATGGCAGAGCCGGTCTGAACTTGATCTCGCCTACCATGGTTGAGAAACTGCGGATTCCTGACGGAGACCTCAAAGAGACGGGTACGTTTCAAGGGGTCAACCCGGGAAGAAGCCAACCCAAGGGAAAGGTCACGTTGCCCGTGACTTTTTGGAGCGACCTGAACTTCAGGACGGAGAGGATCGTGTTTGATGTTGCCAAGATCCCCTTGCCCTACAACGGGATCCTTGGCCGCCCAGCGCTGGCCAAGTTCATGGCAGCGTCACACTACGCATACAACAGCCTGAAGATGCCAGGGCCAGTGACGATCATCAGCATCCCCTCCGACAAGAAAGATGCGCTGATTTGCGCTGACCAACTATACCAGCAAGCAGTCACAGCAGCTGCCGCCGCTAGGGCACTTGCTCCTGCCGCAGGGACCCCGGGAGGGAAGAAGAAGAAGAAGGCCGGTAATACCTCGGACACCCACTCCGGCAAGCGCATCTCTTCGGAGTGTAGTGCTGCCATCGAGGACGTGCCAGAGAGCTCTGCCGGCGGAAACAAGAAGTCCAAGGCCCTTCCGCCGGGAACCAAGAAGGTTTCTGTCAATTAGGACGGCACGGGAGGGGCTTTCACTACAAGCTCCACCCTTGACGACAAATAGCAAGACGCGCTCGTCACCTTCTTGCGGGCGAATGTCGATGTGTTTGCCTGGCAAGCCTCCGACATCCCCGGCGATCCCAGGGAGGTGATTGAGCACCACCTTGTTGTCTGTCCTCATGCATGGCCCGTCAAGCAGAAGGTCAGAAAGCAAGCTTTGGAACGACAAGAGTTCATCACAGAAGAGATCCGGAAACTGGAAGCAGCGGGTTTGGTAAGAGGAGTGCTCCATCCAACGTGGTTGGCCAATCCGGTCGTAGTGCGCAAGGCGAATGGGAAGTGGAGGCTGTGTATTGATTACACAGATATCAATAAGTCTTGCCCCAAGGACCCCTTCCTGTTGTCGCGCATCGACCAGATTGTTGACTCCACGGCTGGGTGTGATCTGTTGTCGTTCCTCGACGCCTACTCCGGCTACCACCAGATCTTCATGACAAGAGAAGACGAAGAGAAAACATCATTCATCACCCCATGTGGTACGTATTGTTTCGTACGGATGCCTTTCGGGTTGAAGAGTGCTGGTTCGACGTTTGCAAGGGCGGTCCAGATTGGTTTTGAACCCCAGCTCCATAGAAATATGGAGGCTTATATGGACGACATAGTGGTCAAAACCAAGGACAGGGCAACCCTCATCACAGATTTGCAAGAAACATTTGCAAACCTACGCAAGATCAACCTGAAGCTGAACCCTGAGAAGTGTGTCTTTGGCGTTCCGTCCGGCAAGCTTCTCGGGTTCTTTGTGTCACAGCGTGGGATAGAGGCCAACCCGGACAAGATAAAAGCTATAGAGCAGATTGAAGCACCCAAGCGAATTAAGGATGTGTGTCGGCTTGCTGGTTGTGTCGCTGCCATGGGCAGGTTCATATCCAAGTCTGCCGAGCGCGCTCTCCCCTTTTTCAAGATCCTGAAAAAGGCGGGCCCGATGGAGTGGACGCCAGAAGCTGAAGCAGCATTGCAAGATTTGAAGAAGTACCTCTCCTCCGCGCCAACACTAGTTGCGCCTAGGCCCCAGGAGCCGTTGCTTCTATACCTAGCGGCAATGAACCAAGTGGTCAGCGCCGCACTAGTAGCGCAGAGGGAGGTTGACGACGAGGTAATGGTAGTGACAGAGCCCAATGCCACCAATGCGAAGACGACACAGCCAGTCGAAGTGCCGCCAAAGAAGAAAATGATGCATCACCCGGTCTACTTTGTTAGCTCCCTCCTGCAGGGGGCTAGATCAAGGTACTCCGGCGTGCAGAAACTACTCTTCGGCCTCCTCATGGCCTCGAGGAAGCTGCGTCACTACTTCCAAGCACACGAGATCACTATCGTCACTCGCCTCCCTCTGCAACGGATATTGCACAATCTAGATGCGACGGGGAGGATTGTGGAATGGGCACTGGAGATGTCCAGCTTTGGCCTCAAGTTTGAAAGTACTTCGACGATCCAGAGCCGAGTCCTGGCGGAGTTCATTGCAGAGTGGACCGCAACACCTGACGAAGAAGCCCAAGAAACTGCTCTCCCCGGCAAGGAGGCAAGTTGCAATTGGATTATGTAATTTGATGGGGCTTTCTCCCTACAAGGTGCCGGGGCTGGCGTACTACTCGTCGCCCCCACTGGAGAGCACCTCAAGTACGTGATTCAGATGCACTTCCCCAGGGAGGTGTCAACAAACAATACAGCAGAGTACGAAGGGCTGCTTGCCGGTCTTAGGATCGCGGCGGACCTCGGAATCAAAAAGCTTATCGTCAGGGGTGACTCGCAGCTTGTCGTCAAGCAAGTCAACAAGGATTACCAGAGCCCGTTGATGAAGGCCTACATTGATGAAGTGAGAAAGCTGGAAGAGCGTTTCGACGGTATACAGGCTGAACATGTTCCCCGAGCAGAGAACGATATCGCTGATTACCTGTCGAAGCGCGCTGCCCTCAAGCTACCTGTGGAACCAGGTACCTTTGTGCTTCAGCTAACTTAGCCATCCGTATCCATCAACAGAGCAGAACAAGAGGAGCAAATCAGGGCCCGGCAAGTACTTTCCCGCCAAGCTCCCCGGAGCCGCCGACAAGGATGTTGCCGGGGACACTGAGCCCGCCACGGGACGGCTGGATCCGGCGGAGCGCCAAGCTCTTGCCGTCGAAACAGCCGTTCCTATAGCGGAGGAGATGCCTTTAGTCCTCGCTGTCGAGCCCCAGGCTCCAGCATGGGCACAGCATATCGTCCGATTCCTCCAAACAGGGGAACTTCCTGAAGAACAGGAAGAAGCGGAAAAAGTAGCCCGTCGCTCTACCATGTACCAGTTCGTCGATGACGTCCTGTACAGGAAGAGACCGAACAGTGTGAAATTGAAGTGTATCCCTCGAGAGGAAGGACTGGAGCTGTTGGCGGAGATACACGGAGGCATGTGTGGATCCCACATCGAGTCAAGGGCCCTTCCCGGCAAGGCATTCCGGCAAGGTTTCTTCTAGCCCACCGCCCTCCAGGATGCGACGACACTCGTCACCAGGTGTGAAGCGTGTCAGTTCCATTCAAAGAAGCTTCATCAGCCAGCTCAAGCCCTTCAAACCATTCCTCTCTCCTGGCCCTTCTTGGTCTGGGGGCTCGACATACTGGGCCCATTCCCCCGGGCTGCCGGGGGCTTTGAGTACTTGTATGTTGCAATCGACAAGTTCACAAAGTGGCCAGAGGTGGAAGCAGTGAGGAAGGTCACCGCTCAGTCAGCCATCAAGTTCTTCAAGGGGCTAGTGTGTCGTTTTGGTGTACCCAACAGGGTCATCACCGACAACGGCACGCAGTTCACAAGCCGCACCTTCATGCAATATACTCAAGACCTCGGGAGCAAAGTCTGTTTTGCTTCCGTTGCTCACCCGCGAAGAAATGGTCAAGCCGAGAGGGAAAATGCTGAAGTGCTGCGAGGCTTAAGGACCAAGACCTTTGATAGGCTGCACAAGAGCGGAAGGCGCTGGATTGATGAGTTGCCGACGGTTCTTTGGTCAATCAGGACGACACCAAATCGAGCCACCGGCCAGACACCCTTTGCCCTGGTATACGGGGCAGAAGCAGTTATCCCCACTGAACTCATATACGGGTCACCTTGAGTGCTCGCTTATGATGAGCTTGAGCAAGAGCAACTGCGGCAAGATGACGCACTGCTCCTTGAGGAAGATCGTCTTCGGGCGGCTGTGAGAGCAGCATGCTACCAGCAAGCCTTGCGCCGCTACCATAGCCGCAAGGTTCATGCCCGAAGCCTTGAGGAAGGCGACCTTGTCCTTCGGCGCGTTCAATCGGCCAAGAATTCCAACAAGTTGATGCCAAAGTGGGAAGGCCCTTACCGGGTAATACGAGTCACCAGGCCCGGCGTAGTCCCCCTGGAGACCGAAGATGTCGTTCCGGTGAGTAACTCCTGGAACATTGAGCATCTTCGCAAGTTTTACCCGTAAGGCGCGGCTTGCCGGGCCCCCCGGCAAGCCACCTTTTGTACAAGCATTGCCGATGATGCATGTAACCCTTTGTACAAAGCCAGGCGCAGACCCTGAGCATAAATAAATGAAGCACTGGCGCCCTAAAGTTATAGCATGCATGTTAGGTCGAGTCTCGTCCTTGGTTAGCGTTGATAGTGCTTGGCGGCGGCTAACCCCTAGCTTAGAGGTCGAGTGTGCGTCCCTTCGTCGTTCTTTTGTCTTCTTTGGTTCACAGGACTCACTGATATCCTTGCCGGATCACTAAGGACGAAGAAGATAAGAGGGACAGACCAGCATCTAGACCCCGGCAAGCCAGCACTGCTGGGGGCTACAAGAGCAAAGATTCACCCCCGGCAAACCAAAGTTGTCGGGGGCTACAGCTTCAGATAAGTTCTTCATCCCTTATCATGCATTCCCTTATGGACTGAGGTATGTGAAACCTCGTTTTTCCTAAAAACTGCCGTGCTCCCCTAACTCTAGGCCCTAGGGATCGTTCCTGGGGCCAGGTTTGGTCGTAGTCACTGCAGCAAAAGGATGAAACAAGGGGCCTGAACCCGCCTCATCCATGCCTCCGCCAAGGGCGTGAGAAAGGTCGAATGAAGTGGGGAGACGGCAAGGCCTGTTTATCTTAAACATATCAAGGATTTGCTCCTTGTCGTGGGTTCTACCCGCAAACAAATGACCCGGCAAGCATCCCTTTTTCATTAAAAACATTCCACTCAGGTACAGTCCATAGGGAATGAAAAACATGAATGATGGGATTACAAGTTCTAAATTCAGCTAAGGCCCTAGGGCTTACAAACTAAAAAGAGATAAGGTGCCCGTAATCCCTTTCTTGTCTCTCTCCTCAGGAGGCAGGTCAAGGAGGCGAAAAGGGCAAAAGGGGCGCCTAGGCGAGCTACGAGTGGTAGAAGATACCAAGAGAACATCTTGGTGGCCGTCCGGAGGTTGGATGGTGATGGCGGCGCCGGAAGCAGGGCTCGAAGACGAGGCGGCAGGACGTCAGCACGCGTCGAAGGTGTCGGTGCCCGCGTACTCCGAGTTGACGGCCTTGCCGCCCGCCCTCTTCCTCTTTCGCAGCCTCCCAACGCCAGCCGCCCAAGGTGACGACCCCGAGAAGTTCAGGGAGCCAGCGACACGGATGATGGGGTCGCCGATGCAGCACGAGGCGGCGCCCGACACCTAGTCAGACCCGTCATCCTGCCGCCCGCTACCCTCATCATCGCTGCCGCTGTCCTCCTCGCCACTCCTGCCCGAGGAGGAGTCTTCGCTATCAGAAGAGCTCTCCACGCAGCACCTTGCCCGGGTCCCGAAGCACCCGAAGACCTTGACGGAGAGGAGGCCGCAGATGTATATGTGGACTCGGATTGGTGGTGGACAGGCGGATGTATATGGCAGCGGTAAGGAATATGTTGGTGGTGGTGGTATATGGTAGGAATGATGACGATAGTGCGGCGGCAGCGTGACAACTTGTGAACAGAACTCAAAACTCTAAGGAAAACCAGATGCTAAGACTAGCAACTGGACACGACGATGCAACCGCAAATTCAACAAAGCAAAATACTGAAAAGACTATGCAAAGGCTCAGACTGGTTCGGATATGATGAACTAACCCTAATTTTTTTGTGGCTTTTTCGTGGACTGTAGGTATGAAGAACAGACTCGATCTAAACAATAAAAAACTGTAAAATCTCATCGAGCAACCTGAAAATCTGATACCACTTGATAGAGGCAAAGGTGTCCCGATGTTTCGATGATATGGTGGCTATCGTTTTCTGTGGGAGTCGACCTTGATGATCCAACTACGAATGTGCAAGACGTCGCGCCTTAGCAATCGCTAAACCAACTTCCGAGGGTTATTGACCATGCCGGAGCACAATCAACCTGACCACGAGGGCCTGTTTCCTGCGAGCAAACGAAGAACAAGCAAGAAACTAAGATTGCAATCTAGATATTGCAAATATAAGAGGAAAGCTTTATTAATGAAGGTGGGTTCTGTGACGCCTTGGTATGGTTGTTGAGCACAAACGAAGTACGCGAAGTTGCAGCTATGGCGAACTTTTAATCTAAACAAAACCCAAAGTCTAAACGGTGCCCTAAGGATTGTACATATGGAGGAAGAGGGGGGATTTCGTGGCCCTTGGGGAAGGGGTCCGAAACCAACCCTATCTCTCGTTTCCCCACACATACGGACTGTAAAAACAGCCTATACTTATGTATTTTGAAATTACATGGGCCTGTCCCAATACTAAGGTGACGCAGCACCTAGAATAGCCTCTAGACGAAATTTATGAAGTGACATCTTGTATATTTCGTCCAAGGCTTCATGCAGTCCTTATGGTGGCTTCAATGTCCTGAAATCATCACTTGTAACTCTGTTCTTGTTCCCCTTGCGCATGCCATCAACTCCATGCTTGATCTTGCTCCAATTTTCATCCTTCTCCAAGCTAGGCCCTTCATTTGTAAGAAAAACAAATGTATCCAATTTAGGCAGCATCATATTCTCATGAACATTAGAATCATTACCAAGAAACGAAAGTACCTGGTAATTTAATTGGCGTGCGCGAGCTCTAGTAATTGGTCCAGTATATGTAACAGTAGAGGTTGTGGGTGTGACAATGGTATTGATGTCCTCATCAACACTAGTCTCAAAATTAGAGGGCATCTTATTAAAATTTCCATAAGAGTTGTTGTAGGAATTACCATAATTATTAGAGGAATTACTAGGATACGGCCTAGGATTAAAGTTTCCTCTATAAGCGTTGTTACCAAAATTGTTCCTACCAACAAAATTCACATCCATAGATTCATTATTATTCTCAATCAAAGTAGACAAAGGCATATCATTAGGATCAATAGGAGCACTCTTATTAGCAAACAACTTCATAAGTTCATCCATCTTTCCACTCAAAACATTAATCTCTTCTATCGCATGAACTTTTTTACTAGCAGATCTTTCAATGTGCCATTGAGAATAATTAACCATAATATTATCTAGGAGTTTAGTAGCTTCTCCTAAAGTGATTTCCATAAAAGTGCCTCCCGCGGCCGAATCTAAAAGGTTTCTAGAAGAAAAGTTCAATCCGCCATAAAAATTTTGTATAATCATCCATAAATACAAACCATGTGTAGGGCAATTACGTATCATTAATTTCATCTTCTCCCAAGATTGTGCAACATGCCCATGATCAAGTTGCTTAAAATTCATAATATCATTCCTAAGAGAGATGATCTTAGCGGGAGGAAAATACTTAGAGATAAGAGCATCTTTGCACCTATTCCAAGAATCAATACTATTTTTTAGGCAAAGACGAAAACCATGTTTTAGCACGATCTCTAAGCAAAAAAAGAAATAGCTTCAATTTAACAATATCATTATCCACATCTTTCTTCTTTTGCATATCACACAAATCAACAAAGTTGTTTAGATGGGTAGCGGCGTCTTCACTAGGAGGCCAGAGAATTGATCTTTCATGACAAGGTTCAACAAAGCAGCATTAATTTCACAAGATTCAGCATTGGTAAGAGGAGCAATCGGAGTGCTAAGGAAATCATTGTTGTTGGTATTGGAAAAGTCACACAATTTAGTATTGTCCTGAGCCATCATGACAAACGATCCAACACACAAGCACACAAGAAGCAAGCAAAAAGAGACGAACGGAAAAAGTGGGCGAATAAAACGGCAAGGGTGAAGTGGGGAGAGGAAAACGAGAGGCAAATGGCGAATAATGTAATGTGAGGGATAAGAGTTGTGATGGGTAGTTGGTATGTCTTGACTTCACTTGACTTGGCGTAGATCTTCCCGGCAACGGCGCTAGAAATCCTTCTTGCTACCTCTTGAGCTTGCGTTGGTTTTTCCCTTGAAGAGGAAAGGGTGATGCAGCAAAGTAGCATAAGTATTTCCCTCAGTTTTTGAGAATCAAGGTATCAATCCAGTAGGAGAATACACGCAAGTCGCTTCGTACCTACACAAACAAATAAGAACCTTGCAACCAACGCGATAAAGGAGTTGTCAATCCCTTCACGGCCACTTGCAAAAGTGAGATCTGATAGAGATAATATGATAAATATTTTTGGTATTTTATTGATATAGATTGAAAGTAAAGATTGGAAAGTAAAAATAGATTGGAAACTTATATGATGGAAAATAGACCCGGGGGCCATAGGTTTCACTAGTGGCTTCTCTCAAGATAGCATAAGTATTACGGTGGGTGAAAAAATTACTGTCGAGCAATTGATAGAAAAGTGCATAATTATGAGAATATCTAGGCATGATCATGTATATAGGCATCACGTCTGTGACAAGTAGACCAAAATGATTCTGCATCTACTACTATTACTCCACACATCGACCGCTATCCAGCATGCATCTAGAGTATTAAGTTCATAAGAACAGAGTAACGCATTAGATACGATGACATGATGTAGAGGGATAAAGTCAAGCAATATGGTATAAACCTCATCTTTTTATCCTCGATGGCAACAATACAATACGTGCCTTGACGCCCTGCTATCATTGGGAAAGGACACCGCAAGATTGAACCCAAAGCTAAGCACTTCTCCCATTGCAAGAAAGATCAATCTAGTAGGCCAAACCAAACTGATAATTCAAAGAGACTTGCAAAGATAACAAATCATACATAAAAGAATTCAGAGGAGATTCAAATATTGTTCATAGATAATCTTGATCATAAACCCACAATTCATCGGATCTCGACAAACACACCGCAAAAAGAATTACATCGAATAGATCTCCAAGAAGATTGAGGAGAACTTTGTATTGAGATCCAAAGAGAGAGAAGAAGCCATCTAACTAATAGCTATGGACACGAAGGTCTGTGGTAAACTACTCACACATCATTGGAGAGGCTATGGTGTTGATGTAGAAGCCCTATGTGATCGATTCCCCCTCCGGCGGAGCGCCGGAAAAGGTCCCAATATGGGATCTCATGGGTACAGAAGGTTGCGGCGGTGGAAATAGGGTTTCGTGGTGCTCTTGGATGTTTTCGGGGTATATGGGTATATATAGGAGGAAGAAGTAGGTCGGTGGAGCTGCGAAGGGCCCACAAGGGTGGGGGGCGCACCTAGGAGGGACAGGCGCGCCTCCCTGCCTCGTGGCCTCCTCGCATCTTTCTTGGCGTCCACTCCAAGTCCTTTGGATCACGTTTGTTCCAAAAATAACTCTCCCGAAGGTTTCATTCAGTTTGGACTCCGTTTGATATTCCTTTTCTGCGGAACACTGAAATAGGAAAAAAAACAGTAATTTGCACTGGGCCTTCGGTTAATAGGTTAGTCCCAAAAATAATATAAAAGTGCTTAGTAAAGCCATTTAAACATCCAAAACAGATAATATAAAAGCATGGAACAATCAAAAATTATAGATACGTTGGAGACGTATCACGGAGCTAGGACCGGGGAGCGTTCGTGAGGGCCAGGGGAACCAGTTCGCCATGGCCTTGTCGTCGCTGCCTGCCGCCTCGATGGCCTGCGCGTATGACCGGAGGAATACTTCGGGGTTCGCGACACTGTTGTACCGTGGGGCCAACGTCGGCCTAAACTTCACGGACCACTGCACTCATCACAGATCGAGGGTGAAAGCCGGGCAACCTGCGATGCTCCCCTATGCCTCGGGCGGCCACGCCTGCAAGGTCGCGCCCGCTATGGGGGTTGCAAGGCTAGGACGAAGCGCGGTCGATGGAGGAGAAGACTTCGACACGCCCCTACCTGGTGTGCCAAATGTCGGATTCAGGGCTCTACAGACCCAAAAAGGTTCGAACTCTGGGGCGTGTGCGAAGATCTCAACCTCTCAAGCTTCGAGCTCATCGCCCCACATCCTAGCCTTGCCGGATTTGCGTGGATGGGGAAGAAGATGAACACGGCAGTTTACCCAGGTTCGGGCCACCTTGCGATGTAAAACCCTACTCCTGCTTTGGGGTGGATTGGCCTCACGAGGGGCTAGGGATGAACAGATACAATGGATGAATAGCCTCACGAGGGCTATCGTAGTGAGGGTGGAAAGGGTTGGATCGGATCCGGATCCGGGGGGATCGGCCTCTTCTACGGTGGTGGCTAACCTATATTTATAGTGGTTTGGTCCTATTCCCCCAAAACTTAGGCAGGAAGGGATCCCACAACGGCCTATTTTAAAGGGGACAAGTACATCTAATCCTGATGATAGGTGGACTTCGCCTACAAAGCTTCTAGTCGTGACGCAACGTTGGGCTCGGTAATGACATCCGTCATGTCGAGCCCGTGGTCTTGGTCTTCTAGCACCAGAATGGAAACATTTGGGAGATTCCTCGGGAACCCATGCCTGTACTTACATCCTTAGCAGCAAAGGGGAAACTGCCTCCTCTGCGCCTGCCTGGCCTTTGACGTCATGGCTCACATCATCGCAACCTCATGAGGCTGGGTACCTGCATAGAAATCTCCACTCCTCGGGAGGCCGCCTGGGGAGGCCGCTCCCTCTGGAGGTCTTGGTGTGGCCAGGGCCCTTCCGAGGGTCTTGTCTTGGCGGTCTTGCAGATGGGTCGTTCCAGGTCGTCGAGGGAGCCATGCCATGGGCCGCAGGCAGGCATGTCTCGGTACCCTAGTTCCCAGAATACCGACAGTTACCTGCATAGAAATCTCCGCCTAGGGAGGCCGCCTGGGGAGGCTGCTCCCTCTGGAGGTCTTGGTGTCATCCGCCTCACGTGGCCAGGGCCCTCGCGAGGGTCTTGTCTCGGCGGTCTTGCATATGGGTTGTACCAAGCCATTAAGGGAGCCACGCCGTGGGCCGCATACCGGCAAGTCTGGGTACCCTGGTTCCCAGAACACCGACAAAGATGCTCCAAGAATTTACGCATATCATGTGATGAATAAAAATATAGCTCCAAGTAAATTACTAATAGTCGTTAGAGAAAGACGGGATGCCTTTCGGGGCATCCCAAGCTTAGGGGACTCCTTGAATATTACTTTGGGGTGCCTTGGGCATCCCCAAGCTTAGGCTCTTGCCACTCCTTATTCCTTCATCCATCGTGATCTCACCCAAAACATGAAAACTTCAATCACACAAAACTTACCAAAACCCTCGTGTGATCCGTTAGTATAATAAAGCAAATCACTACTTTACGTACTGTTGCAAACCCATTAATATTTTATTTTTGCATTATAACTACTGAACTCTAACTTCACCACGGCTTATATCACCGATACAATCCATAGATTCATCAAAACACACAAAACAATGCATCAAAAACAAAGTCTGTCGAAAACATAATAGTCTGTAGTAATCTGAACATGACCATACTTCTGTAACTCCAAAAATTCTGAAAAATAGAACAAAAGAAAAAAAATTGGATAGCAGTATTGTGTAAAAAGTTTAGAAACTTTTGACGTTCCAATAAAAAAGGTAAATTCACCACTATAGCCAAAGTTTCTGTTTTTTGCACTGCACATACCAAACAAGCAATCTATCATCCTAAAGGAAAATCTTGGAACATTATTTTTATAATACAATGGATTTGTACAAGGGGATAATTATTTTTGTTGAAATGTTTTTGTAATTCAAGATTTGCAAAGTTTCCATGGGCATGAACAAAGTTCAAGGAGCTCCCCCACTTCAACGGTGCTTGTCTTTCTTACTTTGACTTTTCTTTTGGAAAAGTTTTAGGTTCCCCTTTATAATTTGTTTGTTTCTAAACGTGTTAAAATCACACAATAGAACAATCTGACTCTCTCAAACTTTCGGGTTGTCTCCCTGGCAGCGCTTTCTTTAAAGCCATTAAGCTAGGCATATAGTGCTCAACTTATGGATCCACCGGATCCCAAGGTGTATCTAAGCCAATTTTAATTAACAATGATTTGTATTTTAGTAGTGATCACAAATTAATATATATCATGCAACAGCAAAGTCTAACTATCTTCCTATGCATCGGCATGTCATAAAAGAACAATTCATGCACATCAAGTAAAGGTTAATACATAGCATAAACAGTTTCTTGCAATTTTATTGTGTTGGAAACATAGAGAGGTGGAGATGTAGTTCCTCTATCATAATAATTGCAAGTAGGAGTAGAAAGCACATGCATATTATATCTATCAAAATCATCATGTGTAATGGTAAAACGCAACCCATCAATATAATCCTTAATAAGCGCAAACTTCTCTGGTATAGTGTAGTTGGGAGAATTCAAAGAAAAAATAGGACTATCATGTGTGGGTGCAATAGAAACAATTTCATTTTTAACATACGGAACTATAGGAAGTTCATCTGCATAAACATAATTCATATTGGCATCATGGCCACAAGCATAGCAAGCATCAAGTTCATCAAAAAGGGATGTTTCAAACGAATCCA
Source organism: Aegilops umbellulata (assembly GCA_032464435.1). Classification (NCBI taxonomy): domain Eukaryota; kingdom Viridiplantae; phylum Streptophyta; class Magnoliopsida; order Poales; family Poaceae; genus Aegilops; species Aegilops umbellulata. The sequence goes on from CP136057.1 coordinate 294,794,445, forward strand.
AGGGATCATAGCATTCATCCTTCCATAAGCACGAATGGAGATTAAAAAATGTATGAGTTGAAGAGTTACTCTCATTAGAAGGTGGGCACGAGTAGCTAATCCGCTCTTCCTCCTTTTGTTCTTCGCTCTTGTCGTCATCTTTTTCATCTAACGAGCTCACAATGTCATCAATTTCTTCTTCCATAGATTCCTGCAAAATATTAGTCTCTTCTTGGATAGCGGAGACTTTCTTGATGAACTCATTAATATCAGCATTATATTCATAATTCTCATAGCAATATTTAAGTATAGCATAATTTTCAGGTCTGTAAACATCATCATCATCATTTTCACCCTTATCAAAAACAAATCAATTACATAGGCACCCTTAAAAGCAACAAATTCTTCTATTTGTTCCACGTCATAGTAATCATATATACCATTAGCATAAGAAGCCAAGGTTTCATTATCATTAAATTCACATGAAAAAGGTTAGGTGTGGAGCCTTCATCATAGAGCAACAAGTATAATCATATCTCAAGCATAAATTCCAAGCATACCATTGCAACATTTCAATTTGATCCCATAAGAGCTTCCTTTTTGAGTCAAGCGATAATCCCTGAAGTATTACGTTTATCCAACATGTCTCCCATTATCAAGTTGAATGGGGTTTTCTCAGGATTATCAAAGTAGTGTTTAATATTTTCCCCATAACAAGCATCAAGGGTTTTAGGAGGTTACCTATCTCCATGAGCAGCAAGTACACCTATTTTTTGGTATTTCGTGTTCCATATCCATAACTAAATATAAAGAACAACTTAGAACAGAAAATAAAATCTACTTAGTGATAAAGAAAACAAGCACACACGAGAATATTCACCCCACGCTATTGCTCCCTAGCAAAGGCGCCAGACAAAGGTCTTGATAACCCACAAGTATAGGGGATCAATTGTAGCCTTTCTCGATAAGTAAGAGTGTCGAACCCAACGAGGAACTAAAGGTAGAACAAATATTCCTTCAAGTTCTATCGACCACTGATACAACTCTACGCACACTTAACATTCGCTTGACCTAGAACAAGTATGAAACTACAAGTACTTTGTAGGTGTAAAGGGATAGGTTTGCAAGATAATAAAGAACACGTAAATAAAAGCTAGGGGATGTTTGGATAAAGAAACAGTTAAGTTAGTTTTAGTGGAGATCTTTTTTTCACAAGAGAGTTATTTGTCCCTAGGCAATCGATAACTAGACCGGTAATCATTATTGCAATTTTATATGAGGGAGAGGCATGAGCTAACATACTTTCTCTACTTGGATCATATGCACTTATGATTGGAACTCTAGCAAGCATCCGCAACTACGAAAGATCATTAAGGTAAAACCCAACCATAGCATTAAGTATCAAGTCCTCTTTACTCCCATACGCAACAACCCACTTACTCGGGTCTATGCTTCTGTCACTCACGCCACCCACCATAAGCGAATCATGAACATATTGCAACACCCTACAGCGGGGATCCCTCATGCTTGCGCGACACAGAGAGCACCATAGGACAGCACCAATAATAAAACATACAACTCAAACCAATCATGATCATCAATCAACCCATAGGACAAAACAGATGTACTCAAACATCATAGGATAGCCACATATCATTGGATAATAATATATAGCATTGAGCACCACGTTTAAGTAGAGATTACCACTACTAGGAAAACCCTTACCAGTAGCGCTGGTTTTTTGGCTATTAGTAACGCGGGCAGGTGCGCTACTGCTACGGTGCTACAACTATTTTTTTGCAGTAGCGCTTGTTTGAACCAGCGCTACTGCTATCTATATCTAGCATTAGCGCGTCTCTGTCCATCGCTACTGCTAATACTAGTAGCGTGCCCCTTCAAAAAAACGCTACTGGTAAGCAGCGCTGCTACTACTCCAATACCCCACGCTACTGCTAGTATTTTCTTTTTTTATGTTGCTGTATTCGTATTTTTATAGGTTTTATACAGTTACAACATACACATACACTGGAACTATATGAAAAAGGAATGTCTCATCATCATTATCGAAGTGGTACAACATAGTCTCATCATATCAAAATAGTGTCAACACAAATGATGTCGATCTCATCATCATCTCGAAATAGCGATACAAGTTAATGATCACATGTCTCCTACATTATCACCGTAGACACATGTTTCATCATCTACCTAAACTAAGACATACACCATAAGAGCGATCATGATGATCAAAAGCGGTATTATGTAGTAGTTTTTGCAGCGGCGCTGGTTCTGAATCCCCTGTTGTGCTATGAATCTCGAGTAATTAGCTTCGGCTTCCGCTCTGCTATCAAACCCTTTCTGGCTTCCGCCGGAGAAGCCAGAGACTTGGGCCTGACACTCTGGCCACTCATCATACACACCCGGAACATGCCCTACATACACGGCATACCACTTCCTCGCCATTGTTGATATGTATACCTGTCAGAGATGCACATATATATAACATAAAGCGAATTCAATAAAACAGTTATGAAACAGAAGCAACATATATAGTAAACATAGTTAAAAAAATCATCGTACCGAAAGTAATTAACTAGAGCGCGACACCATACATATAATAGTTTCGTCGTACTGAGAGATTCAAAGTTTCGTCGTACAGAAAGTAACAAGTAACTAAACAAACACATTGTTTTTAAGTAGTGCACTCTTCCCATCTGTCCATATCCGGAAGGGTGCACCTAAGCTTAGTGAAAGGCGTCATGTCCTGACGCTGTAGGGCAATGCAGGTTCGGACGTCAGCTCGCGATATTGGGCCGCCGTAGAACATCCCATTCTCTTCGAGGACATCTTTCATGATGATGGACGCAATTTCCTGTTGGATCCGGTAGAAATCATTTCGAAGTCGATTATCCGACACGGCTCCAAAGGCTTCGACCCATCTCTGGATATGGGTATCGGATGAAGATTTCATGCAAAGTGATTGCACATCCCTTCTGTACTCCATCATTAGATGGATGACATAGAATCCATCATTCTCACTTCTTGCCGGTTGCTGGATGCAACAGAAGTCAGTCTTGTGGCTAAAACAAAGCCCAGCCTTATTTGTTTTTTTTTCATTGGATGTAGCCACCCTGCATGCTGAAGACTAGCATAGCTCTGTCCAGAACATACTTTATGTGTGTGTAATCTTTCTTCTGTATGTTCTTCGACGGGTCCAAATATAGAGCACGAGGGTAACGCAGGTCAAGAACAATGAGAACGGCACGACACCCCTCGCTGCACAAAATACACGATCAAGTTTAGCCTCCATGCGTGCAAAGTAACTATTGAAATGCACGAAAGGATGTATGTGTTATAATGCTATACGCAGATGACTGACATGGGATGATAAGGTAGGAGAATCGTTTCTTTGTCCTTATTGCTGACCAAGAATTCTTTGATGTACTGACTCACATATTGACGGTTGGCGTCGTTGATTGACAAGAAGCCCTCATGCATGTAGTATGGGTCCGCGACCGCAAGACCGGTGACTTGCTCTCTCCTGACGATGTAGTTCATGTGCAGCGCATACAGGCGGACGAACGTAAAATCGAGTGTCCTCATTTGAAACATCTGGAAGATGTAATCAAACCTCAGGAAAAAGAGGTCCGCGGGGCATGTGTGGACATACATCTTGCAACTTCTTGGCACATAAACGTATAAAGTGGGTATCATGGATCATCCGAGGCGAGGAGGCTTCTCTCTGTCGAAAGCACATGGTCATGGAGTCTCCTGAGATCCCCTTCTATGGCAGCTAGTGCATTCTCCGATACCATTGGCTCTCCCGCGACATGGATTAATGGCGCATGTTTCATCGGTACACTGTCAACCTTGGTCGAAGGCGGCTGGCTGCTAGAACCAACATTGCCAGCTTTATTGGATTTTCTCACCGCCGGTCTCTTCCTCTGCTTCTTCTTGGTGGGCTTAGGTGTTGGTGGGTCTGTCAGACCCTCCCTGAGCACCACCCCTAGTGTTGCTGGGCTCAGCTTTGGACAACTCTGGCTAATTAGTTGAGCTTGGGTGGAGCCGGCATCTGGAGGCGTGTCCTGCGAGGATTGCATGAACAAAGACTTCTTGCAGTCCCGAGGACGTTCTGGCTCCGGTACTGTCGGTGGGAAACGACACCTATGGGATCACAAGAATCCCTACTGCGGTTGCGGGGCATGGGGTTGAGAGAAGAGCTGGTCTAACAAAGAGCATGCGGTTCGTTTATCCAGGTTCGGGCCGCGAGGATGCGTAAAACCCTACTCCTGCTTTGGTGGATGTATTCTGAGTTCTTGAACTAGCTATGGAGTGTAGCGAGCTCCAAAAAGCCGAATCCTTCTCCTGGTCACCTCGGGCCTCCTTTTATAGGAAAAGGGGGCTGCCACAGTGGCACACAAGAGGTGGAAAGGTCTAAAGTGGCATGAGGTTATCCCTCATATTACAGGACAAGGTGCATTTAATGCATCGCTTAGGTGTCCTCTTGCTTTATCCGGGACGGGGGTGAGGCCCGACCCGTCCGTCGCCGCTCCTCCAAGCTTCGACACGCGCCCTGGCCAGCGATGCATGCGGTGCCATGTAGGCAGGCAGGCAGCAGAGGTGGCGCGGTGGTGGAGCCTCCACGAAGGGCTGCATGTTGCCACGCAGGTGCCTGCTCAGCTGGTTGGGTCGGCAGCTGCATGCGAACGGCGGCGGAGACATGGCTGGTGTGGGCCTGATGGTGGCCCTACTGGTGCGCTTGGCGAGGGCCTTACCGGGTGGCCCGGCAAGGGTCTTGCCGTGGCGCGCAGGCGTCCCCGGCAAGGATCTTGCCGGGGGTCTTGTGGGTGTTTTCGGTGAGGATGGTTGCCTTCCCATCCTCACTTGATTTTGACTATCCTTTGTCTTCACAAAGATCTGCATGCCACCACAGAGGTGCCTCCCGAGCCCTGTCCCAACGCATTTGTCGAGTGTTGGTGGGCTTGAGGGTGGCTCGCTCGGCTGGCGTGGGCGAGCTGCCCCGGCAAGGGTCCTTGCCGGGGAAACCTGCTTCGTCCATCTGATCTTTGTGGCCTTGGTCTTGGCGTTGCTTTGCTTCGTCTTGTGCTTCGGTGTTACCTTGGCTCACCTCCCTCGCTCTGCTTGGTGTGGTCGCGGGCGCGGCTCTGACTGCCTGTGCACAGGTAAAGGGGTACAAAAACGTGCCCCTAGTTTTGTACACCGACAGGAGCCCCTGGGCCTGGGCCACACATAAGCGCGACACGTTGTTGGGCCAGGCCCAAAACGGTGCGCGGGCAGGCGGGGCGGTTTTTACCGTGGTAAGATTTTTCGCACGTTGTGCTTCCCACGACCCGCGCGCGCGACGCGGCTTGGAGGGGCGTGCGTGACGTGGGCGGCATGCGTGGGGCTGTTTTCACACGCATGTGTCACATCACAGTAAAGAGGTGGCTCGCGCCTTCCCCATAAAGGGAGCGAGGCGTGGAGGCGCGGCTCATTTACTGAATGGGGCTGAGGTGCGGTCTTCAAGGCATCCACTCCCCATGATCATGGGGTGGGGAGAGGTCGCCTCACCTGTCCCGTCGGTTCTGCATGTCCGCCACCCGTCTTTCATGCGCTCGGGGTGGCAAACGGTGGAGGCAGGAAACCGGGCCGTCGCTGGTTGGGGTAGCGGGTCGGTCCAGGTTCCCTGCGCCTCCCGTGTATTGATTGGCCGAGCGGGACGGCCGAGCCCCAACCCCGTTCCTTTATAAAGAGCGGGAAGGGGAGATGGCATCCCGCATTCTTCCATATTCTACCTCCCTTTGCTTCTGCTCCTTCCTTTCATTTGTCATGGAGAAAGAGAATCCCGGTCCTCTGACGATGGTGGCGAGGGTCGCCGCTCGACAACGCGTTCCTCCTCCTCCTGCGCCCGCGGTGGCAGAGCCGGACGCAAGGGGAAGGGGAAGGGGGCGAGGCCGTGGGCGAGGCCGGGGCAGAGGTCGCAGTGCTCGGGGAAGAGGAGGGCGGGGCGGCGCGCCAGCTTCGCCCCCGCCCATGGTGCCTTTCCCGAGGGAAGGCCATGTCAGAGACCAGCCCCGTGAGTTCTTCATTGGGCTACATCGGCCTCCGCGACACCGTATTCGTCTTCCCGCCCCGTCTGCTCGGGAGATGGAGCGTGACCGGCCCCAGTCCCTCAGGTTGCACATGAGGGGTTGCGTGAACGGGGGCACGCGGGTCAAAGTCGACTTCCCGGCTCCTCGAGTCATGTACCTTCATCGTGCGTGGAACACGCTCGCTCGCATCCACAGCCTGACGGCGGGGCTCATCCTCTACTTCAAATTGATGGAGGATGGCCTACTCTCCATCAAGGTCTTCGGGGAGTTCGGGACTCTCCTGAAGTGCTGCGTGGAGAGCTCCTCCGATGGAGATTCTGACGATGGAAGCTCTTCCTCGAGCAAAAGTGACGAGGAGGACAGCGAGGCGAATAGCGGGGACGAGTCCGACTAGGAGTCGGACACCCCGCGCCTGGGCGGGTGCGGCAGCAACAACATCTGCACATGGCCTCTCCTTCGGTAGGGGTTTGCCGGGGGCGGGGCCAGCTCCTTGAACTTCTCGGGGTCGTCTCCTTGGGCGGCTGGCGTCGGGAGGCTGCAGAAGAGGAAGAGGGCGGGCGGCAAGGCCGTCAACTCGGAGTACGCGGGCTCCGACGCCTCCGTCGCGTACTGTCGGTCCTGCCACCTTGTCTTCCAGCTCTTTTCCCAGCACCGTCATCACCGGCCTGCCCATGGGCGGCCGCCGAGGTGTTCTCTCAGTGTCTTCTACTGCTCGTAGCTCGCCTAGGCGCCCTTTTTGCCCTTTTCGCCTCCTTGACCTGCCTCCTGAGGAGAGGGACAAGAAAGGGATTACGGGCATCTTATCTCTTTTTTGTCTTATAAGCCTTCGGGCCTTTGTTAACTTTAGAACTTGTAATCCCCTTGTTCGTGTTCTTCATTTCGTATGAACTGTACCTGTACGAGATGTTTTTTTAATGAAAAAGGGATGTTTGTCGGGTTTTTCATTCGCATGTAAAACCCATGACAAGGAGTAAATCCTTGTTACCTTTAAGATAAACGTTTTCTCGCCTGGCAACAGGCCTTGCCGTCCCCCCACTTCGCTCGACCTTTCTCACGCCCTTGGTGGAGGCAGGGATGAGGTGGGCTTAGGCTCCTCGTTTCATTTCCTTGTTGCCGCGACCACGACCAAACTCGGTCCCAGGAAACGAGTCCTAGGGTCCGGACTAAGGGGAGCACGATAGCCTAAGGATAAAACGAGGTTTCACATACCTCAGTCCATAATGAAACGCAGGATAGGGGATAGAGAACTTATCTGAATCTGCAGCCCCTGACGACCTTGGCTTGCCGCGGGTGGATCTTTGCTCTTGTAGCCCCCGGCAATACTGGCTTGCCTGGGCTCGGACGCTGGTCCGTCCCCTTTCTTCCAAAGCAGCTCGGCAAGGATATTCATGTGTCCTATGAACCAAAGAAGACAGAGAAGAACAGAGAGATGTGTACTCGACCTCTAAGCTAGGGGTTAGCCGCCGCTAAGCACTATCAACCCTAACCAAGGACGAGACTCGACCTAGCATGCATGCTATAACTTAGGGTGCCAACGCTTCATTTATCTGTGCTCAGGGTCTACGCCTGGCTTTGTACAAAGGGTCACATGCATTGTCGGCAAAGCTCGTACAAAAGGTGGCTTGCCGGGAGGCCCGACAAGCCGCGCCTTATGAGTAAAACTTGCGAAGATGCTCGATATTCCAGGAGTTGCTCACTGGTACGGCATCCTCAGTCTCTAGTCGGACTGCGCCGGGCCTGGTGACTCGTATTGCCCGATAAGGGCCTTCCCACTTCGGCGTCAACTTGTTGGTATTCTTGGCTGACTGAACGCGCCGAAGAACAAGGTCGCCTTCCTCAAAGCTTCGGGCATGAACCTTGCGGCTATGGTAGCGGCGCAAGGCTTGCTGGTAGCGTGCCGCTCTCACAACCGCCCGAAGATGATCTTCCTCAAGGAGCGTCGCGTCATCCTGGCGCAACGACTCTTGCTCAAGCTCATCATAAGCGAGCACTCGAGGTGACCCGTATATGAGCTCTGTGGGAGAACTGCTTCTGCCCCGTATACCAAGGCAAAAGGTGTCTAGCCGGTGGCTCGATTTGGCGTCGTCCTGATCGACCAAAGAACCGTCGTCAACTCATCAATCCAGCGCCTTACGCTCTTGTGCAGCTTGTCAAAGGTCGTCGTTCTCAAGCCTCGCAACACTTCAGCATTTGCCCTCTCCGCTTGGCCGTTGCTCCGTGGATGTGACACGGAAGCAAAACAGACCTTGCTGCCGAGGTCTTGGATGTACTGCATGAAGGTGTGGCTTGTGAACTGCGTCCGTTGTCGGTGATGACTCTATTTGGCACACCAAAGTGGCGGACCAGTCCTTTGAAGAATTTGACGGCTGAATGAGCAGTCACCTTCCTCACTGCTTCCACCTCTGGCCACTTTCTGAACTTGTCGATTGCAACGTACAAGTACTCAAAGCCCCCGATGGTGCGGGGGAAGGGGCCCAGTATATCGAGCCCCCAGACCAAGAATGGCCAGGAGAGAGGGATTGTTTGAAGGGCTTGAACTGGTTGATGAAGCTTCTTTGAATGGAACTAGCACGCTTCACACTTGGTGACTAGTGCCGTCGCATCCTGGAGGGCGGTGGGCCAGAAGAAACCTTGCCGGAACGCCTTCCTGGCAAGGGCCCTTGACCCTGTGTGGGAGCCACATATGCCTCCATGTATCTCTGCCAACAGCTCCAGTCCTTCCTCCCGGGGGATGCAGTTGAGTTTCACACCGTTCGGCCTTCTCCGGTACAGGACGTCATCGACGAACTGGTACAGGGCGGACCGACGGGCTACTTTCTCCGCTTCTTCCTGCTCCTCAGGATGCTCCTCTGTTTGGAGGAATTGGACGGTATGCTGCGCCCATGACGGAGCCGGAGGCTCGACGGCAAGGACCAAAGGCATCTCTTCCGCCACGGGAGCGGATGTCTCTACGGCCAGGGCCTGACGCCCCACCGGAGTCAGTTGCTCTTGAGCCGGCTCAGCGTCCGCGGCAGTACCCTTGCCGACGGCCCCGGGGGGCTCGATAGGAAAGTACTTGTCGGGACCTAATTTTCTCCGCTTGCTCTGCCCTGCTGATGGATCGACAGATGGTTGAGTTAACTGGAGCAAAAAGTACCTGGTTCCACAGGTAGCTTGAATGCAGCATGCTTTGACAGGTAATCGGTGATGTCGTTCTCCGCTCGGGGGACGTGCTCCGCCTGGATACTGTCAAAGTGTTACTCCAGCTTCCTCACCTCATCTACGTATGCTTCCATCAGTGGGCTCTGATAATCTTTGTTGACTTGCCTGACAACGAGCTGCGAGTCACCCCTGACGATGAGCTTCTTAACCCCGAGGTCAGCCGCGATCGTGAGACCGGCAAGCAATCCCTCATACTCGGCAGTGTTATTGGTGGACGTCTCCCTGGGGAAGTGCATCTAGACCACGTACTCGAGGTGCTCTCCGGTGGGTGCGACGAGCAACACACCGGCACCGGCGCCTTGTAGCGAGAAGGCTCCATCAAAGTACATGATCCAGTTGTGGTCTGCTTCCTTGCCGGGGAGAGTAGTCTCCTGGATTTCTTCGTCAGGCGTCGAGGTCCATTCCGCGATGAACTCCGCCAAGACTCTGCTCTGAATTGTCGAGGTACTCTCAAATTTTAAGCCGAAGCTTGACAACTCCAAGGCCCATTTCACAATCCTTCCAGTTGCGTCCGGGTTGTGCAGTATCCGTTGCAACGGGAGGCGGGTGACGACAGTGATCTCGTGGGCCTGAAAGTAGTGACGCAGCTTCCTCGAGGCCATAAGGAGGCCGAAGAGCAACTTTTGCACACTGGAATACCTTGACCTAGCCCCCTGCAAGAGGGAGCTGACAAAGTAAACCGGGTGCTGCATCATCTTTTTATTGGGCACCACTTCACTCGACCGTGCGTGCATCGCCTTGGTGGCACCAGACTCTGCCGGGGGCTGCGCCTTGTCGGCATCAGGCCCTGCCGGGGGAATCTTCGGCTTGCCATCCACTGGTCCTACCACCATCGCTGCCTCCTCGTCGACTTCCCTCTGTGCCACTAGTGCGGTGCTGACCACTTGATTCGTCGCTGGCCGCCAGATACAGCTGCAACTGCTCTTGTGGTTTGGGCGCAACTAGTATTGGTGTGGAGGAAAGGTATCTCTTCAGGTCCTGCAGTGTGGCCTCGGCTTCCGGGGTCCACTCCATTGGGCCCGCCTTTTTCAAGATCTTGAAAAAGGGAAGGGCGCGCTCGGCGGACTTGGAGATGAACCGGCTCATGGTGGCAACGCAGCCAGTGAGCCGACGCACATCCTTGATCCGCTTGGGTGCCTCGATATGCTCAATAGCCTTGATCTTCTCTGGGTTTGCCTCGATCCCGCGCTGTGACACGAAGAACCCGAGAAGCTTGCCGGACGGGACGCCGAAGACGCACTTCTCAGGGTTCAACTTGATGTTGATCTTGCGCAGGTTGGCAAATGTCTCTTCTAGGTCTTGCACAAGAGTCGGCCCGTCCTTTGTTTTGACCACTATGTCATCCATGTAGGCTTCCATATTTGTATGGAGCTGAGGTTCAAAACCAATTTAGACTGCTCTTGCGAACGTTGAGCCAGCACTCTTCAACCCGAAAGGCATCCGTAAAAAGCAATACGTACCACATGGGGTGATGAATGATGTCTTCTCTTCATCTTCTCTTGTCATGAAGATTTGGTGGTAGCCTGAGTAGGCATCGAGGAATGATAACAGATCACACCCAGCCGTGGAGTCAACAATCTGGTCAATGCGCGACAATGGGAAGGGGTCCTTAGGACAAGCCTTATTGATATCTGTGTAATCAATACACAGCCTCCACTCCGCATTCGCCTTGCGCACCACTGCCGGATTGGCCAACCACGTCGGATGGAGCACCCCTCTCACCAAACCTACCGCTTCTAACTTCCTGATCTCCTCTGTGATGAACTCCTGCCTCTCCAGAGCCTGCTTTCTGACCTTCTGCTTGACGGGCCGCGCGTGAGTGCAAACAGCTAGGTGGTGCTCAATCACCTCCCTGGGAACACTGGGGATGTCGGACGCTTGCCATGCAAACACGTCGACATTTTCCCGTAGGAAGGTGACGAGCTCGCCTTCCTATTTGCTGTTGAGGGTGGATCCTATGATGAAGGCCCCTCCCGTGTCGTCCTCCGTGACGGGCACCTTCTTGGTCTGCGGCGGCTCGGCTCTGGACCTCTTGCTCTTGTCGGCAGAGCTCTCTGGTACGTCCTCAGCGGTAACACAACACCCCGAAGAGGTGCGCTTGCCGGATTGGGTGCGAGAGGTCTTGTCGGGATCCTTCTTTCCTCCCGGGCCTTCGGCGGCAGGAGCAGGTACCTTGACGGTAGCTGCTGCAACTGCTTCCCGGTAGAGTTGGTCGGCGCAGATCAGCGCGTCCTTCTTGTCGGAGGGGACGGAGATGATGGTCAACGGCCCGGGCATCTTTAGCATGTTGTAGGCCTAGTGTGATGCCGCCATGAACTTGGCCAGTGCCGGGCAGCCGAGGATCCCGTTGTAGGGCAAGGGGATCTCGTCCATGTTGAAGACGATCCTCTCTGTCCGGTAGTTCAACTCTCCTCCAAATGTCACGGGCAGTGTGACATTTCCCTTTGGCTGGCTTCTCCCTGGATTGACCCCCTGAAACGTGCCCATTTCCTCGAGGTCTCCGTCAGGGATTTGCAACCTTTTGATCACGACAGGCGAGATCAGGTTCAGGTCGGCCCCGCCGTCAACCAACATCTTGTTCACCCTGAGGTTGCGTATTGTTGGCGAAACCAACAACGGCAAACACCCGACCGCGGTAGTGCGATCAGGGTGGTCCTCGGCGTCAAAGATGAGGGGCGTGCTGGACCACTTTAGAGGCTTCTGAGCGCCGAACGACGGCTCCGTCGCTGTAACCTCTCGCGCCCACTGCTTGAGCTGGCGGTGAGAGGCATGCAGCGAGGCGCCGCCATCGACGCACATGGCCTCCATAGCCTTTTGGAACCCTTGCTCACCGGATTCATCGTCCTCGCCGTGATCATCGTCTTCTTGTTTCTTGCCGCGGCCCCGGGCAAGCCTCTCTTGCTGGTTGTCCTTGTCGGGGCGGCCTCCTTGGCCGCCACGCTTCTTGCCGGATCTCTCAGCACCATCCTGGTCCTTCTCCTTCTCCCGCCTTTCGTACTCAGCCTTTTTCTTCTCAGCAAGCAGCTCAACTTGTCGGCAGTTCTGCAGATCGTGGCCCTTGGTGCGGTGGATCTTGCAGTATTGCTTGCCGGAGCTTCCTGACTTGTCGGTAGCCGCCAAGGCCCGGCAGGCGGCACACCCAGCAATCTCCTTGCCGGGAGTTTCTGCCTTGACCTTCTTGCCGGCACCGGTATCGTCAGATCCCTCAATTGCAAGCATGGCCTTACCTTTGTGTTTCTTGTTGCGACGCCGGCCCTTCTTCATTGGGGCGGCGGCGTCCTCATCGGTAGAGTCGGTTTCCACGCCAGCATCTTCGCCAGGGTACTTCCTTCCCTCTTCAGCTAGGGCGCACATGTCGGCCAGAACGTAGAGCTCGGCCACATCCTTAACCTTGGTCATCGCCAGCTCCTCGCGCATCTTGCGATTGCGCACTTTCTGATGGAACGCGCTAATCACGGCGGCGGGATGAACGTCGGGGATGTTGTACTGCACCCGGCTGAATCTCCGGATGTACTTGCGCAGGGTCTCCCCTTCCTTCTGGGGAATGATATGCAGATCACCGGCCTGGCCATGAGCTTGGTGGCCTCCTGTGAAAGCACCAACGAACTCATGGCACAGATCTGACCAGGAAGAGATGGAGTCCGCCGGCAAGTGCATCAACCTAGACATCACATTGGGCTTGAGCGCTAGTGGGAAGTAGTTGGCAAGCACCTTGTCGTCGCCAGCCCCAGCGGCCTGCATCGCGATGGTGTAGATGCTGAGGAACTCGGACGGATGGGTCTTGTCGGTGTACTTCTCGCCGACGTCGGGCTTGAACGTGCGGTGGGACGGCCACTGGAACTGCCTCAGCTCACGGGTAAAAGCCGGGCAGCCCACCTCATAAGGTAGGCCGCCGGGACCCCCCGGTGCCGGGTGGTCCGTAGCGGGTCCGCCCGCTTGTCCGACTAGCGGCGCGTTTCGCGCTGGCGCTCGACGGTTGTTCGAGCGTCTTCGTGAGCTTGCTCCCGAAGAACCTGGCCCTGGTCGCGGAGGGTCCGCGGATCGGACGACGCTATGGAGATGTTATCACTAGCGTCGTCGCGACGGGCCGGCGCCCGTGGCGGCTAGCGAGGAGGAGAGTGCACCGTGGCTGCAGCTCCACCGGTCCCCCCAGCGCCAGCATGTGGTGGTTCGGTGGAGCGCCGACCCGAGGGCTCCGCCGGTCGCGGATCGTCTTTGTTCGCGACGGCGACGAGGCTCCAGATGGTGGCCCTCCACTCATCGAGCTTCTCCGCAGCAGGAGGGAAGTCGAGGAGCAGTTGTGCGCATGCCAAGGCTTCCGCTGGCGTGGGTGGCGGTGACAGCTGAGTGGATCGCGGCGTGCTTCGACTTCTAACTATGTTAGAAGGAGCTCTGTCACGACCCAGCAGCCGCGTGCCATTTTCACCAGTGCTTCGGCGAGCGTGTTGAACTCCTTCGCCTTGCTGACGACCCACAGGGCTCTTCCCACGACGGTGCCCAGGGTCACCAACGTGGTAACGCTTTTCTGCGCGCACACCATAGGAAGAACGCATAGTGGTCATCGGTGTATGCACCCTGGAGGTCGCCGCGCCGGCCGGAGTCGGCGCAACGACACCCCGGGAGGGCCCCGCGCCGCCGGTAGGGGGCCCAGCTCCGTCTTTGGGTCCGGCGGCGTGGGGCCGATCGTCTGGTGCACGAACGACGCCGCTCGCCAGGCTCCGACTGCCTGGGTGGTGCTGGTGTTCGCTGGCCACGGCCCGAGTCCTGTGCGCGACCGTTCCGCAGCTCGTCCGCACCGGCGCGGGCCGTTTGTCCCCCAACGAGCCGATCGATGTGGCCGTCTTCTTCTTAGGGGCCATGGCGACAAAGAACCGCTAGGCCTTTTATAGGAAAAAGGGGCTGCCAAAGTGGCACACAGGAGGTGGAAAGGTCTACAGTGGCACGAGGTTATCCCTCGTATTACAGGACAAGGCACATTTAATGCATCGCTTAGGTGTCCTCTTGCTTTATCGGGGATGGGGGCGAGGCCCGTCCCGTCCGTCGCCGCTCCTCCAAGCTTCGACACGCACCCTGGCCAGCGACGCATGCGGTGCCATGTAGGCAGGCAGGCAGCTGAGGTGGCGTCGTGGTGGAGCCTCCATGAAGGGCTGCATGTTGCCACGCAGGTGCCTGCCCAGCTGGTTGGGTCGGCAGCTGCATGCGAACGGCGGCGGAGACTTGGCTGGTGCGGGCCTAATGGTGGCCCTGCTGGTGCGCTTGGCCAGGGCCTTGCCGGGTGGCCCTGCAAGGGTCTTGCCATGGCACGCAGGCATCCCCAGCAAGGATCTTGCCGGGGGTCTTGTGGGTGTCTTCGATGAGGATGGCTGCCTTCCCATCCTCACTTGATTTTGACTATCCTTTGTCTTCACAAAGATCTGCATGCCACCACAGAGGTGCCCCCCGAGCCCTGTCCCAACGCATTTGTCAAGTGTTGGTGGGATCGAGGGTGGCTCGCTCGGCTGGCGTGGGCGAGCTGCCCCGGCAAGGGTCTTACCGGGGCCGCTGAGGCTGCCCCGGCAAGGGTCCTTGCCGGGGAAACCTGCTTCGTCCATCTGATCTTTGTGGCCTTAGTGTTGGCGTTGCTTTGCTTCGTCTTGTTCTTCGGTCTTACCTTGGCTCACCTCCCTCGCTCTGCTTGGTGTGGTCGTGGGCGCGGCTCTGACTGCCCGTGCACGGGTAAAGGGGTACAAAAACGTGCTCCTAGTTTTGTACACCGACAGGTACATGCATCTCATATTCATATGGTTGACTCATTGTTACTTCGTTGTCAAAGGCAGTATTGAGATACTAGAGAGGGTCATCAGCCTCCTCCATGTCATGATCCATACCCTCTTCCATGGGGCAGATGGCATCATCTGCTGGCGGAATGGTTGGCCCTCCTTCCTCATGTCTCTCGATCTCAGCAAGCAGCACAGACGATGGTTGTACTTGTGTAGGTGGTGTTGTGGTCATACCTTCCTGAGGTCCCGTTGGTGTGCTCCCGGCCACCTCGACACGAAGAAGATTTTTTGGCCACAGGATCGGCCAATTTTTGCATTGCCCAAGCTGCGTGGGGGTCTCGTCATCCTCTCCATCGGTTTGTATCGGACAAGGGAGACCCTCGTAGCCCGCTTTCACACTCGCCACGGAGACCCTTAAGGCGTTATCAGGCATCTGCCGGTGGTGAAACAATCGATCCTTAAGCTTCACTATAGTACCCTTCCCCACATCCACCAACCCGCCCTTCATATTGTAAAGGAGGGTGCACGGAGTGGAGTCGGCCTACAAAGACATATACATGCGGCGTCAGAGATCCAAAAAGAATGGAAACTGAAGATTAATTAATTAATTAAGTTGATGAAGGTGCGACGACGCGTATTTACCATGAGGGCGTCGAGCTCAGCCAATGTCGACGACCCGACATTCAAGCCAGAGACGGAGCTAGGGCTGCTGTGAGAGCTGCGCGGAGGAGCAGGTGCTAGAGGAGGTGCGGGTGTAGTTGCCATACTAGGTATGGGTACGGGTGTGGTGTTCATTGAGTTGCTCCCGGTGAAGCTGGGCATGGGAAAATCACTTGGTGGCGCGTTTGGATTTTGTTGCACCCATGTGACCACTGTTGGAATCAAGCTTGTGAAGGCAGCCACCATATCAGATCTACAGGTAGCGATTATCTCAGCTTTGGTCTCAGCTTTTGCTTTCTCCATCGCCCGCGCCACCTTCTCGTCGATAGTCACTTGACTGAACTTCTTTATCTGTCTTTTGGCCTCGGGGTCCTTGTTATAATAGTACTTCCACGTGGCCTCATCCCCGGTGCCGTGCACACGTCCATATTGCGGCCGCTGGCCGGGCGGGTGTCCCATCATTATGTTCATGGCCCAGTTGAAAGGAGTATCCCACTTCTACTTCACCGACGACTGAGTTGACGAGTCGCTCTCGGCCGCAAGCTTGTGTTGATCTCTTTGCAAAATGGACCGTGAATCATTTACGAATGCGACTAGAATGTAGTAGACTTCATTGATCAGAACCTAATATGTAAGGTAGTAAAAGTATAATTACCAGTATTCTCATGACTCATTTTTGGCGATGGCGTTGACGGTACCGCTATTGGAGTCAGATATACACATGGTAGTGAAATGTCGGTTTTCTCTGTGTACATTCTTAGCCCATCTGACACGGAACATCGTTGCGCTATGCAATCTAGAGGTGTTAAGCTCCCATATCTCTTTGACCCTTCCGTAATATCTTTCAATTGCATTCCCGGTCATGGCTTCCATCGTCACCCCTAAGTTTTGGTCATCACTGTTTATATCTTTCTCCTCCGTGTAGAACGTGTATCTGTTGATATCGTATGCTTGATAAGTTGCGAGATTGGTCGAGGGGCCATGTGCTAAGGCGTATTTGAGTGTTCCGTTCGGACAACCCTCTTCCGGGGGATTATCTAGAACTCGCTCTTTGAACCAACACACGAAAGTGGAGTTGTGCTCTCTAATAACTTCAGCGTCCGTCCTGTGCACCCCACGGTCAAGGTACTTCTTTGTGATGGTCTCTTTGTGCAGTGTCACGAAATCTTCTAGCACATCTAGGTGTTGTAGCACTACTAAATTTGCCTTGTCAAGGTCGTTTTGTCGGCCCGAGCGTAACACTTTCACATCCCTATGACCGTTGGTGTGACCTTCGCCTTCGAGCCTTCCACAGTGCTTGTTGATTGGCAAACCAACAACAGGGTCTTTGGTCAGATAACTCTCACAGAAAGAGATGTACTCTTTGGTCAGATATCCCTGGGCTATGCTTCCATCTGGACGGGACATGTTACGAGCGAATCCTTTGATGACCCCATTCATCCTCTTGAACGACATCATGCTATGCAGGAATGTCGGCCCTAGGTCGATGATGTCGTCCATGATGTGGACACATAGATGCACCATGACATCAAAGAACGCGGGCGGAAAGTACATCTCTAGCTCATTCAGTATGACAACGATCTCTTCCTATAGCCTATGGAGTTGCTTCACACTGATCGACTTTCGAGAGATAGCATCAAAAAAGTGGCATAGGTGAGTAAGCATCTCACGCACATGTGTGTCCATAATCCCTCTAAGTGCAACCGGGAGTAACTGCGTCATCATCACATGACAATCATGAGACTTCATCCCACTGAACCTTTTTTTCTTAGGGTCCAGATATTTTCTTATCTTCCCACAGTATTCGGAACTAACTTTGATTCCGGCAAGGCACTTGAACAATTGATCGACCTCCTTCAGATCTAAGGTGAAGCAAGAGGGGGGGCAATATTGTTCTTCCTTCTTGTTTACTTTTTCCCCCTATCTTCCATCTCCGTCTCCGTCTCTGTCTCCTCTGACGACCTTTTACCGAGCATTTGGAGATCTTTCCTGATTTTCAAAAATTCCAAGTCTTTTCTTGCCTTTGGCCCATCCTTGGTCCTCTCCGACATGTTCATCAATGTTCCAAGAAAACACTCAAGGATGTTTTTTGTGATATGCATTTGATCAAGACAATGAGGCGTGTCGAGTATGGGCCAGTATTCCAAGTCCCAGAAAACAGATCTCATCTTCCATACCTTCAGCAGGGGCTCCGACGCTTTTTTCTTCGTCTTTCCCAGCGAGGGGCACTCTTCCAGGTTCTTCAATAACTCATATATTTCTACACCGCTACGCTTACGTGGAGGACCTCGATGCTCAGCCTTACCATTGAATAGATCTCCACGCTTTCTCCATGGGTCATCCTTCTCAAGCCATCTTCGATGCCCCATGTACACGATTTTCGAAGATCCACCATCTTTCCATAGCTGCAGAGAAGTTGTATCATCCATGCACCTCGTGCATCCGCAATATCCATGGCACACCTGGCCGGAGAGATAGTCGTAACCGAGATAGTCCTGCACGGTCGTGATCACCATGGCTCTCATGTAGAAATACTCTCCTTTTCTTGCATCCCATGCCTTGGCCGGCGTTGTCCATAAGGTATGTAACTCCTCTTTCAGTAACCCGAGATACAGATTTATATCATTTCCCGGTTGTCTCGTCCCTTGAATAAGCATAGCCATGTGTATGTATTTTTCCTTCATGCACAACCAGGGGGAGGTTGTACATCCATACAAACACGGGCCATGTGCTATGATTGGTGTTCTGGTTGCCAAATGGATTCATGCCATCACTACTAGCGCCAAGCACGATGTTCCTTGGATCATTTGCGAAAAATTCAAATTCAGCATTTAATGCTCTCCACTGGCTTGCATCTGCGAGGTGTCTCAGCTTCGGCTCATCTCTGTCATCTGGCTTCACCCTCTCCGCGTGCCAGCGCATAAGCTTTGCTTCCTTAGGATCTACGAAATACCGTTGTAGACGCGGAGTGATAAGAAAGTACCATACAACTTTCTATGGAGCTTTCTTTCCGGCCTTTTTATATCGTGAAGCATTGCACTTTGGACAGATGGTTTTTTCCGCATGCTTGTTCCAATATATGATGCAATCATTGATGCAAGTGTGATATCTAATATGTGGCAGATCAAGAGGGCACACGATTTTCTTTGCCTCCTCGACACTAGTAGGACACAGGCTTCCCGCGGGAAGAACCTTCTTTAGGTACTTCAGAAGCTCATCCAGGCTTGTATCTGTCCATTTGTTTTTTGCCTTCATCTTTAGAAGTTCTAGTGTGAAACTCAAGCGGGTCACCTCGGGATTGCAACCATCATACAAAGGAGTCATCGAGTCTACCTCCAGTTGCGCCAGCTTTGCCTCCTCTCTAGAAGCAGCTCTGTCGCTAGTCGTCTTCTTGCGAAGCAGGTCTCAAACATGCAGGTCCCGCATGCCTGAACTTAGTAGAGACGAAGACGGCGGCGTGTCCGCGTCTTCTCCGCCTTGAACTGCCTCTTAGCCATCGACATTTCCGAGGTCGTCTTCCTCTTCGGGCACATAATCGGTCATCTCTTCGTCTGGTGGCCCCATGTCATTATTTCCTGCCCCGTCGATGTCCTCCTCCTCATCATCATCATCTTCACTTATCCACCGAGTATGGCCATGCATGAAACCATGCATGAGCAGGTGCGCCTTGAATTTACCACCCTGAAAGGGGTCGAGCCAGACTCTTCCGTTGCATTTTCAACACGGACATAAAAGATCCTTTAGTCTTTTTTCATACATGTCATCCTCGGTGGATTGCCAGTATCTTTCCACATTCCTTCCATTGACCTTCATGATCATCTGCGCGCGAAGCAAATATTTTAAACACATATATATGCATCCATGGATCAAATTCATACAAAAATTCGGCATGACCTTCCCTAAACATAGGACATATTGAGTTTGCATGCCCGAAATTCGCCGAAACGGAATTGAATCGACATTTTGGCAAAACATAGGCAACTCATGTCACTCACATGCCAAACACAATTTGGTATATTCATATCGCACATAGTTTCGGTCCTAATCGCAAACACACATATTTCCATTCTTGCACAACTCTTTTTTTTCTCACCTATTTGTCGAGAGGAATATCGAGCACCTTCTTATAATTAGCTAGTAGCTCTAGATAGAGCTATGAGAGGGAGGAGGGAGGGCATTAATGGAGGGGGTGGTGGAGGGGTAAAGAAGAGAAGGGGAGGAGGGGCAAAAACAAGTAAGAGAAAGGAGGGAGGGCATTAATGGAGGGAGGAGGAGGGGCAAAGAAGAGGGGGAAGCATTGAAGGACAAGCAAGTGCAAGAGGGAGGGCGAGAAAGAAAGGGGAAGGAAGAAGAGGGGAGGGGGGAAGGTGGCAGATATTTTGGCTGGCGACCATAGCAGTAGTGCTGGGCACCAAAGCGCGCTACTGCTAAGTGTGCCAGCCAAAATATCTACTGGTACATAAAACTAGCTATAGCGCTTGCCCAAAAACACGCTACTGGTAAAAGATTACACATAGAAGAAGTAGCAGTAGCGCTTATTAGTGGCACCGCGCTACTGCTATTTTCTTAACAGTAGCGCTTGTTAGGGTACCAACGCTGCTACAATTTTTTGGCGGGGGTGTGGTGTGGCTAACCTACCAGTAGCATGCCCTCTAGAAACCAATGCTTCTACTAAGTTCTACCAGTAGCGCGGTTTGTAACACACGCTACTGCTAAGTATCAGTAGCATGGGCTCCAAAACACATGCTACTGGTAAACTTCTACGTATAAGCCTTTTCCTAGTAGTGTACAGTTGGGAGAAGAGATGTTACACCGCTGCCTAGAGGGGGGAGAGTTGGTGATGACGGCGGCGAAGTTGTTGGTGTAGATCGTCGTCACGATGATGGCCCTGGCGGCGTTCCGGTGCCACCGGGAGAGAGGGGCAGAGAGCCCCCTCCTTCTTCTTCCTTGGCCTCACCCTAGATGGGAGGAGGGTTTCCCCTCTGGTCCATGGCCTCCCTGGCGGCGGAGGGGCGGAAGCCCCTCCGAGATTGGATCTATCTCTCTCTTTCTCTTCTGTTTCGCGTTCTTATTTTCTGGCCTTTCACCGTTTCTTAAATTCCTGAAGATCCATAACTCCGATTGGGCAAAAAATTTAATATGATTTTTATCCGGATATAAGCTTCATTGCGACCGAAGGACACCTGGAACCGACCTACGAGGTGGACACAAGCTTGCAAGGCGCGCCCTGGGTAGGGGGCGTGCCCCTTGAGCTTGTGGGCCCCTCAGGCATCATCTCATGTTGATTCCGCTTCCCAAGAATCACATATATTCCAAAAAAGTATCCATAAAATTTTATCGCGTTTGGACTTCGTTTGGTATGCATATTATGAGAAACAAAAAACATGCAACAAACAGGAACTAGCACTGGGCACTGGATCAATATGTTAGTCCCAAAAATAATATAAAATGTTTCCAAAAGTATATGAAAGTTGTAGAATATTGGCATGAAAGAATAAAAAAATATAGATATGACGGAGACGTATCAAACCTATAAATGTAATCTAGCGTCTCATTAAGGTGAGACAGATCCTCGGACTTCATGGCCTGGTTATAGGCCGGGGCAGATCTGAAGCGCGACTCACAAGTCGCTTGCGCAACCTCGGCGCATTGGCTGGCTGGGGCTGATCCCGGACTGCCTACTAAGGAGGTATGATCTGAACTTAGTGCAGGGTCCGTATTCGGGGTCGGGTCGAGGTCCGAACCTGACAAGGGGATAAGTTCCATGCTTGGCGTGACGGCGACCGGCTCCACATTTGGGGCCGGATTTATAGGGGGATCCGACCCGTAGCCCAGAAAAGAGGTCGGCTCCAAGGTCGAACCTGCGTAGGCCAAAGGGTTTTTGACCCGACCAGGCATCCACCCAGAAAGGACGAGTTCACCATGTACGTGTGTGGTGTACTCCAAGCTCTAGAACATGACAGCCTAGTCTGGAGCAAAATTCTCGATGTGGGCGAAATGGCCCGCTAAGTCAGCGTGCAAAACAATGCTCCCAAACACGAAGAGCTGGCCGGGGATGAAGATGTCACCACAACTAGTGTTGTAGTTGATCTATAGATGAGCCATCAATCTCTTTCCAATCACGCAGCGGAACTCTCAATGAAAGCACCAATGTCGATACTAAAACCGTCAGACCTTGGGATAGGGGGGTCCCGAGCTATGGATCTCAGATCTATGGGTAACAGGAGACAAAGGGGACAATTTTTACCCAGGTTTGGGCCCTCTCGAAGAGGTAATACCCTACGTTCTGCTTTGATTGTCTTGATGATTGTGTACAAGACAAGCTTGATCTACCTCGAGATCATAAGTTGTGTTCTGACCCTAAGGCTAGGTGATTATAATTTTGACTGTGTCTATGGACTAAACCCCTCAGCTTATACAGACATTGGGGTTACCTAGGGTTACACATGGTCAGTTGCCCATCTAGGGATAAACATGCCAGCGGCCGATGTTGTCCTTGGAGTACACGCCAAGTCTTAGGCACGGTCCTTCTAGATCACGTCGAAGTGTGAGGCTTCCGAAGTCCTTCCTTATGAGATCGGTGGGCCATAACCTCGGCCCATGGATTGTGGACCATCTGGGTTGGTACCCCCTAGTCTAGGACACCGTCAAGTAGCATGGAGGATTTTGTTAAGTATGTGTCTCTTACTTTGTAAGAAGTTAAGGATTTCTTGTAGGAATCCTACATTTTTAAGTGTGTGCATACACCGTTCTTCCCGGGTCCCATAGTATAATCAGCAGAATCCCACGTAGTCGGGGAAACTGCCTCTGATCACAAGAATAGTGCAATGCATATACGTTGGAGCAGGTCCGGAACGCAGTGTCTTTGCTTTACTTTTCGGGGCGATAGAGCATTCGCAGGAGCAGGTCTCGGGAAGCCGCTGTTTTACAGCCGAGACTGGTATATGTTGAACAAATTTTGGGAAGGAAACAGTTTAGACGTGTGCGTGCGTCGGGGACTCCATGTCCCCTTTTTCCCAGCTCGATGAATACACATGGAGAGTACAAGTACGGGGAAAGGGAACAAGACTACAACGATACATAGTGTGGGCATTGCCATGACGCTCCTTTTAACGGGCGAGATCCCGAGTACATGGCTGATAGAGAACTTAGCTTTTTAGACATAAAACAACAAAGCCTAATCTGAGCCTACTGTGGGCATCGATTGCTCGATGGACGATGATCCCAGGGCGGCCTCTTGATGCGGAGCATCCCAAGGTCATCCCGATGGACCTACCTACGTCTCCCACAACACCACTTGGACCAATGACAAGATCCCGAGCTAAGGCTATGGAAGATAAGGTGAACTCGCTCCTTTCCGAACTACCACTTTCGACACATGAGACATGGCTACTACCTCAAACGGAAACACTATGTGTGCTTAGGTACTTGGAGGAAAGCCATGGTACATCTACATCCAACGGACAAGACGGCAAAGCCACCGACCATGAAGGACAAGAAGAAGAGCTACCGGAGAAAACTCGAGCCACCGGACGACCGGTCGGGACCGGACGTCCGGTGCCTGAAGGCCAACCTACCCAAGTCCCAGCCAACGCAGGCTCCAGCGAGCGAACGTCTGGCCGGACCAGACGACCGGCCACACTCTCCAGCGAGTGGGTGACCGGAGCCATCGGACGTCCGACACCACCTCAACAGAATGGAAATTAACGGAAGTATGAAGACACCGGACGTCCGGCACCGCCATCACAGAACAGAAATAGGGAAGTCCGTAAGCCAACGGACGTCCGGTCCCTCGTGAGCCACCAGACGACTGGTCCCCAGCGGACGTCCGGTACCTGTCTGCGCACAGTGTTCGGGCCCGAGGCCCATGTGCCCTTTCACTTTGCCACATTCGCACTAAGACTATAAATAGAACTCCCCCTCCTCCTAGTTAGGGTTAGCAAAGGATTAGCTCATGTTTGTGTGAGAGCTTTGCTCATCCACTTGGTTTCCTTCTCCTCGGAGACGTGCCTCCTTCGGAGAAGATCCTTCCAAGCGGATTCAAGACCCCCTCTTGGGTGGCCCCATCAAGACCTCCTCACGGAGAAGAACCGGTTACCTTTGTATCGTCCTTTGTTGGACTTGGATCTTGTATCTCACCTTTGTGTTCATCGATCTAGCGCATGTGTGATCTATTCTTGTTGGTTGAGTGATTCTCTCGTGTTTCCTTTTGTGTTTTCCCTTGTGTTTCCCCGTGTGTTCATCGTGTTCTTAGTAGGGATCCGCTCCTTTCATGAAAGATCGGCCGTATGGAGTTCCACTCCACATCATCTTGGTATCATGAGCCACGTTGATCACGATTTCAGAGCCTCCCCATTGTGTTTTCTAGCCTAATTTTGTTGATTTCGTCCTAAATTCGAAAATCCCCACCAAAAACAGCCCCAATTTTTTTTGTGATTTGTTAGTGTGATAAAATTTTGTAGGATTTGATCCATGGATTTGCTTTGCCTCGAGTGGGTCTAGATTTTTCCCAATTTCCTACACTTTACATCGACGAATTTGTTCAAATTTTGTCCCCCAAAGTCCCAAAATTCCGCCCAAAATCGCATCACGCACCTCGCGTTGACCCGACCCACCGGACGACTGTCAGCTACCAGACGTCCGGAGACCCTGGAACGACCGGACGACCGCAACTTCCGGACGTCCGCAAATCCCTGACGAAACTGAATCCCCCCCCCGACAGTTTTCAGCCACCACATTCCACTTCCGCATACGCATTCCTATACCACCACCACTTCCGTATACCACCCCCCATAGCTTGTCCGCTATCCACATTCGACGTTTTTAACACATTTTGGTCTTGGATACTTTGAGTTGTGGCTCATCGTATCCTTTTGTGTTTCGGCTATCTAGGTACGGTTCGACATCAACATCACCATCGCTCATCTTCGCCAAGGACTACTACGAACGGCTACACCATTGTGGTATCAACCTCACATTGGTATCATGATATCATCATACTTTCTTGCATTTGCATTGATAACCCCATAGCTTTACTTTTGCGTCACTTACCCATCGAGACTAGCCTTCGAGTATTGCCGGCAATGTGACTTGTGCACATTAGTGATCATACTTCCCATAGCATACATACCATGTCATAGTGGTGCATATCTTGGTATCCTCTCTTGTGTCACAAATTTGTCATCGCATACACAATTGCTACATTGGTTCGGCAAGCATTGCATGAGAAACGAGCTCAACAACACGGAGCCAAACAAGCTTTTAAGAAAAGGTAAATATAAGCAAAGAGCTTATAAGCAAGAACCATAGCATCATACAACATTAAGATTGTCATACTCGATCATCTTGGATCATATCATTGGAACATCATACATAGAGCATACTTGGGATAGAAGTCGTTGCATTTTTGCTTAGTAGGTTGTGCACAAGTTCGTATCCGCCTATTGTGCAATCGTGCTAGCGTCTCTCTAGTGTTGTGCAACATGAGCATTTTCGTGGATTCCACATTTTGGCTCACCCTTGGTTGCACGGCCCCATTTATCTTTCCGTGTGTTGTGTTTCCGTGTACCATATCTTGCTATTGGTCTACTTGTTGCATTTACAACTCGCGAATCTTTACCAACATTAGGTCGGTTGCATCAAGAACAACTTGCTTTGCGCAACCGCATCGACAATCTCGCCACCGTCCTATGACAATCCGAGCAACGTACAAGAGACTACTTCGACACATCCATGAGTTCCCTCAAACAAGATATCCGAACCATGATGGTCAACTGCTCTTCTACAACTTCGTCCTCTTCAAGACGGAGCCGCGCGTCAAGACCGTCAAGCAAACCGCAATCCTCTACACGACACCGACTCTCAAGAGCATCGACATTGTCAAAACCAAACTGCATTCGCACAAGCACAAGAATGGCAACGCCATCGACAGCAAGAACAAGAGGAGCGAGCGCGACAACATCAAGATGCACAAGACGCCGAGGCACAACATCAAGAACAACAACTACATGAAGCTCAAGCACATGAGGCGCAACGTGCCCTTCAAGATTCAAGTCATGTTGTAGCCAATCGAGGCCGACAAGCTCGTCTACATCAAGAAGCACTTCACGACGAAGCTCAAGAAAGGATTTACCAAGCACGTGTGCATCGACAAGCTCCTCGTCAAGATCGACAAGCTCCTCCACAAGCGCGACAAGAACGTCAAGTCCATCGAGAGCAAGAAGACAATGGACTGCCTCCTCGCCAAGAACAACATGAGGAAGACAACCTCCTTTCCAAGAGCAACATGAGGAAGACAACCCTCCTCGCCAAGAGCAACATGAGATTGTCAATCCTCAACGACATGGGCGTCATCATCTCCGACCCCAACACAATGAAGAACAACGATATGGCAAGCTAAAGTTCACCATGCCCAAGTTTACCCGAAGCAATGACCTCGAAGAGTACATATCATGGGCATTGAAGTTCGACAAAATCTTCCGCTTGCACAACTACGAAGAAGAGAAGAAGATCGCAATGGCATCCCTTGAATTCCAAGACTACGTCCTCATTTGGTGGGAACAAGTCATTGAGCGCCGAGTGGCAAGAGGTGAACCACCCATCACCACTTGGGCACAAATGAAGGATGTCATGAGAGCACGATTTGTGCCAAACTACTACAGTCGTGGCCTCTTTAAGAAACTCCAACAACTCAAGCAAGGAACCAAGAGCGTTGAAGAGTACTACAAGGAAATGGAGATTGCCATGATACGAGCCAATGTCAAAGAAGATGATGAGGAAACTATGGCACGTTTCTTGAATGGACTCAATCACCCTATCAAGAAGATTGCCGACTTCCAACCATACTCAAACCTCATCGAGCTAGTGCACTAAGCAACCAAAGCGGAACGGCAAGTACAAGACGACTTCAAGTATGCCAAGCTCTCATCCAAGTCCTACGGCTTCTCCAACACCCAAGCTTCAATGACTCCAACACCTTCTACCTCAACCAAACCATCTACAAGCAACGTCGACAAGTCAAGTTACAAGAAAGCTTCGACAAGCTCAAGTCGTCCTCCTACTAAAGGCAACTACAAGCCGAAAGCTTCATCATCATCTACTCCAACCGATGAGACCATCAAGACAAGTTCCATCAAATGCTTCACATGCGGAGGCCAAGGCCACAAGTCTTTCGAGTGCACAAACAAGTGCACCATGATCCTCAACGACGACGGAATCTATGACTCAATGAGTGAAGGAGAAATGGAAGCCCTTGAGCAAGTGGCCATGCACCGCCGAGTGAACAACGAAGACGAAGATGATCAAGTCTTTTGTGATGAAGATTCAAGTCCCGCTCTTGTTGTCTCCAAGGTCTTGACTCTTCAACATCAACAAGACGAAGATCAAAGATGCCATATCTTCCACACCAAGGCCGGAATCAATGGAAGGTCCGTCAAGGTCATCATCGATGGAGGGAGTTGCCATAACCTCGCAAGTGAAGAACTTTTCTCCAAACTCCAATTGGCCAAGATGAAGCACCCGCACCCTTACAAGGTTCATGGCTAAGCGACAACGGCACCATCCAAGTCGAGAATAGGGTACAAGTCTCTTTCAAGATCGGAGCTTATGAAGACAATTTGGAGTGTGATGTCCTTCCGATGACCGTGTGCCACCTCCTTCTTGGACGACCATGGCAATTTGACCGAGGTGTCATCCACATGGGCGCACAAACCAATATAGCTTCAAGATGAAAGGGAAGGAGTTTGTGCTACGACCTATGTCTCCAAGCCAAGTGCTCGCCGACAAGCAAGCCACCCATCGTGGAGAAACTAGTGAGAGAGCGAACCACCAAAAAGAGAGTGAGCGCCACAGGCCCAAATTGAGTGCCTCCACGATGAGCGACAAGAAAATTTTAGTTCTATTTTCCACCAAACGTGAGATGAGAGAAGTGTGTGAGAACCCATCGAGTGTCCTACACTATGTCCTATTGTGCAAGGACGAGGCACCAAAAACTAGCACCTCTCACAATCTACCCTTGGTGTTATCTTCTTTATTGCAGCAATTCCAAGATGTTTTCCCCGACGAGCTACCTCCGGGTCTACCTCCAATACGAGGCATTGAGCAACGAATTGACCTCATCCCCGGAGCACCTCTACCTAACAAGGCCCCATACCGCTTCAACCCCGAAGAAACCAAAGAAATACAAAGGCAAGTAAAGCATCTCATAGACCATGGACATGTGCGTGAAAGTTTGAGTCCTTGTGCCGTACCAGTCATTCTTGTGCCAAAACGAGACGGTAGCTTTCTCATGTGTTCCTATTGTACACCTATCAATGCTATCACTTTGCGATATAGGTACCCCATTCCACGCCTTGATGATATGCTTGATGAACTTAGCGGTGCCACTATCTTTTCAAAAATTGATCTTAAAAGTGGTTACTATCAAATCCGCATACAAGAGGGTGATGAATGGAAAATCGCTTTCAAAACAAAGTTTGGTCTATATGAGTGGTTAGTCATGCCTATGGATTTATCGGAAGCACCTGGTACTTTCATGCGTCTCATGCATTATGTGTTTCGTCCTTACATTGGTGAATTTGTTGTTGTCTACTTTGATCATATCCTTGAGTTTAGCAAATCTCTCAAGGAGCATGTCACCCACCTTCGCACCGTGCTACAAACTCTTCGAAAAGAGCAACTTTATGCTAATATGCTAATATTCATCTACCGAATTTTTTCCTTGTCTTAAGCACTGCAATTTTTGAAGTAATTCACGTTGATAATATGGTGGAACCCAACGAGTACGCATAGGAGTTTTCAAAGCAGCCCAAGTAGCTGGAACAGGATATAATCTACAATGTTCAGACCACCAAACACATGCAAAGCTAGTGAAAGCACAAACAGCAGCAGGAACACATCTCCCCTCAGGATATTGTAAACATGTAAATCGTTGTTCAGTTTCTAACTCCCAAGTAAGATATATATCAGGAACATATCTACCCTCAAATGGTGGAATATTCAATTTCAGTTTAGGGAGATGGTCATGATCTCGTACCTGAGGGGGAGCCCTAACATTGCCATTATTTGCATATGGACGACCTGGTGGTTGTGGTGCTGGTGGTTGCACGTAGTTCTAATGTTGATCAACCTCATCCTCGTAATCTCCCACATAATCATCCTCCTCCACATCAGCAGCAGGAGCCATAGAAGTATCAACAGCAGCACCAGCAGCTTGGCCAGGCTGAAGAGGGACACGGCTCGCTCGGCGGAGGGTTGTTTCGCGACGTGGAGGTAGTCGTTGTTGTTGTAGAGGTGCTTCAGGTGCAGCCGGTGGTGGTGGTGGAAGACGCGTGAGCAATTCATTAAACTTGTTATTGAGCTTTGTTTCGAATGCCTTCTCAATGCCATCTATCTTCTCCATGGCCTCTTCAAATCTATTTAGCACATCTTCCACCTGTCCACTCATCATTTGCTAAAACTTATCATGTAACTCTTTGTTTGTCATGTTCTCCCAGTCAGTCTCGTCGGCTTGTGATCCAGCCATGGTTAGCAGCAATAGAAACACAGAAGAATATGATTCTACAGACTACTAGGAAGTGGTGGTGGTGGTGTGGTGGACAGTCACAAATCGGTCAAGCAAATCTCAAATTCTTACCAGTTCTTACCCAGCAACAGGTGGTGATCGGCAACCGTTGTAGTCAAAACTCTCAAAAGCTTGGATAGAGCGATTGCTAGGGAGAGTCAAATGCGCGGCGTAGATGTATGTGGAGCTGGGAAGGCTTATAGTATGGTAGCAAAAAGGGTCAGCAATAATCAATTCAGAGATGCAAAGTTGAATAAACGCTCAACGACGGTGCTGTGCTGGTCCTAGGCTAGACCGTACTAGAGACGCGAGCCTAGAACACTAACAAAATCACGGCGCTGCACGTAAACAAGGAAGGAGCACACTCTGAATATTTTTTCTTTTTTTCTTTTTTTTTCACTTTTTTGCACTTTTTTTCCTCTTTTTTTTGCTCCGCAACAAATTTTTTTCGAAAAAGTCTACAAATGGTCTAAAAACTGCCTAGCCAGAATTTTCCACACTTAGTTTTTTTTAGTTTAGAACTATTTTTCTACTGCGGGTAGCACGGATGTTGGGGAGTCCTTCTCTGTCACGACTCAGAGTATGGCGTGATCTGGAAATCCAAAACAGAGTAACAAAATACTGGACTCGGAATAGGACTGGTGGCGGAGATGAATCTGGTGGAACTCGGAGTGGTGGCGGAGATGAATCTGGTGGAACTCGGACTGGTGGCGAATATATGTTGCAGGTGTACTCAGATTGGCGTGATGGCGGCGGATATGTGGTGGCGTATATGGACTGGGATTGGCGGTGAATATGTGGTGGTGGTATATGGCAGCGGTGATGTCCGAGAGGTTATTGACCACGCCGGAGCACGATCAACCGGACCACGAAGGTCTGTTTCCTGCAGGCAAACGAAGAACAAGCAAGAAACTAAGATTGCAATCTGGATATTGCGAATATAAGAGGAAAGCTTTATTGATCAAGGTGGGGTTCTGTGACGCCTTGGTCTGGTCGTTGAACACAAACAAAGTGCGCGAAGTTGCAGCTATGGTGAACTTTTAATCTAAACAAAACCCAACGTCTAAACGGTGCCCTAAGGGCTGTATATATGGAGGAAGAGGGGGAAATTTCGTGGCCCTCAGGGAAGGGGTCCGAAACCAACCGTATCTCTTGTTTCCCCACACATACGGACTCTAAAAACATCATATACTTATGTATTTTGAAATTACATGGGCCTGGCCCAATAATAAGGTGACGCAGCACCTAGAATAGCCTCTGGACGAAATTTATGAAGTGGCATCTTGTATATTTCGTCCAAGGCTTCATTAACTCCTTATGGTGGCTTCAAAGTCCTGAAATCATCACTTGTAACTCCGTTCTTGTTCCCCTTGCGCATGCCATCAACACCATGCTTGTTCTTGCTCCAATGTTCATCCTTCTCCAAGCAAAACAAATGTATCCAATTTAGGCAGCATCATATTGTCATGAACATTAGAATCATTACCAAGAAACAAAAGTACCTGGTAATTTAATTGGCGTGCGCGAGCTCTAGTAATTGGTCCATTATATGTAACAGTAGGGCCTGTGGGTGTAACAATGGTATTGATGTCCTCATCATCAACGGATCTGCAACATTTGCATCCGTGTGAATCTTGCATAACTCTATATCAGCATTCTTTATGATCTTTCGTATCAGGTGATATTTCCGATCTATGTGTCTGACCTTGTGGTGATTCCTCGGCTCCTTGGCTTGTGCATGGCACTAGAATTGTCACTATAAAGGTCCAACGGTTTTACCGAGGCTGGGAAAATACCAAGATCATCTAGAAAATGTCGGATTCAAACACCTTCCTTTGCAGCTTCACAAGCCGCAATGTATTCGGCTTCTGTGGTCGAATCAGTCACCGTATCTTGCTTGGAACTCATCCATCTCACTGCCCCTCCGTTCATGACATACACGAATCCGGACTGTGATCAACAATTATCTCTGTCGGTTTGGAAACTAGCATCGGCGTAACCCGTTACAACAAGCTCTTCCTCACCTCCATAAACTAGGAACATCTCTTTAGTCCTTTTCAGGTACTTCAAAATAGTCTTTACCGCTGCCCAGTAACTCTCACATGGGTTGGCCTGGTTTCTGCTCGTTAGGCTTATTGCAAAAGCAACATCAGGCCTTGTACATATCATGGCATACATGATGGATCTGATTGCCGAGGCATACGGAATCCTACTCATCCTGCTTTGCTCATCAGATGTCGAAGGACTCTGAGTGTCGCTTAGCCTTATACCATCTGAGAGTGGCAAGAACCCTTTCTTCGCCTCGCTCATGTTGAACCGCTTCAACACTTTATCTATGTATGTGCTCTGGCTTAAGCCGAGCAGCTTCCTCGATCTATCTCTATAGATCTTAATGCCTAAAATATACACTGCCTCACCAAGGTCTTTCATCGAAAACTTGCCATTCAATGACTCCTTGACTGAGTTCAACAATGAAACATCGTTCCCGATCAACAATATGTCATCCACATACAAGATCAAAAACACTATCGAGCTCCCACATAACTTCTTGTATAAACAAGTGTCCTCTTCGCTTTTGATGAAACCGAAACCAGTGACGACCTCATCAAAACGAATATTCCACCTCCGAGATGCTTGCCTCAACCCATAAATGGATCTCTTGAGCTTGCATACCTTACTAGCACTAGTCGGATCGACAAAACCCTCAGGTTGTACCATATACACGTCCTCTATTAAATTTCCGTGAAGGAAAGCCGTCTTGACATCCATCTGCCATATCTCGTAATCGAAATATGCAGCTATAGCTAGTACGCTCCTCACTGACTTCAGCATCGCTACCGGCGAGTAAGTCTCGTCATAGTCAATTCCTTGAACTTGTCCATAACCCTTAGCGACAAGTCGAGCTTTGTGGATCTAAACATTTCCATCCACATCAGTTTTCTTCTTAAAGACCCATTTGCAACCAATGGATGTTACACCAGGCGGCGGATCAACCAAGTCCCAGACTTGATTCTCATCCACGGACTTTAACTTGGATCTCATGGCCTCTAGCCATGCCTTGGAATCTGGGCTCACCATCGCTTCTCCATATGTGGCCAGCTCGTCGCTTTCTAGCAATAATACATAACGCACTCTGCGCAATCTTTCCGGCCTCCATGGTTCCGGTGCCGCTTCCACTACGGGTTCCCTGACTGACTCCGGTATGATCTTATCACCAGCTGAGCCGTCCCCAAGTGGTCCTCGAATTCCTTCGAGTCGAACCGTCCTCCCACTGGCCTCCCAGCTGAGAAACACTTTCTCAAAGGAAACCCCGTTCCAAGCAACAAACACTTTGTTCTCTTCCCAGTTGTAGAAGCTATATCCCAAGGTTTCCCTCGGATATCCCACGAATATGCATTTTTCCGACTTAGGTGTAAGCTTGTCTGACATAAGTCGCTTGACAAATGCTTCACAACCTCAAATCTTTAGAAAAGACAAACTGGGAGTATTCCCAGTCCACATCTCATGTGGTGTCTTGTCTACGGATTTTGATGGTACCCTGTTAAGTGTGAAAGCTGTAGTTTCTAGAGCATATCCCCTGAATGACAAGGGTAAATCCGATTTGCTCATTATTGAATGAACCATGCCCAACAAGGTCCTATTCCTCCATTCCGACACACCGTTTCTCTGTGGTGTACCCGGAGGTGTGAGCTGAGGTATTATACCTCGGCTTTTCAGATGCTCATCAAACTTTTGGCTCATGTACTCACCTCCACGATCTGATCGTAGAAGTTTTATAGTCTTGCCGAGCCGATTCTCAACCTCGTTCTGAAACTCTTTGAACTTTTCAAAAGTTTCTGACTTGTGCCTCGTCAAATAGATATATCCATATCTACTCAAGTCATCAGTAAAAGTTACGAAGTACTGATAGCCACCTCTGGCAGTTGTGCTCATTGGTCCACACACATCACTGTGTATTAGTTCCAACAGCTCGGACACCCTCTCGCAACTCTTTGCGAAAGGAGACTTAGTCATCTTGCCGAGCAAGCATGATTCGCATGTCTCGAATGACCCGAAGTAGGACGAAGTTAGGAGCCCATCATCATGGAGATTCTTCATGCGTTTCAGACTAATGTGTCCAAGCTGGCAATGCCAGAAGTATGTCGGATTTATCTTATTAGGCTTATGCCTCTTGACATTCATGTTATAGACCGGTTCCTGTTCTAGATTCAATATAAATAGCCCATCAACAATGGGTGCATAGCCGTGGAACATACTATTCAAATAAAACGAGCAACCATTGTCCTTTAAATTGAATTCATAACCCTGACTCATCAAACATGAGGCAGAAATAATGTTCCGACTAAGTGCAGGAATGTAATAACAATTATTCAATTCCAAAATAAATCCAGAAGGAAGCGGGAGCTGCATCGTGCCGACTTCCAACGTAGCAACTCTTGCTTTGTTGCCGACCCTGATGTCAATCTCCCCTTATGCCACATGCCTAGCTCTTACCAGCCCCTGCATCGAGTTGCAAATATGAACAGCCGATCCGGTATCAAATACCCAAGAGCTACTAGGTATGTCAGCAAGGTAAATGTCTATAACATATGCAACAAGTGTACCTTTGCCTGAAGAAGAATTTCCGGCCTTCTTGCCATGCTCTGCAAGCCACTTGCTACAGTTCCTCTTCCAGTGACCGATCTCCTTGCAATGATAGCAAATGGTCTTCGAGTCCGGTCCAGACTTTGGCGCAGCGGCGGAGGTTACCATCTCCGTGCCCTTTGCCTTAGGCCTTTTCTTGGACCAACTCTTCTTGAAATTAGTCGATTTCTGCACCATCAACACTTGATGCGTACCCTTCTTGATATCCTGCTCTGCCACTTTAAGCATCTAATGCAATTCAGTGAGCTTCTTATCCATGCCATGCATATGATAGTTCGAGATGAACGTCCCATAGCTGGGCGGAAGAGAACCCAGAATTGCATCAGTAGCAAGCTCATCCAAGAGCGGGAAGCCCAACCTATCCAAAGCTTGCACATATCCGATCATCTTGATCACATGTGGGCTCAGTGGATCACCTTCGTTCAGCTTGCAATCCATCAAGGATCGCCAGACGTTGAACCTTTCGGTCCTAGCATGTGTCTAAAACATGCTCTTGAGACTCTCGATCATATCGTAAGCCTCAACATTTTCAAAATGTTGTTGCAAATCGGGCTCCATACAAGCTAGCATCAGACAACTAATCTCCGTTGATTCATCAATGAGTTTTTGGTAGGCATTCTTAATTGTGGCATTAGCATTATCGGTAGGTTCCTCTGGAAGTGGATCCTCTGGAACATGTTCCTTTTTATCGTGCTTGAAAACAATTCTCAGATTTCTATACCAGGTGGTAAAGTTTGTTCCATTCAATTTATCCTTTTCCAGAATTGATTTCAATGCAAAGTTGGGTTGAGCAGGTGGTGCCATTGATCTACAACAGAAAATATGCAATCACTAAGCAATGTGTTTATGTAGAGTAATTCAAGCCTAAACAAAAATACTCCCACTGAAGTCGGCATCCCTCCGCAAACTCTCAGTGATTCTAGATCCGACTAGCACATGTGACTAGTGAGTTGTAGCATCACTGCTAGACAACATGCCTATCTGGTAAGCAACTCCTTGCTAATCATATCTCTATACAACTCCTATCGGTCGGGAAGGTATCTCATACCCCGGATCCCAACCTTCTTTGCCACAAGGCCCAAAACCGTTTCGATAGCCTTGTCAAGTTAACTTGATGCAGTGCATGTCCGTGTCCGACACGAACCCTTCAGTTCAAGGACACCTAGTAGCACCTCAATTTTATGAGCCCACTACTAGACGTACTTGACGTGCAAAAGTGCAACATCGAGAATGGCAAATTTCTTGATATTAACGAGGGATCTTTCTACAATTCTAACATGCATAGAAAACAAGAAGCATAACAATCACAAATAAACATATATTGTGAAATAGTATGGCTCCTTCATGGACGTTCTTCCAGGTCAGCTCCGAAACCGATGACCATCTAGGAACTCCATCTTGTTTGTCATGCCGGGATGCCAAGCCACCAACCTGATCTCTATTATCCAACTACTACAACTACTAATGAATTTTACATAGAGTCACAAGTCGACACGCAGGTCATTATACATTATAATGACAGCACTTTGGCTCCTGCCGGCTGACAAGCATGACACGAAGGCCATGTATAATTTACACACATGCATCACATACACATGAGCCATACTGTTCACATCAAACCCTGCAAAATAAAGTTACGTATAGAATCGCATTCTACTGGTTTGAGTGATCATGTATGAAATACAAGGCGCTACGCACACGGCGGTCCCTCTAGCCGGTTAGCGCGCGAGGTTTGAAGGGGCAGCGCCCGACGTTTTTGGAAATCATAGATCACATCTGCACTCCGATCACGCTGATTTTTCTGATCTGACCGATCTCATCGATTATCGCGAATCTGATTCGGATTTACGTTTCACTGTTAACCCCGATGGCGGATACCGACCGGTACGGGTAGGTTATGTCACGACCTCATCAATCCCGATTGACAGAAAACATAGCCTCATGATCTCCATGTGCAGTTGATCTCATCAACCGTGCACACAGCCGATCTCATCAACGACAACAGATCTCATCTGCCGCCTCCACCTATCTAATATGCATACGATCTGAAACCAAATCCTATAGTAGAGGCTCTGATACATCTGTTCGGTTCTATGGTAGGGTGCGTCGACTGGAAATTAAAATTTTCCTACATGCAGAACAACCAGGAACATGCTACGGGAGATGGATCATAGTTCGTTACCACTAGACGCGCAGTGCCGTGCAGCGGAAGAAGAGTTGGGGCAGCACATCCGCGTGGTTCGTCGCCTCCTCATCCGATGTCCCTCGAACAGCCGGTCGTCAGATCCCTCGTACAAGTTTGCCGGAGCGGCACAGGTGCACCGCCTCGAACGGTATCCGCACGTGCAGGAGGAACGTCGTGCGGCGGACTGCTAGGTCCCATCACACAACCGGCGGCGAGTGGAGCTATCTATTCGCAACACATGCAAATCCTAGTGACAGCGCTGAAGCGATCAACCGCATGAGTGTGCCGCACCCCACTTTATATAGGCATCCGTCACGGGCTCAACACTTGGGCCTCGCACGGATCCTAAAGCCCATAAGTCTACTCATCAACAATCTGAATACAGCTCGGATCACATCGGACCAGTGCCTTCGGATCCGACCTCGTAGGTTCCTTCCCTTAAGCGCGCGGCTCCTTAGGTTCAAGCTGGCTTGGTCGCAGTTCGGATCACCTCCGAACTACATGGTTGGTAGCGGCCCCTAGCAAGGCATGCCAAACACCAGGCAGACTATGAAGCTAGTTAGGCGAACCTGTACATCATACTTCCATTCCTTTTTCCACATGATATATGTTGTAGGGCTCAAGGCGTGTCTGTCATCCTTGTGCTAGCCCGACCTCTTTCTCGTTCTAGTGATGCCGACTATAAACCGGGTTATCTCATAATCCTTGTCGCACGGCCATGCTTATCCCGGTCGGATCACATGAGGGGCCCAGAGTACATCTCTCCTGATCGGAGGGCCAAATCCCATCTTGCTCGACCATGTGTCGCGGCATGGGTCTGGACAAGCCCGAAACCTACCTTTGTAACTACCTTGTCACGGAGTAGCGTTTGGTCGGCCCAAAGCAAGTTTGTCACCACCCCGAGTACATGTGCCAGCTCAGGTCTTAGGACATAGAATGTATGGTGTAGTAGAGACTCACAGATGACATATCACTGCATCTCATAGTTGGGTCTGTACGACTCGAACCTTATCTCGACTCAGATCTGACTACGTCGAATCCGACCAGATCCTTCCAAGTCCATATTATCCGGTTAGCATCCAATGCTGCATGGCTAGTGAGACCAAGCCATCAACCGTGTCATATGCTAGTCTAGTTGGCTGCGCGTCCACACAGCCCTTTCGACTAGGGACCTTTTAGGACAGTCATCATACAATGCATAGTCCCACAAACAAGTCACGTACTTGCTGATACACATCATTGATAATGTCCAAGGACTATCTTTATTCATAAACACATAGGAAATATCATCATACATGATTGTCACTAGGGCATAACTCCAACAGTTGCACCGTGGCTTGCCGTTGCCATCCCTGGCTTCGGAGGTGCCAGGGTCGCTGGTGCTATTGCTTCTGTGAGCTAGCAAGCTATCTTCTCCCGTGCAAAAGCGGGTCATAAGTGCGTTAAGGGATTCCATGGACTTCGTTTTTCTTGGCCGAGGTGTCGGGCGAGTCACTCGTCTCGGACGCTGTGTCTAAAGGCCGCAAGGGCTTCGGCGTCCGGACAGTCACAATTTGGTTCTTTTTAATTAAGAACATGGTCCATAGCTTCCGAGCTGATTCTCCAGGTTACTGGACTATGTGACTACGGTCATCGGCGTCTGGAGCCCGAACATAGGTGCATTTGAAGTTATCTCTAAAGGCATCCTCCAAGTCTTCACATCTGCCAATAGAGTTTTCTAGGAGGTTGTTTAACCAGTGTCGTGCTGGTCCCTTTAATTTTAGCGGGAGGTATTTGATGGCATGGAGGTCATCACCGCGGGCCATGTGAATATGGAGAAGAAAATCTTCGATCCATACTGCGGGATCTATAGTACCATCATATGATTCAATGTTCACATGTTTAAACCCTTCAGGGAACTGGTGCTCCATCACCTCATCGGTGAAGCATAAGGGGTGTGCGGTGCCTCTGTATCGAGCGATGTTGTGGCGCAGTTCGGATGAAGTCCGAATGCGGTTTTCGGCCCCTGTGAGGTTGTGCCTGTCACGCCCGGCATGATGGCCGGCCTCTCCCGTTGGAGCATGCCCCCTTGACCCATAGATTGATCTTGTCTGACCGGCTCTATTGCCCAGGTCCTTGTGTAGGTCATAGGTATAGCCCGGGGCCGCTGCCTCCCTGCCTCGACCGTGGGGTGGCGTGGGCTGGCGTTCGGCGTAAGTAGCCAGTTTGTCCCGTCCACGTGGTGGTCGGTCTGGTTTGTTAGCGGGTTTATACTTTGGTGGTATTGGCTCAAGGGCCTCGTCGTCAAATTGTGGTAGCAGCTTGCGCTTCGGGTAGCTCTTGGTTGGGCATTCGAGGCCATATTCCTCGGCTGCCAGGACTTTAGTCCATCTATCGTTGAGCGTATCCTGTTCGGCCTGGAGTTGTTGCTGCTTCTTTTTTAGGCCTCTCGCAGTGGCGATTAGCAAGTGCTTAAAGCGCTCTTGTTCGAGGGGTTCCTCCGACATGATGAAGTCTTCGTCACCGAGGCTCACATCCTCTTCGGAGATCAATAGGTAGTTACTATCCTCCGAGTCCTTGTTCCTGACTGGATCATCGGGGTTAACTTTCCCATCCTCCCAATCATCCTATTCGGATGTTGGCTCGACAGGGGCTTCGGGGTCTTCAGCATTCTCCGGAGTGTTATTGTCTCCGGTGCCGGTATTGCTGTCTTTTTCGCGATGCGGTTTTGAGCGGCGCCGCTGATGTCGACGCTTTGGAGGTGCTTCAGCAGGCTTATCCTCAACCGGATCCTTCTTGCCGTCAACGTCCTCCTCTTTGGGTGTGTCTACCATGTACACGTCATATGTGGAGGTGGCCGTCCAACGTCCGGTAAACGGAGGGTCTTGGCCTTGTTCGTGTCCAGCATCGTCGTCCATGTCGTTGATCTCTTTGGAGGCGTAGTCCAGCATGTCGGTTAAATCTTCAACACTGGCTATGAAGTGGGTGGTGGGTGGGATGTAAAATTCCCCGCTCTTAGCCCCTAGTCCGGGCTGGGCGTAATTCAGAAGCGATTCTTCCGTAATGGCGAGGGATCACATTAAGTCTAGATCCTCGTTTAGGAGCAAGGTTTGTACAGGGAAGCGGGAGTCCGCGGGGCTGGCCGGGGTGAGAGCCTCCTGGCCACGCCCGCTTGACGTGAACCTCGAGAATTCGGATCTGGAGTCCAAGGGAGAGTCCGACACTTTAGCGACAAGGGGAGCCCGGTTCGTCTTCGGGTTTGCTGATGACGCAGTCCCCTCCAGATCTCCGATAGCAAGTTCCATAATTTGAGGGAGTCCGGCAGGCTCTAAACTCCCGTCTTCAGACCTGGTAGTCTGCTCTAGATCTAAGGCCAGAGCGGCGGTTAGGGCTGCGAACCCTTCGAAGACCAAATCTCCTCGGATATTAGCTACATAGTTTAGATTTCCAAAACTGATCTAATGACGAGGGGCGTAGTTGTCGATCTGCTCAATGTGGTCGGTCGAGTTGGCACGCAGTGCGAAGCTGCCGAATACGAAAATTTGGCCAGGGAGGAAAGTCTCCCCCGAGACGGCATCATTGTGGATGATCGAACGAGCCATCGAACCTTCTGTCGACAGCACAGAGGAACACTCAATGAAAGCACCAATGTCGGTCTCAAAATCGGTCGCTCTCGGGTAGGGGGTCCCGAGCTGTGCGTCTGAGGATCGAAGGTAACAAGAGGCAGGGGACACGATGTTTACCCAGGTTCGGGCCCCCTTAATGGAGGTCATACCCTACTTCCTGCTTGATTGACTTTGATGAGTATAGGGGTTACAAGAGTTGATCTACCTCGAGATTGTAATGGCTAAACCCTGGATGTCTAGCCTATATGATTATGATTGCCTCTACGGACTAAACCCTCCGGTTTATATAGACAACGGATGGGCCTAGGGTTGTACAAATTCAGTTTACACTGAAAGGAATCTTCATATCCGAACGCCAAGCTTTCCATCCACGCAAATGAGAGTCCCATCCGGACACGGGGGAAGGCCTTCTATCTTGTATCTTCTTGGCCCATTAGTCCGGCCTATATCACATAGCCCGGACGCCTGGGGACCCCCTAATCCAGGACTCCCTCAATAATACTTAAGGCGTTACTCCGTTCTTATGAACTCAATACTCTAGATGCATGCTGGATAGCGGTCGATATGTGGAGTAATAATAGTATATGCAGGCAGGGGTCAGTCTACTTGACATGGAACTGATGCCTATATTCATGATCATTGCCTTGGATATCGTCATAACTTTGCGCTTTTCCCTCAATTGCTCGACAGTAATTTGTTTACCCATTGTATGTTTTATTTCAAGAGAGAAGCCTCTAGTGAAACCTATGGCCCCCGGGTCTATTTTCCATCATATATTTTCAGATCTATAAACTAAAAAACCCAAAAATACCTTGCTGAAATTTTATTTATATTTACTTTAGTTTGCCTTTTTATTTACCTTTTATACCTATCTCTATTAGATCTCACTCTTGTTCGAGACCGTGAAGGGATTGACAATCCCTATTCGCATTGAGTGCATGTATTTGTTAGTTTGTGCCGGTGCACGGATTGGAGACTTGCTTGTGCCTCCTACTGGATTGATACCTTGGTTCTTATCTGAGGGATATACTTATTTCTACTTTGCTGCATCACCCTTTCCTCTTCAAGGAAAAAATCAACGCAAGCTCAAGAAATAGTAGAAAGAATTTATGGCGCCGTTGCCGGGGAGGTTCTACATCAAGCCTACCAAGTACCCATCATAAACTCTCATCTCTTGCATTACATTATTTGCCATTTGCCTCTCGTTTTCCTCTCCCGCACTTACATGTCACTCTTGATCATTGCTCATCCCGTTACGCCACCGGAGGCATTCATATAGAGTCATATTTTGTTCTAGCATCGAGTTGTAATTCTTCAGTTGTAAGTAAATAAATGTGTGATGATCATCATTATTAGAGCATTGTCCCATGTGAGGAAAGGATGATGGAAGCTATGATTCCCTCACAAGTTGGGATGAGTCTCCGACTTTATAAAAAAAATAAAAGAGGCCAAAGAAGCCCAAATAAAAAAAAAATGAGGCCAAAGAAGCCCAAACAAAAAAGGATATATATATATATATATATATATATATATATATAGAGAGAGAGAGAGAGAGAAGGGAGAAGGGACAATGTTACTATCCTTTTTCCACACTTGTGCTTTAAAGTAGCACCATGATCTTCATGATAGAGAGTCTCCTATATTATCACATTCATATACTAGTGGGAATTTTTCATTATAAGAACTTGGCTTGTATATTCCAATGATGGGCTTCCTCAATTTGCCCTAGGTCTTCGTGAGCAAGCAAGTTGGATGCACACCCACTTAGTTTCTTTTTGAGATTTCATACACTTATAGCTCTAGTGCATCTGTTGCATGGCAATCCCTACTCACTCACATTGATATCTATTGATGGGCATCTCCATAGCCCGTTAATACGCCTAGTTGATGTGAGACTTTCTCCTTCGTTTTTGTCTTCTCCCCAACCACCATATTATATTCCACCTATAGTGCTATATCCATCGCTCACGCTCATGTATTGCGTGAAAGTTGAAAAGTTTGAGAACACCAAAAGTATGAAACAATTGCTTGGCTTGTCATTGGGGTTGTGCATGATAAAGTACTTTGTGTGATGAAGATGGAGCATAGCCAGACTATATGATTTTGTAGGGATAACTTTCTTTGGCCATGTTATTTTGAGAAGACATGATTGCTTTATTAGTATGCTTGAAGTATTATTGCTTTTATGTCAATATTAAACTTTTGTTCTGAATATTATGGATTTGAATATTCATGCCACAACAAAGAAGATTACATGGATAAATATGTTAGGTAGCATTCCACATCAAAAATTATGTTTTTATCATTTACCTACTCGAGGACGAGCAGGAATTAAGCTTGGGGATGCTTGGTACGTCTCCAATGTATCTATATTTTTTTATTGTTCCATGCTATTATATTATCTATTTTGGATGTTTTATATGCATTAATATGCTATTTTATATTACTTTTGGGACTAACATATTAACCTAGAGCCCAGTGCTAGTTTCTGTTTTCCCTTGTTTTTGAGTTTTACAGAAAACAATATCAAACCAAGTCCAAATGGAATAAACTTTACGATGATTTTCTTGGACCAGAAGACATCCAAGGAACTTTGAGAGGGGGTCAGAAGATGGCCGAGGAGGTCAAAGGCCTGCCAGGCACGCCCCTGGAGGAGGGGCGTGCCCTGAGGGCTTGTGGGCCCCTCGGGAGTCCTCCAACCCTAATTATTGTGCTATAAATTCCAAAATATTCCCAAACCAACAGAAGCATCCACCAAAATAGTTTTCCGCCACTGCAAGCCTCTGTTCCTATGAGATCCCATCTTGGGACCTTTTCCGGCACCCTACCGAAGGGGGATTCGATCACGGAGGGCATCTACATCAACCTTGTTGCCCTTCCGATGAAGCGTGAGTAGTTTACCACAGACCTACGGGTCCATAGCTAGTAGCTAGATGGCTTCTTCTCTCTCTTTGATCTTCAATATAATGTTCTCCTCGATGTTCTTGGAGTTCTATCTAATGTAATATTCTTATGTGATGTGTTTGTCGAGATCCGATGAATTCTGGATGTTGTGGTATAACACGGCCACCTATGGGGCCATCAGCCCCTTGTAGTTCGGCAAGGGGAAAGAGTGCATTGCACGGAGAGCGGAGACCGTAGAGCAGCACGGCAGTTATGACACGGGCAGTTTTTAGCCAGTTCGGGCCACCACGAGGCGTAAAATCCTACTCCTACTTTGGTGGATTGATGAAAGGACCGTGTTGGTGGGAACGACACCTATGGGATCACAAGAATCCCTACTACGGTTGCGGGGCTCGGGGTCGTGAGAAGAGCGGATCAAACAGATAGCACACGGTTCGTTTATCCAGGTTCAGGCCGCGAGGATGCATAAAACCCTACTCCTGCTTTGGTGGTTTGTTTATCTGTGTTCTTGAACTAGCAATGGGGCGTGAGGATCTCCAAAAAGCCGAATCCTCTTCCTGGTCGCCTTGGGCCTCCTTTTATAGGGAAAGGGGTTGCCACAGTGGCACACAGGAGGTGGAAAGGGTACAGTGATGCGAGTTTATCCCTCGCATTACATGACAACGCGCATTTAATGCGTCTTGCTTAGGTGTCCTTGCTTTATCGGGGACGGGGGAGAGCCCCGTCTCGTCCGTCGCCGCTCCCTCCTGCATCGCCACGCGCCCTGGCCAGCGGTGCCCGCGGTGCCATGTAGGCAGGCACACAGCTGAGGTGGCGCAATGGTGGGTCTCCACGAAGATCCGCATGCCGCCACGCAGGTGCCTGCCCAGCTGGTTGGGTCGGCAGCTGCATGCGAACGGCGGTGGAGGTCTGATTGGCGTGGGCCTGATGGTGGCCCTACGGGTGTCCATGGCAAGGGCCTTGCCGGGGCCCCGGCAAGGGTCTTGCCGTGACGCCTGCTGTCATCCCCGGCAAGGCTCTTGCCGGGGGCCTTGTGGTCCTCCTTGGCTGGGATCCCGCCGAGGATCATCATCTTCTAAAGTGTGTATCTGATCTTGAATGTCTTCACAAAGATCTGCATGCCACCACGGGGATGTCTCCCGAATCCTTGCCCCATGGGGACAGTGGACTCAAGGGTGACTCGCTTCGTAGGTGTGGGGCGAGCTGCTACGGCAAGGGTCTTGTCGGGTTTGCTAAAACCGCCCCCCGGCAAGGATCTTGCCGGGGGAGTCCGCTTCGTCCCCTTTGCTCTTTGTGGTCTTGGTCTTGGCGTCGTTCTTCTTCTCTCGAGCTTCGGTCTTACCTTGGCTCACCTCCCTTGCCTTGCTCAGTGTGGTGGCGCCCGCGGCTCAGACTGC
Source organism: Aegilops umbellulata (assembly GCA_032464435.1). Lineage (NCBI taxonomy): Eukaryota > Viridiplantae > Streptophyta > Magnoliopsida > Poales > Poaceae > Aegilops > Aegilops umbellulata. The sequence continues at coordinate 294,838,432 of CP136057.1, forward strand.
CCGTGCACAGTTATAGGGGTACAAAAAGTGTACCCCTCTTTTTTGTACACCGACAAACCATGGTGGAGACGCGGCTCTCTGCCCCGACAAGGTCGCCTCGGGACGAGAGCAGCTATGTGTGTATGAGTGTACAAAGGTTCGAATCCTTTCTAAGGTTGCCACGGCCCTTCTTTTATAGGTCAAGGGGTTACCACAATGGCAATTCAGTCATTATGTACTGACTAGATAGCAAACAATGCTATCATACCTAACTATGTAGATAGGACAAGGTGCATTAAATGCACCGTTTAGTGTCACATCGCAGGTGTAGCCAGGCAAGCCTTGTCGTGTTGTTCAGCCACCTTCTCGCCTATCTGCGTGACACGTCTTCTAGACGGGTGTAATTTTGGGATGTTCTTCCTCAAAAATTGCTGCCACGTGCCAAATGACAGCCACTTAATCACTTGGGGGCTCGACACCGCATTGATATGTGACAGGTGTTGCTGTGAGATGGAGCGGTGGAGCCTTGGCGGGGCGACCCGCCCTCAGCGCTCCCGGCAAGCTTCCCGTGCACTGGTGCGCGTCGGTCCTAAACAAACGGTTTTAAACCCCTTTCCGCGGCGGCATTTGGAACCGTCACCAAGTGAGTGTGTGCGATAGGGTGTCCTTCCCACACGACCCAGAAATCGTCAGGGATAGGCCCTCCTGGGACCCAGGCTAGGGCCGTGTGCGATCGGGCGAGGCATCGAAGCCCAATCATTTCCGTAGGTATGTACATCCCACACGGTAATCCGAGAAAATCATTTCCATAGGTATGTACATCCCACACGGTAATCCGAGAAAATCATTTCCGTAGGTATGTACATCCCACACGATAATCCAAGAAAATCATTTCCGTAGGTATGTACATCCCACACGGTGAATCCCAGAAAAACATTTCCGTTCGTATGTATATCACACACAGTCAATCCAAGGAATACGTTTCCGTTCTTATGTACATCCCACACAGTCTATCCAGGGAAAACGTTTCCGTTCGGATGTACATCCCACATGGCTTTATGTATACGCTCATGTGTGAAAGGTGTAACTATCACACACACTCCGCCTTGGTTAACTGTTTGCTTTCATTAACTACATCACACACGATTTGATGTAGAAAACTGTGTGGCGTTGGGCTATCCATCGCAAGCGTTTTCCCTGCTAGAACTGTTTGCAAAGGTCCATGACACATTTAGCAGGTTTATTAGTGTACAATTAATAATTCCAGTATTACGCAAATTCACATTTCATATCGAACAATTGTTTGCCAATTTCATATCAGGCACATAAATATATTATAACATCACAGTACGGTAGCTACATGAAAACAACATAGTACAACATATAGCTAGTTCAACTTCATAAGAACAATATATTCATTTCCCTAATCGAGATCATCCAGGCTCGTCTTATCCACCTCCGCTTTCAGTTCAGTAAGAACCCGTTTTGCACGGGCCAACTGGGAAAGTGCCTCCTCCTTCGCGAACACCATCTTAGCAAAGTCTGATTTAAAAAATCTAAGCTCATTCTCCACCTTCAACTTTTTATCCCGCATCTTAAAATATGCTTCAGCAAGGACAAGACTTTCTCTAAGCTTACGTGTGTTCTCTTCCTCATACATGCTCCAGAGCTTCGCTAAGCACATCTTCAAAGACTGTGGCCACTCTTGCTCAACCCACTCCAAGTAAGAACACTTTCGTTCATCCTATAATATTTAAAACTAGATTAGTAACAATTCTATGGGAAATGGGTTTATAGCAACATAGAAAATCACCGATGCTTATTTTGAAAAACTGAAGAAACATGTTAATTATGACATATCTTCTCAAAAAGATCAATGTGCAAATGAAATAATTGGTACTGAGACAACAACCAAATTCTGGAACATCAGAAGCTAAAATTAACTACAACCACGCTACAACTTCTTACTCATGTAGAATAAATAACAAATTGAACATTTTATGAGGAAGGTAAATATAACTGCAACAGCATAGCGACAATGTTTGGATGACAGCAAATTGATACTAAAAGGTGTGTACATGCACAAATTTAGTAACATAGAACTAATAGCACTAAGGCCGTCCACTATGTATGCCAAAACTGGGGTAAAGACAACTGTTGCTACATCTCGCACCAGTGCCCTGCATTGGCGAGCTGATGCAGCGAAAAAAAACAGGGACCCGGACTCCAGAGCATGTAGTTGCTCCGATGCCCAGTTCCATCGTGCCATAAAGATTTTGTATTTTACTGCTTGGCTGCTCGGATGTGTGGACCAAAGTTGGTTGCACAAACTGTTGAAGCGGTGCCAAATAATTTTCTAATGGCACCGCTGATGAGATGGCAGCAATTTAAGATACTAGGTACAAACGGTGACACTGCCTTAGGATGCGTTTGGTTGAAGGTATGGTATGAATGGGTTGGTACCGTGACAGTGTCTGAATCAGATCTAACAAATGTTTGTAACAAAGAAAGAGGGTCTAACCTTCTCTACACATGCCAGAAATTTCCTACCACTTTCCACAGAATCAAATGCAACTAGCTTCACGCATGGAGATTGATGGTGACAACGAGCAGATAGATCTTCAGCCACCCCGCTCCGTTCGTAGCCACTGATGGTCCTAGGGAGCTACAAGAGGAGGAAATGACTCAAATCGACCGCTAGGTAAAAATCCTGAAGGAAATATGCCCTAGAGGCAATAATAAAGTTATTATTTATTTCCTTATTTCATGATAAATGTTTATTATTCATGCTAGAATTGTATTAACCGGAAACATAATACATGTGTGAATACATAGACAAACAAGAGTGTCACTAGTATGCCTCTACTTGACTAGCTCATTAATCAAAGATGGTTATGTTTCCTAACCATAGACAAAGAGTTGTTATTTGATTAATGGGATCACATCATTAGATGAATGATCTGATTGACTTGACCCATTCCGTTAGCTTAGCACTTGATCGTTTAGTTTGTTGCTATTGCTTTCTTCATGACTTATACATGTTCCTATGACTATGAGATTATGCAACTCCCGTTTACCGAAGGAACACTTTGTGTGCTACCAAACGTCACAACGTAACTGGGTGATTATAAAGGTGCTCTACAGGTGTCTCCGAAGGTACTTGTTGGATTGGCGTAGTTCAAGATTAGGATTTGTCACTCCGAATGTCGGAGAGGTATCTCTGGGCCCTCTCGGTAATGCACATCACTTAAGCCTTCCAAGCATTGCAACTAATGAGTTAGTTGCGGGATGATGTATTACGGAACGAGTAAAGAGACTTGCCGGTAACGAGATTGAACTAGGTATAGGATACCGACGATCGAATCTCGGGCAAGTAACATACCGATGACAAAGGGAACAACGTATGTTGTTATGCGGTCTGACCGATAAAGATCTTCGTAGAATATGTAGGAACCAATATGAGCATCCAGGTTCCTCTACTGGTTATTGACCGGAGACGTGTCTCGGTCATGTCTACATTGTTCTCGAACCATAGGGTCTGCACGCTTAACGTTACGATGACAGTTTCATTATGAGTTTATGTATTTTGATGTACCGAAGGTTGTTCGGAGTCCCGGATGTGATCACGGACATGACGAGGAGTCTCGAAATGGTCGAGACATAAAGATCGATATATTGGACGACTATATTCGGACACCGGAAGTGTTCCGGGTGATTTCGGAGAAAACCGGAGTGCCGGAGGGGTTACCGGAACCCCCGGGGGATGTATTGGGCCTTAGTGGGCCTGAGGGGAGAGAGAGGGCAGCAGCCCAGAAGGTGGCGACCCCCCCCCCATGAGGAGTCCGAATAGGACTAGGGAAGGGGGGGCGGCCCCTCTTTCCCTCTCCCTCTCCCTCTCTTTCCTTCCCCCTCTCTCTTCCTAGTTGGACTAGGAAAGGGGAGTCCTACTCCCACTAGGAGGAGGACTCCACCCTCCCTTTGGCGCGCCCCATAGGGTCGGCCGGCCTCCCCCCTTGCTCCTTTATATACGGGGGCAGGGGGCACCCTAGGACACACAAGTTGATCTTCGTGATCGTTCCTTAGCCGTGTGCGGTGCCCCCCTCCACGATATTACACCTCGATCATATTGTAGCAGTGCTTAGGCAAAGCCCTGCGACGGTTGAACATCAAGATCGTCACCACGCCGTCGTGCTGACGGAACTCCTCCCCGAAGCTTTGCTGGATCGGAGCCCGGGGAGCGTCATCGAGCTGAACGTGTGCCAAGAACTCGGAGGTGCCGGAGTAACGGTGCTTGGATCGGTTGGACCGGGAAGACGTACGACTACTTCCTCTACGTTGTGTCAACGCTTCCGCTTCGGTCTACGAGGGTACGTAGACAACACTCTCCCCTCTCGTTGCTATGCATCACCATGATCTTGTGTGTGCGTAGGAAATTTTTTGAAATTACTACGTTCCCCAACAGTGGCATCCGAGCCAGGTTTTTATGGTTTGATGTTATATGCACGCGTAGAACACAAGTGAGTTGTGGGCGATATAAGTCATACTGCTTACCAGCATGTCATACTTTGGTTCGGCGGTATTGTTGGATGAAGCGGCCTGGACCGACATTACGCGTACGCTTACGCGAGACTGGTTCTACCGCCGTGCTTTGCACACAGGTGGCTGGCGGGTGTCAGTTTCTCCAACTTTAGTTGAACCGAGTGTGGCTACGCCCGGTCCTTGCGAAGGTTAAAACAGCACTAAGTTGACAAACTATCGTTGTGGTTTTGATGCGTAGGTAAGATTGGTTCTTGCTTAAGCCCGTAGCAGCCACGTAAAATTTGCAACAACAAAGTAGAGGACGTCTAACTTGTTTTTGCAGGGCATGTTGTGATGTGATATGGTCAAGACATGATGCTAAATTTTATTGTATGAGATGATCATGTTTTGTAACCGAGTTATTGGCAACTGGCAGGAGCCATATGGATGTCACTTTATTGTATGCAATGCAATCGTCCTGTAATGCTTTACTTTATCACTAAGCGGTAGCGATAGTCGTAGTAGCATAAAAATTGGCGAGACGACAACGATGCTACGATGGAGATCAAGGTGTCGCGCCGGTGACGATGGTGATCATGACGGTGCTTCAGAGATGGAGATCACAAGCACAAGATGATGATGGCCATATCATATCACTTATATTGATTGCATGTGATGTTTATCTTTTATAAATCTTATCTTGCTTTGATTAACGGTAGCATTATAAGATGATCCCTCACTAAATTATCATAGTAAAAGTGTTCTCCCAAGGTATGCACCGCTGCGAAAGTTCTTCTTGCTGAGACACCACGTGATGATCGGGTGTGATAGGCTCTACGTTCAAATACAACGGGTGCAAAACAGTTGCACACGCGGAATACTCAAGTTTAACTTGACGAGCCTAGCATATAACAGATATGGCCTCAGAAAACGGAGACGGAAAGGTCGAGCATGAATCATATAGTAGATATGATCAACATGGTGATGTTCACCATTGAAACTACTCCATCTCACGTGATGATCGGACATGGTTTAGTTGATATGGATCACGTGATCACTTAGAGGATTAGAGGGATATCTATCTAAGTGGGAGTTCTTAAGTAATATGATTAATTGAACTTAAATTTATCATGAACTTAGTACCTGATAGTATCTTGCTTGTTTATGTTGATTGTAGATAGATGGCCCGTGCTGTTGTTCCGTTGAATTTTAATGCGTTCCTTGAGAAAGCAAAGTTGAAAGATGATGGTAGCAATTACGCGGACTGGGTCCGTAACTTGAGGATTATCCTCAATTGTTGCATAGAAAAGTTACGTCCTGGAAGCACCGCTGGGTGCCAGGCCTACTGCTGATGCAACTGACGACGTTAAGAATGTCTGGCAGGGCAAAGCTGATGACTACTCGATAGTTCAATGTGCCATGCTTTACGGCTTAGAACCGGGACTTCAATGATGTTTTGAACGTCATGGAGCATATGAGATGTTCCAGGAGTTGAAGTTAATATTCCAGAAGAATGCCCGGATTGAGAGATATGAAGTCTCCAATAAGTTCTATAGCTGCAAGATGGAGGAGAATAGTTCTGTCAGTGAGCATATACTCAAGATGTCTGGGTATTGTAATCACTTGATTCAACTGGGAGTTAATCTTCTGGATGATAGCGTCATTGACAGAATTCTCCAATCACTTCCACCTAGCTACAAGAGCTTTGTGATGAACTATAATATGCAAGGGATGGGTAAGACAATTCCCGAGCTCTTCGCAATGCTAAAGGCTATGGAGGTAGAAATCAAGAAGGAGCATCAAGTGTTGATGGTCAACAAGACCACTAGTTTCAAGAAAAAGGGCAAAGGAAAGAGGAAGGGGAACTTCAAGAAGAACAGCAAGCAAGTTGTTGCTCAGGAGAAGAAACCCAAGCCTGGACCTAAGCCTGAAACTGAGTGCTTCTACTGCAAGCAGACTGGTGACTGGAAGCGGAACTGCCCCAAGTATTTGGCGGATAAGAAGGATGGCAAGGTGAACAAAGGTATATGTGATATACATGTTATTGATGTGTACCTTACTAATGCTCGCAGTAGCACCTGGGTATTTGATACTCGTTCTGTTGCTAATATTTGCAACTCGAAACAGGGGCTAAGGATTAAGCGAAGATTGGCTAAGGATGAGGTGATGATGCGCGTGGGAAATGGTTCCAAAGTCGATGTGATCGCGGTCGGCATGCTACCTCTACATCTACCTTCGGGATTAGTATTAGACCTAAATAATTGTTATTTGGTGCCAGCGTTGAGCATGAACATTATATCTGGATTTTGTTTGATGCGAGACGGTTATTCATTTAAATCAGAGAATAATGGTTGTTCTATTTATATGAGTAATATCTTTTATGGTCATGCACCCTTGAAGAATGGTCTATTCTTGATGAATCTCGATAGTAGTGATACACATATTCATAATGTTGAAGCCAAAAGATGCAGAGTTGATAATGATAGTGCAACTTATTTGTGGCACTGTTGTTTAGGTCATATCGGTGTAAAGCACATGAAGAAACTCCATACTGATGGACTTTTGGAACCTCTTGATTATGAATCACTTGGTACTTGCGAACCGTGTCTCATGGCCAAGATGACTAAAACACCGTTCTCCGGTACTATGGAGAGAGCAACAGATATGTTGGAAATCATACATACAGATGTATGTGGTCCGATGAATGTTGAGGCTTGTGGCGGATATCATTATTTTCTCACCTTCACAGATGATTTAAGCAGATATGGGTATATCTACTTAATGAAGCATAAGTCTGAAACATTTGAAAAGTTCAAAGAATTTCACAGTGAAGTTGAAACTCATCGTAACAAGAAAATAAAGTTTCTACGATCTGATCGTGGAGGAGAATATTTGAGTTACGAGTTTGGTGTACATTTGAAACAATGCGGAATAGTTTCGCAACTCACACCACCCGAAACACCACAGCGTAATTGTGTGTCCAAACGTCGTAATCGTACTTTACTTGATATGGTGCGATCTATGATGTCTCTTACAGATTTACCGCTGTCGTTTTGGGGTTATGCTTTAGAGACGGCTGCATTCACGTTAAATAGGGCACCATCGAAATCCATTGAGACGACACCTTATGAACTATGGTTTGGCAAGAAACCAAAGTTGTCATTTCTTAAAGTTTGGGGCTGCGATGCTTATGTGAAAAAGCTTCAACCTGATAAGCTCGAACCCAAATCGGAGAAATGTGTCTTCATAGGATATCCAAAGGAGACTATTGGATACACCTTCTATCACAAATCCGAAGGCAAGACTTTTGTTGCTAAATTCGGAAACTTTCTAGAGAAGGAGTTTCTCTCGAAAGAAGTGAGTGGGAGAAAAGTAGAACTTGATGAGGTAACTGTACCTGCTCCCTTATTGGAAAATAGCACATCACAGGAACCGGTTTCTGTGACATCTGAACCAATTAGTGAGGAAGTTAATGATGATGATCATAGAACTTCAGATCAAGTTACTACAGAACCTCGTAGATCAACCAGAGTAAGATCCGCACCAGAGTGGTACGGCAATCCTGTTCTAGAAGTCATGCTACTAGATCATGATGAACCTACGAACTATGAAGAAGCGATGGTGAGCCCATATTCCGCAAAATGGCTTGAAGCCATGAAATCTGAGATGGGATCCATGTATGAGAACAAAGTGTGGACTTTGGTTGACTTGCCCGATGATCGGCAAGCAATTGAGAATAAATGGATCTTCAAGAAGAAGACTGACGCTGACGGTAATTTTACTATCTACAAAGCTCGACTTGTTGCAAAAGGGTTTCGACAAGTTCAAGGGATTGACTACGATGAGACCTTCTCACCCGTAGCGATGCTTAAGTCTGTCTGAATTATGTTAGCAATAGCCGCATTTTATGACTATGAAATTTGGCAAATGGATGTCAAAACTGCATTCCTGAATGGATTTCTGGAAGAAGAGTTGTATATGATGCAACCAGAAGGTTTTGTCGATCCAAAGGGAGCTAACAAAGTGTGCAAGCTCCAGCGATCCATTTATGGACTGGTGCAAGCCTCTCGGAGTTGGAATAAACGCTTTGATAGTGTGATCAAAGCATTTGGGTTTATACAGACTTTTGGAGAAGCCTGTATTTACAAGAAAGTGAGTGGGAGCTCTGTAGCATTTCTAATATTATATGTGGATGACATATTACTGATTGGAAATGATATAGAATTTCTGGATAGCATAAAGGGATACTTGAATAAGAGTTTTTCAATGAAAGACCTCGGAGAAGCTGCTTACATATTGGGCATTAAGATCTATAGAGATAGATCAAGATGCTTAATTGGACTTTCACAAAGTACATACCTTGACAAAGTTTTGAAGAAGTTCAAAATGGATCAAGCAAAGAAAGGGTTCTTGCCTGTGTTACAAGGTGTGAAGTTGAGTAAGACTCAATGCCCGACCACTGCAGAAGATAGAGAGAAAATGAAAGATGTTCCCTATGCTTCAGCCATAGGCTCTATCATGTATGCAATGCTGTGTACCAGACCTGATGTGTGCCTTGCTATAAGTCTAGCAGGGAGGTACCAAAGTAATCCAGGAGTGGATCACTGGACAGCGGTCAAGAACATCCTGAAATACCTGAAAAGGACTAAGGATATGTTTCTCGTATATGGAGGTGACAAAGAGCTCATCGTAAGTGGTTACGTTGATGCAAGCTTTGACACTGATCCGGACGATTCTAAATCGCAAACCGGATACGTGTTTACTTTAAATGGTGGAGCTGTCAGTTGGTGTAGTTCCAAACAAAGTGTCGTGGCGGGATCTACGTGTGAAGCGGAATACATAGCTGCTTCGGAAGCAGCAAATGAAGGAGTCTGGATGAAGGAGTTCATATCCGATCTAGGTGTCATACCTAGTGCATCGGGTCCAATGAAAATCTTTTGTGACAATACTGGAGCAATTGCCTTAGCGAAGGAATCCAGATTTCACAAGAGAACCAAGCACATCAAGAGACGCTTCAATTCCATCCGGGATCTAGTCCAGGTGGGAGACATAGAAATTTGCAAGATACATATGGATCTGAATATAGCAGACCCGTTGACTAAGCCTCTTCCACGAGCAAAACATGATCAGCACCAAGACTCCATGGGTGTAAGAATCATTACTGTGTAATCTAGATTATTGACTCTAGTGCAAGTGGGAGACTGAAGGAAATATGCCCTAGAGGCAATAATAAAGTTATTATTTATTTCCTTATTTCATGATAAATGTTTATTATTCATGCTAGAATTGTATTAACCGGAAACATAATACATGTGTGAATACATAGACAAACAAGAGTGTCACTAGTATGCCTCTACTTGACTAGCTCATTAATCAAAGATGGTTATGTTTCCTAACCATAGACAAAGAGTTGTTATTTGATTAATGGGATCACATCATTAGATGAATGATCTGATTGACTTGACCCATTCCGTTAGCTTAGCACTTGATCCGTTAGTTTGTTGCTATTGCTTTCTTCATGACTTATACATGTTCCTATGACTATGAGATTATGCAACTCCCGTTTACCGGAGGAACACTTTGTGTGCTACCAAACGTCACAACGTAACTGGGTGATTATAAAGGTGCTCTACAGGTGTCTCCGAAGGTACTTGTTGGGTTGGCGTATTTCGAGATTAGGATTTGTCACTCCGAATGTCGGAGAGGTATCTCTGGGCCCTCTCGGTAATGCACATCACTTAAGCCTTCCAAGCATTGCAACTAATGAGTTAGTTGCGGGATGATGTATTACGGAACGAGTAAAGAGACTTGCCGGTAACGAGATTGAACTAGGTATAGGATGCGGACGATCGAATCTCGCGCAAGTAACATACCGATGACAAAGGGAACAACGTATGTTGTTATGCGGTCTGACCGATAAAGATCTTCGTAGAATATGTAGGAACCAATATGAGCATCCAGGTTCCGCTATTGGTTATTGACCGGAGACGTGTCTCGGTCATGTCTACATTGTTCTCGAACCGTAGGGTCCGCACGCTTAACGTTACGATGACAGTTTCATTATGAGTTTATGTATTTTGATGTACCGAAGGTTGTTCAGAGTCCCGGATGTGATCACGGACATGACGAGGAGTCTCGAAATGGTCGAGACATAAAGATCGATATATTGGACGACTATATTCGGACACCGGAAGTGTTCCGGGTGATTTCGGAGAAAACCGGAGTGCCGGAGGGGTTACCGGAAGCCCCCGGGGAAGTATTGGGCCTTAGTGGGCCTGAGGGGAGAGAGAGGGCGGCAGCCCAGGAGGTGGCGCGTCCCCCCATGAGGAGTCCGAATTGGACTAGGGAAGGGGGGTGCGGCCCCTCTTTCCCTCTCCCTCTCCCTCTCTTTCCTTCCCCCTCTCTCTTCCTAGTTGGACTAGGAAAGGGGAGTCCTACTCCCACTAGGAGGAGGACTCCCCCTCCCTTTGGCGCGCCCCATAGGGCCGGCCTCCCCCCTTGATCCTTTATATACGGGGGCAGGGGGGCACCCTAGGACACACAAGTTGATCTTCGTGATCGTTTCTTAGCCGTGTGCGGTGCCCCCCTCCACGGTATTACACCTCGATCATATTGTAGCAGTGCTTAGGCAAAGCCCTGCGACGGTTGAACATCAAGATTGTCACCACGCCGTCGTGCTGACGGAACTCCTCCCCGAAGCTTTGCTGGATCAGAGCCCGGGGAGCGTCATCGAGCTGAACGTGTGCCAAGAACTCGGAGGTGCCGGAGTAACGGTGCTTGGATCGGTTGGATCAGGAAGACGTATGACTACTTCCTCTACATTGTGTCAACGCTTCCGCTTCGGTCAACGAGGGTACGTAGACAACACTCTCCCCTATCGTTGCTATGCATCACCATGATCTTGTGTGTGCGTAGGAAATTTTTTGAAATTACTACGTTCCCCAACAAATCCTTCATTCCAAGTCATAGCCTGAGAGAGAGAAGAGAGGCATACCCGGGTGGCGAAGGAGTAGTCGCCGGAGGAGGAACCGCTGGAGAGTATTTGAAGAAGACCATGACGAACCCGGCGGTAGGATGCGAGACGGCGAGAGCGAGGAAGCGGCTATAGCTTAGCAAGGAAGGAAGGAAGGAGGAAACAGGGGAAATGTGACTTGTGGTTGGGGAGAAAAGGAGGTGGGGGAGGGGGGAAGGGGTGGGGGTAGATATTTTGGCGGTAGGCCAAAATTTTGGAAATGTGGAGGGAAACTTTGCACGCGGTACAGCCAGACCATTCACTTTGAACGATTGTGTGCATCGCAAACGATTCTTCTACTTTACGCGCATGGGATGAGTTTGATAATTCAAATTTTGGTGGAAATTTCCGTGGGTACATTATTGCATAATTTAACATCGTTTGCTAATTTGGGCACACAAAAGAGCGTACAGCAGACAGACCACACTTACTGAATCAAGCAATTTTAGTAATTGCACAGAGCCAATTCACCTAAACATTGCTCTAACAAAAGACCAGCATTAAAAACAAAGCCTAAGTACGCATAGTTTTAACAAATCCGCCGCCGCACCGGCCTATGCATTGCAGGTGTGAGATGAGACGTCGATGACTTGTCCTGGCGACATGCCGCCTTTGGTGGAATCCGCGTCCCCCCTGCTGATGTCGACCGCGTCCTCGTCCTCATCCTCGTCCTCATCCTCGGCGCCGCCTTCAAGGTTGTAGTACTCGTAGTAGTGGTTGCGCTAGAGCTCGCGTTGGTACTCCACCGCCAATTCCTCGATGGACAGACTCTTCTCTACCTCGACCTCGGCCACGCGCAACTCCTCCCGGCGCTCCTCGATCTCTGCCGCCTCCTGCATCTCCAGCTCCCGCTCGGCGACCTCATGAGGAAGCAGGTGCTCCATGGCCACCGCCGCCTTTTCAGACATGGGTTGCATGCTGGAGTCCGAGATGGCCTGGAATATCTTGGCGTGTGCATCCTCGATCTTGGCGTGGATGGCCTAGACTCGGGCCAGGGCGACATCAGCGGCACGGACGGCAGATCGAGCGCTCTCGGTGTTTGCAGCCGCCGTCGCAGCAGCAGCTGCAGCCGTCTAGGCTGCTGCTGCTACCCTGACGGCTGTCGCAGACGCCCTCTCGGTGGAAGCGGTCGCACTCAATGCGGATGCGGCGGCACTCTCGGCGTAGGCGGCCGCGCTCTCGGCGCACGCGGCGGCGCTCGGGGGGGACGCGGTCATCGTACGGGCCTTCACGAAGCGTTTCCACGACATAATCTTTGCAACAAGGGGGTGCGGGAAAGGGGATCAAGATTCGTGGATTCGGGGGTTGCCCGCACTAGAGCAGACGAGCCAGCGAAGCTTAAGGACGGAGACTTAAATAGACCCAGATATTTTCATCGCAAACGGTTCCTAGAAAACAACTGTGTGTGATGTTTTAGATATTTTTTATTAGCTGTGAAAGACGAATTTGAAATAAAGTGCTAACGGTTAGTGTTTTAAATGAATGGGAAATTTTGTAGTACTAATACAACTGTCATGTCAAATTTTGGAAAAATTCATGGGTCATTTGACCTTTTAAGACATTTAAGTGATTTTCTAACAATTTAATGACCGTAATTCAAATTTGAACTACATCTACATGCAACGCCTAACCAAAACGGTTTGAAATATCATATATGTGTACTTGTGTGCGAGTTAATTCCATGTGCAGTAAATTAGAAGGAATTTTCAAACATATTGGCCTCACGACATGGACACAAGCATACGTATGCATGGAGTGCCATGGCATTTTAATTCCAAAAAATTAAAAAATGATCAGAAAACATGAAACCTAGCTTGATTTAATGTCATGCCACCAAGATGATGTGGTAAAGAAATTGGCATGTTTGACGAAGGTTTGGACACACACCCCTCACAAGCCGGAGCAACTCGCTAGAAGGTTCGTGGTTCCGAGAGGGAACAATGCATGTTTGATGACGAACGGGGGATAGCTTCCTCTTACGGCCTTCAAAAATTTTTCCTACGTTTAACGTGCACTAATACAACTGTCATGTCAAATTTTGGAAAATTTCAGGGTTCATTTGACCTTTTAAGACATTTAAGTGATTTTCTAACAATTTAATGACCGTAATTCAAATTTGAACTACATCTACATGAAACGCCTAACCAAAACGCTTTGAAATATCATATATGTGTACTTGTGTGCGAGTTAATTCCATGTGCAGTAAATTAGAAGGAATTTTTAAACATATTGGTCTCACGACATGGACACATGCATACGTATGCACGGAGTGCCACGGCCTTTTAATTCCAAAAAATTAAAAAATGATCAGGAAAACATGAAACCTTGCTTGATTTAATGTCATGCCACCAAGATGATGTGGTAAAGAAATTGGCATGTTTGACGAACGTTTGGGCACACACCCCTCACAAACCGGAGCAACTCGCTATAAGGTTCGTGGTTCCAAGATGGAACAATGCATGCTTGATGACGAACGGGAGATAGCTACCTCTTATGGCGTTCAAATTTTATTTCCTACGTTTAACGTGCACTAATACAACTGTCATGTCAAATTTTGAAAAATTTCAGGGGTCATTTGATCTTTTAAGACATTTAAGTGATTTTCTAACAATTTAATGACCGTAATTCAAATTTAAACTACATCTACATGAAACGCCTAACCAAAACGGTTTGAAATATCATATATGTGTACTTCTGTGCGAGTTAATTCCATGTGCAGTAAATTAGAAGGAATTTTCAAACATATTGGTCTCACGACATGGACACATGCATACGTATGCATGGAGTGCCATGGCATTTTAATTCCAAAAAATGAAAAATGATCAGAAAAACATGAAACCTTGCTTGATTTAGTGTCATGCCACCAAGATGATGTGGTAAAGAAATTGGCATGTTCGAAGAACGTTTGGACACACACCCCTCACAATCCTGAGCAACTCGCTAGAAGGTTTGTGCTTCTAAGAGGGAACAATGCATGTTTGATGACGAACGGGAGATAGCTTCCTCTTACGGCCTCCAAAAAATTTCCTACGTTTTACGTGCACTAATACAACTGTCATGTGAAAATTTTGAAAATTTCAGGGGTCATTTGACATTTTAAAGACATTTAAGTGATTTTCTAACAATTTAATGACCGTAATTCAAATTTGAACTACATCTACATGCAATGCCTAACAAAAATGGTTTGAAATATCATATATGTGTACTTGTGTGCGAGTTAATTCCATGTGCTGTAAATTAGAAGGAATTTTCAAACATATTGGTCTCACGACATGGACACATGCATACGTATGCATGGAGTGCCATGCCATTTTGATTCCAAAAAATTAAAAAATGATCAGAAAAACATGAAACCTTGCTTGATTTAATGTCATGCCACCAAGATGATGTGGTAAAGAAATTGGCATGTTTGACGAATGTTTGGACACACACCCCTCACAATCCGGAGCAACTCACCAGAAGGTTCGTGGTTCCGAGAGGGAACAATGCATGTTTGATGACGAACGGGAGATAGCTTCCTCTTACGGCCTTCAAATTTTTTCCTACGTTTAACGTGCACTAATACAACGGTCATGTGAAAATTTGGAAAATTTCAGGGGTCATTTGACCTTTTAAAGACATTTAAGTGACTCTCTAACCATTTAATGACCGTAATTCAAATTTGAACTACATCTACATGCAACGCCTAACCATAACTGTTTGGAAAATCATATTTTTATGTACTTGTGTGCGAGTTAATTCCATGTGCAGTAAATTAGAAGGAATTTTCAAACATATTGGTCTCAACGCATGGGCACATGCATGGAGTGCATGCCATGGCATTTTAATTCCAAAAATTAAAAATGATCAGAAAAACATGAAACCTTGCTTGATTTAATGTCATGCCACCAAGATGATGTGGTAAAGAAATTGGCATGTTTGACGAACGTTTGGACACACACCCCTAACAAACTGAAGCAACTCGCTAGAAGGTTCGTGGTTCCGAGAGGGAACAATACAAGTTTGATGATGAACGGGAGATAGCTTCCTCTTACGGCCTTCAACTTTTTTTTTCCTATGTTTAACGTGCACTAATACAACTGTCATGTGAAAAATTGAAAATTTTCAGGGGTCATTTGACCTTTTAAAGACATTTTAAGTGATTTTCTAACCATTTAATGATCGTAATTCAAATTTGAACTACATCTACATGCAACGCCTAACCATAACGGTTTGAAAAATCATATTTTTGTGTACTTATGTGCGAGTTAATTCCATGTGAAGTAAATTAGAAGGAATTTTCAAACATATTGGTCTCAAGGCATGGGCACATGCATGGAGTGCATGCCATGGTATTTTAATTCCACAAAATAGAAAATGATCAGAAAAACATAAAACCTTGCTTGATTTAATGTCATGCCACCAAGATGATGTGGTAAAGAAATTGGCATGTTTGACAAACGTTTGGACACACAGCCCCAACAAACCGAAGCAACTCGCTAGAAGGTTCGTGGTTCCGAGAGGGAACAATGCAAGTTTGATGATGAACGGGTAATAGCTTCCTCTTACGGCCTTCAATTTTTTTCCTATGTTTAACGTGCACTAATACAACTGTCATGTGAAAAATTGGAAAATTTCAGGGGTCATTTGACCTTTTAAAGACATTTTAAGTGATTTTCTAACCATTTAATAATCGTAATTCAAATTTGAACTACATCTTCATGCAATGCCTAACCATAACGGTTTGAAAAATCATATTTTTGTGTACTTGTGTGCGAGTTAAAAAAATCATCAGACGATGTAAATATCTTATGTTCAAAAAAGAAAATGTAAAGATCTGGCAAGACAACCGGCCCCCACACGATTGGCACTCTATCTCGCGGCTCAAGTTTTGGTAGGTGATTGGCGGGGATCATTAATCAGACACGGTTCTGTATTGGAAACCGTCAGCTATTATGTTCACACACGGATTTTGCTGCAGGAATCGTGTGTAATTCAAACTACAGTACTCGTAAATTCTGGCGACCAGCATGTGTACTATCCCCGTCGATCTAGATTCCGGCCGCCAATAAATACTACCTTGCTCACGTCGTCCCGCCTGCATTCTCATCTACATCCTCCCCTCGCTCTCCCTCTCTCTCTCTCTCAAATATCTGCCATGGCGCCCCCGGTCTGCCCACGCGCTGACGAGGATTCATTGCCCCCCGTGGACGCTCACTCAATTAGCAGTGTTGAGGACCCCTACGCGTCGCCTGACAAGGTTGCGCCGGACCCCCCCCCCCCCCAACTTTGGATTGGTTTTGGGGCCAGTACAATCTTTGTCTGTGGAAGTCACTGTCGTCGGCTGAAAAAGCCAGGCAAGTGGCGTTCAAGAAGGAGATGGCGGAGGAGGAAGCCAGGTACCAGGCGGCCTGTGAAGCCCGTGATGCCACCTGAAAAAAGGAGGCGGCAGAGCTTTGGGGTGGGCGCGTCGTCATGCCGAGGAGGTGTACGAAGACGGGTACTTCGCAAGAAAGGTCATAGGCGCTGGGCGCCTCATCGCTGCATGGAGGTGGCCCGATAAGCTCCAGCGTGCCACCGAAATGGCAAGATCTGCCGCGCCCGTCCGCCAACAAGAGGCAAATATACGTGATGATACTTAACTACTGGGTACAATGCATAAAATTGAAAACGAACAATACTAAAACCAATAATCCCTCCTGGGCCAGTATTCCGACAGCCCCTCGCCAGCAGCTCCCTGGTGCGCGGCATCTTCCCAGTGCGGAGGTAGTACTCCGAGTCCTCAGCCTCGCAGCGCTTGATGTACCGATCTGCCTCTTGCTGGCGGACGGGCGCGGCCGATCTTGCCATTTCTGTGATGAACTAATGAACGATTAATATATACTAGTAATCATGCCCGTGCGTTGCAACAGGAAAAAAATTCTTAGACCCCTAGTCCAATAAGCATAGCTACATCCCACATGGAAGTCTTGTATTTCAACACCAACACTAAGAAGAGTGTTGATGTATTATGTTCTTATTTGTGTGGAAAGCAACAAACAGTAGCACCAGCGTGGCAAGACAAACACGAGGGCGGCAAAACATGAACATCTTTCAATTTCTTACAATAGTAGCTTGAATATCATGGATCACAATTCAAATGATTGTTCATTGATCTATTAACCACAATAGCAGAATATATTAAACTGAAGGGTTTTTTTACATAGTAAGTGTTAAAAAGGATTCTTGCGGAGTTAAGGTTAGTGCTCACTATCAAGTCGCCAAGTTCCATATACAACTTGTTGGTGCAAGCTTTCACTCTGCATCTGAACCTCCATCTATTTTTCGGTCATGGTCATATTTTAGTATCATTAGTTAGAACCACCAAGTGAGCTTTAATTAACTCACAAGCTTATAAATAAACCATAAGCTATACTCAAACATACTTTAGGAAAGTGAAAAAGAAACATGCAGGATGAACAATGCAACTAATGTACCATGCCAAATTGATTTCAACAGGGATCAGGCCAACCTTTACGGAACAGGACCAGGTTGTTGTGCTATATCTTGCCAGTGGTCCTCATTGGTAGCAGTGATCATTGTCAAAACATCTGTTACTTGCAGGTTACTGCAAAAAGAATTTCATATCAGCATGTGCTTATTGTTTCCCTTTTCTGAATATACAAACGTTGCTACATGTGTCACGGTCTTTAGTCAAATTTATTAGGCCAATTTGGCAGGATACACCCATTACGAATTTCTACTAAATTGTGTGATCAAAAGAGCAAGGAAATGAGGGACAATACAAAGTATAGATTCTATATTAGATAGATATATCAAATAATGTAGTGAATAGTTGCTGCACCTTACAAATTCAGTATCAACAGAGACCTAGTGTCGAATGAAAGCTACACGAAGGACCTTCCGTACTCAGAACAATCACTATTCGAGGTCACATTGACACGTTAATGATTCCAAGCCTGCAAATAATAATATAAAAATTAGTATTTCACATAGAAAGGGGAGAGTCATATACGAACATGTCTGGGTTTTTTACCGGAAGAAAATATTTGGTATTGCCACAGAAAAAGATCGAAATAGCTAGCATTTAAAGTTCAAACTTTAAAAAAGGTAGCATTTAGTTTAAACATGAGTATTGTTGTGATTCCTAAATTAATGTGGCTTCATTCTATTAGTTTCTTGGGTATGTGTGACAAATATTTAGTCTGAAAAGACAACAGATAAATGACAACAAAAAAGAG
Organism: Aegilops umbellulata; assembly: GCA_032464435.1. NCBI lineage: Eukaryota > Viridiplantae > Streptophyta > Magnoliopsida > Poales > Poaceae > Aegilops > Aegilops umbellulata. The sequence goes on from CP136057.1 coordinate 294,857,161, forward strand.
AGCATTATTAAATTCAAATGCATACCTTATATATTGAAATAGGATTGAAGAAGCAATATGCCCTTTATTCATATGCACAGAGGCATGCAACAATTCAGTAGATGGTTGAATTATAATATAAACTTGTATGTTGTGCCACTTGTAGAGGCACTAAGCTGAATTGTTCCTGGCAATAAAGCTAGCACCATTTCTCCTTAAACAGATTCACATATATAAAAGAATAGGGCTAATGACAGGAGATTTCTTCTTTGATCTCATCAAGTGGATGTTCATTTTCCAGATGCATCCAAATGATTGTAATGAATGTGTATCTAGAAGCTAGACTGTAAGTAATGGTGACATGTACTGGTCCGAGAAATCAGTTCAAACTGCAGGTGGACGAATTCAGCATATCAATATGAATCGACATGATAAAAACATACTGCTTGAGCAGTGAGTGGCAAGCAGTGAGTGGCAGCTAGTTCTTCAATCTTTTCTGAATACTCACCGAGCTTAGCTTTTGAAACACTGAATCAAGAAGCAAACTCATGATTGAAATTGAAACACTGAATCAAGAAACAAACTCATACATGAACATGTTCTTATCATGGGGAAATACACATAAACATTAGAAGGTAATTTCCTTTGCTCCATGCATTACTATGACCAGACATTCTCATCATCAAAATGCAAGGTAATAAATGGAAGAAGGCCATCAAAGCTCATATGGTTTATTTTGTCAAGTAAGAAGTGTATATTTACATAGACACAATTACACAGTTCAGATTTTCAGGAACAATTTGCTAATAAATCCAGAAGTGAAAGAGTAACCAGATTTCCTTAAGGGTGCATCATTTAGTTTACACTCAGACCATGACCTAAATAAAGCTACTCGACGTTAAAATGCACCTTGGCAGTCTGGGAGAAAGATATTCCTCTCCGGGGTCGTGGCCAGGGGTACAACTATTGTCGTGCCGGTAACCCGTCAAGATGAGCTGCTTGAGAAACATATAAAAGAACAGGGCACCAACACAGAGTAAGCTTCCTTTGCACTCTTATGTTTGTAAATACACAACACCCATGATGGTGTCTCTGTAGGTATCTCGTTTGCACAAAAATTATGAGGTCCAGATGCTTATTTCACTCCTTTCTTGACCTCAATTAGACTTCTTTTATCCAAAGTTAGGAGTGTACAGATATGATAGGACGCTGCAGCGATCCGGCGGGAGGCTTCTGCCTGCGAAGTAGTGCCGTCAAGATGGCGCAAGAAGATGTCACCGTGATGCGGACCTGCATGACTGCATTAGAATCTGCGACGAAGTCAAGATCCTCCCCCCAAAAAATATGCCTGGGACAAAAAATTGTGGGAGCGCTGTTCTGTTTTGCACGTGCTATCAAGTAGCTGGTGTGTCTCCGGCATACGGACGTGGAAGGAGAGTTTGGCCGGGGAATGCCGAGCAGAGCAAGCCTCCAAAGTGTGGCGCCGGGGAAGGAGCTGAACATATGTATTTTACACCAGTTCAATTTTGACTTAAAACATCGTCACTTATTTCCGGAAGGAGGGAGTAATAGTTAATGTTCTGTACATTATTGCACTTTGAATCCAATCGAAAGAGAGGTGCGCTATAGTATTTAAAGTTATTTTCATCCTTATACTTATAAACCAGAGTCTGCAATCTTATGTACTGAAAGGAGAATCAAAAGAGGAGAAAGACATATTACCAGAGCTCTTAGATCCTTGATGACAAATTCTTATTGTCTCTGATAAACTTGTGTTCTCCAATTTTAGTCCAACACTGTGAACTATATCATCATACAGTTTTGATAAACAATACAATTTCTTTTTCACTTTTGAATATGCTTGGAGATGAAAACTGCTTGTTGCTATTTATGAAGAATGGAAATTGGTTATGTACTGATAAAGTGGTAGCACATAATACCTTCACCACAAGGATTTTTATCTGCAAGACATCCGCGAAATGTAATCTGACACTGTATCCCCTGAATCTGAAGGATTGTCACTGTATTAGTAATCTACAAGAGCACAAATCCCCACGTTCATCAATTGGATGGTAATCCAACAAAAAATCCTGTTATCAAAAGAGAACACAAGGTACAGAATAGAGTAGAGCACCCATGCCAAAATTGGATGTAAAAGAAACAATGCCAAACTTTAATAACCTGTATAGATGTGGCCAGCCACGGCCGGACATGAAGTGGAGCAGGAGGAGCGCAAGATGGAGAGGCAGAGGAGGCCTGCAGCCACGGTGGGGAACCAAAAGTGATGGAGAAGCCAGCGCCCCCGGCATCGCCTCACCACCTTGACGCCGGCGACCCCCGCCGGAACCAGCTACCCAGCGCCGCCCTTCCTTCCTCCTCTCCCTCTCCTTCTTCTTGTTCTCTCCTTCCTCCATACCGTGCTCTCTCTTTCTCTCTGTTCGAACAGGAGGTACCGAGCCACCATGCTCGTCCACCGCCGGAGCTTCCCTGCCGCGCACAGCTATGCCCAGTCGAGCCTCGTTAACCCTAGCAACCGGGAGATCCTCCCGATAGAGCTGCTGCTCCTCCCAATCCCCTCACTTCGCGTCGTCACCCACGCAGCACGCGCAGCGCTGCCGAGCCACGCATCCACGCCCCTGCGCCGCCGGAGAGGATCTCCTCCGTCGCCAGCAGCTCCGCCCGCGACCCCCTCTCTCTTCCTCTTCTTCGCGCAGTGCTTGACCCGTCCGCGCAAGTCAGCCCTGTGCAAAAAGGATCGCGGGTTGAATACTACCAAGTCTAGGGTCCTTTTGCAAGAACGAAGCGTTTTCCCAGATCCACTTAAAGTGGGATTGCGGGTTCAATTATCAGAAAGTACAGGGCTGTTTTTACAAAAACGCCGTGACGGTGAACCCAACAAACTCTATCTATTTTTGTATATATATACTGTTTGAATTCTAGCTGTTATCATCCACATATACAGAATGGAAAGCGTATATACACACATTGAAACAGAACATATAAGAATTGAAAACAGAGTACACACATTGAAACAGAGCGATAAACAGAGCAATACTATGATTGCTGTGAATACATAGCTATCCACGTCGAAATAAAATGCGTCCATGAGACCATGACCAGCAGCCCTTGCCTAGGGTAGCTCTTGGCTCTGCTTGAACTCGTGAAGGCGTTCGTCCAAGCGGTCGACACGCTCGTGGTACATCTGTCGCGCTCCAAGTTGGCTATTTCATCGGAGATCACCAGTTCGAGGATGTGACGGCCATGTTCCTCTACTGCGCCCAGGTGGACACCTGGGCCAAGGAGGCATCGAGCCTACGGACCAGCGCGTTGGCATCCAATAGGCCGCGGACAAGGCGAACGGCGCGGCGGGCATCCGATGCAAGTATGGCATGGTCGGCCTCTCGTGCAAGTACGGCGCTGAGAGCCTATGTGAAATCCTGGCGAGGAATGGGGGTACTGACGGGACGTGTACCCAGCTGTGACGCCGTGTCCACAGCAGGCAAGCGCCGATGGATCCGCTATTGCTGTGCGGCGCGCCGCGCCTCTCGCTCTGCGGTGCTCCAACGGTCTCGCCGTGCGGCGAGCCGCAGCCTATCGGCGCGGACGCGCTTAGCTTGCTCTGTGGCGCGCCATCGATCATGTTGTGCGGCGAGCTGCAGCCTGTCGGCGCTGACATGCCTATCTTGATCTGCGGTGCTCAAGCGCCATGCGCCAAAGGTTTGCTCAACCCTGGCGATGACGCGCATCACGGCGTCGTCCACGCGTTGCCGGAGAGCGCCTCAGCCTCGATGGTCTGTGGCGCCTACTCGTTTTCCTCGTCGAAGAGGTTGATGGCAGAGGCGGCTCTTTGGTGGGTTGTCATGCTTTGAAAAGGTGGATATGCTGCAGGCTGCGCTTGTCGCCACCATGCGTCGCGTGCCCCTATGTGCAATATAGCAGGGTGGCAGGAAACAGGTGAGGAAATGGCGGGAAACGGTGGCGTGTTCATAAAACGTCGTCAATTAATGGAAACTTAGCATAGAAGGAACATCGAGCTAGCACAAGAAGTAGATGATGATCAGATGAACACGGACCACACTAGGGAACCCGTCGGTGATGAATTCATCAATCTCAAACGCCTGAATACTAGCAAGCATCTGCCCACAACACACACGGCCTATTCCATCACAAACAAGTCGGATGGATCAACTATATGCCACGTATCGCACATTATCAAAAAGTAATGTGGTAGACCTTCTTTAACATGTGTTAAAAAAACAAGGACCTCGATGTTAAATTAGCTGAGGGAATGGGTCATTTCGGTCATTTGACTGAAATGGCCCATCCTATCAGTTAATTTAACATCGACACAACTTCCCATCCAGTCAGCCATCTGATGGCTGCTCCAACATGAGCACACTTAACTTGATAGTTTTCTTACATGATCTACTAGTGGAACAGCTAGTCCTTGCTGATAGGAATGCCTCTTCGCATCCTTATGGCATATCCGGATGACCGCCCGTCCCACAATGGCCAAGATGTTGTGTAGACAGAGCATATCACATACATCTTGTTAGAAGCAATCATCTATGTTATTATCGGTCTTCGCACACATTTCTGACTACAGACCTGTTTGTCGTGTATCACACACATCTTGTTATATTGAACCGTTTCTGTTCTCTTGCCTAATCACAAACAGTTCATCCGAGTAAACTTTAAGCTGTACATCACACACACCTTGATCGGGCTGACCATTTGTTTTGTGTTGTCTAATCACAAACAGTTCATCCAAGTGAACCGTATGCTCTACATCGCACACACCTTCATCTGGTTGCCCGTTTCTTTTGTTCCTCCTCATCGCAAATAGTTAATTGAGTTGAACCGTATGCCCTGCATCGCACACGCAACTAAAATCTGAACCGTGTTTGATGCATCATCCATCGCAAACGTTTTGCACCTTTTTTATGGTTATTTTACACCACTGTTTGCGATTATGGCATCGCACACAGTTTCGTCGAAGGGTCTCTGATCGTACTGTCGCGTTAGCAGCATCCTGCAGTAGTGGGGGGAGTCTTGAGACTTGTCTTCTGGGCGACCTTGACCTCGCCAGGCTCGCCTGCCCGGCAAGGGAGGTTTTTCCTTAATGATACCTTGCTCATTATGTTTCTCAAAGAGCTATCTCTTCTACTTGACCTTGTCTTGGATGCTGCAACCTTGCTCTTGAGCCTGTGTACAGTCCGAGCAACACACGTCGGGGTTTGTTGCATCGACAGGACCCCCCAGGCCTGGCCCAAATGTGCTGCCGAGCATCGTCGGGGTAGGCCCTGTCTAGTACACAAGTGAGGAGTTTGTGGTAGCTCACCCTTTGAGATTTTATTTGCTTCTTCATTAACATGTGCTCGAGTCAGTTTCTAGTTTTTCCGCACGTTGCGTGATGCCAATTGTAGTGGGGCCATCTCTGTAATGGCCTATGAATGACTTTAACACACGGGGGAGTAACTGCCAATTCACTCATCCCACCATGCCCTTATCCTTTGCCACGTATGCTGCATGCAATGAGTGGGGTAGGTAATGGAGGCGTGTGGTGCGGGAGAGAGCGTCATGGCGAAGGCCCAGTCTTCTTGGTTGGTGTAAGGGGGAGGTAATCGTATCCGGCCGTCGGAGGTAGTTTGGACAGGTCAGATCGGGAAGAACCCCTCTGGGGTGGGGGTGAAGGATCAGACCCAGCCCCATTTTGCCTATAAAAAAGGGGGTGAGAAGGAGCGGAGGCGCCCATCCACGCACCTCTCTTCTTTCATTCTTTGCCTCCTCCTTTGTTATGTCGAGGGGGAGAGACCGGGGCCAGTCCCTGGGCTCTAGCTTGGGGACGATGATGCCGAACGCTCATGTTGACGCTCGGGGAGTGAGCCTGGTCTGAGGCCGTAGGAGATGTGTGGTCGAAGACATGGGCGTCGAATCGACCGTAGTGTGGGAGGCGCTACGCTTCTCCAAAATGGTGAAGCGCCTGTTTGCCCCGCAAGAGCCAACCGCCTGGTGGGAGTGCTCGCCCTTGCTGCAAGTCGTCAAGGCTCGTCGTCCCGACGACGAGGCTCTTGGGGCTTCCGGCGCCTATCTGTGGTGCAGTGCTCAGGATCCTTGGTAATCCCAGCACTACTCCTTCCAGTGGGGTCAGGGTTAACGTTGAAGACGGCGGTGTCTTCCTGGCTGCCAAGGTGGGGAGCGGTGCTCCTCGCGCACCTCGGACATCGCTGGCGTCTGCTGCTTCTTCGGGGGAGACGACGGGCTGAGGGGCCGGTATCCTCCTGGAGCGGTGGTGGTAAGGAAAAAATGAGGGAAGACAGAGAAGGCGGGTGGCAGGCCGTCAGGTCGGAGTACGATGGAACCAACGTCTTTGCCTTGTATTGCTGGCCCGCTGCCTCGTCTTTCCGCTCTTCCCCTCCCTCCTCGGCACCATCATCACCGGCCTCTTCAGGACGGTTGCCGGGGAGGGGGTCGCTCTCTTGGTGCCTTCGCCTCCTCTAGCAGTCTTCCAGCTAAGCTCTAGCAGGCTCCCCCCGCTGGCGCCTGCGTTGGGGCTTCTTGCTGGCCCTGGGGGTGGTGACCAGGGTACCGCCGAGCTGCTCTCACCGTCCCCCTCCTTCATAGTCTCGCCACTCCCGATCTTGTGAAGCTGCGCCCGACAGGTCTTGACGGGGTCAGGCTGGGCTTCTGCACAAGTACTCCTTTTTCCCTCTTCACCCCCCATCGTAGTTCCTAGGAGGAGAGGGACAAGAAAGGGATTACGGGGCACTTATCTCTTTTTAGTCTAAGATTTGTAGGCATTTGCCAAACTTTAGTCTAAATTATGTAGTCTTCTTTATCCATATTTTTGTTCTGTAAGATCTATACTTGCTTATCCGCATATTAATGAAAAGGACAAGCCTTGCCGGGTACTTGTGCATGTATAATGCCCATGCAGAGGTGAGATGCCTCTATACGCTTAAGTAAACAAGTTTCCTCCGACAAGCTATCATGTCGGTGCCTTTCGTTTGTTGTCGCGGGGCTTGGCCTGTCGGGCACAAAACTACGGAAAGGGACCAGCTCCTCGTCGAACCTCCTCCGTCAAAGGACACTACAACCACCTTGACCAAAGCAACGTTCGGGACATACGATGGGAGCACCTATGCTTCGAAGGTGACGAGGTTTTCATATGCACAAGTTTTCACTTTACCGAACACGTATGGATAAGAAGGAACTTATCTATTTGGCTTGCCGGGGACAACTATGTAGGCTTGTCTCCATTTCTTCTCTTCGGGACCAATTCCGCAACAAGAACTCTGCAGCTTAGTGCAGATGAAAACAGAGCTACATATGATCTTATCTACATGATCATGCTATGCTCATGATATGCTTATGCATGCCTGCAAGTTTTTGGAGCCCCCAGCGCTTCGTTTATTTATCTGTTGCTCAGGGTATGTGCCTGGCTTTGTACAAAGGGTTACATGCAACTTTGGCAAGGCTTGTACAAAAGGATGGCTGCCGGGCAGGGCCCGACAACTGTGCCTTACGGGTAGAACTTACAGAGATGCTCAATGTTCCATGAGTTTTGCAACTAAATGCCATCTCCGGTCTCCAGACGGACCGCGCCAGGTCTGGTGACTCGTACTAGCCGGTAAGGGCCTTCCCTCTTCAGCGTAAACTTATTTGTACCCTTGGCGAACTGAACGCGCCTAAGGACAAGGTCGCCTTCCTCAAGCCTCCGAGCATGAACCCTGCGGTTGTGATAGCGACGCAAGGCTTGCTGGTAGCGTGCAACACGCGTAGCAGCCCGAAGACAGTTCTCCTCAAGTAGCACGGTGTCGTCACGCCAGTGCTGTTCTTGCTCTACTTCATCGTAGGCAAGTACTCGAGGTGACCCGTATATGAGTTCCATGGGGATCACTGCTTCTGCCCCATAGACTAGTGAGATGGGAGTCTGGCCGGTAGCTCGATTTGGTGTCGTACAGAGGGACCAAAGAACCACCGGCATCTCATCGATCCATCGCCTGCCACACTTCTACAGCCTATCAAATGTTCTTGTCTTGAGTCCTCGCAGCACTTCAGCTTTCGCCCTTTCAGCTTGTCTGTTGCTTCTAGGATGGGCAACAGAGGCGAATGAGACCTTGCTTTCCAAGGGCGTGAACGTAGTTCATGAAGGCGCGGCTTCTGAATTGGGTGCCATTGTGAGTGATGACTCTGGCGGGTACTCCGAAACGGTAGACCAATCCTTTCAAGAACTTGATAGCTGACTGTGCGGTCACCTTCCTCACGGGCTCCACTTCTGGCCACTTTGTAAACTTGGCGATAGCATACAAGAATTCAAAGCCCGCGGTAGCACGGGGGAAGGGGCCCAAGATGTTGAGCCCCCAGACCGAAAATGGCCATGACAAAGGGATCATCTGGAGAGCTTAAGTAGGCTGATGGATATTCTTGGAGTGGAACTGGCTGGCTTCACATCTGGTGACTAGCTCAATTGCATCTTGAAGGGTCGTGGGCCCATAAAAACCTTGCCGGAAAGCTTTTCCAATCAGTGCCCTTGATCCAATATGGGAGCCGCACATGCCTTTGTGTATCTCTACCAACAGTTACTTCCCCTCTTCCCGGCAAATGCACTTCAATTTCACACCGTTGGGCCTCCTTTTTTATAGCGTGTCGTCGACGAACTGGTACATACTAGCCCTTCGGGCTACTCTTACATCACCTTCTTGCTCTTCGGGAAGTTCTCCTGTTTGGAGGAAATGGACTATGTGCCATGCCCAAGATGGAGCCTAAGGCTCTGCAACAAGGACCAGTGACACCTCCTCGTTCCCAGGAGCGCATGCCTCAATCGCAAGGACTGGTAGTTTGGTGGGAGGGTGCTGATCACCGAGCGAAGTGGAGTCATTTTCGCCAAGCTCTATGTCGGGGGCTTCGGGAAGCTCTGTCGGGAGAGGCTTGCCGGAGTCCAGTTTCCTCCTCTTTCTGGCCATCGTTACCGGGGATACGGAGGGTTGAGTCAGATGGAGAACAAAAGTCCCTGGTTCCACAAGGAGTTATTGCAGCACACTTTGACAGATGATCAGCAATGTTGTTTTCCGCACGTGCCTTGTGCTCGGTTTGCAATCCATCGAAGCGCTCCTCCAACTTCCTCGCTTCCTCCACATATGCCTCCATCAATTTTGATAATCCTTGTTCACCTGCCTCACCACAAGTTGTGAGTCTCCGCGAATGATCAACTTCTTGATTCCCAACTTTGTTGTGATCCTGAGCCCAGCAAAGAGTCCTTCGTATTTTGCGGTGTTGTTTGTGGCCTTCTCTCGAGGAAAATGCATCTGAACCACGTACTTGAGGTGCTCTCTAGTGGGTGCAATGAGATGCACGCTAGCCCCTACTCCTCGGAGGGAGAAGGCACCATCAAAGTACATGATCCACTCTTAGGGCGCTTCCTTGCTAGGGACAACTGTCTCCAGCGCTTCTTCGTCAGGGGTAGGCATCCACTCCGCAATAAACTCCGCCAGTACTCTTCTTTGAATAGTTGACGTGCTCTCAAACTTCAAATCAAAGCTGGATAACTCCAAAGCCCATTCCACGAAGTCAAACCAAATCAACGTGGTCTTCTCTTCATCTTCCTTGGACATGAAAATCTGGTGGTACCCGGAGTAGGCATCCAAGAAGGAAAGCAGGTCACACCCAGAGGTGGAACCCACGATATGGTCGATGTGCGGCAAGGGGAATGGGTCCTTCGAGCATGCTTTATTCAGATCTGTGAAATCTATGCAAAGCCTCCGATTCCCATTCCCCTTGCGCACACCACTGGATTTGCCAACCACGTTGGATGCAATACTCCTCTGACCAAGCCAGCTGCCTCAAGTTTCTTGATCTCCTCGGCAATAAACTGTTGCTGCTCCAAAGCTTGCTATCCTACCTTCTGTTTGACGGGTCGGGCATGTGGGCAGACAGCAAGGTGGTGCTCGATTACCTCCCTGGGAACACCGGCGATGTCAGATGGTTGTCAAGCAAACACATCGACATTCGCCTGCAGGAAGGCAATGAGCGTGTTTTCCTATTTGTCGTCAAGGGTGGAGCTGATAGTAAATGTACCATCAGTGCCAACCAGCCCTGCCCTGACCTTCTTCACAGCAGGCGCAACAACCTTTGATTTCTTGCTATTGGAACTCTTCTGCAAGTCATCAACAGGCTCAGCACACTCCAAAGAGGTGCGCTTCCCGGATTCCTTGCTAGCTTTCTTCCCTTTCTTGCTTTCCTTAGCGGGAGCGGGAGCTTCCGTGGCCTCAGCAACAACTGCCTCTTGGTACATCTTATCCATGAATATAATTGCCTCCCTCTTGTCCGATGGAATGGAAATGATGCCCATCGGTCCTGGCATCTTCAGCGTGTTGTAGGCATAGTGGGATGCTGCCATGAATTTTGCTAGGGCTGTACGACCAAGGATTCCATTGTACGGCAGGGGGAGATCAACCACATCGAACACGACCTTCTCAGTTCGGTAGTTCAATTCTCCCCCGAATTTACCAGCAGTGTGATCTTTTCCTGAGGACGACTCCTGTCGGGTTTGATCCCTTGGAAAGTACTAGTAACCTTGAGCTCTTCATATGCTATCTGAAGCTTGTTGATGACCTTGGGAGAAATCAGATTCAACCTGGCCCTGGCGTCAACCAACATCTTTGTGACCTTGTGATGTAGGGTAGAACCCTAGATGCCTGATCTTTCATGATTGGAGCGGATCCCACGAAGAACACGAGGGGAAAACATGAGGGGAAACACGAGAGGAAACACTCAAACCAACAAGATTCGATTACACATGTGCTAGATCCTCGAAACACAAAGAGATACACGATCCACGATCAACAAAGGGCGATACAAGAGGTAACTAGTTCATCTCTGTGAGGAGGTCTTGAGGGGTCATCCCATGAAGGGGTCTTGAATCCAAGGTGGATCTTCTCCATAGAGGTCGCGGTCTCACTCGATGGAGTAGGTCCGGATGGATGAGCAAAGTCTATGTCGAATGGGCTAAACCTATGCTAACCCTAGAATGGAGGAGGGGGATAAGTATATATAGTGGTAGCCATGAAGGGGTGAGTGAGGGGCGAAAGGGTACATGGGCTTCGGCCCGAGTGTTTGCGCGTAGGCAGGACCGCAAGTTCCGGGGATGGCCGGAAGGTCCAGGTGCCGGAGGTTCTGGGCGGGGTTCCGGACAAGGTCTGGGCTATCCAGAGAGTTGGCACGCTCTGGATGGCTCCAGTGCTGCAGGGCCGGAAGTTCTCGGATGGCCGGAAGTTCTGGGCATCGGAAGTTCCGGGCTTTCCAGAAGCTTGTCCATGCTTCGTCTTCCTTCTCTTCCATGCTTCCCTCGCGGATGGTGTAGTTGTTCCTTGGCGCTTGCAGTCCTCCTTGTCAATGGTGAAGCTCCGGTAATACCTATGCATGCACACGATAGGAGTGTCAAGTAGTATACCATCCTCGAAGGGGTCAAGTGAGCACGTGTAAAGGAGAGGATTCACCTTTATGTATGTGAAGTAGATGTCGCCCGTGTCACTTGCCGAATGAATTCTTGACATGGTGATGTCCGTAGGATGCTCTGCATCACCTTGAGGTTGCGGATCATTGGTGAAACCAACAATGGCAAGCACCCTACCGTGATGGTGCGGTCAGGGTGATCCTCTTCATCAAAGATGATGGGCATACCAGCTCAAAGTCACGATTCTCTCCATCCAGGAGGATCAATGGCGCACGAGAGCAGCCTCCTGGAAGGTTCCCACGAAGCACTTCCCGGGATTGGTCAGACCCCGTGTCCAGAGTTGTTCCCCTATAGCTCACGCCATGGTCCATCGGATAGATTAGTGTCTTCAAGGGTTATGCTCACCGTCACACCAAGCTTGCAATACCTTGGTTTTTCTTACGCTAACAGCATGAGGGATCTTTAGCAGTTTGCATTCACAATGGGATGAGTATCCCGTGTCACCGAAGTGAAGATGCAAAAAGCCATCAGGCATGTCAATGGCCCAGGTCCGTTTGAGCCTTTCACTCGCGTGGTGTGGTTTTGTAGGTCGTCGCATTGCACGTTTTCTATTCCACATGTAGTGTGTTACTCATCAAGCAAACATCCTGACGCAGTACTAGGCCCGGCTATGGGCAGCTTAAAATTGGTTTATTTTATTTTATTTTTTTATTCCCATCAATTTAATTGATTTTATTTTTGTTAATTGTTTTATGTTTTTCATTTCTATTTGTTTTTTATTTTCCATTTCCCTTTTCCCTTTTTCTTCTATTTTTTCCTTTTTCACTTTCTAAAACTATTCAAAATTTTATTAATATACTCATTTTTAAAATTCATGTACTCATGAATACTTTCTAAATTCCAAAAAAGGAATTCATGAATTTTTTTAAAATTCATAAACTAAATTTCAAGATATGTTTTAAGTTCTTGAATATTTTCAAAATTGGTAAGGATTTTTCAAATTTTATTAACGTTTGTTAAAATCATAAGAAATTTTCAAATCCTTAAGAAATCAGGAATATTTTATTAATTAGCAAACACTTTTCGAGGACAAAAATGGACAAGACCCTGCTCAGGTGCGTCATGCAGACGATGTGCGGCCCTATGCAATCAGACAATGGGCCAGCTGACGTCAGGTATGTAGTCTCGCATGCAACTTCATCATGTTGCCTCAACTTCATTCTTTTATTTTAAACGAAATATGTATTTGGCAACCCGAATCTTTTTTGCAAAACCGTCACAAGACCTGGATGCCGTTTGTTTTGATCCAACGGATGCGAGCAGCTCCAGGCGAGTCGAACTTTCCTTCTATCGTTAGTGTGCGGGCCATCGCTCCATCCCCCACACCCTCGAACCGTCTACCATGACGTGCGCCACTTAACACCCCCCACTCGCCCTCAATTTTTGGCAACCGCACGCCCCCTCTGCTCCATGCTTCTATGTCGCTCCGCCCCACTCTCTCTTCATCGACGGCGAGCGGTGGCCCCTTCTCTGGTTGATTCACGGTCGTAGGCATTGGTTCCACCAATGAGTCGCGATTCAATTGCCCTCACTTCCGTCCCCATTCAGTTTAGTAGTTCTTGCTCAGTTTCTGGTCGTCGTTACTGGCGGATTGTTCGTCGGGTTGGTCCCATGTTAGAACGGAAGAGGAATGTGCCCAATGTGTTCAATTTGTGGTGTAGTTGCTATTTGTTAGCCCCTGTTTCGCATGCACAACGTTTTACTGCTTAATTTGTCGTTTTCGATTTTGTGGGTAGCTGTGGTCATTTTTAAACTGATCCCCACGGTTACACGCTTCAATTTCGATTTTTAGGGTTTTATCTAGATGCATAACCACTATTGTTACCGTTCATTATTTCACGGTCGTTATCCTATGATGATTCTTGCCATTATTGGTCGCGGGAGGGTTTGGTGCCGGGATTTGGCAACCAATCTCCTCTCTGTGTATCTATGTTGGCCTCTGTTTATTATGCTCTGTTTATGCTCTTATGGTTGCAGTGAATTACAACCCGTATAATTGCGTTGTGTTTTTAATCCGGAAGTACCTGCTAAGAATCCCCTATTGTTTGTGTTTTTATATGAAGTTCATCTCGTTTGTGTTTAGCCTGTCATGATGGATTGTTTGTTCTAGCACTATCAGTGGTGTCTCGTGTCATGATAGATTTGTGTTTCTAACTGATGGTGTGTCATTACTTACCTGATCTTAATTGTAAAAATTACCATAAGTGGTGTGAACAATTTATCAGGAGTCCACCGTAAAATTTAAACATGTCCCTGATTTCAATCCTCAGTGCTTTTATGTCCAATATGTGTGTGTGTGTGTGTGTAGTTGCCATCCCTAATTTGCAGAAGTTATCTTGCCTGATACATAGTGTATCGTAAGCAAAAAAATCAGGTATTCAATTCTAGTAAAAGCACACATTATTTTTTCCTTGTATGTTGTGCATGAGTTATCTTGTTGTATGTTCACAAGTTACCAATGTATCATAAGCAATATGTGTGTGACTATTAATTCAGCAGCTATGCATCCTCTCTGCTCACTTTTTTATCTTTGTTATTTTTGTGTGTCAGGTCACAATGCCAAGGAAGTGCAAGTTAAATGGTGACATTGAGGAGGTAAACCCCTTAAAGAAGCATAAGCCTCCCACAGATCGGAACAGGGCTTCTCCTAGTGCTCTTGTGACTGCCTGTAAGGACATGTCAGATGAGAGAATGTCCGCGATTGATGACATGGGTTTCACTAGTCTGAGGAATATCAAATGTGACAATCTCTTCAATCAGCTTTCTCAATGGCTTGCTGGTCTATATGACCCTGATTCCTGTGAGGTTGTTACCTGGTCGCAGAAGGTTGCATGTTAATGAAGAGTCTGTGCATCGGATAATGGGGTGCCCCGAGGTGATATTGCGGTGGATTTAAAGGCTCCTACAGATGCACAACTTGAGCTTGTGGGAGATCTTTTTGGTGATCTTGGACATTCTCCTAGAACTGTGGATGTATTAAATCTTATCTTGAGCACTAACGGGCATCATGACAACTTCAAGCGCTTATGGCTTGTGATTGCTACCAGCACTGTGATGGTGCTGACAACTTCCAACAAGATCAACACCAGATGGTATCCTGCGTTGGTAAGCACATCCGGTTGTCTTTCTCTTTTGCATTTATCATTTTTATTTCTTTTCTTTTCTTGTTTTTTACCTGGTAGCTTTTTTGCTTTTTAGTCTGGTGATTATGTACTTATGCACTTGATAACTTTCCTGATTTGGAGTGTGGTAATTATGTACCTGATATTTTTTATGATCTGAACTGTGGTAATTATGTAGTAATGCACCTGATAACTTTTTCTGCCCTGTAATATGGTAATTATGACGTACTTCTTAATAATGTGGTAATTTTGTACGTATGTACTTGGTAATTCAATGCTTAACAGTGTGGTAAGTGTTTACTTATGTCCCTGCTAACTTTTATGCATACATGCGTCTTTTTTTGTTTCATGTGTTTGCGTTTTTTCATAGCAAAATATTGACAATGTAAAAAACCTCAACTGGTGCAAATTTATTGCGGATCAGCTTCACAAGGCCCTTTCAAAAGGAAAGCCTACAATGGTCTGGCTCCTATTCTACAATGTTAGTCCCCATGTTCCCCTATTCTCTTTGTTACTGCAATTCATTTTATTTTTTTAAAAAAAGTTCCATGATTTTCAGGTTGAATATCTTATTCCACCAACCAGCCAGCTGGTAACGACCTTTTTTGTTTTGCAGCTTCTGTATGTAGATGCTATTGACTTAACTGGCCTTGGTATCATCTTGCCTAATGGTCCTTTTTCAATCAATGTGTGGAATAATGAGCTGGCATCGGAAGTTCTTCGGATGGACATCCAGAGGGACAAGCTTTCTTGTGGGAAATTATCGGTAATTTGGTATTGTCATTTTTCTTACTTTTATGGATCGCCATCTATTTTCTCATGATTTTTATTTGTTTTTATCATATTTTTCAGCTCAAGCCCCAATATGGCAAAGACTATTGCTTGTTTGGTTGCTTACAAGGTCTCGATAAATTCATGCGTGTTCATGCACCGCAAAATTGTACTGAACAGGTATTTACCTTTTTAGTGTGTTTGAATATTTTCTTTTCTCTTTCCTAGTAAACATTGTTATAAAGACCTAACTTTTACTGTTTTTGTGATGGTAACCCTTTTGTAGTTTGGATTATCACTTGGATAATTTCTTTCAGCTTATCTATGTGTGGTACTTTTAGTAGTTTTTGCATGGTAATTTATGTCTCTCACAACCTGATTACTTGTTTTTTCATCCATGTTTTTCCTATCAAAACTTGCTAAAGCTTCTGCTATCGTGGGTCGCTTTTCGTCTGGCATGGTTGGCCTCCTGGGTGGGCTTGTTAATGAGTTCATGTCCTTGGACGACGAAGACAGCTCAGGGATGTCGCATCTGTTAGAGAGCCAACTCGAGGGTTTATCTTCTGCTGCCGGGAAGACTGCAATCACCCGTCCTGCATGCCGCTCACGTGAAGTAAAACATACCAGCAATCAAACTGTTGAAGGTTCAGATTCTGATCATGAGCATGATGATGGTGGCGGTGATGGTCACTCTGACGAAGATCTAGATTTTCACGTTCATTACCACGGTTCTTCAGTTGGTTTTGATGCTTTCGGTAGCGGTGGACCAAACGCCCATGAGACTTCAGGTAGTGGGGCAGCGAATGTAGATGTGGGTGAAACCATTTTCGCAACTCCAATGTGTCGGTAAGGTCAGCTGGAATTGGTGGAACCACCACTCCTGCAGGAACCGACCAGCCTCTTGAGTCTCAGATTATGCTTACTGCATGTTCCGGGAATGTATCTGGTGATGGATTGCATAACCAGCCAGATACGGCTGATACTCAAAATGAGGTTGTTGTTGATGCTTCTGTGAAGAGGTGCGGTTCTTATCTTATCCGTAACTTGGATAAGAAATATTCCAGGCGTCGCAAGAAATTACATCTACCTTCTCCGCCCATGGCCACTAGTACAACTATCTCTGACCAGCCGTCATTGGATGATACACATCGTTGTACCAAGGCAATGGTCATCAATGAGCATGGCATTGTAGGCCCTGATAAGGGCATTAACTCAGTAATTTCCTAACCCACGCGAAAGAAGCAGCATCCTCGGAAGTGAGTTTCTTATCCTCTGCCAATCGAGTTCTTTTTATTTCCTTTTTTATATAGCATTTTTTGTTAGTTGTTTCTGCATGATAACTTTTTGTACATATTTAGATGTTGTTATTCTTTTGTGTTAGAACTTTTTCTAGTACCTACCTTCTGATAATTAGAAGTAACTGTGTCTGGTTACTACAACTATTTGTGTCTGGTAACTTTTTATTCCTCAATAAGTCTGTGTTCTTGTCTAAAACGTTTAGTAATTATATCCTGGTATGGTTGATAACTTTAGTAGTTATTTTCCTGATCATAACTTTAGTATTTTATTTGAACAAGATGTAGTTTAACTTTGTTTGCATGGTAACATTCAAATAAATTTCCAGCGGTTCGGATGCTCCATCTATTAGTGTTGTCGGCCTTCCGCAAATGCGATCTACCAGCGTGGGCGTCACATCTGAGGTGGTACCTAGTAATCTTACATGTTCTTCGGCAGATGTGGACTCGTCTGACACGTCATGCAGCTCATTATGAATGTTATTTCTCACTATGGGAAATCTAAATGATTTTCTCTATTTGTTAATTTTTTGGTATATTAGTTGAACATATACCGGTAATTTAACTCTTTTATGTGTGGTATCACAAATGGTATGGAAAGGGCTGGTAGTTTTTATAGTCAAAGCTCCTGTAAGATTTAATGTTATTTAGCATGATAAATTTGTTGGTAACTTTGTTTAACATGATACTCCGTTTGTTATCTTCATAGTTACCATCTTCATTAATGATTCGGGATGATATCGATTTTTGCATTATGTGGATAACTAAGTTGGTCATATGCTAATAAATAAGGTGAATAAAAGCTCGTAGCTAATGCAAATATAATCTAGTAACTAAGGTCGATATAAGTCGGTAACTAATGTTCTATTAGCTGGTAACTAACATTACTAGAAGCTGGTAATGTTTCTTTTTTGTACAACATAATTAATATGGTACTACATATCTAATCTGGTTATTTTGTACATTTCACAATAAGTATAACTCCTTTTTACAACCTTTTTTTGCCTATGTGTGCAGCAAGAAGATCATGATTGTTGTGAGAAAGGTTAAGGTGTCTTCTAAAGTTGCAGTTGCAACTAGGTCTTCTCCTCGTTTCGCTTCCAAGGATCTGAAAGATGATTTCAAAGACTGCTCGTGGTTACTTCTCCAATAGCCGTTGCGCAAGATGATGCCCCTGTGAGGAATTCACCAGATGCTGGTTTTGGAGCTGTGGAACAGCTCGCGACAGCGGCCACTATTACTCAAGTGGTAGAAGAGATTGCCAATGTTGTTCTTAGCACTCAACCTGAAACTTCTGTTGATCAAGCTCAAGGAAATGCTCCTACAGGTAGTGTTACCATAGCTGAAGATGCCCAAGCTCCTGCCAAAGCACCATATGTTGTTCAATCTCAAGTTGAATCTGCCCAATCCATTATGGAAGAACTAGTTGAAACTAAAGCTGCAGTAGGTGTGGAAGCTCAAGCTGGGGATGATCAAGTCACCACCCAAGAATTCAGCAGTAATGTAGATGTAGATGATGTTGCTGCTAAGAGGGCCTACTGGGATTTCACGCCACCATCTTGCTCTCTTGGCCTAGATTTTGGCCTTACACCGCCAGGACTAGATATTACTACGACAGCCGCAGTCCCGGCTGCAGTAGCAGCACTGGCCCCAGTGGTTCTTTCGACAACTCAAGCACTAGTAGTGGACCCAGTGGATAACAATGCTCCCCAAGAAATAGCAACAACATCACCAATTGATCAGACGATGGTAACACCTCAGGATTTAAAGAATGCAGGAGATAATCTTGTTGACGCTAAGCCGGTTTCATGCTCTTAGCCTGCTGACATTGGTAAGTGAAGGCATTTATGTGTCCCCTAAGAGTGATGGGATGGATGTCTGCTTTTGAAGACTTTTTAATGCTTTCAGTTTGCTCCTTACCTGTCTATTTATGCTCTTTTATTCTATGTATGGACCCCCCCCATGTAATGACTTTTGCTTTTGCATGTGTGCTATGGAATTAACTGTGTTTTCATTTCACATTTGTTCTTCCCTTTTATGTTGTCTAGTCTGTGGACGTATTATATCTGGTAATTATTGTTCATTATTCCTGGTAATATTACTAACATCTGACTGATAATTATAGCGCTCTACTTTTTTTTGCCGCTAACTGCAACTACATGAAAGATATTGTACTTTTTTGCTGACCATTTAATTGTACGGTAAGTTTTACCATGATAACCTTTGCGAATGTTATGCTGGTATTTATATAGAGTCCAGAGCTTTTTATAACAAAAGTGTTCAAACTAACCGGCTTCACTTTTTGTGCTAACTAGTTACCCACATGGTAACATTTTTTATCACACCCCTGGTAACTATATTTTGTTGTTTGTGAAGGTGGTAACTATAACATCCAAGTGATTTTTATGCTATAACTCCTGAACTAATTAACCATATGATCCCATGATAACTTATGTTATTACCATGTTGATAACTTCAACCCTTTTCTTTTGTTGCTGAAAATACACGCCCCCCTCCCCCCCCACAAACACACACAAACCATTCTAATACATTCATGCTCACCCTTTAACTATCCTTGCCCCCTCATTTTTTCAATTTTTTCTCTCTGTAGTAATTATATCATCAAGCTGAACTAACTATCACTTTTTCTTTAGCAGTTTTTTCACATATTTGACACCTTTTGATGACATTTTCTTTCGGTTCACAAACTGACCTGATCCCAAATTTTTGAAGAGCGTCAAGTTCGAGTTTATGATGTTGATGTTGAAGACAATGATGTAATTGTGTGGGTTGAAAAAGTCGAACATGCCAGTGTGCAAATTATGCTTCTGTAAAAGGTATTGATAGGAAGATTTTTTGTAACAACCTTTTTTCTAATTCCAACCTTGATAACATCATTATGTTCATGTTGATAACATACTGTACTTAACTCTGATAATTTCTTTTTTTTGTTTCCCCATAATATTTCTTTACCAATCCCAACACTGATAACTCCCTTCACTTTTCTTCTAGACCACCCCCATTAGCCCTGAATTTGTTACACCAGTTATTCAAGCTCCCATTGGTATTCATCAGCCAGTGTAACTCCTAAATCGTACATTCGGAAAGTTAGGGTAACCCGCCCATCGCAGTTTCTACTGCCTCCATATTGTGGCCTCATGGCATCTGCACTCGAAGAAGCTATTTACGCAGAAGTTATCAAGCACACCACTGATTCAGTTGACTCCGGGATAAAACAGTAATGACATTTACTATTTTCCTTTTCTCTAGTCTTTGACCCCTCACTGGTAAAACATTGGCTTATATACTATTTTATTTTTTGCTTTGTAGTATTAGGGTTATTGACATCGATGGGTGGTGGGTCACATTGGAGGAGCTTGCTGATAGTGTGAAAGAAGGTGGTCATGTTTCGAATAATATTGCAGAGTGGCACATCCGAACTCTTGCAGATTTTGTACCCCCAGTGAAGATTATTTTTCCGTGGTTGCTATCAGTATATCTTCTCGTAGGTGATTTGAAGAGCAACTGCCTAATCAAACATTTACGTCGTGATCGAAACTACATACTTAGTCACCAAAATCAGGTACATTTTTTAATGTAAACTACATATTTTTTTGCTTTTAAATCCTGCAAGCTGTTTTTTAATTGGTATAACAGGCAATATTTTTTAAGCTATTGATTTGGTTTTGTCACAAACCGTACCACTAAAGAATTTTAGTCGGTACCTAGTTCTCTTACTTTCTTTTGTAACTTTCATGTATGCCTACTGGTAATCTCTGCTGTCAGTGATCTGATAACTTGCTTTTTAACTATAAATGCATTGGTAACTTCTTGTGTTCATATGTTCCCATTTTCGATAGCTTTTGTTTCCAACACTGCAAAAGTTGGGACCTAGACCAAAGGACAGGCATTGGTATGTCTTGTGCCTTAATATCAAGGCAAAATGATTTGATGTTCTTGATTCTCTTCGTCCAGAATATAGCCCTTTGCTTATCACACATGCGACGAAGCTTATGAATGGTATTAAAAAAGCCTAGTTGATTGTGTATAAGGACTCGAGTAAGCAGATCCAAGACTATGATCTTGTGTACATCGATGTGTTCAAACGGGACAATGGGTTAGTTTTTGCTGGCTAGTACTCCATCTTTTTTCCATCTAAATCCCATGTAACTTAGTTGTGTAGCATTTTAACAGTTCTTTCACCTTTTGCATATCTTATTTGGTTTTAACACATTTGTTTTTTTCCTTACAACACTGATTGCGGTTTCTTCGCGTTCAAGATCTTGGAGTTCTGGGATGGTAAAAATATGCCGGCAATAACTCAGGAGCAGATCCCGGCGTTGAGGAAGATATTGACAAGCATGTGGTTGGACCATCCTCATAACAGATGCACGCAGTGGCGCTATCACTTGTTCAATAAGAAGTAATTGAGGTGAGAAACTTGCACCAATATATGTTTGAATTTATGCTTAAGAACAATGATAGTTTATTCTCACTCATGTTGGACAAACGTATCCATGCTGAACAATCTGATCGCTTATTTTTCTGGGATGATTACTATCACTTTTATACATTTTTGGTGATAACTTATGCTATTCAGTGCTCATAACATATCTTATTTGGTGCTGATAACTTTCTATTTCATGATGTCATAACATTTTGCTTGCAAATAAAGAACGATAACTAATCTCATTCAGTGTTGATAATCCCCATTACATTTGAATGATAACTTGTCTGTTTTCAGTGTTGATAACTTTTCATTACATGGCGTCACGACATCGTTTACACAATAAAAAGGGTAAAAATGATAAGTAGAATTACATAGCAGACTGATAACTTGCACTTCAATGCCCAGATAACTTTTTTGCACTTCAAGTTGGTAAACTTATCCCTTCCGTTCTTCATTTGCTGCAACTTGAAGATAACTTTGTCTAGCATTTACCTGGTAACATATGGAACGCTTGATAATCTTCTTTTTTGGGTCTCACTTGTTTCTTAGTGAGGGATGGGTGAGTCACAAGTGTGTTTATCATGTTTTGTTGACCCGCGGACTACATTTCCTCTTTTTTTTGGTTTTGCAATGTCAAATGGGTGCTGGAATCTTTTCTCTTTTGGATGCCCTTTTGTAGTAGAATTTGGTGGGTCTAGTATCACTCTTATGTTTGATAATTGGGATCCCTTGGCATGTGAGCCCTGGAACAGAAAAGTATTTCCAGAAACATGCTAGACAGGAACGCTTCCTTGTTGCTCTATTGGGACACCTTTAGTGGCACTAGACCCTGGTGGTGAAGAAAACATTTCTGCTTCTTTCCCCTCATCTTTTTACTTTCTTGCTTCCTTTATCTGCCTCTTTTTAGCGCATCCATGTCGCCTCTGAAGGCATCAACGTGTTTCCTTGCTAATGACATCCCTTCATCAGAAGTGCAAGCGCCCTTTGCTTGTTCCTTAAATCATTCTCCGAGTAGGGTTCCTTTTTAACCATGATCCGATGTTTCACCCTTACTTTCCAGGCAGACAACGCGCTGCTAAACTTGCCCATGGCGCGTTTGTTTATCTTCTTCATTGTCGGGTCTTGCCATGGTCGAGTATATTTGATTTCATCCCGACCCGGGAACAAGAATACATTGTGCAGCTTCCTTAGGAGGGAGTGCTCCATATTTGGTATCTTCTTTAGTTTCTCATCGTTGATGGTGGCGGTTGCCCGTAGGATGTAGCCTATTTGATTGTCGTAGCACGCACGCGCTTCCGAAGGCTCTTTTGGCTCAAAATTGTCGAAGTCCACTCCATGACCACCAGTCTAGTAGTGTTGAGCTGGTTTGGGCGTCGTGTCCTCTTTGGTTTCGGTTCGATACCGGCTTCACCAGTATCAGTGTCGGTCTCGGCGTCGGTGTCGGTCTCAGCACCGGTCTCAGTCTCGGATGTGACAGGTGGGCACTGCAACAACCGTTACTCCTCGAGAAGGTTCAAATAGGCGGTTGTCGCCTCGTAGACATTGCAATCACCAGAACCCTGTCCTTCATCGTCGCTAGCCATGTTTCCTACGATTAAATCTTGTCAATTAACTCTAGACCTAATAAAATGAATAATGACATAAAAGGCCTATGTTTTACAGGAATGTTGATTCATTCCCGGTGCGGCAAATCCCGGGCACTCGATACGTCCTAGTTTGTAGCACAAGTCATGCTAAAATTCACGGAAAATTTCGGCATGACCTTTGCTACAAAGTGGACAAATCGAGCACCTGAAATTTGCTGGAATGGAAATGAATCAACATTCCAGCAAAACATAGGCAACTCGGCTTCATTCTCTACAAACAACAAAAGGCCACCTGGGCACAATCGAACCATTTCAATGAAAAGATATAACATCACCACTTCAATGAAAGATATAATCAACAATAATGGAATAAGCAAATGAACATCAATGACATATATCATATAACATCAATCTTGTTTTTCATTTATATAGCAACAATTACTTTAACCAAGTTTTTGAAAAGAAAAACAATTCTGTTTTTTGTTTATTGCTAAATGCTATAGCTACTGTTTTTTATTTATAGCTAAATGCTTTTTTTTGTTTAAAGCTAAAAGTCTAGGAAGGGATCATCTATAAAATAAAACTTGCCTAGATTCTTTTCCTTGAAGAATAGTGGTCTTTTCAAAAACCAAAAACCTTTGCAAAATGACCTCACTAAACACTTCTCTGCCTAGGGCAGAACCCAAATTATGTTCTAGCTATTCCTCTCTCTCTCACACACACATTATTTTCTTTTCATCCAAATTGTTTTAGAGCAAATATTCTAACAATACTTGACCTTATTAGAAATTGCAATGGAACTCCATTTTCTCTAACCCTTCTGACCTCACGAAAATTTCCACAGCAAGAACATAGTACCTACACCCAATTTCTTCAAAAATATTCAGGTCCATAGTCCAAATAATTCAAATTTCGTTTCAATGAAATTTGGACCAGATTCAGGTCCATAGTCCAAATAATTTTTTATAGCTAAATGCTACTGTTTTTTGTTTATAGCCTCTATTAATTTAAAGCTAAATGCTACTATTATTTATATACCCTCTCTTAATTTAAAGCTAAATGGGATTACTGTTTAGGCATTTTCATAAAAACTTTCCCGAGCTAATTTCCTAAAAAAAATTGCTAATTTTTTTCCTAAATGCTAAAAAAAATCCTACTGTCCTAAACAAATCTAGGGTTCATATGAACATCATCACAGCAGCAACATATGAAATTTGCCCTACCTAGCAGAGAGAGAGAGAGAGAGAGAGAGAGAAAGGAGGGCACAGGAGAGGACAGGAGAGGCTTACGGTCGGCGGCGAGGGCGGGCTCCGGCTTAGGCGACGACGGTCCAAGGAGGGCTCGGGCGGCGGCGGCGAGGTCGAGGGCGGCGGCGGTGGGGTTGCGGGCGGGCTCGGGCCACGGTCGGCATCGAGGGCGTGCTCGGGCAGGGCGATCGACGGCGGCAACAGATCGAGTGGGGGATAGGGAGAGAGGGGGGAAATGACTTAGCAAAATTTTGAACTCATGCGTGGTTAAGTCAAAATAGCAGTAGCACTGGTAGGAAAAAAAGCGCCATAGCTAAGTTAGCTATAGCGCTTTCCACCAAAACACGCTACTGCTATAGGAAGTAGCTATTTATTTTCCTTTTTCTTTTCCTTTTATCTAAGGAACTTAGCTATAGCGCGGGCATACAAAAAGCGCTACTCCTAAAGTAACTATAGCGCTTTGTGTGAACAAGCGCTACTGCTATGCCTTTCTCCTTTATTTTTATTTTTCTTTTGTTTTTCTTTACATTTTCTTTTTTTTTCATTTCCCCTTTTTCTATTTCTTTCATTTTCATTTACTTTTCTGTTTATTTTTCATTTTATTTTTTTCTTAGCAGTAGCGCTCTACACCAGAAACGCGCTACTACAAGGCACTAAGAGGTAGTGTGCTTTCCACAGGATCGCTACCACTATTCCTAGCCTACCGGCAACAGTGTGGGAATTATAGTAGTAGCGCTTTTACCTGCAGACGTGCTACTGCTACAACCATAGTTGTAGCACGCTTTGTTGACACGCGCTACTACTAAGTAGCAGTAGCGCTTTGTTCTGACCAGCGCTACTGCTATACCTCTATGGTTACGTGTCCACACATTTTTCCCATGGTAATTGATGTTTTCCAGTGAAGTGCCCCCTGGTAATATAACCTACAAGATCATGGTAACTTGTGTAGACCTAAACATGGTAACTTGTTCTCACACATTTCATATGGCTTTCTAAGTTTGCTGCATGGTAATTAAAATGTGTTTACATATTAGGTATGCACCAGTTAAGCTGTTGTCGACACAGTCTTTGAACGCTTTGTTTAGTGGTTTATCATCAGTCGTAAGCTTTCCAAGTTTCTCCTGTGCCTTGTTCATTATATGCCAGCGGCAATTTCTATGTATTATGTTCAAGAAGACCTCGTCGATTGCACTCCTCATTGCAAAGTCTTGATACGTGATGATGTTTTTTGGAGCAACACCACCCATTGCGTGGAGGAAGGTGTTAAACAGCCACACAAAGTTCTCCTTTGGTTCGTTTCGAACGAATCCACACCCAAACTGGATGGATTGACCATGGTTATTAATTCCAATGAATGGTGCACATGGCATCTTGTACATGTTTGTCATGTATGTCATGTCGAATGACAAACGGTCATTATACTTTGCATATGCCTTGCATGATGCGCCATCAATCCAGAACAAGTTCTCAACCCTGTCCTCATCATCAAGCTTGATTCTCCAGCAGAAATATGAATCTTTGGCCCTCATGTCTTGGAAGTACGCAATTGTGCTTCCAACGTCCGCGTGGCGGTGCTCTAAGCGGAACTTAGCTCATTGATTAGCAATGTCTTGTGTCGTGTAGGGTACGTCTTCAACACTTCCTTAGAACCATGACATCAGTTGCATCTACCTCGCAGTCTCAATGTTGCATCCGTGCAGAACCCTCAAGAAGTCATGCTCCTCCTTCGGAATGTACCGATGTGATTATAAGATTTTTGTTAGGGGCTTTTTGATGAGGGGGTGATTGTGGTTGTCCTCGAAACGGGCAACGATCCACCATGCATCGTCGTGGGATAGGTACATGTGCGCTTCACATTCAGTCCTAACAACCTTCTTTTTTTCCTCTTCTTGACAATGCTGACCTGGTTTTCCACATCTTGCAGCTCATCCCTGTCCCTGCGTCGTTTGCCATATTTTGTACAAACTAGGAGCACCCTGCTTATAGTTCCATCAATCCTCTCTTTTTTAAATTGTTGCCTAATAGCAAAGTCAGTCTTGCGCGCGTAGATGTTGTAGCGGTCATGTGCGCTCTCCAGAGTGTCAAATTTTGTCCCTTATAAAGGTGGCTTAGGTGTGGACTATGCCTCCATGTTGCTGTCTTCCATATCAGCGTCGATCCCAGCAGATTCCGGAGTTGCAGGTTCGCTTATTGTTTGCTCTCCAAGGCTCCCAGCTCATGTGCTTGCATTTGTTCCACCACTGGGCAAGCTGTTGTTTGCGCTGATTGTTCGAGCACCTACAATTTGACCTGGTAGATTAGTGAAATCTAGCATGATAAATAACAGTTTTCCATCATGGTAGTTTTCTGAAGAATCAGTGAATGTATTTTTCTACCAAGGAACCCTGGTAATTTGCCTGTATTGAGCTTGGTAATATATGAACACCAATGTTGGTAAATTTTCAAACCAGGAGTAACTGGTAACATCGAAACACTTCTGCTGGTATTCTCAAACTAGGTACACTAGTAATACATGAACACCAATGTTGGTAATTTTCAAAACCAGTTCACTAGTAAAGTATATAATTGTTCTTTATCCCATCATGATATATAAACACTAATGATGGTATATTTACATGTGTCCATGATGTTTGGGTAAGCAGAATTGTTGCTTGCCGTGCGCGCCGCATCGTCTGTTCATGCATTCTCCCTCTTCCTGCATGTTCTGCATTATCTCCTTTGCTAGCATCCATTTTCTTTTTTCGATGCACCTCCTGCTTCATTGTTTTTACATTTGCACGTTAGTATACGTTTACACGTGTTCACTATTATTTTCGAACTAATTGTTTTGTTTATTCTTTACACAGATTTTTGAAGGCAAGAAACATAGGGGTGATTGGCAAGAACATTAAACAGGATAATTACAATACAACATGAGCATCTCCATTAGAAGGCACCACTTTTCTTTATCCAATGGTAGTTCTTAACAAAAGTGGATGATAACTTTTACTATGTACAGATTGGGAACTTGTTTTCTTCATGCAATATAGCATTGTAGACACAAAAATGAACCTATTGTAATGCATTTTCCATCGTAGGGTTGTATGATTTTTGTGATCAATGAAGGTTCCTCTTTTCTTTATCTCTATTTACTTTTACATGGTAACACCACTGGTCTTTGTATCTGTAGCAAGGGGGTGGGGTATATGGTGGATAATCTGTTATGTTGCATATAGCTGGTAACAAACAGTGCGAGGGGTTGGTAATTTTGCACAGATTTTGATGGTTAGTCACTGTAACAGGCAGAATTATCAGAGGAGTTTGTTGATTCTGTTTCCATCGGGGGAGGGATGGTAATTTTTGCACATATTTGGGGGGGGGGGGGAGGGGTAAGTCTTTGTAGTAAGCAGAATTTTTGAGAGATGTTGGATGATTCTGTTTCTTACCAGGGGGTGGGGTGATGTTGTCTGGTGAGTCGTTCACCGGATCCTTGGTAATTCCCACCGTCTAGCCTCTGGTTTGATGTATGCAGAGTACTAGGCCTCTAGTGGTTCCTCCAGATCTGGAGGAATGGTATGTTTTTGGTGTTGATTTGAGCAGCAGGGTAGGGGGAGGGGCGGGGGTGGTGGTGAGGGGGGAAAGGTGGGTTGTGGTACAATGCGTCGTGGGGGATGGTTGAGTGCGTTGGGCTTCTTTCTGTTGGGCCTGGTACGGCGCTCGGTCTCGTGGGTGGGAAGGTGCTGGCCTTGTAGGAGGGGGAGGATCGTATGGTAGTTTTGCTATCGGGCACACTGTTTCCAAATATCACTCCTATTTTAAAAACTCATATCTAGTCACGCAAACCCCTCAAAAAATAAATCTATAGTCTCATGCAGCTTTCCCCTTTTAAAAATATTATCATATCTATTGATTGTACGGGTAGTTACCAATCAAAGGAGGTGAAAAATTGATCGTGTGCGCGCGCTAGAGTTGGATGTGTGGCTCAGTGTGTTCCCTTGATGCTTTATTTTAAGCTAATAAAATTCACCCTTTATTAAAAAAAGATAATTGAGCAACACAATTAATAGCGGAGAAGCTGAGCGTCTACACGCTATTAATATACACGATTAATTAGAGAAAAGGTATGGGCGCCCATTGGCCAAAACCGAGCTTTGAAAATTGCTCCAACTTTATCACAACACCATTGGTATAATAAATTTAAGGGTTTTTCTAGGTATCAGTCGACTGAGACTTCGTGAAGTCTCAGTCGGAACCTGTTTTTTTTCATTATTGTCCAGTCCATACCATGTCGCCTCCGGTTGCTTTTTGGGCTGCCATGTTTGTCTTTGCTTTATGTGTTTGTGAGTTGCCTTGGGCCAGAGATTGGGCAGTATTTTTGTTGCGTGCTGCTGCTCCATTGACTACATGTGGTGCACCGGTTGGATGTATTAGTTTGTTGTTCATGCAAAACAATTAACATGCGGTTACTATTAAATCTGTCCAGTTTTACTTTTCATTTTTCTCCTTTCATTCTTATTTATATTATTTTTGTTTCTAGTGCCACTCTTATTTACATTATTTTTGTTGTAAGCATTAGTTGTGATATTTAAAAAAATATGTTCATGCATTTTCACAAATATTTATCATGTATTTTTTAAAAATTAGAGTGCCACTAGAAAATGTACAACATTATTTAAAAATATTCATCATGAAATTAGAAAAATGTTTAGCACTATTTAAATGATGGTTTTACCTTGCATTTTTTTTTCTTAGATTGGGTCTCATCTATTTGTAATTTTGCTATCATCCACACATTGACAATGGTATTACTAACAAAAGAAGAGAGCCAATCATATTCAATTACACATGTGATGCAGAGGTACAACTGGATTGGTCTGGCATGTTTAAGAAAAATCAGAACACCTCTCTTCAGAGAAACAGAAAAATAAAAAGGTATTAAATATGAAAAACAAAGTAAATAATGGGGTGTGGATACGGTCCAGTCGATTGAGATTTAAATAAGTCTTAATCAGCAGCAGGGCGACATGCATGTGTAGTTCGAGATGACACTTGCAACTGTAGGCCTAGTGGCAGGCATGCAACTATCCTTCTCCCGACAATACACCACAGAGTTGCAGTTAGTAGCAAAACTTGCCGTTGCATGCTCAGTGTCAGAAATGCAAATGCCCCCTCCCGACAAGACACCACGGAGTTGCCGTCGTGTTGAAGACATGCAGTTGCAGCCAGGGGGCAACACTTGCAGTTGCATCCCTAGTGGCAGACATGCAATTGTGCCAAAACAAAGGTCCAGTTGCAACCATGTTGGGTGACATGCAGTTTGCGGTCAGGTGCGGTGCTTGTAGTTGCGGGGATGTTGTCGGGCTTGCAACTGGCCCACCCCCTCTACCGGCGGCCCCTCCGACAGAACAAAAAAGTCCAGTTGCGGTCGGGCTAGAACACATGCAATTGCGGCCGGGAGCGACACTTGCAGTTGCGTTCCTAGTGTCGGGCATGCAACTGGCCCGCTCCCTCTCCCGCCGCCCCCTCCGACAAAACAAAGGTCCAGTTGCAACCATCTTGGGGGACATGCAGTTGCCATCGGTTCCGGCGTTTGCAGTTGCACGGCTATTGTCGAGCTTGCAACTGGCCTGCCCCCTCTCCCAGTGTCCCCTCCGATAGAACAAAAAGGTCCAGTTGCGGTCTGGTTAGAAGACACGCAGTTGCGGTCGAATGTGGCACTTGCAGTTGCGGGGCTGTTGTCGGGCTTCCAACTGGCCCGCCCCCTCTCCCGGCGCCCCCTCTGACAAAACAAAAGTCGAGTTGCAACCATGTTGGGGGACATGCAGCTGCGGTCGGGTGCAGCGCTTGCAGTTGCGGACCTGTTGTCGGGCTTGCAACTGCCGGCCCCCTCTCCCGGCGCCCCCTCCAACAAAACAAAAATTGAGTTGCAACCATGTTGCGCGACATGCAGTTGTGAGGCTGTTGTCGGGCTTGCAACTCGTCCGCCCTCTCTCAAGGCGCCCCCTCCGACAAACCAAAAATAGAGTTGCAACCATGTTGGGGGACACGCAGTTACGGTCGGGTGCGACACTTGCAGTTGCGAGGCTATTGTCGGGCTTGCAACCGGCGGACCCCCTCTCCCGGCGCCCCCTCTGACAAAACAAAAATCGAGTTGCAACCATGTTGGCCGACATGCAGTTGCGGGGCTATTGTCGGGCTTGCAACTCGTCCGCCCTCTCTCTCGGAGCCCCTCCGACAAACCAAAAGTAGAGTTGCAACCATGTTGGCGGACATGCAGTTGCGGTCGGGTGCGGCACTTGCAGTTGCAAGGCTGTTGTCGGGATTGCAACTGGCCAACCCCCTCTCCCGGCGCCCCCTCCGACAAAAAAAATTCAAGTTGCAACCATGTTTGGTGACATGAAGTTGCGGGGCTGTTGTCGGGCTTGCAACTGGTCCGCCCCCTCTCCCGGCGCCCCCTCCGACAAAACAAAAGTAGAGTTGCAACCATGTTGGGGGACATGCAGTTGTGGTCGGGTGCGGCACTTGCAGTTGCAGGGCTGTGTCGGGCTTGCAAATGGCCCGCCCCCTCTCCCGGCGCCCCCTCCAACAAAACAAAAGTCTAGTTGCAACCATGTTGGGGGACATGCAGTTGCGCGCTGTTGTCAGGCTTGCAACTGGCCCCTCGCCTCTGAAAAAACAAAAGTCGAGTTGCAACCATGTTGGGGGACTTGCAGTTACGGGGTTGTCGTCGGGCTTGCAACTGGCCCGCCCCTTCTCCCGGCCCCCCCTCCGACAGAAAAAAGTCCAGTTGCGGTCGGGTTAGAAGACATGCGCTTGCGGCCGCGTGCAAGAAAAAATATATGCTAATATTCCTGTATGCATAAACAAGTAAAAAATATGAAAATGCCGGTCCTATACAAAACAAAAGTCATGGTTTAAAAACCCGCTAACAACCAACATACCCACTAACATTTATGTCTACATGGTTCAAAAATCCCCACTCATCGAACAAAAAGCATTTCCTACATTATACAAGCATAAAAAACAAAATGCATACATAAATAAATCCACAAATAGAGATCTGGCATAAAAGAGGGGAAAACAACAAGAAGAAAATGCAACTGAAGAACCCTGAGGGACGAAGACCCCACCCTTGAGACGAGTACTCCACGGAAGTGATAGAGGCAAAGGTGTCCCGTCTTTCGATGAGATGGTGGCTATCGTTTTGGAGGAAGTCGACTTTGACGATCCGACTATGAACGTGCGAGGACGTCGCGCCTTAGCAATCGCTAAACCAACTCCGAGAGGTTATTGACCACGCCGGAGCACGATCAACCTGACCACGAAGGTCTGTTTCCTGCATGCAAACGAAGTACAAGCAAGAAACTAAGATTGCAATCTGGATATTGCGATTATAAGAGGAAAGCTTTATTGATCAAGGTGGGGTTCTGTGACGCCTTGGTCTAGTCGTTGAACACAAACGAAGTACGCGAAGTTGCAGCTATGGCGAACTTTTAATCTAAACAAAACCCAAAGTCTAAACGATGCCCTAGGGGCTGTATATATGGAGGAAGAGGGGGGGGGGGAATTTCGTGGCCCTTGGAGGAGGGGTCCGAAACCCACCCTAACTCTTGTTTCCCCACAGATACGGACTCTAAAAACAGCCTATATTGAAGTATTTCGAAATTACATGGGCCTGGCCCAAAAAGAAGGTGACGCAGCACCTAGAATAACCTCTGGACGAAAATTATGAAGTGGCATCTTGTATATTTCGTCCAAGGCTTCATGCACTCATTATGGTGGCTTCAAAGTCCTGAAATCATCACTTGAAACTCTGTTCTTGTCTCCCTTGCGCATGCCATCAACTCCATGCTTGTTCTTGCTCCAATGATCATCCTTCTCCAAGCTAGGCCCTTCATTTGTAAGCAAAACAAATGTATCCAATTTAGGCAGCATCATATTCTCATGAACATTAGAATCATTACCAAGAAACGAAAGTACCTGATAATTCAATTGGCGTGCGCGAGCTCTAGTAATTGGTCCAGTATGTATAGCAGCAGGGGCTGTGGGTGTAACAATGGTATTGATGTCCTCATCATCCTCCCCTTCTTGAAATGAAGTCGTCCTCGACGGAAGCTCATCTTCCTCACCCAAATAAGGCTTCAAATCTGCAATGTTAAAAGTGGGACTAACCCCAAAATCTGCAGGCAACTCAAGTTTATATGCATTATCATTTATTTTCTCTAACACCTTAAAAGGACCATCCGCACGTGGCATTAGCTTTGATTTGCGCAAATTAGGAAATCTATCCTTACGCAAATGTAACCAAACAAGATCTCCAGGTGCAAACACAACATGTTTTCTACCCTTATCTCCAGCAAGTTTATATTTAGCATTCATACGCTCAATGTTTTCCTTAGTTAACTCATGCATTTTTAAAATCAATTCAGCACGTTCTTTAGCATCAAAATTAACCTTCTCCGAAGATGGAAGAGGCAACAAATCAATAGGTGCACGAGGTAGGAAACCATACACAATTTCAAAAGGGCACATCTTAGTAGTAGAATGCAATGAACGATTATAAGCAAATTCAATATGAGGCAAGCATTCTTCCCACATTTTCTTATTATTATTCAAAACAGCCCTAAGCAAAGTAGACAATGTTCTATTTGACTACTTCAGTTTGTCCATCAGTTTGGGGGTGACAAGTAGTACTAAAAAGCAGTTCAGTCCCCAACTTAGCCCATAAACATCTCCAAAAGTGGCTAAGAAATTTAGTATCACGATCTGAAACAATAGTATTTGGCACACCACGCAAGCGAATAATTTCATGAAAGAACAAATCAGCAACATTAACAGCATCATCGCTTTTATGACATGGTATAAAGTGTGCCATTTTCGAGAATCTATCCACGATAACAAATATACTATCCCTCCCCTTCTTTGTTCGAGGTAAACCTAAAACAAAGTCCATAGATATATCTTCCCAAGGAACACTAGGTACAGGCAAAGGCATATATAAACCATGAGGATTGAGTCGTGACTTAGCTTTTTGACATGTAGTGCAGCGAGCAACAAAACGCTCAACATCCCGTCTCATCTTTGGCCAAAAGAAATGTGTAGCAAGTATATCCTCCGTCTTCTTCACGCCAAAGCGTCCCATTAGTCCTCCTCCATGCGCCTCCTGCAACAACAAAAGACGAACGGAGCTAGCTGGAATGCATAGCTTGTTAGCACGAAACACAAATCCATCGTTAACGACGAACTTGTTCCATGTTCTTCCTTCTTTACAATTCTGCAATACATCTTTAAATTCAGCATCATGCACATATTGATATTTGCTTTACTGTGAGCACTTTACAACCACATCCTAGTAGTTCATAGGAACATTATTCTTGAATTTTGTTTCTTGTTTCTACTAATCATGACAGGTTCCGGAGACAGAAGTTCTTGGACGACGAACACATCATCACCATCACGAGAGTTGGGACAACACACACAAGCACATGGTCAGGTTATCTCTTTACCGTCATTTGAGGGTAGATTTAATCCTGCTATTTATCTAGCTTGGGAGCTTGAAGTAGAACAAGTTTTTAGTCACCATGACTTTTCTGAACTTGAGCGAGTACGAGCTGTCACTAGAGCATTTACTGGTTTTGCTTCTGTTTGGTGGAGTGTGCATTGTAAGAAAAACATTGATAACCAACCCACAACTTGGAAAGATTTGAAAGATGTAATGAGACAACAATTTTTCCCTCCTTACTATCATCGTGAATTGCTTCACAAATTTGAACAATTTAAACAAGGCAACAACACTGTTCATGCTTACTACCAATTGTTCAAATCTTATATGCATCATTGTGACATAGAAGAATCTGATGATGATACAATGAATAGATTTTTTGGTGGTTTGAACCATGATATTTAGGCACGATTTCAGTATATTCCTCGTTGCATTACTGGTATGTATGTTCGTGCTTGTACCTTTGAGAGACAGTTACAAGAGGATGCATTGGGTGACTACAACAACTACTATTCTATTTCATGCTCACCACCACCGCTTGGTTCCTCCACCGTTGCACCTACTAGAGCAGCCACACCTCAGATTCATGACAGTAACTGTAAAGGTATTGATGGTATAACTTCACATGAGAATGATGCATGCCTAGTTAACTTGAATACATTATGTGTTGAGTTACCTGTTGATTTGAGCGCATCACCTATTTTAGACAATCATGTTACTGTCATGAATGCGTCATGTGATCAAGCAATTGAAATACCAACAATTTTGAGTGCACCCAATGAATTAACTGTTGATGCAAAAGAACCAATGTTTCATCATTTTGATATGACCTCTAATCTTGGTGATGATTCTATGTCAAATGACTTATTGCATGTTGGCTTATTTAAGCATGTTGTAGCATGTAAATTTGATGCAAGTAAGGTTTATTCACCAATATTGGGATGGTTTAATGATGAATATCGTCAATCTTTTCATATGAATAAGAGCTTCTCAAGCTTTGTTTCGAACGCCTTCTCAATGCCATCTATCTTCTCCATGGCCTCTTCAAATCTAATTAGCACATCTTCCACCTGTCCACTCATCATTTGCTGAAACTTATCATGTAACGCTTTGTTTGTCATGTTCTCCCAGTCAGTCTCGTCGGCTTGTGATCCTGCCATGGTTAGCAGCAACAAAAACACACAAGAATATGATTCTACAGACTACTAGGAACTGGTGGTGGTGGTGTGGTGAACAGTCACAAATCCGTTAAGCAAATCTCAAATTCTTACCAGTTCTTACCCAGCAGCAGGCGGTGATCGGCAACCGATGTAGTCAAAACTCTCAAAGCTTGGATAGAGCGATTACCAGGGAGAGTCAAACGCACGATGTAGATGTATGTGGAGCTGGGAGAGCTTTTAATATGGTAGCAAAAAGGGTCAGCAATAATCAATTCAGAGATGCAAAGTTGAATAAACGCTCAACGACGGTACTGTGCTGGTCCTAGGCTAGACCGGGCTAGAGACGCGAGCCTAGAACACCAATAAGGTCACGGCGTAGCACAACTAGCATCAATAAAGGATATGAAGTAGCTCTGGACAGCAAGATATAAGTGAAGATCACAATAGCAGTAAAGATAATGATGTGAAATAACTGCCAAGCAAGATATACAACAACTCTCTCTCCAACTTTCCTCTTGAAAAGTTTGAGCAAATTTTCTGATAACTTTTTTCAAAGAATGCTACTAGCTCAAGCTTTCCAATACAAAAAGAATCACTCAATTGCGAATTGATATGAGGAGTCAGAGAATTCGAAAACTGGCCTGAAAAACTAGAATAAGATGTGTCCGCGAACTTCGGAGGGCAAAAAGACCTATTTAGAAGCTGATTTAGAGGTGTCAAATATTGAACTAGCCTCGGCAACTATTTAGATGCGTCTCGTCGCTAGCTTTCATTTGAGTACTCGTCGAGCCAAAACGGACTTCGTATGAGGAAGTTATGCCTGTTTTACTGAACAGTGCATAAAACAGATTCCAATCCGAATTCAACTACGAGATTGAGTCTAGATAGATCCGAATTTGTTTTTTTTCTTCTCTCTTTTTTTCTCACACTTTTTTTCTTTTTCTTTCTCTCTTTTTTTCTCTCTTTTTTCTCTCTCTTTTTTCTCTCTCTTTTTTTGTCCCTCTTTCCAAGACAAACTAGATAAGATGTAGATTGGATCCAGTGAAGATGTGAACGACCTCAACTATGATTGTGATAATGAACTATGGGTAGCACGTGGTGGAAATTGATGGATGGTGTGGTGGACAGCGGAAGGGAGAACGATGCAGCGGCGATGTGACTAATGTGAACAGAACTCGAAACTCTAAACGAACTAAACACAAAGACCAGCAACTCGACACGACGATGCAACCGATAATTCAATAATGCAAGCAATGAAAATAAAATTGCAAAGGCTCAGACTGGCTTGGACAAAAGGATGAATAGATCTAACTTTTTTGTGGCTTTTTCTTGGACAATAGGTAAGAAAATAAATCTAATCTAGGGAAAACTAGAAATTCTCACCGAGGAACCTGAAAACTGATACCACTTGATAGAGGCGAGGGTGTCCCGTCTTTCGATGAGATGGTGGCTATCGTTTTGGACGAAGTCGACTTTGACGATCCGACTACGAACGTGCGAGGACGTCGCCCCTTAGCAATCGCTAAACCAACTCCGAGAGGTTATTGACCACGCCGGAGCACGATCAACCTGACCACGAAGGTCTGTTTCCTGCACGCAAACGAAGAACAAGCAAGAAACTAAGATTGCAATCTGGCTATTGCGATTATAAGAGGAAAGCTTTATTGATCAAGGTGGGGTTCTGTGACGCCTTGGTCTGGTCGTTGAGCACATACGAAGTACGCGAAGTTGCAACTATGGCGAACTTTTAATCTAAACAAAACCCAAAGTCTAAACGATGCCCTAGGGGCTGTATATATGGAGGAAGAGGGGGAATTTCGTGGCCCTTGGAGGAGGGGTCCGAAACCCACCCTAACTCTTGTTTCCCCACACATACGGACTCTAAAAACAGCCTATATTGAAGTATTTCAAAATTACATGGGCCTGGCCCAAAAAGAAGGTGACGCAGCACCTAGAATAACCTCTGGACGAAAATTATGAAGTGGCATCTTGTATATTTCGTCCAAGGCTTCATGCACTCATTATGGTGGCTTCAAAGTCCTGAAATCATCACTTGAAACTCTGTTCTTGTCTCCCTTGCGCATGCCATCAACTCCATGCTTGTTCTTGCTCCAATGATCATCCTTCTCCAAGCTAGGCCCTTCATTTGTAAGCAAAACAAATGTATCCAATTTAGGCAGCATCATATTCTCATGAACATTAGAATCATTACCAAGAAACGAAAGTACCTGATAATTCAATTGGCGTGCGCGAGCTCTAGTAATTGCTCCAGTATGTATAGCAGCAGGGGCTGTGGGTGTAACAATGGTATTGATGTCCTCATCATCCTCCCCTTCTTGAAATGAAGTCGTCCTCGACGAAAGCTCATCTTCCTCACCCAAATAAGGCTTCAAATCTGCAATGTTAAAAGTGGGACTAACCCCAAAATCTGCAGGCAACTCAAGTTTATATGCATTATCATTTATTTTCTCTAACACCTTAAAAGGACCATCGGCACGTGGCATTAGCTTTGATTTGTGCAAATTTGGAAATCTATCCTTACGCAAATGTAACCAAACAAGATCTCCAGGTGCAAACACAACATGTTTTCTACCCTTATCTCCAGCAAGTTTATATTTAGCATTCATACGCTCAATGTTTTCTTTTGTTAACTCGTGCATTTTTAAAATCAATTCAGCACGTTCTTTAGCATCAAAATTAACCTTCTCCGAAGATGGAAGAGGCAACAAATCAATAGGTGCACGAGGTAGGAAACCATACACAATTTCAAAAGGGCACATCTTAGTAGTAGAATGCAATGAACGATTATAAGAAAATTCAATATGAGGCAAGCATTCTTCCCACATTTTCTTATTATTCTTCAAAACAGCCCTAAGCATAGTAGACGTTGTTCTATTGACTACTTCAGTTTGTCCATCAGTTTGGGGGTGACAAGTTGTACTAAAAAGCAGTTCAGTCCCCAACTTAGCCCATAAACATCTCCAAAAGTGGCTAAGAAATTTAGTATCACGATCTGAAACAATAGTATTTGGCACACCATGCAAGCGAATAATTTCACGAAAGAACAAATCAGCAACATTAACAGCATCATCGCTTTTATGACATGGTATAAAGTGTGCCATTTTCAAGAATCTATCCACGACAACAAATATACTATCCCTCCCCTTCTTTGTTCGAGGTAAACCTAAAACAAAGTCCATAGATATATCTTCCCAAGGAACACTAGGTACAGGCAAAGGCATATATAAACCATGAGGATTGAGTCGTGACTTAGCTTTTTGACATGTAGTGCAGCGAGCAACAAAACGCTCAACATCCCGTCTCATCTTTGGCCAAAAGAAATGTGTAGCAAGTATATCCTCCGTCTTCTTCACGCCAAAGTGTCCCATTAGTCCTCCTCCATGCGCCTCCTGCAACAACAAAAGACGAACGGAGCTAGCTGGAATGCATAGCTTGTTAGCACGAAACACAAATCCATCGTTAACGACGAACTTGTTCCATGTTCTTCCTTCTTTACAATTCTGCAATACATCTTTAAATTCAGCATCATGCACATATTCATATTTGCTTTACTGTGAGCACTTTACAACCACATCCTAGTAGTTCAAAGGAACATTATTCTCGAATTTTGTTTCTTGTTTCTACTAATCATGACAGGTTCCGGAGACAGAAGTTCTTGGACGACGGACACATCATCACCATCACGAGAGTTGGGACAACACACACAAGCACATGGTCAGGTTATCTCTTTACCGTCATTTGAGGGTAGATTTAATCCTGCTATTTATCTAGCTTGGGAGCTTGAAGTAGAACAAGTTTTTAGTCACCATGACTTTTCTGAACTTGAGCGAGTACGAGCTGTCACTAGAGCATTTACTGGTTTTGCTTCTGTTTGGTGGAGTGTGCATTGTAAGAAAAACATTGATAACCAACCCACAACTAGGAAATATTTGAAAGATGTAATGAGACAACAATTTTTCCCTCCTTACTATCGTCGTGAATTGCTTCGCAAATTTGAACAATTTAAACAAGGCAACAACACTGTTCATGCTTACTACCAAGAGTTCAAATCTTATATGCATCATTGTGACATAGAAGAATCTGATGATGATAAAATGAATAGATTTTTTGGTGGTTTGAACCATGACATTCAGGCACGATTTCAGTATATTCCTCGTTGCATTACTGGTATGTATGTTCGTGCTTATACCTTTGAGAGACACTTAAAAGAGGATGCATTGGGTGACTACAACAACTACTATTCTAGTTCATGCTCACCACCACCGCTTGGTTCCTCCACCGTTGCACCTACTAGAGTAGCCACACCTCAGATTCATGACAGTAACTGTAAAGGTATTGATGGTATAACTTCACATGAGAATGATGCATGTCTAGTTAACTTGAATACATTATGTGTTGAGTTACCTGTTGATTTGAGCGCATCACCTATTTTAGAGAATCATGTTACTGTCATGAATGCGTCATGTGATCAAGCAACTGAAATACCAACAATTTTGAGTGCACCCAATGAATTAACTGTTGATGCAAAAGAACCAATGTTTCATCATTTTGATATGACCTCTAATCTTGGTGATGATTCTGTGTCAAATGACTTATTGCATGTTGGCTTATTTAAGCATGTTGTAGCATGTAAATTTGATGCAAGTAAGGTTTATTCACCAATATTGGGATGGTTTAATGATGAATATTGTCAATCTTTTCATATGAATAAGAGCTTCTCAAGCTTTGTTTCGAACGCCTTCTCAATGCCATCTATCTTCTCCATGGCCTCTTCAAATCTATTTAGCACATCTTCCACCTGTCCACTCATCATTTGCTGAAACTTATCATGTAACGCTTTGTTTGTCATGTTCTCCCAGTCAGTCTCGTCGGCTTGTGATCCTGCCATGGTTAGCAGCAATAGAAACACACAAGAATATGATTCTACATACTACAAGGAAGTGGTGGTGGTGGTGTGGTGAACAATCACAAATCCGTTAAGCAAAACTCAAATTCTTACCAGTTCTTACCCAGCAGCAGGCGGTGATCGGCAACCGATGTAGTCAAAACTCTCAAAGCTTGGATAGAGCGATTACCAGGGAGAGTCAAACGCACGATGTAGATGTATGTGGAGCTGGGAGGGCTTTTAATATGGTAGCAAAAAGGGTCAGCAAAAATCAATTCAGAGATGCAAAGTTGAATAAACGCTCAACGACGGTACTGTGCTGGTCCTAGGCTAGATCGGACTAGAGACGCGAGCCTAGAACACTAATAAGGTCACGGCGTAGCACAACTAGCATCAATAAAGGATATGAAGTAGCTCTGGACAGCAAGATATAAGTGAAGATCATAATAGCAGTAAAGATAATGATGTGAAATAACTGCCAAGCAGGATATACAACAACTCTCTCTCCAACTTTCCTCTTGAAAAGTTTGAGCAAATTTTCTGATAACTTTTTTCAAAGAATGCTACTAGCTCAAGCTTTCCAATGCAAAAAGAATCACTCAATTGCGAATTGATATGAGGAGTCAAAGAATTCGAAAACTGGCCTGAAAAACTAGAATAAGATGAGTCCGCGAACTTCGGAGGGAAAAAAGACCTATTTAGAAGCTGATTTGGAGGTTTCAAATATTGAAATAGCCTCGGCAACTATTTAGATGCGTCTCGTTGCTAGCTTTCATTTGAGTACTCGTCGAGCCAAAACGGACCTCGTATGAGGAAGTTATGCCTGTTTGACTGAACAATGCACAAAACAGATTCCAATCCGAATTCAACTACGAGATTGAGTCTAGATAGATCCGAATTTTGTTTTTTTTTTCTTCCTTCTTTTTTTTCTCACACTTTTTTTCCTTTTCTTTCTCTCTTTTTTTCTCTCTTTTCTCTCTCTCTTTTTTATCTCTCTTTTTTTGTCCCTCTTTTCAAGACAAACTAGATAAGATGCAGATTGGATCCAGCGAAGATGTGAACGACCTCAACTATGATTGTGATAATGAACTATGGGTAGCACGTGGTGGAAATTGATGGATGGTGTGGTGGACAGCGGAAGGGAGAACGATGCAGCGACGATGTGACTAATGTGAACAGAACTCGAAACTCTAAACGAACTAAACACAAAGACCAGCAACTCGACACGACGATGCAACCGATAATTCAATAATGCAAGCAATGAAAATAAAATTGCAAAGGCTCAGACTGGCTTGGACAAAAGGATGAATAGATCTAACTTTTTTGTGGCTTTTTCTTGGACAATAGGTAAGAAAATAAATCTAATCTAGGGAAAACTATAAATTCTCACCGAGCAACCTGAAAACTGATACCACTTGATAGAGGCGAGGGTGTCCCGTCTTTCGATGAGATGGTGGCTATCGTTTTGGAGGAAGTCGACTTTGACGATCCGACTACGAACGTGCGA
This sequence comes from Aegilops umbellulata, assembly GCA_032464435.1. Classification (NCBI taxonomy): domain Eukaryota; kingdom Viridiplantae; phylum Streptophyta; class Magnoliopsida; order Poales; family Poaceae; genus Aegilops; species Aegilops umbellulata. Next base: position 294,898,180 of record CP136057.1, read on the forward strand.
GGACGTCGCGCCTTAGCAATCGCTAAACCAACTCCGAGAGGTTATTGACCACGCTGGAGCACGATCAACCTGACCACGAAGGTCTGTTTCCTGCACGCAAACGAAGAACAAGCAAGAAACTAAGATTGCAATCTGGCTATTGCGATTATAAGAGGAAAGCTTTATTGATCAAGGTGGGGTTCTGTGACGCCTTGGTCTGGTCGTTGAACACATACGAAGTACGCGAAGTTGCAGCTATGGCGAACTTTTAATCTAAACAAAACCCAAAGTCTAAATGATGCCCTAGGGGCTGTATATATGGAGGAAGAGGGGGGAATTTCGTGGCCCTTGGAGGAGGGGTCCGAAACCCACCCTAACTCTTGTTTCCCCACACATACGAACTCTAAAAACAGCCTATATTGAAGTATTTCGAAATTACATGGGCCTGGCCCAAAAAGAAGGTGACGCAGCACCTAGAATAACCTCTGGACGAAAATTATGAAGTGGCATCTTGTATATTTCGTCCAAGGCTTCATGCACTCATTATGGTGGCTTCAAAGTCCTGAAATCATCACTTGAAACTCTGTTCTTGTCTCCCTTGCGCATGCCATCAACTCCATGCTTGTTCTTGCTCCAATGATCATCCTTCTCCAAGCTAGGCCCTTCATTTGTAAGCAAAACAAATGTATCCAATTTAGGCAGCATCATATTCTCATGAACATTAGAATCATTACCAAGAAACGAAAGTACCTGATAATTCAATTGGCGTGCGCGAGCTCTAGTAATTGGTCCAGTATGTATAGCAGCGGGGGCTGTGGGTGTAACAATGGTATTGATGTCCTCATCATCCTCTCCTTCTTTAAATGAAGTCGTCCTCGACGGAAGCTCATCTTCCTCACCCAAATAAGGCTTCAAATCTGCAATGTTAAAAGTGGGACTAACCCCAAAATCTGCAGGCAACTCAAGTTTATATGCATTATCATTTATTTTCTCTAACACCTTAAAAGGACCATCGGCACGTGGCATTAGCTTTGATTTGCGCAAATTAGGAAATCTATCCTTACGCAAATGTAACCAAACAAGATCTCCAGGTGCAAACACAACATGTTTTCTACCCTTATCTCCAGCAAGTTTATATTTAGCATTCATACACTCAATGTTTTCCTTAGTTAACTCATGCATTTTTAAAATCAATTCAGCACGTTCTTTAGCATCAAAATTAACCTTCTCCGAAGATGGAAGAGGCAACAAATCAATAGGTGCACGAGGTAGGAAACCATACACAATTTCAAAAGGGCACATCTTAGTAGTAGAATGCAATGAACGATTATAAGCAAATTCAATATGAGGCAAGCATTCTTCCCACATTTTCTTATTATTCTTCAAAACAGCCCTAAGCATAGTAGACAATGTTCTATTGACTACTTCAGTTTGTCCATCAGTTTGGGGGTGACAAGTAATACTAAAAAGTAGTTTAGTCCCCAACTTAGCCCATAAACATCTCCAAAAGTGGCTAAGAAATTTAGTATCACGATCTGGAACAATAGTATTTGGCACACCATGCAAGCGAATAATTTCACGAAAGAACAAATCAGCAACATTAACAGCATCATCGCTTTTATGACATGGTATAAAGTGTGCCATTTTCGAGAATCTATCCACGACAACAAATATACTATCCCTCCCCTTCTTTGTTCGAGGTAAACCTAAAACAAAGTCCGTAGATATATCTTCGCAAGGAACACTAGGTACAGGCAAAGGCATATATAAACCATGAGGATTGAGTCGTGACTTAGCTTTTTGACATGTAGTGCAGCGAGCAACAAAACGCTCAACATCCCGTCTCATCTTTGGCCAAAAGAAATGTGTAGCAAGTATATCCTCCGTCTTCTTCACGCCAAAGTGTCCCATTAGTCCTCCTCCATGCGCCTCCTGCAACAACAAAAGACGAACGGAGCTAGCTGGAATGCATAGCTTGTTAGCACGAAACACAAATCCATCGTTAACGACGAACTTGTTCCATGTTCTTCCTTCTTTACAATTCTGCAATACATCTTTAAATTCAGCATCATGCACATATTGATATTTGCTTTACTATGAGCACTTTACAACCACATCCTAGTAGTTCATAGGAACATTATTCTCGAATTTTGTTTCTTGTTTCTACTAATCATGACAGGTTCCGGAGACAGAAGTTCTTGGACGACGGACACATCATCACCATCACAAGAGTTGGGACAACACACACAAGCACATGGTCAGGTTATCTCTTTACCGTCATTTGAGGGTAGATTTAATCCTGTTATTTATCTAGCTTGGGAGCTTGAAGTAGAACAAGTTTTTAGTCACCATGACTTTTCTGAACTTGAGCGAGTACGAGCTGTCACTAGAGCATTTACTAGTTTTGCTTCTGTTTGGTGGAGTGTGCATTGTAAGAAAAACATTGATAACCAACCCACAACTAGGAAAGATTTGAAAGATGTAATGAGACAACAATTTTTCCCTCCTTACTATCATCGTGAATTGCTTCGCAAATTTGAACAATTTAAACAAGGCAACAACACTGTTCATGCTTACTACCAAGAGTTCAAATCTTATATGCATCATTGTGACATAGAAGAATCCGATGATGATGATAAAATGAATAGATTTTTTGGTGGTTTGAACCATGATATTCAGGCACGATTTCAACATATTCCTCGTTGCATTACTGGTATGTATGTTCGTGCTTGTACCTTTGAGAGACAGTTACAAGAGGATGCATTGGGTGACTACAACAACTACTATTCTAGTTCATGCTCACCACCACCGCTTGGTTCCTCCACCGTTGCACCTACTAGAGCAGCCTCACCTCAGATTCATGACAGTAACTGTAAAGGTATTGATGGTATAACTTCACATGAGAATGATGCATGCCTAGTTAACTTGAATACATTATGTGTTGAGTTACCTGTTGATTTGAGCGCATCACCTATTTTAGAGAATCATGTTGCTGTCATGAATGCGTCATGTGATCACGCAACTGAAATACCAACAATTTTGAGTGCACCCAATGAATTAACTGTTGATGCAAAAGAACCAATGTTTCATCATTTTGATATGACCTCTAATCTTGGTGATGATTCTGTGTCAAATGACTTATTGCATGTTGGCTTATTTAAGCATGTTGTAGCATATAAATTTGATGCAAGTAAGGTTTATTCACCAATATTGGGATGGTTTAATGATGAATATTGTCAATCTTTTCATATGAATAAGAGCTTCTCAAGCTTTGTTTCGAACGCCTTCTCAATGCCATCTATCTTCTCCATGGCCTCTTCAAATCTATTTAGCACATCTTCCACCTGTCCACTCATCATTTGCTGAAACTTATCATGTAACGCTTTGTTTGTCATGTTCTCCCAGTCAGTCTCGTCGGCTTGTGATCCTGCCATGGTTAGCAGTAATAGAAACACACAAGAATATGATTCTACAGACTACTAGGAAGTGGTGGTGGTGGTGTGGTGAACAGTCACAAATCCGTTAAGCAAATCTCAAATTCTTACCAGTTCTTACCCAGCAGCAGGCGGTGATCGGCAACCGATGTAGTCAAAACTCTCAAAGCTTGGATAGAGCGATTACCAGGGAGAGTCAAACGCACGATGTAGATGTATGTGGAGCTGGGAGGGCTTTTAATATGGTAGCAAAAAGGGTCAGCAATAATCAATTCAGAGATGCAAAGTTGAATAAACGCTCAACGACGGTACTGTGTTGGTCCTAGGCTAGACCGGACTAGAGACGCGAGCCTAGAACACTAATAAGGTCACGGCGTAGCACAACTAGCATCAATAAAGGATATGAAGTAGCTCTGGACAGCAAGATATAAGTGAAGATCACAATAGCAGTAAAGATAATGATGTGAAATAACTGCCAAGCAGGATATACAACAACTCTCTCTCCAACTTTCCTCTTGAAAAGTTTGAGCAAATTTTCTGATAATTTTTTTCAAAGAATGCTACTAGCTCAAGCTTTCCAATGCAAAAAGAATCACTCAATTGCGAATTGATATGAGGAGTCAAAGAATTCAAAAACTGGCCTGAAAAACTAGAATAAGATGTGTCCGCGAACTTCGGAGGGCAAAAAGACCTATTTAGAAGCTGATTTGGAGGTGTCAAATATTGAAACAGCCTCTGCAACTATTTAGATGAGTCTCGTCGCTAGCTTTCATTTGAGTACTCGTGGAGCCAAAACGGACTTCGTATGAGGAAGTTATGCCTGTTTTACTGAACAGTGCACAAAACAGATTCCAATCCGAACTCAACTACGAGATTGAGTCTAGATAGATCCGAATTTTGTTTTTTTTCTTCTCTCTTTTTTTTCTCACACTTTTTTTTCTTTTTCTTTCTCTCTTTTTTTCTCTGTTTTTTCTCTCTCTTTTTTTGTCCCTCTTTCCAAGACAAACTAGATAAGATGCAGATTGGATCCAGCGAAGATGTGAAAGACCTCAACTATGATTGTGATAATGAACTATGGGTAGCACGTGGTGGAAACTGATGGATGGTGTGGTGGACAGCGGAAGGGAGAACGATGCAGCGGCAATGTGACTAATGTGAACAGAACTCGAAACTCTAAACGAACTAAACACAAAGACCAACAACCCGACATGACGATGCAACCGATAATTCAATAATGCAAGCAATGAAAAGAAAATTGCAAAGGCTCAGACTGGCTTGGACAAAAGGATGAATAGATCTAACTTTTTTGTGGCCTTTTCTTGGACAATAGGTCAGAAAATAAATCTAATCTAGGGAAAACTGGAAATTCTCACCGAGCAACCTGAAAACTAATACCACTTGATAGAGGCGAGGGTGTCCCGTCTTTCAATGAGATGGTGGCTATCGTTTTGGAGGAAGTCGACTTTGACGATCCGACTATGAACGTGCGAGGACGTCGCGCCTTAGCAATTGCTAAACCAACTCCGAGAGGTTATTGACCACGCCAGAGCACGATCAACCTGACCACGAAGGTCTGTTTCCTGCACGCAAACGAAGAACAAGCAAGAAACTAAGATTGCAATCTGGATATTGCGATTATAAGAGGAAAGCTTTATTGATCAAGGTGGGGTTCTGTGACCCCTTGGTCTGGTCGTTGAACACAAACGAAGTACGCGAAGTTGCAGCTATGGCGAACTTTTAATCTAAACAAAACGCAAAGTCTAAACCATGCCCTAGGGGCTGTATATATGGAAGAAGAGGGGGGGGGGGAATTTCGTGGCCCTTGGAGGAGGGGTCCGAAACCCACCCTAACTCTTGTTTCCCCACACATACGGACTCTAAAAACAGTCTATATTGAAGTATTTCGAAATTACATGGGCCTGGCCCAAAAAGAAGGTGACGCAGCACCTAGAATAACCTCTGGACGAAAATTATGAAGTGGCATCTTGTATATTTCGTCCAAAGCTTCATGCACTCATTATGGTGGCTTCAAAGTCCTGAAATCATCACTTGAAACTTTGTTCTTGTCTCCCTTGCGCATGCCATCAACTCCATGCTTGTTCTTGCTCCAATGATCATCCTTCTCCAAGCTAGGCCCTTTATTTGTAAGCAAAACAAATGTATCCAATTTAGGCAGCATCATATTCTCATGAACATTAGAATCATTACCAAGAAACGAAAGTACCTGATAATTCAATTGGCGTGCGCGAGCTCTAGTAATTGGTCCAGTATGTATAGCAGCAGGGGCTGTGGGTGTAACAATGGTACTGATGTCCTCATCAGGTAGTATGGTGTGTACATGGCAATTGAAAAGTCCAACAAAAACAATAAAAAACGCCTCTCACAACCAGCACACCGCGCATCAATACCGAACACGGGAAAAGTAAAAAAAAGAAGAAACGAGCACTAAACAAGTCGGGGTAACACTAGACAAGCAGTGTTGCGTGAATCTTACGGAAACAACGATATATATATATATATATATATGTGTGTGTGTGTGTGTGTGTGTGTGTGTGTGTGTGTGTGTGTGTGTGTGTGTGTGTGTGTGTGTGTGTACTGGGAGTTCGGTTAAACTCAATCGACTGAATTTTAGCAATCCAGCTAATAAAATTTCAACTATCCCAACCAATATTTACTTACAAAGCATCTGATGGATGTGCAACTGCAAATGATTAAGAAAAAAGTTGGTAGGCAATTTCGTTGCTAAAATAGGGCTGCTAGAATGTTTGAAAATATGCTAAAATCAAATAGAATAAAACACAACAGTAATAAGCAAGGACAAAATGAAAAATGAAAAAATAAATTAAATTAAAAAGAAGAAAAACAAAACAAAAAATATGAAACGGTACAAGCAAATAATAAATAAAAGAAAAGTTAAAGACTTATAAAAAGTAAATGAGAAGTAAAACAATAAAAAGAAGAAAAAGGTAAAGAAAAAAGAAAAATGAAAATGAAAATTTCTTTTGGGAAAAAGAGAAGCCACCGTGACTTCCTCTCCTACAGGCAAAACTCACTTGTGTAGGGCGAGAAAAAGAAACAAAACTAAATACTTTTTTTGTAGGCTGACAAAAACAACTAAAAAGACACTCTCGGGAAACTTGGGCTGCACAGCAAAGGGAACAAGGCCCATAAGAAAAATAAAAGAAAGGCTCTCTTATCTCCACCGGCCAGCCCGCAGCGACAAAGAAAAAAGCTCGTTCCAGCCGACGTACACGTACACATGGATCTTAGTGCGATCGACTAAGTCTTCGCTAAATCTCAGTCGACCGAGATCTAGCGTAGTCGTAAATTTAAAATTTAGGCCCCGCAGAAATAGATGGAGGACGGTTTATCTATGGTGTGATCAGAACTGTCATAGAGAAATCAGGCCAAAAATATCATATCTATAGCATGTTTTTTTGTGTGGAAACTGCAGTATGGTTCTTAATACACTGCTGATATGCATTTTCTATGTATTTTTGGGCCATGAAACACAATCCTTATTGTTATTTTCTATAGCCGGCCCACCCATCTTTCTGGGCCAAGCTCCGCCACTGGTGCTAAGATGAAGGAGGAGCCATAAAAGCACATCTCATAAAAGCACATCTCGACGGCTTTCTCAACTTTATACTACATGGTCTAGACACCAACAATACTTTTTTAAATTGCGGTCACTGAGCGTGTGAGATAAAGACTGTTTCAAATTCTTCTTGCTTTTAAAAAATTATGCTTTTAAAAATGCGTTAAAATACCAATAAATGTTTCAATTTTTTTAACAAAATCATTTAAAATTGATCACAAAATTTTTGAAATTCAAATTTTAAAACTCATGTTCAAAAATGTTGATCTCAAAACATGTTTCAATCTCTCCCTAATAATAAAACACGGATTGACTTTGTCGGGTTCACCGTCATAATACGCTTCTTCCCATGAATTTACGCTTTCAGTTTTTTCACCTATATTATTTTCTACATCCGAGGTGGTACTATTGCTTCTTACCATCGAAATTCCGTCCGCTCAGATCGAACACAAGCGACCAACTATTGTTCTCCAAAACTAATCATATTATTTGCTTTCTACAGGTACTATGTAGACTATTCAAAGAGGTCATCTTCATAAAACTAGCAGAGGATAGACATTAGGAAAAATGAGAGATGAGGTGAGTTTTTGTTGTTCACCATCCAATTCAAGCATCACACAAATTAAGCATTACTATTCAAAGGATGCAGAGTTAACCTGTTCATCCTTTCTAGAGGAATTAATAAGTTAAAATTTGTGTCCCGTTGCAACGCACGGGCTCTTTTGCTAGTAATAATATAACTGGGGATCTTTCAAAATCGTTGGCTCTTTTACGGTGTACGACCAATTACGAACTTTGGTTCCCAAGCGGACTGTTTGCCCTACAAGCATGTGTGCTGGAACGAAGAAATGACCAATTACATTTGGAGTTTCCAGCCTAAAACATCATTCAAGAGTTCCATGTTTTCCAATTCAGGTACGAATAAATGTGGAATGCTTATAGTAGATACCTTCAATATACAAACACAGCACATGTATAGACAACGAAAAGCAATGATACATTGAATTGCATTATATAAATTACAAGGGTGCAGAACAAGCGGTCTATCTATGTACAGCATCCAGTCATAAACTGAGCCGAGCTGGGAGAAGATGAGGGCACAAGAACAAACTTTACCAGTTGGGTTGTGACTTTCTGCTTGTAGCAGGGTATGTCAAAATTACTCTCCAACGGCAAAAAAGTTGGGTTCTGCCGGCTTCTGTAACAACCTTGCAGGCACCCTTTCCTGCAAACGGGCCTTTCGGGTAGCATTTCTCCGTAAGATCCGCATCATGTTGCCAGCAAAACGCGAGGCGTACAGTGCTGCGCCCAGACTGAGCTTGGTAGAGTCGTCACTTACAATAGCTGCTTGTAACCTCTTCTCCTTCTCAAACAAAGAATCCTCTAGCTTCTTTCTGCAATATCTGTGCCAAGCTGCCTGTATAAAACAAGCGGCCCAGGTTCTCCACTGTTGTGAGTAGAATCTAAAGGTATGCTGGAGCTGTTTGCTATGGAGTTTCCTAAACTGGGTGGCTACAAACTTCAAGTCATCAGCCCTCAGAACAAAGGCTTCAACTTCAGACAATGTCTTCACTGTTCTGGTTGAGCTGGGAAGGTTTGAAACTGCAGCGGGGTCAAGAGCCCAAGTGAGGAGCTCTTCACCGCAGAAGTCTCCACCTTTGAGAACATTGGAGTTGAAGAATCCGCTCTGTCCACCATTTGTCTTCATACTCTCGAGATATCCTCTCATAACAAAAAGCATTTCATTCACGGGGTCTCCTTCTCGAATTATGCAGCTGTCCTCAGTGTACAGCATGGGCTTTAGACGATCACACATTGCATCCAAGAGCTGCTCGTCCATGTTTTTTTTCTGGAATATGCACTAGAGTGCATATCATCTATTAATAGAAGGAGTAGGGTTAGAGAAACCCTCCACAAGTAGCGTTACATGTGATACAGGCAAGCACTACTCTACCCGGCCACGGCCGGCATTACAAGCCCTATCCTACTTGCATATCTATCCACCTATGCAGCTCCACTAAAAGATGGTCTAAGCCGTCCTTGATGAGTCCAGCGCGCTTCCAGTTTGCGCATTCCAGATGGATCGCTTCGATCACCCGAAGCATGGAGGGGGTTGCATTGTCGAAAACGATCGAATTCCGGTGCTTCCAAAGGGTCCAGAGTCCTAGAGTGAGGATCGTTCTGCTGTCCTTGTCTGATAATCTGCCCTCGCTCCGCCTGGTGCACCACTCGGTCAGGGTGTCGTGCTGTGTGGGCATGTATGCAGGCGAATCCATTGCCACGGTGAGTACCATCCACACTTGCCTCGAGAGCACGCATTGGAGAAGAATGTGGTTGATCGTCTCATCGTCCTGCTCGCAGAACGGGCATTTGTCGTGATGGGGAAGACCCCTACGTGCAAGTCGATCTGACGTCCAGCATCTGTTCTTTACCGCTAGCCAGGAAAATAACTTGCAGTGTAGCGGGGCTCGCGATTTCCATGTGAAAGACGCCGCCGGGGAAACTTCTCTGCCCCAAAACTTGGCGGCATAAGCTAAACAAGTTGAGAAGTGCCCGCCTTTCTCCCATGCCCAAGAGATCTCATCCGGGTGCTCACCGTTAAGCTGCACCAAGACCGTGCGGTCCCAGACCTCGAAGAGCTCAAGGAGCTGCTCCACGGTGAGCTCAAGGCCAAAGTCATGCGTCCAGGACTCCTGCCCCAGGGCTTCTCTGACAGTCTTCGTCTTCCTGATTCTGTTTGGAACGACATTGTATATGCCAGGCGCGAGCTACTGCACCCGGTACCCCTGAAGCCAGCGATCTTCTCAGAACAGGGCGGTGTTCCCGTCTCCGATTGTGGTGTGGGCGGCAGCTCTGAATAAGTCCATCGACTCCTTCGGTACCTTTATCTGAAATTTATTCCACGGCCGCAAGGGGTCCGACCGCTGAAGCCATGGCCAGCGCACTTGCATTGCGCAGTTCAGCCACCCCAGGTCAGGGAGCCCTAGCCCTCCAGCCCACTTGGGCGTGCAGACGGTGTCCCAGGCGACCGCGCAGCTCCCACCATTTGCCTTATCAGATCCACACCAGAGGAATCCTCGGCAGATCTTCGTCATTGCCAGCAGAGTCTTCCGCGGTATATCCAAAGCCATCATCGCATGAATTGGTATTGCGCATAAGACCGATTGCACCAGCAGTAGCCGGCCACTCTTGGGCAGAGTTGATGCCCGCCAAGTGGGAAGACGAGCCGCCAGTAGATCGACCAGGTAGCTCAGCTGAGATGCCCTTTGCTTTCTGAGAGTTAACGGCAGCCCAAGGTACTTGCATGGGAAAGAACCCACTTGGCATTTCAGGGTGCTACGGACTGCCGCTATGTCGTCCTCCGAGCATCGGATGGGTATTGCCGCACTTTTAAGAAGGTTCACCTTAAGGCCCGAAGCCTCTCCAAATATCTCAAGGATCTTCGAGCACGTCCTTAACTCCCCTTCTAGTGGCTTGATGAAGATCATCACATCGTCTGCAAACATCGATATCCGTTGCCGCAATCCAGATCTCGCCAGGGGAGATAGCAGTCCTTTTGAGGTGGCTAGGTCAAACAGCTTCTTGAGGGGCTCCATGATCAAGATGAAAAGCATTGGGGAGACTGGATCACCCTGGCGTAGGCCTTGGCAGTTGTATATGGTCCTTCCCGGCACACCATTAACCGTGATCTTGGTGGTTGTGCTTCCCAACAGCCCGCAAATCCACGCCACCCATCTACCGAAAAAGGCTTTCGCCCCGCTTTATAGATAAAGCAAACCGCCACAAGACATACAACCACAGCAGGTCCACACACACACGCCATCCAAGTACCACAACAAAGTATTAAGGTTCTGCTGAGGGCACAGCTCAACAAGCCCAGAGGAAAGAAAAAGAGAAAACACAAAGCCTGCCCACGCCACCCATCTACCACCGAAGCCCAGCTTCGTCAAAGTTTCGATAAGGAAGGGCCACTGAACCGAGTCGAATTCCTTGGTGATGTCAAGCTTGAGCATGAGTGAGGGTTGTCTCATAGCGTGCAGCTTACGGGCCGTGCTCTGCATAAGCATGAAGTTATCATGCAGAAGTCGCCCTTTGACAAAAGCGCTCTGATGCATTCCCACAATGTTTGGTAGCTCCTCCGCTAGTCTTTCTGCGAGAACCTTGTCAAAAATCTTAATGACTCCATGGATTAGGCTGATTGGCCGGAAGTCCTTCAATTCTGTTGCGCCCGGCCTTTTGGGGAGAAGAGTGACAATGGCCTTGTTGATTGCTCCCAGCCCTCTGAAGTCTGCACGGTGAAACATGTCGAAAGCTCGCAAGAGATCATCCTTGATAATGTGCCAACAAGTGGCGAAGAATCTGCCCGTGAATCCATCCGGCCCTGGGGCCTTGTCTAGGGGCATGCCTTTTATGACTCGCTCGATTTATTCAGGTGGGAAGGGCCTCTCGAGGCGTTCCATGTTCCTACATGGCATATCCAACTTTTCCAGGTCCAGTGCATGCGCCCTGGCTGGTGCATGCCCAAAGAGGTTGTCATAAAAATCATCCACCGCATCAGCAATCTCATCCTGGCCTGTGAGGATCGATCGTGTTTTCAAACATTGGAACCTGCAAACAGGAGGGGAAGGATTAAAGATGAGAGAGCGAAGTAACCAAACTACGGGTGTGTGGCCTACAAAACAGACCACAAAAACATGAACTGTGGAATGTGCACTACACTGCAGATAAGAAACTATGGGGCCTACAAAACAGACTACAGAAATATGAATTGTGAAATGTGCACTACAGGCAGATAAGAAACTATGGGGTCCAGAACAGAACTATAGACATGTGCTGATGAATGCAGATCCAGCAATTCAAAAAAGGAGGACATGAAGGCACTCCGATCTCGTTTGGCAGAGTTGGAGGCGGTTACCCCTCCTGAGGTTCCTCGACTGGTGCCTGGACTGGATCTTGAGGCCATGGTTGCCAAGCACCACTCTCAACGACCCTCCCATAGGACATAGAGTGGTGTCTGGCGAATGGGACACTTGAGTGTTGCCGTTTCTGGAGCCCCACAACTCCCGAAAAGTGGTCGAGGGTAGTGCCCAATGCACGAGACACCTGAGGTGTCCCACGACCCCCACTGGTCTGAGCCTTACTAGGTTCCTCGGACTTCGAATCTCGGCCTCGCTAGCTCGCCAAAGAGAGCTAGGTGAGGAGTGTGATCCTTCTCTTGAGTTTATTCAAGTAGGGAGTCAAAGATTCATATAGCCTAGGGGTCTTTTGACAAATGACCAAGGCTACCCTTGAGGAGGTGGGAGGGTAGAACAAGATAGTTTGGCGTCCTTTGGGCCATATGCCTCTAGTTGGGCATGGAGATGTGTGGTAGCGTTAAAGGCTTCCTTGCTTGGGCTTGGGCTTCTTTGCTCCTTTGCCTGCGTCTTTGACTTGTTCTTTTACGAGTTTCTTTCTTTGACTTGTTGACCATGATGACTTTGCTTGGACTTTCCTTGACCGGGGTGGCTCGCTTGGGCCCATGAGAGCTTGTTTCGACTATGGTTGACCTCCTTGATTTGTGTTGATTGGCCTTGACTATTGTTGACCATCCATGTGGCGTGCCACATACGATAGAGGGTCGGATCTTGAGTAGGGTCGGAGCCAATTAGATGCGGAGCATCCTTCGGCCATCCCCATAGACCAGACTTCGCCTACTCAAGTGCCAGGTGGACCGGTGACACGAGCATGTGCAAGATCTCTCGAGACCGAGGTGACATCTCTCCTTAGTATTATTCCGTTATGACCCACATGAGACATGGCTACTACCTAAAGTCGGAATGCTATGTGTGATTAGGTATGAAAAACACCCTCTCGGAGATGCTTGTGACAACGGACAAGTCCCTAAGTACATGGACGAAGGAGCACGACAGAAGGAATCGGAGAAGGCCTACAGGCCCCGGACATCCGGCCCCTGGAGATGTCAACCACAACAGCAGCTCAATCAAAGACCACCTACAGGCACCGGACATCCGGCTCAGCCCCAGACATCCGGCCCAGCCCCGGAAATCCGGCACCTCCTATACAGAGAGCACCCGAAACCGGCCCCTGCCAGCCCAGACATCCGACCCGACGTGAAGGCCCGGACATCCAGCCCCTCCTGCCTGCGGTGTATCTGGGCCGAGGCCCACATACCCCTTCGCCCCCTAGAATATATATACCCTTCCTCTACCTATGTTTTAGGGTTAGCATTGTGATAGCTCAAACTAGAGATAGAGCTTTGCTCATCCACTTGTACCCCTACTCCCATGGAGATCAAGGCCTCCATGTGAGAAGATCCCCCAAGTGGATTCAAGACCCCTTCATGGGAAGATCCTTCATGGATTCAAGACCTCCTTCCTCCTAGGATTGAGATGAACTAGTGCCCCTTTTGTATCCCCCTTCGTATACTCTCCCTTGCCATTGCATTGTTAACCCCAAGCCAAACTTTTGCGTCACTTACTTCTATTGCGTGCATATATCTTATTATCTCTTGTGTCATCATTTGTTCCCGCATACACCATTGCTATCTTGATTCGAGTGTGTTGAATAAGTGGCCAAAGGACAATATCAAAAGAGCAAGAAAAGCTTTTAAGAAAAAAAAGAACAAAGAAGCTTGTAAGCAAGAGTCGTAGTATCATACCATATTGCATACAAATTGCCATACTCGATCATCTTGGATCATCTTAAGAGAACCACCGGGAATCATACATATAGCATACTTGGGATAGAAGTCAGTTGCATTTTTCCTTTGTAGGTTGTGCACAAGTATCGTATCTCGTCTGTTGAGCAATCGTGCTAGCGTCTCTCTAGTGTTGTGCAACAAGAGCATTTTCTGTGGATTCCACATTTTGAGTTCGTTCCTTGGTTGCACGACCCCATTTATCTATTCATGTGTGTGTTTCCGTGTGCCACGTATTGCTTTGGTCTACTTGTTACACTTGCAAGTTTGTGAATCTCTTTCAACATTATTGAAATCTTGCTAACAATTGCATAAATTTTGTGCCAGCATCCTCACCATGCTACTCCAAAGGCTTTATTTGTGTAGGTGTGAGAATAGACAAGATTCGATACCAATTGTGCTATTTCCATAATACATTATTGAGTGATCATTGATCCATCTTCAACATCGGACAAGGTACATTTGGTCTAGTTCATTCCTTTCTTCCACTCACATATTTGCTAGAGATGATGAATAGGTCAAGTACTTCTACCAACCCACTCATCATCGAACAAGAAGAGGTCCCGAACAACTACATCACCAAACATCACCTATTCGGTGTGCAAAGAGCTTTGCATTAAGAGAATGAAGCATTGAGCAACCACATCGACCTACTTGCTACCGACTTGCGACCATCTGAGCTACGTACAAGAGACTACTTCGACAATTGAAACTTTCCACCCACATGGAAGAGCTCGACGCTAGCATGTCTACTCAAATGGAAGAGTTTCGTCCTTTGATGGTCAACCGTTCTTCTACGACATCGTCATCATCAAGACGGTGCCACTCAAGCTGACATTCTTCGGAATCTTCTTCGGATGCAATTCTTCCCCGAGCTCGTCCGCATTGTCGCCAAGACCATGAAGATCACCAAGCTCCACAAAACTCATTTCATGACAATGGTTTACAAGACAGCCTCCGGGAACGTGAGCGACACCGTCGTCAAGCTAATGATCCTACTGTCCAAGAGCCTCCAATACGCCAAGATCACCAAGAAAACCAAGACGGCGACACCCTACAACAAGGACGACAACCGCGAGGAACAAGACCAAGAAGCTCAACGTGCCCTACGTGAAGCCACACGAGCCGTCAGTGAACACAACCGATGTGTGCGCGAACAAGAAGAGGCCCTCCGACGAGAGCGACAAGAAGAAGCCGCACGCCTTGAGGAGCACCTAGAGTTGAGGAACCATTCAAGAATTCCACACCCTCAACGTCAAGCTAATCAAGAGCACGAGGAGCAAGCGCTTGAAGATCATCCACGACAAGAGCGTCATCACCATCGCCACCAACACAATGAAGAGCAATGCTACGGCAAGCTCAAGTTCACCATGCCTAAGTTCTCCGGAAGCAATTATCCCGAAGACTTCCTTTCATGGGCATTGAAGGTCGATAAGGTCTTTCGTTTACACAACTATGAAGAAGAAAAGAAGACTGCCATGGCATCTCTTGAGTTCCAAGACTATATCCTCATTTGGTGGGAGCAAGTCATTGAGCGACGAGAAGCAAAAGGTGACCCACCAATCACAACATGGAATCAAATGAAGGATGTCATGCGAGCGCGCTTTGTACCCACGTACTATAGCCGTGACCTATTCAAGAAATTGCAACTACTCAAGCAAGGCACCAAGTCCGTTGAAGAGTATTACAAGGAAATGGAGATCACCATGATCCGAGCCAATGTCATGAAAGATGAGGAGCAAACTATGGCACGATTCTTGAACGGACTCAACCATCCTATCAGGAAGATTGATGATTTCCAACCGTATTCGAACCTCCTCGAGCTAGTGCACCAAGCTACCAAGGCGGAGTGACAAGTGCAAGATGATTACAAGTACGCCAAGTACTCTTCCAAGACCTACGGTTCATACACTCAAGATTCAATAACTACGGCGCCTTCTACCCCGACGAAACCTACACCAAGCAACGACGACAAGTCAAGTTTCAAGAAAGCTTCGACATCTTCAAGTCGTCCTCCTACTACAAGCAACCTCAAGCCGAGAGCTTCATCATCATCTACTCCAACGGATGAGACCATCAAGACAAGTTCCATCAAGTGCTTCACATGCCAAGGCCGAGGCCACAAGACATTTGAGTGCCCCACGCGGCGTACCATGATCACCAATAACGACGGCACCTATGACTCCATGAGCGAGGAAGAAATGGAAGCACTTGAGCACGTGGTCATGCACCGACAAGTGAATGAAGGCGAAGATGACCAAGTCTTTTGTGACAATGATTCTAGCCCCGCTCTTGTTGTCTCCAAAGTCTTGACACTTCAACACCAGCAAGACGAAGACCAACGTTGCCACATCTTCCACACCAAAGCGAGCATCAATGGACGTTCTGTGAAGGTCATCATTGACGGAGGAAGTTGCCACAATTTGGTAAGTGAAGAGCTATGTTCCAAGCTACAATTGGTCAAGATGAAGCATCCTCGCCCCTACAAGGTCCAATGGCTTAGCGACTCCGGCACCATTCAAGTGGAGCACACCGTTTAAGTCTCCTTCAAGATTAGAGCATACGAAGACATATTGGAGTGTGATGTGGTTCCCATGTCCGTTTGCCACCTCCTACTTGGACGATCTTGGCAACTTGACCGTGGCGTTATCCACAATGGGCGAACCAATCACTATAGTTTTCAAGATGAAGGGAAAGGACTACGTGCTATGACCCATGTCGCCAAGACAATTGATCTCCGACAAGCAAGCATCCACCCATCATGGAGACTGGAGAGAATAGTGAGAGAGTGAACCAGCAAAAGAAGAGTGAGCGTCATAAGCCAAAAATGAGTGCCTCCACGATGAGCGACAAGAAAAACTTAGTGCTCTTAGCTACCAAAAGAGACATGAGAGAAATGTGTGAGAACCCATATAGTGGCATACACTATGTCCTAGTATGCAAGGATGAAGCGGCACGGACTAACACCTCTCACCCTACCTTTAGTGTTGTCTAATTTATTGTAGGAATTCAAGGACGTATTCCCCGATGAGCTACCTCTAGGTCTACCTCCACTACGAGGCATCGAACACCGCATCTTCCTCATTCCCCGCGCACCTTTACTGAACAAGGCACCATACCGCGTCAACCCCAAAGAAACCAAGGAAATACAACGGCAAGTACAACACCTCATTGACAATGGGCATGTACGTGAAAGCTTAAGTCCTTGTGCCATTCCGGTTATTCTTGTGCCCAAGAAAGATGGAAGTTTTCGCATGTGTTCCGATTGCCGACCCATAAATGCTATCACCGTTCGCTATAGGCATCTCATTCCAAGCCTTAACAATATGCTAGATGAGCTTAGCAGAGCCACAGTTTTCTCTAAAATTGATCTTAAAAGTGGCTTTTACCAAATTCGCATTCAAGAGGGTGATGAATGGAAAACCGCTTTCAAAACCAAGTTTGGCTTGTATGAGTGGTTAGTTATGCCTATGGGCTTATCCGAAGCACCTGGCACTTTCATGCGTGTGATGCATTACGTTCTTCGCGAATATATTGGCATATTTGTTGTGGTCTACTCTGATGATATACTTGTGTTTAGAGAATCTCTAGAAGATCATGTCACCCATCTTAGAGTTGTTTTGCAAACTCTTAGAAACGAGCGCCTTTATGCTAATATGGAGAAATGCACATTTGGTGTTGCCAAGCTTGTTTTCTTGGGTTTTGTTCCGTCTTCTAAGGGTGTTCATGTAGACGAAGCTAAAATTGATGCTATTAAAACTTGGCCACAACCAACCAACTTGCAACAAGTGTGTAGCTTCCTTGGCTTAGCCGGATTTTATCGTCACGTTGTGAAGGATTTTAGCACCATTGCATCACCATTGCACGCATTGAGTAAGAAGAATGCATCCTTTGTTTGGGGACCATCCCAAGATACCGCATTTCATGGGCTTAAGAATTTGCTTACACATGCTCCATTGCTTGGATTGCCCAATTTTGATAAAACTTTCGAAGTGCATTGCGACGCTAGTGGTAATGGCATAGGAGGTGTGTTGATGCAAGAGAAGCACCCAATCGCATACTTCAGCGAGAAAATTTTCGGAGCGCAACTTAACTACCCCATTTATGACAGAGTTATATGCTTTAGTGAGAGTCTTGCATGTGTCGGAGCATTATCTTCGCCCTCGTGAATTTGTCATCCATACAGATCATGAAACGCTTAAATACCTTACAGGTCAAACGAAATTGAATAAGCGACATGCCAAATGGAGTGAGTTCATTGAGTCATTTCCCTATGTTATCAAGTATATCAAAGGTAAGAAAAATGTTGTGGCGAACGCTTTATCCCACATGCTTGTAACTCAACTTGAATTGAATGTCATAGGATTTGAACACATCAAAGACGTGTATGCGCATGATGTCTCATTTGTCATTCTTTATGCTAAATGCCTAACGCATCTCTCTTGGGACCAATATTATATCAACAATGATTATCTAATGAGAGCTAACAAGCTTTGTATCCCCGAGTCTTCTCTTCGTTTGTTGCTTTTGCAAGAGGCTCGCGATGGAGGACTAATGGGACACTTTGAACGCGAAAAGACATTTGTTGCGCTTTCCAAGAACTACTTTTGGCCTAAGATGTTTCGTGACGTCTCATGCTACACCGACCGATGCTCTACATGTCGCAAAGCTAAGTCTAAAGCTCAATCCCATGGTCTCTATATGCCACTTCCTATTCTGTATCACCCATGGGAAGATATTAGTATGGATTTTGTGCTTGGTTTGCCTCGAACTCAAAATAGAAAAGATACGGTATTTGTTGTCATGGACCGTTTCTCTAAGATGGCACACTTTATTCCATGTAACAAGATCGACGATGCTTCACATGTTGCAAATCTCTTCTGTAAGGAAATCTTGCGTCTACATGGAGTGCCCAAGACTATTGTATCGGACCACGACGTCAAGTTCCTTAGCTGCTTTTGGAAGACCCTATGCGCCAAGCTCATAATCAAGTTACTCCTCTCATCCGCATACCATTGCCAAACGAAGGTCACCAACCGGACTCTATCAACTCTCCTCCGCGTGTTGATCAAGAAGAACATCAAGGAGTGGGAAGAGTGCTTACGCATCGCCGAGTACGCCTACAACCGAGCAAGACATTCGACTACCGGCAAGTCCCCCTTTGAGGTCATCTACGGTTTCAATCCGTTGTCCCCACTAGACATTCTACCGCTACCTCTACAAGAGCGCATCAACATGGCCGCGAGTGCACGAGCGAGTTATCTCAAGAAGGTGCATCAAGATACAAGACAAGCAATCGAGCGTCAAGTACACCGCCTCGCGACCAAGCTCAACATCAACAAGCAACCCATGATATTCAACCTTGGAGATCTTGTATGGCTACACCTTCGCAGGGACCGCTTCCCCAACGAACACAAGTCTAAGCTACTACCTTGAGCCGACGGACCCTTGAAGGTGATCGCACGCTACAACAACAATGCATACAAGATCGACATACCGCGCAAAAAGTACAACGTGAGCGCTCCCTACCATGGTGATGAGGTTTTCGATCCGAGGTCGGATCTTTCCCGGGGGGGAGATGATGCAGAGCATCCTTCGGTCATCCCCATGGACCAACCTTCGCCTACTCAAGTGCCAAGTGGACTGATGACACGAGCACGTGCAAGAGCTCCCGAGACTGAGGTGACATATCTTCTTAGTGATATTCCACGTGAGACATGGCTACTACCTAATGCCGAAATGCTATGTGTGATAAGGTATAAAGAACACCCTCTTGGAGATGCTCGTGACGACGTACAAGTCCCCAAGTACATGGACGAAGGAGCACGACGAAAGGAAACGGAGAAGGCCTACAGGCCCAGGACATTCGGCCCCTGGCCCGGACATCCGCCCCCTGGAGATGTCAACCACATCAGCATCTCAATCGAAGACCACATATAGGCACTGAACCTCCGGCCCAGCCCCGGAAATCCATCACCTCCTATACAGAGAGCACCCGAAACCAGCCCCTGTCAGCCCAAACATCCGGCCCCTCCTGCCTACGCGCAGTGTATCTGGGCCGAGGCCCATGTACCCCTTTGCCCCCTAGATTATATATACCCTTCCTCTACCTACGTTTTAGGGTTAGCATTGTGATAGCTCATACTAGAGATAGAGCTTTATTCATCCACTTGTACCCCTACTCCCATGGAGATCAAGGCCTCCATGTGAGAAGATCCCCCAAGTGGATTCAAGACCCCTTCATGGGAAGATCCTTCATGGATTCAAGACCTCCTTCCTCCTAGGATTGAGATGAACTAGTGCCCCTCTTGTATCCCCCTTTGTTGGATTTGGACCCTTGTTACCTCTTTCTGTATGTGGATCTAGCACACGTGTGATTGGATCAAGTCTATTTGAGAGTTCTTCTTGTGTTTCTCTTTGATTTGCCCTTTTCCCCCTCCCAAGTGTGAACAGATCAACCTATTAGGGTTCCACCCTAGATCAAAATTACTACACCAAAGTACATTCAAGATCTTCTTGCTCCTGCTGCTCTTACTATATGAGTGTGTTGTTGAGGCTTCGACGGATCTCAATGTCCACCTTTCGTCTTCATGCTTCTGACGATGAGCCCTCGTCTAATCCGCCATGCTATCATCATATTGTTGGGAGTCTTGTCTATCACGTTGTTACTCGTCCGAATATCTCTCTCATATGTTGTCCACACTTGAGTCATTTGTTTCTGCTACCACTTCAGTTCACTATAATCACCTCCTTTGTGTTCTACGATATCTTTGTGCGACGCTCAGTCTACGTCATTTCTTCCCAAACTCTAGTTCTTTACAGCTTCAGGACTGTTCAGATGCTACTTTGGACTAGTGATCCTTGGGATCGCCATTCCACTTCTGCTTATTGTTTCTTTCTTGGTGGCTCTCTCGTTGCCTGGAGAAAAAAAATAGATTGCAGTTTCCCGTTCGATTGCAGAGGTTGAATTGTGGGTTATGGCTCTTTTGATGGCAAAGGTGACTTGGCTACAATGGTTGCTTGAGGATTTCGGTGTTCTGTCACAAAGCATATTGTTCTTTGATGCTTCCTATGTGCGGTCCCATGTGCGGTCTCTTAATTTGTCGTGTAATATCCCCATTATATAAGGTTTTTTTTCATGTTTTACACACATGCACATGTATATGTCTTAGCCTAGGCCCACCTGAAAATACAAGTTGTTATTTCCCTGATTGTGTCAACTTTCTCTCAGTGTGCAGCGACCTTTGCATAAGATCCCAGTAAACACCCTTGCTAACTTTATTTTTCTCGAGCACTAACGACGAGATACTCTCTACTCACCTATTTTTCCACTACAACACGTAATATACACCCCCTCCCCATCTCATATATAAAGGCCAAGGGCGGGATAGTAAATAGAATTAGAATACACAAAAATTCTAACAAGATATCATAGGGATACCCCTCCACCAGCCCACTTGTGGGGTTAGAGAAAGGGCAAGACATTAAGTGTAAAAACTCCCACAAGGGAACTCCCCTTGTAAAATTCCAATCCACCACCTATACACAGAGGACCACCCCTCACTTGAGGGGGGGGGGCAACACTAGACATGAGCTCTCACTCACCTCTTGAGAGGTGAGAGGAGAGCACGTGACCTGCTAGGGGCAGGACGCAACTTCACCTAGTCAAGCACGGCCTCACTAGTGAGGTACGACCGCCAGAGCGGGGCACAACATCCTGCAACGAGGTGGAATTTGACTTGCCAACAAGAGCACCACAAGCGGTGAGGCACCCCGAGCGAGCGGGTACAACGCAGGTGGCTAAGGCACAATGAGCAGGCGGTGCGATGTAGTTCGCCAAGGCACCCCAAGCGAGTGGTCGCAACACAAGTGGTCGAGGCACCCCGGGCGAGAGGGCCCAACGCTACTACGCAGCCAAGGCATCACGGACAACAGGGTGTGACACTATGCAACCAAGGCACCACAAGCGAGAGGGTGCAGTTGCGCACCCAAGGCACCATGAGTCGACGAATGGGGGTGGGGGCGAAGGAAAGGAGCATGGAGAGGCTATGTGCTAAGGCAAGCTGCATCATCCCCGGAGCAAGGGTAAAAATACAACCTCAGGAGCCATCATGGTTTTCAAGGAAATCCGACGTGATGCCACGAGCATCACACTTTACGGAGGGGGGGGAGTGGATAGAACAGTTTGCACAAACACTTCTCGTGGAACAAGGCAAAGTAAACCTAGGCCTCAACCTCCAAGAAGGCACTACCTAGGAAGACCTGATCACTACCCAGGTGCCCCCTAAACTACCATTTAGGTGTACCCGACTATCAGTCGGCCCCCATCTACCGCTTGCCTCTAGTCTAGCGATCACCGAAACAAAGGGAAAGAGAGGGTTCGGGTTTGGGGACAAAAGCACACGAGATTATTTTTGCGATGTGTACAAGCGCATAGCTTTTCTGTTTCTCGTTGATCCTTCTATTTGCGAATACAAAGTAGTGGCCATAACAGCCGAAGCCAAACACCTGTGGCAATCCTTGAGGCTCGTGCCATTCCACAAGCATAATCATGCAGACATGGACTAAGCTATCCCCACAAGTCTGGCTGACCCGCTCTGTCGCGCCATCCCATGAACAGGCTAACTGAAAACCACCGGTGGAAGCAGCTAACCAACTATCTAGGCACATGACAGTCAATGTGCAAACTTCTGCCATGCCACGATTATTGAGCGGAAAACTCTGCCCAACAGAATAACTCTATCATGGCATCTAAACTATATGCTCTGAAGAATGCTAAGTTTACTGCAACATTCACTCCCTAAACTTTGTGTCCAGGGTTTACCTCAACTATGTCGATGCCTGAACGAAGCTAATGAAGTCGAACGTAGCCCAATTGCTAGGTGCGCATGTCTGCGAGTTGGTGTTCAGTCGCCACGAACTCCAGCTCAATTTTCTTCGTCTCCACACAATCCCCGATGAAGTGATACCTCAACTCGATATGCTTCGAGCGGTCATGGAGCAAAGGATTCTTGGTGAGGTAGATAGCTGATTTCTTATGCACCTTGAGCACCACACACTTAACCTCCACGTCGCTAATTTACCTTCAGGCATGCTAGCCAGATACCCTAACAGGCAACAGTGGTGGCTGCGACATACTCAGATTCGCAGCCCGAGAGGGCCACATTTTTCTGCTTCCGGGACTGTCAGGTCACAGGGCAGCTGCCAAGGAAGTGGAGCGTGTCGAACGTGCTCTTGAGCGTGTCCACGTCCCCGCCAAAGTCAGTGTCACGGTGTCGTTGTAGAAAACGAGGCACGAAGCACCGGTGTTCCTTGCAAACTTGTAGCCAAGGTGTGTTGTACTGGCGATGTAGCGAAGAATCCATTTGACAACTACAAGATGTCCTCCGCCGGCGCCTCCATGAAGTGAGAGACGAAATCGACCGAATATGTTGGGTCCGGCCTTGTGTGCACTAAGTACAGCAGGGCCCCGACAATGTTGCGGTACACTGCTGCATCTTTCATCGGTGCCATGGAAAGCTTGAAGCACGGCTCCATGGGCACTTGACAGGGATTGGACCCCGCCATGCCACTCTTCTCGAGAAGGTTATGGGCATAGGCAGAAAGAGAGATGGTGATCCTGACAGTGCCCTGCTGCACCTCCATCCCAAGGTAAAAACTCGGCAGATTGAGGTAAGACATTCTAAACAAGTTCTGCATCTCGCCAACTTTGGACACAGTGATCACTAGATCGCCCACTTAGATGCTGATGAAGAGTCGTGTCCATGCCTTAAACAGTGTCTTGTCATCTAGGCTCTTCATTGCCGACATGTTCAATGGTTCAAGATGAACACCGTTGTCGTGACCGCTTCGCCCTAGAACTCACCGGCAACACACTTGGCCTCGAAAAGACAGCAGGCCATGCTCACCACCATCTGATTGCAACGCCCGATGACGCTGTTTAGATGCGGTGGTAGGGTGCAGTGAGTTGACCCTAAACTCCGAGATCGGCGCAATACGCGGTGAAGGAGTCGGATGTGAACTCGCCACCTCGGCCCGTCTGTAAAACGCATAGCTTGCTGCCAGAATCGGACTCTGCTTCAGCCTGGATGCACTGGATTGCCATTGGGCCTCGTCCTTAGAGGCAAGAAGCGCGATCCATATGCAGAAGTAAGTATTTCTTCCCGCTTGGTGTCGCCGGTGAGATCAGCCCGCAAAGGTCGCCATGGACCACCTCAAGGCAGTTCTCAACGCGGAACTTGGCGTGCTGCGTGGAGGGCACACGCCTCTGTTTTCCAGCCAAGCAAGCATCACAGATCTGATCTGCTTGCTCGCACCATGTCTTGCCTCGCAAGCTTGCGCAAGTTCAAATGGCTGAAACGGGCGTGTCCTGGCAACGTAGAGTTGGCTCCTCGCTGTTCTCCCTTTAACACCAACGGTAGATAGGAACCGAACTATCTCACGATGTTCGAAACCCATCGACTATGTGGTCAATCCGCCTGAATCACGCAAGACGCGATGCACCACG
Source organism: Aegilops umbellulata (assembly GCA_032464435.1). Classification (NCBI taxonomy): domain Eukaryota; kingdom Viridiplantae; phylum Streptophyta; class Magnoliopsida; order Poales; family Poaceae; genus Aegilops; species Aegilops umbellulata. The sequence continues at coordinate 294,922,395 of CP136057.1, forward strand.
AGCGTGCCACTGCCATTGTCTTTCCCGTCGGTGATCTTAGCATGAGGGGCATCGGGCTTCGACCTTGGACTGATCGGACCTCCAGTCATCTTCACAGAACCACAAGCAACGAGACTCTGATACAAAATAACAGCAGGCCTTCGACGGTCATTGGGTTTAGGGACGAAAGCACACAGGATTATTTTTTGTGCTGCGTACAATAGCACAACTTTTTGTTTCTCATTTATCCTTTTATTTGGGAATACATAGTGGCCATAACGGCCGGAGCTAAACACCCATGGAGATCCTTAGGGCTCGTGCCATCCCACCAGCCAAATACGTGCGGGCATGGACTAAGTTATCCCCACTAGCACAACTGACCCGTTCTATTGCCCCAACCCACGACCAGGCTAACTGAGAACCACCGAGGAAAGCAACTAACCAACTGTCTAGGCACATGAGCAGTCAGTGTGCAAACCTCAACATTGAATGGAAAACTCTGCCATGGCAACAACATCCGATATCATTTTTAGAACTTTAAACTTTGCATTGGCATGTTTCTATATTTCCATTGAAACAGTGTATGACCACTACGTTAAGTGTGATCTCGAGACAGGCATACTTGAGACGAGGATTTGCAAATACAGTATAACCATGTAAAGATTGAGAAAATACCCTCATGAGAAGTGATAGACAAAGATGTCGTTTTATCTCCCTCCTAAGATCCTTGGGAAGATTCATAAGAAGGCCCTCTTCATCAACCCCTCTTGTTTCTTGCCATCTGTATTGCTCATGACGCAATATTCGCCCCTTGAGGTTCTCAGGAAGTAATCGATGTGCCATCCATTGCTCTGCGTCACGCCTTTTCACTCTCATTTCTTCTATCCGCACAGAGGCTGATTGTAAATATGTCTAGAAAATTCAAGTCAAAATAGAAAATTAGGAGAAGTATGGTTCCCTTGCACAACAGAGCTGGTTACTGATTAGATAACTAAAATGGCTATTCTGGTTACACCTTAAAAAGCTAGGATACTGTTTTCACATATGAAACCAATACATTTAACAGCCTAACGAGCAAATACTCAAGAGCCGCTATAAGGAGAAATCAGAAATGACTATATATAAATATGGATCAGCTAGAACATTTAAATTATGGAATTTACTGAAACAGTTACTTGAATAGCTTCCAAAATTACTCCAATAAAATGTTAAAATTTTATGTTATAGTTGTCCTTTGATATATTTTGAGAATAACCAAGTTCCTGTTGTACCAGCTCTTGTTAGCAGCTAAGATGATCATGGTGTCCACCGTGGGGCTACTAGTCTAGATTCTTCTACAGGGCTAAGAGCATGGACATGCACCTAGTACTTAGATATATAAAACTTATGTCTAGAACTTGAAGAATATTGAAGCTGAAAATGCAGAATGTGTATTCTGCAGCGGACAGGTTGTAGAGAATGGCTTCATATTATATATTTCAGTATTTGGTGCTGGAGCTCAACTAATCTCCTGGAACTATAGCGTATATAATCTATGGCATGTTAACCTTTGTCCATTCTAAATCTCTGGATGCAAAGTTTTTCTTCAAGGAGCTAGGTAACTTGGGATCTTGGAACATTTGTGTATACAAATGTAACTATAGCATTGTGATAGCTCCTCCAAATAAGTACAAATGAATGAGATTGTTATTGTCATGTGAAAAAGGATATGGTCAATGTGGTTTAGATTCGACTATCACTGAATGCAAATTCATTTTCAGTTTTTCACTGACTCCATGCATGGAAATGGATTAATATAAGCTAGACATTCATTAGTTCATAAAGAGTATGCTGTTGCATAGTGTAGAGAAATAAAATATGTGAATCTCAGAGGCAGAATGTATGCTGGATCTAGGGTGTAAACTACACACGTGGGGTAGCAAATCCAGATTATTGCAAAATGCAATAAGATTGTGAGTCGATCAACTAGTCTAGTCTAGACTAGTCTAGTCTAGACTAGTCAAGAAAGTAGTATACGAGTCGTAACTTCACTGTTGACTAGGCTGAAAAACTTGACTAATTTGTGCAGTCGAGTAGTAGTGAGACTAATTGCTGAGTACTCCAGACTACTCGTTAATTTTGAATCAAGAGACTAGAAATTGGGAGGGAAAAGTGAGCTGCTCAGCCCACGCAACTGGAGATTTGGAAAGATGCGCGACACGAAAAGCTTTGACACAGGAAAGAAGCAAAAAGGGAGAGAGATGAAGAACAGAGGAGCGGGAGAAAGAAGCAAATGTAGAGATATGGGGAGAGATAGAGAGCAGGGAACCTTGCTGCAGCACTTCCTTTCGCCACCACAGTTCTGCCGGTCTCCACTTCCAACTATCTCATCAACACTCCGCTTCTTCAGCTCGGCAGAGCGGGAGAAAGAAGCAAATTAGAGATAGGGAGAGAATGAGAGCAGGGAACCTTGCTGCAGCACCTCCTTCCGCCACCGCGGTTCTACCTGTCTCCACTTCCAATTGTCTCATCAACACTCTGCCTTCTTCTGCTCTGCAGGGTGGCATCCCTCTTGAGCATCTTTTTGGTTGTTCTCCTGACAACTCGGTGCTTTGTTTGCTTGGTTGTGTTTGTTTCATTCTTCTTGGCCCCCATGAATGCACCAACCCGACGGCTCCATTTAGTGTCTTCTTTGTCTTTTGCCCTTGTCCACCCATCCCATTGTGTCTGCACATACTCCTATGTGGACCCCTCGCCGCAGTTCGCACCTCGTTCATCCCCTGAGACTACTCATGTTGTGGACCCCTCACAGCAATCCTCACCTCATTCGTCACCTGAGACTCCACTGATGGTTCCTTGTATTTGACTCTACTTTCCCTTCCAATACGCTTGTCGTCCGCTTACCGAGAATTCCTCCGTTGTGCCTACTCCAAACGTGCCGCCTTCTCTTGAGGCGCCATCTTCGACTGATGAGCCATCTTCATCGACTACTACGTCCCCTTCTGTTGGCGATGCACAGCCTCCTCCTGAGCCTACTTATGGCTTTTGTGCTCATCCACTTCTGGTTGTTGACCGCTATAGCTTTGTTAGCGTTGCTCTTCTCGAGACGACTTCTTATCGTGATGCTATATTATTCATCCCAAATGGCAGCATGCCATGGCATAGGAGCTTGCTGCCCTTGATCGCATTGGCACATCAATCTTGTTTATTTCCTCCCTGTGTTCGTCCCATCACTTGTAATGGGTTTACAAGGTTCGTCTTGTGGCCCATCAGCCCATGGCTTTAAGGGACACGATCATGACTACAATGGGAATTTGCACATGTGGCCCACATGACCATTGTCTGCACCCCTTCTCAGTGTGGCATCTGTTCGCCACTGATTTGTATCTCAACCTGATGTCACTTATTAATGTTGAGCTGCGTGAGGCATTTTGTTCCTCACGGTATGGTATTCTGTCTTCCCCGCTCTCTATATGGCCTTAAGCAAGCCCCTTGTGCCTGGTTTTAGCGCCCCACCTCAATTTTCACTATTGTTGGTTTTACGGCAAGTGATCATGATCATGCACTATTTGTCCACCACTATGTCAATGACATGATCATCATGGGTGATGACTCTGAGTAGATTGCCTTTGTTGGAGTTGTGTCGAATATTGTGTACAAGGTAGGTTACAGTTGGACTTGTAGTTGTATTGTGTTTATATAGGATATGGAGTCGTGTCCTAATAGGACGCTTGTATCCTAGGCCTCTCATATATAGCGGGGGTAGACACACGATGTAACCTATGCCAACATAATAGCACAGGCGCGCAAGGGGGAGCCGACGGCATGTGCCGGCGCCCAAGTGGTCGGTGTGCGGTATTGTGACGGTGTCACGGGGAGGAGCACTCGTAGTCAGGCCCCGGGGATGTAGCCATATCGGCGAACCTCGTTAACACATCTCGGTGTCGTGCTCGTGTGATTACTTGGTCCTCGGATGATCGACGGTACGCCTCGGATTTTATTCTAACAGCCTTTGCGATTTGCTTTGATAGCTTAATACATTAAAACGATGTTTTAATACTTTTAACTAACATATGTGGATAATGAATGCTCATTTCAAGTTATATCTGATTTCCGTGGAAAACTAATTCAAGGAGATCCAAACAAGAATTACAAGGGATATCAACACTTCAAGAACCACTCGATATCTAACTTCGAGAGAGTAAATTACAAAAATATAGATGTTCCGCTTGTGTTTACCAATCACTATATCAAGAATTTTGGAATAAAAAAGTCAAACCCTACAACTGCAGTTTGTTGGTTTAATTTCACATTTCCCCAAGCATTTAACTTGTTATCAAACTTTTATTAATACCTTCATAGTTACACATACAAATGAGTACGCCTACAAAATACCCATATCATATTGCTAACTGTCAATATATATATTACCAGCCACCTAGGTGTACGTATTACCAGCCACTTGTCGTTGTTTAATAGCACTGTTAGGTTCTAGCATTCAATACCTGTTTAGCATCAAATTATTTAATCCAAGTAAAGCCCATGGAAGGGATCACGTGGATTTTGGAAAGCAGTTCCAAATTGTTAGGGGTGAAAATACGAATAGTTTCAAGTCTTGATGGCTTCCCTCGTCTATTAGGTTATTTCATCTTTCAGAACCAAAGGGACATGCATTGGGGTTCTAATTCTACACATATCCATCACGTCCCCACATACATAACTTGGTGAGCAGTGGTTGTGGTGGCGGCGGGGACGAGAAGCGGCTGCGTCGTTTGATCAGCTATCTGCAGTGGCAACAATGGCGTCAACAACCATCCTTTCTTATATCATCGCATCCTTTCACGTTTCATCATCGAGGTAACAGTCCAGGTACAAATCCACTTTTTATTAGTTTATTTGAGTTCTTGTGTTCTATGCATTCGGTGTGATCAAAACTCAAAGAAAAAAGATCTATAATAGTATCTTCTGCTAATTCTTTGGCTATCTGCCCATCAAGATGGATACGTGAGCCCAGCTAGCTGCTCCATCAAACACACAACAGCGTATGTCAGTCTAGCACATATGCAGGTAGCAGCGCACAAGAACCCAGCTTGAACTTATATGGGACACTCATGGTTCATGCCGGCGTCAAGGACGCACTCGCATGGCCGCTTGTGAGCCTATGGTTCAGAGGAAATGACTCTACAACATGCAATGAGGCTATGTTCTTCTCAGTATGGTGATCATGACAAACTGGAAGCAGTGTTCTTCTCAGTGTGGTGATTAGTTAATTAGTTCGAGATATTAGTCCTGGCCTCCTGGGTAGTGGTGATTAGAAACTAACTTGATCTATATGGTCCTGGGTAGTGTTGATTTGTAACTAGCTTGATCTGTATGGTCTTGGGTAGAGGTTAATCACCTGCACATGAGTTCAGATTTACAAGCCAAAAGGACTCCAAGGCAAAATAAAATTTAAGGAACATTAGGTTGTTCTCTGTTTGTAATTGGAATTAATTTTCAGAAATAATACAATAGCTGTCACTGTTGTAGCTAGAAGAGTCATGTAAAGTCTTGCTATCCCCTCAATATCCAATTGAAACAAGAATCATGCTGTAGTGCTGTTGTAAATTAAGCACCATTTACCATGTTATGCATGTTAAAAGAATTCATGTCACCTGTTATTTAAAATTTACCAGACTCTAGTGTCTATCCATTGTCATTCTGGATTTGGTTCCCTCGTGTGATCTCTACTGCTTTCTCTTTTTTGTGTCACGCGATTGTTGAAGATATCATGAAAATACAGTGTTCTGGTCACCTATTTGCAGTAAAAGGTTCTTGCATCCGCTAAAACTTACTCCCTCCGTCTGGAAATACTTCTCATCAAAATGGATAAAAAGGGGTGTATCTAGAACTAAAGTATGTCTAGATACATCCCCTTTTCTTCATTTTGATGACAAGTATTTCCGGACAGAGGGAGTATTGGCAACATCTTCAGTATAGTCGTTGTTGGCAACATATTCAGTATTTCCGGACAGAGGGAGTATTTCCGGACGGAGGGAGTATGTGATGAACTTATTTCTTTTTAAAGAATTTCCGTGTTGGCAACATCTTCAATATAGTCGTTGATTGCTTTTCTTTACTACTACCTACGTCCATGTTTAATGCCCCCCAGACCAAAACGCAGGTACCAAGACGTCTCAGCGCATAGTAACCCACAAGAGTCTAACCAACAATGGCATGTAAAATCCCTCTCCGCGTCCCATTAATTCTCTGTTTGCTCCTCCTCTTAATGCGCTGCGGCCGCTCGCTAAACAAAAAGCATGTGTTGGCTGCATGCAAATGACTATCCGCTCACCTTGCTGCATGCCGCCGTTGGCAATAACTACCGAGAGCACTGACCAATAGAAAAGAACGAGTGTTTTGCATGTGGCCTTTTAAATCAGGACGTGCCTAACCTGCTCACGGGACTAAAAAATCTGGACGGAAGTAGTATCAGTTAAAAGAAACGTCTTTCATACATTTATTTTTTAAAACAATTCATACGTTGACGTGTGTATGACTACCTTTGTTCAGGTGCACGAGCTGGTCCAGCCCTTAAATAATTAATTGGCAAAATTATGAACTTGTCTTGTATTAGTTTCTGGCATGCTGTGTTGTGCTGGGAGTATTGTTGCTCTCAACATTGTTGTTCTCATGTGGAAGGACATGCGGTGCCCCCATGTGTGGTTTTGGTAATTGATGACATTCTCTATGGACTAATGGGTGCATTGAGTTATATTTAAAGGATTTGTACATAGGCATTTCTTGAAGTCCATGTGTTGGTTTCAAGGAGTTTATGTGTTGACCAAAATGCTATTAAGGAATTATCCAAAGATTGGTCGTGTGAGTGTTGAGCTTATTGCAAGCATGTCTTGAAGAAGAAGATTGTGTGATCATTCATATTTACCTTCAAGACATCATCCAAATGAAGAGAGTTGGAAAGATTCAAGGTTGATCAAGACTAAGTCAAGAGTGAATCAAGTTGATCAACTCACAAAGCGTAAAGGATGTACCGAGAGGGATCAAGTGATCCCATGGTATGGTAAGCATTGTCCATTGCACTTTGTGTACTAACCCATGGTCTATATGTGAGTTCTATGTGGGGTTAGGTACGTGTCCATGGGCTTGCGTCAAGACGAAGATATCATACAACCCATGGAAAGGATGACATCAAGTGGTGATTGTCATCAAGATTGCCGTGTGCAAGTTCAGGTGGAGCATCACGAAGAATGCTAAGCTTGAAGTTGCTCATGCTAGACTCCTTGAGGATTTTGAGCACCTCGAAAATGGCTCAAGAGTCATCAAGGGTGAGCTCATCAAACTCACCGAGTCTCATGCACAACTTAAAGCCTCTCATTCAAAAGAGCTTGTAAAGTTGCCTTCTCCTCTTGCTATTATTGATGATGCTTGTGCTACTAACTCTATTACATGTGAAGCATCCATTTTGAAGAAGAATGTTGAGCTACGAGCTCAACTTGAGTTGCTATCTAGCAATTATGGGAAATTGGAAGAAAGCCATGAAAAGCTCTCAAACTCTCATGATGATCTTCTAGTATCCCATAATGTGCTAAAGATAGCTCACGAGGCCATGATTGCTAAGGTAACATCTAGTGAGCCTCTTGTAGACACTAGCACTACTTTTAGTCGAAAATGCTAGATTGCCTTGTGCTAGTCCTCGCGATTCTTCCATGCATAACATTGGTACATCTTGTTGCTCTAACGACGAAGCTTATACTTCCTCTAGTGCTTGTGTTGAAACTAACCATGTAGAGGAAATCAAAGAGCTCAAGGCCCAAGTCACTTCTTTGAAGAAAGATTTGGAAAAGTGTCATGAAAGGAAGGCCACACTCAACAATATCTTGAGTGTACAAAAAAACCAATGACAAAGGTGGACTTGGATTCAACTCCAATAAGAAGAAGAAGTCCAAGAGCAACAAGAAGAAGGGCCAAAAACAAGTCAAGATCATTTGCTTCAAGTGCAAAATTGAAGGGCATCATGTTAGATCTTGCCCTTTGAAGAAGAAGGCCATTAGTGACAAGCAACAAGGGAAGCGGCCACAAGTTCACTCTCATTCTCAACCTCAAGTTGAAGAAAGGCCTTTTCCCAAGAAAACTCAAGCTAATGCTTCTCAAGTTGAGAAATCAAGTGAGAAGAAAGTAAAGAGTAGACGTTGCTACCTATGTCGTGAAAAAGGTCATGTCGCTTCTTCATGCACGAATGGTACCTTATCCAACCCTACTCTAATTGATGATATCTATTCTCTTGGGAAGGATAAGGTTGACAATGTATTTGCCAAATTTGTTGTTACTCAAAATGGTGTCAAAAAAAGAACCATTTGGATAGCCAAGCCTATTGTGACTAACCTCTTAGGACCCAACTTGGTTGGGGACCAACTAGCTCATACTTGATCAATAGGTGTTGTTGGAGGTCATTGGAGACTTGGCTACATTATGAAGAATTAAGGGGTCTTCATCATTCATATTGCCTCAAGCCAAGTCATTTGGATTATCAAGTTTCCATCTCATATCCAATGTGCCTCCTTGCGGTAACTTGTACTTAAATTGTTTACACTGAAAGTTATTTGCCCCTTTGCATGTTTTAGTTTTCTTCCTTGCATGTGTTTGTATATGTTGTGTCTCCAAATTGCTTATCTTGAGTAATCAAGTATATGTATGTTGGTTTGCACTTCATGTACATGTGTGTCGTTCGTTGAGCCTTTGTGCATCTTGGTTGTATCTTAGTTGGCTCTTGTGAGAGATTAATGGAATATCCCATTATGGGGGAGTGATGTGCTTTGTGCACCTCACAGTCCTATAAATGTGTGGACATGAGTAATACCATCTAGTATTGATATTACAAGATTATCTAGTCGCTATGTGGTATGTCTTCTCATCAGAAATTCAAATTCTAAATAGTCCATTAATTATCTCTTGTTGGATCCTTTTAATTGCCTCTTGTCTATCTTTAATTGGTATCACATTATGGGGGAGTAATGTGCTATGTGCATATTACAAGCCTAGAAAATGTGTACATTTGAGATATTGTCACCTAGAATTGATATTGTAAATTATCTTGTTCCTAGGTGGCATGTTAGCTTTACAAGTTGCAATTTGCTTGTGTTTGGAGTGAAGATGATGTTGGATATCTTTGCTTTCTACCAACGGGAATTATTTCCAAATACTTCTTGTCTTATGACAATTGGTATTCACTTATGTGCGGTAGAAATTATTGATCATCTTTACATTGACCTTTGCTTTTATTTGCCTTGTCTCTTGCCTAGGAATGTATCAACTCCCTTTGTCTTCCATAACACTTGTGGATCTTGTTTGTTTCTTGATCTTGTCCAGTTTTTCTAGATATAGTGAAAGTGGTGATCCCACCTTGTGCATTTTGTATTCAAATGCAAATTCTCTATAATGCACTAGTCTTGGGGGAGTTATCATATTTTCTATAAAACACTCATCTTGCGATCCTTATCAAGTGTGTGTTGGTGGAAGGCAATCCATTTTCGTTTTGGTACTTTGTGCCATCATGAAACTTTGTCGAGAGCTTGGTTTGTTTGGAACCATCCTCTCTTTTGGGAGTTTGATATTTTTTTATTTTGAGTGTATCAATGGATATCTCATTCCTTGATGTATCTTTTATGGATATCCTTCAAGTGAAGAAAAGATACCAAAAACTCCACATAAATATGTGCATAAATATATATTTTATAGGGGAACTCCACCAAGTCTCAAATTGGATGAGATGTGCATGAAATTCATTTTCATATCTATATGCACATATTTATGTGGAGTTTCTCCTATGTGTTGTTGGTTCTTTAACTCTTTCGTCCCAATGAGTTTGGGTACCATTTTGTTTGTGTTGTTGTTCTAGGAACAAGTGGAGATGCATTGGATGCTCGGCTCACTCACAAGGAAGGTGTTGTCATCATGTGCTTATTGGAGTCAAGCTAGGATGATCAATGAACTACTTTGTACCTTCAATTGGTATCTACTACATCCTTCCAATGTTATCTCGGTAACAAGTATCTTCATATACTTCATGCACACATTTCTTGCATCAACCTTGTGTAGGTTGTATCATGGCATGTTATCCATTCTTTCTTGTGATACTTGTTTCCTTTCTCAAAGCATCCCAACAATGATTTGTTGCTAGTTGTGATGTCTTTTATGTTCGTGTGGTTGGAATTCATTTATATACAGTAAGACAATATCTAGCCATGTGCTATGCTCTCAAGCAAATATCTTATTGGTATATGTATGACTTCCTTTTGGATATCTTGTTCCTTCATGTTGTAACTATTTCGGGTGTACATCCTTCTTTGTAGATATATATCATCATGATTTCGTCTAGCTAGAACCTTATACACTTGAGAGAAATTACATCTCTAGATGATATCCTTTCTTTCACGTCCACCTTGTCTTTCTTTTGTTATTTCTTGGGTGGCTCCGTGAAAGCTTTTGCGTTGAGTGCGTGTCTTATCTCGTTGCATCTTGATGCACTCTTGTGTGGTGAAGATCATTTAGCTCATGCTTATCTTTACGAGGCTTTTGCCATCTTAATTGGTATCCCTTGTCTTGATGAGGCTTTCATCTTATATCTTCACCACGGGTTGTCACAAGCATAGGTTCTCTATTTGCTTATTAGTAAGCTTGTGAACCCATTTGCTAGTTGTGTGTGGGAATGATAGGCCTTGCACTGTGTGCCTCATTCTTTTAAGACTTTATTGATGCTTGATGCTCATCCGTACATTAGTCTTCTCAAGTGCATTGCCTTGACTCACACACATTTTTTTGGTTGAGCCCATTCTTAAGTTGCCTCTTTTACATGTTGCTCAACCATGTGTTTGTTGCTTGTGCTAGGCTTTATTTCCTACATGCTCACTTTCTCTTGCAGTGAATTTCTATTGGTTTTCGAGGAGTGATGATCCTATTTTGTGCACTTGGTATCCTAATGCAAATATTCTAAGGATTGCACAAATCATGAGGAGCTTCACTAGTGTCTTTAGAACACTCTGTTGCTTTCTTGCACTTGTCGTGAGGTTCTATTGATCTTGGGGGAGTGACGATCCTATTTTGTGCTTGGTGTATCCAATTACAAAACTAAATTGTGCACAAATCATGGGGAGCTTCTCTAGTTTCTCTAGAACACTCCTTTGTTCATATCATAATATATTTTATTCATGTGGCACGTAGGATCATTGGTCTAGTTGGTTCAATTGGTATCTTTTGATAGCTTGCTTCAATTGGTATCTTTTTTATTGCTTGATTGCTTGTTTCTCTCTTTGTTATGTCTTTGTGCCATATCTTTCTTTTGCAATCTTTGGGCCCCAATATAGTTTATCTTCCTCCAAGTATTTACAGTTGGATATGTGTATTGCTTTCCTCTCTCTTGTTGAGAAATACACAATTTTTGGAAGACCACAATTTATATCGGCCTTCTAAGCCTTTCGCCCATTTTGGCAATCAATGCCAATGGGGGAGATGTTTCAGAGAGTTTTGTGGAGAAGTTAAGAGAGCTATTTCTTCTTGCTTTGGTTTTTGTCACCTTAGCATTTTCATCTCTTACTCATGCATTATTGGTTGTTGCATTGCATGGTGATGCATATTTCCTTATATAAACTCTCTTGAAAGTGATTGTCATCAATTACCAAAATGGGGGAGATTGAAAGGACATGCGGTGCCCCCATGTTTGGTTTTGTAATTGATGACATTCTCTATGGACTAATGGGTGCATTGAGTTATATTTAAAGGATTTGTCCATAGGCATTTCTTGAAGTCCATATGTTGGTTTCAAGGAGTTTATGTGTTGACCAAGGTGCTATTAAGGAATTATCCAAAGATTGGTCATGTGAGTGTTGAGCTTATTGCAAGCATGTCTTGAAGAAGAAGATTATGTGATCATTCATGTTTACTTCAAGACGTCATCTAAACAAAGAGAGTTGGAAAGATTCAAGGTTGATCAAGACTAAGTCAAGAGTGAATCAAGTTGATCAACTCACAAAGCGTAAAGGATGTACCGAGAGGGATCAAGTGATCCCATGGTATGGTAAGCATTGTCCATTGCACTTTGTGTACTAACCCATGGTCTATGTGAGAGTTCTATGTGGGTTTAGGTACGTGTCTATGGGCTTGCGTCAAGAGGAAGATATTATACAACCCATGGAAAGGATGACGTCAAGTGGTGATCGTCATCAAGATTGTCGTGTGCAAGTTCAGGTGGAGCATCACGAAGAGATCAAGGGGCTTGAAGCTTGCCATCCATTGTGGTGTCAATGGACTTGTGAAGATGTGCTGAAGAGTGGCTCACTCATAGTGGAGTATGGGGGAGCAATCATCTAGTCTCCATCGACCCAACGCAATCAAGAAAGGTGGTCCATCTTGAGGAGGACAAAATCGTCATCATCTAGCTCAAGTGGATCATGTGCAAGACAAAGGTTTGCCCTTGATAGGTTTTCTATTTTACCGGTCTCATGGTGGTAGTTGGGAGACCGGGTTATAGGATCGTTCGCCGTACTATCAAGGGGGGCTCTCAAGTTGGTAGCTTGATCGTATCGTTAGTAGAGAGCTCAAACCATTGCATCCTTGTATCATGTTTCTTGGTTCTTGTTTAGTTCTCTTTGTGAGTCTTAGAGTTTATGGTCATCTTGATGACAAGCTCGAGTTCATCAAAAACGGAGTTCACATGCCTCTTCTTTTGCATTTTTGGTGTTGTAGTTTTTACCGGTCTTATTTGAGGAAGGGTTCTCACCATTTTATCTTGGGACTTTTCTAATTTACTTCTTATTGTTATTTCTATCAAGATTGTGTTATTCCTTGTCGCTAGCTTTTCAACAAACTTGGTTTCGTTGAATTTGGAGTCCGTTTGCAAAAGTTGTGGTAGTTTTGGTGTTCTGAAAAGGCTGCAGCGGTACTACTGCGGACAGGAGCGGATGTAATTTTTTACTACCGCTCCCAAGTCCAGCGGTGGTAGGCACGGATGTATTTTTTTAGTACCTCTCGCAATCAGTAGTACCGCTACCCTTAGCGGTAGTACCGCTACCCTTAGTGGTAGTACCGCTACCCCTAGCGGTAGTACCGCTCTGTGCGGGCTGTGAGCATAACGGTTGGATTTTTTCCCACCTATAAAAGGGGATCTTCTTCCCCAATGAACTTTATCTCTTGAGCTCATGTTCTTCCCCCATTGTTGACCTTCTTCGAGCTTGCTAACTCTCAATCCCTCCATGGATTCTTGCTAGTTTTTGAGGGAAAAGAGAGAGGAGATCTAGATCCACACTTCCACCAATCACTTTCTCCTCTATGTGAGGGGAGCCCCTTGGGTCTAGATCTTGGAGTTCTTGGTGTTCTCCTTCTTGTTCTTCCTCTCATTTTCCTCCCTAGCATTAGTTGCTTTGGTGGGATTTGAGAGAGAAGGACTTGGGCACTCTGTGTGCCCTTGCCATTGCATTTGGTGCATCGGTTTGAGTTCTCCACGGTGATACGTGGAAGTTACAAGTTGAGAAGCTTATTACTCTTGGGTGCTTGGTGCCCTTGAGCTTGTTCCTCTTGGGTGCTTGGGCGCCCTAGACGGTTGGTAGTGTTCACAGCTCAATCATTGTGGTGTAAAGCTCCGGGCAAGCGTCGGGGTCTCCAATTAGGTTGCAGAGATCGCCCCGAGTAATTTGACGGGTACCAGTGACCGCCCCCAAGGGTTGCCAAAGTGTACGGGTTCGGTGACCGCCCCCAAGGGTTGCCATTTGTTCGGGTTCGGTGACCGCCCTCAAGGGTCCCTTAGTGGAATCACGACATCTTGCATTGTGCGAGGGCGTGAGGAGATTACGGTGGCCCTAGTGGCTTCTTGGGGAGCATTGTGCCTCCACACCGCTCCAAACGGAGATTAGCATCCGCAAGGGTGTGAACTTCGGGTTACATCATCGTCTCCGCGTGCCTCGGTTATCTCTCACCCGAGCTCTTTACTTATGCACTTTACTTTGTGATAGCCATATTGTTTCTTGTCATATCTTGCTATCACCTAGTAGCAACGATTACGAGTCGAACGACTAGTCTAGACTAGTCGCTCGACTAGTCTATGAGTCGCAAACTGGCTGTCGACTCGGTTTCTCGTGTAGACTACTTTTATGAGTCGAGCCAGTCATCGACTAGTCGATGACTAGTCCAGACTAGTCGACATGTTCGAGTCGAACGACTCAAAAAACTGGGGCAGTATAAATACGATGCCTCATCCCGTGGGAGACCTAATCCTTTCTTCCCCCCCCTCACCTGGACGCGCTGCCGGCTGCTGGACGCGCCCGTCGAGCCCTCCCCGCATCGTCGGCCGCTGGACGCCCGCCGCCGCGGATCTGAAGCTCCACCGTCGCCTTCGTCTCGCGCCCCTCCTCACGCCGCCGGCCCCTCGTGCTCTTCTCCTCTTCAGGCAGGTGAGCCTCAGTGCTGCTCTACCTCGCTGCTGGACTGCTGGTGCTGCTCTGCCTTGCCCCTCCTTTCTCCTCCTCTTTCTTCTTGGCTTGCCGCTGTTGTTGCTCTGCTTCGCCGTTGGACTGCTGGTGCTGCTCTGCTTGCTGTTGGTGCTGCTCTGCTCGCAGATAGACTGCTGGTGCTGTTGTGCTTGCTGCTAGTTGCTGGTGCTGCTCTGCCTCAGTGACTCCACTTTGCTTGTTTCAATTGTATACTGTACTTGTATATTTATAGTGTAATACGACATACTACTACTAGGTATTATTAGTTATGTACTGTAAGTTTAGTGCTACAGTACCATGTCGACTAGTCTAGCACTAGTCTAGACTAGTCTATGAGTCTCAACCTTGGAACGACTCGTCGACTCTTCGACTCGTAAACGTTGCCTAGTAGTTTATCTTGCTTAGCTTAAGTTGTTGGTGCACATAGGTGAGCCTAGTTGTTGTAGGTTTTGTGCTTGACAAATTAACCGCTAGGTTTATTCCGCATTTGTTCAAGCCTAAACCGTAATTATTTTAAAGCGCCTATTCACCCCCCAGGCGACATCCACGATCTTTCATGAAAGCAAGTTAGAATTGATATAACTTCGCATTATAGTTCTCTCTATCTTTCTTGTGCTGGTCTTGTTGCTTATGTACTTGTCAACTTCTTGTGCATGAATAATTTGTGGTGGTTGGCACAAAATCTTGATCCATGTAGATAACATCTGATAGTTAAACTTGGTTTACCAATGCAAATGGTACATATGGTTTAACCGAATGGGAGATGTTAGCAGGAATCTCATAGTGGCAGGGATTCAACCCCCCAGAAACCGAATTGGTGGGGTGGCCAAGTGGGGATCACCCAATCCCTTAGTGGAACTATTCCCCTGCAACCGAACATTAGCCTAAGGGTGGGAGTACGTACTCCCAGGAGTACAAAAGAGGAGCTCTAGGACAGAACGAAATCATATACTCTGGGTACAAGGCACAGTGAGATAAGGACTAGGACGGAGCGAAGCTGGGGTGCAAGGAAAAGCGACCTAGATTTCATAATTGTGATTTTAGCATGCCAGAGAAACACATCAACATGAACAAAAGAAATTAGCTAAAAGGGGTTATGAGTATTGCAGCCATTACCACTTAATCCAACAATAAACATAACAACAAAAGTTGGCATCCATAGTAAATACATACCTGCACATTACCAATAAGAAGGGCAAATAAGAATAACCCGATATCGAGACAAAAACAACAAACAAATTCTCCCATGTGTAAGTACTTGTTTTCAGATTTTGACCAAGAGAGCTGTGATAGGTAAACCAATACATAAATAAAATATCGAATTCAACATTCCTTGATGGAGTACAAACTCTAAGTTGATAGCAAGAAAAATGTGATAAATAGTTAAGGGAGGGGCTAAACCTTAGACTTTGCAGACCCCACCAAAAGCAATAGAAAAATTTCTCAAAGAAACTCGTCGATTGTGAAACAGTTCGGAGAGCCGGTAGGTAAATTCCAAAGGTTGGGTCTATATCGTCGCTGCCATTTGTCAGACAGACATTTTGCAGGAAAATAGTGTCTCTAGCTGTATTACTCCCGCAATATAAAGATGCAAAGTTACAGTTTATCTTGCCACATTCTTTTCTCCAGCAGGTATCTTCTCGTTGAATGGAAAGAAGGTACCAAAGGGCTCCAAACACCTACAAGCAGTTAGTATCTTGAGTATGGCTATCAGCTAACCAAATATATGCAAATAATTGCAAGTCATCTAGAGATTAACCCTCTTGTGAAGAAATTAATCATCATAGTATACAGGCTGATTTAGAATCATTAAGTTATTCGGGAAGATATTGCTTAGTGAACTAGTATTTTCTTGGGAGTGGAGGTACAACCCCACCACCTGGGTTCAAATCCTCACGGGCTAATAATTGGGTTTTTATTTATAGTTTTATACTACAAGGGCTTCTCCTATAGTTTTTTTTAGGGAAAGGATAGCAAATTATATAATCTTAGGAGAATCAGAAATACAGTCCAGTTGCACACACTAGTGCTGCTAAGTCAGCTGGGAGAGGATTGTGCCACATAATCTCCATTATGCAGTTCTCTTTCGAGAAAAAACAGTATTTGATTGGATAAGATGTTCAGCGCATCAACGTTTCCAAATCACCATCAAACCAGATCAGATATTCCAGGTATATGATCCAAAAGTGTGAGCGATACGGGAAACAGGGTCCCCCGGGCTCACTAAAGATGGGCCTAACACAGCACCACGAAGCTCAAGGAAAGGGAGGGAAACCTTGCTGTGGGCTCCCCAAGCACAAAGGCATCCGGCGTGCAAGAAGCCCAGGAAGGTGGTTGGGGTCCTTTCCGACCACCCGAACTCCCCCGAGTACCAGCTCTGCTCTTGTGGGCCCTTCGGGGGACCCACCAACTGGTGAAGTATCAATACATGTCTGACTGGCTCTCTTCGGGTTTTGGTTCGAACCCAAGGGCCGACCGGCACATTAAATGTTACCTGCATACCTACGATACCCTACATTCTATAGGGTATGACTATGACGATGAACAGTAAGCCGGTTCGCATCATTCTGAGGCGATACAGCCTGCCCATGTATCAGAAAAGTGACAGGCGCAACCCACCTTTCTGACTACAAACCCAATTGGGGGCGGCACGTCTCTCCACCACTGATGGGTGGGACCCTGCAAGCTGTGGGCGGATGAACGACTTGTTTTTGTCAAACACCACCTGTGCACGCCAATCTATTTTCTGACGGACCCGCATGGGCTGTGCAGACTACACTGTTCAGTTTGTTTGTGACATATTTTGTAGCAGGCCATTGTGGTGCCCCCCGTCTTTTTATAAGAGGGGACCAAAGCCATGCAAAGGGTTCACATTTTGGAGAAGCATAGCTCTACAGTAGACTAGCGCTCAACACTTCAGAGGAAGAAAGAGAGGAAGAGTTCATCCTGTAATCATACATATCAACATCAACAGATCAAGAACACAAGCAGGACATAGGGTGTTACACCTCGCGGTGGCCTGAACCTGGGTAAAAAAAACATGTTCTTTGCTGAAGTGATTTGAAGTGTTTTAGCCCCTGGCCGAACAAAGAAAAGAGGGATATCCCAGGTCTTCGATATCGACGAATTCCCCGTCTGACATCTGGCGCGCCAACTAGGGGGCTAAGGCTTCAGGTCTCTTCAGATCATCTTCATCAACCATGTCCTCATCTGCGCAAAGACCGAAGCACTCCGGCGCAGCTGGCGAAGCCCCCTCAGACGGTGTTGCGCCATCCGGCAGCCAGCTCCCTTTGGGCACTCACTGGTCGGCATGTCGCTGGCAGAGTTCGAATACGGGACCCAAGCGTCCGCGCTACATAACGCGTGTGTCCTTCAGCACTTTCCCGTTCCGATGGAGGAGACTCCTAAGAGTTTTTGGCTCCAGAAAATTGTTGGGTTGGTGGGCATTGCCCGTCGCCAAGAGGCCCCCGCGTTCAAACAAGACTTGTGTCCTCCCGCCCCGGCACCAACAAGGGTCTTCCATCGCTTTTCCCGCCAAGCCTCGCTTGACGAGACCAAGAACACCGCTCCAGGCCCCATCTCACGATCACTGCTTTCGCTCCTGTACGTGCCGAGGATCTTCGTGACACCCCCTACAGCAAGAGGAAGTCCGATGCCCCCCAAAAATGGACTAATGAGTGGTGCCCTGCGCACCTCTCTGATAGACATGCCCTCTTGGACTGGCGAGACACCAAGGCATTCGCCGGTAATCGACGCTGAGCACGCCGTGACATGAAACGCGGCACAGGGTTGTACGAACAAGCGCCATCTGTGCCACGTACACGGCGAGGATGATGCTCGCCATGGCCAAGACGACTTCTTTAGCTCCCACGGATCCAAGGTTGTGGCGTGCATCCATGGGGGCGCCTGCATGCCCACTTCACGTCAGACAACTCAAGCTGTTGGCACGGGCGGTTAACCTAGTACTCCCAAGCGTCGAAGCATCCCAACCTCGGGGAGCGAGGCCTCTCCATCTTCAAGCTCCTCAAGAAGTCAGATCCCTTCGAGTGGACCCCCGAGGCTGATCAGCTGCTCCAGAACCTCAAGCGGTATCTCACTTCTCAACAACAGCGGTTCCTCAGGTCTTGGTGCCACCAAGACCTGAGGAACCGTTGTTGTTGTACATCGCCGCCACCCCCCCGATGCCGTAAGCGTCGTCCTGGTGGTGAGTCCTGGTGGTGAAGCGGGAGGAGACATTGAGGCCCAACCATGTGTCAGGATCCCCGGCTTAATCGGCATCAACTCTTAGCGCCGGATCCGGGCTACCAATGCATCCAAAGGAGACAACTATCATCAAGCAAATCTCTAAGCCTAGGCTCCCCTCCAGCCTAGAGCCAATGGCCGGGCCCAACCTCCCTTCCAGCCCCAAACTAATGGTTGAGCCCGAGCTCTCATCCGCATTGGCGCATGAGCCCGAGCTTCCACCCACCCATGCTCCTTTCCAACAAAAAACAGGCGACCAAGCCCAAGCAAGCTCTCATCTAGGCTGGTGTCTGAGCCCGAGCTCTCATTCGACCTCGAGCAAACCAAAGAGCTCGAGGAAGCGTCTCCGACTCTAGGACGGGTTGTACAACGTCCTGTCTACTTTATCAGTGAAGTCCTGCGTGATACCAAGTCGCGGAATCCAAAGATCCAGAAGCTGCTCTACGCGATCTTGGTCGCATCAAGAAAGCTGCAGCATTATTTCCAAGCCCATAAGGTGTCCGTCGCCACATCCTTCCCGCTCGATCACATCTTTCACGACCACGAGACCATCGGCCGCATTGTAGAATGGGTGATCGAGCTCAGGGAGTTTGACCTTCATTTGATCAGCTCCCATGCCATCAAAAGTTGTGCCCTTGCCGACTTTGTGGTGGAATGGACTCGTGTGCCCAAAGACAAGGTGGAAGAACTATTCGCGGCCCCAGGGCACTAGAATGACGAGCACTGGACAATGCATTTCGGTGGATCCTTCACGCTCCTAGGCATGGAGGCTACAGTTGTTCTCACCTCTCCAACGAGCGAACAACTCTAATACGTAACACAACAACTTTTCAAGGATGCTACCAATAACATGGCCGAATACAAGGGACTGCTTGCCAGCCTCCGGGCGGCAGTCTCCCTCGGAATCCGTTGCCTACTCGTCAAAGCTGACTCGCAACTACTCATCAACCAGGTGTCCAAGGAGTACCACAACTACTCATCAACCATATGTCCAAGCAGTAGCAATGCTTAGACCCACGGATTGCAGCATCCAAGCCCAGGTCAAGAAACTGGAGCGGCATTTCGACAGCCTGCAAATGCAGCACGTGAAGCGCCACGAGAACCGAATCGCTGACCACTTGTCGTGACTGGTTTCCCGTCAAGAGCCGATCCCCAGTTGGAACCTTTAAAGAAAGGCTCTTTCGACCGTCTGTCTTGACCGCCGATCAAGACAAAGGAGCTTCCACTTGCTTCGGCGAGGCTGCAGAGGTGTCGCCTTCTGCAGGGAATCAATAGATCAAGAACACAAAGCAGGCGTAGGGTGTTGCATGTCATGGTGACCTAAACCTGGGTAAAAAAAACTGTGTTGTCGGCTGAAGTAATTTGAAGTGTTTTAGCCCTGGCCGAACAAAGAAACACCGTCGACAAAAAGGTCACGATGCCATGCGAACCATTGTGCTTAGGAATAAACTTGCTAATATGTTGAACCTTTTACATATTTTATCTTAGAAAGTTTCGGCAGGTTAAAAAAAAGATTCATCTCACAAGTTGGGACATGTTCTGCTTTGAAGTTCGAAGAACAAGTTTACATGATAAAAACTAAGTGAAAAACAAGGACTGATTTGCACATAGTAGTGACCTTTAATCTACCAAGACATCGGCTTAAGACAAGATGTTTCTCACTACCACAATTTCATTGTTTGTGCATATGGTTTAGCATGTGGTAATCATAAAATGTATTGTGTGTTCCATAAAGAAAAAGAAAAAACAATATCCCATGTGCATTGGTTTGTGACATTGTTGTTTGCACTACCTCGAGGAATCAAAGTTCACAAACATAAATTTCGAATGCTCACTAGGAGAATATTTTTCGAAAACAAATCCTTATGGGCGTGTTTGGTTGCCTGCATTCGGTCCAACCAGGCCCACGCGGGAAGAATCCGGCCTGTTTGGTTGCCCGCATACACTATTGGGCCTGCATCGCACGAACTTTAAAGCACCTCTGGGCTTGTCTTGCTGGGAACGCTCAGATCGGCAGTTTCTCCAGAGCCAGGCCCGCTCGATGCACGTGAGCGGCAGGGACTGCACGCGCGGAGCCATGCTCGAGAAGCCGCGTTGCTTCCCGAAGCGCCGGCATACCCTCACCGCCCCCTCACCACTTCGTATCCCCTCTGCCCACTCTCACAGACGGCGGCGGTAGCGACGGCGTGCAGCAGATCGAAGAAGAGCAAGGCAACCACCGGCTTCCGCATCATCACCTTCGGCACGGCAATGGCGGTAAGCACTTTTTTCACCTCCTCACGTACTCATTTGCACTCAATCCGCGTTTAGGTTCAATCCGCGTTAGGGGAATGGGGAATCGAGGTAAATAGCCATAGGATTGATCATAACATCGTCATGAGTTTGTGGTACCGATGGATTTGAGGTTACCGATCGGGATTGAGTACAAGGGTAATGTGGATTTGGGAAAAATCTTACACAGTAGTTCTAGATCTTAGCCTAGGCTACCCTGGAGGCGTTTGGAGCGGCGGTTACCCTTGCCCTTGTTCTTCTCCTCGAGATGCACCACCGTCTCTTCTTGCTCGCCGGAGTCCAGATCAATTGGCATGCTTCGGTGTCCTGGCTCCGGCGCCCTTACAACCATCGCCACCGCAACTTCTTCTTCCACCTCCATCGCCACCACTTCTTGTTCCTCCTTCACCACCACCACAGTCCCTATCGTGAAGTACATTGCGGCACGATGGTCATGTGGACGCCTGTACTCTCTGTAGTTGGCCCCCTTGACCTCTGCCGGGCGTCGCCGGAGTCGGCCTAATTCATGGCCGAGCGAAGATGTCGATGACATAGCGCCCTTCGCTAGGTCAGGAATCAGCGTCTTCAACTCCTGCAAGGTGATCCTTGCCCCTCATCTTGAGTGCATCCCGATGCCCCTGGACTTCACCAAGCACTTCCCGGCGGTGCCGCAAGAGTTCAAGCTCAGGGCCAACACCGGTTGCTCATGGAGGGTGACTGTCCAGCTGATGGACGGTAGGGTGACCCTCGATCAAGGTTGGGCCCCCTTCGCCGCCATCCATCAGATCATGATCGGCTACATGGTGACGTTCAAGCTGCTCACTCCGGACATGCTCAAGGTCATCGTCTTCAACGACGAAGGCATTGAAGTGGTCACCAAGTGCAGCAAGCATGACGAGGCCTTCACCGTCAACGTCTAGGACTGCCCTTCCTATGCTCCATCTGGTTTAGTTTCTTATCGTACTGCTTTGCATCCAAACTGATATGTTTAAGTGTGATATGTTTAAGTGTGGCACTTTATTTAAACTGCGGCTAGCTATGGTTTAAACTATCTTCTGTTGTGAGTGTATGATTGTTTCTTCACGCCGTTGTGTGTTGGTAACCCCGCCAACAAGTTGAAGAGGTTACCAGACAATAGTTGTTGCATTGAACCAAACACCGAAGAGTTGCGTGATCCGAGCCAATGCAGGCAACCAAACGGTATGCCAAAATTGCTAGCCTAATGCGAGAGGCCTAAATGCGGGCAACCAAACAATGTTCAGATGTCGACTTTTGGCCTGTTTTCCTTCAACCAGGCTGGGTTGAGCCAGGCTGAGCTAGCCAGGCCCGGCTCCTACGGCAACCAAACACGCCCTATCTGTATCTACTAATTTATCCGTATTGATGTGAGATTGCATGATAAAATTCATTCGAGAATTATCTTCAGTCACAAGTAGAGGAGTTTTATCAAGCAATAATTATTGGGTTACCACTTAGGCTCTTACCATCAAGAAAAAACTATATACAATGAACTCAAATCAGCATGTATTCAGAATTCGAATTTATTAATTAAGTTTAGAGACAGAAAAGGGAAATAAATTAACTTGCATTCTTCTTACTAATTAGTGAGCGGAGCACTTACATGGCTAGCGAGCATATAAATTAAAAGGTTAAAAGCAGCACCAGCCCATGCGGTCTCTGTAATTATGCCAGCCGACCTTGTGATTTGAAGGTAGAGTGGTATTATTCGAACGAGTCGAGGCACGTACTGACATGTAACAATAACCATCAGTATATCTTTTGCCTCCATAACCTTGGAATCTTTGAGATGGGGTAGCACTAACAATACAAAAACCTGGTTATTGAAATGATGTCATTATTGTTACATATTTGTGACAAAAGAGATTCTAACGCAATATTCTGCATTTGTTTCATTCAAATTTAAGAATAGTATCACCCAGTTAAGAACAGTGACTGCATTCAACCTCTTTTTTATGTCATAGGTGGAAAGTATCTGCCCTTTTTGGCATGTTCTATAAGTATCCCAAAGCTTCAATCATACCAAGTAAATGAATAGTACAGTATTAGCTTATAACTCAGCATGTTAAATAAAGAATGCCCCAAGTAATTATTGTCTCTTATAATTCCCAGAGGACAACATTCCCTTGGTTGATGTTCTCTTATCAGCAGTTATAATTCCTGTGCATAACCACACTAAACATCTCATCTCATTGATGCGCTTGATTGCATAGATGCTCCATAAGTCCATATCTTTGTGCATTCTGGGCCATTAGGCCCCATAAATTTTAAGTACACTAAAATAGCTAACGGCAACAGTTCCTACTGCCTTCCTAATAAATCATACATGAGGAAACTAGTACAAAAGTGCATGCATACAACTAGTCTTATTGGATCCTAACAAAACCATAAGAGCTACAAGAAGCACATGATGTTCAACTGTTGCAGGTTAATGCAGAAAATGGCATACGAAGTACCTGAGGGAGGGGCATAACAGCTAAAAAATCAATCAGAAAGTATGTAGTTAGATAACGCTTTGCTATTGCAAAGGTGTCTTCAACCAAGACACCACGACCAAATACTCTGGAAGGAGCAACAAATCCTGTTCTGAACTGAAATATTATATGGAGCAAATAGAATATGTCTGTGAAGAAGCGCAGGATACTTGCAATGGTTGCCAACTTTTTGTCCAGATATAGGCAGTTCTTGACACCATCGATCACTGGGATATAAAAGAATAGTGGGTCCACAGAAACTGCAATTAGACATGATATCACAAATATCTTGTTCCATCTTTGCAAAAATGGCCCTTGAGGATCAAGAACTCTTGTTTTGGCCTTCCTTTCCTCAGGTGTTGATTTGTTCAGGGTTTCAGGGTGTGAACTGTTCCCAAAGAATGAGAAGGCTCCTAGAGTCTTATCCTTTAGTGAGTCAAATGCAGTATGCCTTCCTTCTGAAACTATCTTATCTGACCCGACAGAATACTCTGACCTCCAGTCATGAAACCTGACACACACACACACAAATAGCTAAGGCTACTTGTCAGAATAATGCGCAGGTATGGATTCTTATTTTGGCAGCTCTTTAGATATAATAACTCCGGAATCTGTCAAACATGAACTTTTTGTAAACCATAATGAAGCTGACCTCTTATGTTCCCAGTGGAGTAGGTTTTCCTTCGAAATATGAAATTTTCTATTTCTATTTTAAGACACCAAACACTCTTCAGTACAAGGGGAGCATAGAAACTAACCTCACATATCTCTCCTCTCGGAAAGCCATTCAGTCTGCCTAGCACCAGCAGATAAAACAGGACTAGGACCATGATGGGTCAAATCTTCAAGTGCAGCACTAAAGTATCATATCTCTGATGATCACAGCAAGAGATGAGTAAGCAACCTAGAAAGGCATCGACAGCGGGTCGTTATAAATTCTTTATAACATAAAAGTACAGTAAATGGGAGAAAAAAATCTTAGGGCTGAAGAATCAACGAAAGAAATTTAAACTGATCAACATGACCTTGTGTAGCCTGAGAAAATCCAACTGTTCAATTCATTATTTAAAGGGCTTGCTGTGAATACAAAAAAAATGCTAAGTCATCCTTTTTTTTCTCGAATACGCAGGAGTGTGCGTACTATATATTAAAGGAAGAGGATGGGGACAAGAAACCCTCCATGTTGGCGTTTACATGTTACAAAGATACATGAGAACCAACTCCACTGACACAGCCAAACACTAATCTAGCCTAATTCCTCCCCTCAGCCCACCGAACTAGCCCTCCGAGGATAGGCTCCACATCTCCTTTTAGGATGCCCGCTTGCTTCCATGCCCGTCCTTCGGTGTCAATTCTGTTTGCAAGTGCTCTAAAGGAGAGGGGGGCGCCCTCGAAGACAATCGCGTTTCGGTGCTTCCAAATTTCCCAGAGCACAAGAAGTAAGATGGCGCATGCTTCCTTTGCACCTTGGCCTTGAGTAGCAGTGACGGCACACCAGTCTCGCAGCCTCGAGCCCTGACTCGGCATCCACTGTGGCCTATGGAGAGCTCCACACATGATAGCCCATACTTCTCTGACGAGCCCAGAAGGAGATGATCGATGGTTTCCTCGTGCTGATCACAAAAGGGGCACGCGTCCTAATGATCCAGCCCGCGCCTAGCAAGTCTGTCTGAGGTCCAACATCTATTGTGCATCGCGAGCCAAAGGAGGAAGCGGCACCGTAGTGGGGCCTTGGATTGCCATGTGAATTGTGTTGTCAGCTCCACTTCACGTCCTGCGAACCTGGCATCATATGCAGAGCTCACTGAGTATTGCCCATTCGCCTCCCAGCTCCAAGTGATGCGATCATCCTGATGCGGCATGAGCACTGTCCTGGTAACCCGGTCCCAAAGGAGCATATATTCGTTTAGCTGCTGTCCAATGAGGTCGGGCCCGATGTCTAAGGCCCAATCGCCCGTTGAAACGCGTGGTGAACTGTCTGTGCTGCTCACGCGCTAGGTGCAACGATGGCGTATATGGACGGGGCCACATCCTGAACTGTAAAGCCATCGAGCCACCGGTCTTCCCAGAAGCAAGCCCTCAAGCCATTGCCAACCACCGTTTTTGCCACGGCCCTGAAGAGCTGCCTGGACTCCTCCGGGACTGCTATCTGGAATTCAGCCCACGGTCTAGATTGATCAGTATGCTGGAGCCATAGCCAACTAGATTGAATGGCAATGTTCAGCCATCGGAGGTTGGGCAGGCCCAGGCCTCCCGCCCACTTAGGCGCACACACAGCCTCCCAGGCCACTCTACAATGGCCACCATTCGCACTCTCTCGTGCACACCAAAGGAACCCTCTGCAGATTTTCACCATGGCCTTGATCACTTTCTGAGGGATGTCGAGCACCATCATCGCATGAATCGGTGTGGCACAAAGGACCGATTTGATTAATAATAAGCGTCCGCTCTTAGGCATAGAGGCAGCCCTCCAAGTTGGTAACTTGCGCGCAAGGCAGTCCACAAGACCCATAAGCTGAGTCGACGTTTGCTTCCTTATTGATAGCAGGAGGGCAAGGTACTTGCAAGGATATGTGCCCGTCGGGCAGCCCAGGAATTGCTCCACCCTCTCCATATCACTTGTAGTGCATCTGATCGGCAATGATGTACTCTTGGTGAGGTTCACTCTAAGGCCCGATGCGTCGCCAAAGCACTGAAGGATCCAGGCACTGGTACGAAGATCCACTTCTTGCGGTTTGATAAAAAGCATCACATCGTCAGCAAACAGCGATAGCCGCTGTTGCATCCCCATTCTGGCCAGCGGAATCAGGAGAGCACGGGATGCCGCCAGTTGGAACATTTTGTGCAGCGGCTCCATAGCCAAGATGAAGAGCATCGGCGAGAGAGGCGCGCCTTGCCTCATGGCCCTTGCATTGTATATGGGCCTGCTAGGGTATCCATTTACCATAACTCGCGTAGAGGATGTAGCCAGGAGTCCACAAACCCACTCGATCCACCGTGCACCAAAACCCATCGCCCGCATCACCTCCAGGAGAGAAGGCCATTGGACAGTGTCGAATGCTTTCGTGATGTCAAGTTTAAGCATGATCGTGGGCTCCCGAAGGGCGTGGAGCCGGCGTGCCATGCATTGGACCAGCATGAAGTTGTCGTGGATCGACCGTCCCCTGATGAAAGCACTCTGGTGTATGCCAACAAGCGTGGGCAGATCGGAGGCCAACCTGACAGCCATTGCCCTGTCGAAGATCTTTATCGCCCCGTGCATGAGGCTGACCGGCCGGAAGTCCTTTAGATCCACCGCTCCATCGATCTTGGGAAGTAGAGTAACAATGGCTTTGTTGATCGCCGGCAGTCCCCACATGTCACCTTGGTGGAAGAGGCCCATGGCGCGCATGATGTTGCCTTTGATTATGTGCCAGCAGGAAGCATAGAACCTACCGCTGAAGTCGTCCGGCCCCGGCGCCTTGTCCATGGGCATAGATTTGATTACTTGCTCAATCTCCTCCTCCGTGAAGGGCACTTCAAGGTGTGTCAGGTCTCTATGAGGCAGGTTCAGGACGTCCAGGTTAAGAGGGTCTCACCCAACAAGCGATCGTAGAAATCATCCACCATGCATGAAAGCTCGTCCTGGCCCATGGCGACAGCCTCTCCCTGCCTAAGAACGGTGATCATGTTACGCCGCTGACGGTGACGGGCGTGGCTGTGGAAGAACTTGGTGTTCGCTTCCCCATCGCGAAGAAAGAGGAGGCGGGAACGCAATCTGGCAATCGTGCGCTCGAGGGAGGATAGTCCCAGCAGCTTCCTTTTCAAAACCTTGCGCAGTTCCCGCTCCTGAGAGGAGATCTCTTGTGTCCCATGGCAGTACATTGACGCACAACCGCACGTACACACTCATTCACATAGCGCCCACAAAAGACCAGATGCACAGAGAAGTCACCACAGGAGCCTCACTGTCGAAGAAAATTTTGCCTCCTCCTGCAGAATATTCCTGTGACACACAGGGTGTCAAACCCAGGGTTTGATCCCTGGTGGGATAGGGGTACAACCACCCTCCTAACCATACAACCACAGGTTGGTTCTCCACTAAGTCTTTTCTCAGCACTTAGCAGACGATCAAACGCAGGTACATAAAGAACATACTATTAAGTAATTTTTAGTGTGACACCGCTGAACGAGAGCGGAAACTACTCCCAATTCCTCCTGGACGGGTTAATGGCGACCCCATTGCTCACCGGTCGGGGCTTGGGGCGACCAGCTATCCCTGTTCCTGTTAATCCTTGCCATCGACCCCATTGTTCACCGTCGGGGCTTGGGGCGACCAGCTATCCCCGTTCCTATTCATCCTTGCCATCGACCCGCTTCAACGTATACCTGATGCTGCTGCCGCCTTGGGGGCTCTTTCCCCTCTACCAAGGAGGGACATGATTTTGTGGGTCAGACTCTATGCTGGTGATGCCATCATTTTCCCAAACCCTTACCGTGGCGACATCAACAACCTTCTCCAAATCCTCGAGCAGTTTAGGCGTGCTACTAGACTTTGCATCAAACCATCCGTTGCCAAGGCATTGACCTTGATGGTATCCTTAAGGGGTTTGGCGGCAGCAGGGTAGGTTTCCCGATCACCTACCTTGGGCTGCCGATCACTCTATCAAGGACAAGGCGCGTGCATCTCTAGTTCGTCCTTGGTCGGATCAAGGCCAAGATGGCAAGATGGAAGCTCATGAACCATGCGGGCTGGCAGGCTCTCGTGCGCTCCCCATCTTCGCCCTGCACTCCCCATGTTCGCCCTGACAACAATCCGTTCTCCCCCAGGATTTTCCAAAGAAATCGACAAAATTTGCAGAGAATTCCTCTGGGTGCACGAGGAGAAGCTTACTGGTTGAAAGTGCAAGGTCAACTGGACCTCTGTCTGCTCGCCAATTGCCCTGGGAGGTTTGGGCATCCACGACCTCGACAAGTTTGCGCACAAGCTATAATTGCGATGGCTCAGGCTTAGCTGGCAGGCGCCCTCACGTCCATGGGTGGGCTCTGACTTGCCGTGCGACCAGCAGGACCGAGACTCTTCATTGCAGCCACCTCAGTCAACATCAGGAAGGGCAAGCCCACCTATTTCTGGGAGTCAACCTGGCTATGCTCTACCCCCCTGTGCCTGATGGGGCCAAGGCTCTACGTGCGGTCTAGAAGAAAAGCTAGATCGGTGCGTGAGGCCCTGCTGAATAACAAATGGACTCAGGCATCAGAAACCAACACCTGGCGGAAGAAAACATCGCTAAGTTTCTTCTGATTTGGAACATGCTCAGAGCGTCCGCCATTGTCCTTCACTTGGACATAGCAAATGAAATTTTTTTGAAGGTCTCGAGCTCGGGCTCATACAACGCTGCCCCGGCATATAAGTTACAATTCTTGGGAGGAACTAGATCACCCTTCCGTAGCCTGTTCTGGAAGGCTTGGGCTTCGCGCTGCAAGTTTTTCGTATGGCTTCTGCTCCAAGACAGAACTTGGTGTGCTGATCAGCTGCTACGTCATGGCTGGCCGAATGAATACTTCTGCCCTCTCTAGACCCGGAATCTTGAGACCTCCATGCACCTATTCTAGCAATGCCCGGGGGCAAAGGAAATTTGTAGGCGGGCCTCGCTCTGGCTGGGGTGTTGGGCGCTGAACCCCCAAGCATGGCCGGAGGTTAACAATTCACTAGGGTTTTGGGAAGCGATCTCAAACTCAACGACAGCAGACAATGCTAAAGGTGCCAAATCCCTCATAATCATGATCACTAGGGAGATATGGCTGAAAAGGAACAAACACATTTTCGGAGGCGAGATTTCTTCCGTAAACACAATCATGCATTCGATCGGCCACTCTCTGTATTCTCGGAGAATCGCAAGAGCAATATGCATGCAGCACCCCTTCGGTGATCCGCCCTGAAAAGATCAGCATGCTGAGCAACCACTTCTCTTTTTATGGGTTGCTACCCCCGTCTCTGGATTCTTGGAGAATCGTCAGAGCAATCTGCATGCAGCACCCCTTCGATGATCCGCCCTGAAAAGATCAGCATGTCAAGCGACCACTTCTCTTTTTTTTGGGGGGGGGGGAGGGGTTGGGACACCCACCTTTCCTCCTTTTATCGCTTCTCCAACTATGATGATGTAAATACTGCTCCCTACATATCAAGTTGCACACTACTAAAACTAGGTAGAGGCGTGAACTGACTCGCATGAAAAGTGGATCGTCCAGTGCCGCTCCCACGAGCGACGCGGGCGAGCCCTTGTGCCGACAAAACTCAACCGCCTCCCATCCTCTCCTCTCCTATGCCACCGCCAGAGGGCGAAGCCGGCGACAGCGAGGTTGCTTGTCCTCTCAATGGATTGACTGGCAGCACAGGACATCTAGGCTTCGTGTGGGCGTGGGCCTCTTCATGGCATGCGGCGGCGCGGCCGCGGGCTTCCAGCGGTGGCTTTGATGTGAGGCTGCGGCGTGACGACACCTCGACTACAAGCTTCCTGCAATGGCACAAGTGCGAGGCGGTGGCACGACAGCTTGGAGGCCCGACAACGGGCATGCTTGGGGCGCACACAGTGCTCCGGTCGGGAGGCGTGGCGCCGATCTGATGGTTGTGCGCTCCTGATCTAGTGTCGGTTGCGCTCCGCGTGAGCATGCGCTGGCAATGTTGATCTGTCTTTCGTGCTCCAGTTTCGGCCATGTTGGACCCTGTGTCGACGAGCCTAGGCAGGGCTCTCTTCTGCGAGGTTGTAGTTGGTGGTGTGTTCTGTCATCGATGTGATGACCACTCCAGCCTACGGCGGCGACCCCGCTGCGGATTGTGGTGGCCACCAAAACGTCTTCATGAGGGTTCCTCTCTCTAGATCAGGTGGCTTACTTTGGCGATGAGATGCAAACAATGGACGATAGCATGACACAGAGGGATGGTTGTGCAATGGCGGCGGTCACACATCGCATGTAGCTACTGGGATCGCTAAAAAGTGGTGGCGACAACACATAAGTGAAATCGATGGTGGTGCACAATGGCGGCGGTCACACATCGCATGTAGCTGCTGGGATCGCTAAAAAGTGGTGGCGACAACGCATAAGTGAAATCGATGGTGGTGCTACTCGAGCACCCGGTCTGGAGCTCCAGGGTGAAAGCCTAGGTCTGACCCGAGTTGGTTATATTTCACAATGGTGATGTTTTTACATTGTTACCTTGTTGAAGGCATTGCTCGGATATGCTCGGACTGGTTCTAGCCTTGGGTGGTTGGATCCGGTGACATTGGCGCTTGAGCGTCACTCCCTTTCTGAAAGTGTTGCTGCTAAAGAACATCTTCGTCCGTGTGATGTCATGAGATAATTGGTGCAGATATGGTCATTGTTATACTTTGTCGCAGATCTGATCGCTTAGGGGGAGGGGGGCAGGGGAGGGGTTCCTCACCTACTCATAGCTTTGGTGTTATATCGTGTTTTTGTGTGCATATACTTGGTGTTGGCTATGTGCGTCTTAGTTATGCAAGGACTGGGTGTATGCTCATTGTGTTTGTATTCTCTTGATGCTTCATTTTAAGCCAATAAAATTCACCATTTGTCCAAAAACTGTTGGGGAACGTAGTAATTTCAAAATTTTCCTACGCACACGCAAGATCATGGTGATGCATAGCAACGAGGGGAGAGTATGATCTACGTACCCTTGTAGATCGCAACGGAAGCGTTTGACACAACGTAGAGGAAGTAGTCGTACGTCTTCTTCCCGGTCCGACCGATCCAAGCACCGTTACTCCGGCACCTCCGAGTTCTTAGCACACGTTCAGCTCGATGATGATCCTCGGGCTCCGATCCAGCAAAGCGTCGAGGAAGAGTTCCATCAGCACGACGGCGTGGTGACGATCTTGATGTACTACTGACGCAGGGCTTCGCCTAAGCACTGCGACAATATGACCGAGGTGGAATTTGGTGGCAGGGGGCACCGCACACGGCTAAGGAAAGATCTCAATGATCAATTGTGTGTCTAGAGGTGCCCCCTGCCCCCGTATATAAAGGGGCAAAGGGGAAGGGTGCGGCAGCCATAGGAGGAGTCCTACTCCCGCTGGGAGTAGGACTCCCCTCCAATCCTATTCCTAATAGGACTCCCCAAGTGGGGAAAGAGAGAGGGGCTGGCCGGCCACCTTCCCTAGTCCTAATAGGACTAGGGGAAGGGGGGGAAGGTGCGCAGCCCATGAGGGCAGCCCTTTCACCTTTCCACCAAGGCCCATGTTGGCCCTTTTGGCTCCCGGGGGGTTCCGGCAACCCTCCCGGTATTCCGGTAAAATCCCGATTTCACCTGGAACACTTCCGATGTCCAAACATAGGCTTCCAATATATCAATCTTTACGTCTCGACCATTTCGAGACTCCTCGTCATTTCCGTGACCACATCCGGGACTCCGAACAACCTTCGGTACATCAAAATGCATAAACTCATAATAACTGTCATCGTAACGTTAAGCGTGCGGACCCTATGGTTCGAGAACAATGTAGACATGACCGAGACACATCTCCGGTCAATAACCAATAGCGGGACCTGGATGCCCATATTGGCTCCTACATATTCTACGAAGATCTTTATCGGTCAGACCGCATAACAACATACGTTGTTCCCTTTGTCATCGGTATGTTACTTGCCCGAGATTCGATCGTCAGTATCCAATACTTAGTTCAATCTCGTTACCGGCAAGTCTGTTTACTCGTTCCGTAATACATCATCCCGCAACTAGCTCATTAGTTGCAATGCTTGCAAGGCTTAAGTGATGTGCATTACCGAGAGGGCCCAGAGATACCTCTCCGACGATCGGAGTGACAAATCCTAATCTCGAAATACGCCAACCCAACATCTACCATTGGAGACACCTGTAGTACTCCTTTATAATCACCCAGTTACGTTGTGACGTTTGGTAGTACCCAAAGTGTTCCTCCGGCAAACGGGAGTTGCATAATCTCATAGTCAAAGGAACATGTATAAGTCATGAAGAAAGCAATAGCAACATACTAAACGATCGGGTGCTAAGCTAATGAAATGGGTCATGTCAATCAGATCATTCAACTAATGATGTGACCCCGTTAATCAAATAACAACTCTTTGTCCATGGTTAGGAAACATAACCATCTTTGATTAACGAGCTAGTCAAGTAGAGGCATACTAGTGACACTCTGTTTGTTTATGTATTCACACATGTATTATGTTTCCGGATAATACAATTCTAGCATGAATAATAAGCATTCATCATGATATATAAGGAAATAAATAATAACTTTATTATTGCCTCTAGGGCATATTTCCTTCAGTCTCCCACTTGCACTAGAGTCAATAATCTAGTTCACATCGCCATGTGATTTACCAGCAATACTTCACATCACCATGTGATTAACACCCATAGTTCACATCGATATGTGATCAACACCCAAAGGGTTTACTAGAGTCAGTAATCTAGTTCACATCGCTATGTGATTAACACCCAAAGAGTACTAAGGTGTGATCATGTTTTGCTTGTGAGAGAAGCTTAGTCAACGGGTCTGCCAAAATTCAGATCCGTATGTATTTTGCAACTTTCTATGTCTACAATGCTCTGCACGGAGCTACTTTAGTTAATTGCTCCCACTTTCAATACGTATCTAGATTGAGACTTAGAGTCATCCAGATTAGTGTCAAAACTTGCATCGACGTAACCTTTTACGATGAACCTTTTTGTCACGTCCATAATCGAGAAACATATCCTTATTCCACTAAGGATAATTTTGACCGCTGTCCAGTGATCTACTCCTAGATCATTATTGTACTCCCTTGCCAAAATCAGTGTAGGGTATACAATAGATCTGGTACATAGCATGGCATACTTTATAGAACCTATGGCCAAGGCATAGGGAATGTCTTTCATTCTCTTTCTATCTTCTGCCGTGGTCGGGTTTTGAGTCTTACTCAATTTCACACCTTGTAACACAGGCAAGAACTCTTTCTTTGACTGTTCCATTTTGAACTACTTCAAAATCTTGTCAAGGTATGTACTCATTGAAAAAACTTATCAAGCGTCTTGATCTATCTCTATAGATCTTGATACTCAATATGTAAGCAGCTTCACCGAGGTCTTTCTTTGAAAAACTCCTTTCAAACACTCCTTTATGCTTTGTAGAATAAATCTACATTATTTCTGATCAATAATATGTCATTCACATATACTTATCAGAAATGTTGTAGTGCTCCCACTCACTTTCTTGTAAATACAGGCTTCACCGCAAGTCTGTATAAAACTATATGCTTTGATGAACTTATCAAAGCGTGTATTCCAACTCTGAGATGCTTGCACCAGTCCATAGATGGATCGCTGGAGCTTGCACACTTTGTTAGCTCCCTTTGGATCGACAAAACCTTCCGGTTGCATCATATACAACTCTTCTTTAATAAATCCATTAAGGAATGCAGTTTTGTTTTATCCATTTGCCAGATTTCATCAAATGCGGCAATTGCTAACATGATTCGGACAGACTTAAGCATAGATACGAGTGAGAAACTCTCATCGTAGTCAACACCTTGAACTTGTCGAAAACCTTTTGCGACAATTCTAGCTTTGTAGATAGTAACGCTACTATCAGCGTTCGTCTTCCTCTTGAGGATCCATTTATTTTCTATGGCTTGCCGATCATCGGGCAAATCCATCAAAGTCCATACTTTGTTTTTATACATGGATCATATCTCAGATTTCATGGCCTTAAACCATTTCGCGGAATCTGGGCTCATCATCGCTTCCTCATAGTTCGCAAGTTCGTCATGTTCTAGTAACATGACTTCCAGAACAGGATTACCGTACCACTCTGGTGCGGATCTCACTCTGGTTTACCTACGAGATTCGGTAGTAACTTGATCTGACATTACATGATCATCATCATTAACTTCCTCACTAATTGTTGTAGTAGTCATAGAAACAGATTTCTGTGATGCACTACTTTCCAATAAGGGAGCAGGTACAGTTACCTCATCAAGTTCTACTTTCCTCCCACTCACTTCTTTCGAGAGAAACTCCTTCTCTAGAAAGGATCCATTATAAGCAACGAATGTCTTGCCTTAGGATCTGTGATAGAAGGTGTACCCAACTACCTCCTTTGGGTATCCTATGAAGACACATTTCTCCGATTTGGGTTTGAGCTTATCAGGATGAAACTTTTTCATATAAGCATTGCAACCCCAAATTTTAAGAAACGACAACTTTGGTTTCTTGCCAAACCATAGTTCATAAGGCGTCGTCTCAACGGATTTAGATGGTGCCCTATTTAACATGAATGCGGCCGTCTCTAGAGCGTATCCCCAAAACGATAGCGGTAAATCAGTAAGAGACATCATAGATCGCACCATATCTAGTAAAGTACGATTACGACGTTCGGACACACCATTACGCTGTGGTGTTCCGGGTGGCGTGAGTTGCGAAACTATTCCACAATTTTTCAAATGTACACCAAACTCGTAACTCAAATATTCTCCTCCACGATCAGATCGTAGAAACTTTATTTTCTTGTTACGATGATTTTCAACTTCACTATGAAATTCTTTGAACTTTTCAAATGTTTCAGACTTGTGTTTCATTAAGTAGATATACCCATATCTGCTTAAGTCATCTATGAAGGTGAGAAAATAACGATATCCGCCACGAGCCTCAATATTCATCGGTCCACATACATCGGTATGTATGATTTCCAAACAAATCTGTTGCTCTCTCCATAGTACCGGAGAACGGTGTTTTAGTCATCTTGCCCATGAGGCACGGTTCGCAAGTACCAAGTGATTCATAATCAAGTGGTTCCAAAAGTCCATCAGTATGGAGTTTCTTCATGCGCTTTACACCGATATGACCTAAACGACAGTGCCACAAATAAGTTGCACTTTCATTATCAACTCTGCATCTTTTGGCTTCAACATTATGAATATGTGTATCACTACTATCGAGATTCATCAAAAATAGACCACTCTTCAAAGGCGCATGACCATAAAAGATATTACTCATATAAATAGAACAACCATTATTCTCTGATTTAAATGAATAACCGTCTCGCATTAAACAAGATCCAGATATAATGTTCATGCTCAACGCTGGCACCAAATAACAATTATTTAGGTCTAATATTAATCCCGAAGGTAGATGTAGAGGTAGCGTGCCGACCGCGATCACATCGACTTTGGAACCGTTTCCCACGCGCATCGTCACCTCGTCCTTTGCTAGTGTCCGCTTATTCTGTAGTCCCTGTTTCGAGTTGCAAATATTAGCAACAGAACCAGTATCAAATACCCAGGTGCTACTGCGAGCATTAGTAAGGTACACATCAATAACATGTATATCACATATACCTTTGTTCACCTTGCCATCCTTCTTATCCGCCAAATACTTGGGGCAGTTCCGCTTCCAGTGACCAGTCTGCTTGCAATAGAAGCACTCAGTTTCAGGCTTAGGTCCAGACTTGGGTTTCTTCTCTTGAGCAGCAACTTGCTTGCCGTTCTTCTTGAAGTTCCCCTTCTTTCCCTTTGCCCTTTTCTTGAAACTAGTGATCTTGTTAACCATCAACACTTGATGTTTTTCTTGATTTCTACCTTCGTCGATTTTAGCATCACGAAGAGCTTGGGAATTACTTTCGTCATCCCTTGCATATTATAGTTCATCACGAAGTTCTACTAACTTGGTGATGGTGACTAGAGAATTCTGTCAATCACTATCTTATCTGGAAGATTAACTCCCACTTGATTCAAGCGATTGTGGTACCCAGACAATCTGAGCACATGCTCACTAGTTGAGCGATTCTCCTCCATCTTTTAGCTATAGAACTTGTTGGAGACTTCATATCTCTCAACTCGGGTATTTGCTTGAAATATTAACTTCAACTCCTAGAACATCTTATATGGTCCATGACATTCAAAACGTCTTTGAAGTCCCGATTCTAAGCTGTTAAGCATGGTGCACTAAACTATTAAGTAGTCATCATATTGAGCTAGCAAAACGTTCATAATGTCTGCATCTGCTCCTGCAATAGGTCCGTCACCTAGCGGTGCATCAAGGACATAATTCTTCTGTGCAGCAATGAGGATCAACCTCAGATCACGGATCCAATCCGCATCATTGCAACTAACATTTTTCAACACAATTTTCTCTAGGAATATATCAAAATAAACATATGAAAGCAACAACGCGAGCTATTGATCTACAACATAGATATGCTAATACTACCAGGACTAAGTTCATGATAAATTAAAGTTCAATTAATCATATTACTTAAGAACTCCCACTTAGATAGACATCCCTCTAACCCTCTAAGTGATCACGTGATCCATATCAACTAAACCATGTCCGATCATCACGTGAGATGGAGTAGTTTCAACGGTGAACATCAATATGTTGATCATATCTACTATATGATTCACGCTCGACCTTTCGGTCTCCGTGTTCCGAGGCCATATCTGTTATATGCTAGGCTCGTCAAGTTAAACCTGAGTATT
The DNA here is from genome assembly GCA_032464435.1 of Aegilops umbellulata. Classification (NCBI taxonomy): domain Eukaryota; kingdom Viridiplantae; phylum Streptophyta; class Magnoliopsida; order Poales; family Poaceae; genus Aegilops; species Aegilops umbellulata. The sequence goes on from CP136057.1 coordinate 294,959,323, forward strand.
CCGCGTGTGCAACTGTTTTGCACCCGTTGTATTTGAACGTAGAGCCTATCACACCCGATCATCACGTGGTGTCTCAGCATCAAGAACTTTCGCAACGGTGCATACTCAGGGAGAACACTATTACTATGATAATTTAGTGAGAGATCATCTTATAATGCTACCGTCAATCAAAGCAAGATAAGATGCATAAAAAGATAAACATCACATGCAATCAATATAAGTGATATGATATGGTAATCATCATCTTGTGCTTGTGATCTCCATCTCCGAAGCACCGTCATGATCACCATCGTCACCGGCGCGACACCTTGATCTCCATCGTAGCATCGTTGTCGTCTCGCCAATCTTATGCTTCCACGACTATCACTACCGCTTAGTAATAAAGTAAAGCATTACATCGCGATTGCATTGCATACAATAAAGCGACAACCATATGGCTCCTGCCAGTTGCCGATAACTCGGTTACAAAACATGATCATCTCATACAATAAAATTTAGCATCATGTCTTGACCATATCACATCACAACATGCCCTGCAAAAACAAGTTAGACGTCCTCTACTTTGTTGTTGCAAGTTTTACGTGGCTGCTACGGGCTTAAGCAAGAACTCATCTTACCTACGCATCAAAACCACAACGATAGTTTGTCAAATAGACTCTGTTTTAACCTTCTCAAGGACCGGGCGTAGCCACACTCGGTTCAACTAAAGTTGGAGAGACAGTCTTCCGCAAGCCATCTATGTGCAAAGCACGTCGAGGGAACCGGTCCCGTGTAAGAGTACGCGTAAGGTTGGTCCGGATCGTCTCGTCCAACAATACCGCCGAACCAAAGTATGACATGCTGGTAGGCAGTATGACTTATATCGCCCACAACTCACTTGTGTTCTACTCGTGCAAATAACATCAAACCATAAAACCTAGGCTCTGATACCACTGTTGGGGAACATAGTAATTTCAAAATTTTCCTACGCACACGCAAGATCATGGTGATGCATAGCAACGAGGGGAGAGTATGATCTACGTACCCATGTAGATCGCAACGGAAGCATTTGACACAACGTAGAGGAAGTAGTCGTACGTCTTCTTCCCGGTCCGACCGATCCAAGCACCGTTACTCCGGCACCTCCGAGTTCTTAGCACACGTTCAGCTCGATGATGATCCTCGGGCTCCGATCCAGCAAAGCGTCGAGGAAGAGTTCCGTCAGCACGACGGCGTGGTGACGATCTTGATGTACTACTAACGCAGGGCTTCGCCTAAGCACTGCGACAATATGACCGAGGTGGAATTTGGTGGCAGGGGGCACCGCACACGGCTAAGGAAAGATCTCAATGATCAATTGTGTGTCTAGAGGTGCCCCCTGCCCCCGTATATAAAGGGGCAAAGGGGAAGGGTGCGGCAGCCATAGGAGGAGTCCTACTCCCGCTGGGAGTAGGACTCCCCTCCAATCCTATTCCTAATAGGACTCCCCAAGTGGGGAAAGAGAGAGGGGCTGGCCGGCCACCTTCCCTAGTCCTAATAGGACTAGGGGAAGGGGGGAAGGCGCGCAGCCCATGAGGGCAGCCCTTTCACCTTTCCACCAAGGCCCATGTTGGCCCATTTGGCTCCCGGGGGGTTCCGGTAACCCTCCCGGTATTCCGGTAAAATCCCGATTTCACCTGGAACACTTTCGATGTCCAAACATAGGCTTCCAATATATCAATCTTTACGTCTCGACCATTTCGAGACTCCTCGTCATGTCCGTGATCACATCCGGGACTCCGAACAACCTTCGGTACATCAAAATGCATAAACTCATAATAACTGTCATCGTAACGTTAAGCGTGCGGACCCTACGGTTCGAGAACAATGTAGACATGACCGAGACACATCTCCGGTCAATAACCAATAGCGGGACCTGGATGCCCATATTGGCTCCTACATATTCTACGAAGATCTTTATCGGTCAGACCGCATAACAACATACGTTGTTCCCTTTGTCATCGGTATGTTACTTGCCCGAGATTTGATCGTCAGTATCCAATACTTAGTTCAATCTCGTTACCGGCAAGTCTGTTTACTCGTTCCGTAATACATCATCCCGCAACTAGCTCATTAGTTGCAATGCTTGCAAGGCTTAAGTGATGTGCATTACCGAGAGGGCCCAGAGATACCTCTCCGACGATCGGAGTGACAAATCCTAATCTCGAAATACGCCAACCCAACATCTACCATTGGAGACACCTGTAGTACTCCTTTATAATCACCCAGTTACGTTGTGACGTTTGGTAGTACCCAAAGTGTTCCTCCGGCAAACGGGAGTTGCATAATCTCATAGTCAAAGGAACATGTATAAGTCATGAAGAAAGCAATAGCAACATACTAAACGATCGGGTGCTAAGCTAATGAAATGGGTCATGTCAATCAGATCATTCAACTAATGATGTGACCCCGTTAATCAAATAACAACTCTTTGTCCATGGTTAGGAAACATAACCATCTTTGATTAACGAGCTAGTCAAGTAGAGGCATACTAGTGACACTCTGTTTGTTTATGTATTCACACATGTATTATGTTTCCGGATAATACAATTCTAGCATGAATAATAAACATTTATCATGATATATAAGGAAATAAATAATAACTTTATTATTGCCTCTAGGGCATATTTCCTTCAAAAACCTATCACAATAAAAAGCCAGCGCTTGCTGGATCTTTCAAAAAAGAAAGAAAAAAACTAAAAACTACTCTCAATTCCACAACGACGAGCAATTTCTGCACCTAACCACTCTATGCCAGCGAACCAAGTCGGCACTCCAGTGACTCCCTTTCACAACAACAACGTGCCACCACGGGAGATCACAATTCGCAGCACGCTCTTGACCCGCCTGCACAGAGAAAAAGCAACACACACGCACCGGGCAGCTCGGCGGCGAGATCGCGGCACCGGCAAAGCAGCACGCTAGGCACCTAATGGATCTGAAATAAGCGGCGAGCAGAAATAACAGATCGGAGCGACGCGGGGACGGGGGCAGCAGGATACGCCACTGTAGCAGCAGCAGTAGCACCACAAGGCTTACCCGGACGGAGGGTCTGGGGAGGTGAAGCGTCGCCGAAGAGGGGGCGAGGTGGTGATGCAGTTTAACCAGTGGGGTGGGTATCGACGACGGGGACTAGACCGGGGTAGCCGGACGCGCTCGCGAGCGAACGAAGCAGCCAGAGTCGGACGACGTTTGGCCGCCCTCGATTATCCCCGTTTGCTATATATATTATAATTAAATTGTACCGGAAATCCACTTTGCCTGTTCACAATCCGCGCCATGAAAAGTATCGCTCGTCCACACCTGGCCCAGGCAAATCAGCGGCCCATGTAGCTTTTTTTCCCTGTGCTAAAAGGCACAAAAAGAAGTGGCAGCGATAGGAGTCGAACTCGGGATCCCTTCGCTCCTAGGTGACAGCGCAAACAACTATGCCAGCAGCCACAACTTGTGCAACGTACATTTTACTTTCTTTTATTATTATGTTCAGCGGGTTTTTCCGTTTTCACACGTTTTATTTTCTTTTTCTTTTTATTTATTTATTTTTCTTTGTTTTTCCTTTTTTTCTTCTTAAATGCACGGATTCCTTTTCAAATTTGATGAACATTTGTCCAAAATCGGCGAACTTTTCTTAAATTTCGTGAACTTTTTTCAAAATCAATGAACTATTTTTTCAAATTCCGTGAACTTTTTCAAAAAAATTGATTTTTTTTTCAAATGAATGAATCTATTTTAAATTTGATGAGATAATTTTCAAAATCGATGAATTTTTTCAAAATTGGTGAACTTTTTTAAAAGTTCAATGAATTTTTTCACATGTGATGAACTTTTTTTCAAATTCGATAAAAGTTTTTCAATTATGATGAACCCTTTTTCATAATTAATGAACTTTTTAGAACAAATTAATATTTTTAAATTTGATGAGCTTATTTACAAAATTAATAAACTTTTTTAAAATCAGTGAACTTTTTTTTAATTCATTGAACTTTTTAAATATTGGATGAACTTTTTTCAAATTCGATGAAAGTTTTTCAATTTCAATGAACCTTTTTCAAAACCGTTGAACTTTTTTTGAAACTCATGAACATTTTTTCATTTTTTGTATTTTTCTCAAATTCATAAACTGTTTTAAACTTGCAATTTTTTCATTGATTTTTTTTAATAAAATTCTTTTGAATTCATGAACTCTTTCCATTTTGGTGAACTTTTTTGCATGTTCGTAATCTTCACTTGAAATCTGTGAACATGTTTTCAGATAATTGAGAAATCTGAATGGTACTATTTAATGCGCAATAAATAGCACGTATAGCGTTAGTTCTTAAATGTTTTCCATTGTAAAGAGTCAGTTACAGATAGGTGATGGAGTGGTTAGACCTCCTGTACTGAAGGGCGGCGGCACTAGTTCGAATCATCTATCTGGCGTAACTTTAGGCGCCGCATTTTGTTCTTGGGCCGGCCCACCCGGACGCGGCTGTGAGCACCGGTTGCGTTTCCGGGCGCCGAAGGCGCGCAATAGGAGGCTTACCTGGCCCATGCATGTGGACGTATAAACGACGTCGCTAGCTGGCGGCAGTGGGTACAGATGGAGCCCGACGGAAATGTATTAGGCCCCTCCCAATCCTCCACCTTGTACAGGTGCTAAGGCTGTCATGTAGGCAAAAAAATTGATGTGGCAAGGTAATTAAGAGGAGAGAGATGTGTTGTTGGGTGGAACCCTAAGAGAAGATCTTTCATGAATTGGAGGGGGAATCCCCAAGAACAAGATGAACACAAGAGAGAAAACAAGAGGAACACTCAAGAATGAGTCCAATCACACATCTACTAGACCAACAAACACACAAGATCCACAAGGTACATGAACAATCAAAGGGAAACAAGATACATAGTAGAGTTCATCCCAAATCCTATGAAGGAGATGAGGGCTGATGATCTAGGTAGATCCTTCCCTCAAGGGGGTCTTGAGTTTGGTCACTCCAAGAGGAGGTCTTTTTTTAGGAACGAAGACGCCAGATGCGTCCGGCTTTAAATTAATAAAGTCCCAATGGCAGAGTAACACCAATAAGTCTTAAACATCCAAAAGCCACACTGGCCCACGCACAAAGTTCGGACGGAGCTTAAGAAGCTACTATCGCATTACAAGGCATAGCCCGTACAGAGCACGCAGGCTCGTCAAGCACTCAAAAGAGGCCACGTAGACCACCGTAGTCACGGCTCCCTAGCCGCCGCGTGCACTTGCATGATTCGTTGTTGAGCGATCTTGATCAAATCAGCATCCTTGCGCCTCCCCAACGGACTCCACTGCTGCAAAAGGAGATTGCATTTGAAGATGATATTAGCCAGATGCGTTGGGAAAGTACTCTCAATCGTGAGTTTATTCCTAGTAAGCCACATGGACCAAAGAAGTGCCCCAACACAACTCCACACAACCCGTTTCGTTGGGCCTTGCAACGCGTCTAAAATGTGAATAAGCTCGACTGCCGAGCGGGGGTCCCAATGGACACCAGCCGCCGACCGCACTGCGCTCCACACAAACCGCGTAAGGGGCACCGAAAGAAAACATGGTTCGCATCCTCTGGGTCCCCACACAACGCACATGGACCATTGGTCGGACCATTGTGTTTGGCCACGTTCAGGGAGGTGGGCAACTTATCATGGAACATTTGCCGAAAAATAGTTTGATCTTCAGTGGCAAACGCGCTTTCCATAACCCTGCAACCACAAGCTGCGACGGCCCCGGGCACAGCTTACGATATGGAGAGTTGACCGAGAACTTCCCAGAGCTGGTGAGCGCCCAGCTCACCGAGTCCGGTTAGTCCGAAAGGTCCACCCGATCGACCAGCTGCCGCAGGGCCACTAGGCTGGCCTGCTCTTGCCCCTAGAGTTCACGTTTGAACTGAATCTCCGGAGGAGTTGATCGCAGCGCATCAGCCACCGACATGCCTGGATCCACAGCAATGCCGTACAGGTCATGGAATTCCTCCCATAATGGGTGGGTTCCTATCCATAGATCTGTCCAGAAACGGGCTGATGGACCGTCTCCAATCGAGAATTTAGCCCCCAAGGCAAAGGCCGGCTTGATCGTCTGAAGATCATTCCAAAAAGGCGAGCCCCTTGCCCTACCCTCAAAGAAATTCCCATTACGGAAGTACTTGGCCCTAAGGAGATCAACCCACAGACCGGACGCCCCCTGGACAATTTTCCAGATCCACTTACACATCATAGCGATGTTAAGCAGTCTCGAGTTGGTGATCCCAAGGCCCCCCAAGTCCTTGGGTCGACACACCCAGGCCCATTTAACCATATGGTATTTTTGGTTCGGGCTAGTTCCTTCCCAAAAGAACTTAGCGCGGGGTGTGTCAAACTTTGCATGCACCCCTTCTGCAAGCAAAAACAGGCCCATAGCAAACATTGGCAAGGAAGAGAGACTTGAGTTCGTGAGAACTAGCCTGGCCGCTTTTGAAAGGAATTTACCCCTCCAAGGGCACACCCTACCCCTCACCTTGGCACATAGAGGTTCCCAATCCTCTATCGTAGGTCGTTTGGTATCAACTGGGAGGCCGAGGTAAGTCAGCGGGAATTCGCCCACCTTGCAATTGAGCAAATCGGCTATGCGCCTACCCTCCTCCAGCTCAACCCCCATCGTGAGCACCTCGCATTTGTGGAAATTTAGTTTGAGCCCCGACATGAGCTCAAAACAAATAATATTCGCCTTGACGGACGCAATGCTGTGGTGGTCTGGGCGAAACAGAAGCCGCGTGTCATCTGCATATTGTAGATGCGTCACTTCCCCTGGAATGAGGTGGCCTACCAACCCTTGGATGTGGCCAGCCGCGGCCGCTTTTCAAAGCATCGCGGACAGAGCATCCACAACAAAATTGAACAGGAGTGGGACATCGGGTCGCCCTGCCTGAGACCGTGTTTGTTCCAGAAGAAATGCCCTATTTCTCCGTTCACCGAAACTGCAGTATGGCCTCCCGACACCAATTGCATAATTCGGTGTACCCAAACCGCGGAAAAGCCTCTACTTGTAAGCACCTGCTGCAAGAAATCCCAATTCACACGGTCGTACGCTTTTTCGAAATCAAGTTTCAACAACACCGCCGATTCCTTAGTGCGCTTAAGTTCATGAACAATCTCTTGAAGGGCGAGCGGTCCCTCTAGAATGTTGCGACCGCGAATGAAAGCAGATTGGTTGTGATTAATCGAGCGGTGCGCAATTGGTCCTAGTCTATTGGCGCATGCTTTTGCACAAATTTTGAAAGGCACGTTAATGAGCGCAATCGGCCGGAATAGTCTAATGTTGTCTGCCCCTTGGACCTTCGGGATGAGCGCTAAGACTCCGAAATTGAGGCGCGGTATGTCAACCATCCCCCGCATGAAGCCGTTGCATATCTCGAATATTGGGCCCCTAAGGAGAGGCCAGAAGCACTTGAACATAGCCACCGGCCACCCGTCTAGGCCCGGCACCGTGTCCACTTTCATACCGAGAAGAGCGGCGTCAATCTCTTCTGGCAGGAACCCGAGCCCCAGCGCGTCGTTCTCACAGTCCAACACACATTGCGAGTCCTCCCAAATGTCCGCATGAAGGCCCGCCCCCTGGGCCTCACACGTGCCCATCAAATTGATGTAGAACTCATATATGTGTCGGGAGATGTCCTCCTGTCGCAACAGAAGCCCCTGCTCTGATTGCAACCTTAGGATGGAGTACTTCCGACGACACCCGTTCGCATAAGCTTGGAAATACTTAGTGTTGGTGTCGCCCTTCAGTATCCATTTCAGACCACTTCATCGGCGCCAATATTCTTCCTCCGCGCGAAGTGAAGCTTCGACCTGACCCTCCAGATCGTAGCGATGAGCCCATTCTTGCTCCGAAAAGGCCCGAGCATCGGCCAAAGCATCAATCCTTGCGATCTCCGCTAGGATCGCGGCTCGGTGCTCTTTGTCACTCCTCCCTAGGTTTGCACCCCATCCCTTGAGGCTAGCCCTAAGCTGACCCCCAACCGCGTTCCAAAACTCCATCGGGCCCCTCTGGGTTCCCATCGAATTAACACACACCCACCATTTCTCCCTGAAAATCTCCTCGAAGCCTGGTACTTCAAACCAGGCTGTTCCGAAGAAGAAGCGTGAGCTGCACCGCATCCTCTCCTCCCCCGAGGAATATACGAGCGGTACATGGTCAGAGCCTATGCGAGTCTCTGCGAGCAATGTACAGAGGGGGAAGCCTATTTCCTACTCCGGCGACATGAACACCCTGTCCAGCACTGATCGAACCAGATCTAGTTGTTTGTTAGTCCAAGTGAATCTCGCGCCCGACTGGGCCACCTCCCTTAGGGCCATGGAAGCAATGGCGGTGTTAAACATAGCCACCCTAGGCCAGTTTATGTTGCTGTTATTTTTATAGGCTCCCGATCTGATAAGGTTGAAATCTCCACCCACCAGTATAGGGAGCGCGGCAGCGGTCACCGTGGTGACTTTGGCCTAGAGTTCCGCCAAGAACTCCGCCGAACGTGAGTGATCGGCTGGTCCATAGACTTGTATGACTACTAACTCGCGAAGCGAGGCACGAGTGCAAAAATGTGCCCCTATGAAAAAGTGCCTACATTCCAGGCGATAATCTCGTATTGGGCTCGGCTCAAGCCCAGCAGCATGCCACCTGAGTGCCCTACAGCAGGTACATGCTGCCACTCGAAGCGCTCCAGAGGATCAAGCGCAAGCAGTTCGTGGAAACGAAAGTCCGCCTTAATCGTCTCCTGAAGCCCTACTATATCGACGTCTTCTTTTTGCATGTACTCTTTAAGTTGGGTGCGCCGTCCCATGTGGCCGAAACCACGAATATTCCAGAACAAGGCTGGTATCTAAATCACGCGATTACGAAGCCGGACACCCCTGAAGGTGACCGCTTTTGCCACTCGCCTCGCCTTGCCCCTGCAAGGTGTGGGAGAGGGGGCAACCCCTATTGCCTGTCCCCCCTCGTCGGGCGCAGAGAGCGCCACGGAGTCCCCTCCCTCGGTACCCGGGGTCTCTGCTCAGCACGCTCAGCAGCGGCTGCCGCGAGCATGGCCTGCGCCATCTCCTTAGCGCGCATAAGCGAAATTAACTCTCTAACCCCTTCTACGCAAGAGGGATCCACATCGCTCGCATCCAGCACCTCATGCAAATGATCGTCCGAGAAGGCATCAAGAACCGTAAAATCGGGGAGGTGGATTACCTGAGATCTCCATGTTCTTCTGAGCTTGGAGGAGTTGCGCCCGCTGCAGCGACGACATGTTGCTCTTGGCCCCCTTGGAACACGAGCTGGTATGCACCGGCGCCGCCATCACCGTCTTGGTGCGCTTGGCCTTTGAGATCATCACCGTCTTGGAGGCAACCTGCAGCAGCTGGTCAACTGGGCGTGGCGCTGACGGGGCCGCCAGCGCCATGACCGACTGCCTTGGAGTGACAGGCGCCCCCAGCGTCTCCATCGCGCGCACCGCCTCCGCGCAGACCTTGCACACCACCGTCTTCTTCATTGGCTTCACCGAGCCGCTGAGGGTGGAGCCGCGGCCACCAGAGGCAGGAGACCCAGCCGGGCGAGGGCGCGAGGGGGCGGGGGAGAGGCTGAGCAGGGAGAGACCACCATACGCACCCGTAGCCACCATGGGGGGAGAGGAGACCGACCCCAAGTTTGACCCATACTGGTTGGGGATCGAGATCGTCACCCCAACCGAGCCCCCAGCCTCAGCCGCACGCACCATCGTTGCCCCATCCACTTGAGCAACAGGGCCCGACGCGGATATCCCGAGCTTATCCCACGCCACCGTGTCAATGGATTCGTCCTCCTCCATGCTTGCATCCTGCTCTTGATCCTTGTCCTTGCGCTTGTCCTTGTCCTGATCATCGGGCCCGCGACCGCTGGGAGGAGGCGGAGGAGGTGGAAGGGCAGGAGCCGCCTGGCGAGGCTCCAACTCTGGCTCGAGCTTGATGTTGTACCCTTCCCCATTGAACCATATCTGCACGGAGCCGCGGAGCTTGGCCGGCACACGGCACGAGAAACGCATGCACACCGGGCCCGAGCAGATCAGGGACAGCTCATCCACCACCAGGGGCCACCCGATCATGGTCGTGGCCGCCATCAGACCCTCCGTGCGCCGCTGCTTCGGGGGGATGCCCCACATCTTGACCCAAACTTCCAACATCGACAACGCCTTGGGCTCGGCGAGGACCGCGTCATGAATGTTTGTCGTGATGTTGTTGATGGGGAGAAATAGCTTGCAACTGCGCGTCGCCATCCTCAACAAGGGCGGATCTGGGAACGCAACAGAGAAGCAATCTGCATCGAACGAGGCCACCTGCCAGTCCCACTCCCCCTCAAAGAGGTGGGGGAGCTCTGCCTCCAGGATTTCCTTCGACAGGACACTGGGCGCCGCTGACACCAGAGCCGCGTTGGCCCCCAGAAGATCCGACGCCCCCGCATCCGCCTCCTCAGGGTACGGCAAGCAGAAGAAACCGCCCCCAGCGAAGGCATGGCCCATGGTCTGGAGCACCAGCTGCTTGCCACGCGTGGGGCGGTACGTCGACGCATGGCCCTCCATGCTGTAGAGCACGCACAGTTGCTGGAAGGCGCGGTCGTTCTGGTAATGGCCCGTGCGCCCGCATCTGAAGCACTCCGGCCCTGCCGACTCCTCGACAGGGATTGGCTTCGCCGTCGTGCCCTTGGAGGAGGAGGGCTTGGAGGCCGCCTTCATCGCCGGCTTGTGCTTCTTCATCTTCGTCTTGTTGAACGGGTCGTCCATGCGGTCGCCGCAGTGGGGATGGAGCGATTCCTTGCGCTTGAGCTCCAGCCCCTTCTTCTTGTACTCCTTCTTCCTTTTCTTCTTTTGCTCCTGCTCTTTGAGCCACTAGGGAGGGGGAGGCCCCCAGCCGCCCTCCTCGCCGGCGCACTCCGTCGCCCGCACCTTCGCATGCTCGCACAGATCTCGCTCACGCCACCGTTCCACCTCCGGATCCGGCTCCACCCGCTTGTCCGACCGCCGATCCGCCTTGGATCCCATGGTGACGACCTCCGCGAAGGAGTGGTCTAGGGGTGGGGGAGGGGTAAGAGGGGAGAGAGAGCGTGCGACACGACCGAAGCGTCGCACCTCAGCTGGGGAAACCCTAGGGCGCAGTCAGTGGCGCCCCGGTGCATCCAGAGCCACTTAAGTACTAGCCGCGCCACGGCAGAAGCAGGCCTGGGCCTCACTGGGCAGCCCACGACCACCCGCATCCCTTCTGCCTCAGCACCGCCCCCCTGGGCCGCGCACGGCGCAGATGGGCCCGACCGTCCCGGGACCAAGGACTGGCCCACCAGCCCAGCCCCGCCAACCTCGCCAACCCTAGGCCAGGTCTCGAGCGGCTCCGCCGCCGCCACCACCACCCTCGACCCTGCTGTCGGCGCCTCCCCACGTTGTGGTTCCGACGCCGGCGCCGGCCCCGAGGCCGGCAAGGGTGCGGCAGCCACCATCACGGCAGGCACGACCTCGTCGACCCTCCTCACCGGACGGGCGCGCGGTGCCTCCGCCACACGCATCTCTGGAGCCCGCCCCGACACCCCTGGTCTGCGGGCGCCACGTCCGCCCGGCGCGAAAGCACAGTGCCGCCCAGCTTTGAGAGAGCCCCCAAGCTCCTCCGCCAGGGCCACGAACGCGCCGACCATCGGCCGCACCCCTTCTCCACGACGACCGACGCAATCGCCACAGCCAATCGTCTTCTCCGCCTCCGAGACCTTGTCGTCACTTACCTCCGCCAGCGCCCAGAAACGGCTACCCTCCCAGCGCGGAGACGCCCCCGCGCCCGGAGCCACCACCGGGGCCGCGTGTGCCGGCCGCCCCGACGACCTCACCTCCGACCAGCCCTTCGACTCGCCTGGCACACTGGGGCGTGTCGCGTCGCCTACCCCATCGCCACTCGAGTCGCCAGTCCGTACTAGAGCCGTTGGAGCCATCTTCCTGTTCCTCCCAAGAGGAGGTCTTGATCCACTCCACTAGGAGATCAAGGAGGTCATGATCTCCTAGTGGAGTAGATCCATGGAGCAAAGCTCACAAATGTCTATCATATACTTTGCTATCCTTCCAAAAGAGTTAGGGGAGGTGTTTATATAGTCTAGGGCCGAAGTTGGGTGAGAGAGGGGTACAATGGTCAAAGACCACATAATGCACGCAGGCACATTCGGACGGGTCCGGGCACCCGGGCGGAGCTGGGCTGCTCCAGCAGCTGGGCCGGGCACCCGGGGGTGATGGCCCGCGCGCCCGGTGGCAGGGCTGGGCCGCGCTGGGAGGAGGTCGGGCACCCGGGGGTGGCGAACCGGGCACCCGGGGTGGGCCGCGCCATCGCCCAGGCGGCGACTGGGCCAAGGGCCGGGCACCCGGGGCCGACAGAGGCAGCGCCCAAGTGAGGGCCAGGCACCCGGGCTGCTGGTGGCCGGGCACCCGGGTGGCCAGGGACTTGACCCTCCGGCAGTTGGGGTCCGGGCACCCGGGGTGGTCCGCGACCTCTCTTGCTTCACGCCTCGCGTGTCCTTCTTCCTTCTCCTCCTCCATAGTTGCTCGTGTCTCCGTCCTTGCCTCTTCACGATCTTCTCCTTGGTACCTACGAGTGCATAGAGTTTCCATTTGAGGTAGAATCCGACTCTTGTGTGAATCCGAATGAAACTCGAAGAGGAAGGATTTCACCTTGGTTTCGACAACGCGTGCGCGAGATCTCGTCGTAGGTCCTTTCCGTGCTTGCAGTGGTGGTGTGACGTCCATGGTGATGGTCGAAGGATGCTCCGCATCATCTCCCCCCCCCCCTGGGAGAGATCCGTCTACGGGTCGTGATCTTAATCACCATGGTAACGAGATGGCGTCGTCGTGTCATCATCAAGCATAGCATATGGTTTGACAAGGGAGTGTGGCATAGCATGTAAGCACATAAATTTAGCATGTGGAAAAGCATCATGGAAACAATCATGCAAAGGTGAGGAAAAGGTGCTAATATGTTGGACATGAGAATAAGCATCTACCTCAAGCCCATAACAAGCATGCATAAGACTCTCAATGAACGGTCTATGGTAGGCATAAGAGTCATCCACAACACCCAAAGAAATGAAATGTCAAAACACATGGGGCAAGTGCAAGACAATCCAAGCATACTGTGCATATGGTGTGGTGAAGGAAGTGAGGAACTCAACACAAAATATATAGGAATTTTGCAACATGTGTGAGGCAATCAAGTCATGAGAGCGGATAGTAGGCATAGGCATATGTGACGTAACGACATTGTTGCAACCAAACATATGATAGTAGCAAGTAATCCAAGAATTGGATGCAACATGAGAAAGAATAATAGCAATCAAGTCGTGCAAACTAGTGGAGCGAAGATGCAACACACTAGAGGAAGTCATGGCAATCATGTCATGTGAGAACATAATAGATATAGGTAATGCACATGACATATCACAAACGTGGACACAAAGCAATATCAAGGTGTCATCATAGGAATGGATCACAAAGGAAACATGGCAAAAACAAGCAATATCTCCACCTAGCTTGCAAATACACAAACAAGTAGTAGAATCAAACATCATGTGTAATGCGAAGCATGGGTCACAACTACATGGCAAAGGTATAGAGATGAGCATATCATGCAAAGTGAACATGGAAAGATGGGCATATAATATGTAATGGACTAGAACCCATAACCATGTAAGAGCCATGTAGAAGAAATGTGCGAAGTCTTTGTGCGCAGAGAGCGGTGGGAAAGGCAATCCATGTGATCCCAAGTCATCATTGCTCTCTAGAGCTCGCTTTGTCAACTCATGGGATTGTGAGGTTGACAAGTATTCATGAGTGCCTACACAAAAGAGACACAAACGAAAGAAATTGTGTGTGTGGTAATGTACACATCATCCATCTTGATGCGTATGTGCATGTGTGAGTTAGCACAAGATAAGCATCGCTCAAAGAAATTTGAGGCATGGTATAAGAACATGTCATCCATCATGAAATAATTGTTTTTAGGTTGACATAATGGGGACACAAATTGAGAATGCAAGTATATGGCACAACAATATCGTTATGATTCATGGGGAGCATATTGTGCACATAATTATTGGGATCATGCAATGGATGGGATGGATCAAAATCTCCTAACATGGATGAGGAAACTATGGGGGTCTCCTCATGAGCAATATTGGAAACATCATATGGAGAAAATGGACAACATCCAAAACAATGCATATCCGAAGCTAGGTGGTCATGGCATGGCATATGAGATACATGATGCAAATCAATATCATCACAATAAAAGCAAATGCCAATAACCATGGGCTTGTCATCTATGCCATATGTGCAAATTGGGTTTATCTTAATGGCATATGCATAGTCACTATGAAGAGATTGTAAATATGACATATTGTTGATCTCATGCATAGCATATGACAAGTCAAGCGGATTGTCAAACATGATGTGACCAAGAGAATTATCACAAGAAATCCTATGTAACATGGCATCACAACTAATAGACTCCACATGGCAATCATCAAACTCATCATAAATGGGTAAATCATCGCATGGGGAAGTCGAAGTAGCATGAAGCATGGCAATAGGTGGATCAACATCATGCAAGCAATCAATGTCAAGAGTGTCCACTAGTGGGACTAGAGCATCACCTTCACCTATGTTACCTTGTTCATTCCCCTCAAGTGGTGTAGGTGAGGTGGCAAAGACCTAATGGTGGTCATCATCTTCATCTTGATGGAACCATGTGGGGGTGCATCATATTCCACCATGGCCATCATCTTGTCCATAGGAAGGACGAAGTCATCGCGGATCCGCGCATCATCATATATGGGACCTAGCACCAAATGAGGAGACACAATAGAGGTAGAGGCAAAGTTGTTAGAAATGCAAATGGCCTCACGTGCCCTATCAACTTCCTCACTCTCTCTATGTGGTGGTGGCTCACTCACTCCCTCAAGGTAGGGCACTCAATGTCACATATGGTGGAGTCACTCATCTCACTCAAGTGGTGGGGGTTGTGGCTCTCCTCACATGGGAATTGTGGCAACTCATCACATATGGGGCTAGTGGTGAAGTCACTCTCACTCTCAATATGGTGGCACAAGTGACTCATGTCATCATACGTCACCGTGGTCGAAGGGAAACTCCCATGCTCAACCATCTCGTCGTCGTCACCGTGGATGAAGGCCGAAGATGGCACATCATCGCTCTCGTCGTGGATGAAGGCCGAAGATGGCACATCATCGCTCTCGTCGTGGATGAAGGCCGAAGATGGCACATCATAACTCTCCTCCATGACCGAAGGGAAAATCCCATGCTCGATCATCTCGTCACCGTCGTCATGGATGAAGGCCGATGTAGGCGTACTCGTCGGAGGTAGGCGAAGATGCCGTACCTCCAAAGGCGAAGATGCCTTGAGAACACTTGGCGAAGATGCCGAAGTAGTCGAAGTAGTCGTAGCTCCTTCTTGGTGGTGCTTGTCTTGCGGTCTTCTCTTGTGCTCATGAAGTTTGGTTGTAGCTTGATGTAGAGCTTTTTGGGACTTATAGGTGTACGCATCACGAGCATCGTCATCTTGATGGTGTTGTAGTGCTTGAGCTCGATGACGTTCCGAAGATTAGCCACTTGAGTGTCGCCGCCTTGAAGATGACGAAGGGGAAGAAGACTTGTAGTTGTCCAACATGTCTCATACTTGATCCCTTTGTTCGGCCAACTTGGTGTCGTGGTAGTCCCTTATCCTTGCTTCGTTTTGGCGAATGTCGATGGCGAGTTGTTCAATGCCTCGCGTTGCTCGTTGTAGTCCGAAGATGGGCATTTTGGTGATGTAGTTGTTCGCGCCATCGTTGTCGTGGAAGACCGGAGATGAAATGCCTTGCCTATCCATCACAAGACTCGAGTAGAGGTGAGTAGGAAAGGAGATAAATAATACCAAGTGACCTTTTCCCAAAGTTGAGGATGTATCCCGTTTCACTCAATGTGAGATGAAAGAATAGTGGAATTGGTACCGGACTTGTTCACTCACACCTATCAAGTAAAGCTTATGGTGGAGTTCGGTGAGGATAGTGGCACAAAAATTTAATGCAAAATGTTATCAAGAGTCAATAATGTTGGGAAAGATTCACAAATTCGCAAGTGAAACAAGTAAACCAATAGCAATATGTGGCACGCGGAAACACACACATGGATAGATAAAATGGGTCGTGCAACCAAGGAATGAGCACAAAATGTGGAATCCACGAAAAACGCTCGTGTTGCACAACTCAAGAGAGACGCTAGCACGATTGCTCAATAGGCGGATACGGCACTTGTGCACAACCTAGAAGATGCAAAATGTATCAACTTTATATCCCAAGTATGCTATGTGTATGATGTTCCCGGTGTTTCGTACATGATGATCCAAGATGATCAATATGGTAGTATGGTATGCAATGTGGCGATGCTATGGCTATTGCTTACAAGCTCTTTGCTCTCTTTCCTTTTTGCTTAAAAGCTTATTCTTTTTTTTGGCCACTTATGCGAAATGCACAAACCAAGATAGCAATTTTGTATATGCGGGAACAATCTTGTGACACAAGTGATGATATGATGATACCAATATGATATGGTATGTATGCAATGGAAGGTACAGATCACTAATGTGCACAAGTAACGTTGCCGGCAATACTCAAAGGCTAGTCTCAGTAGGCAAGTGACGCAAAATGGGCTAACGGGTTAACAATGCAATGGCAAGAATGTACAATGAAGGGATACCACGATACCGAGGTGATATGGAGGTTACCGTTCTTGCTTACGGTTAGGGTGTCAAATTGGTGAAGTGGTCGATGTCGAAGACGACCTCGTGGCGATGATGAGTGGCGGTATTCTCGATGTAGATAACAAGATGATGTAGACCCGTCCCTAAGTAGCTGAAACACCTTAGGAAACGGTAAAAACTACAAACTCAAAATCTCGAAAGGCAAATGTCAAATGGTGGTAGCGGTATGCGTAGGTGGTTCCGGAGTTAGCAATGCGGAAGTGGTGGTGATGGATGATGACGAAGCGATCGTCCCTAAGTAGCCAAAACACCTTAGGAGACTCAAGTAACCACTCAAGCAACCACAAATGCTATATGGAACTAAATTGGGTTAGGTTGCGGAAAGCTATGGTGGTTTTGCGGGTGATGTGGTGGATGGCACTATGCAAACATGCCAAAATGCCAAATTTTTGATGGAGTCAAATGGTGTCGGAACCTATCTAGATGGATGGGGGATGTCAATAAATACTCAACGAGCTAAAGAACGTGAAAATCGGACTCCGGGAGTGAAAGTTATGGCCGAAATGGTAAAGTGCACGCGGCTGATTCTGGGGGTGCGGGTGCCCGGGGTGGGCAGGGGCAAACAGACCGGGGGGTGCGGGCACCCGGGGTTTGGGGTGCGGGTGCCCGGGGTGGTCATCGGGGTTGCACGAGGGGTCCGGGTGCCCGGGGTTTGAGGTCCGGGTGCCCGGGAGTGACGGATTTGGGCGGAAATTCGTCGGAAAAAGGAAGAAATTGGTGGATTTTGTTGAGGGAAAGGTGGAGATGGATGGGGGAATACTAGATCCACTCGAAACCAAGCAAATCCATCGATCAAATCCATGAAAACCTCATCAAACCAACAAATAACAAAAAAATTGGGGCTATTTTTGGTGGGGAAATTTTTTAAATTGGGGAAGAACACAACAAAATTAGGCTAGAGAACAAGAAGGGGGGCTCCAATTTCGTGAGAAACCATGGCTCATGATACCAAGATGTTGTAGGGTGGAACCCTAAGTGAATATTGAGGGAGTCTTGGATTAGGGGGTATCTGGATAGTCGGATTATATCCTTTGGCCGGACTGTTGGACTATGAAGATACAAGATTGAAGACTTCGTCCCGTGTCCGGATGGGACTCTCCTTGGCGTGGAAGGCAAGCTTGGCAATACGGATATGTAGATCTCCTTCCTTGTAACTGACTTTGTGTAACCCTAGCCCCCTCCGGTGTCTATATAAACCGGAGGGTTTAGTCCGTAGGACCAAGAACAACAATCATACCACAGGCTAGCTTCTAGGGTTTTGCCTCTTCGATCTCGTGGTAGATCAAATCTTGTAATACTCATATCATCAAGATCAATCAAGCAGGAGTAGGGTTTTACCTCCATCGAGAGGGCCCGAACCTGGGTAAAAACATCGTGTCCCCCGTCTCCTGTTACCATCCGCCTAGACGCACAGTTCGGGACCCCCTACCCGAGATCCGCCGGTTTTGACACCGACATTGGTGCTTTCATTGAGAGTTCCTCTGTGTCGTCATCGTTAGGCTTGATGGCTCCTTCGATCATTGATAGCGATGCAGTCCAGGGTGAGACTTTTCTCCCCGGACAGATCTTTGTATTCGGCGGCTTCAACACTGCGGGCCAACTCGCTTGGCCATCTGGAGCAGATCGAGAGTTACGCCCCTGGCCACCAGGTCAGGTTTGGAAGCTTAAACTACATGGCCGACATCTGCGGAGACTTGATCTTCGACGGATTCAAGCCCCTGCCGAGTGCGCCGCACGGTCACGATGAGCATGATTTAGCTCTACCATCGAACAGTGTTCAGGAGACCGCACCGGCAATCGCTTCGACCCTCAATTCGAAGCCAACTGCGCCATCCATGGACGTGTGGATAGACCCCGCCACGGAGGCCGCATTCTCAGCAGCGATCGAGCCGAGTATCGACCTTACCCTTCACGAGAGCCGTGACGCCAAACTCCCGGATTCTTCCCCGACCACGGACTCCGAACCGCCTGCGCCCGTGCCTATCGAATCCGACTGGGCGCCTATCATGGAGTTCACCTCCGCGGATATCTTTCAGCACTCGCCCTTCGGCGACATA
The DNA here is from genome assembly GCA_032464435.1 of Aegilops umbellulata. NCBI lineage: Eukaryota > Viridiplantae > Streptophyta > Magnoliopsida > Poales > Poaceae > Aegilops > Aegilops umbellulata. Next base: position 294,978,222 of record CP136057.1, read on the forward strand.
CTGAACTCATTAAGGTCTCTCTCCTTGTCAGGAGAGTCCTGGCCGAACTATGTCCGACAGGATTGGGATGCGGATGACAAAGAAATTCGCCGCCCACCCACCACCCACTTAGTAGCCACTGTCGATGATTTGACCGACATGCTCGAATTCGACTTCGAAGACATCGACGGTATGGACGACGATGCAGGAGACGAACAGGAACCACTGCCCACAGGGCACTGGACAACCACCTCATCTATGATATATATATGGTGGACACACCCAAAGAAGGCAATGGCGACGGGACAACGGAGGATGACCCCTCCAAGAAGCAACCCAAGCGCCGACGTCATCGGCGCCGCTCTAAGTCTCGCCAAGGCAAAAGCGGTGATACCAGCACAGGAGATAATAGCACTCCGGACAGTGCCGAAGATGACGACAATCCCCTCCAGCAAGATTTAGAGCAGGAGGATGGAGAAGCCAGCCCTCCTGAGAGAGCGGCAGACGGAGAGGCGGAGGATGATAATTACATGCCTCCCTTCGAAGACGAGGCAAGCCTCGACGATGATGAATTTGTCGTGCCCGAGGATCCCGTCGAGCAAGAGCACTTCAAGCGCCGGCTTATAGCCACGGCAAATAACCCTAAGAAAAAGCAACAGCAGCTTCGAGTTGATCAAGATTTGCTAGCTGACAGATGGACTGAAGTCCTTGCGGCCGAGGAATATGAACTCGAACGCCCCTCCAAGAGTTACCCAAAGCGCAGGTTGCTACCCCGACTGGAGGAGGAAGCATTAATACCTACATCTCCAGCGTATGACGTGGCTGATCGGCCACCTCGTGGCCGCGATAGAGAGGCATTTCAGCCAAAAGCTCAGCCCGCACACCGACGCCACTCAAATAAAAATTTCAAGGCACGGGGAAATACGCTAGACCTGTGAGACGTATTGGAGGACAAAGCAAAACACGCAATATCGATCTACGGATCACGTGGGCGTGCCACTACGCGAGACGATAACCGTCACGCCGGACACAGTAAAAGTAAATTCGGCCGGGCCGAACACAGCGGACAAGACTCATTTGAGCTGCGTCGCAATATAGCCCAGTACAGAGGCGCCGCACACCCCCTATGCTTCACAGACGAAGTGATGGATCACGAAATCCCAGAGGGTTTCAAACCCGTAAATATCGAATCATACAACGGTACAACAGATCCTGCGGTATGGATCAAGGACTTCCTCCTACACATCCACGTGGCCCGCGGTGACGATCTACACGCCATCAAATACCTCCCACTCAAACTCAAAGGACCAGCTCGGCATTGGCTGAACAGCTTGCCAGCAGAATCCATTGGCTGTTGGGAAGATCTGGAAGCCGCATTCCTCGACAGCTTCCAGGGCACTTATGTGCGACCACCATATGCTGATGACTTGAGCCACATAATTCAGCAGCCAGAGGAATCGGCCAGGCAATTCTGGACACGGTTCCTGACAAAGAAAAATCAAATCGTCGACTGTTCGGATGCAGAGGCCCTAGCAGCTTTTAAGCACAACATCCGCGACGAGTGGCTCGCCCGGTACCTTGGCGAGGAAAAGCCAAAATCTATGGCAGCCCTCACGACACTCATGACCCGCTTTTGCGCGGGAGAGGACAGCTGGCTGGCTCGCGGCAATAATATATCAAAGAACCCTGGTACTTCGGATACCAAGGATAGCCATGGCAGATCACGTCGCAACAAACACAAGCGCCGCATCAACAACGACAATGCCAAGGATACGGCAGTCAATGCCGGATTCAGAGGCTCTAAACCCGGTCAGCGGAAAAAGCCATTCAAAAGAAGCACTCCGGGCCCGTCCAGTATGGACCATATACTCGATCGCTCGTGTCAAATACACAGCACCCCCAACAAGCCAGCCAACCACACCAACAGAGAATGTTAGGTGTTCAAGCAGGTGACAAGTGAAACGCCGAAAACAAGGATAAGGGGCAACATAGCGATGACGAGGAGGAGCCCCGGCCGCCGAACACCGGAGGACAGAAGAGGTTCCCCCCACAAGTGTGTACGGTGAACATGATATACGCAACCCACATCCCCAAGAGGGAGCGGAACGTGCGCTAAGGGACGTATATGTGTTGGAGCCAGTCGCCCCAAAGTTCAACCCATGGTCCTGCTGTCCGATCACCTTCAATCGCAGGGACCACCCCACTAGTATCCGTCATGGCGGATTCGCCACACTGGTCCTAGACCCAATCATCGACGGATTTCACCTCACTCGAGTCCTTATGGATGGCGGCAGCAGCCTGAACCTGCTTTATCAGGACACAGTGTGCAAAATGGGTATAGACCCCTCAAGGATCAAACCCACAAAAACGACCTTCAAAGGCGTCATACCAGGTGTAGAGGCCCATTGCACAGGCTCAGTCACACTGGAAGTGGTCTTCGGATCCCCGGATAACTTCCGAAGCGAGGAGTTAATCTTCGATATAGTCCCGTTTCGCAGTGTCTATCACGCACTGCTCGGGCGAACCGCATTTGCGAGATTCAATGTGGTACCGCATTATGCATACCTCAAGCTCAAGATGCCAGGACCTCGCGGGGTCATCACAGTGAATGGAAACACAAAGTGCTCTCTCCGCACGGAGGAGCACATTGTGGCCCTCGCAGCAGAAGCGCAAAGCAGCCTCTTAAGGCAATCAACCAGTTCGGCGATCAAACACCCGGACACCGTCAAGCGTGCCCAGAGTAATCTGCGCCTGGCACGTTCCGAGATCGCATAGCAATTTGGCCCCCACCCCAGTGCCAGCCAAACGGCAAAATCCGTGCCACGCGTACATAATTACGCATTGGAAATACCATGGGCATAGGTGGGGAGGGGGGCACGACTACGACACGCCCAAAAACGCGGCTCAACCACACTAGGGGCTTCCCGCTTTGTTATTTTTTCTCTCTTTCAAGACTTTACTCTCTGGAAACCCTGTCCGGCATTACGACCGTCGGACACACGATACAACAACCAAGGAGGCAGAAAGCTACGTCGCACCATGGAACTCCCAGGTGGTCTCTGATAACGAGTAAAATACCTGCTTTAAATACCATTCCGCAGCTTGCCCTTGAAGGGGACATGTCATATAGTCCTATTTTTTGCTTATCGCACTACTTGTATCATTATGCTTCGACACACCTTTTTGAATAAACAATGCATAGCACTAGTCTATTATTGCATTCTCTATTCCTTTATATATATATGTTCATTCATGACATTCAGCACCCGTACACTCTCGTACGGCCAATACGCCAGGAGCTTAAGCATACCCCATAATACGGCGTGAGAAGTCCGAACACTTTCGACAGTGCGGCACCCTGAACTTATAGCATTATATGCATCAGCTCCGAATCATGTCTTGGGTCAATAGTTGGGTTTGCCCGGCTCCCATGTTTTGGTACCTTACGTTCCGCTATATCGGCTAAGGTAGCACTGGGAGAACTACTGCGATTGTGCCCCGGTTCATCTGGGTAAGCACCTCAGTAGAGAAAGCTAAAACTGACTGTCATGATAAGGCGGGAGCTGGTCGCTGTTCGAGAGGTCTCGAGTCCCTAATGACTTATGCCGCTTAGGGCGAGGAGTCGGCTTTGTCCGGCTTAGGCGTGTATAGCACCCCGAATTCGGCCTTCCGAATACTAGGGGCTTCGCCAAAATTTAAAATTGTAGACTTCTATGGCTAAGTGAGAGTGATAAAGCATTATAGTCCGATTGCCTTGTTCGTTGCGCTGAGCACCTCCCTCGAAGGACCCAACAATGGGAAAAAGAGTGCTCATATTTATCCCGAACACCCCAGCACTCGTGGCATGGGGGCAGAAGCCGACGACTGGCCATCTCTCAGATTTGATAAACAGTCGCACAAAAGGTAATATTTTAAATTCAAACAAGCGTTGCATAGCGCATATGAACAAATTTTCATAATACAGGATCACACGAGCAAGTTCATTCAAAAATTACATCCTTCGCACACTCGTCTGCCACAAGACGGGCACCCTTCAGGACACCCTCATAATACATTTCAGGGTGGCGATGCTCCTTGCCCTACGGTGACCCCTCCTTCACCAGCTTCTCAGCGTCCATCTTTGCCCAGTGCACCTTCGCACGGGCAAAATCCCGGCGTGCACCTTCGATACAGACAGACCGCTTTATGACTTCCGGCCGTGGGCAGGCATCCACAAGCCACCTCACCAGGCCAAAGTAGCTGTTGGGAAGGGAGTTGCGAGGCCACATCCGGACCATAAGGCCCCTCATGGCCTGTTCGGCCGCCTTGTGCAGCTCGACCAGTTGCTTCAGCTGGTCGCTCACAGGCATCGGGTGTTCGGTCCCAGCATACTGAGACCAGAAAAACTTCTCTGTCGAGCTTCCCTCCTCGGCCTGGTAATACTTTGCGGCATCCGACACGCTGCGGGGCAAATCTGCGAATGCTCCTTGTCGGATTTCGGGTTCCAGCAGACCCTTAAGGTTCGAACTCTGGGGTGCGCGCGGAGATTGTGCCCTCTACCTCTCCGTCTCGCAAAGATCTAACTACCGAAAGAACAACACAAGAGACACAGAGTTTATACTGGTTCGGGCCACCGATGCGGTGTAATTCCCTACTCCAGTGTGGTGTGGTGGATTGCCTCTCGGGCTGGTGATGATGAACAATACAGGGAAGAACAGCCTCGCGAGGGTCTGTTCTTGGCTAGGGGGATGAACTGCTAAGAGGAGTTCAGCCGCCCTTCTCTCTCTCTCTCTTGTTCTCTGCTTGCTCAGATTCTCGACCCCCCTACCATGAGGGTGGCTAGTCCTATTTATAGGCAAAGGCCCTCGGCCTCTTCCCAAATATTAAGCGGGAAGGGCGCCAACAATCGGCCAATTCGAAGGGGAACGTCTGGTACACTTATCCTGACTAAAGTTGGTCCTCGCCTGCCAAAGGCCCTGTGGTGACGCCGTTCTGGGCTCCACGATGACCTCCTTCCCACCGTTGGACTGGTCTTGGTCTCGTTGCACTGAAATGGATGCCTTTGCTTGATCCTCTCGCCTGCGCTTGCCTCCTTTGCACCAAAGAGGAAAGGAAGGACACCGCGCGGGCTGGCGCCCGCCTGGCGCCCTTGGTCATCACGGCTTGTGTCATGGGCACCTCGTGAGGTACCCGCCTTGATCTCTCCGCCTCCTCGTGAGCCAGCCTGATGAGGCCGCGCCTGAGGAAGCGCCGTGTCATCCGCCCCGCGAGGCTTGGCCCCTCGCGTGGGTCTTGGGTCTTGTGTTGATGAAGATGGGTCGTGCTGGGCCCCCTTTGAGCCACGCCGCAGGCCGCAGGCAGGCAAGTCTGGGGACCCCCGTTCCCAGAACGCCGACACTCCTAGAGAGCTCCGGACTCGGGTAAGTAACAAGTAATTTACTTTCACATGCTTGCTTTGCATAATAAATGCCTTACCCGCCGCTATCTTCTTCATCACCTCAATTCCCTGGAGGGCCTTTTGGGCTTCAGCCTTGGCATTATTTGTGCTCTCGAGGGCCGCGGCAATCTCGGACTCTCGCGTCTTTGAGTCAAGCTCCAAAGTCTCGTGCTTCTTCACGAGAGCCTGGAGCTCTTGCTGCACCTCGCCCACCCGTGCCTCTTGCTTCTCTCGCTCGGTGCGCTTCGTGGCCGCTTTGTTTTCGGCCTCGGACAGCGCTTGCTTCAGGGTCGCCACCTCAGTCGTGGCCCCTGGCACATTCATAATGATCTTATCATTTTTGCAACTGCATCTTTTTTATATATACACATATAGACAAGGTATTACTTACCTAGGTTCTCCTCGAGCTGCTTTTTGGCAAGGCCGAGCTCCTTCTCGGACCGTTCGAGGTTCTGCTTCAGCGTATCGACCTCCGCAGTCAGTGCGGCAGAGGTCAGCAGCGAAGCCTGCATACGCATATCGACATACTGGTATTAGACTCCCGCGAATGTTATTTTGATCCTCTATTCGGCTTTTCTTCATGAACGCCAAACAGAGCATCAGGGACTACTGTCTATGCGGTAATATTTTCATATATTTTAAAAACGTACCTCAAAGCCTGTTAGAAGGCTGGCACAGGCTTCAGTCAGTCCGCTCTTGGTGGACTGAACCTTCTGGATCACCGCACTCATAATAGTGCGGTGCTCCTCATCGATGGAGGCGCCATTAAGCACGTCCAGCAAATTATCCGGTGCCTCCGGGTGGACGGAGGTCACCGACACGGGAGGCTTGCCCCTCTTAGTAGGGGGCCGCCCGCCGGAGTCCTGAACCACTGGAGGTTCCAGTGTGGTATTCGGCCTCGGACAGCGCTTGCTTCAGGGTCGCCACTTCGGTCGTGGCTCCTGGCACATCCATGATGATCCTATCATTTTGCAACCACATCTTTTTTTCTATATATATAGACAAGGTATTACTTACCTTTGTTCTCCTCGGGCTACCTCTTGGCAAGGCCGAGCTCTTCCTCGGACCGCTCGAGGTTCTGCTTCAATACGGCGACCTCCACAGTCAGTGTGGCAGAGGTCAGCAGTGAAGCCTGCATACGCATATAACATACTTGTATTAGACTCCTGCAGATATTATTTGATCCTCTATTCGGCTTTTCTTTGTGAACACCAAACAGAGCATCAGGGGCTACTGTCTATGCGGTAAATCTTGTAGTCAATTGATGTCTTCTTCATTGTGCAGACAAATATCTTGTTTTTTGTCGCTAATTTCTTTATCCTAACAATCTTTCTGAGTTTCTTGACTTGATTGATATTCATGGACAACTCATTTCCCCATATGCAAAAAGGGTTGAACAATGGGTCAAAACCTCTGACAGCAGGACCTACATGTGCAAGACCAAATTGTCTAAAACCTAAATATTAGAATGGTTCCTACAACTGCATAATAATGTGCTATTAGACAACAGACCATACATGTGCTGACCTCGATTGTAAACCTCAGTGTTTCCCATTGTTTCTTTGCAACACATATAAGGTAGGTAGTCATCAGGTTAAGTAAGGGTTCGCATGCTATCAGTAGAATATGTTGATGAAAAATAAGCACATTGCAGATTCATCAGATTAATTCAAGCGACATGAAAAACCCATTTATCCAAACTAAGCATGATTAAGAACTAGAAAATATAGCACTTGTATATGTTTCTCATGTATTAAATGCAGCCAAATTCGTTTTATTCATCACATGCACAACAGTACAAAATTCTACCCACGACAATTGGATATCGCATTGCAGAACTAAATCAAGCAGTTAACTAAACACCACAATAAATGAACCAAAGATTAACTGAGCACCACATTGCACAATATAACATACTCCTAATAGAAGTTCAGATAGTTAATCGAACCAAGCATACTTAACAACTTGGAAATATAGCAATTGTATTCGTTTCTCATGTATTTACTACAGCCAAATTCAACTTATTTCTCACATGGTATACAATAACAGAATGCACCCACAACTATTTAACATCGCATTGCAGAATTGAACCAAACAGTTAACTAAACACCACAACACAAATGAACCAAACTTTAACTGAGCACCACATTGCACAATGTATAACCAAACCAAGCATGCTTGACAACTTGGAAATATAGCAATTGTATTTGTTTCTCATGTATTTTGTAAAGATAAATTCGGTTTATTTCTCATATGGAGGACAATACAAAATTGCAGCCTAAAGAATTGAACATCACATTTGCAGAGTTGAACCAAACAGTTAACTGAAGACGCCAACTAATTAACAAAACAGTTAATAAGTGAGCACCACACCGCACGACATATAGAACATATACACTAGAGCAACAGATTGCATGGTAAAATTAGATAACACAATTCACTAGAATTTGTAAAGGAAAGACAGGAGCAGCACACGCAACGGGGTAAACCGAGCATGCTTAACCGGCGTAGTTATCAAATGGCAAGGTGCTCCTCCAAGATCTGGGGGTCGGCACGAATGGCAGCCATCGCGACCTCATCCGCGCGTGTGGCTGCAATTTGCTTCTCCGCCGCCAAATGCTCCTTGAGCTCCTGGCTATATTGCGTGCACCATGGCTTAGGGCGGTGCTTATTTGATGGAGGGGTTGGTGATTTGGGTGGAAGGTGTCGCGCCGGTGGTCGGGCATGTGGGATGTGGAAGGAGGAGGAGGAGGATGGTGGTCGGGTGTGCATTACCTGCTTGGATAGACGAGGCCGAGCAGCGTGAAGGAGGGTCGCCGGCCAGGAGGCGGCGCTGCAAGCAAGGAGTGAAAGTTTCAACATGGAAAGAAAGGCGGAAACAGGGGAAATGTGGCTTTTGGTAAGGGGGTGGGGAGGTAGATATTTCCATGGAAGCCGAAAATTTGGAATCGCTTCAGCGAAAAAACTAGCGTGCAAAGTGTCATCAGACACGGTCCCTTATTCAAAACTGTGTACGATATGTGAATATCACAAACAATTCAGATAGCTTAACCCATATTTGATGAGTTTGAACGTCAAAATTTTTGGTTCGAATTTCCCTGGTTACGGTGGTCATCCACGTCATTGCATAATTTGGGTACACGAAGGAGACTACAACACACCCACACTGCTTAATCGAGCAAGTTCAGCAATTAAACATAGCTAGCTGACCTAAACATTACTCTAACAAATTAAACAGCCAACAAAGGCATTTTAAAAAATAGTTGCCACTTTAAAATCTCAAATGTTTGTATAATTCAAACCGTGTGCATTCTGTTAACCATTCACATGACGCCACGTGTCTTGGTTTTAATGGTTATAGGAGGTGTCGTGCGGACAGCTGCTTGACCTTGACTGAACGGGAGGCGTGCGAGCGCAGTCCGATGCGCAGGCTGACCGAGAGGCATGCAAGCTGTCCTCCAATGCGCAGGCTCACCGGGAAGCATGCGAGTTGTACACTGCGCAGGCTCATTGGGAAGCGAGCCCTTTGACTTCCATGGTCGCCCACCTTCCTCTCCATTAATGGCGCCCGAGCCGCTGCTTAATACGGGCGGCCTTACTATTCGCCTCCCATTCCCCTCCCTCCCGCAGACCTACACCAATGCCATGGCGCAGAAGGATCATCTGCCACTAGTCTTCAAGTTTTGTGAAGTCGACTCCGAGCTGGAGGAGATAGAAAATAAGGAGGAATGGGGCCTCATGGACAAGGCCCAGAACGAGCTGGCTGCTGCGGTTGCTGCTCCCGCTCCCATCCCATCTCCCATCCCGCGACCATGCCAACGACCATCCCCGTAGCATTGACGAGCTGGTCGCCGAGCACTATCGTAGAGCTGGAAGCCGCGGGCGTCTGCGAGGTCTCCGCGGACCCGCGCGAGCTCGTGTACATGCCGGCGCCAGCGCCCGTGCCCCTGCTCGTGCGCGCCCCTCCACCCACCGCGGCATCGATCCCCATGCATTTGGCTGCACCCGCTACGCCCGCGCCCATGCGCGTGCCCCCTCAGCGGCATGGGACGCCGCCGTGGACCGCTACCTCTCAGCGCTGCCAGCTGCCGTCCTCCCACGCCCCGCCCATCGGTCGCGCGATGACATGATGTTTGATTTACAAGTGACGAACATTTTGTGCTGCATTGAAGACTTCAACAATGGCGTCCCAGAGGATGACAACGACGGCACGCCGCCTCCGCCGCCGCCAGGAATAATTTTTTTTGGGTTTAATATTGTATCTCGATCATATTAATGTAAATTCGCAGTATGACTGAATGAAAGATATGGTTTGAGCGAACTTGCGTTTCTCTCTCTTAATGTACAGACTTATCAAACGATTTTCTTTTGAAAAAAACGTCAATGGTTTTTAAATATAAAACACTCATCGCAAATGTTTTAGTTAGAACACCTGTATGCAAACCGACAACTTCCTCAGGAAGCCAAGAGAAAATGTGTCGAGCAGGATTTGTGCAGCACTTGATCGCAAACGTTTTAGATAGAACACCCGTATGCAAAGTGACTGCAGGATTTGTGCATCTCTTCAACGCAAACGGTTCTTTTGGATGACCCGTGTGCAACCACTTACAAATAATTTGGTAATATTTGCATCTATCATATTGGGTATGTTGCCATTTGTCAAACTGGAAAGATTGACATTTGTTGATCTAGTAACATTGCCATTTGTCAACCTTGTAACACTACGATTTGTCAACATATGAAGCTAAAAATCACTAGCAGTATCTAAATTTTGCAACTAAAATTCAGTAATTAAGCATAGATTTCATTCATAGATTAAGCAACCATTCTTAATTTATACAAACAGTTCAACTCGACAACTGAATGACCAAAATTTTCCCCAATTGTTGCCAACCACGTACTGAAATAGCTAGTTCAACTATATATACTAGCTAATTTTAAGTACGTTGTATGGTTCCACCACATCTATATTCAAATGAACTGAACAAAATAACCCCTAAATACTACTACTACTACGGAAGGTCTTTGTACTATTTTCGTCTGCCTCTCCTCTACCGAGCGCGCTCAATAAGAGGCAGAGGAGGAGGAGCCTACCGACGAGCTGGGCAACCGCAATACAGTGTATGTCGCTGCTGCAGCTTCAGCGACGCTCACCTCGAATGCCCTCTGCCGCTCTAGGTGATGAGGACATGGCTACCGCAGTTACACCCATATCCCCTATTGTTTTACCTCTTGGAACAATTGCTAGAGCTTGCATACGCCAATTAAATTATCAGGTATCTTTCATTTCTTGGTAATGTTTCTAGTGTTCATGAGAATATGATGCTGCCTAACTTAGATACATTTGTGTTGCTTGCAATTGAAGGGCCTAGCACGGACAAGAAGGATGAACATTGGAGCATCGTCAAGCACGGAGACGAAGGTGCATGCCAAGAGAACAAGAACAGAGGTTCAAGTGGAGATTTCCGAACTTTGAAGCCACCATGATGACATACAAGAAGATGGACGAAATATACAAGACGACCTTTCATAAATTTTGTCCATAGCTTATTATTGGTGTTGCGCCACCTTACTTTGGGCCAGGCCCATGTAATCTATTTTTAGAGTCCATATTGTAGGGGAAATGACTTAGGAGGCGTTTTAGTCCCACCTTGCCAAGGGTGGACAAAATCCCCTCTCTTTTCCCTATAAATATAGCCCTTAAGGCATCGTTTAGACTTGGGTTTTATTTAGTTAAATGTTAGCCATCGTTGCAACTTCGTGTACTTCGTTTGTGTCCAACGAGCAGACCAAGACCGCTTATGAAACCCCACTTTCATCAATACTTCATATATACTCGCAATATTCAGATTGCTTTATCATATTCTTGCTTGTTCTTCGATTGCTTGCAGGAATAGACCTTCGTGGTCAGGCTGATCGTGCTTCCAGCATCGTCAGTAACCTCTCGGAGTTGGTTTAGCGATTGCTAAGGCGCAACATCGTGCATGTTTGTAGTCGGATTGTCAAAGTCGTCTCCACCAAATCGATAGTTATCATCTCATTGAAAGATCGGGACACCCACGCCTCTATCACTAGATGACCCCTCTCGAAGCAGTGGTTCTCCTCGTAGATCTCCTGATTCCTCACCTCTGAGGCGGCGTGCGCCGCGGCCACGGCGGCGGTAAGGCTCTTTGCATGCTCGACGAGGCGCTCCTCCTCCTCTCGCAGGAAGTCGGTGTAGGGCGCAAGGTCGTTGACGCATGTGCGGGCATCCACCTCCGCCTTCCGCCTTCGGGCGGCGGTGGCAGAGCGGGTGATGACCCCGATGGTCGACGATGGGCTGGCGGCCATGGCGGCTAACGATGGGGTAGCGGCCACGACCACCACCTCCCGCCTTCGGGCTGGTGCCATTGGCGATTGTGGGAGAAGCAGACGAGATAAGCTACAGGGAGGAAGGGGAAAATGCAACGTAGGCTCGCCGACTGTGAGGGTTTATATAGCAGGCCGATAAGTATTGGGATTTTGGGGGATTTCACCGAGTCGGGCGGGAAGCTTGCGCGGGAACCTGCGAGGTTGCGCGGGAACGGGCTCACCGACGATTCATTGGCGCCACTGTTTGGCCAAAAGAACGCCCCCGCGCGCTGCGGAAGCTTGCGCTGTAAGCCTCCGGCAGCGGGGTGACAAGACGTGTGAGAGGAGGACGAAAGGCCATGTATTAAGCAGCGGCTCTCTACGGTTACCTACTATACGGTTAATAAAAAAGTGTTTGCGATTTAATTACCTACTATACCCCCGTCCTGGTTTATAAGTATGATTTAACTAATAAAATACGAATGCATGTCGCCAAAGATTATATAGTTGGATTCCTATTTGAACATAGTTTCCAATTATATAATTTTTATAACATGCATCAACATTTTGTTGGTAATATAAAGGGGACTATAGACTAGACGGAGGTAGTAGCACACGGCCGCTCTCTATGCAGTGACGCAACTGTCGCCAGCTTGTAGGCGACCATTTCCTGCTTGTTCAACTGCCCTATGCGTGTGGTTGCTTGATACGTCTCCAACGTATCTGTAATTTTTGATTGTTCCATGATGTTTTATTATCAATCTTGGATGTTTTATAATAATTTGTAGTCATTTTATATCATTTTTTGGTACTAACCAATTGACATAGTGCCAAGTGCCAGTTGCTGTTTTTTCCATGTTTTTTACATTGCAGGAAATCAATATCAGATGAAGTCCAAACCACGAAACTCCATGATGATTTTTTATGGGCCAAAAGGAAGGCAGTGGGCCCAGGTTGCACCTGGGGGGTGCCCCGAGGGGGGCACAACCCACCAGGGCGCGCCAAGAGGCCCAGACGCGCCCTAGTGTGTTCTACCCACCTCGGGTGCCCCCTGGACCGCCTTTTTGCTCTATAAATACCCCCAAATACCAGAACCCTAGGGGAGTCGACGAAATATTCATCCACTCGTCGCAGATTCCAGAACCACCAGATCCAATCTAGACACCATCTCGGATGGGGTTCACCACCTCCATTGGTGCCTCTCCGATGATGCGTGAGTAGTTCTTTGTAGACCTTCGGGTCCGTAGTTAGTAGCTAGATGGATTTCTCTCTCTCACTGAATTCTCAATACAATGGTCTCTTGAAGATCCATATGATGTAACTCTTTTGCGGTGTGTTTGTTGGGATCTGATGAACTTCAAGTTTATGATCAGTTATATATTTTTATATCCATGAAAGTTATTTGAGTTTCTGTGATCTCTTATATGCATGATCTCTTATAGCCTCGTATTTCTTCTCTGATATTTGGGTTTTGTTTGGCCAACTTGATCTATTTATCTTCCAATGGGAAGAGGTGCCCGGTAGTGGGTTCGATCTTACGGTGCTTGATCCCAGTGACAGAAAGGGAACCGACACGTATGTATCGTTGCTACTAAGGATAAAAAGACGAGATCTATATCTACTACCATATAGATAAACGGATCTTGTCTACATCATGTCATCGTTCTTATTGCATTACTCCGTTGTTCCATGAATTTAATACACTAGATGCATGCTGGATAGCGGTCGATGTGTGGAGTAATAGTAGTAGATGCAGGCATGAGTTAGTCTACTAATCTTGCACGTGATGCCTATGTAATGATCATTGCCTGGCTATCGTAATGATTATTTGAAGTTCTATCAATTGCCCAACAGTAATTTGTTTACCCACCGTTTGCTATTTTTCTCGAGAGAAGCCACTAATGAAACCTACGGCCCCCGGGTCTTATTTCTTATATATTTGCTTGCGATCTATATTTTCCTTTGCATTTTTATTCAGATCTATTAAACCAAACATACAAAAAATACTTTGCTGCACTTTATTTTATTTGCGATCTATTTATTCAATCTATTACAACTTTCTCCCGTCAACACGCAATTTCTGGCGCCGTACCCCTAAAGGGATTGACAACCCCTTTAACACGTCGGGTTGCGAAGTGTTGTTATTTGTGTGCAGGGGCTGTTTACATTGTGTTGCTTGGTTCTCCTACTGGTTCGATAACCTTGGTTTCATTTTTGAGGGAAATACGTACCGCCGCTATGCTGCATCATCCCTTCCTCTTTGGGGAAATACCGACATAGCTTCAAGCGACATGAAAAGGATCTTGTTTAGGATGGACGGTCCATCTCTGTTGCCTTTGAAAGGCTTTTTCCGCTGACATGATCGAGAGCCCCCGAATCCAATGTTTACCGCCGTGTTATCTGGGTTGTCTTCCTTATTCCGGCGCTTGTTTTTACTGCGTCGTGGTTTTCCATTGCCATCCCTGACTTCGGATGTGCTTGGGTCGCTGGTGCTACTGCGGGCTAACCAGCTATCCTCGCCTGCGCAAAAGCGGGTCATGAGGCTTGTTAGGGCTGCCATTGTTCTCGGTTTTTCTTGGCCGAGGTGTCTGGTGAGCCATTCGTCCCAGACGCTGTGTTTGAAAGCTGCTAAGGTTTCGGTGTCCGGGCAGTCGACGATTTGGTTCTTCTTAGTGAGAAATCTGTTCCAAAGCTTTCGGGCTGACTCTCCGGGCTGTTGAACTATATGACTTAAATCGTCTGCATCCGGAGGTCGGACATAAGTCCCTTGAAAATTAGCCCAAAAAGCATCCTCAAGCTCCTCCCAACTTCCAGTTGAGTTCTCAGGGAGGCTTTTTAGCCAGTGCCGAGCTGGTCCTTTCAGCTTGAGGGGCAAATATTTGATGGCGTGGAGATCGTCTCCGCGAGCCATGTGAATATGGAGGATAAAGTCCTCGATCCAGACTCCAGGGTCTGTAGTTCCGTGGTACGCCTCTATGTTCACTGGTTTGAATCCTTCTAGAAATTCGTGGTCCAGCACCTCATCGGTGAAGCAAGGGGGTGTGCGGCGCCCCTGTATTTTGTTGTGTCGAGGCGTTCTGACGGTTGTAGTGTTCGGTTTTGGTTGTGCGCTGGAGCACGTTTCCTTGATCCGTAAATGGATCTGGTTGCGCCGGTCATCTGGTGTGAGTCTTCATGTGAGGCATGTGCAGACTTCTGTGCGGCCTTGTTAGCCGCTCTATCGCCGCCACAAGGTGGTTGATCCGACCGGTCGGCGTTTTATTCTTCGGCTGTGTGGGCTCTAAGGCTCGTCATCAAATTCAAGCAACAACTTGCGCTTTGGATAGCTCTTCGTGTGGTAACTACCATCGTACTTTTCTTTGTTGTCGAGCACTTTGTTCCATCTACTGTTGAGCGTATTCTGCGCGGCTTTAAGCCTTTGCTTTTGCTTCTTCAGACTCCTCGCGGTGGCCATAAGCCTTCTGCGGAGGTTCTCTTGTTCCAAGTGCCTTTCCGAGATGATGTGTGCATCTTCGTCCGAACTGTTTTCCTCTTCGGAGGGAGGTTTATGAGCTATATCCTCGGCGTCGCGGTGTCCGGACAGCGGATCCGTACTATGTTCACCATTTGCTGGTTCACTGCTGTTATCATCGTTTTTGCTGATGCGGGATTTGGAGCGGCGCCTACGCCGATGCTTTGGTTGCTTCTCGAGGGAGCTATCCTTCGCTGCATCCTCCTGTTCCTCGTCATCGTTTTCTTTGGGTGTATCCACCATGTATATGTCGTGTGATGAAGTGGCGGTCCAGCGCCCTGTGGGCGGTGTTTCCAGTTCGTGTCTTGCATCGTCGTCCATGCCATTGATGTCTTCGGAGTCGAAGTCGAGCATGTCGGTTAAATCGTCAAAAGTGGCTACTAAGTGGGTGGTGGGTGGGGAACGAATTTCTTTGTCGTCCGCATCCCATCCTAGCCGGACATAATTCGACCAAGTTTCTCCTGACAAGGAGAGAGACTTTAACGAATTTAGCATGTCGCCGAAAGGCGAGTGTTGAAAGATATCCGCGGAGGTAAACTCCATGATCGGTGCCCAATCGGATTCGATAGGCACGGACGCAGGCGCTTTGGAGCCTGTGGCCGGGGACGAATCCAAAGGTTCGGCAGCACAGCTCTCGCGAGGGGTAAAGTCAGTATTCGGCTCTATCGCCACTGAGAGTGCGGCCTCCAAGGTGGGGTCTATCCACCCATCCTCGGATGGCGCAATTTGCTCCGGATCAAGGGCCGGAGTGGTTGCAAGTGTGATCTCCCGAACACTGTCCGACGGCAGAGCTAAATCATGTTCGTCGTGATTGTGCGGCGCACCTGACATGGGCTCGAATCCGTCGAAGATCAAGTCTCCCTGGATGTCAGTGGTGTAGTTCAAGTTTCCGAACCTGACCTGGTGGCCAGGGGCGTAGCTCTCGATCTGCTCCAGATGGCCAAGCGAGTTGGCCCGTAGTGCGAAGCCGCCGAATACAAAGATCTGTCCGGGGAGGAAGACCTCACCCTGGACCGCACCGTTACCAATGATCAAAGGAGCCATCAAGCTTACGGTGACGGCACGGTGGAACTCTTAATGAAAGCACCAATGTCGGTGTCAAAACCGGCGGATCTTGGGTAGGGGGTCCCGAACTGTGCGTCTAAGGCGGATGGTAACGGGAGGCAAGGGACACGACGTTTACCCAGGTTCGGGCCCTCTCGATGGAGGTAATACCCTACTTCCTGCTTGATTGATCTTGATGATATGAATATTACAAGAGTTGATCTACCACGAGATCGTAGAGGCTAAACCCTAGAAGCTAGCCTATGGTATGATTGTTCTTGTCCTACGGACTAAACCCTCCAGTTTATATAGATACCGGAGGGGGCTAGGATTACACAGAGTCGGTTACAAGGGAGGAGATCTACATATCCGTATTGCCAAGCTTGCCTTCCACGCCAAGGAGAGTCCCATCCGGACACGGGACGAAGTCTTCAATCTTGTATCTTCATAGTCCAATAGTCCGGCCAAAGGATATAGTCTGGCTGTCCGGATACCCCCTAATCCAGGACTCCCTCACCTGGTCAACATGATCAACGACCGACATGCATCTGAAGTGGACTGTACGTGGAGAGGCTGACAGCTGGGTCCATGGCCGCACGCAAGGAAATGCCTCCTTATTACGCACAAAATAATGATTCCTCCACCTGACATCTGGGACCCACCGGAAGGGCCTCTGTATTTCGCGAAAAAAACGTTACCGCCGCTGACAGCTCGGACCCACCAGCTATATCTTCGCACACAAGGAAGTGCCTCCTTATTACGCACAAAAATTGAATACTCCCCTGCTAGCTGGGACCCAGTATAGTGGCAGGCTGACTTGTGGGCCTACTAGGTTGACGGGGACGGAGGGCTTTGTCAACTTAGTCAATATGCACGATTCTAGCTCCAGTGACCGTACGATGTCCATCCAAAGGCCGTAGTGCTTCTTCAACCTCTGGTCTTCTTGCTCCAGCCACCCAAACCAGCGACGGTCGTGCCTCGTGCTCCTGCCTCCCTTGGTCGGTTGCGATGCGGCGGAGGCCTCACCGCCCCCTACTACTCCCACCGCTGACCAGGCTATCCCTCTACTCACCACACCCCCTGTTATTCTGCGGCGACGGCAGCCTCACACCGCAACGAACCAGTGAACCCTTATACTCCTCTACATGTGGGCATCCACTGCCGCATCCTCTCTGGCTCCGCGTCGTCCCATTCCTAGGCCTCGCCATCGTCCACCGCCTTGGTGTTCTCAGCGCGGCGTGATCAATGGTCAACGACCGACTTCCATCGGAAGAGTACTATACGTGGAGAGGCTGACAGCTGGGTCCACGGCAGCCGCAAGGAAGTGCCTTCTTATTACGCGCAAAATAATTATTCCTGCACTTGACAGCGGGGACCCACCGGACGGGCCACCGTATTTCACGAAAAAAACGTTTCCCCCCTGACTGCTGGGATCCACTGGCTACATCTTCGCACGCAAGGAAGTGCGTTCGGGCAAAAAAAAGGTTCGCCCCCTTGACTGCTGGGACCCACCAGCTATATCTTCGCATGCAAGGAAGTGCCTGACAGTCGGGACCCACCTGGTCGAAGCATACGTAGCATTGTCATTCTGGTCGCGAACATGTACGTACATACTAGTCGATGTAGAGCGCGCACGTGTCGTAGTAGAGGCGCGCATGTAGCATGTACACGTACGTACAGTGACCAGTGTGCAAGAAATAAAATACAGCCACGTACGTACATACGGGTGGGGTCTCGAATGCCTACTCGCGCATATGTACGGCCAGGGCTCGTGTACATGGCTGGTTCAGAACGGGGAAACTGCATGGTCGTCGTGTTCATGGGGAGGCAACGGAATGCGTCATGTTCATCGGGAGGCAACGGAACGCGTGGGAGACAACCGGCTTGGACGGAAGATCCGATGGAAACGAGGCCTGGTGTACCGCAGAACGGAGGAAACGGCCCTGTGTTCGACCGGCCACGGTCGAAACGGGATCCTGTTCATCGGGAGTGGTCTGGCGTACCGCAAAACGGAGGAAACGGACCTCCTACGGTTGAAACGGGGGTCTAGTTGATCGGGAGGGGTGTGGCGTACCACAAAACGGTGGAAACGGACTTGTGTTGGAGCGCTACGGTCGAAACGGGGGCCTGTTCATCGGGAGGGGTGTGGCGTACTGTAAAACGGGACTCCACGTGATACTGTTCATCTCCACCGTCGACCCCCTCCAGCCTCCACGGGCTATTGTTCATCCACCGTCGACCTCCTCCAGCCTCCACATGCGTCTGTTCATCCACCGGCTCCTGTTCATCCAGCCTCCACCGTGCGCTACTCCACCGGCTACTGTTCAACCAGCCCTCTCCGCGGGCTACTGTTCAACCACCCCTCCACGGGCTACTGTTCATCCAGCCCTCCACCGTCTACTGTTCATCCAGCCCTCCATGGGGTGGTCCTGTTCATCTAGCCCTCCACGGGGTCCTGTTCATCCAGCCCCAACCGGCTCGATCAATCGGGGTCCTGTTCATCCAGAGGCAACACCACGGGGTCCTATTCATCCACCCCCACCGGGAACTGTTCATCCAAACCCCCCAGCAACACTCATTGTTCATCCAGAGGCAACACTATGGGGTCCTGTTCATCCACCCCCACGGGGAACTGTTCATCCAAACCCCCCCAGCAACGCTCACTTTTCATCCAGAGGCAGCATCGATCAGCTTTAGTTAGCAGCAGTAGCGAAGGAATCGCTCGATCGGGTTATGTTAACAGCCATCGATTGATCGCTCAGGTTCAGTAACGCGTAGCCTGCAGTGCAATCGCTCGGGTTCAGTTAGAGCCCAACGCCTCGCTCGGGTTTAGTTAGAGCCCAACACCTCGCACCCACGTGCGTGCGTGTACGAGAGAAACGCGCATCGCTCGGCCCCGACCACCCATCGTAACCGGGAACACCCCGATATTTTCCTCGCCCTCGCTTCTACCACGGTTTTTTCCGTCATGGACGGCCCAAAGAATGTCGTGCAGTTGCGTCTCCGGCCCGCCCAGGACGAAAAGCCCATTTTCTGTCATGATTTTTGTCATAGAAGTAGGAGCCCACCACATCTATGATGATACCGGGTTTTGTCACAATTATTGTCATAGAAGTGTCATAAGTAAGACAAAAAAAATTCGTTCGGCCCAAAATGTCACGGATGTGTCTTTTTTTGTAGTGTAAGTGAATCACTGCTGTCAGAGACGATTACAAGTTGCTACTGCCTTGCTGGCACTGTAAAATCTCGTTGAAGTCCAATTTTGGAAACTGTAGATTCTTGATGATCTGTTACTAATGGTGTGCTAAATACAACCGTGCAGTCAGAAGTCATGGTGCCTGCCGTGAAGGGCACCTTAAATATTCTTGAGGTTTGGTCATCTCTGAAGGTTCAGAAGGTTGTGGTGGTGTCATCCACTGATAGAGGCAAAGGTGTCCCGATTTTCGATGAGATAGCAATCGTTTTCTGTGGTAGTCGACTTTGACGATCCGACTACGAACGTGCGAAGACGTCATGCCTTAGCAATCGCTAAACCAACTTCCGAGGGGTTATTGACCATGCCGGAGCATGATCAACCTGACGACGAGGGTCTATTTCCTGCGAGCAAACGAAGAACAAGCAAGAAACTGAGATTGCAATCCGGATATTGTGAATAAAAGAGGAAAGATTTATTAATGAAGATGGGGTTCTGTGACGCCTTTGTCTGGTCGTTGAACACAAACGAAGTACGCGAAGTTGCAGCTATGGCGAACTTTTAATCTAAACAAAACAAGAAGTCTAAACGATGCCCTAGGGGCTGTATATATGGAGGAAGAGGGGGGGATTTCGTGGCCCTTGGAGGAGGGGTCCGAAACCCACCCTAACTCTTGTTTCCCCACACATACGGACTCTAAAAACAACCTATATTGAAGTATTTCTAAATTACATGGGCCTGGCCCAAAAATAAGGTGACGCAGCACCTAGAATAGACTCTGGACGAAAATTATGAAGTGGCATCTTGTATATTTCGTCCAAGGCTTCATGCACTCATTATGGTAGCTTCAAAGTCCTAAAATCATCACTTGAAACTCTGTTCTTGTCTCCCTTGCGCATGCCATCAACTCCATGCTTGTTCTTGCTCCAATGTTCATCCTTCTCCAAGCTAGGCCCTTCATTTGTAAGCAAAATAAATGTATCCAATTTAGGCAGCATCATATTCTCATGAGCATTAGAATCATTACCAAGAAACGAAAGTACCTGGTAATTTAATTGGCGTGCGCGAGCTCTAGTAATCGGTCCAGTATGTATAGTAGCAGGGGTTGTGGGTGTAACAATGGTATTGATGTCCTCATCATCCACTGATGCCATTCATTATGATCCCAACTGGCCTCAGGGTAAAGCCAAAGACGAGAGTTGCTGGTCGGAAAGAAAAGTATGCAAGGATAATAGGTTAGTAATGTTAGAATTAGAACTGTTAGCTGATAGAAGAATGAAATTCAGTCACAAGATACTTGTTGAAGCTAGATATGACGAAAGCTCCTGGCCCTCGTACCTGCCCATGGAGCCCCCGCGACCTGCCCATGGCGCCGCCGTCGCTCCACCATGCGTGCGCGTGGCCAGGCTACCTGCAGTGCGAGCCCCCAGCCAAATCCCACTCGTCGCAGCCGGCCATCCCACGCGCATCTGACGCCATGTCCCCTGCATGTTGTTGTCCAGCTACGGTCGCTGCCCTCCGCAGGACATTGATCCGGCTCGTGCTTCAGCAGTCCAAGTGCCCCACCTGTGTCCGTCAGACTTCCTCTGGAGGCTTCTGCTCTCCTTTTTGTGATCAAGGAGGAGCTGGTGAAAGGTGCTCAATTCTTGGTGACCGGTGACACTAGCCTGGTAAAGAAGTTGCCTTCAAAGCCCTCAAGATGATCCATGTCTGTGCAGAAGTGTTAGTTGCTACTTATATATATCATAAATTGCAACCAGAGTAGGCAAAAGGAGCTCACCTCTGAGATATCAGGTTACAGGTGGTAGACACAATGGGTATGTAAACTTGAGATTATATGGTGACCACTATGATTCTTGTAGGTACTGGGATAAATTATACATTGGGTAGGATATTTAAGCCATTCATGTAATGTAAAATATATTCAGGAACGTTGAAACATCAAAAATAAGTTGGTGGTGAGAATTTGCAACCATCTCTTTCCCCATGAAGATCTGACCTTCTTTGAATTTGCACAAAAATTCCTTGCAAATAATTGTATCTGTATATTTGGCTTCTGAAAAATGCATTCTGAAGAAACTGGTGCTACTGTTAGTTGAGCATCCATATATTCCTTCAACTCAGTAAAATAGTTGGTCTACAAACTAGTGCTACTAGTAGTTACTTTTACATAATTATTAAGTAGTTGGTTAGTCTAAATCAGTAGGCATCAAGCTCAAAAACTGTGAAACTAAAACTCTGCACACTGCTCTAGCAGACAACAAGAGATGCTCTAACTAAAAATCTGAAACTCGATTTTGTCACTTGTGCCTAACCATGTTCATCGATGCAGCTCTGATCACAAACTCTTTATTTTGTGTTGTGAAATCGATGCAGGTGTGGGCATCCGGTTGCGGAGAGATGTGTGGAGCACTGCATTCCGCTCGTCGTTGACCCCGTGTCCGCAAACGGCCAAGATTATTGTCGTGTGTGGACTACAGCGACGACCGAATCTGACCTTCACCAGCATCACCATTCTTCCTTCTCTTATTCACCAATGTGCACCGCCATCCACTTGTGACGTTCCACCCGCTAATGTAAAAGACAAACAATTTTGTACAGGAGATGTTAATGTAGTACTGCTCATGGGCAAAAGTTTATCAAATTTCTCGCAAAAAAGTTTTTTTGTAAAAAGTATAGAAATTCATGGAAGTTTGATTTGTGTATGCTTGTGAGACTGAAACCTTTTTAGTTCATGTCAGCCAAAAAATGTGGATATGTTGTGTGCGTGTATGTGTGTGTGTGTGCAGTACACCGAATTGAAAAATACTATTTTCTGTCATGTAGATAAAAGAAAGAACATAGAAAAATAAAAAATGTGGATACACACATTTTCTATGTATGAGCAAAAAAGGAGAAAAATGCATAATTTTTTCCTTCTTTATTTTCCTATTTGTGATTGTGTTCTCTCCCTATGTTTTTACAAAATGTCCACAATGAAAGAAAATGTGCCCTCTTTCTTGTGTGGTCTGCGCATTTGGTTGCTTCATAAAAAAAGTCAGTGAAGTTCGAGTATTATTGCTACTGAAAAAGTTCAAAAATAGAAGAACAAGGAGTTCCCAAAGTTTGGTGCTTTCGTTCACACGAGAGGTTCATAAAAAAGATGCTCAAGAGGAATGATAAAAATATTAGTTGATATGACAACCCCTTCGAGTCCAAAAATGAAAACCAGTGAAGCTCAACAAAACCCCCACAAATCCTAGAGTTCAAAAAATAAACAGAAAAGGTTAAAAAAACTAGGGAACATTCATGACATATGTGTCGAAGTTCAGAGGGTGCTACGAGAGAAATTCAGAGAATAAAAAATATTTAGTCACAAAAAAGAACAAACTTGTTTATTTCAGGTAACAAAAACTTTAATAATTCAAGGGGGGAATTTGAAAGTCGAGACTCAAGTGACGGGATGTGGAGAGGAGAAATATCAATGGCGTAGACTTGAGTAATTCATGGTGGCAAAACAAATAAAAATCAAGAAAATCGGGTTTTCTCATTACTAGAGAATAAGACCAAGAAGTTCAATTAGAAAAAGCGAAGGAGTTTGATATTTATAACGGGTTTTTCAGGTTACTAAAGAACAAAATCAATAAGTTTAATTTGAAATAATGAAGAAGTTTGATGTTTCTAACAAAACTTCAGTTTTCACATTTCTAAAGATACACAAAGTTCAAATTAAAAAAGTTAGAGCGGTTCGATGTCCATAAAAAGTTAGAAATTTTCCGTTAGTAAAGCCAAACAGAGAACAGTTCAAATTGGTAACTGCCCGAAGTTCACATACTACATGGTGTGCATTTGAGAAAAAAATAATAAAAAGGAAAAGTCTAAATATTTAGTTGCTCGAAGTTCAACTGACCTTCCCAAGAAAGTTCAAAAAAGGATTTCCTCATTACTAACAAATAAAACTAAGAAGTTCAAATTTAAAAAATGGTGAAGTTTGGTGTCTATAAAAAATGCAGATTTTTGTCATAATTTTTTCCCTTACTAACGAAAAAACCAAGAAGTTCAGTTCGAAAATATCCAAGAAGTTGTACGATATTTATTACAAAATTAGGAATTTTTTTTCTGCTACAAATGAATAACACTATGAAGTCCAAAATTAAAAAAAAAACCAAGAAGTTCAATTTTAAAAAATACAATAGTTCAATGTATATGAAAAACTCAGATTTTCCTCGATACTAAATAATAAACCAAGAAGTTCAGTTTGAAAAAAATGGAGCAGTTCAATATTTATCACAAAAACTTAAAATTTTCCCGTTGCTAACGAATAAACCAAGAAGTTCAGTTCGAAAATACGAAGAAGTTGTATAATGTTTATTACAAAACTAAGATTTTTTCCGTATAAAAATCAAATACAATTCGTTACTCAAAAATATAAAAAGGTGAAGTTCAAATTGAAATAATAGAGAAGTTTGGAGTTTATTAAAACCTAGTATTTACCTGTTCAAAAAATAAAAATCACAATGCCATTTTTTGCACTTTTAAAAACAACTCATAAACAAAAAAAATTGTTGCTAGAAGTTCAAGTGCTCGGTGAGGAAAAGTTCAAAAAATTCTTGTGAAAGAGGTTCACCGTGTATTTACATGTCCAAAATACATAAAAAAAATATGTTGTTTTTTGTGTTTTAAAATAATTCTCTCAAACCAGAGAGAAGTTCAAAGTGATAACAACCGAAAGTCCACGTACTACATGGTGTGTATTTCATATAAGAAAAATACAATAAAGTGAAACAGAGTGAAGTTCAAACAGACATGCCCCAAAATTTCAACTACTTCACCAGTGCAAAAAACAACACGTCAAAAACATAGTGAAGTTCGAACAAACATGCCCAAGAAGTTCAACTACTTCACGCAGTGCATTTCCATTCGCGATGAAGGCAGAAATCATGATCTCATCATTTTCTAATTTACTTCAAAACGCAGGAATATCATTTGTGTAAGTTCAAGTCCTCGGTCAAAGAAAGTTAAAAAAATATTGTGAGAGAGGTTTGTACAACAAGAACATCATTTGTGTAATACTGATGAAATGGATGAGAAAATTACAAAAGAAACTATGTCACAGAAGTTCAACGTGAAAACAGCTAGAAGTTCACCAACTACACTGAATGAATTTCAGATGAAAAACTTTTAAAATCGTCACGAGTATGAAAAAATGATCAACACGGGAAAGTTGCGTGTTTACAGTAGCTTTCCATTGGGTATATCACTTGCTCAATTCCGGTGAGTGGATGGAGAGCTACGAGGAAAAAAAGCACGTGAAAAAATAGAGTGAAGTTCAAGTAGACACGATGAGAAGTTCAAGTTCTTCACGCGGTGCATTTTCGAAGAGTCTATTTCGGGATAAAGGCAGAACGAATGATCTCGCCTGTAACGCCCCGAGACCGACGCTTGAGAAGACTTCCATATATTCCGGGTTTCGCCGTGTGTTTCATTTGTGCTTGCTCTTTTATTTTTGCATTGCATCATGCCATCATGCCATCATGTCATTAATCTTTGCATCATGAGCTTTGCATCGTGTCATTTAATTCAACCAGTTAAATCGTATGGATCTTCGGTCCATTTAAATCGAGGGAAATGCACATGGTGATTTCTCTTTATAACTTATATCCTCCCAATATTATTAGGGAGCTATAAAAATAGTATTCCATTGTTTTGGAATTGATCATAACACACTTGCAAAAATAAATCCCAATGCCTTTGTTATCTCAACTCTTGACCTCTAACTGTGCCATTTATCTTCTCATCATTTTCCGGAGCTCCACCTAATTTCTCAACATTTTTGGACCTTCCAAACCTCCACTTCCTATTCACCCATTTGAATTTAATTCAAATGAGTTTGAATTTAAATCTTTCAATAATGGCATTTTCTATTTTCTCGGAACAAGCATATCTTTGTGAGTCCGGGAAAATTATCCGCGTGTCCAACTTCTTCCCCTAACCTCTCTTTCTTTTCCTTTCTTATCGTTGTTTTGTTTTTTTCTTCTTCTTTAGAGTGAGAGAGAGAAGGGAGCCCAGCAGCCAGCCGCCCCATTTGGCCCAAGGCCCATTTGCACCGAGGCCAACCAACCCCTGCTCCTTAACCTGTAACGCCCCCGATGCGGCTATATCTCCCACGTGTCGAAGCACGACTTAGAGGCATAACCGCATTGAAAGCAATGTCGCAAGTGAGTTAATCTTCACACATCCCATGTAATACATAAGGGGAAAAGATACATAGTTGGCTTACAATCGCCACTTCACACAAATACATGAATAAAACATTACATCATACAGATACAATCAAGGCCCGACTACGGAGCCAAAATAAAATAAGAAACCTCAAAAGCGACAAAGGTCCACGATCGACCCCAACTGGGCCCACTACTAATCGACTAGAACGAAACAACATAAAGAACAAGATCTTCATCGAGCTCCTCCTTGAGCTCGGGTGTGTCACCTGCACGGTCTCATCGGCACCTGCAAACTGGTTTTGGAAGTATCTGGTGAGTCACGGGGACTCAGCAATCTCACACCCGCGAGATCAAGACTATTTAAGCTTATAGGTAGGGTAAAAGGTATGAGGTGGAGCTGCAGCAAGCGACTAGCATATATGGTGGCTAACATACACAAAAGAGAGCGAGAAGAGAAGGCAAAGCACGGTCGAACAACTATGATCAATAAGTGATCCCGAGCTACTTACGTCAGACATAACTCCAACAACCGTGTTCACCTCCCGGACCCCGCCGAGAAGAGACCATCACGGTTACACACGCGGTTGGTGTATTTTGATTAAGATCAACTTCGGGTTTTTTACAACCGGACATTAACAAATTCCCATCTGCCACATAACCGCGGGCACGGCTTTCGAAAGTTCAACCCTGCAGGGGTGTCCCAACTTAGCCCATGATAAGCTCTCGCGATCAACGAAGGATATTCCTTCTCCCCGGGAAAACCCGATCAGTCTCGGAATCCCGGCTACAAGACATTTCGACAGTAATAAAACAAGTCCAGCAAAGCCGCCCGATGCACCGACATCCTGATAGGAGCTGCACATATCTCGTTCTCGGGGCAACACCGGATGAACACTCCGTACAACTAAAACCAGCCCTCAAGTTTCCTTGAGGTGGCGCTGCAAAGCGCTCTAGTTCGGACCAACACTTAGACAAGCATTGGCCCGGGGGGGCTGAATAAAGATGACCCTCGGGTTAGCTACTCCCAAGGGAAAGGTATAGGTGGTAGGCAAATGGTAAAACCAATGTTGGGCCTTGCTGGAAAAGTCTTATTCAAAGCGAACTGTCAAGGGGGTCCCATAAATCACCCGACCGCGTTAGGGACGCAAAATCCGGGAACATAATACCGATATGACGGAAACTAGGGCGGCAAGAGTGGAACAAAACACCAGGCATAAGGCCGAGCCTTCCACCCTTTACCAAGTATATAGATGCATTAATAATATAAGAGATATTGTGATATCCCGACAAGTAAACATGTTCCAACAAGGAACAACATCTCCATGTTCCAACAAGGAACAAACTTCATCTTCACCTGCAACTAACAACGCTATAAGTGGGGCTGAGCAAAGCGGTAACATAGCCAATCAACGGTTTGCTAGGACATGGATGGTTAGAGGCTGACATGGCAATATGGGTGGCATGATATAGCAAGTGGTAGGTATCGCAGCATAGGCATAGCAAAAGAGCGAGCAATCTAGCGAGCAAAGATAGAAGTGATTTCGAGGGTATGGTCATCTTGCCTGAAATCCCGCAAGGAGGAAGAACGAGTCCATGAAGAAGACAAACGGACGAAGTCGAACGAATCCTCACAACTCCGGAACGAAACCGAAGCTAACGCGAGAAGCAACCCGGAAAGGAACAAACAACATAGTAAACAACCATCACATAAACATGGCATGATGCACAACCAAGTATGATGCATGTCCGTTTTAATGAAGCATGGCATGGCAAAGTGCAACAAACAATACTACAAATTAAGTGGAGCTCAATATGCAACTCCGTTGCATATTGACGAAACACCACGTGACTTATTTAGTTCTCTCTCGTTTAGGTACTCAACAAAATTAAATGTTATTAAACAGCAAAATAAAGTGCACCATGTTAATCTATGCATTTTTCTACCCCATTTACATATATAAATTATTAAATTCCGAGTTACGGTTATTTAGTTATGAAATAAATCATTTTAACATGGCATTTAGCAAAATAAATGCAAACAACAATTTTAAGCATTTTAAATGTAGTTACCATGATGCGGATGACAATTTCAAGTTTTATGCAATTATTATGAAAAAGTTGGTAAGAGCATTATGAAGCATTTGTCATCGTGGCGGAAAGAAAGTGTGCCACGGCAACGAATCCGAAAATGGTGCCACGGCAACATATCGGTTTCGGTACTCATGAAGATACCGGTGCAAAAGGAAGCGTGCGGATGCGAGACACGTGATAGAAGGTGGGGTGATCCCGGTTACCGGGTTTCCCACGAGTCGGTGGCATGGCAACGAGTGACAAATCAGATATGGTGAGAACGGTGCAACTCATACAACACATGCATTCGTTCACGGGCGGTCGTCTCGGGGTTATACCTTCGAAGCATGCGTTAACGGAGTGGATCAAGTTCGGTACGATGTAGAGGAAGTAGTCATTCACGGGTCGTCGTGGGAAGTAGTTGTTCACGTGGCAACGGTAGTCGTTCATGTTCATGTGTCACGGGTTTTCGGTGACGGTAGATGTACAAGGCAAACGTAGAGGTACTATGCTTCGGTCGTCGTGGTACTTGGCGATAGTAGTGGTACATGGGTTGTAGCCAGCCTTGGTGGTAGTCATAAACGTTCCGTAGATGTTCATATCGTCGTAGCCGTTCGGATCTTGGAGCGATGGTAGTCGTTCACTTGATGGTCTTGAAGGATTCGAAGGGGTACTTGGCGTTTCCGGAGACGACGGTAGAGGTACTTGACGCGTCTACGTGTGTAGTCGTACTCGACGTCACAAGTAGTCGAACTTGACGTATCCGGGGGCTCCCGGCGTCGTGGTACTTGTCGAAATCCACATCGGATGTAGTTGTGCATTTTGAAGAGGAACTTGGCGCGTCCAAATCTGCGGGCGCTGGAGCTAGGCGCTGTGCGAGTCAACGCGAGGCAGGGGCGCGGTCAAGACGAAGCAGAGGCGCGGGGAGGGAGCCGCACGGAGAGGGAGGAGGGCGCGGGGGCCGGGACCGGGTCCGGCGACTGCAGGCGACGGTGGTGCTCCCCGGGTCCGGTGAGGCGCTGTGGTCGCGCGAGGAGGCGGGCGAATGGCCAGGCGGCGGCGGACGACGGGCACGACGCAGGTGGAGGTGCGCCATGGCGTGCGCGGGAACGGGGAGCTCGCGATAGGAGGCGCTCGGGCGCGGGGCAGAGCTTGGCGGCGGGGCCGGCGCCAGGAGACGGGGCGACGGGAGCGGTGGATCGGGCGGCGAGGGGGATGGAGGAGCTCTGGATCGGGAGGAGCTCGGCTCCCTTCGGGCGCTGCACGGCGCGGAAGGGAGGGGAGACGCGCAGGGGGGCGCCATGGTTCTTGGGGAGCGTGCTCGAGCTCGAGCAGCAGCGCTCCTCTTGCTCGGACGAGGGCGTTGCGAGGATGAAGGACGGTGAGGTGGCGTCGGGCTCCGGTGGCGCGGTGATGCGGGGCAGAGGAAGGCGCGCGGGAGCCTACGAGGGGGGCTCGGGCGCGATACGGTGCTGGAGGGAAGGAGATGGGGATCGGGAGGATGAGGGGGGTGGCGGCGCTGTGAGGGAACGAGGGAGCGAGCGAGAGGGAGAGGGGAGATGGGGATCGGTCGAGCTAGGGTTAGGTGGGCGCTGGGCTGGGCTGGGCCTAGAGGCCGGCGGCTGGGCCTAGGTGGGCCTGCGCGGGAGGTTGGGAGCGGCTGGGCTCCTTCTCTCACTCTCGCTAATAAAGAAAAGAAAAAGAAAAAAAACAGAGATAAAGAAAGAAAAGAAAGAGGGGTTAGAGGAAGAAGTTGAGCGTATGGATAATTTTCCCGGACCCGTAAAAATGAGCTTGATCCAAGAAAATAGAAGTGAGCATGATTGCGAGATTTAAATTCAAATTCATTTGAATTTAATTCAAATGGTTTGAATAGGAAGTGAGGGTTGGAAAGGTCCAAAAATGTTGAACATTTAGGAAGAGCTCCGGAAAATGACGAAAGGATTTATGGGTAGAGTTGGAGACCAAGAATTGCGATAACAAAGGCATTGGGATTTATTTGCAAGTGTGCTATGATCAATTCCAAATAATGAAATATTTATTATAGCTCCCTAATTATAGTAGGAGACTTTGAATATGTTTTAAAGAGAAATCACCATGTGAATTCCCTTGATTTAAATGGACCAAAGATCCATGCCATTTATTTAGTTGAGTTGCAAAAGATTTATGAGATGATGGCATGATGACATGATGCAATGCAAAAATAAAAGGGCAGGCACAAATGAAACACACGGCAAAACCCGGAATAGTTGGAAGTCTTCTGGAGCGTCGGTCTCGGGGCGTTACAACACTCCACCACTACGAGAGGATCTCATCCCGAGATCTAGGATGGCACCAGAGAGAAACGGAAGGGGAAGAGGTAAAGCTAAGTTGCTTCTTTGACAAACGAGTGAAACCAAGAACCTTGAGAGGTTGAAAAATTGAATGAAAGAACACAACGGAGTTGAACAAAGTCGAAAACACTCCGTTAGAAAAAAGGAACAAGGGATACGACGAGAATCAAGAGGTTTAGTGATAAGATAGATATTGAAACCACTCCGGTTAAAACTAGATAGAGAAGGAATAAGATTGATATACTTCGGGCAGCACTCCGACTGAAGGAAGAAGGAAAACTTGATAAGATGAAAAGAACTTGAAGAGATGACACAACACTCCGGTTGAGAAGGGAGGTAAAACTTGACAAAATGGGAAGAACTTGAAAAGAAGGCATGACACTCCGGTTAAATGGATAAGCAAGAAAAGAACACGATCCTCACAAAACAAGGTGATGGGTGAAGAGCACAACATCACAATGCCTCCGTAACGAAAGAATAGAGTTAGATCGTTGGGATAAAGGGACGGAGAAGAAAATGACAACTTTTGCCACAAGTGAGCTTGGAAAGTACCCTTCCAAGAAGGTTAGAATGGAGTTGTTGGAAAACCAACAACAAAACGAATAAGCTTGTAGTGGGCTTATGGCAAACATCTCAAAATGATGAGGTGACAACCGGCCACTAATGGAAACCATTGATTTGATTGAGAGCACCGACGAGATGAAAAAACTTCTTCACCGAGATGATAGAGAGATGACTTGGAACATTGATAAGCACCACAAATAGCAACATTCCCAATGGAAGGCTTTAGGTGAAATATAACCCAAGATAACTCCAATGAAGAAACGATGGGTTTAATTATCTCATTCTTGACAACATGTGAATCATGAACCACGAAGAGAAGTTGTCAAGAGTGATATAACACCACCTCAAAATAAGGTAGAAAGAATTGCACTTTGGAATGCACGAAGAAGAAATGCTTGAACTCCTCCAAACAAAACATGTATTGAGCACCATGTTTAATTTAGAGTATGGCTTGACGGATCATAACTTCGAGAGAAATCTTGAAGAACAATTGAAGAATGAAAAGAATCATTGGCGAACCACCATGTAGAGCCTCCATGAAGAACTCCGGTAATAAAAGGATGATAAAAAGAAAGAGAAGTTGAAAACACAAGGTGAAGCCTTGCAATGATAAGATGAAACTTTGAAATGATATAACCGAGAAAACTTGGAACTCCGGAAGGAAAGATGAACAAATTGAATCAAGAATTTTTTCATCATGAACAAACTCCGAAAGGAGGAATTAATCACTTGGATGAAACAAGAACAAGAATTATGTTATGCGCATCCTTCACCAATTAAATTGATGACAAGCAATGGATTTGGCATACTACTTATTCTCGTAGAAAGGATTAAGAGAAATATCGCGTAAACTTGAGAAAATTCTTCAATGCTCCGCCGGTAGGATTTGGAAAGAACGAATGAATTAATATGATAACCAAGAAAGAGAACTCTTGAACGAACCACCGTAAGAATTGAAAATGAAAGAAGAAAAGATAAGGAGACATCTGTAAGAATTAGAAAAATGAACGAAGATACTTGAGAGATTTTTGACACAAATGAACGAATAGATCACGAGCTGATTAGCGGATACTTGAATGATGCACCGGTATGATTTGGAGAACAAGAGCTGAAAGCTAGAATGAATAATTCTGAGATGATGGCCTCCGGAGAATCAAACTGAAAAGACTCCTGAATTTGCACCGGATGGGTGAAAAGAATCCTCACAATCGAAAACAATTATGAGAGGATGGCATCAAGCTAGAACCATGAATCTTGAAGAGAACGGACCAAGATTTAAGGGAAACTCTTCTTCGGTCTTCAAAATCCGAGAATGACGACGAGAAACACCACCATGAATTGTTGAGGCACTCCGGAATGAAGAATAGAAAGGTTGAACCAACGATGAAAAGAATTTGCAAGCGATCTTGGAGAAAGACATTTGGCTGATGAAAATTCATTCTTACGTCAAACTTTGAAATGAATTTGGGAATAACTCCGGACAAATTAGGAGAGTCAGGTAAGATCCTGGGAAAAGACCTATGGGTTAGGGCCCACTCAAAAGAACACCGTTGAACGATTGCTTGAAAGAGGGATTGCACCGGTTGAATTAATTGGCTTGAATGAGATAGCATCCTCAGAAGAACTTGAGTGAATTGAGAATGGAAACTTGAATCTTATGAGATATCTTCAACACTCCGGAACAAATGAACAGCGAGAGGTGAATGATTAAGAGGTACACCGGCATGAGAAAACATTAGAAACGAGGAAAAGATATGATCGATAAAGCTTGAATTGGAACCACCGGAGAAGAAAAGAATGACGAATGATGAACTTGAGGCTCCGTTAGTATCTTCATAAGAAACACCGGGTAAGAACATGAAGGAGAAGAATGGAGAGGCTTCACAAGAATAAGATGGATACTTGATCAAGAAATCTGCGTCCTTGAAGAAATAAGGGTGGGAGGGCGGGAAAAACAAAGACAACTTGGATCGGATGAAGCAAACACCGTTGCGAAGAACTGATAATTGATCTTGCGAAAGTTGAAGTGATCAGATCCACTTGAAGAGAGACACACCGGTTAGAAAAGAATTAGCATGATAAACTCGATGATCAAGAAGGATTGGTATCCACATAGGAATATGAGAACACCGTTTAGAAAAGGTATGGAATCAACACTTGACATCGAAGCAACTCGAATACCACAAATAAAACAAAACAAAGGATTTGGCTTGCAAAATAAGCCAGAAACAAACATATGATAGACCCCATATCGTATCACGTGTCTGTAGGAAAGATATTCTAGGAGCTACTTGAATTCCCACTTATAAACTCCTGAAACTTTCTGGTTATGCAATCAGGTGTTGGGGATACAGGGGACACAAAACATATCACCCAAACTAACAATACCTAGATCCAGCTGTATCCATCCTTCAACACATAACCAAGAAACCTTCGGAAATCATCTACCTCAACCTTCGAAAAGCATCCGTTATACAAGTCATGGCCCTTTGCAGCGCCACCTCAAGGAAAATTGAGGGCTGGTTTTAGTTGTACGGAGTGTTCATCCGGTGTTGCCCTGAGAACGAGATATGTGCAGCTCCTATCAGGATGTCGGCGCATCGGGTGGCTTTGCTGGACTTGTTTTATTACTGTCGAAATGTCTTGTAGCCGGGATTCCGAGACTGATCGGGTTTTCCCGGGGAGAAGGAATATCCTTCGTTGATCGCGAGAGCTTATCATGGGCTAAGTTGGGACACCCCTGCAGGGTTGAACTTTCGAAAGCCGTGCCCGCGGTTATGTGGCAGATGGGAATTTGTTAATGTCCGGTTGTAAAAAACCCGAAGTTGATCTTAATCAAAATACACCAACCGCGTGTGTAACCGTGATGGTCTCTTCTCGGCGGGGTCCGGGAGGTGAACACGGTTGTTGGAGTTATGTCTGACGTAAGTAGCTCAGGATCACTTATTGATCATAGTTGTTCGACCATGCTTTGCCTTCTCTTCTCGCTCTCTTTTGCGTATGTTAGCCACCATATATGCTAGTCGCTTGCTGCAGCTCCACCTCATACCTTTTACCCTACCTATAAGCTTAAATAGTCTTGATCTCGCGGGTGTGAGATTGCTGAGTCCCCGTGACTCACCAGATACTTCCAAAACCAGTTTGCAGGTGCCGATGAGACCGTGCAGGTGACACACCCGAGCTCAAGGAGGAGCTCGATGAAGATCTTGTTCTTTATGTTGTTTCGTTCTAGTCGATCAGTAGTGGGCCCAGTTGGGGTCGATCGTGGACCTTTGTCGCTTTTGAGGTTTCTTCTTTTATTTTGGCTCCGTAGTCGGGCCTTGATTGTATCTGTATGATGTAATGTTTTATTCATGTATTTGTGTGAAGTGGCGATTGTAAGCCAACTATGTATCTTTTCCCCTTATGTATTACATGGGATGTGTGAAGATTACCTCACTTGCGACATTGCTTTCAATGCGGTTATGCCTCTAAGTCGTGCTTCGACACGTGGGAGATATAGCCGCATCGGGGGCGTTACATAACCCTAGCCCGAACCCCGCACCTCTCCCTCTCGTTCCCTCTGCCCGCCGCCACACTTGCCCGATCCACCCCCCTCATCCCTCGATCCCATCTCTCTCCCTCGACCCCCTCCTTCCAAGCATCGCACAGGAGAGGGGCGCCCGCGCCCGA
Organism: Aegilops umbellulata; assembly: GCA_032464435.1. Lineage (NCBI taxonomy): Eukaryota > Viridiplantae > Streptophyta > Magnoliopsida > Poales > Poaceae > Aegilops > Aegilops umbellulata. The sequence continues at coordinate 295,012,537 of CP136057.1, forward strand.
TCCCCTCCTACCCGTGCTCCTCGTCCGGCCCCGCCGTCCAGCTGCCGCCGCCCATGGACTTCCGCCGCCGACGCCGCACAGATCGGGTCGTCCCCGACCCCCACGGCCCAGGCCTCGTCCCGTGCCCGGATCCCCTGCCTCCCCGCCATGGCGCCGCCTCGTCTCCTCTGCTTCGCCCGCACCTCGCCTGCGAATGCTCCGCGCCATCCTTCCCCCTGCGCCAAGTCTGTCCGCCGTGCCGCCATGCTCTGGGTCGCCCTCGCCTCGTCGGCTTCGTCCCCGACCAGAGGCGCCCAAGGAGCTCCTCGAGCGAGCTCGCCGGCGACCCTCTGCATCCTCCTCCAGCATCTCCCCTGCGACCTCCTCTTCATCACCGCCTCGTGCCGCCCCTACCGACTCCGACCAGGGAGCCCCGCCACTCGCCTGAGCGTGGCATCCGCCTCGTTTTTCGTGCTGCATCGCCTCCGTGTTGCTGCTGCTGCTCGCCTTGCCGCTGCCATGGTTGTAGCCCCTCGCCAAGCATGCTACGTGATGCTGCCCCTTTTGTCGTTGCCAAGGCCACTGAATCCAGGGACACAAGACCGCTTCGATGGGTTCCTTTTGACAAGTACCACGACGACCATCGAGACCGCCAAGTTCCACTACCGGTGAACGTTTTGGGAATCGCCAAGTCATACTACAATGCGAAGACTATGTACAACTACAGATCCCGTGTACGACTACGTGATTTCACCAAGTACCCCTTCGGATGCGCCTAGTCCGACTACATGGACCGTCAAGTTCCTCGACCCGAACATCTACGGAGCATGTACAACTACTTCCTCTTCGAAACGTGAACCACTACCGTCGCAAGAACGACTACTTCCCCTCCGAACCGGTTCGCTTCGAAAATGCACGCGTCGAAGGTATAACCCCGAGAAGACCTTCCGAGAACGAATGTTGTGTGGTGTATGAGATGCTCGTGTTTGCACCGTGATCGAATTGTCGCTTGCGATGCCCCTCTTTTGCCATGCCACCGACACGTGGGAACCCGGTAACCGGGATCACCCCCCCTTCTATCGCATGTCACGCTCTCGTCAATTTCCCTTTTGCACCGGCATCTCAATCGAGTACCGGAAACCGATATGTTGCAGTGGCATCATTTTCGGATTCGTTGCCGTGGCACGCTTTCTTTCCACCACGGTGACAAATGCTTCAATATAATGCTCTTATCAACATTTTCATAAATATTGCATAAAACTTGCTCATGTCATCTGCATCATGATATCAACTTCAAGTATGGTTAATTTGTTGTTTCCATTAATTTGCTTGAATGCCATGGTAAAATGATTTATTTCATAACTAATTAACCGTAACTCGGAATTTAATAAACTTTATATGTAAATGGGGTAGAAAAATGCCTAGTTTAACCTGGTGCCATTGCTTTGCATGTTTAACAACCCTAAAATTGTGTTTAGGACAGAACAATACCAAATTCAAAATATGCACATGAGGATTTTCCGGATTTATTGTTTGTTGTTTCCGGCCTCATTTAAACTTGCCTAAATAGTTAGTTTATTTATGCTTCACCTCTTGTCATGTTAATCAACGTTTAATTTTGTTGGGTACATAAACAAGAGAGAACTAAATACTTGATGTGGTGTTTCGTCGATATGCAACTCGTTGCATATTGAGCTCCACTTAACTTGTAGTATTGCTTGTTGCACTTTGCCATGCCATGCTATTTAAACCGGACATGCATCATCCTTGATTGTGCATCATGCCATGTTTATGTGATGGTTGTTTACTAGGTTGTTTGTTTCTTTCTGGGTTGCTTCTCTCGTTAGCTTCGGTTTCGTTTCGGAGTTGTGAGGATTCGTTCGACTTCGTCCGCTTGTCTTCTTCATGGACTCGTTCTTCTTCCTTGCGGGATCTCAGGCAAGATGACCATACCCTCGAAATCACTTCTATCTTTGCTTGCTAGTTGCTCACTCTTTTGCTATGCCTATGCTGCGATACCTACCACTTGCTTATCATGCCTCCCATATTGTTAAACCAAGCCTCTAAACCACCTTGTCCCAGCAAACCGTTGTTTGGCTATGTTACCGTTTTGCTCAGCCCCTCTTATAGCGTTGTTAGTTGCAGGTGAAGATGAAGTTTGTTCCTCGTTGGAACATGGAGATGTTGTTCCTTGTTGGAACATGTTTACTTGTTGGGATATCACAATACCTCTTATTTAATTAATGCATCTATATACTTGGTAAAGGGTGGAAGGCTCGGCCTTATGCCTGGTGTTTTGTTCCACTCTTGCCGCCCTAGTTTCCGTCATATCGGTGTTATGTTCCCGGATTTTGCGTCCCTAACGCGGTCGGGTGATTTATGGGACCCCCTTGACAGTTCGCTTTGAATAAGACTTTTCCAGCAAGGCCCAACATTGGTTTTACCATTTGCCTACCACCTATACCTTTCCCTTGGGAGTAGCTAACCCGAGGGTCATCTTTATTCAGCCCCCCCGGGCCAATGCTTGTCTAAGTGTTGGTCCGAACTAGAGCGCTTTGCAGCGCCACCTCAAGGAAACTTGAGGTCTGGTTTTAGTTGTACGGACAGCTCATCCGGTGTTGCCCTGAGAATGAGATATGTGCAGCTCCTATCAGGATGTCGGCGCATCGGGCGGCTTTGCTGGACTTGTTTTATTACTGTCGAAATGTCTTGTAGCCGGGATTCCGAGACTGATCGGGTCTTCCCCGGGAGAAGGAATATCCTTCGTTGATCGCGAGAGCTTATCATGGGCTAAGTTGGGACACCCCTGCAGGGTATTATCTTTCGAAAGCCGTGCCCGTGGTTATGTGGCAGATGGGAATTTGTTAATGTCCGGTTGTAGAAAACCCGAAGTTGATCTTAATTAAAATACACCAACCGCGTGTGTAACCGTGATGGTCTCTTCTCGGCGGGGTCCGGGAAGTGAACACGGTTGTTGGAGTTATGCTTGACGTAAGTAGTTCAGGATCACTTATTGATTATAGTTGTTCGACCGTGCTTTTGCCTTCTCTTCTCGCTCTCATTTGCGTATGTTAGCCACCATATATGCTAGTCGCTTGCTGCAGCTCCACCTCATACTTTTACCCTACCTATAAGCTTAAATAGTCTTGATCTCGCGGGTGTGAGATTGCTGACTCCCTGTGACTCACAGATACTTCCAAAACCAGTTTGCAGGTGCCGATGAATCCGTGCAGGTGACGCATCCGAGCTCAAGGAGGAGTTCGATGAAGATCTTATCCTTTATGTTGTTTCGTTCTAGTCGATCAGTAGTGGAGCCCAGTTGGGGTCGATCGGGGACCTTTGTCGCTTTTGGGGTCTTCTTTTATTTTGGTTCCGTAGTCGGACCTTGATTGTATCTGTATGATGTAATGCCTTACTCATGTATTGTGTGAAGTGGCGATTGTAAGCCAACTATGTATCTCTTTCCCTTATGTATTACATGGGTTGTGTGAAGATTACCTCACTTGCAACATTGCTTTCGATGTGGTTATGCCTCTAAGTCGTGCTTCGACACGTGGGAGATATAGCCGCATCGAGGGCGTTACATCGCCGTTTTTGAAATTACTTGAAAACGACTATGAATCAGAGAAAACCATCAACATGAAAAAGTTCCACATTTTGCGTAGCTTTTCAGCGGTATATTATTTGCCCTGTCCGATAAAGTTTGCAGAAATTACGGTGAAAATACGCTTTTGACCGATTTTCCAAATTACTCTTCATCCATACAGAATTAGAGAAAACTTTCAACATATGGAAGGTGTGGTTTTGCAGTAGCTTTCCAGCGTCATATTATTTATCTCATTCTGATAAACGATTTAGAAATGCGATCGAAAATATGATTCAGGTTTTTGTATGAAAAGACGGTTTTTGAAACTTCTCTTAAACCGCTTACATTTTGCCAAAATTTTTAACTTGGGTCATGATACTCGTCTCCATAGCTTTCCAACGGTATATTGCAAGCCCCATTTGGGCAATATTTGTGGAAGTTCAACGTACTACTGCCTGGGCAGGTCAGGGTGTGATCAGAATAATATTCTCATCTGGTGATAAGAATATATATATATATATATATATATATATATATATATATATAGGGTTGCGCTATTCGTCACCCTGGGTGAGAAATTCTTATTCCTCACCCCAGCCATCTCCCATAGAGGTAAGAAAGAGGTAAAATTACAGCCTGGAAAATGGAACCGAGAAACGCAACAAACAAAAGGTTTAGATGTAAATTTACCTGACGCACAGTAGGCAAAAGGCTACGGTAGGACCTGTAACAAAGCCTTGCGAGGTAATTTTACCTCAAGCGAAAAAAAAACTCCATGGATCGTGGGAGGGCCATTCTCCGCACCATCTCTACCAGGTCACCTCCACTACCCGGACCCGCTCCTCGTGCAGCCATAGCGGTACATCTTCTGCGGATGCCAGCGGAGCAGGTCAGTCTATCCCTACGGCGGCGTGCCGACTCCGGTGGCTGGGCAGAAGGGGAGGAGGTCGTCCCACCAGCGGGATATACAGTCTAACAGAAGCAGCGGCGCCAAGTCGTACTGCGACCTCGACGCTCTCCGCGATCTCAACTATTGTATTGTCTCCTAGGCTCACCTCCCTGATTGAATTTGGATCCAGAGATTTCACCGGCGCTGTTGAGTAGTCATGTTCTAGTTATCACCGGCCTCTTCTTCAAGTTGGTCACGACCTCCTACTTCATGGTAAGTTGTGGCTGGCTCCATCAAACATGGCTGCTTCCACCCCCCTTGTGACACCCCTACCTATTTTTTATAAACTGAAGCTTGTTTGTGTATTCAGATTTCAGAGTGCATCCGATTTTTTTTGTGAGCTTGGCATATAAACAGTGGTGCTAAGTTGTGATGGGGTAATTACTTATCAAGGAATCACTTGTCCCTGTTGTAATGAGAGCAGAACGAAGTGACCATGTTATGTGAAATAAAAATGCTTGTGTTAAGGCTGCCATTCAACTGGTTTTGTTGTGGGAGTATGGCTGAACATTCAACTGGTTTTGTTTTGTTGTTGTTTAGAAGTTTTCATATAATGTCTGAAGGCTTAAGTGATTCCCAGTTCATACAATGACCTTGCTCTTGCTGTATTTCAATTTTGTGTCGTAATGAGGTTTTGAGTTCTCTTGATTTAATAGAGAACCAGATCAATATTGTCTAAGTAAAGTTGAAGCTTTATTGCAACAGGAAACCGTTACAATGATTTGACACAACACTTTCCATAGGCTCCGACACATGCAAGGTCCAAATATAACTCTAATCTCAAAAAAGAAAAATCTTTAGTTTTACATGGTTTCACAGTGTTGCAATTGGACATGACAGGCAACTCTTGTCCAACATGTTCTTAAAATGCTGACTTCAGAAGTTCTCTGACAAATTATTGATGCAGAGAAATAATGATCTTCTGTCAGTTTTGCATGTTAACAACTCTTGCTTGTTAATATCTATCAATTTTCTCTGTGAGAATTACAATTTTGCACATCTCCCAAATGTATTCTCTTGACACGAAGGGCATGGAGAATACAGATCAAATTTTCCTTCTCATTCGCATGCAAGTTCAACTGTAGGTGTTTTATACATGTCGTCTAGCTTACCGTGAGATCTGCATCCTTGCTTTGTAGGTGGTAACTGAATGAAGTAATTTAGTACAAACTAATAAATTGCGGGGGGTGCACAAATATAGTCGCCAGGAATGAGGTGCGAGGAAGCAAGTGGAGTGGTGTTGCGGCAATGGCGTGATGCTCATGTCACTTGCGAGAAAGAGCACAACCACAACCATGTGCAGCTGCTCGATCTACCGACGCTTGCGTGAAATCAGAAGCCCGACTAAAGCTGTGCCAATGCAAGAAGAAGAGAGAAGAACTCTTAATCTTAATACCATGGATGGACCATGTCATTCAGTTGAACTTTGGTTACTCAGTCTAACAAGATCTGGATACAATTGAAATTTGTAACAGGAAGTCAAAGATTTCACCGTTGTATTATTCTTGATGTATAGCGAATAGTTTATTGGGTTGCAATGCATTTACCTTGAATTATTCTGTTGATAAAATTGCCTCATGTGAGTGCTTGTCAAATTTTCTTGTAGAAATACCATTGGAAGTTTTCCTTCTAATTAGTGTGTTTTTTTCAGCATATTGCGATAGGCTTGTCAGGAAGTGTCTTCTTCAGTGTATCTGAAAAAATCATGTTGCTTTCTTGGTCTTGGATTTATGCTCTGTAGTTTCCTCCAGTGTTCCACACAACAAGTTGTGTACCGGATCATCACGTTGTGTTTTCTACTCATTAGCGTTTTCTACTTATTAGCTCTAGACCACACACAAAAATATTCCTGAACATTGTTGCCAAGACATAAAAATTACCAGAATGGCAAATTACGCCACATAATAATAACATAACTACATCGGTCTAACAAGGAGCAAAGATGATCTGATTTCACATATAAATCACAGAGACAATAAATCTGATACACTACTTGACAAAGTAGCACGTAGAAATTTAGTCTACAGAGAAAACTAAGTTTCTATAGTACAACACCCACTCGTCCATCTTGAGATGGGCAGTGGTTTGGCCATGCCAAACTGCGGACATTTTATTTCCAATTAGATGTTGCCAAATCCACATCGGATGACCCTACAGTTTTTGCTGTATTTCCAGTTAGCCTTTACAGCATCCACGTCTGGATGACCCTACAGTTTCAACAAAGATTACTGAAAAGGTTCCAGGGCCTGGAGAACTGTTACATGTACACATATATTGCAGCTCCTCGTGACTTCTCTTTCATGTTTCTTTGTGGGAGATGCATGGCAAAATGTAAGGAAGAAAAACTGTAAGCTGAAAAGAGAAGCATTAGTATGAAAGGTAATCTCCATAATACATCAGCCACATGTTACAAGGAACTAATATATATTAGAAGGAACTAAATATATATTAGAAGGAACTAAATAAATATTAGATGGAAACAAATAGACGCTTATCCATGGCAGTGGTAAAAAGTTCCCACGGACAAAGAAAATAATCATATTTCAATAGATAGCTCTGAAAAATTGAAAGAATGGGTTAATGATGAACAAAACCAACCTCCACGATTCCCTAAGCACTTGACGACATCAATAGATAGCTCTGCAATACACATCCAACCGTATTTATATTTGTACTCTTTATAGGTGTGTATTTTGTTCTCTTAGAAGTTTCTTCACTGGCCTTCTCAATGTACTGTGAGGTGACTAAACACTCATGGAACCATGATAATATTTCCTGTTCAATCCTACTAATACAACTTGATGCTTTACAAAATTCTAATGTCGTGGAGAGGTACCACTTGACGACACCAATAGGAAGGTGTATCATCCGTAACACTTTTTCAACTGTGTCATAGCTACACCACCAAAGCCCGGAGATACATAACTTGCTACAAGGGGCAATTTTTTCCTATAGAAGTTACAAATTAAAAATTGATCAACAATATTAGGCATATAATTACACATTCAAAAACTGAATACTACCTAACTTGAAAGCTGGTTACTACCGAACTTGATGTTCAAGCAGCTTAATTTGCAGGTGACTAGAAATTTTACACCAACTTCATCTATTGAGCAATCTCTCCAATGACTGAAACATTATTATCCATGGGCTGTAATACAAATGGCATGAAACAAGTACGCGTAAATCTTCCTCCGATCCTGACTGAGATGTACACCAAGGTTGCTGTTCACGTCGCAGGCAGGCGCCAAATGCAGAGTGACCAGAGGGCGATCCGGCCTACCGTGGCAGTCTGAAATGGCTATTATAACTACTTCAGTTAGCCTTCTGAAAATTGTGTGGAAAGACACGACAGCTTCTCTATGACTCTCATACAAGCTAAGCTTCACAACAATTTCTCCAACAGTATAGTATGTGTTACCTCAGCAGCTTGGATATCAAATGAGGACAGAAAGGAAGCATCAGGCAATCAAACCAAAAGAATTACACCTCTGCAGCTTCAGAATTTATTAGTATCAATTAAAGAAAGACACTAATCATCATGCCTACCTTTTGTCCTAGATGATATGACCCTTTTCTACTATATATATGCTAGCTAGCTTTTGCCGGTCTCAAAAAGAAGCATCAAGCATTCAGGCACTCACATGCATATTCCTCTATAAATTGTGGAGCATTAATGTTTCTCTATCTTTTGATACATATACATGGAGTTTAATTTTCTCATGTTATCATATTAGCAGTGAGAAACTAGCAAAGTACAACAACTAAAACTATGAGTAAATCATGATCCAACCTAAAAGCTACAAATTACAAGTAAGCAGCCCATCATGTTTAACTAAATACAGGTAGACATGTCATCATGCTTAATTAACCCTACTTAATTTCTTTCTCTCCTGTGGCAAGTAGAGAGCCAACACTGGAATAGGGGTTCTCGCCTAAAAAAAATGACGCAGCCTCCATCAGAAAGAAAAAAAGAACTAATTATGCACCCTCCAATTAAATTTCACTTTACTTATTTCCATGAGAAATTAATTGATTAAAAAGGGGCTGGTCCTGTTCATCCAAAGACAGTGGAGCTCAAAGAAAGGAAGGGACTATTAATCTAAAACAGAGAAGAGACAGAGGTAGCACCCTTGGCTTGATCAAAGAAGATAACCCCTCCTCCTCAGGAGCCTTGTGCTACTTCTCTTCTTCTTTGATAAAAGGCCCATTGTCGTCCAGCTTCTTCTAATCTCCCTCGCAGCAGTTCCTTTGCAGCTGTGCATCCCATTGTCCAGAGTCAAGCTAATTAAATTTCTATCAATCTCAGAGCTTAGAAAGCATAAGCGTGCAGGCGTCTAAATAAAGAGACGGAGGAGGAACTTTTACAATCCAATTTATAAGCATCAATCTCCAATAAGAAAGAAATCATGGGAAAACCAGACCAAGGAGAAAAGGAAAAAACTAGGTTAGAGAGAGAGCAGACCATACGGAGGAGGGCAGTCACCGCCGTCTTCTTGTTGCTGGCGACTTCTCAGACAGAGCAGGGCTGGATTTGGCCGGCGCGGCCGCACCCCAAATCGCCGTCCCCTCCGCCCCTTCACGGGGTCCACGGCCGCCGCCACTGCACCTCCTAATCGCCAAGTGTACAGGGGAGAGGAGGACAGGGGCGACAAAAATCTCCGCCGAGCATCACGCCGTCGAGCCCCACCGCTCACCGCGCCCTCCTTGTTCAAAGTGGAAACCGCTCGCGGGTGAGCACCTAATTAGCGAAGGCATCTATGAGTGGGCTGGCTCCTCCCAGCGTCAAGGTAATCTTACATCGGTATTTGATACAATTTTACATCGGCTGAAACCTGGCCAAGCTGTACGTGGCTGGGTCGATCGACCGGGATGACGAATAAGTAATTCTTCACCCTGGGTTACTAATAGACTATATGAATTGACTATAGAGTGGCACTATTCTAATCCTGGGATTAGAATAACTATTCTGATCACAATCAGCGTGAGGAGGTGTTCCTGAACTCCCGAATCAATACGAGAAAAAACACAATCCTGAACCTCCCGATTCCTCCACGTTTTCAATCAGGCGCAGCCCCCGCATCGCCACATACCTCGCACCACCCCGCGCGCCGCCACCGCCGCGACCCTCGCACCTCCCCACGCGCCACTGTCGGTCCACTCTGTCTCACCAGCTACCTTCCTATCCCCCACCCGAGTCCAGCCTCCTACCGCCGCCGCGTGGATCTAGCTGCCGCGCAGGAACCCACCGTCGTGTTCGTCGCTTGCTGGGCCCGATGACGCGTCAGAAGGTGACATGTGTTGCGATCTCCGGCCAACGAGGTGTGGTGGTCGTCCCTCCCCCTGTTTCCACGGCGCTGCACCCGGTTTCTCGTCGCCGGCGCACCTCCTCCCCCGACCCCTTCTTCCCTGATCCACCCCGCCTCCACCTCTGATGATGCAGTCTGCCAGCCTCCTTCCCGGCGCGAGCCACCACCCCGACCCTCACCTGTGTGATGCCCCTGCGCGTCGCCGTGGCACAGGTCCCCACCAGGGATCCAGCCGCGACATACTACTCAAAAGCAAAGGACGGCGACATTGAGATTCTCTCCTTTGGCGCCGACTTCGTCGCTCTCGACTACCTACTGTGTAAGGACATTCGTAATCCATGAATCCAGCGGATGCTAGCACGTGGGAAAGCGGTGCTGCCGCGGTGAGTTACTCCATCCCCGAGCACAGTACATTGCCGATGGCCTCCTCCTTCTCGTTCTGTCCTGAAACGATACATATGTGGATGCATCATCAGAGTGAGGACAACGACACTTATTGCAGCAAAAAACTGCAGTGTTCATCAGTATATTTCCAAAAGGATTTGAGGCAATTCTTTTGTATCGTTTCAACAAAAAAATTGACAGCAGTTCCACATATACAAGCTTGGAAGGAAAACTTCGTATGAGCGCAAGTCACACCACCCCTACTGAAAGTCTCCGGCTTCACAAGGATTCAGACGAGGTCACCTGGGCTCTTGCGAGAAGGGTGACAGGGTCAGCAGGAACGCAAATATCGTCAAGATGGCTAGAATTGGTGCGACTTGATCTGGCTCACTCCAGCGGCTCCTCTCCTCTGTCGCTTTTGCTGGCCAAGCCAAGCTAGACATGGATGTGTGGGTGTGTGTGTTGTGCTGGCCTGCTGTGTGTGTGCATCCTCACTGTGAAGTCTGTCCTCGTCAGCCTCTTCAGTTCGATGTGTGTGCTCACTGTGTAGGTCACCATCTCTCGATCCCGCCAAGCTACACCAACACTTGTTGTTTAATATCCCTACTCCTATCAGACTCGGTGTGTTGTGAGCGACGACGTGCAGAGCTTGGACGGGATCCCGCGCCTTCTTTCGAATGCCACCACCACGCAGCCTCTTCCCTGGTGGGGCCCAACCGCCGCAGCACTCTGGAAGTTCACTGCCATTACCTCGGGCGGTTCAACTGACGGGCCCCGCTTCTGGCACCACCTGCGGGACGACCACTGCCCCTCCCTCCTCCTGTTGTAGGTGACCTTCCTCCTCCTACTACAGGTGACCTTCCTCCATCCCGCTGCTTCCTCCTGTCGTCTTGGATGATTGACGTGTGTCACATTGTGCTCGTTCAAAATTTTAGCGGCAGATCACATAACAGGTTTTGAGGGTAGTGAAGTTCAGAGTGAATGGGATTTAAGGTTTCGAAAATGTATTTTTAGTACAATCAGGAAGGGTTCCCCCCCTATTTTTCATTTCTTAGCTCCTTGGAAATTTATTAGATAAATTCAGAGACGACATTCTATTATCTGAATCTTATAATCTTTTCTGTTACTGAACAATATGGTGTGTTGTGTTGTTGAAGTTCTATTTCTTTTAATATTGTAAAACTTCTGTGTTATGTGTATGGACATTGTGTAAGTATTCGGTTTCTCTCTTTTGGTGCACACAAGTTGTATGATGTTATGTGCCTTCAACTATTGATGCATTCTTGGACTTCTAAAAAAAGCAAATACCATTTCCTGAAAGAAAAAAAGTTAAAATTTTAAAGAACTATGGTCGGAAGTTCAAAAATATGGGACGCCTGAAGTTCAAATATTAAATGCATTGGCAAAAAAGTAAAAAAGATCTAGTTATCAAAATAAAATAAAATCCATGAACTACTACTTTAAACAAATGCAAAAGTTCAAAAATAAAAAAGTTGAGTTGCAATTCAACTATTGTCGGTGTACAAAAGTAGGGGCCTTTCTGTACCCCTTTATTTGTGCATGGGTAGTCGTAGCCACGCCACGGCCACGCTTGGCGGGGCAGAGGAAGGAAAGGTACAAGGCTGCCAAGGCAATGCTCAAACCAGAGGCGCGAAGGGCAAAAGGATAAGATGGATTTCCCCCGGCAAGAGCCTTGCTGGGGCAACCTACATAGCCCCGGCAAGAGCCTTGCCGGGGCAACTTGCCCAACACCAGCAAGGCCGCCACCATTGAGCCTGAGAGTTCTGACACCATCGACAACGTCGAGACCAAGACTCAGGGGCGCCTGTGTGGTGGCATGTAGATCTTTGTGAGGAACAAAGGCCTGCGAATCTGGAGAGAAACCAGAACGCGAAGACCCCCGGCAAGAGCCTTGCCGGGGACAGGCGGAGACCCCCGGCATGAGCCTTGCTGGGGACAGATGAAGACCCCTGGCAAGATCCTTGCCGGGGACGCCCGCGAGACCCCGGCAAGACCCTTGCTGGGGGCTTCTGCGGAGCCGAGGCTAGGCCCAAACCCACCAACGTTCCGCTGCCCCGCGCCCGTGCCGACATGGCAATAGGCCTGCCAACTAGGCCAGTGCCTGCGTGGCAGTGTGCAATTTCTAGGCCAACTAGCCAAGCACCTGCGTGGTGGCATGCAAATCTTCGTAAAGACCCTGTCACCGCACCAACTCAGCAGCCAGCCAGCCAGCGTGGCGCTGCATGCCTCGTCACCTTGGACGCGCGTCGAAGCAAGGCGAGGCGGCGATGGATGGGACAAACTTCTTTGCCGTCCCCAATAAAGCAAGATGGCACGTTGGCGGCGCATTAAATGTGTTTCTCCTACGGTCCCAGGTGATAGACTTGTACACTGTACATACTTTCCACCTCATGTGTGCCACTGTGGCGACCTCTTTGACATATAAAAGGAGGCCCAAGGCATACTGAGGAAGGATTCAGACTCTTTGGACTAGGCATGCGCCGTAGCTAGTTCAAGAGCTCAAGAATACCAAATATACAGAAAAGTAGGACTAGGGTATTACGCATCGTTCGCGGCCCGAACCTGGGTAAAAAATCCCCTCGTGTTGATGTTTTAGACCCGCTCTTTGCACAGCTCCACGCCCCGCCAAACGTAGAAGGGATTCCCCGGGATCCCATAGGTGTCGTTTCCCCCGACATTTTTGGCGCACCAGGTAGGGGGCACTGAGGCTATGAAAATCTGGTCTAGGAGTTAGCACGTCGACTTCTTCATCGCCATGGCTCCCAAGAAGAAGGCGATCACGGCGATCGGTTCATCTGGAGCTGAACCACCCTTCCTAGCGCTGGCGGGTGAGGGGCGGCCGCGGATGGTGGCGGAGGCGTGGCCCGCGAGCACCCACGACACTCTGGCCATCGGAGCCAGGCGAGCGGCATCATTCGTGCCCAAGACGACGAGCCGCACGCCGCTGGGTCCGGGGGTGGGGCCATGCTGCCCACTGGTGGCGCGACAACCTCCAGAACGCCCCAACCAGCGCCTGCGGCATGACGAGCAACACCGCGACGTCGGTGCCCCCGGGCACTGCCGCGGGAAGAGCCCTTTGCGTCACTCTAAAGATGCACTGGGCCAGCATGCGGGCCCAGACACTTGCGGAAACGACGCGCGACAGCGAGACCGTGATAGACCTCCTTCTAACGTGGTTAGAAGTCGGAGCGCATCATGGTCCAGGCAGCTTTCTCCACCACCCACGCCAACGAAAGCGTTGGCGCGCGTGCAACTTCTCCTTGACTTCCCCCCTGCTGCGGAGAAACTCGACGAGTGGAGGGCCAGCATTCAGAGCCTCATCAGCTTCGCCAATAAAGATGAGCCGCGACCAGGGGGACCCTCGTGGCGGCACTCTGTCGAGCCGGTGCACGCCGGCGGTGGAAGGACCAGAGACGCTGTGACCATGGTGCACTCTCCTCCCCCACGCCTGCAACAGAACCCGCCGGCTCATCGGGCCGACGCGTGCGACAACGTTTCCACGGCGTCGTTCGACATGCGAGCCCGCTGCGACCAACGACAAATTCTTCGGGAGCGAGCTCAGGAAGATGCTTGAACCACTATCGAGCGGCGGTGGGAAGCGTGCCATCTGTCAGACAGGCGTGCGGGGCCCACTATGGACCACCCAGCGCCGGGGGGTTCCGGTGACCTACCTTACGAGGTTGCTTGTCCAGCCTTTACCCATGAGCTGTGGCAGTTCCAGTGGGCCACCCACCGCACATTCAAGCCTGAGGTCGGAGAAAAGTACAATGGCAAGACTCACCCATCAGAGTTCCTCAGCATCTACACTATCGCGATGCAAGATGCCCGGGCTCGCGATGACAAGGTGCTTGCCAACTATGTCCCGTTGGCACTTAAGCCCAACGTTATGTCATGGTTGATGCACCTGCCAGTGGATTCCATTTCTTCTTGGTCGGACCTGTGCCACGATTTTGTTGGCGCCTTTACCGGAGGCCACCAAGCTCCTGGCCAGGCAAGTTATTTGCATGTCATCCCCTAGAAGGACGGCGAAACCCTGTGCAAGTACATACAAAGGTTCAGTCATGTGCAGTACAACATCCCAGATGTTCTTCTCGCCGCTGTCATCAGTGCATTCCATCAAAATGTGCGCAACCGCAAGATGCGTGAGGAGCTGGCGATGCACAAGGTCAAGGATGTAACCGAGCTTTATGTTCTGGCCGATAGATGTGCTCGGGCTGAAGAAGGAACGAAGTACCCCGGCGAACATGCCGGCACGGAAACCGACTCTACAGACGAAGACGTCATCGCCCGGCAAAGAAGGGTCGACGCCGCAATAGGAAGCGTAAGGGCAAGACCGTGCTTGTCGTCGAGGGATCCAGCAACCCCGGCGCTGTCGTGGTTCTAACTCTGACAGTGATGTAGGGGGGGGGTATGAATGGAGAGGCTAGATCTTAGCTATGGAAGAGTTGTAAGCACACGAGGTTTACGAGTTCAGGCCCTTCGCGGAGGAAGTAACAGCCCTACGTCTTGGTGCCCGGAGGCGGTCGATTGGATTATAAGTGTGTGAATAACAGGGGTGCGAACCCTTGATACTGAGGAGGGGGTGGCTTATATAGAGTTCGCCAGGCCCCTCCAGCCCTCAGTAATGTAGGGTTTAAAGTACATTAAGACTGGGAGTTACTGGTAACGCCCCTAATAAAGTGCTATGATGACCATAAAAGCTACTTAATGGCCGACCGTTTGCGTGCGGAGTGACTTTAGATCTCCTAGCAGTCGAGTGATAGCTTCGTGGTCGAGTGTCTTGAATTCGTCGAGTGGGATACCTTCAAGTCGATTGAAAGGTGACTTCTTCTTGGGATGTCCTTAGGTAGGGTACTTAGGACAGGTCCGTGCCCCTACCCTAGGTACATAGCTTCATCATTAGCCCCCGAATGGATCGAGGTTTGAGTGGGAAAGGAGTTGGGGGATCTTTCCGCCTGATTCTTCGTGTTATATGAATGCCTTGTTTCGGATCAATCGTCACGGATGACGTCGTCAACTTCTCTGAGTCGCCTTCATCCATTCTTGGTCTCTTGTCGAGTGAACTTCTGCACTTGTGAAGTTCCGAGTGATGGTGCGAGAAGGATCTTCTGTTTGACGTGTAGTTATGTAGCCCGCGGATTTTGCGGGATTTGAATTTTGGGAAGCGCGCGGGACGGGGGCGGCCGCAGTAATCGAATGGGATAGGGCGGAACCTCCTCGATTCCCGCGCCACCTTTTTGCCACGTACAGCGCGCGCGCCTGTTGCGGGATTTGACGGGATTGCCCGGGCCTACTAGTCAATCACTCGGAAGCGACCTCTTATAAGCCGCTGGCTCAGAACCCCTGAACAGTGCGCCTTCACTTTTCCCCCTCCCTTCACGAGATCCTCTGCCACCTCCGCTCTCACCTCCGTGCAGTAGGTCTATTCGAGCTTCGCCGGCGACAATGGGCAAGGAAAATACGTCGGCTCTGGAGCGCGCGAAGAAGGCGGCAGTGCAGGGGAAGGGGAAGAAGTCCGTTCGGGGCGGATCTTCCTCGAGGACTGCTCTGCCCAAGGATTGGATCCAGGGCGACTGGATGCCGTCGGCGATTCGGCAGGTTGATCTTGATGATCTGGTCGAGGGGGGATTCATTCCTCACAAATCAGCGCATCTTCCGGGGAAAGAAATCGAACCCCAGCCTCTTAATGGTGAGTGCGTCCTCCTCGCCACCCATATCGATCGCGGATTCTCTCTGCCTCCTCATCCTTTTTTCCGGAGCTTCTTGAACTTCTTCGGAGCTCAGCTCCATCACTTTACTCCCAATTCTATTGTGTATCTTGCTGCTTTCGTTTCCTTGTGTGAAAACTTCTTGGGTTGCCGCCCCCATTGGGGACTCTTCAAGCACATCTTCACTTGCCGTTCTCAGTCGGTCAAGAAGGCCAAGTCGAGTGACGAACGGACGTAGGTGATCCAGCTGTGCGGGGGCCTGGCGATCCAGATGAGAGGAAAAAGTTCTTTTCCGTCTATCACTTTTCCCGAGTCAGTCCGTGGGTGGCAGTCGACCTGGTTTTACTGTAAAGATCAGGCGACTCCAGGACAGTCGACTGGGCTTCCCCCTTTCTCTCTAAACCGAGCACAAAAGCCTGCCTCTCTAAAAGTGACGCCGGGGGAAAAGGCGCAAGTCAAGGCCCTAGTCGGTCGAGTGGTTCAGCTTGTCTGCGAGGGTGTGACTGACATGGACTTGTTGGAGGTCTTCCTTCGGAGGCGCATCCAACTGCTTCAGGCTCGTGACCATCCGATGTGGCTGTACTCGGGTCTCGAAGACACCACTCGGATTCACCCAGAGGAGGTCACTGACGAGATGCTGGAAGGATGGCTGTCGAGTATCACAGGGAACAAGGACAACCCCCGAGGAGCCAGGAGGATTCCTCCACTCGACCACACATACGAAGTGGACAAGGTCTGACCTTGTGTTTCTGATTGAGATCTTGCTTTCTTTAATTGTTCTTCTTTGGATCAGTCGATTGACTTTTGTCTTGTTTGCTGTCCTCTAGGCCATTACTGAGATGTGCTCGACGCCCAATGGTGCACAGGAGCAGACCGAGGAAGGAGAGGCGAGTGGAGGCGAAAGTGGAGACGAGAAGGAAGAGTGGGAATCTGACGGCGAGGGAGAGGGGGATGACAACGACGACTCCAGCGAAGAAGAGGAGGAAGAAGTCGAACCTCCCTGCTCGAAAAGGCGATCCAAGCTTACACACGACCCTGCACGGGAACGTGGTAAGGCGACTGCCCTCGTTGGGCAGTCGTCGAAGCGACCTCGAACCTCTTCCCCAGCGCCGACAGAAAAAGCTCCCAAGCACCCACGCGCGACGCCATCCAAGCCACCCAAGGCCTTGCCTAAAATGAAGATGACGGTCCCCACCATTTCTGGGTAAAAGTTGCACTTGTTTTCCTTTATTGAACGTGACGGGCTCTTGGTCGACTCATTGATAAGCTGACTGACTTTCGAAACCTGCAGTGCTGCTACCTCTGAGATCTCCGCCAAGGACGACGATCAAGAGATGGAAGATGCTATTACTTCCAACCCCGGTACGATTGTTGATGCTCTGCTTTTAATCGACTGATGATTTCTCATAACTCCGGTCGATTGGATTTTTCTTGTAGCTCCTCCTCATGTCATTGACCTCCCTGACGACGATGACGAAGTGCCGCTGAGGGCGAGAAGGAACAGGAGGGCGCCGGCTGGCAAGACTCCACGAACTACTCCGGCGTCTGAGGCCGTAGTTCGTGAGGGTGGTGATACCACTCGGGCTTCTGTGACCTTTGCTGAGCCTCTGACGAGTGCCCGGCCTTCAAGGTCGACTGCAGATCCGCCTTCGCTTTTCGCCACACACCACGTCCCTGAGGACCAAGTGGGTGCCGCTAAAGAAGCTATACGCCAGGCGGGGATCATGATGGAGCAAGTGAAGGTGGTTCGGGAAGCCAGCCAGGCAGCTTATGACGCGAGTTCAGCTCTTCAGAGTAACATCCAGGTCAGTCGATCGCCACTTGTTTTGTTAGGATATGATATCTGAAGAATCTCTTTTCCGAAGATCCTTAGACCTGTACACCCACTGGGTGTGTCGATCAATCTTTTCGGTCGAGTGGGGGCACGCTAAGTGCACCCACTGGGTGTAGTCCCCGAGACTACGGTGGACTGCTGGCAGTTGACTGTAGTCTTTATATTGTGTTGCTTTAGTTGAACTTCTTCACTCAGTCTGGTCCGGCCATGTCGAGTGGAACTGTACATGGTCGACTGCGGGCAGTCGATTTTTTGTGGTTGAACCAGTGGGGGCACGCTGAGTGCACCCACTGGGTGTAGTCCCCGAGACTGCAGTCGAATGTTTTGATTCGGTTGTAGTCTTAGAAACGCCACCACTGTCTCTTGGTTACTCGGAAGCAACCTATCTTTGACGTTTGTCGACTGGTTTTTCGCAGAAATCCTATGAACTTGTGGCTCGCTTCACCGAGTTAGAGAACCAACAGATCCAGCTCAACCTTGACCTGAAGCTTGCTCGGGAGAACTTGCAGAAGGCGAGAGACGAGGCGAAAGGTATGGCTGGTGAGCTTTTGATTGTCCTTTCTTTCTGGCCTTTCTTGGTGTTGATCTCACTTGTCGTTCCACAGACAAACTGGAATAAGCTCTGAAGAAGAAGGACCATGACCTCGCCGAAGCACAGAAGGAAGCTTTGAACAAGACCAAGCTTGCTGAAGAAAAACTGACTTCAGTCGGAACTCTTGAAAAGGAGAACTCCAGACTGAAAACTGCTCTTGATGCGGCTAACCAAGAAGTCAGCCGTCTGAAAAATGACAAGATAGCTCTGGGTGACAAGGCCAGTGAACTGGTGGGGAAGAAGAACGATCTGGAGGCTTATCTCGGGGGACTCGCCAAGAAGTTGTTCGTCATGCTTGAGGGTAACAATTTTCACCTGATTGGCTTGTCGTCACTAAGCTCATGCAGGGTCGCTGTCTTATCTTTGACTTGTGTTTACAGAATTCTGCCAGAACTTCGAGGAGGAGACCAATCGAGTGGAGAGAGATTTGGATCCCATTAACTCCCCAGTGAAAGATGAAGCTGCTATGAACGTGCTCCGACTGGAGTCTCGTGTTGCAAGTGTGCTTGATTATCTGGCCCGACTGAAGGTTGCGGTGTCGCGGATCGACACGTCGCTCTGGCCCAGGACGACGCTTCCGAATGACCTCGAGTCTCTGATGACTCGACTGAATGACGTTCCTGGTCGAGTGACGGAATGGAAGAAATCCTCCGCAAGGTGTGGTGGTGATGTCGCTCTGTCCCTGGTCCGCGTCCACTCCAAGGAGCGGAAGGTCGTAGGTGCTGGCTGCTATCCAAGTTGCCAATACCAGGAAGCACAACTTTCAAGACTTCATGGAGACTTTCATTGCTGCAGCCACTCGTATTGCAGACGGGATCGACTTGGACGAGTTCGTCGCCCCTTCCAGTCCTCCGCCAGAGGAATAAGACTTTTGTGTTTCACTTTAAATTTGCCTCGGAATGCCGAGTGGATTTTGTAACCGTTAAACTCTATCGAGCTGAAGGCTCGAGTACTTTGATCCGAGGTCTGGGACCTTTGGGTCTTATTTGAACTTGATTTATTGTCGAATATCTTCATGAACTATCTGTTGAGTGGAACTTGTTCCTTGCTCGTAATAACTTCGTATTTGTGGTGTTGCTCCGAAGGAGAAGGTAGCAGTCGATGTATTTCGTACTTAGGCGAGCACTGGGCTGCAGCTAACCCTCTGAGTGGGAGGTCTGCTCTCCACTCGGTAGGATTTTTCCAACTTAGGCGAGCACTGGGCTGCAGCTAAGCCCCCGAGTGGGAGGTTTGCTCACCACTCGGTAGGATTTTTTCAAACTTAGTCGAGCACTGGGCTGCAGCTAAGCCCCCGAGTGGGAGGTTTGCTCACCACTCAGTAGGATTTTTACAAACTTAGGCGAGTACTGGACTGCAGCTAAACCTCCGAGTGGGAGGTTTGCTCACCACTCAGTAGGATTTTTTCAAACTTAGGCGAGTATTGGACTGCGGCTAAGCCCCCAAGTGGGAGGTCTGCTCTCCACTTGGTAGGATTTTTCAAACTTAGGCGAGTACTGGACTGCAGCTAAGCCCCCGAGTGGGAGGTCTGCTCTCCACTCGGTAGGTTTTTTTCAAACTTAGGCGAGTACTGGACTGCAGCTAAGCCCCCGAGTGGGAGGTCTGCTCTCCACTCGGTAGGATTTTTCCAACTTAGGCGAGCACTGGGCTGCAGCTAAGCCCCTGAGTGGGAGGTTTGCTCTCCACTCGGTAGGATTTTTTCAAACTTAGGCAAGTACTGGACTGCAGCTAAGCCCCCGAGTGGGAGGTCTGCTCTCCACTCGGTAGGATTTCTTCAAACTTAGGTGAGTACTGGACTGTAGCTAAGCCCCCGAGTGGGAGGTTTGCTCTCCACTCGGTAGGATTTTTTCAAACTTAGGCGAGCACTGGGCTGCAGCTAAGCCCCCGAGTGGGAGGTTTGCTCATCACTCGGTAGGATTTTTTTCAAACTTAGGCGAGTACTGGACTGCAGCTAAGCCCCCGAGTGGGAGGTTTGCTCACCACTCGGTAGGAATTTTTCAAACTTAGGCGAGTACTGGACTGCGGCTAAGCCCCCGAGTGGGAGGTCTGCTCTCCACTCGGTAGGATTTTTTCAAACTTAGGCGAGTACTGGACTACAGCTAAGCCCCCGAGTGGAAGGTCTGATCTCCACTCGGTACGATTTTTTCAAACTTAGGCGAGTACTGGACTGCAGCTAGGCCCCCGAGTGGGAGGTCTGCTCTCCACTTGGTAGGATTTCTTCAAACTTAGGCGAGTACTGGACTGCAGCTAAGCCTCCGAGTGGGAGGTCTGCTCTCCACTCGGTAGGATTTCTTCAAACTTAGGCGAGTACTGGACTGCAGCTAAGCCCCCGAGTGGGAGGTTTGCTCTCCACTCGGTAGGATTTTCAAACTTAGGCGTGTACTGGACTGCAGCTAAGCCCCCGAGTGAGAGGCTTGCTCATCACTCGGTAGGATTTTTACATACTTAGGCGAGTACTGGACTGCAGCTAAGCCCCCGAGTGGGAGGTTTGCTCTCCACTCGGTAGGATTTTTACATACTTAGGCGAGTACTGGATTGCGGCTAAGCCCCCGAGTGGGAGGTCTGCTCTCCACACGATAGGATTTTTTCAAACTTAGGCGAGTACTGGACTACAGCTAAGCCCCCGACTGGGAGGTCTGCTCTCCACTGGGTAGGATTTTTTCAAACTTAGGCGAGTACTGGAGTGCAGCTAAGCCCCCGAGTGGGAGGTCTGCTCTCCACTCGGTAGGATTTTTTCAAACTTAGGCGAGTACTGGACTACAGCTAAGCCCCCAAGTGGGAGGTCTGCTCTCCACTCGGTAGGATTTTTTCAAACTTAGGCGAGCACTGGGCTGCATCTAAGCCCCCGAGTGGGAGGCTGGCTCTCCACTCGGTAGGATTTTAAACACTTAGGTGAAACGGGTTCGCAGCTAAGCCCCCGAGTGAGAGGCTGGCTCCCCACTTGGTAGGATTTTTTTATACATATAGACTTAGGCGAAACGGATTCGCAGCTGAGCCACCCACTGGGGGATTTCACACGCAAAGAGAAGTAACAACAATTACTTGAAAAATTGTAACACTCTTGTCTTTGATAAATAGACTACAGAAGTTTTTCTTATTACATCTCACCCGAGTGAGAATTCAAGTGTAAAAGGGGCGGAGCAGGTTCGCATTTCAAGCTCGTCGCTCGTCAATCTGGCGATCGATATTGTAAAGGTGATACGCTCCATTGTGGAGGACTCTGGTGACGATGAAGGGGCCTTCCCAGGTAGGAGCGAGTTTGTGTGGTTTCTGTTGATCCACTCGGAGGACCAAATCTCCTTCTTGGAAGGCTCGACTCTTCACGTTTCTGGCATGGAATCGACGCAAGTCTTGCTGGTAGATAGTCAATCGGATCATAGCCATTTCTCTTGCTTCCTCCAGGAGATCAACTGCGTCTTGCCGGGCTTGTTCTGCTTCAACTTCGGAGTAGAGCTCGACTCGGGGTGCATTGTGAAGCAGATCACTCGGCAAGACGGCTTCCGCTCCATAGACCAGAAAGAACGGGGTTCTTCCAGTCGACCGATTCGGGGTGGTCCTCAATCCCCAAAGAACTGATGGAAGCTCGTCGACCCATGCGCCTGCTGCATGCTTGAGGTCGCGCATCAGCCGAGGTTTCAGCCCTTTGAGAATCAGACCATTTGCCCTTTCTACTTGTTCATTCGACTGGGAGTGAGCGACCGACGTGTAGTCGACTCGCGTGCCTTGCGAGGCGCAAAAAGCTCTAAACTTGTCTGAATCAAAGTTTGACCCGTTATCAGTGATGATGCTATGCGGGACTCCATATCTGAATGTTATCTCCCTGATAAAACTGATAGCAGTGCAAGCATCAAGATTCTTGATAGGCTTAGCTTCAATCCATTTGGTAAACTTGTCGACTGCCACAAGCACATGTGTGAAACCGCTCCTGCCTGTTCTCAGTGGACCAACCATATCCGGTCCCCAAACAGCGAAGGGCCAGACGAGTGGGATGGTCTTCAGGGTTGATGCGGGTTTGTGGGACATGTTGGAGTAGAACTGGCACCCTTCACACTTGTCGACTATCTCTTTTTCCATTTTGTTTGCTCTTGGCAAGTAAAATCCCGCTCGGTATGCTTTAGCCACGATGGTCCGAGAGGACGCATGGTGACCACAGGTCCCCGAGTGGATATCATCAAGGATTATCTGACCTTCTTCTGGTGTTATACACTTCTGACTGATTCCAGTCACGCTTTCTCTATACGACTGTCCCTTTATGACTGTGAAGGCTTTGGATCGACAGATGACCTCTCGAGCCTCTTCTTCGTCCTCCGGGAGTTCTTTCCTCAGGATATACGCGATGTACGGTATCGTCCAGTCGGGGGTGATTGTCAAGACTTCCATGATTAGGTCGACCACTGCTGGAATTTCGACTTCAGTTGGATCTGAGGCACTCTTTGGCTGGGGAGCTTCATCTGTGAAAGGATCCTCCTGAACTGAAGGCGAGTGGATGTGTTCCAGAAACACATTGCTAGGAATGGCTTCTCTCTTGGAACCTATCTTTGCCAAATCATCAGCTGCTTGATTTTTCACTCGGGGTATGTGATGAAGTTCTAACCCCTCGAATTTCTTTTCTAGCTTTCTCACTGCATTGCAATAACCAGTCATAGCTGGGCTCCAGACGTCCCAGTCCTTCATCACCTGATTAACCACCAAATCTGAGTCGCCATAGACCATGAGGCGACGGACGCCGAGTGAAATGGCCATGCGTAACCCATACAAAAGTGCTTCGTATTCTGCTTCGTTATTGGAGGAATCGAAGTGAATCTGGAGAACATATCTGAGCTTATCTCCTCGGGGGGAAACCAATACTACCCCTGCACCGGAACCATTTAGCATCTTAGACCCATCGAAGAACATGGTCCAGTGTTCCGAGTGAACTTGAGTCGGCAGTTGCTGTTCAATCCACTCGGCGACGAAATCTGCAATTGCTTGGGACTTGATAGCCTTGTTTGCCTCAAACTGGATATCTAGGGGAAGGAGTTCAATCACCCATTATGCCACTCGACCAGTTGCATCTCTGTTGTGAAGAATCTCTGATAGTGGGGCGTCGCTGATGACTGTAATGGTGTGGTCAGAGAAGTAATGTGCAACCTTCTTCGTGGTCATATAAATCCCATATACGAGCTTCTGGTAATGAGGCTATCTTTGCTTTGAAGGAGTCAAAACTTCAGAAACATAGTATACTGGGCGCTGAACTTTGAAGGCATTTCCTTATTCTTCCCGCTCGATCGTAAGTACTGTGCTGACAACTTGTCCCGTGGCTGCAATGTAAAGCAGCAAAGGCTCATTGCTGATTGGGGCAGCAAGCATCGGCTGGGTGGATAGCAGGGCTTTGAGCTCTGCAAACGCTGCATCAACTTCTGAAGTCCACTCGAACTTGTCTGACTTCTTCATCAGTCGGTAAAGAGGTAATGCCTTTTCACCGAGCCGAGAAATGAATCGACTTAAAGCGGTCAAGCAACCTGTAAGCTTCTGGACATCGTGCACGCGCACAGGACGCTTCATCCGAAGGACAGTTTTAACCTTTTCAGGATTGGCGTCGATTCCTCGTTCAGAAACGATAAAACCGAGTAACTTTCCACATGGAACTCCGAATGTGCACTTTGACGGGTTGAGCTTGATATCATACCTCCTGAGGTTGGCAAAGGTTTCAGCTAGGTCAGTCAGTAGGTCAGAACCTTTCCGTGACTTGACCACAATGTCATCCATGTACGCTTCCACATTCCGACTGATTTGAGTGAGCAAACACTTCTGAATCATCCTCATGAACGTGGCTCCGTCATTCTTGAGGCCGAAAGGCATGGTGACATAACAAAAGCACCCGAATGGAGTGATGAAAGCAGTTTTGGTCTCGTCTGGTCCATACAGACGGATCTGATGGTACCCGGAGTAGGCGTCTAGAAAAGACAATCGCTCACATCCCGCAGTCGAGTCAACTATCTGGTCGATGCGGCGGAGAGGAAAATGATCTTTCGGGCAGGCCCGATTGATATGTTTGAAGTCGATGCACATGCGAAGCGACCTGTCCTTCTTGGGGACCATGACAACATTGGCAAGCCACTCAGAGTGGTAAATTTCTCGGATGAACTCAGCTGCTAAGAGCCGAGCCACCTCCTCGCCAATGGCTTTCCTCTTCTGGACGGCGGACCGTCGAAGATGTTCTTTCACAGGTTTAACTTTCGGGTCGACTCGTAGACGGTGCTCAGCCAGTCCCCTGGGAACTCCAGGCATGTCAGAAGGCTTCCATGCGAAGATGTCCTAGTTCTCACGGAGGAACTGAATGATCGCTTCTTCCTATTTGGAGTCGAGCGTTGTTGATATGTGGGTCGGAGCAGCATTTGGATCGGTCGGGTGAATGTGAACTGCCTTCGTTTCACCAGACGACTGAAAAGCTGATTCTGAAGCAGGTTTCTTAGCTCGTAACAACTCACTCGGATCTGCAGTCTTCTGATATTCTTGCAGCTCGACCAATGCCATCTGAGCGTCAGCAATCTTTGAGCCTTTCTGAAAACACTCTTCTGCTTTCTTCCGATTGCCTGTAACAGTGATCACACCTTTGGGACCAGGCATCTTCAGTTTGAGATCCACATAACATGGTCGAGCCATGAAGCGTGCATAAGCTGGCCTGCCCAAAATAGCGTGATAAGCACTTTGGAAGTCCACAACTTCGAATGTCAACTTTTCCTTGCGGTAATTCTTGGAGTCACCGAAAACCACATCGAGAGCAATTTGGCTGAGTGACTCGGCTTTCTTCCCAGGGATGACTCCATGGAGGCTCATGTTACTGGTACTGAGCCTGGACATCGGAATGCCCATCCCTTTCAAGGTTTCTGCATACAATATGTTCAAACCGATGCCACCATCCATCAGGACTTTGGTCAGTCGAGTGCCTTCGACAACTGGGTCGACCACCAAAGCTTGCCTCCCAGGGGTGGCGATGTGCGTAGGGTGATCAGACTGGTCGAATGTGATGGCAGTCTGAGACCACTTCAGGTAGTTGGGTGTTGCCGGAGCAACCATATTCACCTCACGATTGATAACCTTCAGTCGACTTTTGCTTTCAACGTCGGCAAAAATCATCAAGGTGGAATTGACCTGGGGGTAACCATCGTCACTATCTTCCTTGTCCTCACCTTTGTCCGACTCCTTTTCCTTATCTTTGGACTGCTTGCCCTGAAACTGCTGGATCAGGAGTGGACACTGTCGAGTGGTATGTTTTGGGTAAATGAGTTTACCCTCTTCGTCTTTCTTGGTACGAATGTGACACGGCAGATCCAAAACATCATTTCCATCTTGATCTTTAACTTTTTTTAGGGTTCCAAGGCCCTTTGGGCTTCCCCTTAAACTTTCCTTGGGTTACGGCCAGGGCCTCCCCAGGAGCAGCTGGCTCTGCTTTCCGCTTCTGCTTCCGACTGGAATTTCCTCCGGTTTCCTGAGTGACTGACTTAAGTTTGCCACTCCGGAGTCGATCCTCATCTTCACCATTAGCATATTTAGTGGCAATCTCCATCATCCGATTCAGAGACATTTCTCCGGTTCGACCGAACCTCAGATTCAACTCCCTGTACTTAACGCCTTCTTTAAAGGCACAAACTGCTTAATGATCTGGTACATTTTCCACTGTGTGATGCAATGTGATCCACCTCTAGATGTAATCCCTCAGGGTTTCATTCGGTTTCTGCACGCAAGACCGCAATTCAGTGAGACCTGCAGGTCACTTGCATGTTCCTTCAAATGTTGTGACAAACACTCGGGAGAGATCCTCCCAAGTGTAGATGCTGCTGGGTGCTAACTGATTCAGCCACGCTCTGGCTGAGCCCTAGCAACGCCCCGAGACCGACACTCCAGATGCTTTCCATGTTTTTCGTTATCGTCGCGTGTATTTATTTGTTTGTTGCATTCATCATTGCATCATCCGCATTGCATCCGCATGTTTTCTTAAAACTCTTAGTTCGTTCGTAGTTGCCGCGTCTCTCCGTTGTCCGTTCCGAGACCAACCGGATTTTTCGAGCCCCTCTTCCCTGGCCGCTTAATCTTTTTGCTTAGTGCTCAAACCCCTCGCTTGCTCGTCCGAAACTTCCCCGAACTCGATCCGGGCGGTCATGACCAGTGCGTCCGGATCATCCCCAAACATCTATAAAACATCTTCATTTTCTCCATTGGTCCTCCCTACCTATTTTTATCGACTGCCCGATTACGATCGGACGGACCGAGTTAACCCTAACCTAATTCCCCTACCTATATAAACAACCTAACCCTAAAATCTCGGACGGCTGTCCCATCCATCCCCTCACTCGCCGCCGCCGCTCATTCCAAATCCTCCTCGGTTTCCTCAGCCACCCAACCAGCCTCCACCTTCCCGATCCTCTCCACCCGAGCCAACCCGCAGCTCCACCTACCTCGCTCGATCTGTGCGCTTGCCTAACCGGCGCTGCAGCTCTCCACCTGCTCGATCCAAGGAAAGGAGATCCTCCTCGCTCTCCCGAAGCCCCTGTCTCCTCTCGATCCAGGGAAGAGGAGCATCTTCTGGAGCCCCTGCCTCCTCGCATTCTAGGAGGAGAAGAGCCTTCCCGAGCTTCTCCTCACCTCGCCGGAGCACACCGGCGCTAGCGACCTCGTCCACCAGGAACAGTGCCGCCCCTCTCCTTCCCGTGCTTCCTCTTCTCTCGCCCGTCCCTGACCTCTCTCTTTCCGTTCGCAGGTGCTCCGCTCGCAATGGCCCCGAGCTCCGCCGCACCAAGTCCGTCCCCGCGTCGTCCCTGCACCGGCGCCGTCCAAGCACGTTCTCAGCCTCCCCCGCGTCCAGCATGTCGCCGGCCACCTCTCCGAGCAGAGCTGCCGGACCAGCAGGTCCCCGTTTCGCGCCCCTTCTTCCCTTCTTTTTCCCTGACTCCCTTTCTTCTCTGACCTTCTCTCTCTTGTATACTCGTTCACCAGCCGAGCCATGGCCTCCGCTACTCGCTCAAGCCCCCTCTGTTCGCCGCTTGGACGCCACCAAGCCGTGGAGCCATCATCGTTCCTCCTTCGCCGCATGGATCCGGCCCCTTCGTCCGTCCTCGCCAGAGTACGCGCCAAGTCCACCGCCGTCGTCCAAGTCCCTCGCCGTCGGCCCCTGCTTCTCCTGCTTCGAGCAGCAGTTCGGGATCGGGCGCGCCGCCGCTGCTGCGTTGACCCGCACCTGGTCCTGCCTCGTTTGACCGCGTCTTCCCATCGCTCGGTCCAGCTGCGCGCCTAGCAGCCCAGGAACCGGCCTCCTCCAGCCTCTGCGTCGATCTGGGCTTGGCCCATGGTGAGCCACCCACCAGTCCTGCACCCAGCCCGTCCCAGATGCGGCCCGTGTCATATTTTTTTCCTGTTCTGCGAATTTAGCATTATCCAGAGAACTGCAGTTTTAAAGAAAAACCCTCAAACTTCATGCATCTAATAACTAATTAACCATGCGTCAGATTTAAATAAATTATATATGAAAAATGCTTAGAATTCTGTCTAGGTTCACAATATGCAACTTTTATCCATGTTTAAAATGTTTAAATTGCTGTTTGCATTAATTTGCTTAAATGCCATGTTAAAATGATTTATTTCATAACTAAATAACCGTAACTCCGGATTTAATAAACTTTATATGTAAATGGGGTAGAAAAATGCATAGATTAACATGGTGCACTTTATTTTGCTGTTTAACAACATTAAAATTGTGTTTATGGCAGAACAGTACCAAATCTAAAATATGCATATGAGGATTTTCCGGATTTGTTGTTTGTTATCTCCGGCCTCATTTAAATTGCCTAAATAAGTAGTTTTCTTATGCTTCACCGCTTGCCATGCTTAACCACATTTAATATTTTGGGTACATAACCGAGAGAAAACTAAATAATTGATGTGGTGTCTCGTCAATATGCAACTCGTTGCATATTGAGCTCCACTTAATTTGTAGTGTTGTTTGTTGCACTTTGCCATGCCATGCCTCATTAAATCGGACATGCATCATACTTGTTTGTGCATCATGCCATGTGTATGTGATGGTTGTTTACTATGTTGTTTGTTTGTTTCCGGGTTGCTTCTCTTGTTAGCTTCGGTTTCGTTCTGGAGTTGTGAGGATTCGTTCGACTTCATCCGTTTGTCTTCTTCATGGACTCGTTCTTCTTCCTTGCGGGATCTCAGGCAAGATGACCATACCCTCGAAATCACTTCTATCTTTGCTTGCTAGTTGCTCGCTCTTTTGCTATGCCTATGCTGCGATACCTACCACTTGCTTATCATGCCTCCCATATTGTTAAACCAAGCCTCTAACCCACCTTGTCCGAGCAAACCGTTGTTTGGCTATGTTACCGCTTTGCTCAGCCCCTCTTATAGCGTTGTTAGTTGCAGGTGAAGATGAAGTTTGTTCCACGGTGGAACATGGATATGTTGGGATATCACAATATCTCTTATTTAATTAATGCATCTATATACTTGGTAAAGGGTGGAAGACTCGGCCTTACGCCTGGTGTTTTGTTCCACTCTTGCCGCTCTAGTTTCCGGCATATCGGTATTATGTTCCCGGATTTTTGCATTCCATACACGGTTGGGTGATTTATGGGACCCCCTTGACAGTTCGCTTTGAATAAGACTCCTCCAGCAAGGCCCAACCTTGGTTTTACCATTTGCCACCTAAGCCTTTTTCCCTTGGGTTCTGCAGACTCAAGGGTCATCTTTATTTTAACCCCCCCTGGGCCAGTGCTCCTCCGAGTGTTGGTCCAAACTAGAGCCCTTTGCATCGCCACCTCGGGGAAACTTGAGGCCTGGTTTTAGTTGTACGTACTGCTCATCCGGTGTGCCCTGAGAACGAGATATGTGCAGTTCCTATCGGGATTTGTTGGCACATTCGGTCGGCTTTGCTGGTCTTGTTTTACCATTGTCGAAATGTCTTGTAGCCGGGATTCCGAGACTGATCGGGTCTTCGCGGTAGAAGGAATATCCTTCGTTGACCGTGAGAGCTTATAATGGGCTAAGTTGGGACACCCCTGCAGGGTATTATCTTTTGAAAGCCGTGCCCGTGGTTATGAGGCAGATGGGAATTTGTCAATGTCCGGTTGTAGAAAACCCGAAGTTGATCTTAATTAAAATACACAAACCGCGTGTGTAACCGTGATGGTCTCTTCTCGGCGGAGTCCGGGAAGTGAACACGATGTTGGAGTTATGCTTGACGTAGGTTGTTCTAGGATCACTTCTTGATCATAGTTGTTCGACCGTGCTTTTGCCTTCTCTTCTCGCTCTCATTTGCGTATGTTAGACACCAGATATGCTAGTCGCTTGCTGCAGCTCCACCTCACTACCTTCTCCTACCCATAATCTTAAATAGTCTTGACCTCGCAGGTGTGAGATTGCTTAGTCCCCGTGACTCACAGATACTTCCAAAACCAGTTTGCAGATGCCGATGAAACCGTGCAGGTGACGCATCCGAGCTCAAGGAGGAGCTCGATGAAGATCTTGTTCATTGTGTTGTTTCGTTTCAGTTGATCAGTAGTGGAGCCCAGTTGGGACAATCGGGGATCTGTGTAGCATTTGGGGTAGTCTTCTTTTATTTTGGTTCCGTAGTTGGACTTTGATTGTATCTGTATGATGTAATGCTTTAATCATGTATTGTGTGAAGTGGCGATTGTAAGCCAACTATGTATCTCTTTCCCTTATGTATTACATGGGTTGTGTGAAGATTACCTCACTTGCGACATCGCTTTCAATGAGGTTATGCCTCTAAGTCGTGCTTCGACACATCGAAGATATAGCCGCATCGAGGGCGTTACAAGTTGGTAATCAGAGCCATCCCCGACTTAGGAGCCCCCTGCTTGTTTGAATCGCTGCCTTTGTTGAGTCTAGAACGAAATGTCTTGAGTCTTAGGATTATATATATCGGAGAGTAGGATTCTTTTTACTCCTCGGTCCCTTCGTCGCTCTGGTGAGGCCCCCTGACGTAGATGTTTTGACTTTCCTCTCCTCAAATTTCACTAAATTATTTTTAGGATCACGCAGGTATCTTGGAATCGTTCCGATGGTTTTGTGACGAGAACAATGTTCTTGGTGCCTCCTGACATTTAGGGGTTGTGGCAGTGTCCCAGGGAGTTGAGCTCCAAGGTGTTGCCGTCACAATTTTATCGTTGCAGTTCTGGAGTACCTGAGTTTTGCCGACATCGAAAATCTCTTTTATGCAGTTGTTGGTAAGATCACCTCGACGCCACCCAGTACTGGGGCGGGAGTTCGGGAGTATTGCCATAACTCGTATAACGGATGCTTTTCGAAGGTTGAGGTAAATGATTTCCGAAGGTTTCTTGGTTATGTGTTGAAGGATGGATACAGCTGGATCTAGGTATTGTTAGTTTGGGTGATATATTTTGTGTCCCCTGTATCCTCAACACCTGATTGCATAACCAGAAAGTTTTGGGAGTTTATAAGTGGGAATTCTAATAGCTTATAGGATATCTTTCCGACATATGTATGATTTGAGATTGGGGCCTAACGTGCTAGTGGTTCGCTTGTCACGGTCGATTTACAATGGTCGCGAGGCGTCTTAAAGAATCCTTGGCTATGCCGTTTCGGGGACGTTTTGTTTGTCATTCGTGACGTCCGCTATACGTCGTGCCCGTGGGGCCTCATCACGAACACTTTGGGCGAAATCTCTATCATGTGTTTGTTCCGGCTTATTTTGCAAGCCAATCCTTTGTTTTGTTTTAAGTTGTGGTATTCGAGTTGCTTCAAAGTCAAATGCGGATTCCATACCTTTTCCAAGTGGTGTTCTCATGTTTCTATGGGAGTGCTAATACTTCTTGATCATCGAGTTTGTCATGCCAATTCTATTCCAACCGACGTGCTTCTCTTCAAGTGGATCCGATCATTTCAACATCCGTAAGATCAATTCTAACTTTTGTCAACGGTGTTTGTGTCATCCGTCCCAAGTTGCCTTTATTTTTTCCACCCTCCCACCCTTTTCTTCAAGGACTCAGATTTCTTAAACAAGTATCCTTTTATTGATGGGAAGTCTCTTCATTCTTTTCTTTCAATGTTTTTATCCGGTGATTTCCCATGAAGATTCTAATGGAGCTTCAAGTTCATCAATCTTTGTTCTTTTTCTTCTCCGGTGGATTTAATTCAAGATTTCGGTGTTGATCTTATCCCTTTTCCTCTTTTCACAATGCTTTCCAATTCTGGTGCACCAATTAATCATTCACCTCTTGCTATTCCTGTCATCTGGAGTGCTGAAGATATCTCAGAAGATTCAAGTTTCCATTCTCAATTCACTCAATTTCTTTTGAGGATGCTATCTCATTGAAGCCATTTAATTCAACCGGTGTAATCTCTCTTTTCAAGCAATTCTTTCAACGGTGTTTCTTTTGAGTGGGCCCTAACCCACAGGTCTTTTCCCAGGATCTTACCTGACTCTCTAATTCTTTCCGGAGTTATTCTCAAATTCTTTTCCAATTTTGACGTAAGAATGAATTATCATCAGTCAAATGTATTTCTCCAAGATCTTTCAAATTCTTTTTCATCGTTGGTTCAACCTTTCCAATTTCCATTCCGGAGTGCCTCAACAATTCATGGTGGTGGTTCTCATCATCATTTTCAACATGTGAAGACCGAAGAAGAGTTTCTCTTCAATCTAATCCGTTCTCTCAAAGATGCGTGGTTCTAACTTGTTGCCATCCTCTCAAAATTGTTTTGATTGTGAGAATTCTTTTCACCCATCTGGAGCATTTTAGGAGTCTTTTCAGTTTGATTCTCCGGAGCCCATCATATCAGAATTATTTATTCTCAGCTTTCAGCTCTCGCTCTCCAAATCTTACCGGTGCATTGCTCAAGTATTCTCTAATCAGCTCGGGATCTCTGCATTCACTTGTATCTAAATTCTCTCAAGTATCTTCGTTCATTTTCTAATTCTTCCCGGTGTTTCTGTATCTTTTCTTCGTTCATTTTAAATTCTTACGGTGGTTCGTTCAAAAGTTCTCTTCCTTCGTTATCAGATAGATTCATTCGTTCTTTCCAATCCTACCGGTGGTTCGTTGAAGACCTTCCCAAGTTTTGCGCTATATCTATCTTAATCCCTTCTACGAGAATAAGTAGTATGCCTAATCCATTGCTTGTCATCAATTTAATTGGTGAAGGATGAGCATAATGTAATTCTTATTCTTGTTTCATCGAGTAAATTCAATTCCTTATTCCGGAGGTTCATCAAAATTCTTGACTTCATTTGTTCATCTTTCTTTCCGAAGTTCAAAGTTTTCTCGGTTACATCATCCTGAAGTTCCATCTAAATCATTGCAAGGATTCACCTTGTGTTTTCAACTTCTCTCTCTTTCTATCATCCTTGTTTTACCGGAGTTCTTCATGGAAGGTTCACATGATGGTTCATCAAGGATTCCTTTCATTCTCGTTTTCTTCTTCAAGTTTTTTCTCGGAGTTAAGATCCGCCAAGCTTCACTCAAAATTTAACATGGTGTTCAACACATGTTTTGTTTTGAGGAGTTCAAGCATTTCTTCATCTTGCATTCCGAAGTGCAATTCTTCCTACCTTATCTTTTGAGGCGGTGGTATGTCATTCTTGATAATTTCCCTTCGTGTTTCATGGTTCACAAGTTTTCAAGAGTGACATATTTAAATCCATCATTGTATCTTCGTTCAAGATATCTTTTCAACCAATCAATCTTTTGTTGGAGTTTTATTGGGTTATATTTCACCTATAGCCTTCTCCAAGGAATGTAGCTATCTGTGGTGTTTATCAATGATCCAATTTTATCCTTCTCATCTTGGTGAAGAAGTTTTCATCTCCTTGTTGATATCAATCCAATCTTTTGTTTCCGGTTAGTGGCAGAAGCTCACCTCATAATTTTGAGATATTTCCATAAGCCCACTACAAGCTTATTCGTCTCGTTGTTGATTTTCCAACAACTCCGTTATAACCTTCTTGGAAGGGTGCTTTCCAAGCTCATTTGTGGTAGAAGTTGTCATTTTCCTCTCCATTCCTTTATTCCAATGATCTATCTTCTATTTCTTCTTCCGGAGGCATTGTGATGTTGCTCCCTTCACTCTTCTTCTCGAATGGTGAGGATCATGTTCTTTGCTTTTGCTTATCCATTCAACCGGAGTGTCGTGTCCTTCATTCAAGTTCTATCATCTTATCAAGTTTATCCTCTCTTCTCAACCGGAGTGCTGTTTGGAATCATTCTTACCCCTTGTGTCATTCTTATAATTGTTTTCGAGGCAGTGTGTTGTTGATTTCGTCAAGTATCATACCATCTTCTCAAGTTCATGTTAATTCCTTCCATTTTCTATCGGTGTGCTTTCATATTAATTTTGATCCGTTAAGCTCTTGTTTCATGTCCTTCAACCTACAAGGTTCTCGCAATGTTCCTTGTTCGTCTTGCTGAACGGAGTGTTTTAGATTTTGTTCACCTCCGTCGTGTCTTTTCTTCAAGCTTTTCGACCTCTCAAGGTTCTTTGGTTTCACTCGTTTGTCAAAGAAGCAACTTTTTACCTCTCCTCTTTTTCTTCCGTTTTCCCTCCGGTGCCATTCTAGATCTCGGGACGAGATCCTCTTGTAGTGGTGGAGTGTTGTAACGCCCCGAGACCGACGCTCCAGATGCCTTCCATGTTTTTTGTTATCGTCGCGTGTATTTATTTGTTTGTTGCATTCATCATTGCATCATCCGCATTGCATCCGCATGTTTTCTTAAAACTCTTAGTTCGTTCGTAGTTGCCGCGTCTCTCCGTTGTCCGTTCCGAGACCAACCGGATTTTTCGAGCCCCTCTTCCCTGGCCGCTTAATCTCTTTGCTTAGTGCTCAAACCCCTCGCTTGCTCGTCCGAAACTTCCCCGAACTCGATCCGGGCGGTCATGACCAGTGCGTCCGGATCATCCCCAAACATCTATAAAACATCTTCGTTTTCTCCATTGGTCCTCCCTACCTATTTTTATCGACTGCCCGATTACGATCGGACAGACCGAGTTAACCCTTACCTAATTCCCCAACCTATATAAACAACCTAACCCTAAAATCTCGGACGGCTGTCCCATCCATCCCCTCACTCGCCGCCGCCGCTCATTCCAAATCCTCCTCGGTTTCCTCAGCCACCCAACTAGCCTCCACCTTCCCGATCCTCTCCACCTTCCCGATCCTCTCCACCCGAGCCAACCCGCAGCACCACCTACCTCGCTCGATCTGTGCGCTTGCCCAACCGGCGCTGCAGCTCTCCACCTGCTCGATCCAAGGAAAGGAGATCCTCCTCGCTCTCCCGAAGCCCCTGTCTCCTCTCGATCCAGGGAAGAGGAGCATCTTCTGGAGCCCCTGCCTCCTCTCATTCCAGGAGGAGAAGAGCCTTCCCGAGCTTCTCCTCACCTCGCTGGAGCACACCGGCGCTAGCGACCTCTTCCACCAGGAACAGTGCCGCCCCTCTCCTTCCCGTGCTTCCTCTTCTCTCCCCCGTCACTGACCTCTCTCTTTCCCTTCGCAGGTGCTCCGCTCGCCATGGCCCCGAGCTCCGTCGCACCAAGTCCGTCCCCGCGTCGTCCCTGCACCGGCGCCGTCCAAGCACGTTCTCAGCCTCCCCCGCGTCCAGCATGTCGCTGGCCACCTCTCCCAGCAGAGCTGCCGGACCAGTAGGTCCCCGTCTCGCGCCCCTTCTTTCCTTCTTTTTCCCTGACTCCCTTTCTTCTCTGACCTTCTCTCTCTTGTATAAACGTTCACCAGCCGAGCCATGGCCTCCGCGACTCGCTCAAGCCCCCTCTGTTCGCCGCTTGGACGCCGCCAAGCCGTGGAGCCATCGCCGTTCCTCCTTCGCCGCCTGGATCCGGCCCCTTCGTCCATCCTCGCCGGAGTACGCGCCAAGTCCACCGCCGTCGTCCAAGTCCCTCGCGGTCGGCCCCTGCTTCTCCTGCTTCGAGCAGCAGTTCGGGATCGGGCGCGCCGCCGCTGCTGCGTTGACCCGCGCCTGGTCCTGCCTCGTTTGATCGCGCCTTCCCATCGCTCGGTCCAGCTGCGCGCCTAGAAGCCCAGGAACCGGCCTCCTCCAGCCTCTGCGTGGATCTGGGCTTGGCCCATGGTGAGCCACCGACCAGTCCTGCACCCAGCCCGTCCCAGATGCGGCCCGTGTCATGTTTTTTCCCTGTTCTGTGAATTTAGCATTATCCAGAGAACTGCAGTTTTATAGAAAAACCCTCAAACTTCATGCATCTAATAACTAATTAACCATGCATCAGATTTAAATAAATTATATATGAAAAATGCTTAGAATTCTGTCTAGGTTCATAATATGCAACTTTTATCCATGTTTAAAATGTTTAAATTGTTGTTTGCATTAATTTGCTTAAATGCCATGTTAAATTGATTTATTTCATAACTAAATAACCGTAACTCCGAATTTAATAAACTTTATATGTAAATGGGGTAGAAAAATGCATAGATTAACATGTTGCACTTTATTTTGCTGTTTAACAACATTAAAATTGTGTTCATGGCAGAACAGTACCAAATCTAAAATATGCATATGAGGATTTTCTGGATTTGTTGTTTGTTATCTCCGGCCTCATTTAAATTGCCTAAATAAGTAGTTTTCTTATGCTTCACCGCTTGCCATGCTTAACCACATTTAATATTTTGGGTACATAACCGAGAGAAAACTAAATAATTGATGTGGTGTCTCGTCAATATGCAACTCGTTGCATATTGAGCTCCACTTAATTTGTAGTGTTGTTTGTTGCACTTTGCCATGCCATGCCTCATTAAATCGGACATGCATCATACTTGTTTGTGCATCATGCCATGTGTATGTGGTGGTTGTTTACTATGTTGTTTGTTTGTTTCCGGGTTGCTTCTCTCGTTAGCTTCGGTTTCGTTCCGGAGTTATGAGGATTCGTTCGACTTCGTCCGTTTGTCTTCTTCATGGACTCGTTCTTCTTCCTTGCGGGATCTCAGGCAAGATGACCATACCCTTGAAATCACTTCTATCTTTGCTTGCTAGTTGCTCGCTCTTTTGCTATGCCTATGCTATGATACCTACCACTTGCTTATCATGCCTCCCATATTGTTAAACCAAGCCTCTAACCCACCTTGTCCTAGCAAACCGTTGTTTGGCTATGTTACCGCTTTGCGCAGCCCCTCTTATAGCGTTGTTAGTTGTAGGTGAAGATGAAGTTTGTTCCAGGGTGGAACATGGATATGTTGGGATATCACAATATCTCTTATTTAATTAATGCATCTATATACTTGGTAAAGGGTGGAAGACTCGGCCTTATGCCTGGTGTTTTGTTCCACTCTTGCCGCCCTAGTTTCCGTCATATCGGTATTATGTTCCCGGATTTTTGCGTTCCTTACACGATTGGGTGATTTATGGGACCCCCTTGACAGTTCGCTTTGAATAAGACTCCTCCAGCAAGGCCCAACCTTGGTTTTACCATTTGCCACCTAAGCCTTTTTCCCTTGGGTTCTGCAGACTCAAGGGTCATCTTTATTTTAACCCTCCCTGGGCCAGTGCTCTTCCGAGTGTTGGTCCAAACTAGAGCCCTTTGCAGCGCCACCTCGGGGAAACTTGAGGCCTGGTTTTAGTTGTACGGACTGCTCATCCGGTGTGCCCTGAGAACGAGATATGTGTAGCTCCTATCGGGATTTGTCGGCACATTCGGGCGGCTTTGCTGGTCTTGTTTTACCATTGTCGAAATGTCTTGTAGCCGGGATTCCGAGACTGATCGGGTCTTCCCGGTAGAAGGAATATCCTTCGTTGACCGTGAGAGCTTATAATGGGCTAAGTTGGGACACCCCTGCAGGGTATTATCTTTCGAAAGTCGTGCCCGCGGTTATGAGGCAGATGGGAATTTGTCAATGTCCGGTTGTAGAAAACCCGAAGTTGATCTTAATTAAAATACACCAACCGCGTGTGTAACCGTGATGGTCTCTTCTCGGCGGAGTCCGGGAAGTGAACACGGTGTTGGAGTTATGCTTGACGTAGGTTGTTCTAGGATCACTTCTTGATCATAGTTGTTCGACCGTGCTTTTGCGTTCTCTTTTCGCTCTCATTTGCGTATGTTAGACACCAGATGTGCTAGTCGCTTGCTGCAGCTCCACCTCACTACCTTTTCCTACCCATAAGCTTAAATAGTCTTGACCTTGCGGGTGTGAGATTGCTGAGTCCCCGTGACTCACAGATACTTGCAAAACCAGTTTGCAGATGCCGATGAAACCGTGCAGGTGACGCATCCGAGCTCAAGGAGGAGCTCGATGAAGATCTTGTTCATTGTGTTGTTTCGTTTCAGTTGATCAGTAGTGGAGCCCAGTTGGGACGATCGGGGATCTGTGTAGCATTTGGGGTGATCTTCTTTTATTTTGGTTCCATAGTCGGACTTTGATTGTATATGTATGATGTAATGCTTTACTCATGTATTGTGTGAAGTGGCGATTGTAAGCCAACTATGTATCTCTTTCCCTTATGTATTGCATGGGTTGTGTGAAGACTACCTCACTTGCGACATTGCTTTCAATGCGGTTATACCTCTAAGTCGTGCTTCGACACGTGGGAGATATAGCCGTATCGAGGGCGTTGCAGCCCTCTAACATGAGAGGCAGATGCTTCATAGCTACCTCATCATTTCCACCGCCAATCTGGACAGCCACATGGTAATCCTCGAGCCAAGTGTCGGGCTTAGACTCACCGGTGAACTTACTAACTCCAGTCGCCAACCTGAAGTTGGGAGGAATCACAGCGGCTCTGATGGCTCGACTGAAACACTCTGGACCTGAAACATGTACTCTGTTACTGGTAGGCGCATCTCTGTCATAGCCTTCCCTGTGAGCTCTGTTCCTGTCGACCAGACCTTGCACGAGAATGGATCTCGCATCAAAGCCCGGTTCTCTGGGGTCGACTAGAACTCTCCGCCCAACGCTATGAGGGCGTCTGTCATCCTGCTGACGAGGCACATATGATCCACTCCTCGGGGGAGGGGTCGACACTCGACGTCGATCATCACGATCGGATCGGTGATCATACTGCTCATTCCTTCTGATCTGATCATGCTGGTCTCCACGTCCTCACGCCTCGGGGGCGATCTTGGGCTGTGAGCCGACTGGACTGTATCCGCTGCAACGGATCGACTATGGATCCTGTTCCACGATTGAGAAATAACGGAATTCTGGTTTCCCGCTGCCCGGAGCAACGCTCTGATTTGCAACAAGCCTCTGCCAGCCTCTGACTGGGAGGGTTGAATCGACTCTGCTATACGGGTCGCAGCCGCCAAATTCTGAATCGGAGTTCGATATACCTGCGGGGGCGGAAAAAGCTGGCATCAACTGGATTCTGGAGCCCGTTAACGCGCTCGCTCGTCGAGTACTCGCTGGAGATTCTCCAGTCGAGTGCGCTCGGCCAAGTTAGCCAAGCGCGCATCCTCCAAGGCCTGGGCCTCGGGGGTTTCTCCAACGATAGGAGTGTGGAGTGCATCCATGTTCCGGCGGCGAAGCTCCTCTCGCTGCACTGACGTAAGAGGCTTGGGGAGATACTCATCGTGGGGATGCGACGGGTCGCCCCCACCCGCGCCTTCGTCGGTGCGGGGAAAACCGGGAGGACTGCGTGTCCCGTCGATCACCAGAACCTCCGCCGCTGGGTCACTGCTGTCGCATTCGGATGCGGTCTCTGCGGAGCCAGTCGACAGGTCGAATAGGCCTTAAAGGAATTCGTCGGGCTCGATCGCCGCGACTTGTGGGGTGGCCGACTGGCGGGCCACCGCATGTCTCACCCACCTCTGAAGCCTCGACCGACCAGAGCGCTTGCGCTGGCGAGAGACAGGGCGGGAGGACGTCACTGGAGCCGACCGATACTGGGTCGACGGCTGCTGCAGGAGGACACCACGGACGCACGCGCGAAAGTGCGTCGCCCCGCGGACGGGGAGCGCATCAACGTCGAGTGGGGCCTCCTGAAGCCAAGTGGAGTCGTCGGCGACGAACGTGAGCGCGCCAAGACGGATCTCACGGCCCTCCACCAAAGCTCCGCCCGAAACCATGATCAAAGAGATCGAAAAAATCGCAACTTCTCCAACTAGGCGCTAAGACTCCTAGCCCCAAGGTGGGCGCCAACTGTTGTGGTTCTAACTCTGACAGTGATGTAGGGGGGTATGAATGGAGAGGCTAGATCTTAGCTATGGAAGAGTTGTAAGCACACGAGGTTTACGAGTTCAGGCCCTTCGCGGAGGAAGTAACAGCCCTACGTCTCGGTGCCCGGAGGCGGTCGATTGGATTATAAGTGTGTGAATAGCAGGGGTGCGAACCCTTGATACTGAGGAGGGGGGTGGCTTATATAGAGTTCGCCAGGCCCCTCCAGCCCTCAGTAATGTAGGGTTTAAAGTACATTAAGACTGGGAGTTACTGGTAACGCCCCTAATAAAGTGCTATGATGACCATAAAAGCTACTTAATGGCCGACCGTTTGCGTGCGGAGTGACTTTAGATCTCCTGGCAGTCGAGTGATAGCTTCGTGGTCGAGTGTCTTGAATCCGTCGAGTGGGATACCTTCAAGTTGATTGAAAGGTGACTTCTTCTTGGGATGTCCTTAGGTAGGGTACTTAGGACAGGTCCGTGCCCCTACCCTAGGTACATAGCTTCATCAGGCGCCGCCAAGAAGGCCAAGGTTGACGACCCCGACAAGGAAGTTGTTGGGTGCACCACCGGCCGGGCCTTCACGACTGCCGACAAGCCAGGAGGCTCCGACAAGCAGTACTGCAAGATCCATCGCACCAAGGGCCATGACCTCCAGAATTGCCGGTAGGTTAAGCTGCTTGCAGAGAAGCAGAAAGCCGAGTATGAGAGGCATGACAAGGAGAAGGGCCAGGACGGTGATGAGGGGTCCGGCAAGAAGCGTGGTGGTCGAGGAGGTCACCGCGACAAGGATAATCAACATGAGAGGCCCGCTTGGGGCCGCGACAAGAAGGAGGGAGACGATGATCATGATGAGGACAATGAGTCCGACGAACATGAGTTCCAGAAAGCTACTGAGGCCATGTGCGTTGATGGCGGCGCCTCGTTGCACACCTCTCACTGCCAACTGAAGAATTGGGCGCGTGAGGTCACTGCGGCGGAGTCGTCGTTCGATGCCTAGAGGGCACTGAAGTGGTCCAGCACACCTATCATTTTTGACACCGAGGATCACCCTGATCGCACGACTGCGGTCGGGTGTTTGCCATTGTTGGTTTCACCAACAATACGCAAACTCAAGGTGACAAAAAGTGCTAGTTGACGGTGGGGCTGGTCTGAACCTCATCTCGCTGGCCGCGATCGAGAGGCTGCAAATCCCCGATGGAGATCTCGAGGAGACACGCGCGTTTCAAGGGGTCAACCCGGGGAGGAGTCAGCCAAAGGGTAAGATCACGTTGCCCGTTACATTTGGGGGCGAGCTGAACTATAGGACGGAGAAGATTGTTTTTGATGTTGCCAAGATTCCCTTGCCCTATAATGGGATCCTCGGCCGCCCGGCGCTGGCCAAGTTTTTGGCGGCATCACACTACGCCTACAACACGTTGAAGATGCCCGGGCCGATGAGCATCATCACCGTCCCCTCCGACAAGAAATATGCGCTCATCTGCGCCGACCAACTCTACCGAGAGGCAGTTGCAGCAGCTGCCGCCAAGGCACTTGTTCTTGCCGTTGAGACCCGGGGAAGGAAGGAAACCGGCAAGGCCTCTGCCCCTGTCAGCAAGGCCCCCTCCGGCAAGACTTCTAACCCCGGCAAGGACTCCTGCACCTCCTCCGGCAAATGCGCCTCTTCGGAGCGTCGCGTTCCCGTTGAGGACATACCGGAGAGCTCCGCCAGCGGGAGCAAGAGGTCCAAGGTGGCCCCACCAGAAACCAAGAAGGTGCCCATTAGGGAAGATGGCACAGGTGGAGCTTTTACCATAAGCTCCACCCTTGACAACAAATAGGAAAGCGCGCTCGTGGCCTTCCTGCGGGCAAATGTCGACGTGTTTGCATGGCAAGCATCCGACATCCCTGGCGTTCCCAGGGGGTGATTGAGCACCACCTTGCTGTCTGTCCCCATGCGCGGCCCGTTAAGCAGAAGGTCAGAAAGCATGCTTTGAAGCGACAATATTTCATCATCGAGGAGATCAGGAAGTTGGAGGCGGAAGGCTTGGTCAAAGGAGTGCTCCACCCCACGTGGTTGGCCAACCAATGGTAGTGCGTAAGGCAAATGGGAAATGGAAGTTGTGTATTGACTATACAGATATCAATAAAGCATGTCCAAAGGATCCTTTCCCTCTACCGCGCATCGACCAGATAGTGGACTCCACTGCCGGGTGTGACCTGTTGTCATTCCTTAACGCCTACTCAGGATACCACCAGATCTTCATGATTAAGGAAGACGAGGAAAAGACTGCGTTCATCACCCCATGTGGTACGTATTGTTTTGTACGAATGCCTTTCGGGTTGAAAAGCGCTGGTTCAATATTTGCCCGAGCAGTCCAAATTGGTTTTGAACCCCAACTGCATAGAAATATGGAAGCTTATATGGATGATATAGTGGTCAAAACCAAGGACAAGGCCACGCTCGTGCAGGATCTAGAAGAAACAGTTGCAAATCTGTGCAAGATCAACCTCAAGATCAACCCAGAGAAGTGCGTGTTCGGTGTCCCATCCGGCAAACTTCTTGGGTTCCTTGTGTCTCAACGCAGAATCGAAGCAAATCCCGACAAGATCAAAGCGATTGAGAAGATTGAGGCGCCAAGACGGGTCAAAGACGTCTGTACACTACATGAATCAGCTATTTTGCCGACATGAAGCATCTTTGCCGTCAGCTAATCGTCAGGGTAGACGGCAAAGATTATTTCACCGTCATCAACCTGACGGCAAATGATGACTATCGGCAAAGATTAGGATTGACTGACGGCAAAGAATGACTAACGGCAAATACATATTTTGCCGTCTGTAAAAAAAACTGATGACAACAAAGACATATTTTGCCGTCTGTAAAAGAAATGATGACGGCCAAGACATATTTTGCCGTCTGTAAAAGAACCGATGACGGCAAAGACATATTTTGCCGTCTGTAAAAAAAATGATGACAACAAAGTCCGTAAAAAAACCGCAGACGGCAAAACAAGAAACACACCTCGCGGATCGATCTTTCGAATCGATGAGGTGGCAGGATCATAGACGCACATCTCGCCCACTAAAACTGTTGGACGCACGCCCCCACGCACCCATTGACCCGCACGACCCCATGACTGCATCCGTCCCCACCCGACCGAACCAGTCGCTGCCCCCCACCCCACCCCGATCTTCTCTCTCCTTATCCCCCCGAGCGAGCTCCCTCTCTCTCTCGAACGCATCTAGCGTCTTCCTCTCTCTGCACCTCGTCTCGCTTCGTCCCCAGCACCGGCGCCCCGCCCCCAACGCCGGTGCCCCGCCCCTTCGCGGCATCCCCGCAAGCCTCCGGTGGCCCCGCCCCCACCGCTGCTCCACCAACCGGTGGCCGCCCGCGTCCCTGCCCCCATGGTGCCGCTGGCGTGGGCACTCCCCCACCGCCCCGAGCAGCCGCATGCGAGCAGCCAGGGCACCGCCGGCGCTCCCCCGTTGCCCTGAGCCACCGCACATGGTCGGCCCTGCTCTCCAGCGCCACCGGCCCCGACCCCTTCCCCCTCTTCGCCCCGGACCCCATCGACCCGAGAAGCCGCCGCCGTCCGCAGCGCGACGCCCGAGTTCGCGTGCCGCTCGCCGTCGACCACCAACAGGCGCCCGCCTCTGCCTCCGTTGCTCTCATGCGCTGCCACCTTCACGTGTCGCGGGATTCCGCCTCCTCTGTTCTCCCCTGCCGGCGGCGGGGCTTGGCATTGATGGAGTTGGTGAGGTCCAATGGATCCAGCGCCCAGACAAGGTTGGCGAGCTCCGACGCGGCGGCGGACGGCTTTAGCTCCTCAGGCGTCGGTGGCGCATCGGTGTAATCCGGATCGAACTATGTACCCTCAAGTGTAATCCGTTCGTGTGAAATTTGCTAATCTTGTTAAACACAGTAGTTTTGTGGATTAGCAAGTGACGGTGAATAGTTATGTATAGTGAAATTATTTCCTTCTTTATTGATTCTTGGAACAGCAGTGTGTATGGATATTGTGGTGTTCTTCGTCAGTTCGTTCCCCTCTAGACAGATTAACTATATTTTTTATTATAAAAAATCTTTGCCGTCTATGATATTTGAGGTTGACGGCAAAGATGGATTCTGGCTGACGGCAAAGGCACTGATGACGCCGTTAGTCGAGCTGTTCTGTTAAACGCTTTTTTTTGCCGTATGGCAATTTTCGATGACGGCAAAATCGGTTGACTGACAGCAAATTCTTTGCCGTCTGCCCGATAAAATGCTGACAGCAAAGTTCCCCTTTGCCGACTTTGTCTTTGCCGACAAGGTTTGCCGTCAAGGGCTGACGGCAAAATCTTTGCCGTCTGTAATCCTGCCTTTGCCGTCTGTAGGAGCCTGACGGCAAAATGCCTGATTCCTGTAGTGGTAGGCTCGCCGGGTGCGTTGCTGCTCTAAGTAGGTTCATCTCCAAATCTGCTGAGTGTGCCCTCCCCTTTTTCAAAGTTTTGAAAAAGGTGGGTCCAATGAAATAGACTCCGGAGGCAGAGGCAACACTATAAGATTGGAAGAAGTACCTCTCCTCCACGCCAATACTAGTCGCACCTAAGCCACAAGAGCCGTTGCTGCTATATCTAGCGGCGACGAATCAAGTGGTCAGTGTTGCGCTAGTAGCACAGAGGGAACTTGAGGAAGAAGCAGCAGTAGCAGCGGAGACATCGGGTGATGGGCCGGAGCTCTCCCCGGCAGGACCTGATGCCGGCAAGGCGGAGCCCCCAGCAAGGCATGGTCCCAGTATGACAGAGTCTGCGCAGATGGGCGAAGTTGAACAGAAGAAGAAGGTGGTGCAGCACCCGGTTTATTTTGTCAGTTCCCTCTTGCAGGGGCTAGATCAAGATATTATGGTATGCAGAAGCTACTTTTCGGCCTCCTTATGGCCTCGAGAAAGCTGGGTCACTATTTCCAAGCGCACAAGATCACCGTCGTCACCCGCCTCCCTTTGCAATGAATCTTGCACAACCCGGATGTGACTGGGAGGATTGTGGAATAGGCATTGGAACTGTCGAGCTTTGGTCTCAAGTTTGAAAGTACTTCAACAATCAAGAGCCGAGCCTTGGCAGAGTTCATAGCAGAATGGACCTCAACGCCCGACGAA
This sequence comes from Aegilops umbellulata, assembly GCA_032464435.1. Classification (NCBI taxonomy): domain Eukaryota; kingdom Viridiplantae; phylum Streptophyta; class Magnoliopsida; order Poales; family Poaceae; genus Aegilops; species Aegilops umbellulata. Next base: position 295,057,151 of record CP136057.1, read on the forward strand.
GAGATTCAAGAGACCACCCTTCCCGGCAAGGAGACGAGCCGTGATTGGATTTTGTACTTTGATGGATCCTTCTCGCTGCAAGGTGCTGGTGCCGACATGCTACTCGTCACACCCACCGGAGAGCGCCTCAAGTACGTAGTGCAGATGCACTTTCCCTGGGAAAAATCAACGAACAACATGGTGGAGTACGAGTGATTGCTTGTCGATCTCAGGATCGCGGCAGACCTCAGAATTAGGAAGCTCATCATCAGAGGTGATTCACCGCTCGTCGTCAAGCTAGTTAACAAGGATTACCAGAGCCCTTTGATGGAGGCCTATGTGGATGAGGTGAGGAATCTGGAGGAGCGTTTTGACGGTCTACAACCAGAGCATGTTCCCCGAGCAGAGAACAGCATTACCGACGGCTTGTCGAAATGCGTTGCCCTCAAGTTGCCTGTGGAACCAGATACCTTTGTGCTTCAATCAACCTAGCCATCGGTTGAGCCATCAGCAGGGCAGAGCAAACGAGGGAAGGCGGGCCCTAGCAAGTACTTTCCAGCTGAGCTCCTAGGAGCCACCGACAAGGACGTTGTCGGGTGCCCAAGCTTGTTGGGGAGCAGCAACCTCCGGCGGGGCCTCAAGCCCTGAACGTAGAGGCAGCTGCCCCTGCGGCCATAGATGAGCCTTAGTCCTTGCCGTCGAGCCCCAGGCTCCGGCATGGGCACAGCGCACCGTCCGTTTCCTCCAAACAGGGGAACTCCCTGAGGAACAAGAGGAGGCAGAGAAAGTAGCCCGTCTGTCCAGCATGTACCAGTTTGTGGATGATGCCCTATACAGGAGGAGACCGAACGACGTGAATTAAAGTGCATTCCTCGGGAAGACGGACGGAAACTGTTGGCAGAGATACAAGGAGGCATGTGTGGCTCCCACATAGGGTCAAGAGCCCTTGTTGGCAAAGCGTTCCGGCAAGGTTTCTTCTGGCCCACCGCTCTCCAGGATGCAGCTGCACTAGTGACCAAGTGTGAAGCGTGCCAGTTCCATTCCAAGAAGCTTCACCATCCAGCCCAAGCCCTTCAAACAATCCTTCTTTCCTGGCCATTTTTGGTCTGGGGGCTCGACATACTGGGCCCCTTTCCTCGTGCTGTCGGGGGCTTTGAGTACTTGTACGTCGCGATCGACAAGTTCACAAAGTGGCCGAGGTGGAACCGGTGAGAAAGGTGACAACACAATCAGCCGTCAAATTCTTCAAGGGACTAGTCTGCCATTTTGGTGTGCCGAATAGAGTCATCACCAACAACAGCACGCAGTTCACGAGCTGCACCTTCATGCAGTACATTCAAGACCTCGGCAGCAAGGTTTGTTTTGCTTATGTTGCTCATCCCAGAAGTAACGGCCAGGCTGAGAGGGTGAATGCAGAAGTGTTGCGAGACCTCAAGACTAGAACTTTTAACAAGCTACACAAGTGTGGAAGGCGCTGGATTGATGAGTTGCCAACGGCTCTTTGGTCGATCAGAACGACACCAAATCGTGCCACTGGCCAGACACCCTTTGCCCTGGTATACGGGGTAGAAGCAGTTCTCCCCACGGAACTCATATACGGGTCACCTCGAGTGCTCGCTTATGATGAGCTTGAGCAAGAGCAGTTGCGCCAAGATGACGCGACACTCCTTGAGGAAGATCGTCTTCAGGCTGCTGGGCGAGCCGCTCGCTAGCAGGAAGCCTTGCGTCGCTATCATAGCCACAAGGTTTACGCCCGAAGCCTTGAGGAAGGCAACCTTGTTCTTCGGTGAATCCAATCCGCCAAGAATTCAAACAAGTTGACGCCCAAGTGGGAAGGCCCTTATCGGGTAATACGAGTCACCAGGCCCGGCGTAGTCCGCCTGGAGACCGAAGATGGCATTCCGGTGAGCAATTCCTGGAATATCGAACATCTTCGCAAGTTTTACCCTTAAGGCGCAGTTGTCGGGGCCCCCGGCAACCCCTTTTGTACTAGCCTTGCCGGCAAGGCATATAACCCTATGTACAGAGCCAGGCGCAGACCCTGTGCGCAGTCAAGGAAAGAAATCCCTTAGTATGTATAATTTCCCATTGATTTCCATGTTTATGTGTATACGTACATGCATGCTTGTCCAGGATATTGTACTGCTCTTTGATTCCAACAAATATTAGTGAACCGCCAAGGTTCCATGCTTTTTCCCTCTCTTCTTTCCAGCCACGGCGAGAACACGTGATCCCGCCAAGGACCCAGCTCTGGCAAGAAGTTGAGAAGACCGCCCGGCACGACGATCCCCGTCAAACCAAACAGATAAAGTTTACCTCTTGCCCATTCGTGTTCGTAACCTATGACTTGTGCATTAGAAAACCTCGCCACTCTTATTTTAAAAATCAGGTGCTCCCATCCCTAGTCCGAACGCTGCTTCAATAGGAATGGTCATAGACTCATAGTAGCCCTTGCTAAAAGGAGATTAACGAGGGGCTGGACCCTTTGTCTATAACCCGACAGATGTGATTCTCCGGCAGGCGCAGAGGGCACCGGCAGGATGGCTTGCCGGGAGGACTCGTTTATTTGCACTAAGGAGGCATTTCGCCTCTGCACGAACGTACACGTGCACGGGTTCCCGGCAAGGCTAGTCTTTTTCATTAACATGCTGATACAAGTACGAAGGTTACATGGCACAAGCATGGGCTCGAGAGATTACATTATCTAGAAATTAAGATTTGGCAAGTGCCTACAAGTTAAAAGAAAGATAAGTGCCCCATGATCTCCGTTCTTTCCCCTTTCCTCCCAGGTGCGGCAGGTGAAGGCAAAGAAGGGGCAACGGGGAACACGCCGATGGAGAGCTTGATGGGGAAGACCCTCGACAGGGCGCGTGGCCGTGGGAGGAAGGCGATGCGGTCAGCCAGAGTCGGAATCGGCGTCCTCCCGCCCGCTACCCTTGTCGTCGTTGTCGATGTCCTCCTCATCACTCTCGCTCAAGGAGGAGGTTTCGTTATCGGTGGAGCTCTCCGTGCAACACCTTAAGCGGGTTCCCAAGTGCCCAAAGACCTTGACGGAGAGCAGGCCGTTCTCCATTAATTTGAAATGGAGAACGAGCCCCTCCGACAGGCTATGGGCACGGGCGAAGGTCTTTCACCCGCGGCGGAGATACATGACATGAGGGGCGGGGAAGTCAACGTCGACCCGCATGCCGCTATTCCCGCAGCCCCTCATGTGCAGCCTCAAGGCCTGTGGCGGGTCGAGCTCCATCTCCTGAGCAAACGGAGTGGGGAGGCGGAGGTGACCACACACTGGCTTGCACAGCCTGATGAAGAACACGCGGGGCTGGTCTCCAACATGGCCTTCCATTGGGGGAAGAGCCGCTGGCGGAAGCGCGGCGGGTGCGCCGCCCCATCCTCCTCTCCCCCGAGCGTCGCGTCGGCCTTGGCATCGCCCCCTCCCTCTTCCTCTCGCAGCTAGCTCTGCTGCCATGGGCTCCGGAGGAAGGGACACACTGTCGAGCAGAAGCCCTCGTCGCGGCCATTGGAGTACCAGCACGGCCTCTCACCATGGCGAAGGGAAGGAAGGAATCAAGCTGGAAGGAGATGAATGCAAAAGGATGCTATCCCTCTCCCCTTTTTATAGAGGGGCGGGCCCGGGGCTCGCCCTATTGGGGAACGTAGTAATTTCAAAAATTTCCTACGCACACGCAAGATCATGGTGATGCATAGTAACGAGAGGGAAGAATGTTGTCCATGTACCCTCGTAGACCGAAAGCGGAAGCATTAGCACAACGCGGTTGATGTAGTTGTACGTCTTCACGATCCGACCGATCCAAGTACCGAACGTACGGCACCTCCGAGTTCAACACACGTTCAGCTCGATGACGTCTCGCAAACTCCGATCCAGCAGAGCTTCATGGGAGAGTTCGGTCAGCACGACAGCGTGATGACGGTGATGATGATGCTACCGACGCAGGGCTTCGCCTAAGCACCGCTACGATATGATCGAGGTGGAATATGGTGGAGGGGGCACCGCACACGGCTGAGAGATCAAGAGATCAATTGTTGTGTCTATGGGGTGCCCCCTGGCGACGTATATAAAAGAGTGGAGGAGGGGGAGAGGACCGACCCTTATGGCGCGCCCTGGAGGAGTCCTACTCCCACCGGGAGTAGGATTCCTCCCCTTCCAAGTAGTAGGAGTAGGAGACAAGGAAGGGGGAGAGGGAAGAGAATGAAGGAGGGGGCACCGCCTCTACCCCTAGTCCAATTCGGACTAGTCATTGGGGGGGACGCGGCCTGCCTCTCTCTCTCTCCCCTGAAGCCCAATAAGGCCCATATACTTCTTCCCCCGTATTCCCGTAACTCCCTGGTACTCCGAAAAATACCCGAACCACTCGGAACCTTTCCGATGTCCGAATATAGTCGTCCAATATATCGATCTTTACGTCTCGACCATTTCAAGACTCCTCGTCATGTCACTGATCTCATTCGAGACTCCGAACTACCTTCGGTACATCAAATCACATAAACTCATAATATAAATCGTCACCGAACGTTAAGCATGCGGACCCTACGGGTTCGCGAACAATGTAGACATGACCGAGACACGTCTCTGGTCAATAACCAATAGCGGAAACTGGATGTTCATATTGGCTCCCACATATTCTATGAAGATCTTTATCGGTCAAACCACATAACAACATACGTTGTTCCCTTTGTTATCGGCATGTTACTTGCCCGAGATTCGATCGTCGGTATCTCAATACCTAGTTCAATCTCGTTACCGGCAAGTCTCTTTACTCGTTCTGTAATGCATCATCTCGCAACTAACTCATTAGTCACATTGCTTGCAAGGCTTAGAGTGATGTGCATTACCGAGAGGGCTCAGAGATACCTCTCCGACAATCGGAGTGACAAATCCTAATCTCGAAAAACGCCAACTCAACAAGTACCTTCGGAGACACCTGTAGAGCACCTTTATAATCACCCAGTTATGTTATGACGTTTGATAGCACACAAAGTGTTCCTCCGGTAAACGGGAGTTGCATAATCTCATAGTCATAGGAACATGTATAAGTCATGAAGAAAGCAATAGCAACATACTAAACGATCAAGTGCTAAGCTAACGGAATGGGTCAAGTCAATCACATCATTCTCCTAATGATGTGATCCCTTTAATCAAATGATAGCTCATGTCTATGGTTAGGAAACTTAACCATCTTTGATTAACGAGCTAGTCAAGTAGAGGCATACTAGTGGCACTATGTTTGTCTATGTATTCACACATGTATTATGTTTCCAGTTAATACAATTCTAGCATAAATAATAAACATTTATCATGAAATAAGGAAATAAATAATAATTTTATTATTGCCTCTAGGGCATATTTCCTTCAAGCCCCCCCAACCTAAGGGCGGCTGCCCCACTCGACCATTCCGGCCGCCAGAGGCGCAGGGAATCAGGACCGACCCACTACTCCAATCAGCGATGACCCGGCTTCCCGCCTTGGTGTTAAGGCACGTGCCCTCCGTATCCACCACCTACCCTCCCTGGGGCATCAAGGACACGTGGCAGGCGGGCCAGAATCAAGAGGACAAGTGGAGCGCCATTTTCCACCCCGTGATCGTGGGGTACGGGCGCAATGAAGGCCACGACCCGAGTCCACTTTGTAAATGAGCCATGCCCCTGCAGCTTCCTCTTTTTTATGGGGAAGGCGCGGACCGCCTCTTTACTATTCACACAGGGTGACGCAAGCATGTTGCGGCTGTTCCACGCACGACCCCCACGTCACGCTCTTAATGCGGGTCGTGGGGAACTGCAACTGGCGAAGGAGTTACCGCGGTTAAAACTCTGCCACGCGTGCCCGCGCACCGTTTTGGGCCTGGCCCAACAACACTTTGCGCTTATGTGTGGCCCAGGCCCGGGGGCTCCTGTCGGTGTACAAACTAGGGGCCTTTCTGTACCCCTTTACTTGTGCACGGGCAGTCGTAGCCACGCCACGGCCACACTTGGCGGGGCAGAGGAAGGAAAGGTACAAGGCTGCCAAGGTAGTGCTCAAACCAGAGGCGGGAAGGGCAAAAGGACAAGACGGATTTCCCCCCGCAAGAGCCTTGCCGGGGCGACCTACATAGCCCAGGCAAGAGCCTTGCTAGGGCAACTTGCCCAACACCAGGAAGTCCGCCACCCTTGAGCCTAAGAGTTCTGACACCATCGACAACATCGAGACCAAGACTTAGGGGCGCTTGTGTGGTGGCATGCAGATCTTTGTGAGGAACAAAGGCCTGCGAATCTGGAGAGAAAACAGAAGGCGAAGACCCCCGGCAAGAACCTTGCCGGGGACAAGCGGAGACCCCCGGCATGAGCCTTGCTGGGGACAGATGAAGACCCCCGGCAAGATCCTTGCCGGGGACGCCCGCGAGACCCTGGCAAGACCCTTGCCGGGAGCTTCTGTGGGGCCGAGGCTAGGCCCGCACTGATGAGGACATCAATACCATTGTTACACCCACAGCCCCTGCTACTATACATACTGGACCAATTACTAGAGCTCGCGCACGCCAATTGAATTATCAGGTACTTTCGTTTCTTGGTAATGATTCTAATGTTCATGAAAATATGATGCTGCCTAAATTGGATACATTTGTTTTGCTTACAAATGAAGGGCCTAGCTTGGAGAAGGATGATCATTGGAGCAAGAACAAGCATGGAGTTTATGGCATGCGCAAGGGAGACAAGAACAGAGTTTCAAGTGATGATTTCAGGACTTTGAAGCCACCATAATGAGTGCATGAAGCCTTGGACGAAATATACAAGATGCCACTTCATAATTTTCGTCCAGAGGCTATTCTAGGTGCTGCGTCACCTTCTTTTTGGGCCAGGCCCATGTAATTTTGAAATACTTCAATATAGGCTGTTTTAGAGTCCGTATGTGTGGGGAAACAAGAGTTAGGGTGGGTTTCGGACCCCTCCTCCAAGGGCCACGAAATTCCCCCCTCTTCCTCCATATATACAGCCCCTAGGGCATCGTTTAGACGTTGGGTTTTGTTTAGATTAAAAGTTCGCCATAGCTACAACTTTGCGTACTTCGTTTGTGTTCAACGACCAGACCAAGGCATCACAGAACCCCACCTTGATCAATAAAGCTTTCCTCTTATATTCACAATATCCAGATTGCAATCTTAGTTTTCTTGCTTGTTCTTCGTTTGCCTGCAGGAAACAGACCTTCGTGGTCAGGTTGATCGTGCTCCGGCGTGGTCAACAACCTCTCGGAGTTGGTTTAGCGATTGCTAAGGCGCGACGTCCTCGCACGTTCGTAGTCGGATCGTCAAAGTCGACTTCCTCCAAAACGATAGCCACCATCTCATCGAAAGACGAGACACCTTTGCCTCTATCAAGTGGTATCAGATTTCCAGGTTGCTCGGTGAGATTTTACAGTTTTTCGTAGTTTAGATCGAGTCTATTCTTCATACCTATAGTCCACGAAAAAGCAAAAAAAATAGGGCTAGTTCATCCCATCCGAACCAATCTGAGCCTTTGCGTAATCTTTTCTGTATTTGCTTTGTTGAATTTGCGGTTGCATCGTCGTGTCAAGTTGCTGGTCTTAGCGTCTAGCCCTTGAGAGTTTCGAGTTCTGTTCACAGGTTGTCACGTCGCCGCTGCCATATATCACCACCGCATCATCATCATCGCTGCTGCCATATACCACCACCGCACCAACTTCATCACCGCTGCCATATACCACCACCACATATTCATCGCCAATCCGAGTCCATATACGCCACCACATATCCGCCGCCATCACGCCAATCCGATTCCACCTACAACATATATCCACCACCAGTCCGAGTTCAACCGGATTCATCACCGCCACCAGTCCGAGTTCCACCAGATTCCTCTCCGCCACCAGTCCTATTCTGATTCCAGTATTTTGTTACTCTGTATTAGATTTCCAGATCACGCCATACTCCGAGTCGTGACAGAGAAGGACTCCCCAACTTTCGTGCTACCCGCAGAAGAAAAATAGTTCCAGTTTCAAAAAAAAATCTGGCTAGGCAGTTTTTAGGACATTTGTAGACTTTTTCGAAAAAAAATTGTTGCGGAGCAAAAAAAAAGAGGAAAAATAGTGCAAAAAAAGTGCAAAAAAAAGTGAAAAAAAAGAAAAAAAATCAGAGTGTGCTCCTCCCTTGTTTACGTGCAGCGCCGTGATTTTGTTAGTGTTCTAGGCTCGCGTCTCTAGTACGGTCTAGCCTAGGACCAGCACAGTACCGTCGTTGAGCGTTTATTCAACTTTGCATCTCTGAATTGATTATTGCTGACCCTTTTTGCTACCATACTATAAGCCTACCCACATCCACATACATCTACGTCATGCGTTTGACTCTCCCTGACAATCGCTCTATCCAAGCTTTTGAGAGTTTTGACTACATCGGTTGCCGATCACCGCCTGCTGCTGGGTAAGAACTAGTAAGAATTTGAGATTTGCTTGACGGATTTGTGACTGTCCACCACACCACCACCACCACTTCCTAGTAGTCTGTAGAATCATATTCTTGTGTGTTTCTATTGCTGCTAACCATGGCAGGATCACAATCCAACGAGACTGATTGGGAGAACATGACAAACAAAGCGTTACATGATAAGTTTCAACAAATGATGAGTGGACAGGTGGAAGATGTGCTAAATGAAGACGCACCTCTACAACAACAACAACGACTACCTCCACATCGCGAAACAGCCCTCCGCCGAGCGACCCGTGTCCCTCTTCAGCCTGGCCAAGCTGCTGGTGCTGTTGTTGATACCTCTGTGGCTCCTGCTGCTGATGTGGGGGAGGATGATTATGTGGGAGATTACAAGGATGAGGTTGATCAACATCAGAACTACGTGCAACTACCAGCACCACAACCACCAGGTCGTCCACATGCAAATAATGGCAATGTTAGGGCTCCCCCTCAGGTACGAGATCATGACCATCTCCCTAAACTGAAATTGAATATTCCACCATTTGAGGGTAGATATGTTCCTGATATATATCTTACTTGGGAGTTAGAAACTGAACAACGATTTACATGTTTACAATATCCTGAGGAGAGACGTGTTCCTGCTGCTGTTTGTGCTTTCACTAGCTTTGCATGTGTTTGGTGGTCTGAACATTGTAGATTATATCCTGTTCCAGCTACTTGGGCTGCTTTGAAAACTGCTATGCGTACTCGTTGGGTTCCACCATATTATCAACGCGAATTACTTCAAAAATTGCAGTGCTTAAGACAAGGAAAAATTCGGTAGAAGAATATTATCAGGAATTACAAACTGGCTTGATTAGATGTGGTATTGTTGAGGAGAATGAAGCTATGCTTGCACGTTTTCTGGGTGGATTAAATAGAGAGATTCAGACCATTCTAGACTATAATGATTATAATAATATCACTCGTTTATTCCATCTTGCTTGTAAAGCTGAACGTGAAGTGCAGGATCGACAGGCATTGGCGCGAACTAACTTTTCTGCAGGTCGACCTTCATCATGGACACCACGTGCATCATCTACTTCCACACGTTCTGCTACACCGGCACCTCTGTCAGCTGCCACCTCCAACCGTGATACAATAAAGCAGGCACAATCACCACTATCTGCCAAGAGCACACCTTCTGGGCCTGCAAAGAGCTCTTATTCATCCATGGCATCAACAAGGCAAACACATGATATTATTTGTCGACGTTGCAAGGGTGGAGGTCATTATGCGAGAGAATGCCCATCTAAGCGTGTGATGATTGTTACTGAGGATGGTGGGTATGAGTCCGCTAGTGACTATGATGAGGAGACTTTGGCTCTTATTACACATGAAGAACACGGTGGAGATGATTCTGATCATGATACGCAATACATGGCTGCTGAAGATGCTGACAGGTATGAATGTTTAGTTGCTCAACGTGTTTTGAGTGTGCAGGTCACGCAAGCTGAGGAAAATCAGAGGCATAATTTGTTCCATACAAAGGGAGTTGTGAAGGAACGTTCTGTTCGCGTCATCATAGATGGAGGGAGCTGCAACAACTTGTCTAGCTTGGAGATGGTGGAGAAGCTATCTCTCACCACAAGACCACATCCACATCCTTAATACATCCAATGGTTCAACAACAGCGGCAAGGTTAAGGTAACACATACTATTCGGGTGCATTTTAGTATCTCTACATATGCTGATTATGTTGATTGTGATGTCGTACCTATGCAAGCATGTTCCTTATTACTTGGTAGACCATGGCAATTTGATAAAAATTCTGTACACCATGGTAGAAACAATCAGTATACTCTTGTTCATAAGGATACAAATATTACTTTGCTTCCTATGACTCCTGATTCCATTTTGAAAGATGATATTCATAGAGCTAATAAAGCAAAACAGGAGAAAATAAGAGTGAAAATCAGATTGTGGCAAAAGAATTTGAGCAACAAATGAAGCCTAATAATAAACCATCTACTGTTGCTTCTGAAATTAAATTGAAAAGTGCATGTTTACTTGCCACCAAATCTGATATTGATGAGCTAGATTCTAGCAAATCTGTTTGCTATGCTTTTGTGTGCAAAGAGGCATTATTTTCATTCGAGGACGTGCCTTCCTCTTTGCCCCCTGCTATCACTAACATTTTGCAGGAGTTCACTGACGTCTTCCCACAAGACGTGCCACCGGGATTACCACCTATTTGAGGGATTGAGCATCAAATTGACTTAATTCCTGGTGCATCGCTACCCAACCGTGCACCATACCGTACCAATCCAGAGGAGACAAAGGAGATTATGCGTCAAGTACAGGAGCTGCTCGACAAAGGTTATATACGCGAATCTCTTAGTCCTTGTGCTGTTCCTATTATACTAGTGCCTAAAAAGGATGGTACATCGCGTATGTGTGTTGATTGTAGAGGCATTAATAATATTACTATTCGTTATCGTCATCCTATTCCTAGGCTAGATGACATGCTTGATGAATTGAGTGGCTCTACAATATTCTCCAAAGTTGATTTGCGTAGTGGATACCATCAAATTTGTATGAAATTGGGAGATGAATGGAAAACAGCATTTAAAACTAAGTTTGGTTTATATGAGTGGTTAGTCATGCCTTTTGGGTTAACTAATGCGCCTAGTACTTTCATGATACTAATGAACGAAGTTTTACGTGCTTTCATTGGACGATTTGTGGTAGTCTATTTTGATGATATACTGATTTATAGCAAATCTTTGGAAGAACATTTGGAACATTTACGTGTTGTTTTTAAGGCTCTACGTGATGCACGTTTGTTTGGTAACCTTGGGAAGTGCACCTTTTGCACCGACCGAGTATCTTTTCTTGGCTATGTTGTTACTCCACAGGGAATTGAAGTTGATAAAGCCAAGATTGAAGCTATTGAGAGTTGGCCGCAGCCCAAAACGGTCACACAAGTGAGGAGTTTCCTTGGCCTCGCTGGTTTCTATAGGCGTTTTGTGAGAGATTTCAGCACCATTGCTGCACCTCTCAACGAGCTTACAAAGAAGGATGTGCCTTTTGTTTGGGGTACCGCACAGGAAGAAGCCTTCACGGTATTGAAAGATAAGTTGACACATGCTCCTTTACTCCAACTTCCTGATTTTAATAAGACTTTTGAGCTTGAATGTGATGCTAGTGGAATTGGATTAGGAGGTGTGTTATTACAAGATGGCAAACCTGTTGCATACTTTTCTGAAAAATTGAGTGGGCCTAGTCTAAACTATTCTACTTATGATAAAGAATTATATGCTCTTGTTCGGACCTTAGAAACATGGCAACATTATTTATGGCCCAAAGAATTTGTTATACATTCTGATCATGAATCTTTGAAACACATTAAAAGTCAAGCTAAACTGAACTGTAGACATGCTAAATGGGTTGAATTCATTGAGACTTTCCCTTATTTCATTAAACACAAGAAGGGTAAAGAAAATGTTATTGCTGATGCATTGTCTCGTCGTTATACTATGCTTTCACAACTTGACTTTAAAATATTTGGTTTGGAGACCATCAAAGATCAATATGTGCATGATGCTGAATTTAAAGATGTATTGCAGAATTGTAAAGAAGGAAGAACATGGAACAAGTTCGTCGTTATCAATGGATTTGTGTTTCGTGCTAACAAGCTATGCATTCTAGCTAGCTCTGTTCGTCTTTTGTTGTTGCAGGAGGCGCATGGAGGAGGACTAATGGGACACTTTGGCGTGAAGAAGACGGAGGATATACTTGCTACACATTTCTTTTGGCCAAAGATGAGACGGGATGTTGAGCATTTTGTTGCTCGCTGCACTACATGTCAAAAAGCTAAGTCACGACTCAATCCTCATGGTTTATATATGCCTTTGCCTGTACCTAGTGTTCCTTGGGAGGATATATCTATGGACTTTGTTTTAGGTTTACCTCGAACAAAGAAGGGGAGGGATAGCATATTTGTTGTCGTGGATAGATTCTCGAAAATGGCACACTTTATACCATGTCATAAAAGCGATGATGCTGTTAATGTTGCTCATTTGTTCTTTCGTGAAATTATTCGCTTGCATGGTGTGCCAAATACTATTGTTTCAGATCGTGATACTAAATTTCTTAGCCACTTTTGGAGATGTTTATGGGCTAAGTTGGGGACTAAACTACTTTTTAGTACTACTTGTCACCCCCAAACTGATGGACAAACTGAAGTAGTCAATAGAACATTGTCTACTATGCTTAGGGCTGTTTTGAAGAATAATAAGAAAATGTGGGAAGAATGCTTGCCTCATATTGAATTTGCTTATAATTCATTGCATTCTACTACTAAGATGTGCCCTTTTGAAATTGTGTATGGTTTCCTACCTCGTGCACCTATTGATTTGTTGCCTCTTCCATCTTTGGAGAAGGTTAATTTTGATGCTAAAGAACGTGCTGAATTGATTTTAAAAATGCGTGAGTTAACTAAGGAAAACATTGAGCATATGAATGCTAAATATAAACTTGCTGGAGATAAGGGTAGAAAACATGTTGTGTTTGCACCTGGAGATCTTGTTTGGTTACATTTGCGTAAGGATAGATTTCCTAATTTGCGCAAATCAAAGCTAATGCCACGTGTTGATGGTCCTTTTAAGGTGTTAGAGAAAATAAATGATAATGCATATAAACTTGAGTTGCCTGCAGATTTTGGGGTTAGTCCCACTTTTAACATTGCAGATTTGAAGCCTTATTTGGGTGAGGAAGGTGAGCTTCCGTTGAGGACGACTTCATTTCAAGAAGGGGAGGATGATGAGGACCAATTACTAGAGCTCGCGCACGCCAATTGAATTATCAGGTACTTTCGTTTGTTGGTAATGATTCTAATGTTCATGAGAATATGATGCTGCCTAAATTGGATACATTTGTTTTGCTTACAAATGAAGGACCTGGCTTGGAGAAGGATGATCATTGGAGCAAGAACAAGCATGGAGTTGATGGCATGCGCAAGGGAGACAAGAACAGAGTTTCAAGTGATGATTTCAGGACTTTGAAGCCACCATAATGAGTGCATGAAGCCTTGGAAGAAATATACAAGATGCCACTTCATAATTTTCGTCCAGAGGCTATTCTAGGTGCTGCGTCACCTTCTTTTTGGGCCAGGCCCATGTAATTTCGAAATACTTCAATATAGGCTGTTTTTAGAGTCCGTATGTGTGGGGAAACAAGAGTTAGGGTGGATTTCGGACCCCTCCGCCAAGGGCCACGAAATTCCCCCTCTTCCTCCATATATACAGCCCCTAGGGCATCGTTTAGACGTTGGGTTTTGTTTAGATTAAAAGTTCGCCATAGCTGCAACTTCGCGTACTTCATTTGTGTTCAACAACCAGACCAAGGCGTCACAGAACCCCACCTTGATCAATAAAGCTTTCCTCTTATATTCGCAATATCCGGATTGCAATCTTAGTTTCTTGCTTGTTCTTCGTTTGCCTGCAGGAAACAGACCTTCGTGGTTAGGTTGACCGTGCTCCTGCGTGGTCAACAACCTCTCGGAGTTGGTTTAGCGATTGCTAAGGCGCGACGTCCTTGCATGTTCGTAGTCGGATCGTCAAAGTCGACTTCCTCCAAAACGATAGCCACCATCTCATCGAAAGACGGGACACCTTTGCCTCTATCACGCACCCACCAACGTTCCGCTACCACGCGCCCATGCCAACACAGCAATCAGCCCGCCAACTAGGCCAGCGCCTGCGTGGAAGCGTGCAACTTCTAGGCCAACTAGCCAAGCACCTACGTGGTGGCATGGAGATCTTCGTGAAGACCCTGTCACCGCACCAACTCAGCAGCCAGCCAGCTAGCATGGCGTTGCATGCCTCGTCACCTTGGACGCGCGTCGAAGCAAGGTGAGGCGGAGATGGACGGGACAAGCTTCTTTGTCGTCCCCAATAAAGCAAGAGGGCATGTCGGCAGCGCATTAAATGTTTTTGTCCTACAGTACCATGCGAAAGACTTGTACACTACACATACTTTCCACCTCATGTGTGCCACTGTGGCAACCCCTTTGACATATAAATGGAGGCCCGAGGCCCGAGGAAGTATTCAGACTTTTTGGACTAGGCATGCGCCATAGCTAGTTCAAGAGCTCAAGAACACCAAATATACAGAAAAACAGGACAAGGGTATTACGCATCGCTCGCGGCCCGAACCTGGGTAAAAATCTCCACGTGTTGATCTTTTAGACCCGCTCTTTGCACAGCTCCACGCCCCGCCAACCGTAGAAGGGATTCCCCGGGATCCCATAGGTGTCGTTTCCCCCGACAACTATGCATGATGTTTTTTACAAAACTAGATGTAAAATTGAGCGGTTCAATGTTTATTACAAAACTGTCGGTGTACAAAAAGGGGGGTACACTTTTTGTACCCCTATAACTGTGCACGGGCAGTCTGAGCCACAGGCGCCGCCACACCGAGCACGGCAAGGGAGGTAAGCCAAGGTAAGGCCGAAGCTGAAGAGAAGCAGAACGACGCTAAGACCAAGACCACAAAGAGCAAAGGGGACAGAGCAGACCCCTCGGCAAGATCCTTGCCGGGGGACAGCTTTAGCTAACCCGGCAAGATCCTTGCCGTGGCAGCTCGCCCCACACCTACGGAGCGAAGTCGCCCTTGAGTCCACTGCCCCCATGGGGCAAGGATTCGGGAGACATCCCCGTGGTGGCATGAAGATCTTTGTGAAGACATTCAAGATCAGATACCCACTTAAGAAGGAGATGATCCTTGGCGGGATCCCAGCCAAGGAGGACCACAAGGCCCCCGGCAAGAGCCTTGCTGGGGATGACAGCAGGCGCCACGGCAAGACCCTTGCCGGGGCCCAGGCAAGGCCCTTGCCAAGGACGCCCGTGGGGCCACCATCAGGACCGCACCAGTCGCACCTCCACCGCCGTTCGCATGCAGCTGCCGACCCAACCAGTTGGGCAGGCACCTACGTGGCGGCGTACATATCTTCGTGGAGACCCACCACTACGCCACCTCAGCTGCCTGCCTGCCTACATGGCACCACAAGCACCGCTGGCCAGGGCGCGTGTCGACGCAAGAGGGAGCGGCGACGGACGAGATGAGGCTCTCCCCCGTCCTCGATAAAGCAAGGACACCTAAGCAAGGCGCATTAAATGCACCTTATCATGTAATGCGAGGGATAACCTCGCATTACTGTACCCTTTCCACCTCCTGTGTGCCACTGTGGCAACCCCTTTCCTATAAAAGGAGGCCCGGGCGACCAGGAGGAGGATTCGGCCTTTTGGAGCTCTTGAACACAGATAAACAATCCACCAAAGCAGGAGTAGGGTTTTACGCATCCTCGCGGCCTGAACCTGGATAAAGGAACCGTGTGCTATCTGTTTGATCCGCTCTTCTCACGACCCCGCGCCCCGCAACCGTAGTACGGATTCTTTTGATCCCATAGGTGTCGTTTCCCACCGACATCTTTGGAACGCCAGGTAGGGGGCAACGCAGTTGTGAGAATCGGCTTTAGCAGTTAGTTCAACGCTCCTTCATCGTCATGGCGCCCAAGAAGAAGACGACGGTGGCGGTTGGCCCGTCAGAAGCCGGACATCCCGTCCCGACGCGGGCGAGCAGCGGACAGGTCGTGGAAAGGACCCGGGGTGCCGTTCGCGAACACCAACACCGTCCCAGTAGCCGGAGTTTGGGAGGCAGCGATGTTCGTGCGCCTGGTAACGGGCTGCACACCGCCAAATCCAAAGACGGAGCCAGGCCCTCCGCGGGTGGCGCGGGGCCTTCCAAGATCACTGCCACCCCGCCCGAAGGCGACGCGAGGGCTTCCCAGACTCCCATGCCAGCGCCGACGGCGCGCTCCTCTCAAGCGGCGCACGATGAACGGCGTAATCACACCGAAGACCCCGGGCGTCGCCGAGGGAAGAGCCCCGAGCGCCCCTCCCGGGATGTAGAAGACCTGCCCGCTCGCCGAGGCGCTGGCGAAGATGGCATGCGACCGCGGGGTCGTGATAGAGCTCCTTCTGACATGGTCAGAAGTCGAAGCGCGTCGCGATCCGTGCAGGTTTCGCTGCCACCAACGCCAGCAGAAGCCCTGGCGCGCGCAGTTGCTCCTCGATTTCCCTCCCACTATGAGGAAACTCGGCGAATGGAGAGCCACTATCCGAAGCCTTGTTGCGGTGGCCAACAAAGACGAACCGAGTCCGGTGGAGCCCCCGGGTCGACGCTTCAACGGAGTCCCACGCACCAGTGGCAGGAGAGCCGGCGGGCCGCGACCATGGTGCACTCGCCCCCTCCTCGCCCGGCGCCACGGACGCCAGCCCGTCGTGACGTCACGGGCGACGAAATCTCCATAGCGTCGTCCGACCCGCGGACCCACTATGACCAGCGCCAAGTCCTTCGGGAACGAGAACATGAAGACGCTCGAACCACTATCGAGCGCCGGCGCGGAGCGCGCTACCAATCAGGCAGGCGAGCAGGGCCTGCTATGAACCACCCGACACCGAAGAGCCCTGGAGGCCTACCTTACGAGGTAGGCTGTCCGGCTTTTACCCGTGAGCTGCGGCAGTTCCAGTGGCCCACTCACCGCACTTTCAAACCTGACGTGGGCGAAAAGTACAGCGGCAAGACCCACCCGTCCGAGTTCCTCAGCATTTACACCATCGCGATGCAAGCTGCCGGAGCCCGCGACGATAATGTGCTTGCGAATTACTTTCCGTTGGCTCTTAAACCCAACGCCATGTCATGGTTGATGCACTTGCCGGTAGACTCCATTTCCTCCTGGTCGGATTTGTGCCATGAGTTCGTGGGCGCCTTTACTGGAGGCCACAAAGCCCATGGCCAGGCGAGCGACCTGCACGTCATTCCCCAGAAGGGAGGCGAGAGTCTCCGCAAGTATATACAGAGGTTCAGCCGGATACAGTACAATATCCCTGATGCTCACCCTGCCGCCATCATCAGCGCGTCCCATCAGAACGTGCGTAACCGCAAGATGCGCGAAGAGCTGGCGATGAACAAGGTGAAAGATGTAGCAGAACTCTATGTTCTTGCTGACATATGTGCCCGGGCTGAAGAGGGAAGGAAGTACCCCGGCGAAGATGTCGGCGTGGAAACCGACTCCTCAGATGAGGATACTGCCGCCCCGGCGAAGAAAGGTCGGCGCCACAACAGGAAGCGCAAAGGGAAAGCCGTGCTTGCCGTCGAGGGATCTGATGACACCGGCTCCACCAAGAAAACCAAGGCAGATGACCCCAGCAAGGAAATTGCCGGATATGTCGCCTGCCGGGCCTTGGCGGCTGCCGAGAAGTCAGGAAACTCTGACAAGCGGTACTACAATATCCATCGCACCAAAGGCCATGCTCTCCAAGACTGCCGACAGGTTGAGCTCCTCTCTGAGAAGCAGAGGGCTGAATATGAGAGGCGGGACAAGGAGAAGGGCCAAGACGGTGCTGAGGGGTCCAGCAAGAAGCGTGACGGCCAGGCGGGCCGTCGCGGCAAGGATAAACAACAGGAGAGGCCCGCCCGAGGCCGTGACAGGAAGCCACAAGACGACGATCACGAAGAGGATGACGAATCCGGCGACCAAGAGTTTCAGAAAGCTACAGAGGCCATGTGTGTCGACGGCGGCGCCTCGCTGCATACTTCTCATCACCGACTTAAAAAGTGGGTGCGAGAGATTACAGCGGCAGAGCCATCGTTTGTTGCCCAAAGGCCGCTGAAGTGGTCCAGCACACCTATCATCTTTGACACTGAGGATCACCCTGATCGCACTACTGCGGTCGGGTGCTTGCCATTGTTTGTTTCATCAACAATACGCAACCTCAAGGTGACAAAGATGCTAGTCGATGGCGGGGCTGGTTTGAACTTAATCTCGCCTGCCGTGATCGAGAAACTGCAGATTCCTGACGGAGACCTCGAAGAGACGGGCACGTTTCAAGGGGTCAACCCAGGAAGAAGCCAACCCAAGGGAAAGGTCACCCTGCCCGTGACTTTTGGAAGCAACCTGAACTTCAGGACGGAGAGGATCGTGTTTGATGTTGCCAAGATCCCCTTGCCCTACAACGGGATCCTTGGCCGCCCAGCGCTGGCCAAGTTCATGGTGGCATCACACTACGCATACAACACCCTAAAGATGCCAGGGCCCGTGACGATCATCACCATCCCCTCCGACAAGAAAGATGCGCTGATTTGCGCTGACCAACTATACCAGCAAGCAGTTGCAGCAGCTGCCGCCACTAAGGCACTTGCTCCTGCCGCTGGGACCCAGGAGGGAAGAAGAAGAAGAAGAAGACCGGTGAGACCTCGGACACCCACTCCGGCAAGCGAACCTCTTCGGAGTGTAGCTCTGCCATCGAGGACGTGCCAGAGAGCTCCACCGGCGGGAACAAGAAGTCCAGGGCCATACCGCCGGGAACCAAGAAGGTTTCCGTCAATGAGGACGGCGCGGGAGGAGCTTTCACCATAAGCTCCACCCTTGACGACAATAGGAAGACGCGCTTGTCACCTTCCTGCGGGCGAATGTCGATGTGTTTGCATGGCAAGCTTCCGACATCCCCGGCGTTCCCAAGGAGGTGATTGAGCACCACCTTGCTGTCTGTCCTCATGCGCGGCCCGTCAAGCAGAAGGTCAGGAAGCAAGCTTTGGAACGACAAGAGTTCATCACAGAAGAGATTCGAAAACTGGAGGCTGCGGGTTTGGTAAGAGGAGTGCTCCATCCAACGTGGTTGGCCAATCCGGTCGTAGTGCGCAAGGCAAATGGGAAGTGGAGGTTGTGTATTGATTACATAGATATCAATAACGCTTGTCCTAAAGACCCCTTCCCGTTGTTGCGCATCGACCAGATTGTTGACTCCACAGCTGGGTGTGATCTGTTGTCATTCCTCGACGCCTACTCCGGCTACCACCAGATCTTCATGACGAGAGAAGACGAGGAGAAAACAGCATTCATCACCCCATGTGGTACGTATTGTTTCATGCGGATGCCTTTCGGGTTGAAGAGTGCTGGTTCAACATTTGCGAGGGCGGTCCAGATTGGTTTTGAACCCCAGCTCCATAGAAATATGGAAGCTTATATGGACGACATAGTGGTCAAAACCAAGGACAGGGCAACCCTCATACCAGATTTGCAAGAGACATTTGCAAACCTGCGCAAGATCAATCTCAAGCTGAACCCTGAGAAGTGCGTCTTTGGCGTCCCGTCCGGCAAGCTTCTCGGGTTCTTTGTGTCACAGCGTGGGATAGAGGCCAATCCGGACAAGATCAAAGCTATAGAGGAGATTGAGGCACCCAAGCGAATCAAGAATGTGCGTCGGCTTGCTGGTTGCGTTGCCGCCATGGGCAGATTCATTTCCAAGTCTACCGAGCGCGCCCTTCCCTTTTTCAAGATCCTAAAAAAGGCGGGCCCGATGGAGTGGATGCCAGAAGCCGAGGCAGCATTGCAAGATTTGAAGAAGTACCTCTCCTCCGCGCCAATACTAGTTGCGCCTAGGCCACAGGAGCCGTTGCTGCTATACCTAGCGGCAACGAGCCAGGTGGTCAGCGCCGCACTAGTAGCGCAGAGAGAGGTTGACGACGAGGTGATGGCAGCGACAGAGCCCGACACCACCAATGCGGAGACGACACAGCCAGTCGAAGTGCCGCCGAAGAAGAAAATGATGCAGCACCTGGTCTACTTTGTTAGCTCCCTCCTGCAGGGGCTAGATCAAGGTACTCCGGCGTGCAGAAACTGCTCTTCGGCCTTCTTATGGCCTCGAGGAAGCTGTGTCACTACTTCCAGGCACACGAGATCACTGTCGTCACTCGCCTCCCTCTGCAACGGATATTGCACAATCCAGATGCGACGGGGAGGGTTGTGGAATGGGCACTGGAGCTGTCCAGCTTTGGCCTCAAGTTTGAAAGTACTTCGACGATCCAGAGCCGAGTCCTGGCGGAGTTCATTGCAGAGTGGACCGCAACACCTGACGAAGAAGCCCAAGGGACTGCTCTCCCCGGCAAGGAGGCAAGTTGCAATTGGATCATGTACTTTGATGGAGCTTTCTCCCTACAAGGTGCCGGGGCTGGCGTACTGCTTGTCGCCCCCACCGGAGAGCACCTCAAGTACGTGATCCAGATGTACTTCCCCAGGGAGGTGTCAACAAACAATACGGCAGAGTACGAAGGGCTGCTTATCGGTCTTAGGATCGCGGCGGACCTCGGATCAAGAAGCTCATCGTCGGGGGCGACTCGCAGCTTGTCGTCAAGCAAGTCAATAAGGATTACCAGAGCCCATTGATGAAGGCCTACGTTGATGAAGTGAGAAAGCTGGAAGAGCGTTTTGACAGTATACAAGCTGAATACGTTCCCCGAGCGGAGAACGATATCGCCGATTACCTGTCAAAACGAGCTGCCCTCAAGCTACCTGTGGAACCAGGTACCTTTGTGCTTCAGCTAACTCAGCCATCTGTTGATCCATCAACAGAGCAGAACAAGAGGAGGAAATCAGGGCCCGACAAGTACTTTCCCGCCGAGCTCCCCGGAGCCGCCGGCAAGGATGTTGCCGGGGACGTTGAGCCCGCCACGGGACGCCTAGCTCCGGCGGAGCATCAAGCTCTTGCCATCGAGACAGCCTTCCCTATAGCGGAGGAAATGCCTTTAGTCCTCGCCGTCGAGCCCCAGGCTCCAGCGTGGGCACAACATACCATGTGATTCCTCCAAACAGGGGAACTTCCCGAGGAGCGGGAAGAAGCGGAAAAAGTAGCCCGTCGCTCTACCATGTACCAGTTCGTCGATGACGTCCTGTACAGGAAGAGGCCGAACGGTGTGAAATTGAAGTGTATCCCTCGAGAGGAAGGACTGGAGCTGTTGGCGGAGATACACGGAGGCATATGTGGATCCCACATCGGGTCAAGGGCCCTTGCCGGCAAGGCGTTCCGGCAAGGTTTCTTCTGGCCCACCGCCCTCCAGGATGCGACGACACTAGTCACCAGGTGTGAAGCGTGTCAGTTCCATTCAAAGAAGCTTCATCAGCCAGCTCAAGCCCTTCAAACCATTCCTCTCTCCTGGCCCTTCTTGGTCTAGGGGCTCGACATACTGGGCCCTTTCCCCCGCGCTGTCGGGGGCTTTGAGTACTTGTACGTTGCAATCGACAAGTTCACAAAGTGGCCGGAGGTGGAAGCAGTGAGGAAGGTCACAGCTCAGTCAGCCGTCAAGTTTTTCAAGGGGCTAGTGTGCCGTTTCGGTGTACCCAATAGGGTCATCACCAGCAACGGCACACAGTTCACAAGCCGCACCTTCATGCAATATACTCAAGACCTCGGCAGCAAAGTCTGTTTCGCTTCCGTTGCTCACCCGTGAAGCAATGGTCAAGCTGAGAGGGCAAATGCTGAAGTGCTGCGAGGCTTAAGGACCAAGACCTTTGACAGGCTGCACAAGAGCGGAAGGTGGTGGATTGATGAGTGGCCGACGGTTCTTTGGTCGATCAGGACGACGCCAAATCGAGACACCGGCCAGACACCCTTTGCCCTGGTATACGGGGCAGAAGCAGTTATCCCCACTGAACTCATATACGGGTCACCTCGAGTGCTCGCTTATGATGAGCTTGCGCAAGAGCAACTGCGGCAAGATGACGCACTGCTCCTTGAGGAAGATCGTCTTCGGGCGGCTATGAGAGTAGCATGCTGCCAGCAAGCCTTGCGCCGCTACCATAGCCGCAAGGTTCATGCCCGAAGCCTTGAGGAAGGCGACCTTGTCCTTCGGCGCGTTCAATCGGCCAAGAATTCCAACAAGTTGACGCCAAAGTGGGAAGGCCCTTATCGGGTAATACGAGTCACCAGGCCTGGTGCAGTCCGCCTGGAGACCGAAGATGCCGTTCCGGTGAGTAATTCCTGGAACATTGAGCATCTTCGCAAGTTTTACCCGTGAGGCGCGGCTTGCCGGGCCCCCCGGCAAGCCACCTTTTGTACAAGCATTGCCGATGATGCATGTAACCGTTTGTACAAAGCCAGGCGCAGACCCTGAGCATAAATAAATGAAGCGTTGGCACCCTAAGTTATAGCATGCATGCTAGGTCGAGTCTCGTCCTTGGTTAGGGTTGATAGTGCTTAGCGGCAACTAACCCATAGCTTAGAGGTCGAGTGTGCATCCCTTTGCCGTTCTTTCGTCTTCTTTGGTTCGCAGGACTCATAGATATCCTTGCCGGATCACTTAAGGACGAAAGAGAGAAGGAGGACAAACCAACATCCAGACCCCGGCAAGCCAGTATTACCGGGGGCTGTAAGAGCAAAGATTCACCCACGGCAAACCGAAGTTGCCGGGGGCTACAGCTTCAGATAAGTTATTCATCCCTTATCATGCATTCCCTTATGGACTGAGGTATGTGAAACCTCGTTTTTCCTAAAAGCTACCGTGCTCCCCTAACTCTAGGCCCTAGGACTCGTTCCTGGGGCCAGGTTTGGTCGTAGTCGCGGCAGCGAAAGGATGAAACGAGGAGCCTGAACCCGCCTCGTCCCTGCCTCCGCCAAAGGCGTGAGAAAGGTCGAGTGAAGTGGGGAGACGACAAGGCATGTTGCCGGGCAAGGAAATGTTTATCTTAAAGATATCAAGGATTTACTCCTTGTCGTGGGTTCTACCCGCAAACAAATGACCCGGCAAGCATCCCTTTTTCATTAAAAACATTCCACTCAGGTACAGTCCATAGGGAATGAAAAACATGAATGATGGGATTACAAGTTTTAAATTCAGCTAAGGCCCGAAGGCTTACAAACTAAAAAGAGATAAGGTGCCTGTAATCCCTTTCTTTTCCCTCTCCTCAGGAGGCAGGTCAAGGAGGCGAAAAGGACAAAAGGAGCACCTAGGCGAGGTACGAGCGGCAGAAGGCACCAGGAAAACATCCCTGCGGCCACCTCCACGAGAAGCTGGTGATGATGATGACGGTAGAAGAGCTGGAAGACGAGGCGGCAAGGCCGGCAATACACGACGAAGGCGTCGATGCCCGCGTACTCCGAGCCGACGGCCCGCCGTCCGCCTTCTTCGCCCTCCCGCACTTCCTACGCCAGCCACCCAAGGAGACGGCCACGAGGAGTTGGTGGGGGCTCGGTGCAGATGCTGCTGCTGCCAACATCACCCCAGGACCACGGGACCGACGCCTAGTCGGACCCATCATCCTGTCGCCTACCACCCTCGTCGCCGCTGCCGCTGTCCTCCTCGTCACTCTCGCCTAAGGAGGAATCTTCATCGTCGGAGGAGCTCTCCACGCAGCACTTCAGGCGAGTTCCAAAATCGCCGAAGACCTTGACGGAGAGAAGGCCGCCCTCCATCAACTTAAAATGGAGAGTGAACCCCTCCGCCAAGCGGTGGATATAAGCAAATGTCTTCCATCCCCGGCAAAGATACATTACGTGAGGAGCGGGGAAGTCGACGCGGACCCGCGTGCCGCCGATCCCACAGCCCCTCATGTGCAGCTGTAGTGACTCCGGCAGATCCAGCTCCATCTCCCGCGCGAATTGAGTCGGAAGACGAAGGCGACGGCAAGGTGGCCAGCGCAGCCTGATGAAGAACTTGCAAGGGTCATCCCCAACGTGGCCCTCCATGGGAGGAGGAACCGCTGGCGGAGGCGAGGCTGGCGCTCCGCCCCGTCCTCCTCTTCCCCGAGCGCCTCGGACTCGCCCACGGCCTCGCCCCCTCCCCCTTCCCCTCGCGGCTGGCTCTGCCACCGCAGGTGCGGGAGAAGGAGGGACGCGTTGTCGAGCAGCGACCCTCGCCGCCACCGTTGAAGGACCAAGATTCCCTCTCTCCATGGCGGATGGAAGGGGGGAGCAGAAGCTAAAGGAATGCGGGACGCCATCCCCCCTCCCGCTCTTTATAAAGGAATGGGGTGGGAGCTCGGCCGCCCCGCTCCGCCAATCAAGACGCGGAAGGCGCAGGGAACTGGGACCGACCCGCTGCCCCAGCCCGCGGCGGCCCAGTTTCCCGCCTCCACCGATCGCCACCCCAAGTGCATGGGAGCCACATGGCAGGCGTGCAGGACCGAGGCGATGGGTGAGGCGACCTCTCCCCACCCCGTGATTGCAGCGAGTGGACGCCTTGAAGACCACGCCTCGGCCCCGTTCAGTAAATGGGCCGCGCTTCCACGCCTCCCTCCGTTTATGGGGAAGGCGCGAACCGCCCCCTTTACTACGACGTGACGCATACGTGTAGAGCTCAGCACCATGCATGCCGCCCACGTCACGCACGCCTCGCCACGCCGCGCCACGCGTGGGGCGCGTGGGAAGCGCAACGCGCGAAGGAACTTTCCGCGGTAAAAACCGCCCCACCTGCCCGCGCACCGTTTTTGGGCCTAGCCCAACAACGCGTTGCGCTTATGTGTGGCTCAGGCCCGGGGGCTCCTGTCGGTGTACAAAAAGGGGGGTACACTTTTTGTACCCCTATAACTGTGCACGGGCAGTCTGAGCCACGGGCGCCGCCACACCGAGCACGGCAAGGGAGGTAAGCCAAGGTAAGGCCGATGCTGAAGAGAAACAGAACGACGCCAAGACCAAGACCACAAAGAGCAAAGGGGACAGAGCAGACCCCCCCCCCCCCCGGCAAGATCCTTGCCGAGGGGGCAGCTCGCCCCACACCTATGGAGCGAAGTCGCCCTTGAGTCCACTGCCCCAAGGATTCGAGAGACATCCCCGTGGTGGCATGCAGATCTTTGTGAAGACATTCAAGATCAGATACCCACTTAAGAAGGAGATGATCCTTGGCGGGATCCCAGCCAAGGAGGACCACAAGGCCCCCGGCAAGAGCCTTGCCGGGGATGACAGCGGGCGCCACGGCAAGACCCTTGCCGGGGCCCCGGCAAGGCCCTTGCGAAGGACGCCCGTGGGGCCACCATCAGGCCCGCACCAGTCGCACCTCCACCGCCGTTCGCATGCAGCTGCCGACCCAACTAGTTGGGCAGGCACCTACGTGGCGGCGTACAGATCTTCGTGGAGACCCACCACTGCGCCACCTCAGCTGCCTGCCTGCCTACATGGCACCACAAGCACCGCTGGCCAGGGCGCGTGTCGACGTAGGAGGGAGCGGCGACGGACGAGACGAGGCTCTCCCCCGTCCCCGATAAAGCAAGGACACCTAAGCAAGGCGCATTAAATGCGCCTTGTCATGTAATGCGAGGGATAACCTCGCATTACTGTACCCTTTCCACCTCCTGTGTGCCACTGTGGCAACCCCTTTCCTATAAATGGAGGCCCGAGGCGACCAAGAGGAGGATTCGGCTTTTTGGAGCTCTTGGCGCCCATTGCTAGCTCAAGAACACAAATAAACAATCCACCAAAGCAGGAGTAGGGTTTTACGCATCCTCGCGGCCCGAACCTGGATAAAGGAACCGTGTGCTATCTGTTTGATTCGCTCTTCCCGCGACCCCGCGCCCCGCAACCGTAGTAGGGATTCTTGTGATCCCATAGGTGTCGTTTCCCACCGACAAAACCAAACTAGGATTTTTTTTCCATTAGAAATGAATAACACCAAGAATTCCAAATTGAAAAAACTAAGAGGTTCAATTTTAAAAAATAGAATAATTCAATGTATATCAAAATCTAGATTTTCCTCGTTACTAAATAATAAACCAAGAAGTTCAATTTTAAAAACGAAGCAGTTCAATATTTATTACAAAAATTCAAAATTTTCCCATTACTAACAAATAAATCATGAAGTTCAGTTCGAAATGACCAAGAAGTTGCACGATGTTTATTACAAAAAAACTAGGATTTTTCCGTTACAAATGAATAACACAAAGTCCAAATTGGGAAAACCAAGAAGTTCAATTTTAAAAATGGAACAATTCAATGTATACGAAAACCCAGATTTTCCTCGTTGCTAAATAATAAACCAAGAAGTTCAATTTCAAAAAACGAAGCAGTTCAATATTTATTACAAAACTCGAAATTTTTTTGTTGCTAATGAATAAACAAAGTAGTTCCGTTCAAAATAACCAAGAAGTTCAACATTTACGAAAAAAACTCTATTTTTTTCCATTTTTAAAACTACACAAGGTTCAAAATATGAAAAAAAAATAGAGTGGTTTGATGTCTATAAAAAATTATTTTTTCGTTGCTAAAGGGTAGCATCGTTTTTGTCATTTAATAAAAATCGGAGCAAGTTGACTTTAAAAATAAAACGAAGAATTTCATACTAAAAATGCAATAGTTTGATGTATACAATAGACTAAAATTCTTCTTGTTTCTATGCAAAAATAAATTATGAAGTTCAATTTTTAAAAAGTTGTACGATGTTTACATAAAGATCATTTATTTAAGAATAAAACTAAGAAGTTCAAATTAAAAAAGGAGAGAAGTTCAAGAGATTACAAAAACCTAGGATTTACATGCCCAATTTTGATGAGAGTTTTAGGAGTTAGGACAAAAGAAGCAGAGAGTAGTCAAAAGTAATAACAACCAGAAGTTCATGTACTACATAGTGTGTTTCATATGAGAAAAAATCAATAAAAAGGCAAAGTCCGATTTTTTTTGCTAGAAGTTCAAGTCCTCGGACGGAGAAAGTTCAAAAATTGTTGTGAGAGAGGTTGAACAAAAATATGTGACAGAAGTTCAAGGAGAAAACAACGGGAAGTTCAAGCAACGGCTAAAAATTTCGTTGCTAGAAATTCAAGTTCTTAGCTCGAGAAAGTTCAAAAATTCTTGTGAGAGAGTTCGAACAAAAATAAGTGGCAGAACTTCAAGGTGAAAACAGCAAGAAGTTCAACTACTACTCGGAATGCTTTTCAGATAAGAATATAAGCATAGAAAACTAAAAGCTTCAAAGGTTTGTTGCAAGAAGTTCACGTGCTCCTCCCGATGAAGTTCGAGATCTCTAGTGCGAGACATCCAACCTCCAATTACATGTTAAAAACAAGGAAAAATGATGTTGTTTTGCCATTTTTAATACTGCTCTCAAACGACATCAAATTTGTGACGGTTGTCTTGATGAAAAATTTAGTTGCTCGAAGTTCAAGTGACCTGCCCAGGAAAGTTCAAAAAGGATTTTCCCTATTACTAAAAAATAAAACTAAGAAGTTCAAATTTTAAAATGGTGAAGTTCGATGTCGATAAAAAATGCAGATTTTTCTCATAATTTTTCCCGTTGCTAACAAAAAACCCAAGAAGTTCAGTTCGAAAATATCCAAGAAGTTGTACGATGTTTATTACAAAATTAAGATTTTTTTCCCGTTACAAATGAATAACACCAAGAAGTCCAAATTGAAAAAACCAAGAAGTTCAATTTTAAAAAATACAATAGTTCAATGTATATGGAAAAAATCAGATTTTCCTCGATAATTAATAAACCAAGAAGTTCAATTTCAAAAAATGGAGCAGTTCAATATTTATCACAAAAACTTAAAATTTTCCCGTTGCTAACGAATAAACCAAGAAGTTCCGTTTGAAATAACGAAGAAGTTTTATAATGTTTATTAGGAAACTAAGATTTTTTTCCGTATAAAAATCGAATACAATTCTTACTCAAAATATAAAAAGGTGAAGTTCAAAAATGAAATAACAGAGAAGTTCGGAGTTTATTAAAACCTAGGATTTACCTGTTGAAAAAATAAAAAACACAGCGCCATTTTTTGCACTTTTGAAAACAACTCATAAACGAAAAAAATGGTTGCTAGAAGTTCAAGTGCTCGGCAAGGAAAAGTTCAAAAAATTCTTGTGAGAGAGGTTCACTGTGTATTTAGATGTCCAATATACAAAAAATATGTCGTTTTTTGTGTTTTAAAATAATTCTCTCAAACCAGAGAGTTGTTCAAAAGTGATAACAACCGGAAATTCACGTACTACATGGTGTGTATTTCATATAAGAAAAATACAATAAAGTGAAATAGAGTGAAGTTCAAACAGACATGCCCCACAAGTTCAACTACTTCACGCGGTGCAAAAAACAACACGTCAAAAACAAAGTGATGTTCAAACAGACATGCCCCAAGAAGTTCAACTACTTCACGCAGTGCATTTGCATTCGCGATGAAGGCATAAATCATGATCTCGTCATTTTCTAATTTACTCCAAAACGGCAGGAATATCAGTTGTGTAAGTTCAAGTCCTCGGTCGGAGAAAGTAAAAACTTTATTGTGAGAGATGTTTGTACAAAAACAATATCATTTGTGTAACACAGACGAAATGGATGAGACAATTACAAACGAAAATATGTCACATAGGTTCAACGTGAAAACAGTAGGAAGTTCACCAACTACACTGAATGAATTTTAGATGAAAAAACTTTTTAAAATTGTCGCGAGTATGAAAAAATGATCAACACGGGAGAGTTGTGTGTTTACAGCAGCTTTCCATCGGTATATCACTTGCTCAATTTTGGTGAGTGGATGAAGATCCTCAAGCAAAAAAACACGTGAAAAACAGAGTGAAGTTCAAGTAGACATGCCGAGAAGTTCAAGTTCTTCATGCGGTGCAATTTTGAAAAATTTGTTTCGCGATAACGGCAGAACGAATGATCTGGCCATTTTCGAAATTACTTGAAAACGGCTAGGAAACAGAGAAAACCATCAACATGAGAAAGTTCCGCATTTTCCGTAGCTTTTCAGCGGTATATTATTTGCCCCATTCCGATAAACTTTGTAGAAATTACGTTGAAAATATGTTTTTAGCCATTTTCAAAATTGAATTAAAACCGTAAGGAATTAGGAGAAACAATATAAACCAAAAAGTTTTGCACTTCCTCAAGCTTTCCAACACCATATCATTTACTGCATTCAGACGTACGACTAAAGAATTAGCTCGAAAATACAAACTCGGTTGAAGTTGTACCGTTTTCTAAATTACTCTTAAACCGTTCAAAATTAGAAAAAACTTTTAACATGAGAAAGTAGCGCATTTTCATCAGATTTTCAACGCCATATCATTTGCCTCAATTTGATTAGCCATTTAGAAATGACATCAAAAAGTACGAACTTGGCTGTTCGGTTTGCAAAATTTTATGATTTTCCAAATTACTCTTTAACCATAGGGAATTAGAGAAAACATTCAACATACGGAAGGAGTGGTTTTGCAGCAGCTTTCCAACGCCATATTATTTGCCTCATTTCGATAAACAGTTTATAAATGCAATCGAAAATACGATTCACATTTTTGTATGAAGAAAAAACGGGTTTCAAAACTGCTCTTAAACCACTTACATCTTGCCAAAAATTTAACTTGGGTCATGATACCCGTGTCCATAGCTTTCCAACAGTATATCGCAAGCCTCATTTGGGCAATGTTAGCGGAAGTTCAACCTAGCACAGGGGGAAGTTCAAGGCGAACAAGTCATGCAGTAAAATTGCAAAAAACACGAGTTCATCACGACCCAAGAGCAAAATCCGCCAACTAGTGAGATTCCTATTTAAAACGGGCATTTAGTTGCTAAAAACCGTTTAAAGATTGCACTTACATCACATAGAACACAACTAAGCAGAATAATTCGCGCGGGGAGACACGGTTGCGAAGATAGCCCGAAGGTTGGGTTCCTACAGAGGGAAGTTCAGGTGTGTAACTCAGGAAGTACTGGTTGTGATCAGAATATTATTCTGATCCCGTGATCAGAATAGTGTTTATGTATATATATACATACATATATATATATACATATATATTAGGTAATTGCCCATGCGTTGCAATGAGATATGACAATCATGTCACACTATGTTCAAATTCTCGTGCACATATACATACATTCTTTACATTTTAAAACCGTTAATCCCTGTTCTTACCCACAATTTTCTTTTTCCTCCAGTAAATATGTATGCCTCTCCAATCCAAGCTTATTTGCAAATGAAACGTCTCATCAAATACATAGGATATTTTATATAGGAAAATCATTAAAATTGATATTCCACAGATCTCAAGTGTTCATTGGTGTTGTTTCATGGCCAAGGGTAGTTCAGGCCAGTCTATTGGAGAATTTCTTTGGGGGGGGGGATACTATTGCAAGTTAACATAGTGCTGTACCGATTTTGATTAGTTTGTAGGCTTCTGGTGCTCAGTCGAGAAATCATGATATTTTCAGGGTAAACTTTACCTGAACGCTAATTTTGAGTGGGTCTATGACGCTGAAAGATGCCAAATTTCATATATGACTTTTATCTCAGAATTAAATTCAAGGTAATTTGTTGAATTGCATATAGCGAACTCAAATCCTCAATATAGTGGGTTAGAATGCTCAATGGTCAAGTTGCACATACTTTCTGAATAAACATCTACCCCTTAATTTTCCTTTCAACTCTGCCATCTTAAATTGCCAAATGTCTGTAGAATTATAGTTGGCTGGTTGGTTTGTAAACATTCTAGTGTCTTTAATCACCCACCATATATAGTCTATTTTTCATATAGGAGCATCATTTTGCGTCTTCCTAGTTTAATTCAATGTCATTGTTTGCTGAAAAAAATGGTCAAACCATCAACAAGAAGCTTTGGATTTTCCATCGAATTATCTAAACCAACAGTATGCAATTGCAGACACAAAAGAAACTGGCAGTCTAGAACAAGCACAACAAAAGCGGATTCACATATGCATGAATCTGGAATATCAAACTCTTGAAAGCAAATAATCAAACGCCTGGTGGATACATAGAAAAAATTACAAGATAGAACAATACTTACAGTTTGGAAACATAGGATGAAGTCCTCTGGCTTTTGGCTGGTACATCCCCACTTTATGTACAGAGGTTAGCAGCAATGAAGATCTCGTCCACTATAGGCTTGTTGCACCAGTGTCCTCTGCCATCCCATCATCGTGTAGCAAACAATGCTGAACGTACAAGCGACCTTCCGCATTTCTCTGTCCTCCGCCAAGCTTGAAGCGCACCTGATAAAAAGTTTTGCAGCCTCCGCGGCGGACCAAACTGCAGGAATCGTGTGGCAAATGACGCATGTAGAGGAAGATGAGCACGGAAGCTACGCAGAGGGGAGAGCCGGTGTACAACTTCATGCCTGCTAGGCCACGCCATTGGCGCGGCAACCGGCAAGGAGGCCAGGGCCGGTCCTGAGATTTTGGGAGCCCGGGGCGAAACTAAAACTCAAGGGCCTTAATATAGACATCATAATAATAACAATAAATTTACAAATACATATGTGTATAGTATTATCGGTAACACTTAAATGAATCCAAAATCAATAGGCGTATCAAATAATTTATACGTATTACCTTAAATTTTCTTCTAACATTCCCTGATGAGAAGTCCCCATCCCATGGGGTCGATGTCAATCTCAACCAATAATTTCTTCTCAGTGCATAATATAGCCAAACCATTTAACCTCTCTTGATTCATTGTTGGCCACAAATAATTCTTCAATAGTTCCAACTTCAAAAATCTTCTTTCGGCAGATGCGACCGTCACAGGCACAACAAATGCGATAAACAATGGAGATATTAGGATAACAATTAACTTCTCTCACATGCCTAAAAATCTCCATAGCATACATTACATAATTTGGCAAAATAAATATCATAATATTCAGTTCAGAATAAAATTGTATACCTCAATATCAGATGAAACACCAAGAGAGAAAGTTTCTGAAAAATTTGTGCAAAATTCTTCTAGTTCATTATCACTTAATGACTTCAGGGTGCCCGGGCTCAATAAAAATCCAAATATATCTGTAAAGACCATGAGTTCTGTAATTGTAGCAATTTATCCGCAACCTTTTTCCTTTTTCTTTTTATCACTACTTGATGCATATGTCCAGTTTAGTCGATGCATATGTCATGTTTCTTAACAACATGATAACACACAGTTTTGGAAAAAAATGTTGCATCAATTGTTGAGCAATACCGGCTATGCATCAAGGAACAACAATATTATATACTTCTTGATTGAATCGGTTACGAGCATTAGTACATGGCCTACACAAAAATACAGATGGGGGCTGGAATCAACTGAAATCAGCGGCGAACTGGATTAGCGTTGGGTGCTAGGGAATTGAAATCAACGGAGAATTATGAAGGAAATTAGCAGGAGTCAGGAGGGAGGGTGGCAGTACCAGTACGAACGTCGGGCGTTAGTTGGAACAGTTGTGCCTGGCCTTGGTCTGCATGATGTCACCGTGATGGAATAGGAAGGGCTTCGTGTGATCGCTCTTTTTTTTCACGTGACGGACTCGCTCGCTCATGAAACGAATCGATCGCTGGGTTGTTGCTTGCGCTTGCTCTGCCTGCGCGAAAGCCCACCGCCCAGCCCTTCTATTTTTTTAAACATTGGCCCACATGCTACCTAGTTGCTGCATACCTCTCGGTGGGGCCCCTGGTTTTGGGGGGCCCGGGGCGGCTGCCCCTACCCCTTCCCAGGGCCGGCCCTGAAGGAGGCACCTGATCCCCTCGGCTACAAGGTGGTAGAGTGACGGGAAGGACACACCAGCGCTGGCAACCCATGTGGAAGACGGCCACGGTGCCAGACCAGGACGACCACCGCTGCAGGATTGGGGAGATCGAGGCTGACGTGGACGAGCGGGGCAGCCAACGGCGCACTAGTGGGGTACAGGGAGGGGGCGAAGACGGCGAATGCAGCGAGATGCGCATGTGCATGAGAGAAAAGGGGCCGGGTGGGGCTGTGTGCCTAGGGTTTCTAATGATTATATTTTTTTCTTGCGGTTAGCAGGACATGCGGGAGGAGGGAGGCGGACGAAGTGGGCTGAACGAAGGGCGACGTAAGAGGTGAAATAGAACACTCTGTTTCTATTAGGTAGTAGCGATATAACTGAAATAAACATCCAATTACATAAGTGACTATACAGATCATTCACACACACCTCAATAAAAAATTATATGCATTCTAAACTAGGAGAAACGATTGCCTAGTCATCTACTTCCTGTGACGCTCCCGCCACTGCTCTGTGGCTCGATCCATCGTCTGGAGCAGGAAGAAGACACTCCCTCATGTTAGCAATCTGCATGTACATCTCGTAGCTTGTGTACGCGTCCTTGGCTGCGTACTTGATGTGTTGTTCATCCACTCTCTCATGCCAGACACTGTGCCAAGCGTTCTTTTCCTTCTTGCTCTCATCCTTCATCTTCATGTAGTACGGGTCGATGATGGCCGAGGCGAGGTCAACTAGGGAGTTCTGTTTGTTGTTGTCGCTACCCTAGACCTTGTAGTGGTCCTGGATGTTGACAAGATTCTGGCATTTCAAGCCTGAAACCTTAGGCGTTTTTAGATCGTCGGTGGTGTCCACCGTAGGGAAACTATAGTCAAAGCTGTTGATAAACCTGGAGAAATGCTCGCAAGGCCTTGTGGCCAGGTGGTAGTGGTAGACGAGGACGTCATGTCACACGCACAACTGGGCGATGGCAACCTTCTGATCGTGCCTGGCATGACCGATGGTGTACTCGAGGTCGAAGCCGACCACTTGGTACTTGTCCTCAGCAAGCAACTGCTCCATAGTTTGGGTGGAGCTCTCCCTCGAGACCAGCTCGTTCATGTACACCACTGAGAGGGCCTTCCCCCTCACGTGGGTGTCCACTACGTGATGCCTGGTGAATTGACCGCCATTGTCGTCGCCGGCCGCGGGGAGCGCTATTGGAATCGCTAGATGTCCTCTCTGTATGTGTCGTCGTGGGTGTGCTTATTGTGTCGTGTGGCGCGAGACATGAAGGTAAATGCAAGAATAAATTGGGGCCGTGCGGCCTGGATTCTCGGCGTGTCCGCATGGTAGTTTTTGCAGCGGGTAACCGCACCGTGGCGCCGCGCCCGTCGTAACCGCATGCACACGAACATGCGCGATCGTGCACCGACCCCAAACAGTGGCAGCACGCGTGGAGGGACAAGGGCAGAGCGCGGAGGGAC
The DNA here is from genome assembly GCA_032464435.1 of Aegilops umbellulata. NCBI lineage: Eukaryota > Viridiplantae > Streptophyta > Magnoliopsida > Poales > Poaceae > Aegilops > Aegilops umbellulata. The sequence continues at coordinate 295,091,351 of CP136057.1, forward strand.
GCGAGAGCAGAGCGCGCAGCGGGACATGAGCAGAGTGCGCCGTGGCTGCCTCAACCGCAAGCAACCACACGCATAGAGCGCGAACACGCAGGAAATGGTTGTCTACAAGCCGGTCGATAGTTGCGTTGCTGCGTAGAGAGCAGCCGTGTGCTACTACCACCATCTCGGTCTATTAGTCCCCTTTATATTCTGTGCCATATTTTGACCTTAAATGTAACCAACAAAATATTAATGCATGTTAAAAAAATTATATAATTGGAAACTATGTTCAAATACGAATCCAACGATATAATCTCTGGCGACATGCATTTGTATTTTTTTAGTTAAATCTATAGTCAAAATTTGGCACAAAAGTACATATAAGACTTGTAAACCAGGACGGGGATAGTAGGTAATTTAATTGCAAACTTTTTTTGTATTAACCGTATGTGTACGTGTCCTTTCGTCCTCCTCTCGCACGTCTTGTCACCCCACTGCCGCAGACGGCTTAGAGCGCAAGCTTGAGCAACGCGTGGGGGCGTTCTTTTGGCCAAACGGTGGTGAGCCTATTTGATACGGAGCATCCTACGATCCTCCCCATGTCCACTTCGACCACTCCCCATGACCCAAGGATACATAAGATGAGACCTAGACTATACGCCATTCGACGCAAGGTGAACTCGCTCCTCTCCGAACCATCACTTCCACATGTGAGACATGGCTACTACCTCAAATATATGTGCTATGCATGACCAGGAACAAAGAGGAAGACCATGGACAAGATGATGAGGACACCAAGCGCACGGATCAAGAGGAAGAGCTGCCAGAAAGCATCAGCTCCCGGACATCCGACAGTCACCGGAAGTCCGACGCCTGGAAGCCGCACCAGCCAGAAGGCCCAGCCCCCAACTCTACAGCGACCGGACAACCGCCAGACGTCGGACGTCCGATGATCTTCACCTACCGGACGACCGACATCGACCGGAAATCCGGTGCCACCTATCCAGAGCCAAAACGCCGGATGTCCGACAAGTACTGGACGACCGGACCCTCGCGAGCCATCGGACATCCGGTACCCGTCGAACGACCGGCAACTGTCTGTGTGCAGAGTATCGGGTTGAGGCCCATGTATCCCCCAACCCCTTCATGGCCCTAGACTATATATACTCCTCCACCTCCTCCTAGTTAGGGTTAGCATTGTGTTAGATCATATGTGAGATAGAGCTTTGCTCATCCATCCAGATCTAATCCTTTGCAAGGGACCGATACCTCTTCGGAGAAGATCCATCTTGGATTCAAGACCCCTAACGGGAAGACCTCAATACCTCCTCTCGGAGAAGAACCGGTTAGCTTTGTATCGTCCTTTCTTGATCTTGGATCTTATACCTCCTCTCGTGTTTTGAGGATCTAGCATATGTGTGACCTAATCTCGTCGGTTTGAGTGTTTCTCTTATGTTATCCCTTGTGTTTCCCCTCGTGTTCTTCGTGTTCCTTGTTGGGATCCGCTCCTTTCGTGAAAGAATGACCATATAGGGTTTCACCCTACATCATCTTGGTATCAGAGCAAGGTTGATCACAAATTTGGAGCCCCTACCCCTATTTTTCTAGCTTGATTTTGTTGTTCTTCCCTAATTTTGAATCCCCACCAAAAATAGCCCCAATTTTTTTTGTGATTTGTTGGTGTGATGAAGTTTTGTTGGATTTGATCCATGGATTTGCTTGGTTTCAAGTGGATCTAGCATTTCCCCAAGTTTCTCCATCTTTCATCCCCAAAATCTCCTCAATTTTGACCCCAAAATCCCCAATTTCCGCCTAAAATCGCGCCCCGGATCTCAGATCTCGCGTTGACCCCGACCAACCGGACGACCGACACTTTACCGGACGTCCGGAGCCCCAGGAACCACCGGACGTCCGACACTTACCGGACAACCGGAACCCCTAACCTGAGATGAAATCAGTGGATTTCCGAGCCGACCGGACGTCCGACGACCGGACATCCGTCCATTTCCGGACGTCCGTTACCTGTAGATATTGACTTCGGCTGATTTTTGTTTCGGCCATAACAAATTCATTCGAACTCCGATTTTGACGTTCTTTAGCTCATTTTGAAGCTATTGACATCCCCTTTCCCACAAAAATACTACCTACATCATTTGACTCCAACAAATTTTGACAACTTTGACATCTTTGCCTAGGGCTTCCACCACATCATTCGCATAACCACCATAGCCTTCCGCAACCTAACCCCTATTGATCCCCATAGAATTAGTGGTTGCTTGAGTAGTGATTTGAGCCTCCTAAGGTGTTTCGGCTACTTAGGGATGGTTGCTTCTTCTGGAACCACCACCACCACTTCCGCATAGGCTTGCCCATCATACACTTCCGCCACCCCAACTTAACCCAATTTTGTTTGAGTTGTGAGTTGTGTCTCCTAAGGTGTTTCGGCTACTTAGGGACGGTGACCTTCAACTTTGACTCACATAACCCAATAACCCTCCACTTCCAGATTACCTAATCGCATAACCCATCATTACACCACCACCGCTTTCCGCTACCACCATTTGACATTTGCCTTTGAGATTTTGAGTTCGCGGTTTTTCCGTTTCCTAGGGTGTTTCGGCTAACTAGGAACGGGTCAACATCGGCAACACAGCCTCTCATCATTGCAAGGATGGTAACCTCGACGACACCATTGTACATTCCCCTTACAATTGCATTGCTAACACGTAGCCCATTTTGCGTCACTTGCCTATCGAGACTAGCCATTTGAGTATTGCAGGCAACGTTACTTGTGCACATTAGTGATCATCGCTCTACACCTTCCATTACATACATACCATACCATATCGGTACATCTTGGTATCATATCATCTCGTGTGCCTCAAGTTTGTTCCCGCATATACACAATTGCTATCTTGGTTTGTGCATTGTGGAAAAGTGGCCATATAAAAAAAGAATAAAGCTTTTAAGCAAAGAAGCTTGTAAGCAATAGCCATAGCATCATACCAGATTGTCATATTCGATCATCTTGGATCATCTTGAGAGACACAACGGGAACCATACATACATAGCATACTTGGGATAGCAAGTTCATACATTTTGCATATCATAGGTTGAGCACAAGTGTCCTATCCGCCTATTGAGCAATCGTGCTAGCGTCTCTCTTGAGTTGTGCAACACGAGCATTTTTCGTGGATTCCACATTTTATGCTCATTCCTTGGTTGCACGATCCCATTTATCTATACGTGTGTGTGTTTCCGTGTGCCATTCTTTGCTATTGGTCTACTTGTTACACTTGCAAATTTGTGAATCTCTTTCAACATTATTGACTCTTGCTAACATTTTGCATCAAATTTTTGTGCCACTATCCTCACCGAGCTCCACCATAAGCCTTATTTGTGTAGGTGTGATAAATCGACGAGATCGGTACCAATTGTGCTATTTCCTTGTTACATCATTGAATGATCATTGATCCATTCTCAACATCGGTCAAGGTACATTTGGTATAGTTCTCTCCTTTCTTCCACTCATATATGTTTGAGTCTTGTGATGGATAGGAAAGGCATTTCATCTCCGATCTTCCACAACAACGATGGCGCGAACAACTACATCACCAAAGCATTGATGTCTACTACACAACCTTCTTCTTGTAAACGTTTTTGGGCCTCCAAGTGTAGAGGTTTGTAGGACAGTAGCAAATTTCCCTCAAGTGGATGACCTAAGGTTTATCAATCTGTGGGAGGCATAGGATGAAGATGGTCTCTCTCAAACAACCCTGCAACCAAATAACTAAGAGTCTCTTGTGTCCCCAACACACCCAATACAATGGTAAATTGTATAGGTGCACTAGTTCGGCGAAGAGATGTTGATACAAGTGCAATATGGATAGTAGATATGGGTATTTGTAATCTGAAAATATAAAAACAGCAAGGTAGCAAGCGATAAAGGTGAGCATAAACGGTATTGCAATGCTAGGAAATAAGGCCTAGGGTTCATACTTTCACTAGTGCAAGTTCTCTCAACAATAATAACATAACTGGATCATATAACTATCCCTCAACATGCAACAAAGAGTCACTCCAAAGTCACTAATAGCGGAGAACAAACGAAGAGATTATTGTAGGGTACAAAACCACCTCAAAGTTATTATTTCTGATCGATCTATTCAAGAGTCCGTAGTAAAATAACACGAAGCTATTCTTTCCGTTCGATCTATCGTAGAGTTCGTACTAGAATAACACCTTAAGACACAAATCAACCAAAACCCTAATGTCACCTAGATACTCCAATCTCACCACAAGTATCCGTGGGTGTGATTATACGATATGCATCACAGAATCTCAGATTCGTCTATTCAAACCAACACAAAGTACTTCAAAGAGTGCCCCAAAGTTTCTATCGGAGAGTCAAGACGAAAACGTGTGCCAACCCCTATGCATAAGTTCACAAGGTCACTGAACCCGCAAGTTGATCACCAAAACATACATCAAGTAAATCACGTGAATATCCCATTGTCACCACAAATAAGCACATGCAAGACATACATCAAGTGTTCTCAAATCCTTAAAGACTCAATCCAATGAGATAACTTCAAAGGGAAAACTCAATCCATTACAAGAGAGTAGAGGGGGAGAAACATCATAAGATCCAACTATAATAGCAAAGCTCGCGATACATAAAGATCGTGCCAAATCAAGAACACGAGAGAGAGAGAGAGATCAAACACATAGCTACTGGTACATACCCTTAGCCCCGAGGGTGAACTACTCCCTCCTCGTCATGGAGAGCGCCGGGATGGTGAAGATGGCTACCGGTGAGGGATCCCCCCTTCGGCAGGGTGCCGGAACAGGGTCCCGATTGGTTTTTGGTGGCTACAGAGGCTTGCGGCAGCGGAATTCTCGATCTAGGTTTCTTTTCGGGGGTTTCTTTATTTATAGGGATTTTTGGCGTCGGGAACAAGTAAGGGGGGTCTCCGAGGCGGCCACGAGGTAGGGGGCGCGCCCAGGGGGGTAGGGCGCGCCCCCACCCTCGTGGTTGCCTTGGGACTCTTCTGGCCCATCTCCGATACTCCACGGGCTTCTTCTGGTCCAAAAATAATCTCCGTGAATTTTTAGGTCAATGGGACTCCGTTTGGTTTTCCTTTTCTGCGATACTCAAAAAACAAGGAAAAAACAGAAGCTGGCACTGGGCTCTAGGTTAATAGGTTAGTCCCAAAAATCATATAAAATAGCATATAAATGCATATAAAACATCCTAGATGGATAATATAATAGCATGGAACAATCAAAAATTATAGATACATTGGAGACGTATCAAGAATCCCCAAGCTTAATTCCTGCTCGTCCTCGAGTAAGTAAATGATAAAAACAGAATTTCTGATGTGGAATGCTACCTATCGTATTTATCAATGTAATTTTCTTTATTGTGGCATGAATGTTCAGATTCGAAAGATTCAAGACAAAAGTTTAATATTGACATAAAAATAATAATACTTCAAGCATACTAACCAAGCAATTATGTGTTCTCAAAATAGCATAGCCAAAGAAAGCTCATCCCTACAAAATCATATACATGAGCTCATCATGCACTATGGGTGGAATAGAATATGATGATGGAGGTTGTGTGGAGAAGACAAAAAAGGAGAAAGTCTCACATAGATGCGGCTAATCAACGAGCTATGGAGATGCCCATCAATTGATGTCAATGTGAGGAGTAGGGATTGCCATGCAACGGATGCACTAGAGCTATAAATGTATGAAAGCTCAACAAAAGAAACTAAGTGGGTGTGCATCCAACTTGCTTGCTCACGAAGACCTAAGGCATTTGAGGAAGCCTATTGTTGGAATATACAAGCCAAGTTTTATAATAAAAAATTTCCACTAGTATATGAAAGTGACAGAATAAGAGACTGTCTATCATGAACATCATGGTGCTACTTTGAAGCACAAGTGTGGAAAAAGCATAGTAGCATTGTCCCTTCTCTCTTTTTCTCTCATTTTTGGGGCCTTCTCTTTTTTTTGGCCTTTCTCTTTTTTTCCTCACACGGGACAATGCTCTAATAATGATGATCATCACACTTCTATTTATTTACAACTCAAGGATTACAACTCGATAATAGAACAAAATATGACTCTATATGAGTGCCTCCGGCGGTGTACCGGGATAATGAATCAAGAGTGACATGTATGAAAAATTATGCACGGTGGCCTTGTCACAAATACGATGTCAACTACATGATCATGCAAGGCAATATGACAATGATGAAGTGTGTCATAATAAACGGAACAGTGGAAAGTTGCATGGCAATATATCTCGGAATGGCTATGGAAATGCCATAGTAGGTAGGTGTCGGTGTCAAAACCGGCGGATCTCGGGTAGGGGGTCCCGAACTATGCGTCTAAGGTCGATGGTAATAGGAGACGGGGGACACAATGTTTACCCAGGTTCAGGCCCTATCTATGGAGGTAATACCCTACTTCCTGCTTGATTGATCTTGATGAATATGAGTATTACAAAAGTTGATCTACCACGAGATCATAATGGCTAAAACCCTAGAAGTCTAGCCTGTATGACTGTATCCGTTTCCGGACTAAGCCCTCCGGTTTATATAGACACTGGAGGGGACTAGGGTTGTACAAAGTCAGTTACAGAGAAAGGAATCTTCATATTTGGTCGCCAAGCTTGCCTTCCAGGCCAAGGACAGTCCCATCCGGACACAGGAGAGAGTCTTTGGTCTTGTATCTTCACAGCCCATTAGTCCGGCCTATGTCCAACAGGCCGGACGCCTGAGGACCCCTTAGTCCAGGTCTCCCTCAGTAGCCCCTGAACCAGGCTCGACGAGGTGTCCGGCGTGTAGATTGTCTTTGGCATTGCAAGGCGGGTTCTCCTTTCCGAATACTCCAAGATAGTCTTCGGACGCAACGATCGTGTCCGGATCTGCAACACAAGTACCACACACATAGCCGTAGAGAGTATAATATTTCACGAGTCCCATCCGCTGACAACTTTTCGCAAGATGACATCACATCTGCCCGGTCATTATTTCGAACCATTTTCGTTTGTCGTTCCGCATTTCGAGATGTGGTTTCCATTGGCACGTTGATAGAGGCGGGGTGTCCCAATCTTTTGATGAGATGATAACTATCGATTTGATGGAGACGACTTTGATGATCCGACTACAAACGTGCAACAACATTGCGCCCTAGCAATCGCTAAACCAATCTCCTAAGGTTATTGGCCACGCTGGAGCACGATCAACCTGACCACGAAGGTCTATTCGTGCAAGCAATCGAAGAACAAGCAAGAATATGATAAAAGCAATCTGAATATTGTGAATATGTATGAAGTATTGATAAAGGTGGGGATCCGTAAGCAGTCTTGGTCTGGTCGTTGGACACAAACGAAGTACATGAAGTTGCAATGGCTAACTTTTAACTAAACAAATCCCAAGCAAAAATCTACTAGATGGATCTACTTGTATAGGAGCAAGGGGTGGCAGCCAAGGAGGTGGGAGGATAGGCATCCTAAAACTAACCGTAGGTCATACAAGGCTCATGGGCCCAAGTGGAGGTGATGAAACACCTTTGGACTTGTTGTTTGACTCGGATTCTGCTGCAGCGTCAGATTGTTTCGTCCATATCTCAATGCTTCGGACGAATTTAAAGGTGAATCCAATTGGGTTGGAAAGAGAACGAAATCTACTTTCCAACAAAAAAAAGAATCACCCAATTCAAAGTCCGTATGAAAAATTTGTTGGCGTTTTGACTCAGGTATGTCTGTGCAGTCCGAATCTGAATCCAGAACGTGAGAGACTTGGATTTTGTCTTCTCTTGGCCCAAAAGTGACATGAGAGGACTTTTTGAACAGAAGCTAAACTTCTCCTTTTCCCCTATCTTCATATGTGGATTGTACAAATGTCCCATACACCTGCAATTAGACAAAACACAAAAGTGTGTGAAGTATTTTTGTTCTCGATAACATAAATAGATTATTGAATAGTTTGCACTAGCAATCACCTGACAAATATGCATGTATGCAATATTTTTGGTCGTATCCAAGGTAGTCATGTCCTCATCATCCTCCCCTTCTTGAAAAGAAAGCCGTCCTTGGCGTTGCTTAATCTGAAATGTGGCTAACAAAAGAGACAAGGTATACATGTTGTATATGTATATGTCATCCATTTTTACTTCCCGTGGATTTTGCACATATGACACATGTATACATGAGTAACTTTTATAGTTAATAAAATATAAAGCCAAAATATTATCACAAGAAGTAGAAGGCATGAAAGTATTGCAACTCAGTTTGCACATATAAGTGAAGCTCTTATTCATATGAAAAGATTGACAATATTCATCATTAAACCATCCCAACATTGGTGAATAAACCTTACTTGCATCAAATTTACATGCTACAACATTCTTAAATAAGCAAACATGCAATAAGTCATTTGACGGAATCATCACCAAGATTAGAGGTCATATCAAAATGATTAAACATTGGTTCTTTTGCATCAATAAATAATTCATTGGGTGCACTCAAAATTGTTGGTATTTCAGTTGTTTGATCACATGACGCATTCATGACAGTAACATGATTCTCTAAAATAGGTGATGCGCTCAAATCAACAGGTAACTCAACACATGATGTGTTCAAGTTAACTAGGCATGCATCATTCTCATGTGAAGTTATATCATCAATACCTTTACAGTTACCTTGTCGCAAAGATGTAGCTGATGTAGGTACGGATGATGGCAATGTACCATACTCTTGAGATGATGTCGCGCTCACAGTCTGAGGTGTGGTTGCTCTAATAGGTGCAACGGTGGAGGAACCAAGCGGTGGTGGTGAGCATGAACTAGAATAGTAGTAGTTGTAGTCACCCAATGCATCCTCCTGTAACTGTCTCTCAAAGGTACAAGCACGAACATACGTACCAGTAATGCAACGAGGAATATACTGAAATCGTGCCTGAATATCATGGTTCAAACCACCAAAAAATCTATTCATTGTATCATCTCAGATTCTTCTATGTCACAATGATGCATATAAGATTTGAACTCTTGGTAGTAAGCATGAACAGTGTTGTTGCCTTGTTTAAATTGTTCAAATTTGCGAAGCAATTCACGACGATAGTAAGGAGGGAAAAATTGTTGCCTCATTACATCTTTCAAATCTTTCCAAGTTGTGGGTTGGTTATCAATGTTTTTCTTACAATGCACACTCCACCAAACAGAAGCAAAACCAGTAAATGCTCTAGTGGCAGCTCGTACTCGCTCAAGTTCAGAAAAGTCATGGTGACTAAAAACTTGTTCTACTTCAAGCTCTCAATCTAGATAAATAGCAGAATTAAATCTACCCTCAAATGACGATAAAGAGATAACCTGACTATGTGCTTGTGTGTTTTGTCCAAACTCTCGTGATGGTGAAGATGTGTTCGTCGTCCAAGAAATTCTATCTCCGGAACCTGTCATGATTAGTAGAAACAAGAAACAAAATTCAAGAATAATGTTCCTATGAACTACTAGGATGTGATTGTAAAATGCTCACAGTAAAGCAAATATCAATATCTTACAAGTTCTTACCATGCGGCAGGTGGTGACAGGCAACCAGCGGTGTCAAATAACTCCGAAAATTGTGTAAAGCGATTGCCAAGGGAATGTACATATACACGGTGTAGAAATATGTAGAGCTGGGTTGGCTATATATGGTAGCAAAATATTAGCAATAATCAATTCAGAGATGCAATGTTGAATAAATGCTCAATATTGTGCTGGTCCTAGGCTAGACTGGACTAGAGACGCGAGCCTAGAACACTAATGAGGTCACGACGTAGCACAACTAGCATCAATGAAGGATACTAAGTAGCTCTGGACAGCAAGATATAAGTGAAGATCACAACGGCAGTAAAGATAATGATGAAAAACAACTGCCAAGCAGGATATACAACAACTTTCTCCCCAACTTTTCCCGGGAAAAGTTTGTGCTAATTTTCTAATAATTCTTCTCAAAATGCCACTAACTCAAGCTTTCGAACGCAAAAAGAATCACTCAATTCCTAGTTTATATGAGGAGTCAAAAAATTCTGAAACTGGCTTGAAAAACTGAAACAAGTTGTGTTCGCGAACTTCGGAGGGCAAAAACACCTATTTAGAAGCCGATTTTTAGGTGTCAAATACTGAACTAGCTTCTGCAACTATTTAGATGCGGCTCGTCGCTAGCTTTTATTTGAGTACTCGTGGAGCCAAAACGTACTTCGTATGAGGAAGTTACGCCTGTTTTACTGATCAGTGCAAAAACAGATTGCAATCCGAATTCAACTACGAGATTGAGTCTAGATAGATTCAAAATTTGTTTTTTTTTTCTTCTCTCTTTTTTTTGCTCACACTTTTTTTTCTTTTTCTTTTTCTTTTTTTTTCTCTAACTTTTTTTTACTTTTATTCTCTGTCTTTTTTTTTCTCTCTCCCTCTTTTCAAAACAAACTAGATAAGATGCGGATTGGATCAAGCGAAGATGTGAACGACCTCAACTATGATTGTGACAATGAACAATGGGTAGCACGTGGTGGAAATTGATGGATGGGATGGTGGACAGCGGAAAGGATAATGATGCAGCGGCGATGTGACTAATGTGAACAGAACTCGAAACTCTAAACGAACTAGACACTAAGACCAGCAACTCGACACGACGATGCAACCGATAATTCAATAATGCAAACAATGAAAAGAGAATTGCAAAGGCTCAGACTGGCTAGGACAAAGGATGAATAGATCTAACTTTTTATGTGGCTTTCTTGGTCAATAGGTAAGAAAATAAATCTAATCTTGGGATAACTGGAAATTCTCACCGAGCAACCTGAAACTGATACCACTTGATAGAGGCGGGGTGTCCCGATCTTTCGATGAGATGATAACTATCGATTTGATGGAGACGACTTTGACGATCCGACTACAAACGTGCAACGACGTTGCGCCTTAGCAATCGCTAAACCAATCTCCTGAGGTTATTGACCACATCGGAGCACGATCAACTTGACCACGAAGGTCTATTCCTGCAAGCAATCGAAGAACAAGCAAGAATATGATAAAAGCAATCTGAATATTGCGAATGTGTATGAAGTATTGATAAAGGTGGGGATCCGTAAGCGGTCTTGGTCTGGTCGTTGGACACAAACGAAGTACACGAAGTTGCAATGACTAACTTTTAACTAAACAAATCCCAAGCAAAAATCTACTAGATGGATCTACTTATATAGGAGAAAGGGGTGGCGGCCCAGGAGGTGGGAGGACGTCCCAAGGCATCCTAAAACTAACCCTATGTCATACAAGGCTCATGGGCCCAAGTGGAGGTGATGCAACACCTTTGGACTTGTTGTTTGACTCGGATTCTGTTGCAGCTTCAGATTGTTTCGTCCATATCTCGACGCTCCGAACGAATTTAAAGGTGAATCCAATTGGGTGGGAAAGAGAATGAAATCTACTTTCCAACAAAAAAATAATCACCCAATTCATAGTCCGTATGAAAAAGTTGTTGGTGTTTTGACTCAGGTATGTCTGTGTAGTCCGAATCTGAATCCAGAACGTGAGAGACTTGGAGTTTGTCTTCTCTTGGCCCAAAAGTGACGTGAGAGGACTTTTTGAACAGAACCTAAACTTCTCCTTTTCCCCTATCTTCATATGTGAATTGTACAAATGTCCCATACACCTGCAATTAGACAAAACACAAAAGCGTGTGAAGTATTTTTGTTCCGGATAACATAAATAGATTATTGAATAGTTTGCACTAGAAATCACCTGACAAATATGCATGTATGCAATACTTTTGGTCATATCCAAGGTAGTCATGTCCTCATCACACGTCTTGTCAAAGCAGAGATCGTGTCCCCTTATTGCGGGATTCTCATCAATACGGGTGTGGGTAATCCAACCGTGTCGTTTGCACAACCCTTGGGAATAGGCGAGTTTTAGGCGAGTGGGGAGGCGTCCCATTTTCACTACCTTTATAAGGGGATAAATTCCCCTTCTTCACCCACGCCTTCTTTCTTCATCGACCCTTCCATTCTCGAGCTCCAGCGCCCAAGTTCTCGTCTTTTCCACTCCGAGCAAGCTCTCAACCATGTCCGGATCCGGAGGTCAAGGCAAGTGGATGGTTTCCTCCGTCAAGGAGAAGTACATCACCCAGCTTCGGGCGGCCGAGTATCTGGCGAAAGGAATCACCCACCGTCTGCCAACCAAGGGTCAAATCATCCCCACCCCGAAGCCTACTGAGAGGGTGGTCTTCCTTCCTCACTTCGTCCGCGGGTTAGGGTTTCCACTCCACCCTTTCGTCCGCGGACTGATATTCTATTACGGGCTAGATTTCCATGATATGGACCCAAACTCCTTCCTCAACATCTCGGCATTCATCATCGTGTGCGAGGCTTTCCGCCGCATCCATCCCCACTTCGGATTATGGCTCAAGATCTTCAACGTGAAGCCGAAGGTGGTGGATGGTCAGCACGCGGAGTGCGGAGGCGCCATGGTGAGAAAGATGCCCAAGGTCACATGGCCCACAGACACCTTTGTGGAGACTGTCAAAGAGTGGCAGAAGGAGTGGTTCTACATCACTGAGCCACGCGGTGCCACTTGGATGGCGGCTCCCGAATTCAAGGCCGGAGCCCCAATGCGGCTCACCTCCTGGATGGAGAAGGGCCCCAACTGGTCTTCGTCAGACGAGCTGATAGCGCTGCAAACGCACATTCAGAGCATGGTAGATAAAAACATCAAGCTCGACGACGTGATCCAGGTGATGCTGATTCGCCGGATCCTCCCTGCCAAAGCTGAAGCTTTCCTTTATGGGAATTCGATCCAGAGAAGCACCAGACACTGGAGAGGCTCTTCGGAACTACTCACGAAGATGCCTGGAAGTTGCTCTTCAAGGGCAACAAGAAGCCGCCGGTTATGGATTCGGACCGCGGGCACAATCATACCCATCCCGCTAGTGCGGTAAGTCCCTCACCTCTCAAGGCGTGCCCTCTACTTGCTTGTCCAAGGAGGATGTTTAACTTTTACTATATTATTTCAGGTATGGATGAAGAGAGCGGAGCGGATCCAGTGTTCGGCTCCGCTGCCCGAAGAGCCAATCATCCCTCTCTTGGTGAAAATGCTGGTTCTGGTGCCCTATCAGCCGCCGGAGGAGAAGGCCAAGAAGAAGGCCAAGGGGGCCAAAGGTGGTCCCTGTTGCAAGGGTGCTTCGGACGTGACGTCCGAAGACGAAGAGACTCGTTCCTCCGCCGCTGAGGACGATGACGAAGAGGAAGAGGAGAACAACCCTCCCCCTGACGGGGGAAAGAGGAAGAGGGCGGCCTCCATTAACCTGGAGGCGGAGACGTCCAAGAAGGGGAAGGGCTCCCTTGCGGATAACTCCGCGTGGGATGTCGACAGCAGTCCGAAGCGACGCCCCGAACCAAGCCCCTAGCCGCATCGTAAGTGCTAAAACTCGTACATGTCCGTATATCCAGCCTCTCCTCCTCATCGTATTGACATGGTTATTTATGCTTATTGCAGTCCGGCCCATGACAGCTCCCAGCGATCCTCATCAAGGGGTTCGTTGGATTCAAAGGCGATGGCCAGTGAGTCACCGTCGGCCGCTCACTCTCCCAAGGCCAAGGGTGACACCGAGGTGCTGTCCCGAAGGACTTTCCCATGCCGGGGAGAGGCTCAGGAGGCGCCAGAAGGCAAAGCCTCCATCCCCGGACACCAGGGGGAGCGAATTCCCATGGAGACTGGCAGTGAGGGCTGTATTCGGTTTGGCCCTCAGCCGAATATGATTCCGGAGACCAATACGGCTCCGGAATCCGGTGTGCAACCTCCTTAGAAAGAAGGGGGTATGCCCATTCCGCAGGTGACCCCTGTCCAACCAGGGGCACCGGATAATCTGCTGGAAGCGCTACGAGGCGCTTCCATTGTGGATGAGAACCGTATCCTTATGGGTACGGTGATTGAGAGGTTCAGTCCGCCAAGAGCGGATTAACCGAAGCCTGCAGCAGTCTACTGACAGGTTTTGAGGTAAGTGACGCAAAGAAGAGAAAATCCCCATGTAGACAGTAGCCCCTGAGACGTTGTCCGGTGTTCGGAAAGGAAGGCCGGACGGGGGATCAATCCATTATTGTAGGAGATTGACTAAATATGTCTTTTATGAATAAGCAGGCATTGCTGCTGGCCGCGGCCTCACACACTGCTGAAGTCTCCGGACTGAAGCAAAGACTGGAGCAGGCTGGGGAGGAGCTCGGCCAGATGAGGAGGCAGCTCCAAGAGAAACAAGGTATGTAATGACTCACTGTATATTCGGAAAGCATAAGTGATGTATACTGACTGTAGTGCCCTGATCTATGTAGGGGCGGCGTTCGAGGTCGAGGCCCTTAAGAAGGCACTTGCCGAGGCCGAGGAGAAAGCCACTAAGGAGCAAGTCTCCCACAAAAAGCACGAGACCCGACTCAATGAGGTCCAGCAAGAGCTGCAGGATGCTGTAAAAAGGTGCGAGACCTTGGAGCGCGATGCTTCGGCTCAAGAGACCGAACTCACCAAGGCACGCCGAAGCGCAAAGGCTTTCCGGGTTGAAGCCCAGGGCGCCCTCCAGGAGATCCAGGAGGCCAGGAAGATCGTGGCGGGTAAGGGGTTTAGTATGCAACGCAAGTATATGAAGAAGAAGTATCTTTTTCTAACCCAGATTTGGAGTTCTCCAGGGGCTTTTGTGGATCTGCCGCGCAGTGTGTTTGACGCTGCGGAGTTCTTCCGAGTTGAACAAGGGAGCTCAACGAAGAAGCTGTTCTGGTCACAATATCTTGCGCCAGAACATCCAGTTCCCTTTAGCGACCAGCTAAAGCAGCTGGTCGAGCTGCATAGGGTGGCCGAACTGGCCATGAAGGATCTAATAATCCGGCAGTGGCCTACCGAAGCTATACCCAGCAGCTACTTCGGCCTCGTGAAGCGGCTGGTGAGTGCCTGCCCTTGGCTGGACGTCGTCAAGCGATCAGTCTGCATCGAGGGAACGCGGATGGCCTTCGCACGAGTCAAGGTGTGGTGGGCGAAGATGGTCGCCAAGCTTGTGACCGAGGGGTCGCCCGAGGGCAAGGAGCACACCCGAGCGGTATTTTGGAGACGTCCTGAAGGGGACTCGAATTGTAGCGACGCAGTGTTCGCAAGACACTATCTTTGAATGAATATATTCAAGTTGTATGTGCCTTGTATGATAAAACAAAGTTGTTATGTAATATAATTTATGTTATGTTTAAACAATTTTACCTCCTGCGCGTCCGTTTTGTATGAAATTTGAGAGTTGGCCAGTCGTCGGCTTCTGCCCCCACGTAGGTAGTACGGGGGTGTTCGGGATGGAATCAAAACACTCTTGATCCAATTGTTTGGTCCTTGAAGGAGGTGTTTAGCGCAACAAACCAGGCAATCAGACTATGCGGCTTTAGCACTCTCACTTAGCCATAGGAGTTTAACAATAAAAATGTAGGCGCAGCCCCTAGTATCCGAACTAGAATGCTATAGGCACCTGACCGGGTAAGTACCGATCCTTCGCGTAATGTGGAAAAAATCTCTATCGATTTGAAACCTCCGAAGAGCTGACCGGCTCTCGCCGCATCATGACAGTCGGTTTTTGGCTTTCTCTACTAAGGTGCTCCTTCAGGTAAACCAGGGCACAATCGCAGTAGTGCTCCCTTTACTACCTTAGCCGATATAGCGGAACGTAAGGTAGCAAGCACAGGAGCCGGGCAACCCAACTATTGATCAAAGACATGATTGGGAGCCAATGCATATAGTGCTAAATTCGTGGTGCCGAACTATACTGTGAAAAGTGTTCGGACTTTGTTGCCATAGTGCAGGGCGCTATGAAGCCCCTGGCAAATTGAAGCGTACCATAGTGTACAGGTGCTATCTGATAAGCTTATTAATAGTAAAAAAAGAAAAATAGAAAAGGAGTAAAAGCAATAAGCAGGGGCCCTAAAGTTTGGGCCGCAAACTGTTTCCATTATGATTTGATTAATACATCAAAGCGCATTGATACAAGTAGTGTCATAAGAAACGGGCTATTTGACATGCCACAACCAAGGGAGAGCTGTGTGTGGGACCCTGGAGACAAGTAGAGTGGTTGTTTAAGAAACCACTTAGAAATTCCCCTCTACGTCCAAGCTGACTGCCGGCTTGGTGTATTTGTCCTTTGAAAGGACCTGCGATCAAGTCGTCAGGGAAGGCCTCTGGAAAAGAAACCTGAAAAGCAGAAAAGAAACAGGGAAAGTATATGTGTCCGGGAGCGGTCAAGCCATGTTGTGGATCACAAGCTAGTTATGCCTCCGCCTGTCCCCATGGTATTTTGAGTGCGTATTTATGTACGCACGGTGCAAATGCCGCTACTTCATTGGGACTGGGATGGAGGCCAAATTGCTAGTCGAGCTCTTGACAAGCCGGGTTGTCATGCTGCAGAGTAGTCCGGACCCTCTTGATAGTGTCCGGGGGCTCGGCCGCCGAATTAAGGCCTTGCTTGAAAAGGCCGCTCTGTACTTATGCTGCTAGGGCAGCGGTGTGCTCCTCGGTACGGAGGGAGCGTTCCATATTTCCATTAACTGTTATGATGCCGCGTGGTCCAGGCATTTTGAGCTTAAGGTAAGCATAATGAGGGACCACATGGAATCGAGCGAATGCGGTTCGTCCGAGCAGTGCGTGGCAGGCGCTGCGAAAAGGGACAATATCAAAGATTAGCTCTTCGCTTCGGAAGTTGTCCGGAGATCCGAAGACAACCACTAGCGTAATTGAGCCCGAACAACGGGCCTCTACACCTGGTATGACTCCTTTAAAGGTAGTCTTTATGGGCTTGATCCGTGATGGGTTAATGCCCATTTTGTGCACTGTATCCTGATAGAGCAGGTTCAGACTGCTGTACCCGTCCATAAGGACTCGCGTCAGGTGGAATCCGTCAACTATTGGGTCAAGGACCAATGCGGCTGAACCGCCATGAAGGATACTGGTCGGATGATCCCGTCGATCAAAAGTGATCGGGCATGACGACCATGGATTAAATTTTGGGGCGACCGGCTCTATCGCATAGACATCCCTGAGCGCGCGCTTCCGCTCCCTCTTGGGGATGTGTGTAGCATATATCATGTTCACCATTTTGACCTGGGGGGACTTCTTTTGTCCCCCTGTGTTCGGTTGCCGGGGCTCCTCGTCATCGTCCTTGCTTTGCGATCCCTTTTCTTTGTTCTCGTCGTTTAACTTGCCGGCCTGTTTAAAGACCCAACAATCTCTGTTGGTATGATTGGCTGGTTTGTCTGGGGTGCCATGGATCTGGCACGGACGGTCGAGGATGCAGTCCAGGCTGGATGGTCCCTGATTGTTTCTTTTATATGGCTTCTTCCGCTGACCGGACTTGGAGTCACTGAATCCGGCGTTGACTGTCGTGTCATCAGTGTTGTCACCATTGCTTTGGCCTTTATGTCTGTTGTGTTGGAGCTTGCTGTTGCTATTTTCGACCTCGAGGGTGCCCGTTTCGCTCTCTGTGTTCTTGCTATGGGCCAGCCAGCTATCCTCACCCGCACAAAAGCGGGTCATGAGTGTCGTGAGGGCTGCCATGGACTTCGGCTTTTCCTGGCCGAGGTGACAGGCGAGCCATTCATCACGGATGCTATGTTTAAAGGCCGCTAGGGCTTCGGCATCCGGACAGTCGATGATCTGGTTCTTTTTAGTTAGGAACCTAGTCCAGAATTTCCTGGCTGACTCTCCAGGCTATTGAACTATGTGACTTAAGTCATCGGCGTCTGGTGGCCGGACATATGTACCTTGGAAGTTGTCAAGGAAGGCTTCTTCCAAGTCCTCCCAGCTGCCAATAGAATTTTCAGGCAGACTATTTAACCAGTGCCGAGCTGGCCCTTTGAGTTTTAGTGGGAGGTATTTGATGGCGTGAAGATCATCTCCGCGGGCCATATGGATGTGGAGAATAAAATCCTCAATCCATACCGCGGGATCGGTTGTTCCATCGTATGATTTGATGTTTACGGGTTTAAACCCTTCTGGGAATTCATGATCCATTACTTTGTCAGTGAAGCAGAGAGGGTGTGCGGCGCCTCTATATCGGGCCACATCGCGACGTAGCTCCGATGGAGTCCGTCTGCGGTTTTCGGCGCGGGCGTGACTAGGTTTGTCACGTCCGAATAGGTAGCCATCATCGCGTGTCAAAGCATGTCCTCGCAATCCATAGATCGATCTTGTGTGTCCTGTTCTACTATCCAGGTCCTGCCGAAGGTCATATGTGTAACCCTGAGCTGTTTTGTCCCTGCCTTTATGGCAAGGTAAGGTGTTCTGGTGTTCGGCTTGAGTTGCCACTTTATCCAGACCGCGTGGTGGTCGGTCAGCCGCATTGCACGATGATGGTACGGGCTCTGGCGCCTCGTCATCGAACTAAGGTAGCAATTTGCGCTTCGGGTAACTTTTGGCTGGGCGCTTAAGGCCGTAATCTTCGACTGTCAGGACATCAGTCCATCTATCGTTGAGCAGATCTTGATCAGCTTGAAGCTGCTGCAGCTTCTTTTTCAGGCTCCTCGCAGTGGCTATTAGCTGGCGCTTAAAGCGCTCTTGCTTGAGAGGTTCCTCCGGCACGATGAAATCCTCGTTGCCAAGGCTCACCTCATCCTTGGAGGGTAGAAGATAAGTGCTGCCCTCCGAGTTGTCATCTATAGTTGTTCGGCCGTTAGTTCCTAGGGATCTTCTCTGTCTTCGGCACCCTCCGAAGTGTGATCGTCTCCTGTGTCGGTGTTGCTGTCCTTGCTGTGGCGGGATTTAGAGCGGCGCCGCTGACGCCGGCACTTTGGTTGTGTCTTGGGAGGCTCGTCCTCGGCTGGCTTTTCCTTGTCCTCGCCGTTATTCTCTTTGGGTGTATCCACCATGTATACATCGTACGAAGAAGTGGCCGTCCAGCGTCCGGTAAACGGCGGGTTTTGGCCGTGCTCCTCATCTGCATCGTCGTCCATACTGTCGATGTCCTCGGAGCCGTAATCGAGCATGTCGGTTAAGTCCTCGACAGTGGCTATGTAGTGGGTGGCGGGAGGGAAGCGAAATTCCCCGCTATCAGCCTCTAGTTCAAACGGGACATAGTTCGGCTGTGAGCCCTCCGCTAAGGATAGATTTCTTAATGAGTTTAACACATCCCCTAAAGGCGAGTGCCGGAAGATATCTGCAGCGCTGAATTCGAAGATCGATAACTGATCAAGCTCGGCGTCCACGGACGCACATGGTTCGGAGCTTATAGCCGGAAATGAGTCCGGAGTTCCGGTGACACAGATATCACATGAGGTTAAGTCTATGTGCGGCTCCAACGCCGCGGAATCTGTGGCCTCCGTGGCGGGGTTGAGCTTCCCGTCCTCGGATGGCGCGGTCTGCTCTGGATCTAAGGCCAGAGCGGTTACACGTGCAATTTCCTGAGTATGGTCCGATGACAGATTTAAATCATGTTCATCGTAGGGATAGGGAGCGGCTGTTGTCGTCTCGAATCCGTTGAAGATCAAGTCTCCGCGGATGTCCGCGACATAGTTCAAGCTCCCAAATCTGACCTGATGGCCAGGGGCGTAGCTGTCAATCTGCTCCAGATGGCCAAGCGAGTTGGCCCGTAGTGCGAAGCCGCTGAACACGAAGATCTGTCCGGGGAGGAAGGTTTCCCCTTGGACAGCATCGTTGTTGATGTTTGTAGAAGCCATCGAACCTTTTGGGGATGGCACAGTGGACTCTCAATGAAAGCACCAATGTCGGTGTCAAAATCGGCGGATCTCGGGTAGGGGGTCCCGAACTGTGTATCTAAGGTCGATGGTAACAGGAGACGGGGGACACAATGTTTACCCAAGTTCGGGCCCTCTCTATGGAGGTAATACCCTACTTCCTGCTTGATTGATCTTGATGAATATGAGTATTACAAGAGTCGATCTACCATGAGATTGTAATGGCTAAAACCCTAGAAGTCTAGCTTGTATGACTGTATCCGTTTCCGTACTAAGCCCTCCGGTTTATATAGACACCGGAGGGGACTAGGGTTGTACAAAGTCGGTTACAGAGAAAGGAATCTTCATATTTGGTCGCCAAGCTTGCCTTCCACGCCAAGGAGAGTCCCATCCGGACACGGGAGAGAGTCTTTGGTCTTGTATCTTCACAGCCCATTAGTCCGGCCTATGTCCAACAGGCCGGACGCCCGAGGACCCCTTAGTCCAGGACTCCCTCAGTAGGTATGGTGGCTGTTTTGAGGAAGATATAATGAGGTTTATGTGTGATAGAGCGTATCGTATCACGGGGTTTGGATGCACCGGCGAAGTTTTCACCAACTCTCAAGGTGAGAAAGGGCAATGCACGGTACCGAAGAGGTTAGCAATGATGGAAGGGTGAGAGTGCGTATAATCCATGGACTCAACATTAGTCATAAATAACTCACATACTTATTAAAAAATCTACAGGTCATCAAAACCAAGCACTACGCACATGCTCCTAGGGGGATAGACTGGTAGGAAAATACCATCGCTCGTCCCCGACCGCCACTCATAAGGAAGGCAATCAAAGAACATCTCATGCTTCAAATTTGTCACACAAGGGTTACCATATGTGCATGCTACGGGACTTGCAAACCTCAACACAAGTATTTCTCAATTTCACAATTGCTCGACTAGCACGACTCTAATATCACCATCTTTATATCTCAAAACAATTATCAAGTATCAAACTTCTCATAGTATTCAATGCATGCTATATGAAAGTTTTTATTATACCCATCTTAGATGCCTGTCATATTAGGACTAGCTTCATAACCAAAGCAAATTACCATGTTGTTTAGGACTCTCAAAATAATATAAGTAAATCATGAGAGTTCATCTATTTCTTCAAAATAAAACCACTGTCGTGCTCTAAAAGGATATAAGTGAAGCACTAGAGCAAATGACAAACTACTCCGAAAGATATAAGTGAAGATCAATGAGTAGTCGAATAATTATGTAACTATGTGAAGACTCTCTAATATTTAAGAATTTCATATCTTGGTATATTATTCAAACAGAAAGAAAAACAAAATAAAATAAAATGACGCTCCAAGCAAAACACATATCATGTGGTGAATAAAAATATAGCTCCAAGTAAAGTTACCGATGAACGAAGACGAAGACGAAAGAGGGGATTCCTTCCGGGGCATCCCCAAGCTTAGGCTCTTAGTTGTCCTTGAATATTACCTTAGGGTGCCTTGGCCATCCCCAAGCTTAGGCTCTTGTCACTCCCTATTCCATAGTCCATCGAATCTTTACCCAAAACTTGAAAACTTCACAACACAAAACTTAACAGAAAACTCCTAAGCTCCGGTAGTATAAGAAAATAAAACCACCACTTAGGTACTGTTGTGAAGTCATTATAAATTCGTATTGGTGTAATATATATTGTATTCCAACTTCTCTATGGTTCATACCCTCCGATATTACTCATAGATTCATCAAAATAAGCAAACAACACATAGAAAACAGAAATTGTCAAAAACAGAACAATCTGTAGTAATATGATTTGTTCGAATACTTATGGAACTCCAAAACTTTTGAAAAACTAGGACAACCTGGATAATTTGTATATTGATCTTCTTCAAAAATAATTAGCATTTTATCATGTTCTGGTGAATTTTAACAATTATTTCCGTGAGCACAAAGTTTCTGTCTTTTTCAGCAAGATCAAACAACTATCACCCAAGAAGATCCTATTGGTTCAGCTTGGCACAAACACTAATTAAAACATAAAACCACATCTAACCAGAGGCTAGATAGATTATTTATTATTAAACAGGAGCAAATAGCAAAGAACAAAAATAAAATTGGGTTGCCTCCCAACAAGCGTTATCTTTTAACGCCCCTAGCTAGGCATGATGATTTCAATTATGCTCACATAAAAGATAAGAATTGAAAC
Source organism: Aegilops umbellulata (assembly GCA_032464435.1). Taxonomy (NCBI): domain Eukaryota; kingdom Viridiplantae; phylum Streptophyta; class Magnoliopsida; order Poales; family Poaceae; genus Aegilops; species Aegilops umbellulata. The sequence goes on from CP136057.1 coordinate 295,113,281, forward strand.
ATAAAGAGAGCATCTTGAAGAATATGACTAGCACATTTAAGTCCAACCCACTTCCTATGCATAGGGATTTTGTGAGCAAACAACTTATGGGAACAATAATCAACTAGCATAGGAAGGCAAAACAAGCATAACTTCAAGATTTTAAGCACATAGAGAGGAAACTTGATATTATGCAATTCCTACAAGCATATATTCCTCCCTCATAATAATTTTCAGTAGCATCATGAATGAATTCAACAATATAACTATCACATAAAGTATTCTTTTCAAGAGCCACAAGCATAGAATTTTTTATTACTCTCCACATAAGCAAATTTCTTCTCATGAATAGAAGTGGGAGCAAACTCAACAAAATAACTATCATGTGAGGCATAATCCAATTGAAAATTAAAATCAAGATGGCAAGTTTCATGGTTACCATTATTCTTAATAGTATAAAAGTCATCACAATAATCATCATAAATAGCAACTTTTTTCTCATAATCAATTGGAACCTCTTCCGAAATAGTGGATTCATCACTAAATAAAGTCATGACCTCTCCAAATCCACTTTCATAATTATCACAATAATATTCAACATCCTTCAAAATAGTGGGATCATTACTTCATAAAGTTGACACTCTTCCAAACCCACTTTCATTAATATAATCGTCATAAATAGGAGGCATGTTGTCATAATAATAAATTTGCTCATCAAAACTTGGGGGACAAAAAATATCATCTTCATCAAACATAGCATCCCCAAGCTTGTGGCTTTGCATATCATTAGCATCATCAATATTCAAGGAATTCATACTAACAACATTGCAATCATGCTCATCATTCAAATATTTAGTGCCAAACATTTTAATGCATTCTTCTTCTAACACTTGAGCACAATTTTCCTTTCCATCATTTTCACGAAAGATATTAAAAAGATGAAGCATATGAGGCACCCTCAATTCCATTTTTTGTAGTTTTCTTTTATAAACTAAACTAGTGATAAAACAAGAAACTAAAATATTCGATTGCAAGATATAAAGATATACCTTCGAGCACTAACCTCCCCGGCAACGGCGCCAGAAATTACTTAGTTGACGGGGTGTTAGTGCCGCTTACCTAGCCTCCCCGGCAACGGCGCCAGAAATTAGCTTGATGTCTACTACACAACCTTCTTCTTGTAGACATTGTTGGGCCTCTAAGTGCAGAGGTTTGTAGGACAGTAGCAAATTTCCCTCAAGTGGATTACCTAAGGTTTATCAATCCGTGGGAGGCGTAGGATGAAGATGGTCTCTCTCAAACAACCCTGCAATGAAATAACAAAGAGTCTCTTGTGTGCCCAACACACCCAATATAATGGTAAATTGTATAGGTGCACTAGTTCGGCGAAGAGATGGTGATACAAGTGCAATATGGATAGTAGATATGGGTATTTGTAATCTGAAAATATAAAAACAGAAAGGTAGCAAGCGATAAAGGTGAGCGTAAACGGTATTGCAATGCTAGGAAATAAGGCCTGGGGTTCATACTTTCACTAGTGCAAGTTCTCTCAACAATAATAACATAACTGGATCATACAATATGCATCACACAATCTCAGATTCATCTATTCAAACCAACACAAAGTACTTCAAAGAGTGCCCCAAAGTTTCTACCGGAGAGTCAAGACGAAAACGTGTGCCAACCCCTACGCATAAGTTCACAAGGTCACTGAACCCGCAAGTTGATCACCAAAACATACATCAAGTAAATCACATGAATATCCCATTGTCACCACAGATAAGCACATGCAAGACATACATCAAGTGTTCTAAAATCCTTAAAGACTCAATCCGATAAGATAACTTCAAAGGGAAAACTCAATCCATTACAAGAGAGTAGAGGGGGAGAAACATCATAAGATCCAACTATAATAGCAAAGCTCGCGATACATAAAGATCGTGCCAAATCAAGAACACGAGAGAGAGAGAGATCAAACACATAGCTACTGGTACATACCCTCAGCCCCGAGGGTGAACTAATCCCTCCTCGTCATGGAGAGAGCCGGGATGATGAAGATGGCCACCGGTGAGGGATCCCCCCCTCCGGCAGGGTGTCGGAATAGGGTCCCGATTGGTTTTTGGTGGCTACAGAGGCTTGCGGTGGCGAAACTCCCAATCTAGGTTTCTTTTCGGGGGTTTCTGTATCTATAGGGATTTTTGGCATCGGGAACAAGTCAGGGGGGTCTCCGAGGTGGCCACGAGGTAGGGGGGCGCGCCCCCACCCTCGTGGGTGCCTCGGGACTCTTCTGGCCCATCTTCGATACTCCGTGGGCTTCTTCTGGTCCAAAGATAATCTCCGTGAATTTTTAGGTCAATTGGACTCCGTTTGGTTTTCCTTTTCTGCGATACTCAAAAAACAAGGAAAAAACAAAAACTGGCACTAGGCTCTAGGTTAATAGGTTAGTCCCAAAAATCATATAAAATAGCATATAAATGCATATAAAACATCCTAGATGGATAATATAATAGCATGGAACAATAAAAAATTATAGATACGTTGGAGACGTATCAAGCGTCCATCTTCCAACTACGACAAGCATCGAAAGCCGCACAATCAAGATTGCGAGAGCACATCGACAACCTCGCCATCGACATACGACACTCCGAAGCACATACAAGAGACTACTTAGACAACAAGCTTTCCACACAAAAGGAGAAGGAAGATGCAAGGATGGAGGAGATTCGGACCTTGTTGATCAACCGTTCTTCCCCTTCATCGTCCTCAAGGCGGCGAAGTTAAAGTCACAAGTCTTCGGAGCGCAAAAATGATACAAGCGCAAGTCGTCCACGTCCACATCTCCATGGAGACCACCATCATGTTCGTGATCCACATCGTCATGAAGGGCAAGTCACCTCCAAGCATCATGTGCACGATGACGACGAACGCCATCAAGCTCAAGCACGAGAACGACACCATCATCATGAAGATGCTCGCCAAGCGCAAATGCAAAAGTCCCAACAAGCCCTACTCACGCCAAGGCCAACCTTCATGAGCATAAGAGAAGACCGTGAAACGAGCACCACCAAGACGGAGCTACGGCTACACCAACCACTTCGGCATCTTCGCCAAGTGTTCTCAAGGCATCTTCGCCTTTGGACGTACGACATCTTCACCTACTTCCCGTGAGTTCGCCTACATCGACATCTTCAACAACGAGGCGACCACCTACAAGTGAGGGAGACACTTCCATCTTCGGAAGCCCATCAAGGAAGATGGCCGAGCATGGGAAATTCCCTTCGGTCATGGAGACGAGCTATGAGGTGCGACATCATATGGGCCTCCAACAACAAGACGGCGACAAGAAGGTTGAGCACGGGCCATCCCCTTCAACCACGGCGACGAGCATGAACCTCTTCAACTACATGAAGACGGCGCCCCAAAAGGATTCATTCTCCGAGTCAAGCTACAAGACCGCACATGAGACCCTATCTTTGGTCTTAGAGGGGAGTGATGATGTGCCATCTTCGGCCTTCATCCACGGCTACGACTATGACATGATTAACCATGGAGACGTTTGCACCTACATCTCTCCAACACCCACATATGAGGAGATGACCCAATTGCCATGTGAGGAGAGCCACCACCCCATGAGTGAGATGAGTGACTCCACCATATATGACATTGAGTGCATTTCCTATGAGAGGATGAGTGTGACCACCACTAGCCCTACACTTGAGAGCATGCCACACATCCTATGTGGAGGTTGAGAGCCATTTGAGTGACTCCACCAACCATACGGGTGAGAGCATCCAAGAGGGAGTGAGTGAGGCACAACACTTAGTGAGTGAGGTAGTTGATACGGCATGTGAGGCCACTATGATTTCTAACGACTTAACCTCTACTCCAAGTGTGTTTTCTTGTTTGGTGCTAGGTCTCCTACATGACAACACGCCTATCCTCGACGAGTCCATACCTCCAATGGAGACAACGATGACCATGGTGGAAGAAGTCGCACGCCCCATATGGTACCATCAAGTTGCAACCTCACCTACAACACATGAACGATGCTCCAAAGGTAATATAGGTGATGGTGCTTCTCTTGTCCCACTAGTGGACTATATTGCAAATGATTGCTTGCATGATGATGATCACCTTATAGATTCATCGCATACTATGTCTTCTACATGCTTTTATATGCCACCCATTTATGATGAATATGATGATGAGCATGTTGAATTGCCTAGTTGTGATGCTATGCTCCATAGGATATCATGTGAAAATTCTTTTGGTCACATCATGTTCGACAACCCTTTAAACTTGTCATATGCTATGAGTGAGATCTTCCATATTCATCATTTCAATCTCAACATAGTAAATATGCATGCCCCATTAAAATAAATCCCATTTGCACTTATGGCATAGATGACGAGATGATGGTCATTGGCTTTTGTTTTTCATGTGATGATATTGCCATGCTTCCTTTACATGATTTGCGCAATCCGTCTACTATGCCATGCCATGATCACAAAGTTCCAAATATGCATTGTTTTGGATGTTGTCAATATTCTCCGTGTGATGTTTCCATTAATGCTCATGAGGAGACCCCCATAGTTTCCTCATACATATTAGGAGTTTTCGATGCATTCCATAATTTGCATGATTCCCACAATTGCTTACACCATATGCATTCCATGAATAACAATGCTCTACATATTTCCCATAATGATTACACAATTTGAGTCTCCATTATGCTCTACACAAAAATAAACCTATCATGATGGATGACATGTTTCTATATCACGCATCTCATTTATTTGAGCATTGGATATTTTGTGCTAACCAACACAAGCATGTGCGCATCATGATGGATGATGTGTACATATACCATGCACAAACAATTTTCCCTTTGTCTTTGTTTTGTGTAGGTACTCACGTATACTCGTCAACCTCTCAATCCCAAGAGTTGACGAAACGAGCTCTTGAGAGCAACGATGACTTGGGATCCCGTGGACTATCTTACCACCATTCCCTTCGCGCAACGACTACGCGCATCTCTTTTACTTGACTCTCACACGGCTATGGGCTATATATCACTTGTTACCTTATGCTCATACTATCGTGTTCACTTTGCATGTTATGCCTATTTCTATGACTTTGCCATGCAATTGTGACCCTTGCTTGCATCTACCCATGATTAACCATTTTACTACTCATATGTGTATTTGCATGCTTGGTGGAGATCCTTGTTGCTATTGCCATGTTTACCATGTGAATCATGCTGTTGTTGCTTGTTGTGTTGGGAGAGTCATGATGTCCTATTGCTATTTACATATGGCCTCTCGCCAATACATTGATGAAATTTTGCTCATATCTTGCCTTCACGCTTGTGATATGTCTTGTGCATTATTCATGCCCACCATTTGCACACATGACATGCTTGACATGATTCCTTCTAGTACGTTGCATCTTCTCACTACTAGCTTGCTTGACTTGATCACTATGATTGCTTGCTTTGTCGCATCGCCCATGTTCCATTCTTACTCGCTTTCTTGGGTTGATGACATATATGCTCTTGCCTCTCACATGCTTTATCTCGATCATTATCTCTTGTCTCCATTAGTGCCATCTCTCATATACCCTTGTATTGAGTGCCAACTTGCTATGCTTATTGATCATGGAGACTTGGACATATTACTTGTGATGCATGCTTGTTCGATTGAGCCTATTGTATTTGGTTGTTCTCGCATCATATGCCCCCATACTATGAAATGCTCCCTTGTCCTTTCTTATGATAAGCATGATGCATACACTTGTTGGGTCTCTTACCACGCGAATGATAGGTTTTGCATTTCCGCTACCTCATTTGTTTTTCCGAGTGTTTGTCATGTTCTTTCATTTTGAAGGATTCACAAGGCGATACCATTATGAGACAACTTGGTCATGTCAAGGTGTATACGATGTGCGACACCAACATCTTCGTGAACATTCCTAAGGTGAACTCCTTCTATTTGAGCCATCCTCGAATCTGCATATTGGATGGGACATTCTTTCATTGTTGTTTCCTTCTTGTTGTCTACATGATACATCGCGCGAACGGAGGAGCGACATTGGAGATTGGCTCTATGGACCTTCAAGTTGAGGAGTGCCACAACATCGAGCTTTGGTACAACACCACACATAACAAATTTGCATCTTATGCATGGATTGAGTCACATTATGATTGCCTTGTTGCATCTTGTATTACCATGTCATCCATGATATATGAGCTCGTGCACTTTCTTAGCAAATTTGTTGTGATCTTTCTTGATGACATATTCATACATCATGATCATATTGCCTACCATCAATTGCATGATAACTTGCTCATATTGAGCATCCATTGCCATATTCATGCTATTGATAAACCGTCTCACTATGACATTATTTTGCACCATGGTTGCATTGATCATATTCACAATACATTTGTATGCACAATGAATGCTTTTGCTCCCATGAATGCTTTGCATATCATTCTATATCATCTTGATAAGCTTCATGCGCTTCGTCACGAACAATCTTGCCGAACGGACTCATACGTACTTGATGGACACTTTGTGTGCGCTAACCATTGTATTTCCAAGTGTCGCTTGTATTTTCTCTTTTTGCATGTCTATCACTCCGAAGACACCTTGGAGTCCTTGGATTGCGCCATGTCTTCAACCACGTCTAACTACAAGTCCGTTCACGACAATCATTTCCATGGTGATGAGGATCACGATCCGAGGTCGGATCTTTCCCAAGGGGGCGGGGAGAGATGATGTGGGGCATCCTACAATCATCCCCATGTCCACTTCAACCACTTCCCATGACCCAAGGATACATAAGATGAGACCTCGACTATACGCCATTGGACGCAAGGTGAACTCGCTCCTCTCTGAACCATCACTTTCCACATGTGAGACATGGCTACTGCCTCAAATATATATGTTGTGCATGACCAGGAACAAATAGGAACACCATGGACAAGACGGCAAGGACACCAAGCGCATGGAACAAGAGGAAGAGCTGCCAGGAAGCATCAGCTCCCGGACGTCTGACAGTTACCAGACGTCCGATGCCTGGAAGCCGCACCAGCCAGAAGGCCCACCCCCCAACTCTACAGCGACCGGACAACCGCCAGACGACAGACGTCCGACGATCTTCAGCCACCGAACGACCGACATCGACCGGAAATCCGGTGCCACCTATCCAGAGCCAAAACGCCGGACGTCCGACAAGTACAGGACGACCGGACCCTCGCGAGCCATCGGACGTCGGTACCCGTCGGACGACCGGCGCCTGTCGTGCGCGGAGTATCGAGCCGAGGCCCATGTATCCCCCCACTTACCCCTTCGTGGCCCTAGACTATATACACTCCTCCACCTCCTCCTAGTTAGGGTTAGCGTTGTGTTAGCTCATATGTGAGATAGAGCTTCGCTCATCCATCCGGATCTACTCCTTTGCGAGGGACCGACACCTCTTCGGAGAAGATCCATCTTGGATTCAAGACCCCTAACGGGAAGACCTCAAGACCTCCTCTCAGAGAAGAACCGGTTACCTTTGTATCGTCCTTTGTTGATCGTGGATCTTGTATCTCCTGTCGTGTTTCGAGGATCTAGCATATGTGTGACCTAATCTCGTTGGTTTGAGTGTTTCTCTTGTGTTATCCCTCGTGTTCTTCGTGTTCCTCGTTGGGATCCGCTCCTTTCGTGAAAGATCGGCCGTATAGGGTTCCACCCTACATCACTGTTCCCGCGCAACTGCGCAAGTTCCCACGCAAGCTTCCCTTCTGAGTAGGTGAAATCCCCCAAAATCCCAATGCTTACCTGCCTGCTATATAAACCCTCACGACCGGCGAGTCCTGCGTCGCATTTTCCCCTCCTCCCTATAGCTTATGTCGTCTGCTTCTCTCACAATCGCCAATGGCACCGGTCCATCGTCGTCACTCAGCCACTCCGCCATCATCAGAGGACAGCTCCAACTAGGAGGCTACACCGCGGCGGCAGCGCAGTCCCCAGCGTAGTGTAGTGCGCGTAGCGTCCCTGATGAGTGTGCGCGGAACACCCACCACACGCTCCGCCGCCGCTGCCCGTCGGCAGCTGTTGCTGGCTACCGTTGCCGCCACCCCACCGTCTGCCGCTGTGGCGGCCACACCACCATCGAAAGCCAGGGCCATCGCCCGCTCCGCCGCTGCGGCCCGAAGGCGGGAGGTGGCCATCGTGGCCGCCACCCCACTGCCGGCCACCTTGGCCATCACTCGCTTCGCCATCGCGGCCCGAAGGCGGGAGGTGGTGGTCGTGGCCGCCACCCCATCGTCGGCCGCCGTGGCCGCCAGCCCACCGTCAACCGCCGGGGTCATCACCCGCTCTACCACCGCCGCCCGAAGGCGGGGGCAGAGGTGGAGGCCTGCACGTGCGTCAGCGACCTTGCGCGCTACATCGAATTCCTGTGGGAGGAGGAGGAGGAGCACCTTGTCGAGCACGCAAAGAGCCTTACCATCACCGTGGCCGCAGCACACGCCGCCGCAAAGGCGAGTAATCAGGAGATCTACGAGAAGAACCACTGTTTCGAGAGGGGTCGTCTGGAGAGGCAGAGGGTGTTCGAGGTGAGCGTCGCTAAAGGTGCAGCAGCGACAGGCACCGTATTGCAGTTGTCCAACTCGTCGCTAGGCTCCTCCTCCTCTGCCTTTTACTGAGTGCGCTCGGCAGAGGAGAGGCTGCCGGAAATAGTACAAAGCCCCTCCGTAGTACTAGTATTTTGGGGTTATTTTGATATGCAACACTCTCCAACAAGTATTGGTGTGATGATCCAACCTGGAGGAAATGGTCATTGTCAGCAGCCCCCCGGTGTCATCCTCTCTCCAAGCTGAAGCATATGGCCTACTCTTGGCCACAATGATAGCAGATACTTTCAAATCTCGAAACCACAGTACTACACGAATTGTTACTTGCATCAGCAACAGTGACGAGTTCCATATTCAAAGACACAAGTCACTGGAACATAAGGCCCATTATTGCTTCTATTCAAGCGTCGCCATCTTTTATCAGTATCAGGGTATCACGGGTGTTTTAATGTTAAAGCGCATCATCAAGCAAAGTTAGCGACCAAAACTAAAAATAGGCTTGTAGCTCTCCGAATGTCTCTCTTCAGACACAGGGACTTGTACTGTGAGAGATGCTCTCGCCATGTCAAGTGTGAGACCTTTCACATTACTCTATAAAAGGTTGTTAATGGAATAAAATATGTTGTTGTTCAAAAGAAAACATGGCTAATTACTTCTGACAAAAACATGAAAGTTTGACAGCCAATATTCACATTAACATCGAGCAAATCAAACGGGTAATAGTGTAGCATTGATAATAGCGTCCAAGTGAACTGATGCCATGCCAAGAGGAGCCCAGTGTTATCTCAACAAATAAATTTGTTTTAATGACAAATATGTACTACATCAAGTACGCCATCCATGGGTTATACCCATTATCAAGTTTCAAGGGCAAGAAACTAATACGAAGTCGGTGTATTAAGTAAAGGTTACACCACCTAAAATACAAAAAATACAACTGCAGGAAGCCTTTCTTAACAATTCTCCAAATTTCAAGAGACAGACTGCCTCCGAAATTCAGGAGACAGACAGGCAGGAAGCACCAACTTCCAAGTTACGGCTGTTCTTCGAATCTCATTCGATAACCACCAATGAACAGATCAGTGGTTGCCTTCATTCGATTGTGCATAGGAGAATGCAGCCTGTGGAGGGGCCGCTGGGGCCAGGGGTGGAGCGCCAGAAGTTGAGCCTGCAGTTGGTGGTTGATTTGGTTGATACATCGGTGGAGGACCTGGAGGTGATGCGTTGTTGGACATGGGTGCACCTGGGGCCCCAGATGTTGGAGGTTGTAGTGTCGGAGGCCTTGGGAGAGGTGCCACCTGCATAGGCATTGAACCAGGAGGGCCCCCGTGCTGCGGCATGGTTGGAGCACCAGGATAACCTGAACATTTGTAGAAAAATAGTCACTTAAGATGATCGATCACTATTTCAAATGATAAGAAATTCAGAAGTTTGAATGCTTTACTGAAAATAGAAATTCAACTCTTATAAAGAACAGCTACATGAATTTTTCCTATTTTCTAAGATACAGTGAGCAGTTCCCTTGACTGCACTCAATTGTAGATTGATAGCCGTGTTTGTGGCTTTCTGTGTTTGACTGATAAGTGGCAACTGATGTTATGTGGCATTACATAACAAAACTAAAGTATCAGTGCATCATGAATAAACTGGATTGCGCCTCTAAACATTTGGTTGCAACAGTTGCGCAACAGAAGGACATGTTGATTACCACTCTGAATCACAAAGCCGCAGTAAATTGTTTACGATAAAAACACAAGAGCAGCCAGTCTGACCACTTTGGGTCTTTTGTATGCAGACTTTCCCTACATTTCTGCAAGAGGCTCTTTCCAAACTCAAGCCTGTGACCTCATGGTCACAAGGCAACAGCTTTACCGCTGCGTCGTGTTTGTGGCTTTCCCTTGTCTGCAGTCAAAGAATGACAGCCGTGTTTGTGGCTTTCTGTTTTTGATTGATAAGTGGCAACTGATCTTATATGGCATCATTACATAATGAAACTAAAGAAGTATCAGTGCATCATGAATAAACTGGATGCACGCGTTTAAACATTTAGTTACAACAACTGCGCAACAAAAGGACATGTTGATTGCCCCTGAATCACAAAGCCGCAGTACATTGTTTACCTGCTTGCGCAGGGTTCGACCACTTTGGGTCTTTTGTATTCAGCCTTTCACTACATATCTGCAAGAGGCTGTTTCCAAACTTGAACCCGTGACCTCATGATCACAAGGCAACAGCTTTACCGCTGCACCAAGCCCCCCCCCCCCCCCACCGTTCAGTACATTGTTTACACTATTCTAATAAAATATATTAGAACACTGGAAATTAAAAACATTTCATCTCCTTCATGTTTTAAAATAGTGTTACGGGATAAGTGGCCTGGCCATTCATATGCCACCTTTAAATTCACATCAATTCATAATTTATTCAGGGCCATTACAGTAATTAATACTCCCTCCGTATCAAAATATAAGACGTTTTTTGACACTCCGTATCAAAATATAAGACGTTTTTTGACAGTGTCAAAAAACGTCTTATATTTTGATACGGAGGGAGTAGTAGACTCAGTCTACTTATAATATTAAGTTGATATGTTTATAAGCCCAGGATGAGATGCAGCATACAATAACTAATCTAAGTGTTGTGACCATATCTAAGACAAACTTGCACATATGAACATGGAAAAAGATTGAATCTCTCAATCTAGGTATACTCACATAAAATTGGAGGATCAACTACCTTAGTAATCAAAATGGAACTTTTGAATCTAGTTTCTTCTTTAATATACTTATAAAAAAATGGTGGGCATTTTTTTACTTTATTTAAAAAAATTGCTTGTACAAAGTAATTACCCCTTTTTATCTGAGTGCCTATGAAAGTTCAATCAGAGTTTCAGCTTAAGCTGTCCATTCCTATCCGAAAGTGCTACTCTGCCCCAAACTCAAATGCACTCACCATGAACAATAAAAATCCAAAAACATGTAAAAAGAGTAAAAATAATCTGAATTTTTTTGGCGACAAACATTTCTTAGTTTTCTACCAACGTGCAAATTTCCGTGAAGTAATGACATTTGTGCTGGTCTGCTGGGAAAAACTAAAAAGGTGCTCCAAATGCTTTAAAATCTAGCCTTTTTGCAGCATCGATTGTGTTTTATTGCCCCAAATATTACAAATGTTTTTTTCTTCACAGAAATTTGTGCATAGGTAGAACATTAAATCATGCTTGTTTCCGAAAGAAAAAAATGAGATTAGTTTCACTATTTTTCGGATTTTAATTTTTATCAGAGTGCATATGTGCTTAGTAGCCAAAAATCCATGTCCATTCCTATCTCACTATGGTCAAGATTGTTCAAACCATGTAATACACGTCCAATGCGGTATCCAGCTGGTTTTGCTCTTCAGACCCACTAAGCAAAATTAGTAAAATCAATACATCAAGACGAAGACTAAATAAATGCTGAAGAAGCAGAATCAAGCAATAAAGAAACTAGCCTAAATTTCTCCATCTTATAGACCTTTCTGTTTCTGTATCCTTGTGGGAATACCAACCGGTAAATTGTTATCTTCCATGCAGGAAATATATAAGCAATTGAGTTTATCTATAGGAGCACAAACTAAAGAAGTTATGGATTATCCGATTTTAATAAAAAATGTCACTATAGATACAAGTAATCACGATAAAAAATGAAAACAATACTGAAGTTTACCTGGAGCCCCAGGAACTGGTAAAATAGGAGGCCTTGCAAATGGCCCGCCAGGTTGTTGATGTTGAGGATAACCATGTTGCATCATGGGTGTGGGCAGAATCGGAAGACGGGGACGGGGCATATTTCCTGGATATTGAAGAAGATGTTGGTTGAAAGGAGCGCCAACTTGGAACGCTGCAGCTTGTCCCAGGTGTTCCTTTATCCTTTGATCAATCAAACTTTGAGTTTGCTGCTCCTCGAATTGCTGATAGTAGTTACGAACATTTGCCTAAAAATGTTTCACATGAAAAACAGTGTACACACAAGAATAAAAAAGATCTATGAAGGTAAAAAGAAAGAATACCTTGTGCTTATATCCAGCATTGTGTTGCTTACGGACAGATGGCTGCACCATTATTGACATGTGTGATTAGTAATAAGCACACCAGAGCAAAGGATAAAAGAGTTAGAATTACACTATCATTTCAAAACCAGTGTGGGTTGTATTTTGTAAATATCCAATTGCACTCGAATGCAATAATGTTTACCTACTGAAATGAAAAAAAAAGCATATTATTGCACATCGTCTGATGATTATACATCAATAGATGATCACGTGGTATGGAAAGCAGGGCACACAACTCTCCTGCAGTCCACTTTTTTGGCTTGGGATGTCAGAATTCAATTAAGTGGCCCGTACAGTTAAGTCACTGACCACTGAAGAGCTCGCAAAGTCAGCAACATAATCATGCCAAATTGGCATAGCACCCAGCACCATACCTGGTTTGCTACTCTATAACATTCACAATAACAAAATGACACTTGATAATCTATAAAGCTGATTAGCACGATGAACCTGGGACCCTTGAATAGATTCACATGCTTGCCAGATCACAGTCACAGCCATCTTAAATAAACGTTACTATCTTAAAGAGCATGTTAGTAGATGAAACATATCCACGGACTTGGCAACAATACTGAACCGAACACCCCAGATGAATATAATCTAAGTACTAAACAGCACTTAATACTGAATGTCTGTTCTTGAAAAAGAAACATGAATACTAATCAATATACTCCAATGACAAAGAAAGTATTTGTTGTGGTGGAAGCTAAAACTAATCTTAGGTTCGACAGAATTACTACATTCACTGGAGCAAACTAGGCTAAGCTCAAATCGCTGCACAATCATATGGAACACTGAAATTAACTAAGCAAACTTGTACTCACTTCTGTTGTCAAGCATAATAAAAATTGATTGGAAAAAGGAAGCACTAACCGAGTCATGGGTCAGATAAGTGTCGCAGTAATCGCAATAATACCTGCAAGCCAAGAACAAGGGGATGTCAATTCAAGCAAAAGATGAACAACAAGATTCAAGCACAGAGCACCAAAGCATGGCAGGCAGTAACAAAGTCTCAATATACACAGGAGCACAACAAGACCTTTCATCAGTTCTCTACTGTAAGCCCCAGATTCCTACTTACGAATCTATCTACCTACCTACTCGACCAAAGAGATAATCGGCGAAATCACAGTGCCGCCTTCCCCAATCATGGACCATGGTGGCTTTGCCCAACGCAGCAATTGGCGCGTCCTCTAGCTTTTTCCCGTTTCCCATTCAACCAAAAATCCCCCTCATTCCTCACGGTTTTCTACAGGCCCCGAGCAACCATCGGGGGCCTAAGCTAGGGTTTCAAATTAACAGCGCCCATCGTACCGTACCATCCCCTCGAGCCACAACCATTGCACCTAGATCAAAAGAGTGAAACACTCACCGAGGCATCGCGGTGGCAAAAGACGGCGACGGCGACGGCGACGGGGGCGGCTGCGGAAGAGAATCTCGTCTCGGCAAAAGGTGTTAGGGAGGGACGACGATTAGACGTCGCGATGCTTCCTTAAACCCTCGCATATAATAATCTGCTAGAAATTTCCAGTGCCCGGGTTGGGCTCCAGCTCCACCAACGGCTTCACCAAAAGGGCCGGCCCAAGTAGCTTCCTGCAGGTTAGTTTATTTTTCTTGTGTGTTTTTCAGTAGTTCATTTTTTTCTCTTTTGTTCGTATTTTGAAAAAAAAACTAAATACATATATTCCAAAATTTAAATTCACTTAGAATTTAAAAAACCAAGAATTTCGAAAAAAACACAGTGTAAAAACGTTGTTAGACTAATTTTAAAAAATGTCAATAGCATTCAAAAAAATGTCGTGAAAATTTTAAAAATGTTCATGGGTTTCAAAAAATATATGTACAATGTAAAAAAAGATGCGTGCAATTCAAGTAAAATGTTCTATATTATTTACAAACACAAATGATTTGGGTAAACAAGATGTGTGTGATACACGGCAAACAGCCCATCGGATGATCTGTTTGCGATGAGAAAATATAACACACACGGTTACTAGAGTTAATTCGTGTGCGATTATGTGTGTACTAAAAACTTTGAAATACATACTAGTTGCTTGTGATGGCTAGGAGTATCGCACGCGATGCGTGTGCGAGTACTTGTGTGCGATGATTAGTAGGTTACCCGTACGTTTCCTTATGTTAACACGTGTCCGCATACGGTTGTCGGGTTGTGTGCTCAAGTCTTCCCGCGCTCCAGCGAAGGCTTCCCGTGCTCCAGGGGACAAGGGTGAATTGTAAAATCCCAATCCCCTAGCCAGTTGCTAGCTATAAATAACCACAGCAATGGTTGCCGTCGGCGACTCGCTACCGATCCACTTGCTAGCTAGTTACCCACACATACCTGCATACCCCCAGCGGCCGACGACAGGATGAAGTTGCGCAACGGGAACGGGCGCCGGAGATCATAGTTTAGGTTAATTAATTATACCTACAGAGTCGGATGATTCCAGTTCTGGAGGTACTATTAACTAACATAATCTAAGATCAAATAACTAAAGCTTCCCCAACCGCTAGTAGAGCGTGCGCAGAGGGACGACGCGACCCGAGCGAGACTTGGCGCCTAAACGGCGAGAAGAGCATGCAGAGGGACGCGACTCGAGGGCGCCTAAACGGCAAGTAGAGCGCGCGGAGGCACACGAGTAGAGCGCTCTGCGGCCGCCTAAACGGCGAGCAAGCACATGCATAATTATTGCATATAGCAGATGAACATAGCCGGGAATAGCCGTCCAACAATATTTTTTTCGATGGCATGCATTAATATATTCTTAGTTAAATCTAAGGTCAAAGATTGGTACTTCAAAATACAAAGGAGCCAATAAAGAATAAACCACGACACATGTAGTACCTATAGG
The DNA here is from genome assembly GCA_032464435.1 of Aegilops umbellulata. Taxonomy (NCBI): domain Eukaryota; kingdom Viridiplantae; phylum Streptophyta; class Magnoliopsida; order Poales; family Poaceae; genus Aegilops; species Aegilops umbellulata. The sequence continues at coordinate 295,128,824 of CP136057.1, forward strand.
AATATAGACGCACAGTATGAAAGAAAATGTGGGTCAAACCCTAGTTGAAAAGGGCAACAATGTCTAATTCCAGCTTACAAAATGTACAAAAGCACAATGATTAATTGTTCATCAGGTTTACTCATAACCCGGATTGAACAAGGCAATAACATCTAACTTAACCAAAGTTTTTGGCAGTCACAATCAAATGGATCAGTCCTCTCCATAAAATCAAGATCCCGGTACAAAAGTTCTACCGGTCCATGATGACGTCAAGTTGTTGTAAATATAAGCTGAGCACGATCAGAAGCCCTTAGGTCCACCCGAAACTTCTTTTTATGTTGTTCCACATACAGTTCCGTGAGAAATTTCTTGCTAAAAAACTTAATCCTCACGAACAATAGCGCCCTCGCATTCAACATGAAGAATGTGACAAAGCTAGTGTTTGCAGTGTTGGATGCATATCCTTCCAGCGTTACTGTCTTCAAACGAATGTCATGAGATATGAGAAAATCCCGGTGCTTCTTGAACCATCGATTTGTTATACCTTTTTTCTCCATGTGTTAGTGCCTAAATAGAGATGAAGATTGAAAACAATTAATGTCTAAAAAAGATTATGTTGAAAGAGCGATAGCTGAACGATTAATTATAGTACATTATATATGGGCTTTCAATGTGCGTGAAATCGTCACCTTTATATCAAATTCTCCAGACATGGAAAGCATTGCAGTAAGGCAATAATGATGTTGAGATCAAAACATCACATGCTGATATATAAGGTCTTGACAGAATCCACCACCACTGATAGGATGGACAAGCTCTTCATTGAGCATATAACATAATATTAACACTGAAAGTGTACTCCAAAATGATACTTAACTTATGTGCACAAACGAAAAATGCAAATTACAAAAGTGTACATGAATAATATACAGTACCTCAATAGGGGTGGAGGCAAACACCATTTCGACCATTTAAATGGATCACGAATTGCACCCAAGGTCTCCAGTTTAGGCGCAGAGACCACAGTTATTTGGGAAGGTTTATAACAACAATCAAGGAGTAACCTTTGAAGTGAAGGGGCATCTTCGATGATGAGCTCACGTCCTTCAAAACGAATTACAATGCTTACGAGGTGAGGCAACTTTATTTTGAGACAAGGGATATGAATTCCATTTCCAAAAACAAGCACCAAACGCTCCTGGGCAGGGCAACTTGCATGGATGATGTTGTGCAGTGAGGCCTCCGACGAATGAACCAACACAAGCACAAGTTTTTCCGCAGTGGCAGTCGAAGCATTTGTACCAGATTGTCTGCTAGATGGCAGCGGGTCAAGGTAGCGGTGTGGAGAGAGGAGGAAAACCATGAGATGGGCATCGGTGGGTGAGGGCACAGATGCAACTATTGGTGGTAACTTATCACTGTAGTAATGGTAGAACTCAAGCTGCTGGAGTTTATCGAATTGACGAGATGTCAGCCAGGCGGCCAACGTGCAGGGTATGTCCAGCAGGTAGCATGCCGGGATGCAGATGCGTTGAACGGAGCCCTGGTGGGAGGAGATGATGGCTCCGGGGAGTTCAGAATCATCATCGACAGATAGCTGATGACGGTCGAGATTAAGAGGCGCAGCGCACCACAGAGTGCGCCACCGAGATGCGAGGACTTGTGTGCGGCATCCATCCTTGGTGGGGAGAAGGGAGACGATCTCTGATGTCTACTACACAACTTGTTCTTGTAGACTTGTGTTGGGCCTCCAAGCGTAGAGTTTTGTAGAATAGTAGCAATTTTCCCTCAAGTGATGACCTAAGGTTTATCAATCTGTGGGAGGCGTAGGATGAAGATGGTCTCTCTCAAACAACCCTGCAACCAAATAATAAAAAGTCTCTTGTGCCCCCAACACACCAAATACAATGGTAATTTGTATAGGTGCACTAGTTGTGTGAAGAGATGGTGATAAAAGCGTAGTAATGATAGTAGATATTGATTTTTGTAAGAGGAACAATAAAAACAGCAAGGTAGCAATTGGTAAAAGGGAACACAAATGGTATCGCAATGCATGAAATGAGGCCTAGGGTCCGTACTTTCGCTAGTGCAATCTCTCAACAATTCTAATATAATTGGATCATATAACCATCCCTCAACGTGCGATGAAGAATCACTCCAAAGTTCTTATCTAGCAAAGAGCATAAGAAGAAATTGTTTGTAGCTATTCTTTCCAATCGATCTATCAAGAGTTCGTACTAAAATAACACTAAGTTATTGAAAGGATCGAGAAGAGGTGTCTAGAGGGGGGGTGATTAGACACTAAGTGCCAAAAGTTGCAGTTTTTAATATTCTTAAGTTTAGGTGGAGTTTAGGCACAAGTTTAATAAACACAATACATATCAGGCAATCTCCACACAATTCAAGCAAGCATGCAAAGAGTATATGAGCAGTGGAAAGTAAAGCATGCAACTTGCAAGAATGTAAAGGGAAGGGTTTGGAGTATTCAAACGCAATTGGAGACACGGATGCTTTTGGCGTGGTTCCGATAGGTGGTGCTATCGTACATCCACGTTGATGGAGACTTCAACCCACGGAGGGTAACGGTTGCGCGAGTCCACGGAGGGCTCCACCCACGAAGGGTCCACGAAGAAGCAACCTTGTTTATTCCATCACGGTCGTCGCCCACGAAGGACTTGCCTCACTAGAGGTAGATCTTCACGAAGTAGGCGATCTCCTTGCCCTTACAAACTCCTTGGTTCAACTCCACAATCTTGTCGGAGGCTCCCAAGTGACACCTAGCCAATCTACGAGACACCACTCTCCAAGAAGTAACAAATGGTGTGTTGATGATGAACTCCTTGCTCTTGTGCTTCAAATGATAGTCTCCCCAACACTCAACTCTCTCTCACAGGATTTGGATTTGGTGGAAAGAAGATTTGAGTGGAAAGCAACTTGGGGAAGGCTAGAGATCAAGATTCATATGGTTGGAATGGAATATCTTGAGCTCAACACATGAGTAGGTAGTTCTCTCTCAGAAAATGTGTATTGAAAGTGAAGGTATGTTCTGATGGATTTCTCCACGAATGAAGAGTGGGTGGAGGGGTATATATAGGCTCCACACAAAATCTAACCATTACACACAATCTGCCAAACTCGGTGGGACCGAATCGTTAAACTCGGTCGGACCGATTCAGCAAACCTAGTGACCGTTAGGATTTTCGGTGGGACTGAGATGCAACTCGGTAGGACCGATATGGTTAGGGTTAGGGCATAACGTAATCTCGGTGAGACCGATTACACAAACTCGGTGGGACCGATTTTGGTAATGAGCTAACCAGAGGATTTGCACTGTAATCTCGGTAGTACCGATTGCTCAAACTCGGTGAGACCGATTTTGGTAATGGACATACACAGAGAGATTACAATCCCATCTCGGTGAGGCCGAGATCCCTATCGGTGAAACCGATTTTCTAGGGTTTGTGGCAGTGGCTATGACATGTGAAACTCGGTGGCGCCGGATAGAAAGAATCGGTGGGGCCGAGTTTGACTTTTGGTTTAGGTCATATGTGGATGTGGGAAGGTAGTTGAAGATTTTGGAGCATATCACTAAGCACATGAAGCAAGAGGCTCATTAAGCAACACCTCATCCCTCCTTGATAGTATTGGCTTTTCCTATAGACTCAATGTGATCTTGGATCACTAAAATAGAAAATGTAGAGTCTTGATCTTGAAGCTTGAGCCAATCCTTTGTCCTTAGCATCTTGAAGGGGTTCCACATCCTCTAGTCCATGCCACTCCATTGTTGAACTTATCTGAAACATGCTAGGTAAAAGTGTTAGTCCAACAAGAGATATGTTGACATTAATTACCAAAACCACCCAGGGAGCACTTGTGCTTTCAGTTATTCTTTCGGATCGATCTACCAAGAGTTCATACTAAAATAACACCAAAGCAAATTCAGATTCATAATACTCAATCCAACAAAAAGAACCTCAAAGAGTGCCCCAAGATTTCTACCTGAGAAACAAAAGACGAGAACGTGCATCAACCCCTATGCATAGATTACCCCAATGTCATCTCCGGAATACGCAAGTTGAGTGCCAAAACACATATCAAGTGAATCAATATGATACCCCATTGTCACCACGAGTATTCACAGCAAGACATACATCTAGTGCTCTCAAATCCATAAAAGTATTCAATCCGATAAAATGAAATATCAAAGGGAAAACTCAATTCACAACAAGATAGGGAAGGGAAAACGTCATATGATCCGACTATATTAACAAAGCCCGCGATACATCTCAAGAACACGAGAGAGAGAGAGAGAGAGATTAAACACATAGCTATTTGTACAAACCCTCAGCCCCGAGGGTGGACTACTCCCTCCTCGTCATGGTGGCCGCCGGGATGATGAAGATGGCCATCGGTGATGATTTTCCCCTTTGGCAAGGTGCCAGAACGGGGTCTAGATTGGTTTTTCGTGGCTACAGAGGCTTGCGGCGGCGGCACTTCTCATTTAGGGTTACCCCAAGGGTTTTTGGAATATTTGGCAATTTATAGGGCGAAGAGGCGGTGCGGGAGGCCACTGAGTAGGGCACAACCCACCTGGGCGTGCCTGGCCCCCCAGGCGCGCCCTCGTGGGTTGTGCTCTCCTCGGGGATCCCCTCTGGTACTTCTTTGGCCCATCGGGTGTCCTCTGGTCCAGACAAAAAAACTCCAAAACGTTTCGCTATGTTTGTACTCCGTTTGGTATTGATTTTCTGCGATGTAAAAAACAAACAAAGAACAACAACATCAATTCTTTCTTATTAAACTTCTCATGTTAAAGTAGCAACCAATTCACATGTTAAGGTTCAAACAATGAATTCTCTTGAAACTCAACAACTTATATTCTTAGTCACCAAACAATTGCAATTCAACTTATTCAAGAGAGTCTAAGTAAGAGCTCCACATACTCAATCATCATATAGTCTTCCATGATTGCTAGTACTCAAAGCATATTCTTAGAACAAATGGCATCCATCGAATACATAGAAAGATAGGGGCTTAATATTTTGCCTCCCAACTCACTTATCATAGAGATAATTGTCAACAATAATAAATCATGATCAAATATATTTGACTGCTCATGTGTGCCTAGATCTTTCCCCACCACATGATGCTTGCCAACTAGAGAATACTTGAGACCGAAATGAGAATGCATACTGTTGACTCTTTGCATGAAAGAAAATACAGAAAAGTAAAAGATAGGCAGAGGGAAGCAGAGGTTGTCATGCGCTTTTTATTTGGATGCCCAAGCTCTTAATGCAAAAGAACGTCACGTTATTGCCCCTTATGGTAGCAACCTTTATTATGCAGTCTGTCGCATTCATTACTTTGCCATCACAAGTTCGTACAATGCTCAATGTTCCCTTACAATAAAAGATCAAACATATTTATGAGCAATTTTTATTGCTTTATGCACCGATGACAACTTACTTGAAGGATCTTATTCAATCCATAGGTAGGTATGGTGGACACTCATGGCAAGAAACTGGGTTTATGGGTTTTTGGATGCACAAGTAGTATCTCTACTTAGTATGAATTTTCGGCTAGCAAAAGATCCTAGGCAAACACCACATGTTGGAGGATCCATAACAATATAACTTCTATGCAAATATACACAACCATAACTCATATGTTGTCTTCCTTGTCAAACTTCAACTAATTTGCTCAAGTTTGAAAATAATTAATGGGTATTCACAATCACAGAAGATGTCCAAGATAATATATTTGCATGTGAAAGTTCTCTTCCTTATACTAATCATTCATAAATTGCTTGTATGACCAATATTGTGATTGTCAAGATTCAAAAGATTTCATTTTCTAAACCCAATGTGAAGCTACCACTAGGCAAGATATAATTTCAACTTCATGATATTCAATTCATTCAACAATTTACTCATAGGGTATAAGTGAAGCACAAGAGTAAATGACAAGCTACTCCAAAAAGATATAAGTGAAGATCAAGCGAGTAGTTAAGTAAATGGGTAGCTAATTGAGGACTCTCTCTTATTTAAAACTTTCAGATCTAAGTATTTAATTAAAACAGCAAGCAAAACAAAACAAAATGACATCTCAAGAATAACACAACTCATGTGAAGAAGCAAAAACTTAGGCTCAACTGATACTAACCGATAATTGTTGATGAAGAAAGGCGGGATGCCTATCGGGGCTTCCCCAAGCTTAGATGCTTGAGACTTCTTGAAATATTATCTTGGGATGCCTTGGGCATCCCCAAGCTTGAGCGTTTGTGTCTCCTTAATTCCTTTTATATCACAGTTTTCCTAAATCTTAAAAACTTCATCCACACAAAACTCAACAAGAACTCGTGAGGTAAGTTAGTATAAATCAATGCAGTAACCTTATCATTCTCTACTGTAGAAAAACACTAAAATTATTATTTAACATTGCATACTAAATTCCTCTGCATATTTAATACTCCTATCCTCAAATAGAATCATTAAATACGCAAACATATGCAAACTATGCAAACATAACATCAATCTGCCAAAACAGGACAATCTGTAATGGATGAAGAAGTATCCATACTTATTTAACTCAAAAAATTATGGAACTTTAACACACTGTAGAAAATTTATCAGAGATTATTGTGCAAAAAGTTTTAACATTTTATCACATTCCGACTTTTCTCGGGAATTTTTGCAACAACAACAAACTTTCTGTTTTGAAACAGCAACTCATATACTTGCAAAATAAGCATAGTAAAGGCTATCCTTGCCATTTTTATTGAAATAAAAGATACAAAACATTAATCTAAATAACAGCAAGCAAATCCTAGCAAAATAAAATGATGCTCCAAGCAAAACACATAGCAAGTGACAAATGAAAATATAGCTCCAAGTGAGGTTACCGATAATGTTGGAGACGAAAGAGGGGATGCCTTCCGGGGCATCCCCAAGCTTAGTTGCTTGGATCTTCCTTGAATATTACCTTGGAGTGCCTTGGGCATCCCCAAGCTTAGAGTCTTGTCACTCCTTATTCTCCTCATATCGATATCTCATCAAAAACTTCAAAACTTCAATCACACAAAACTTAACGGAACTTCATGAGATAGGTTAGTATGATAAAGAGCAAACCATTCACTTGGATACCGTCAAAGACAAGATTCATAATTTTTTTCACATAATTCCTGTTGTACTCTATCATTTCCAAAATTTATATTGAGAAATATAAGCCATAGAAACTAGAAAACAAGCAAATTATGCATTGAAAATAGAATCTGTCAAAAACAGAACACTCTATAGTAATCTGTACTCCGACTATATTTCTGTTACTCCAACTATATTTCAGTTACTCCAAAAATCCTGAAAAATTAGGGAAACATAGTGAATTTGTATATCTATCACCTGTAAAAAATCCAGATCAAAAGCACGTTCTAGTGAATTTTTAAAATTCCCGGACTGAGCATAAAAGTTTCTATTTTTGCACAGATTCAAGTCAACTATCATCCACACTATCCCAAAGGCTTTACTTGGCACTTTATTGAAACAAAAGCAATAAAAATGATTACTAAAGTAGCATAATCATGTGAACACACAGAAAACAGTATGATGTAGGGTAGAACCCTAGATGCCCGATCTTTCACAAAATGGAGGGGATCCTACGAAGAACATGAGGGGAAACACGAGAGGAATCACTCAAACCAACACGATTCAATTACACCTGTGCTAGATCCTCGAAACACAAGAAGATACACGATCCAAATCCAACAAAGGACGATACAAGTAACAAGTTCTTCTCTGTGAGGAGGTCTTGAGGTCATCCTGTTAGGGGTCTTGAATCCGCTTGGGGGATCTTCTCCGTAGAGGTCGTGAACTCCAATGAAGAAGTAACAAAGTGGATGAGCAAAGTTCTATCTCTAAATTGAGCTAATCCTTTGCTAACCCTAGAAAGTGGAGCAGGAGGTCTATTTATAGTCTTAGTGGACGAAGGGGTACATGGGCCTCGGACCAATACGCTGTCAACACACAGGCGTCAGACGTCCGACAGTCATCGGTCGTCCGAAGGCTCATGAGGGTCCGGACGTCCTGTACTTGTCGGAAGTCTGTTGTTTCGGCTCTAGTCAGGTTTTGTCGGTCGTCCGGTCGGGGTTGAACGTTCGAGGCATCGGTAGTCCCGAGGCTTCCATACTTCCGACGTTTTGGCTCGGTGATGGTGGTGTCAGCCGTCCGGAGGGGGTCGGACGTCCGGGACCTGGAGTGCGTCGGACGTCCGGCCGGTGTCAGTCGTCCAGCCGCTGGAGCGTCTTCTGGCTGGGACTTGGTCGGCTGGCTGATGCTCCAGGCGTGGGATGTCCGACAAGCTTTGGTCGTCCGGAAGCTGGAGTTCCCTGGTAGCTCTTCTTCTTGTTCCTTGTACTTGGTGTCCTCGCTGCCTTGTTCGTTGAGTGTAGCTGTTCTGTGGCATTCCTCCAAGTACCTGATCACACATATGGTCTCCTCTTTAGGTAGTAGCCATGTCTCGTGTGAATAAAGTGGTAGTTCGGAGAGGAGCGAGTTCACCTTATCTTTGATAGCCTTTGCTCGAGCTCTTGTCATTGGTCCAAGTGGTGTCGTGGGAGATGTAGGTTGGTCCATGGGGATGACCTTGGGATGCTCCACATCACAGTAGGTAAAAGTGTTGGGTTGTCTCCCAACAATCGCTTTTCTTTTAATGCCTTTTAGCTAGGCATGATGATTTCAATGATGCTTACATAAAAGATAAGAATTGAAACATGAAGAGATATCATGGAGCATATGACTAGCACATTAAAGTCTAACACACTTCCTATGCAAAGGGATTTTCTGAGCAAACAAATTATGGGAACAAGAACCAACTAGCATAGGAAGGCAAAACAAGTGCAACTTCAAGATTTTCAACACATATAGAGGAAACTTTATATTATTGCAATACCTAAAAAGCATATGTTCTTTCATAATAATTTTCAGTAGCATCATGAATGAATTCAACAATATAACTATGAAATAAAACACTCGTTTCATGATGCATAAGCATAGAAATTTTGTTTCTCTCCGCATAAGCAAATTTATTCTCATGAATAGTGGAAGCAAACTCAACAAAATAATTATCATGGGATTGACATTTAAAATCATGATGACAAGTTTCATGGTTATCATTATTCTTTTTAGCATACATGTCATCACCATAGTCATCATAGATAGCAAGTTTGTTATCAAAATCAATTGAAACCTCTTCCAAAATAGTGGAATCCTCATTAAATAAAGTCATGACCTCTCCAAATCCACTTTCATAATTATACTCATCATAAAATAGGAGGCATGCTTTCACCAATAAACTTTCTCATCAAAACTTGGGGGAGTAAAAATATCATCTTCATCAAATATAGCATCCCCAAGCTTGTAGCTTTGAATATCATAAAAATCATGGATATTCAAAGAATTCATACTAATAACATTGCAATCATGCTCATCGTTCAAAGATTTTTTGTCAAACATTTTATAGAATTCTTCCTCTATCAATTGAGCACAATTTTCCCTTCCATCATTTTCACGAAAGACATTATAGAGATGAATAATATGATGCAACCTCAACTCCATTTTTTTGTAGTTTTCTTTTATAAACCAAACTGGTGATAAAACAAGAAACTAAAAGATTCAATTGAAAGATCTAAAGATATACCTTCAAGCACTCACCTCCCCGGCAACGGCGCCAGAAAAGAGCTTGATGTCTACTACACTACTTGTTCTTGTAGACTTGTGTTGGGCCTCCAAGCGTAGAGTTTTGTAGTACAGTAAAAAATTTCCTCAAGTGGATGACCTAAGGTTTATCAATCCGTGGGAGGCGTAGGATGAAGATGGTCTCTCTCAAACAACCCTGCAACCAAATAATAAAAAGTCTCTTGTGTACCCAACACACCAAATACAATGGTAATTTGTATAGGTGCACTAGTTCGGTGAAGAGATGGTGATAAAAGCGTAGTAATGATAGTAGATATTGATTCTTGTAATCGGAACAATAAAACAACAAGGTAACAATTGGTAAAACGGAGCACAAACGGTATTGCAATGCTTTAAAATGAGGCCTAGGGTCCATACTTTCGCTAGTGCAATCTCTCAACAATGCTAATATAATTGGATCATATAACCATCCCTCAACATGCGATGAAGAATCACTCCAAAGTTCCTATCTAGCGAAGAACATAAGAAGAAATTGTTTGTAGCTATCCTTTCCAATCGATATATCAAGAGTTCGTACTAAAATAAAACTAAGTTATTCTTTCTGATCGATCTATCAAGAGTTCGTAATAAAATAATACCAAAGCAAATTCAGATTCGTAATACTCAATCCAACACAAAGAACCTCAAAGAGTGCCCCAAGATTTCTACCAGAGAAACAAGAGACGATAACATGCATCAACCCCCATGCATAGATTACCCCAATGTCATCTCGGGAATCCGCGAGTTGAGTGCCAAAACACATATCAAGTGATTCAATATGATGCCCCATTGTCACCACGGGATTCATAGCAAGACATACATCAAGTGCTCTCAAATCCATAAAAGTATTCAATCCAATAAAATGAAATCTCAAAGGGAAAACTCAATTTCACAACAAGATAGAGAAGGGGAAACATCACATGATCCGACTATATTAACAAAGCCCGTGATACATCAAGATCGTGACATCTCAAGAACACGAGAGAGAGATTAAACACATAGCTACTAGTACAAACCCTCAGCCCCGAGGGTGGAATACTCCCTCCTCATCACCGCTGGGATGATGAAGATGGCCACCGGTGATGATTTCCCCCTTTGGCAGGGTGCCGGAACGGGGTATGTCATGGATTTAACACGGCAGATGCCCTAGTGAAAGGACTTAGGTGTGGAACCATCGCAACTAGGTTAGCTTGAAGGGGCTGAATGGGACAAAGGACACAAGGAGTTTACCCAGGTTCGACCCCTCGTAATGAGGTAAAAGCCTACGTCCTGCTTTCACTTGTATTGCTTGAGTCTCGATTACAAGGGAGCGAATACGTTTGACCTAGTTCTTGATTGATCGTTTCTTGAGTTAACCCGTTGCCGGGTCTCACCTTTATATACACAGGTCGAGACCCAGGGGCTTACAGAGTCCCGGCCGGCTCACACAACGTGACCGGTGATATGTCTCCAACGTATCTATAATTTTTTATCGTTCCATGCTATTATATTATCTGTTTGGATGTTTTATATGCATTTATATGCTATTTTATATGATTTTTGGGACAAACCTATTAACCTAGAGCCCAGTGCCAGTTTCTGTTTTTTCCCTTGTTTTTGAGCTTCGCACAGAAGGAATATCAAACGAAGTCCAATTGACCTAAAAATTTACAGAGATTATTTTTGGAAAATATAAAAAAAACTGGAACGGAAAGATACCGGAGAAGAGTCCCGAGGCCACCAGAAGGGTGGAGGGCGCGCCCTCCGTCCTTGTCGGTGCCTCGTGGGCCCCCTTGACTTGTTCCCGACGCCAACACCTCCTATAAATCCCAAAAGCTCCAGAACAAAACCTAGATCGGGAGTTCCGCCGCCGCAAGCCTCTTTAGCCACGAAAAACCAATCGGGAGCACGTTCCGGCACCTTGCCGAAGGGGGAAACCATCATCGGTGGCCATCTTCATCATCCGAGCGCTCTACATGATGATGAGGGAGTAGTTTACCCTCGGAGCTGAGGGTATGTACCAGTAGCTATGTGTTTTCTCTCTCTCTCTCTCTCTCTCTCTCTCTCTCTCTTGTGTTCTTGATTTGGCATGGTCTTGATGTACCACGAGCTTTGCTATTATAGTTGGATCTTATGATGTTTCTCCCCCTCTACCTTCTTATAATGGATTGAGTTTTCCCTTTGAAGTTATGTTATTGGATTGAGTCTTTAAGGATTTGAGAACACTTGATGTATGTCTTGCATGTGCTTATCTATGGTGACAATGGGATATTCACGTGATCTACTTGATGTATGTTTTGGTGATCAACTTGCTGGTTCTGTGACCTTGTGAACTTATGCATAGGGGTTGGCACACATTTTCGTCTTGAATCTTTGGTAGAAACTTTGGGGCACTCTTTGAAGTTCTTTGTGTTGGTTTGAATAGATGAATCTGAGATTGTGTGATGCATATCATATAATCAAACCCGCGGATACTTGTGGTGACATTGGAGTATCTAGGTGACATTAGGGTTTTGGTTGATGTGTGTCTTAAGGTGTTATTTCAGTACAAACTCTAGGGCTATTTGTGACACTTATAGGAATAGCCCAATAGATCGATCAAAAAGCATAACTTTGAGGTGGTTTCATACCCTACAATAATCTCTTCATTTGTTCTCTGCTATTAGTGACTTTGGAGTGTATCTTTGTTGCACGTTGAGGATTGTTATATGATCTAATTATGTTATCATCGTTGAGAGAACTTGCACTAGTGAAAGTATGAACCATATGCCTTTTTTCCAAGCATTGCAATACCGTTTTCACTCACTTTTACCACTTGTTACCTTGCTGTTTTTATATTTTCAGATTACAAAAACCTATATCTACTATCCATATTGCACTTGTATCACCATCTCTTTGCCAAACTAGTGCACCTATACAATTTACCATTGTATTGGGTGTGTTGGGGACACAAGAGACTCTGTTATTTGGTTGCAGGGTTGTTTTAGAGAGACCATCTTCATCCTACGCCTCCAACGGAATGATAAACCTTAGGTCATCCACCTGAGGGAAATTTGTTGATGTCCTACAAAACTCTGCGCTTGGAGGCCCAACACGAGTCTACAAGAAGAAGGTTGTGTAGTTGTTATTTGGTTGCAGGGTTGTTTGAGAGAGACCATCTTCACCCCACGCCTCCCACGGATTGATAAACCTTAGGTCATCCACTTGAGGGAAATTTGTTGTTGTCCTACAAAACTCTGCGCTTGGAGGCCCAACACGAGTCTACAAGAAGAAGATTGCGTAGGATGAAGATGGTGTCTCTCAAACAACCCTACAACCAAATAACAAAGAGTCTCTTGTGTCCCCAACACACCCAACACAATGGTAAATTGTATAGGTGCACTAGTTCGGCGAAGAGATGGTGATACAAGTGCAATATGGATGGTAGATATAGGTTTTTGTAATCTGAAAATATAAAAACAACAAGGTAACAAGCGATAAAAGTGAGTGTAAACGGTATTGCAATGCTAGGAAACAAGGCCTATGGTTCATACTTTCACTAGTGCAAGTTCTATCAACAATAATAACATAATTGGATCATATAACTATCCCTCAACATGCAGCAAAGAGTCACTCCAAAGTCACTAATAGCGGAGAACAAACGAAGATATTATTGTAGGGTACGAAACCACCTCAAAGTTATCCTTTCTGATCGATCTATTCAAGAGTCCGTAGTAAAATAACATGAAGCTATTCTTTCCGTTCGATCTATCATAGAGTTCATACTAGAATAACACCTTAAGACACAAATCAACCAAAACCCTAATGTCACCTAGATACTCCAATGTCACCTCAAGTATCCGTGGGTATGATTATACGATATGCATCACACAATCTCAGATTCATCTATTCAACCAACACAAAGAACTTCAAAGAGTGCCCCAAAGTTTCTACCGGAGAGTCAAGACGAAAACGTGTGCCAACCCCTATGCATAAGTTCACAAGGTCACTGAACCCGCAAGTTGATCACCGAAACATACATCAAGTAGATCACGTGATATCCCATTGTCACCACAGATAAGCACATGCAAGACATACATCAAGTGTTCTCAAATCCTTAAAGACTCAATCAGATAAGATAACTTCAAAGGGAAAACTCAATCCATTACAAGAGAGTAGAGGGGGAGAAACATCATAAGATCCAACTATAATAGCAAAGCTCGCGTTACATCAAGATCGTGCCAAATCAAGAACATGAGAGAGAGAGAGAGAGAGAGATAAAACACATAGCTACTGGTACATACCCTCAGCCCCGAGGGTGAACTACTCCCCCCTCATCATGGAGAGCGTCAGGATGATGAAGATGGCACCGGTGATGGATTCCCCCTCCGAAAGGGTGCCAGAACAGGGCCCCGATTGGTTTTTGATGGCTACAAAGGCTTGCGGCAGCGGAACTCCCGATCTAGGTTACGTTCTAGAGGTTTGGGTATTTATAGGAATTTTTGGCGTAGGGAACAAGTCAGGGGGGTCTCCGAGCCGTCCATGAGATAGGAGGACGCGCCCAGGGGGGTAGGATGCGCCCCCACCCTCGTGGGCAGCCCGGGACTCTTCTGGCCCAACTCTTTTACTCTGGGGGCTTCTTTTGGTCCATAAAAAAACATTGAAAATTGGCACGTCAATTGGACTCCGTTTGGTATTCCTTTTCTGCAAAGCTCAAAAACAAGGAAAAAACAGAAACTGGCACTCGGCTCTAGGTTAATAGGTTTGTCCCAAAAATCATATAATATAACATATAAATGCATATAAAACATCCTAGATGGATAATATAATAGCATGGAACAATAAAAAATTATAGATACATTGGAGACGTATCAAAAGTACACATCAACCGACTCGGTTTCTAACTAACTATGCCTTTCAGGGCAAGTCTTCGTACGGTGGTTCATAGGCCTAGGTCTTGGGCCTTACCAGGCCCACCTCCATAAGCCGACGTCTTCACAATTCTCCTTGGGACTCCTTGGACCTTCTTCTTATTTAAACCGCCAACGGTATAACCAGGCCCCTCCTGGGCGGGTCACACCTCGGAACTATATCCCCAACATTAGGCCTGAGGTTGATTTGAACTTGTTCATATCAATCTTCACTGTCTAACTTACCAAAACTGCATCAGTGTCGAATCTTTAACATACCGCTATAACCCGCCATGACGTCACATAAACAAAAAACCTGCCATGACCTCATGTGCATTAATTCCGCACAAGACCCATGCTATCTCAACGGATCTTTATCTTAATGGGCTTCTCGAAAATCGAGGCGCCCGCACAATTAACATAATCATTTTACCTCCTTAATTCCCGTGCATGCCATCTTATCACCTCCTTATAAATAGGGACATGGGCTTTCTTTTTCACTTTTACCCTACCTCCGCCTCTTCTTCTTCCTCCTCACGACGATTGACGCCACCGGAGCCCCGTCGCCCCCGTCGACTACATCAACCTGGCCACTGCATCAACCTGATCTCATCCAGAAAATGGTGGCGCCCCTCTGCTATTCATCAGCATCTCTAGGTACTCATCTCCCTTTGCCTCCAATCTGCATTAGGGTTCACCTAGTTCTTTGGTGTTCGTCCAGGTTGATACGTCTCCAATGTATCTATAATTTATGAAGTATTCATGCTATTATTTTATCATTCTTGGATGTTTTACAATCATTTTATAGCAACTTTATATCATTTTTTGGGACTAACCTATTGACCCAGTGTCCAATGCCAGTTGCTATTTTTTGCTTGTTTTTTACATTGCAGGAAATCAATATCAAACGGAGTACAAACACCGCGAAACTTTTTGTGGATTTTTATGGACCATAAGACCACCAATGGGCCAGAGCAGCACCTGGGGGGTGCCCCGAGAGGGCACAACCCACCTCGGTGGCCTCCCGCACCCCCTCTTTGCCCTATAAATTCAAAAATATTCTGAAAACCCTGGGGGTTAACCTAGATTAGAAGTTTCGCCGCCGCAGGCCTCTGTAGCCATTGAAAACCAATTTAGACCCCGTTCTGGCACCCTGCCAGAGGGGGGAATCATCTCCGGTGGCCATCTTCATCATCCCGGCGGCCACCACGATGAGGAGGGAGTAGTCCACCCTCGGGGCTGAGGGTTTGTACCAGTAGCTATGTGTTTACTCTCTCTCTCTCTCTCATGTATGTCATGATCTTGATGTATCGCGGGCTTTGTTAATATAGTCGGATCATATGGTGTTTTCCCCTCTCTATCTTGTCATGAATTGAGTTTTCCCTTTGAGATTTCGTTGTTATTGGATTGGATACTTTTATGGATTTGAGAACACTTGATATATGTCTTGCAATTGAATACTCCTGGTGACAATGGGGTATCGTATTGATTGACTTGATATATGTTTTGGCACTCACCTCACGGATTCCCGAGGTGACATTGGGGTAATCTACGCATAGGGGTTGATGCACATTCTTGTCTTTGTTTCTCCGGTAGAAATCTTGGGGCACTCTTTGAAGTTCTTTGTGTTGGATTGAGTATTATGAATATGAATTTGCTTTGGTGTTATTTTAGTATGAACTCTAGGATAGATCGGACGGAAAGAATAGCTTTGTGTTATTTTAGTACGAACTCTTGAATAGATCGAACTAAAAGAATAGCTTTGAGGTGGTTTCGTACCCTACAAACAATTTATTCTTACGTTCTCCGCTAGATAGGAACTTTGGAGTAATTCTTCATCGCACTTTGAGGGACGGTTATATGATCCAATTATATTAGCATTGTTGAGAGGTTGCACTAGCGAAAGTACGGACCCTAGGCCTCATTTTCAAGCACTGCAATACCATTTTTGTGCCCGTTTACTATTTGCTACCTTGCTGTTTTTATTTATTCATATTATAAAAAAATATCTCTACCATCAATATGACACTTTTATCACCATCTCTTTGCCGAACTAGTGCACCTATACAATTTTCCATTGTATTGGGTGTGTTGGGGACACAAGAGATTTCTCGTATTTGATTGCAGGGTCGTTTGAGAGAGACCATCTTCATCCTACACCTCTCATGGATTGATAAACCTTAGGTCATCCACTTGAGGGAAAATTGCTACTGTCCTACAAAACTCTACGCTTGGAGGCCCAACACGTGTCTACAAGAATAAAGTTGCGTAGTAGACATCAGAGGTTCATCAAACTCATCCATAGTTCATCTGCCATGCTACTTAGTCGAGCCCAGACACGATGTAGAAGTCATGCTTTGATTACCGTAGTATCCACTATCAATCGTAGATCTATTCCCTTCTGTTGAGATTCACCCCCAACAAAGTAGTTCATCCTCAGTGTTTTAGGTTTACCAATTTCCGCCTGTTTTTTTCGAACTGTCATAGATCAAAAATTATAAGCAGAACCTGTGAAACTTGTTTGTCCGGCACTTAATGAAATTTCATTCATCTCTAGATCTGTAGATATCTGTTTGATCACTGCTGTATAGGCGGCTCAAATGATACTTTGTGACCTGCCAAATGCTAGCTGGCTTACTTTAGGAAATGTTAAACCGCCAACATCTGTCCAATGTTGATATCACCCAATCGTGTTTTGTTGATTTAGCCATGCTATTTTTTCTTCCATAACAATTAGTCCTTGCACATTAACCATTTTTGCATAATAAACTTCCCTTCTCGTTGCTATTGGGTGGCTTATCATCACAATTTTGACCCGCCATGATTTCCTTTCTAGGCTTTCACCTGATAAAAATGACTAAGACCGTAACCTCCTGTGACTGGGTCGTTTCCAGTGTCACGGAACAATATCTCCAAGAGTTTGTTGATATGGGCGTCTTGCCATCTAAAGATGTCATCCACTGGCGGGTTTCGGGAGCTGAGGTTCCACCTCAACCAAAGGAAGGAGAAGTTATATTTTTTTCTGATCACATGCTCTGAGGCTTCTCACCGCCCGGCTCAAAGTTCTTCCATGACATTCTGCTCTTCTATCAGCTTCACCCTCAAGACATCGGACCCAACTCAGTCTCCAACATCTGCAATTTTCAAGTCTTTTGTGAAGTATACCTTCAAGAGGATCCCAATGTTAACCTCTTCAGAGAATATTATTATCCGAATCGCCAAACAGAGATGACAGACGGGCCCAACCTTGAAATTGGCGGAATTTCTATCCAGAGACGAAGAGACGTTGTCTTTCCTTCAACTGCGCTTCCCAGTCACCCCAAAGATTGGAATCAGACTTGGTTTTATTGCCAAGACACCTCTCCGGCGGGTGAGAATCCTCTGTCGGGTTTCCGTATCTCCCGGCTCAAACCAAGACACCCACATCCAGAGCGGATCAACTCTGCTGGACGGGCCAAATACGGACCCGCTTTTACCAAGATAAGGGCCTTGATGGCAAATGGCTTGACTGGTATTGACTTGGTCCGATGCTGGGTTGGCTGGAGGATCATGCCTTTAAGCCGCCGCCCCGGTTTAATGTGCACATACACAGGAGATGTAAATGACCCCTTGCGGTTTAATTCAACATGTCTTGAAGAGAAGGACCTCAATGAAATGACCAAGTCCTTGCTTGAGGAAACTCTAGAAAACTGTAGCAAAACGGGGCTAAACCCCTTCTGTGCCTTTAACCCGGCTCCAGCTATAAGCATTTCAAGCTATTTTTACTTTACTCGTTATTCTCATATACCGCACTCTCCTTATTTTTTTGCTTTCTTTAGGCTGACTCTCCTTTTTGGAACAAGAAGCTTCAAGATAAACCGGCGAAGAAGGCCAGGGCGAAGACCAAGGCTTCAAAGAAGACCAAGAAGAAAATAGATGTAACAGAACAAGTACCCTGGATGATGAGTCGGAGGTAGAACTTGATTCTCCTGGCTCCTTTTTTTGTACATCTTATTGACGCTGACACCTCTCAGGATGACACGGAAACCAGCCATGCGGATGTTGAAGAGGTAACTATTATTTCCTCCAACTCAGAGCCCTTACCAAGACCGAAAGTTCGACAAGTGACCCAGAAAGTAAGGTTTTCTCACCCTTTAGCTTACTTGGATCCAAACTTTATTTTCAAGAAACAACAACATGAAGCCCGACGCGCAACCCGACACAGCGGAGGTGGAGACTTTCTTGCCGGCTTACCCAACATGCCAGTTCCTCGCAAATGCTGAAAAGAGGTGCCTCATGAGGGAGTCCTGGATAAGGGGGTCCTCGGGCGTCCGGGCTATGTGACATGTGCCAGACTGATAGTCCGTGAAGATACAAGATAGAAGGCTTTCCCCCGTGTCCGGATGGGACTCTCCGTTGCGCGGATAGCAAGCTTGGCGGCCAAATGTGTAGTTTCCTTTCTCTGTAAACCGACTTTGTACAACCCTGGCCCCCTCTGGTGTCTATATAAACCGAAAGGGTTAGTCCATAGAGGCCATCACAAATCATACAGGCTAGACCTCTAGGGTTTAGCCATTACGATCTCGAGGTAGACCAACTCTTGTAACTCCTATACTCATCAAAGTCAATCAAGCAGGAAGTAGGGTATTACCTCCATTAAGAGGGCCCGAACCTGGGTAAACATCGTGTCCCCCGTCTCCTGTTACCTTTGATCCTCAGATGCACAGTTCGGGACCCCCTACCCGAGATCGACCGGTTTTGACTGAGGGAGTCCTGGATTAAGGGGTCCTCGGGCGTCCGGACTATGGTACCTGGGCCAGACTGATGGTGTCGGTGTACAAAAGAAGGGGCGCACCTTTGTACCCCTTTACCTATGCACGGACAGGCGGAGCCACGTCCACGGCCGCACTAAGCAAAGCAGGGGAAGGAACCGAAGAGGAGCCGAAGCACAAGATGCCCAAAGCAACGCCAGGGCTAAGAACACAAAGAAGCAGAGAGGCAAAGCAGGTTCCCCCGGCAATATCCTTGCCGGGGGCAGCCTCCGCTGCCCCAGCAAGGCCCTTGCCGGGGCGGCTCTGTAAGTGCATCTAGTGCCCCTTAGTGATTTTGGTGTATTGAAGACTTATAGGTTAAGTATCTAATGTGTTTATGAGTGTACACAGGTCTATAAGTCTATGAGGAGTTTGATATTTACAGAGAAAGCCGACCCCTAAAAATGAAGTTCTTCATCTGAAGACTTTGATATTTTGAAGACTTTCTGAAGACTTTGAAAGTGAAGAAATTGGTGTGACCTTGAAGACTTGGTTATCATTCGAGGAATATGAAGCGTGAAGACTTTTGTTTTCGTAGTTTCATTTTCTCTTTCTTGAGTCATAGGAAACACCGTACTGTTAAAGGGGGTCGAGGAAATACTAAGGAGAAAATTTCCAAGTGATGCTCATCTCAAATCCTACACCTACCAATCCCTTCGAGTGAAGCCATTGGAAATCTCATACAGTTCAGTCAATTTCTTCAGTGATAGAGACGCAGTTCTTCTGGTCACTGAGGACTTTGCTCTGACTGAGGAGTTAGGAATTCGCCAGTGTGAATTACCTACACTGTGAGGAACATGATAGCCCTGAGGAATTTGTACCTCAAATTTCCGACCGTTGCTGTGCTACGCGCCAGCTGTCCCAAAATATCTTATCCATCCAACGGTCATATCATTGAAGGGCATTTATGTCTTATCATGTCGGGCTGCTCCCTAGGCTATAAATAGCCGCCCCCTACAACCACTAGCTGGTTGGCTGCTCCGCGAGAACTTGACACTTGTCATTTGAGAGCAACCCATCCTCCGAGGACTTTGAGCGAAAATCATCAAGTGAGGAAAATCCAAACCCAAACCCAAAACACCTACAAACCCAAAGTGATTGAGCATCACTGAAGAGATTGATCCTGCGTGGATCCGACGCTTGTTACCTTTGAAGACTGTGCTTCTTCCAGACGGTTAGGCGTCAAGGTCTAGAGCATCCAAGAGGAATTGTGGATCGCCGAGTGACCAAGTCTGTGAAGGTTTGGAAGTCACCTGAAGACTTACCACGAGTGATTGGGCGAGGACTGTGTGTCCTTAGCTCAAGGAGAATACGGTGAGGACTGTGTGTCCGGGACTAGGTGTCCTCGAGTTTAAATACTCAGCCGCTCCAGCCAGATGTACAACTGAGACAGCAGTTGGAACTGGTCTACCAAATCATTGTCTTCACCAAGCTTACTGGTTCTATTTCCTCAACACTTTCATTTCCTGAAAGTGCGTTATATCGACTAGAGGGGGGGGGGGTGAATAGGCGATTTTTATGAAATTCTTCACTGAGGAATTTGCTCGTGAGGAAATTCCTTAGCGAAGAAATACTAGCAGCGGAATAAGTACTCAGAAGTAAACATAACAGATTACATGCATGGTCATCATGATGAAATGAAGACAAACACAGAGTACAGAAAGCATAGGCACAGGATAACTCTAGATGAAGACAAACAGACTGAAGAAATTGAACTGAGGAATTTGTGAAAGTCTTCAGTCAAAGTCTTCAAACACAGATATGAACAAACAGACAACACAGTAATGAGGAAATGAAGGTGTTGAGGAAATGGAACCAGAAGCTTGGTGAAGACAATGATTTGGTAGACCAGTTCCAACTGCTGTCTCAGTTGTACGTCTGGTTGGAGCGGCTGAGTATTTAAACTCGAGGACACACAGTCCCGGACACCCAGTCCTAAGCACGCAGCTCGGGACACCAAGTCCTCACCGTATTCTCCTTGAACTAAGGACACACAGTCCTCGTCCAATCACTCGTGGTAAGTCTTCAGGTGACTTCCAAACCTTCACAGACTTGGTCACTCGGCGATCCACAATTCCTCTTGGATGCTCTAGACCTTGACGCCTAACCGTCTGGAAGAAACACAGTCTTCAAAGGTAACAAGCGTCGGATCCACGCAGGATCAATTTCTTCAGTGATGCTCAATCACTTTGGGTTTGTAGGTGTTTTGGGTTTGGGTTTGGATTTTCCTCACTTGATGATTTTCGCTCAAAGTCCTCGGAGGATGGGTTGCTCTCAAATGACAAGTGTTAAGTTCACGCGGAGCAGCCAACCAGCTAGTGGTTGAAGGGGGCCGCTATTTATAGCCTAGGGAGCAGCCCGACATGATAAGACATAAATTCCCTTCAATGATATGACCGTTAGGTGGACAAGATATTTTAGGACAGCTGGCGCGTGGCACAACAACGGTCGGAAATTTGGAGTACAAATTCCTCAGGGCTATCATGTTCCTAACTGTGTAGGCAATTCGCACTGGCGAATTCCTAACTCCTCAGTCAGAGCAAAGTCCTCAGTGACCAGAAGAACTGCGTCTCTGTCACTGAAGAAATTGACCGAACTGTATGAGATTTCCAATGGCTTCACTCGAAGGGATTGGTAGGTGTAGGATTTGAGTTGAGCATCACATGGAAATTTTCTCCTTAGTATTTCGTCGACCCCCTTTAACAGTACGGTGTTTCCTATGACTCAAGAAAGAGAAAAATGAAACTACGAAAACAAAAGTCTTCACGCTTCACATTCCTCAAACGAATACCATGTCTTCAAGGTCACACCAATTTCTTCACTTTCAAAGTCTTCAGAAAGTCTTCAGAATATCAAAGTCTTTGGTTGAAGAACTTCATTTTTAGGGGTCGACTTTTACTGTAAATATCAAACTCCTCATAGTCTTATAGACCTGTGTACACTCATAAACACATCAGATGCTTAACCTATAAGTCTTCAATACACCAAAATCACTAAGGGGCACTAGATGCACTTACAATCTCCCCCTTTTTGGTGATTGATGACAATATAGGTTAAGTTTTCAATGGGGATAAATATGTGAAGTGTAGAAACTAATATTGAGGAATGTGATTGCAAGATATAGAAGAACTCCCCCTGAAGTTGTGCATAGTGAGGAATTTGCTTTTGAAGCAATGCACACTTGAAGAGTTAAATCATGGAGATCTCCCCCTATATCTTGTAATTCATACACGCATTTGATACATGATATGAAGAATTTGAAATGCATGATGAAATATGGTGCCTGATGCAATTCAGCATGCATGCGATAACATTAATGAGGAATAAGCATGTAGAATAGCGCATCAAAAGCATCAGAGCTCAAGCATGTACCAAAGTATCAGAGCATAGAGCGACAAAAGTATCAGAGCACCGAGCACCATAGGGTCTAAGATTACAACTCAATCCAATAAAAGTTTCGAGAGAACGAGAGTTGTAACTTAAAAAATGCCCTTATTATAGACCCGCTTGAAGACTAACTCAGATTTCTCCCCCTTTGCCATCAAATGACCAAAAGGATAGAAACTGAGGACTAACGCCCCTGAAGATATTCAAGTCGATGGAGGAGCGCCAGTGTTGTTGGGGTCGGTTGTTGAAGTAGGGCCTGCTGCAGTGTCGTCCAAGTCTTCATTTTCATCAGTGTCGCGCGATGAAGAATATGAACTGGCCACCAGAGAAGGAACCTTGACCTTCTTGAATTTCTTCGGCGGAGGTGCCGACCAGGCAAATTCTTCTTTGAGGCCCATGTTCTCTAAATCTTCAGCACTATATACTTGAGACAGAACAGCCCAGGTGCGGTTGAAGGTTTCATGAAGGTAGTAATGGTTTTTCTTCACTGCATTATATGTGGCAGTCATGTTGTGAAGAATTGAACCAAACTGACGCTTGACCCATTTGTGATTGCGATCAACCTTTTGATGAAGACTGAGGAGTAACTCACGATCAGTCATCACCCTGGGTGCTGTGGCTTGAGGATTTGTCTTGGCAGTATTAGCAGCAGAGTCATGTGTGGCAGAGTCATCATTGGTGGAATAAGAAGCAGCCTTGCGAAATTGACCATCCAATGGACGAATGCCTTCATCTATCACAGCAGTGGCCTTGCCCTTTTCATCAGTTGAGGAAAATGTCCTTTTGAGGACTTCAATAGGAGGCAAGTAGCTGCAGTGGTTGAGAGTTTCAGCCTTGTAGTTGAGTGAAGACCTTGTCCTGATGAATCTCATAATCCAAGGTGCATAAGGCTTCAGCTCAAATGGTGACATAGCAATGTTGGCCAGAGTCCTCATGAAGAAATCATGGAAGTTTATGGGAACGCCATGTATGATATTGAAAAGCATATTCTTCATGATGCCAACAATTTCTTCATCGGAAGAATCATGTCCTTTGATGGGACATATTGTCTTCGTCAGAATGCGATAGACAGTCCTAGGCACATACATCAATTCCTTGACGAGGAATTTGGTACGAGGTGGTTGCCCTGGCTTCAGAGGCTTCATGAGCACTTGCATATAGTGGTTTGACAGTTCAGGTTCATCATACATGCAACGCACATCTTCAGTGGGTGGACTAAGAGAAAGGCAGCGAAGCAATTCAGTTGCTGGGGCCTTGTAATGTGTATTTTCAGTCATCCAGTCCAGAACCCATGAATTGACATCTTCAGAGTTGCCAGTGATGTGCAGTGTAGCATAGAACTGAAGAATAAGTTCTTCATTCCAATCGCATATATCAGTGCAGAAATTAAGCAGCCCAGCGTCATGAAGAACACTGAGGACTGGCGTGAAGCACGGCATAGACTCCATATCCACGTGAGGAATATGTGCATGGTCGAAGACTTTGTCTTTGTTGTAAAGCACTGAGGAATAGAAATTTGCTTGGCTGGCAGTCCAGAAACGCCTCTTCCTTATGCGAGCAGAGTCATAAGGATTGTATTCAGTGAAGAATATGTGCTCGCCATAGAAGTCTTCAGCCTTGAATTTCTGTTTGCGTGAGAATGGATCCTTTGGCCTTGGCAGAGGAGTGTCAGTGAGTTGCATCACGACCTCAGGAATCACAAGCTCAGGTTCTTCAGGCTGAGGAATTTCAGTATGTTCCTCAGGTGCAGTCACCTTGTCTGTTTCAGCAGCAGTTTCTTCAGCACTAGTGGCTGGAATTTCTTCATTCACAGAAGCAGTGGGATGAGTTGCATCAGAGCCCAATTTTATGGTTGGTGAAGAAGAGTGAGGAATTTGCTGCAGGGGAGTGAAGAGTGGGGAATTGGGATGCTGACTTTCCCAAAAGTCGTCATTCATTACTGGAGTTGTGCTTCCAACATCCACATCTTCATCATCAATTTCTTCAACACCAGCCTCTTCAGCATCAAACTGAGGCATTGGTGATGAGACTATTGGGGTTGAAGTGATTGTATCCACTTCAATTTCTTCATCAATCTGCTCTGAGGAAGCAGCAGACTGAGTTTCTTCGTCTGATCCACTAGGGATCTCATAATCTTCACCAAAAGGAACAAGGTCCTTTGATGGCATGGAGGAGATAGGAACATCATCAATTGGATTGGAAAATGAGCTGGTCATGGGCTTCATCTTCTTTGGGACTGAAGATTCTGAAGCACTTGATGCTTTCCTTTTCTTTACTGCAGCTCGCTCTGCAGCCTTGGTTTTCTTCACATCTAAAGCAGAGGGAAGAACTGGAGTTGGAGTTGGTGCAGGTGGAGCTGAGGAATCTGGTTCAGTTTCTTCAGGCACAACTGATGCAGTTGCCCTGGTCACTTCATTTTCTTCAGGCGCACCACTAGTGGATGCCCTGGCAATTTCATCAACGGCTGGAGCAGAGTCATCAGCCTTGGAACTAGCATTTTCTTCAGCAGCCTGAACTTCATCAGCGGTGCTGGCATGTTCTTCAGTTTGCTGAACAGATGCTTCAGCTTGAGGAATTTGTTGCTTTGAGGCAGTACCCTTGGTGAAGGTATCAGTCAGCCTCACAAATCTGACCTTGGCTCCTTGCCAATCAGCATAGTACGAGTCAAAGTTGTCGCTGAGGGCTTTGATCTCAGCCTGCATCTTGACAAGTTCCTCAGGCTTCATTTTGAGAACATTTTTCTTCAACAGCTTCTCTTTGCGGTACTGGGATTTCTTGATCTCTCTGGCCCTATCATATTTCCACTTCTCCTCTTGGATGAAGTGAGTCAGCATGTGACTTTGGCCAGGTGTCAGCTTGAAATCAGGCATAGGAGTGTTGGAATCCTTGTGCCAGAGATCAATATAATCTAGGATCGCCCTTGGATCCAAAAGCAGGGGCACATGTGTGCCTTTGGCTTTAGCAGCCCTTTCTTGGCGGTCTCTGATGATTTCAGCGAGTTCTTCTTCATCAGCTTCATCATCATCAGAGGGCATAGTGAAGACCACTTGCTTCTTTGGACTTGGGCGAGTGCCGCGTCCAGCGGTAGCCTTTTTCTTCAGTAACGAGGGTCCAGCTGAGGATTTTGGTGCAGCTGAGGAACTAGCTGAGACACCAGAGGCAATAGAGATGCCAGTTGTCCTTTGGCATGAGGCTAGATGCACAGGAGCTGAGGATTTTGTAGGAGCAGGAGCAGCATGAGGAATTTGCTTTGAAGATTTTGAAGATTCTGGCCGTGAGGGCGCAGCTGAGGAACTTGGCCGTGAGGGCATTGAAGGTGAAGGACTTGGCTTACGAGCAGGCTTCTTCATCATTGATTTCCTCGGCTTGGAAGAAGCCTCAGTGGCAGCAGCAGCAGCAAATTCTTCATTGAATTTCCTCACTGCTTCTTTTGCTTGCTTTTGCAGTTTACGCTGGCGCTTAGCCCATTCTTGAGGAAAATCCTCTCCTCTTCCGATGCTTGTGGGATCAGCCACTTGGCCAGGTGCCAATGGAGGACTTGGGCATGGAGGGTTTACTGCGAATTTCTTCATGTACTTGGGAGTGACGTATCTGTACTCCCTCCACTCACGTGCCCATCTCCTTTCAATCCTTTGGATGCGCACCTTGCGCGGATTTTTGTCTTCTTTACCAAATTTGGATTCATCAGGTGTGCAATACCCAGCATAAATGTCCTCAGGGATTTCAAATGCAGTCATGACCTCTGGTCTCTTTCCTCCTTTCTGCGGCCTTTTACCTTCAGCCATTTTCTTCAGATGAGGAATTTGAACAATGGAATTCTCTGAAGATGTATGCAACTTTTCTTCGAGGAACGCTGCAAATGAGTTAAGTTGATGAGAACCTAAGGATTCAGCAGCGGACATGTGTACCTGTGAATAGAGTATAGTTGCGAGGAATTTGAAGAGGTCATATGCGTTCTCAGAGGGTTTTTCATAAAGAACAAGTTTTGAGGAATTTGACCAGATTCGTCTTGAGGAATTTCACTAAGCTCCATATATATCTTAGGTTCCAGAGTTGTATAGATTGAGAATCCACACAATTGAGGAATCTTGAAGAAATTTAGACTTAGGGAAATGAATCAAGAACAGAGAATGAGTGAGGTGTTTTGTGTGTGAGGATTTGAAGAATAAAAACACCTTTGAAGATTTTGTAGAGAAACTTTGAATCAAAGAGGGCAGTAAAAATAGCTTTTAATTACCCTGAATGAAGAACACGACGAACTGTGAGTTGGAACAGAGAAGTTCGTCAATGCAGATCTTCCACGCCCTAACTTGGCGGAGGAAGACGTCTACGGCGGCGACGGAGGTGAAGATTTCCGCAGTCGGCGCGAGTACGTCGGCGACGAGGTCAAGGCAGTGAAGCTCTTCCTCACCGGCGATGATGGAGTAGCGGCGGCGCTAGGGTTTGGAGGCTTGAGCGGGGGAAGTGAGATCGAGCGGAGTAAAGAAGTGAAGATGGCGACGGAGGGGTATTTATAGCCGCAGTAAAAACTGCTTGTCCGAAGATTTAGGACTAACATGCCCCTGGCCGTTCTCCTTCACTTGACATGTGTCACCCACGTACTGTGTAGTGGAGATCGTGTAAGATCGTGGGTGAGTAAAATAATCCATCTTGGGAAGTGGAACGGATTGAGCGGCAAACCCGAAGGTTTGGATAAGATTAGTTTTAACGTTCCGTTCGCAATTTCTTCAGCTGACAAGGACACAGTGAAGAATTTGAACGAGTTTCAAATAGAACGCACATGAAGAATTTGTGAATGGACTGGATTGAGTGTAGCATAGAGGGGAATGGTCCGATCACATTCACTTAGCAAAAAAAAGAATCCAACTTGAAGAAATAGCTATAAGTGAATGCTGTAGAGGACATAAACTCATATATATATATATATGTATGTATATATATATATATATATATATATATATATATATATATATATATAGCCAATGAAGAAAAACGACGGCGCAAGTGAAGACTTTGTAAAGTTTGAAGAATTTGAAAAACTGAAGAATTTCAAAAGTTGAGGAAAAACTCAAATTGAAGATTTTCAACTTTTGTGGTGGCGTGACCCACCGTGTAAGAATGATGATTTCAGACACCGCGTACAGTTGTCGTAGGGTTCTGAGAATCAAATTTTTCATTAATTTCTTCACACTTAGAGTGTTATTCTTCATTGATTGAAGAAAAACGTTTCTTCATGTGTTGCACATCTAAGTCATCAATTTTGCATAAGTGTTAGGATGAGTGCATTTTCAAAGTACATTCGAAGATTCTAAGATATTTAGCTCACACCGCAACTTGCTAAATCTCTTCTCATCCAAGGGCTTAGTGAAGATATCGGCTAGCTGTTCTTCAGTCTTCACATGCTCAATAGAAATGTCGCCCTTCAACACATGATCACGAAGAAAATGATGACGAATCTGAATGTGCTTTGTCTTCGAGTGCTGAACTGGGTTGTGAGCAATCTTGATGGCACTCTCATTGTCACAGAGAAGAGGCACATTCTTCACGTTGACTCCATAGTCTTTGAGTGTTTGCTTCATCCAAAGTAGTTGAGCACAGCAAGAACCAGCAGCAATGTACTCAGCTTCAGCAGTAGACATTGATACGCAGTTCTGTTTCTTCGAGGACCAACAGACCAAGGATCGTCCGAGGAAATGACAAGTACCAGATGTTGACTTGTGATCCACACGGTCACCAGCATAGTCAGAATCAGAATATCCAATGAGGTCAAAGTCTGAGCCCTTGGGGTACCATAATCCTAGTGTTGGTGTGTGAGCTAGATATCGAAGAATATGCTTCACAGCTGTATGGTGTGATTCCTTCGGTGCAGCTTGAAATCGTGCACACATGCAAACACTAAGCATTATATCTGGCCTAGATGCACATAAGTACAATAAAGAGCCAATCATGGAGCGATATACCTTGTGATCGAAGTCAGTACCATTTTCATCAGTGCATAGATGACCATTTGTGGGCATAGGAATTTTGAGACCTTTGCAGTCTTGCATGCCGAATTTCTTCAGGACATCCTTGAGGTATTTCTCCTGAGATATGAATATCCCATTATGCTGTTGACGAATTTGTAGACCTAAGAAGAATTTCAATTCTCCCATCATAGACATTTGATATTCTTCACTCATCATATAGGCAAATTCATCACTATAACGTTGGTCAGTACAGCCAAAGATGATATCATCAACATATATTTGGCACACAAACAGTTCACCATCATATGATTTAGTAAAAAGAGTGGGATCGAGTGAACCGGGTGTGAAGCCTTTCTTCATGAAGAATTCCTTCAATGTGTCATACCACGCCCGTGGGGCCTGCTTGAGGCCATAGAGGGCCTTGTTAAGTCTGAAGACTTTGTCAGGATGTTTTGGATCTTCAAAACCTGGTGGTTGAGCAACATATACTTCTTCCTCAATCTTACCACTGAGGAATGCACTTTTCACATCCATTTGGTATAAGATGATATCATGATGGTTAGCATAAGCAAGTAATATGCGAATAGCTTCAAGTCTAGCAACAGGTGCAAAAGTTTCATCGAAATCAATTCCTTCAACCTGTGTGTAGCCTTGAGCTACTAGTCGTGCCTTATTCCTCACCACAACACCATTTTCATCTTGCTTGTTGCGGTAGATCCACTTTGTACCAATGATGTTATGCTTGCGAGGATCGGGACGATTGACCAGTTCCCATAAGTTGTTGAGCTTGAACTGATGTAATTCTTCTTGCATGGCCTGAATCCACTCAGGCTCCAGAAATGCTACATCTACCTTAGTGGGCTCTGTGATAGAGACAAAAGCAAAGTGCCCACAAAAGTTAGATAAATGTGAAGCTTTTGAGCGTGTGAGAGGACCTGGTGCTCTAATGTCATCGATGATCTTCTCCATTTGCACTTCTTTTGCAACGCGAGGGTGAGTTGGTTGCCGTTGAGGAATTTGATCAACATTTTCTTCAGCATCAATTTCCTCAGCATTTTCTTCAGGTGCATCAGTTCGACGTTCTTCATGTTCTGGAATGAATTCTTCAGCAGATTCTTCAGTAGGAATGATATCTTCAGTAGCCTTGTGCTTGATCGATTCCTCAGGGGCTGGTTCATCTAACACAGAAGGTAGGTGCTCTCTTTGCGAGCCATTAGTTTCATCGAACCGCACATCTACAGTTTCAACAATCTTGTGAAGAACATTGTTGAAGACTTTGTAGGTGTGCGAGTCCTTTCCATAACCAAGCATGAAACCTTCATGTGCTTTCGGTGCAAATTTAGAGTTGTGATGAGGATCTCTAATCCAGCATTTAGCACCGAAGACTTTGAAATAACTCACATTGGGTTTCTTGTCAGTGAGGAGTTCATAGGCAGTCTTCTTGAAGAATTTGTGAAGATATACTCTGTTGATGATATGGCACACAGTATCAATTGCATCAACCCAGAAACGACGAGGGGTTTTGTACTCATCGAGCATAGTGCGAGCCATCTCAGCAAGAGTCCTGTTCTTGCGCTCCACGACGCCATTCTGTTGAGGATTATAAGGAGCAGATAATTCATGAGTAATACCAAGTTCATCAAGATAGTCATCGATACCCGTATTCTTGAACTCAGTGCCATTGTCACTTCTGATGTGCTTGATCTTCACACCAAAGTTAGTTGAAGCCCTCGAGGAAAATCGTTTGAAGACTTCCTGCACTTCAGTTTTGTAAGAGACAAGGTGCACCCATGTGTAACGAGAGTAATCATCAACAATAACAAAACCATATTGAGGTGCCTCATTAGAGATAGAGGAATAATGGTTAGGACCGAAGAGATCCATGTGAAGCAATTCGAATGGACGAGTAGTGGTCATGATAGTCTTCGCTGGATGCTTGGCCTTGGTCATCTTTCCAGCTTCACAGGCACCGCATAAGTGATCCTTGAGGAATTTGACATTCTCAATGCCAATGACATGCTTCTTCTTCGCAAGCGTGTGCAGATTCCTCATGCCTGCATGACCAAGTCGTCGATGCCATAGCCATCCTTCTGAAGCTTTTGCAAGTAGGCACACGGCAGGTTGTGAATCTGCAGAGAAATCAACAATATACAAGTCTCCTTTCCTAAAGCCTTCGAAGACTTTGGATTTGTCAGATTCCATAATCACAACACAACGATACTTGCCGAAGACAACAACCATATCAAGATCACAAAGCATTGAGACAGACATAAGATTGTATCCTAAGGACTCAACAAGCATGACTTTGTCCATGTGTCGATCCTTTGTGATGGCAACCTTACCTAGACCCAATACCTGACTTTTGCTTTTATCAGCGAAGATGATATGCTTCATGTGTGATGCTGATAAGGGAGCATCCATCAACAGATTCTTGTCACCGGTCATGTGATTTGTACATCTACTATCAAGTACCCATTCAGTGGCTTTGGGTTGATCATCCTGCAGATGAATTAGTGCAACTTACGAACCTCATATGCTTCAGTAGTGAAGAATATGATATTACAATTCATCAGATCAATTTCATCAAATAGTAGAGCCGATAAAACAGAGGGAGGACGTGTGAAATGAAAGTTCATTTCATCATGGTTAGCCTGCGTCCTTTCAGGCATTTCTGTCAGGTCCCCAGCAAATTCTTCAGACGTTGCAGCACGTCTGGAGACCTGACCCTGCAGAAGAGATTAGTTCTTTTTCTTCACCACCCACATCTGAAGGGGTGGCAAAGAGTTCATCACTCTGCGAGCTCCATATGAGAATGGTGGCAAAGCAGCCAAACCATTTCGTTTCACATAACAGGGGTTAGGATAAGCATATGAATAAGCAGAGAAATTCTTCGAGGACTTATGAACATAATAACTTGAAGAATAGTGCTCATATTCATAGCCCTTGGCTCTTCCCTGCGAAACAGAGTTGTTAGCACGATGATGTTCATATGAGGACTTTGATCCATGTGAGGAATTTGATCCTCTTGAGGAATTTGGTCTGTATGAGGACTTGGATCCATATGAAGAATTTGGTCCATATGAAGAATTAGATCTGGGGTTCCTTTTCTTCACAGGTGGTGTCATGAGGACATTCACCTGAAGACTTTCAAGGCAGCTTTTGGGAACCCAGATTTTCTTCATAGGGGAACCGTTCCTGCAGTTAGTGCCAACATATCTAGCAAATACTTCACCATTCTGATTTTTGAACAGTTTATAGTTGGAGTCAAATGACTCATCAGAAGAATGAGAAGATTCACATGTATAGCCAGATAAATCAGATGGATCAACTGGAGTTCCCTTTGCAGCAACCCATGAGGTTTTGGGTACTTCTCAGGCTTCCAATAAGTACCATTCGCATTGAGTTTCCTCTCAAAGGCAATACCCTCTTTCCTAGGGTTCCTGTTGAGGATCTGCCTTTTAAGCACATCACAAAGAGCCTGATGCCCTTTGAGGCTTTTGTACATGCCAGTCATGTACAATTCCTTCAGTCCTGCATCGTCAGTGATACTAGCAATGTCCTCAGATGAGGAATTAGTGATAGTAGAGACAGGTGAAGAATTTGTAATATTTGAAGCATTTGAACATTCAGGTGAAGAATTAGCTGATTCTTATTCAATGCATTTTAAACATGGAGGAATAAATTCTTCCTGAGCAGCGCTGATTTGTTGAGCAAGTAATGAATCGCGCTCCTTCTGAAGATCTTCATAACTCACTCTTAGCTTCTCAAGATCTTGCTTCTTTTGAAGATATTCATAAGAAAGCTTCTCATGATCAGATAAGAGAGTGTTGTGATGATTTTGAAGGTTGTCAAGCTTAGTCTGAAGTCTCTGAAGATTTTTAGTCAAGGCCTTAGTGCGATCCATTTCTTCACCTAACATATCATTGCTCTTACTAAGCATATCATTAGCATTTTTCAAAGCTCTTTGTTGATTAGCAGCAAGGGAAGCAAGTTTGACATAACTAGGTCCAAATTCATCATCAGATTCTTCATCACTAGACTCAGATAGGTAGCATTCAGTTACCTGTTTACCATCTGCCATGAGGCATGGTGAGGAGGATGATGATTCTGGTTCGAATTTCATCGATTTGAGCGATTCCTTGAAATCCTCAAACCAAGGATCATGACGGGTTCGATGGACTTCATAGACGTCAGAGAGACGGTCCTAGACAAGCTTCGCCTGATCAAGATGCATGATGTTTCTGAACTGGTTTTGAGACAGACTGGAGCAGATGACGGCCTTCGCTGTGAGGTTGAGTTGAGTGTACTTGCGAATGTCATCAGCTTCCGCCATCTTGCACAGATCGGTCAGACCAATCTCAGTGACGGTCCATAGCTCGCTGTCCATCACCATGAGACGCTTCTTCATCATAGCCTTCCATTTGGGATACTCGTGACCGTCAAAGATTGGGCACGACACTTTCTTCATATCTGCGGTCGACATAACTAAAACTCCAGGCGGTTAAACCAAAATCACACAGAACAAGGGAGTACCTTGCTCTGATACCAATTGAAAGTGCGTTATATCGACTAGAGGGGGGGGGGGTGAATAGGCGATTTTTATGAAATTCTTCACTGAGGAATTTGCTCATGAGGAAATTCCTTAGCAAAGAAATACTAGCAGCGGAATAAGTACTCAGAAGTAAACATAACAGATTACATGCATGGTCATCATGATGAAATGAAGACAAACACAGAGTACAGAAAGCATAGGCACAGGATAACTCTAGATGAAGACAAACAGACTGAAGAAATTGAACTGAGGAATTTGTGAAAGTCTTCAGTCAAAGTCTTCAAACACAGATATGAACAAACAGACAACACAGTAATGAGGAAATGAAGGTGTTGAGGAAATGGAACCAGAAGCTTGGTGAAGACAATGATTTGGTAGACCAGTTCCAACTGCTGTCTCAGTTGTACGTCTGGTTGGAGCGGCTGAGTATTTAAACTCGAGGACACACAGTCCCGGACACCCAGTCCTAAGCACGCAGCTCGGGACACCAAGTCCTCACCGTATTCTCCTTGAACTAAGGACACACAGTCCTCGTCCAATCACTCGTGGTAAGTCTTCAGGTGACTTCCAAACCTTCACAGACTTGGTCACTCGGCGATCCACAATTCCTCTTGGATGCTCTAGACCTTGACGCCTAACCGTCTGGAAGAAACACAGTCTTCAAAGGTAACAAGCGTCGGATCCACGCAGGATCAATTTCTTCAGTGATGCTCAATCACTTTGGGTTTGTAGGTGTTTTGGGTTTGGGTTTGGATTTTCCTAACTTGATGATTTTCGCTCAAAGTCCTCGGAGGATGGGTTGCTCTCAAATGACAAGTGTCAAGTTCACGCGGAGCAGCCAACCAGCTAGTGGTTGAAGGGGGCGGCTATTTATAGCCTAGGGAGCAGCCCGACATGATAAGACATAAATGCCCTTCAATGATATGACCGTTAGGTGGACAAGATATTTTAGGACAGCTGGCGCGTGGCACAGCAACGGTCGGAAATTTGGAGTACAAATTCCTCAGGGCTATCATGTTCCTCACTGTGTAGGCAATTCGCACTGGCGAATTCCTAACTCCTCAGTCAGAGCAAAGTCCTCAGTGACCAGAAGAACTGCGTCTCTGTCACTGAAGAAATTGACTGAACTGTATGAGATTTCCAATGGCTTCACTCGAAGGGATTGGTAGGTGTAGGATTTGAGTTGAGCATCACATGGAAATTTTCTCCTTAGTATTTCCTCGACCCCCTTTAACAGTACGGTGTTTCCTATGACTCAAGAAAGAGAAAAATGAAACTACGAAAACAAAAGTCTTCACGCTTCACATTCCTCAAACGAATACCATGTCTTCAAGGTCACACCAATTTCTTCACTTTCAAAGTCTTCAGAAAGTTTTCAGAAAGTCTTCAGAATATCAAAGTCTTTGGTCGAAGAACTTCATTTTTAGGGGTCGACTTTTACTGTAAATATCAAACTCCTCATAGTCTTATAGACCTGTGTACACTCATAAACACATCAGATGCTTAACCTATAAGTCTTCAATACACCAAAATCACTAAGGGGCACTAGATGCACTTACATTTCCTCATTACTGTGTTGTGTAATTGTTCATATATGTGTTTGAAGACTTTGACTGAAGACTTTCTCAATTTCCTCAGTTCAATTTCTTCAGTCTGTTTGTCTTCATATTGTGCTATCCTGTGTTTACGCTTTCTGTACTCTGTGTTTGTCTTCATTTCATCATGATGACCATGCATGTATTCTGCTATGTTTACCTCTGAGTACTTATTCCACTACAAGTAGTTCTTCTCTAAGGAATTTCCTCACGAGCAAATTCCTCAGTGAAGAATTTCATAAAAATCGCCTATTCACCCCCCTCTAGTCGATATAACGCACTTTCAATTGGTATCAGAGCAAGGTACTCCCTTGTTCTGTGTGATTTTGGTTTAACCGCCTGGAGATTTAGTTATGTCGACCGTAGGTATGATCAAGGTCTCTGCTGGGTGTCCTACCTTCGATGGGACGGACTACCCCTACTGGAAGAACAAGATGCGCATGCATCTTGAGGCAATTGATAACGATCTCTGGTACGTTGTGGAAAATGGTGTTCCCTCCGTCTCACCCTCACTGAACGCTACCGATGTGAAGAGATTCAAGCAACTCGATTCCCAAGCGAAGAATATCATATGTGGCCATCTGAGCAAAGGACAGTATGGTAGAGTGAGTGCTTTGGAAACTGCAAAGCTTATCTGGGATAGGCTATCCAAGGTCAATGAAGGGGTTTCAACTCAGTGCGACTCCCGAGTTGATGTTCTTCGCAATCTCTTCAACCGCTTCAAAAGACTCGACAATGAAAATGTTCAGCAAACCTTCGATCGCCTCACTGACATCTCAAATGAGCTTCAAGCACTTGGTGCCACTGACATCACCGACCATGAGGTGGTGAAGAAATTGCTGAGATCGCTTGATTCCTCATTTGACACTCTGGCACTAATGATACAAGAGCGTGCTGATTACAAGTCACTTGACCCCGCTGATATCCTCGAGAGGCTAAACACTCATGAGTTCCAGCTTGCTGAAAAGAGAGATCTCTACGGTTCGAGCTATGGCAGATCACGTGCACTGAAGGCCAAGGTAGTATCTGAGTCTGAAGATGAAGACTCTGGTAGCAGCCTTGGTGATCCTGAAGAACTGAGGCATGATCTAGCGCTGCTTGTGAAGAAATTCCAGAAGTTCTCAAGATGTGGTCGCTTTGGAAAACCCTCAAGGAGCAATGATTCCTCAACCAGTGACTATAAGAAGAGGCTTTGTCACAAGTGCAAGAAACCAGGACATTACATTCAAGATTGTCCTCAGTGGGAAAAGGAATCAAAGAAGAAGAAATATAAGGATTACAGTTCTGATGATGCGAAGAAAAAGAAGAAGTCCTCAAAATCTTCATCGTCAAAATCCTCAAAGTCTTCGTCTCACAAGAAGAGCAGCTCCAAGAAGGCTCGGGCATTCATTGGCAAGGAAATGGACTCTGAGGCTGAATCTGAAGAAAATGAAGCAGAAGAGGAATCTGATGACTCTGAGTCTGGTGTGGCAAGCCTAGCCCTCGCCACTGCATTCGTCAGCAAATCCATCTTCAACGCTGAAGAAAGTGATCTCACCAACAAGGCTGATGAAGGCAGTGATGACTACGCTCCCACCTATTGCTTCATGGCAAAGGGTGCTAAGGTACTCAAATACGCCTCCTCTGAATCTAGTGAGGATGCATCTGATGAAAATCTTAAGCCCAGCTACTCTAAACTTGCTAAGATTGCTGTGCAACAACAAAAGGCTTTTGAAAAGGTTCAAAACATGCTAGACAAAAGTGATGATATGTTGGGTGAAGAATTGGATCGCACTAAGGCCTTAACTGAAAATCTTCGGAGACTTCAGACCAGGTTTGGCAACCTTCAAAATCATCATAACACTCTCTTATCTGATCATGAGAAGCTTTCTTATGAATATCTTCAAAAGAAGCAAGATCTTGAGAAGCTAAGAGTGAGTTATGAAGATCTTCAGAAGGAGCGCGATTCATTACTTGCTCAACAAATCAGCGCTGCTCAGGAAGAATTCATTCCTCCATGCTTAAAATGCATTGAACGAGAATCTGCTAATTCTTCACCAGAATGTTCAAATGCTTCAAATGTTACAACTTCTTCACCTGTCTCTACTATCACTAATTCCTCATCTGAGGACATTGCTAGTATCACTGACGATGCAGGACTGAAGGAATTGTACATGACTGGCATGTACAAAAGCCTCAAAGGGCATCAGGCTCTTTGTGATGTGCTTAAAAGGCAGATCCTCAACAGGAACCCTAGGAAAGAGGGTATTGCCTTTGAGAGGAAACTCAATGCGAATGGTACTTATTGGAAGCCTGAGAAGTACCCAAAACCTCATGGGTTGCTGCAAAGGGAACTCCAGTTGATCCATCTGATTTATCTGGCTATACATGTGAATCTTCTCATTCTTCTGATGAGTCATTTGACTCCAACTATAAACTGTTCAAAAATCAGAATGGTGAAGTATTTGCTAGATATGTTGGCACTAACTGCAGGAACGGTTCCCCTATGAAGAAAATCTGGGTTCCCAAAAGTTTCGTTGAAAGTCTTCAGGTGAATGTCCTCATGACACCACCTGTGAAGAAAAGGAACCCCAGATCAAATTCCTCATACAGACCAAATTCCTCATGGGGATCAAATTCCTCACATGGATCAAAGTCCTCATATGAACATCATCGTGCTAACAACTCTGTTTCGCAGGGAAGAGCCAAGGGCTATGAATATGAGCATTATTCTTCAAATTATTATGTTCATAAGTCCTCGAAGAATTTCTCTGCTTATTCATATGCTTACCCTAACCCCTCTTATGTGAAACGAAATGGTTTGGCAGCTTTGCCACCATTGTCATATGGAGCTCGCAGAGTGATGAACTCTTTGCCACCCCTTCAGATGTGGGTGGTGAAGAAAAAGAACTAATATCTTCTGTAGGGTCAGGTCTCCAGACGTACGATAATGTCTGAAGAATTTGCCGGGGACCTGACAAAATGCCTGAAAGGACGCATGCTAACCATGATGAAATGAACTTTCATTTCACACGTCCTCCCTCTGTTTTATCTATCTTACTGCTTGATGAAATTGATCTGATGAATTGTGATATCATATTCTTCACTGCTGAAGTATATGAGGTCGTAAGTTGCACTAATTCATCTGCAGGATGATCAACCCAAAGCCACTGAATGGGTACTTGATAGTGGATGTACAAATCACATGACCGGTGACAGGAATCTGTTGATGGATGCTCCCTTATCAGCGTCAAACATGAAGCATATCATCTTCGCTGATAAAAGCAAAAGTCAGGTATTGGGGCTAGGTAAGGTTGCTATCACAAAGGATCGACACATGGACAAAGTCATGCTTGTTGAGTCCTTAGGATACAATCTTATGTCTGTCTCAATGCTTTGTGATCTTGATATGGTTGTTGTCTTTGGCAAGTATCATTGTGTTGTGATTCTGGAAGCTGACAATTCCAAAGTCTTCGAAGGCTTTAGGAGAGGAGACTTGTATATTGTTGATTTCTCTGCAGATTCACAACCAGCCGTGTGCCTACTTGCAAAAGCTTCAGAAGGATGGCTATGGCATCGACGACTTGGTCATGCAGGCATGAGGAATTTGAACATGCTTGCGAAGAAGAAGCATGTCATTGGCATTGAGAATGTCAAATTCCTCAAGGATCACTTGTGCGGTGCCTGTGAAGCTGGAAAGATGACAAAGGCCAAGCATCCAGCAAAGACTATCATGACCACTACTCGTCCATTCGAATTGCTTCACATGGATCTCTTCGGTCCTAATCATTATACCTCTGTTTCAAATGAAGCATCTCAATATGGCTTCGTTATTGTTGATGATTACTCTCGTTACACATGGGTACACCTTGTCTCTTACAAAACTGAAGTGCAGGAAGTCTTCAAACGATTTTCCTCGAGGGCTTCAACCAACTTCGGTGTGAAGATCAAGCACATCAGAAGTGACAATGTCGCTGAGTTCAAGAATTCGGGTCTCGATGACTATCTTGATGAACTTGGTATTACTCATGAGTTATCTGCTCCTTATACTCCTCAACAGAATGGCGTCGTGGAGCGCAAGAACAGGACTCTTGCTGAGATGGCTCGCACTATGCTCGATGAATACAAAACCCCTCGTCGTTTCTGGGTTGATGCAATTGATACTGCGTGCCATATCATCAACAGAGTATATCTTCACAAATTCTTCAAGAAGACTACCTATGAACTCCCCACTGACAAGAAACCCAATGTGAGTTATTTCAAAGTCTTCGGTGCTAAATGCTGGATTAGAGATCCTCATCACAACTCTAAATTTGCACCAAAAGTACATGAAGGTTTTATGCTTGGTTATGGAAAGGACTCGCACACCTACAGAGTCTTCAACAATGTTCTTCACAAGATTGTTGAAACTGTAGATGTGCGGTTCGATGAAACTAATGGCTCGCAAAGAGAGCTCCTACCTTCTGTGTTAGATGAACCAGCACCTGAGGATTCTATCAAGCATAAGGCTACTGAAGATGTCATTCCTACTGAAGAATCTGCTAAAGAATTCATTCCAGAACGTGAAGAACGTCGAGCTGATGCACCTGAAGAAAATGCTGAGGAAATTGATGCTGAAGAAAATGCTGATCAAATTCCTCAACGACAACCAGCTTATCCTCGCATTGCAAAAGAAGTGCAAGTGGAGAAGATCATCGATGACATTAGAGCACCAGGTCCTCTCACACGCTCAAAAGCTTCACATCTATCTAACTTTTGTGGGCACTTTGCTTTTGTCCCTATCACAGAGCCCGCTAAGGTAGATGAAGAATTTCTGGAGCCTGAGTGGATTCAGGCCATGCAAGAAGAATTACATCAGTTCAAGCTCAACAACGTATGGGAACTAGTCAATCGTCCCGATCCTCGCAAGCATAACATCATTGGTACAAAGTGGATCTACCGCAACAAGCAAGATGAAAATGGTGTTGTGGTGAGGAATAAGGCACGACTAGTAGCTCAAGGCTACACACAGGTTGAAGGAATTGATTTCGATGAAACTTTTGCACCTGTTGCTAGACTTGAGGCTATTCGCATATTGCTTGCTTATGCTAACCATCATGATATCATCTTATACCAAATGGATGTGAAAAGTGCATTCCTCAATGGTAAGCTTGAGGAAGAAGTATATGTTGCTCAACCCCCAGGTTTTGAAGATCCAAAACATCCTGACAAAGTCTTCAGACTTAACAAGGCCCTCTATGGCCTCAAGCAGGCCCCACGGGTGTGGTATGATACATTGAAGGAATTCTTCATGAAGAAATGCTTCACACCCGGTTCACTCGATCCCACTCTTTTTACTAAATCATATGATGGTGAACTGTTTGTGTGCCAAATATATGTTGATGATATCATCTTTGGCTGTACTGACCAACGTTATAGTGATGAATTTGCCTATATGATGAGTGAAGAATATCAAATGTCTATGATGGGAGAGTTGAAATTCTTCTTAGGTCTTCAAATTCGTCAACAACGCAATGGCATATTCATATCTCAGGAGAAATACCTCAAGGATGTCCTGAAGAAATTCGGCATGCAAGATTGCAAAGGCATCAAAATCCCTATGCCCATAAATGGTCATCTATGCACTGATGAAAATGGTATTGACTTCGACCATAAGGTATATCGCTCCATGATTGGCTCTTTATTGTACTTATGTGCATCTAGGCCAGATATAATGCTTAGTGTTTGCATGTGTGCACGATTTCAAGCTGCACCGAAGGAATCACACCATAAGGCTGTGAAGCACATTCTTCGATATCTAGCTCACACACCAACACTAGGATTATGGTATCCCAAGGGCTCAGATTTTGATCTCATTGGATATTCAGACTCTGACTATGCTGGTGACCGTGTGGACCGCAAGTCAACATCTGGTACCTGTCATTTCCTCGGATGATCCTTGGTCTGTTGGTCCTCGAAGAAACAAAACTGCGTATCACTGTCTACTGCTGAAGCTGAGTACATTGCTGCTGGTTCTTGCTGTGCTCAATTACTATGGATGAAGCAAACGCTCAAGGACTATGGCATCAACGTGAAGAATGTGCCTCTCCTCTGTGACAATGAGAGTGCCATCAAGATTGCTCACAACCCAGTTCAGCACTCGAAGACAAAGCACATTCAGATTCGTCATCATTTTCTTCGTGATCATGTGTTGAAGGGCGACATTTCTATTGAGCATGTGAAGACTGAAGAACAGCTAGCCGATATCTTCACTAAGCCCTTGGATGAGAAGAGATTTAGCAAGTTGCGGTGTGAGCTAAATAACTTAGAGTCTTCGAATGTACTTTGAAAATGCACTCATCCTAACACTTATGCAAAATTGATGACTTAGATGTGCAACACATGAAGAAACATTTTTCTTCAATCAATGAAGAATGACACTCTAAGTGTGAAGAAATTAATGAAGAATTTGATTCTCAGAACCCTACGACAATTGTACGCGGTGTCTGAAATCATCATTCTTACACGGTGGGTCACGCCACCACAAAAGTTGAAAATCTTCAATTTGAGTTTTTCCTCAACTTTTGAAATTCCTCAGTTTTTCAAATTCTTCAACTTTGCAAAATCTTCACTTGTGCTGTTGTTTTTCTTCTTTGGTTATATATATATATATATGAGTTTATGTCCTCTACAACATTCACTTATAGCTATTTCTTCAAGTTGGATCTTTTCTGCTAAGTGAATGTGATCGGACCCTTCCCCTCTATGCTATACTCAATCCAATCTGTTCACAAATTCTTCATGTGCGTTCTATTTGAAACTCGTTCAAATTCTTCACTGTGTCCTTGTCAGCTGAAGAAATTGCGAACGGAACGTTAAAACTAATCTTATCCAAACTTTTGGTTTTGCCGCTCAAACCGTTCCGCATCCCACGATGGATTATTTTATCCACCCATGATCTTACACGATCTCCACTACACAGTACGTGGGTGACACATGTCGCGAGAAGGAGAACGGCCAGGGGCACGTTCGTCCTAAATCTTCGGACGAGCAGTTTTTCACTGCGGCTATAAATACCCCTGTCGCCGTCCTCACTTCTTTTACCGCGCTCGATCTCACTCTCCCGCTCGAGCTTCCAAACCCTAGCGCCGTCGCTACTCCATCGTCGCCGGTGAGGAAGAGCTTCACTGCCTCGACCTCGTCGCCGTCGTACTCGCGCCGACCGCGGAAATCCTCACCTCCGCCGCCACCGTAGACGTCTTCCTCCGCCAAGTTAGGGCGTGGAAGATCTGCATCTACGAACTTCACTGTTTCAACTCCCTGTTCGTCATGTTCTTCGTTCAGGGTAATTAAAAGCTAATTTTACTGCCCTCTTTGATTCGAAACTTTTCTACAAAATCTTCAAAGGTGTTTTATTCTTCAACTCCTCACACACAAAACACCTCACATGTTATCTGTTCTTGATTCATTTCCCTAAGCCTCATTTTCTTCAAGATTCCTCAATCGTGTGGATCCTCGATCTATACAACTCTGGAACCTAAGATATAAAGTGCTTAGTGAAATTCCTCAAGACGAATCTGGTCAAATTCCTCAAACTTAATCTTTATGAAAAACCCTCTGAGAACGCATATGACCTCTCCAAATTCCTCGCAACTATACTCTGTTCACAGGTACACATGTCCGCTGCTGAATCATTAGGTTCTCATCAACTTAACTCATTTGCAGCGTTCCTCGAAGAAAAGTTGCATACTTCTTCAGAGAATTCAATTGTTCAAATTCCTCATCTGAAGTAAATGGCTGAAGGTAAACGGCCACAGAAAGGAGGAAAGAAGCCTGAGGTCATGACTGATTTTGAGATCCCAGAGGATATTTACAAAGATTACTGCACGCCTGATGAAGCCAAGTTTGGCAAAGAAGATAAAAATCAGCGCAAGGTGCGAATCTAGAGGATTGAACGGAGATGGGCACGTGAATGGAGGGAGTACAGATATGTTACTCCAAAGTACATGAAGAAATTCGCACTCAGCACTCCATGCCCAAGAGCCCCGTTGGCACCTGGCCAAGTGGCTGATCCCACCAGCATCAAGCGTGGTGAGGATTTTCCTGAAGAATGGGCCAAGCGCCAAGCTAAACTGGCAAGACAAGCCAGAGAAGCAGTGAGGAAATTCAATGAAGACTCTGCTGCTGCTGCTGCTGCCACTGAGGCTTCTGTCAAGCCGAAGAAAGCGATGCTCAAGAAGCCCGCTCGCAAGCCAAGTGCTTCAACATCACTGCCCTCACGGCCAGAATCTTCAAAATCTTCAAAGCAAATTCCTCATGCTGCTCCTGCTCCACCAAAGTCCTCAGCACCACCTCAACAGTCCTCAGCACCTGTGCATCTGGCCTCGTGCCAAAGGACTACTGGCACGTCGATTGCCTCTGGTGTCTCAGCTAATTCCTCAGCTGCACCAAATTCCTCAGCTGGACCTTCTCTGTTGAAGAAAAAGGCTACTGTTGGACGCGACACTCGTCCAAGTCCTCAAAAGAAGCAGGTAGTCTTCACTGTGCCATCTGATGATGATGAAGCTGATGAAGAGGAACTCACTGAAATCATCAGAGACCGACAAGAAAGGGCTGCTAAAGCCAAAGGCACACCTGTGCCCCTGCTATTGGATCCAAGGGCGATCCTAGATTATATTGATCTCTGGCATAAGGACCCTAACACACCTATGCCTGATTTCAAGTTGACACCTGGCCAAAGTCATATGTTGACTCACTTCATCCAAGAGGAGAAGTGGAAATATGATAGGGCTAGAGAGATCAAGAAATCGCAGTACAGGAAAGAGAAGCTGCTGAAGAAAAATGTTGTCAAGATGACGCCTGAGGAACTCGTCAAGATGCAGGCTAAGATCAAAGCCCTCAGCGACAACTTTGACTCGTACTATGCTGATTGGCAAGGAGCCAAGGTCAGATTTGTGAGGCTGACTGATACCTTCACCAAGGGTGCAGCCTCAACACAACAAATTCCTCATGCTGAAGCATCTGTTCAGCAAACTGAAGAACATGCCAGCACCGCTGATGAAGTTCAGGCTGCTGAAGAAAATGCCAGTTCCAGGGCTGATGACTCTGCTCCAGCCACTGAAGAAATTGCCAGGGCATCCACTAGTGGTGCGCCTGAAGAAACCGAAGAAACCAGGGCAACTGCATCAATTGCGCCTGAGGACAATCAACCAGATTCCTCAGCTCCACCTGCGCCTACGCCAACTCCAATTCTTCCATCTGCATTAGATGTGAAGAAAACCAAGGCTATAGAGCGAGCTGCGGTGAAGAAAAGGAAGGCATCCAATGCTTCAGAATCTTCAGACCCCAAGAAGATGAAGCCGATGACAAGCTCATTTGCAAATCCCATTGATGCCATTCCTATCTCCTCCATGCCATCAATGGACCTTGTTCCTTTTGGTGAAGATTATGAGATCCCTAGTGGATCAGATGAAGAAACTCAATCTGCTG
Source organism: Aegilops umbellulata (assembly GCA_032464435.1). NCBI lineage: Eukaryota > Viridiplantae > Streptophyta > Magnoliopsida > Poales > Poaceae > Aegilops > Aegilops umbellulata. The sequence continues at coordinate 295,173,136 of CP136057.1, forward strand.
CTTCGTCAGAGCAGATTGATGAAGAAATTGAAGCGGATGCAATCCCTTCAACCCCAATGGTCTCATCACCAATGCCTCAGTTTGATGCTGAAGAGGCTGGTGTTGAAGAAATTGATGAAGATGTGGATATTGGAAGCACCACTCCAGTGATGAATGACGACTTTTGGGAAAGTCAGCATCCCAATTCCCCACTCTTCACTCCCTTGCAGCAAATTCCTCACTCTCCTTCACCAACAGTAAAATTGGGCTCTGAAGAAACTCATCCCACTGCATCTGTAAATGAAGAAATTCCAGCCACTAGTGCTGAAGAAACTGTTGCTGAAACTGACAAGGTGACTGCACCTGAGGAACATCCTGAAATTCCTCAGCCTGAAGAACCTGAGATTGTGATTCCTGAGGTCGTGATGCAACTCACCGACACTCCCCTGCCAAGGCCAAAGGATCCATTCTCCCGCAAACAGAAATTCAAGGCTGAAGACTTCTATGGCGAGCATGTGTTCTTCACTGAATACAATCCATATGACTTTGCTCGCATAAGGAAGAGGCGTTTCTGGACAGCCAGCCAAGCCAATTTTTATTCCTCAGTGCTTTACAACAAAGACAAAGTCTTCGACCATGCTCATATTCCTCACGTGGATATGGAGTCTTTGCCGTGCTTCACGCCAGTCCTCAGTGTTCTTCACGACGCTGGGCTGCTCAATTTCTGCACAGACATATGCGATTGGAATGAAGAGCCTATTCTTCAATTCTATGCTATGTTGCACATCACCGGCAACTCTGAAGATGTGAACTCATGGGTTTTTGACTGGATGACTGAGAACACACATTATAAGGCCCCAGCATCTGAATTGCTTCGTGTCCTTCCTCTGAGTCCACCCACTGAAGATGCGCGTTGTGTGTACAACGAACCTGAGCTTTCAAATCACTATATGCAAGTGCTAATGAAGCCTTTGAAGCCAGGGCAAGCTCCTAGAACCAAATTCCTCGTCAAGGAACTGTTGTATGTGCCAAGGACTGTCTATCGCATTCGGACGAAGACAATGAGTCCCATCAAAGGCCATGACTCGACTGATGAAGAAGTCGTTGGCATCGTGAAGAATTTGCTTTTCAACATCATTCATGGCGTTCCCGTCAACTTCCATGATTTCTTCATGAGGACTCTGGCCAACATTGCTATGTCACCATTTGAGCTGAAGCCTTATGCACCTTGGATAATGAAATTCATCAGGACAAGGTCTTCACTCAACTACAAGGCTGAAACTCTCAACCACTGCAGCTACTTGCCTCCCATTGAAGTCCTCAAACGGACATTTTCCTCAGCTGAAGAAAAGGGCAAGGCCACTGCTGTGATAGATGAAGGCATTCGTCCATTGGATGGACAATTTCGCAAGGCTGCTTCTTATTCCACCAATGATGACTCTGCCACACATGGCTCTGCTGCCAACACTGCCAAGCCAAATCCTCAAGCCACAGCACCCAGGGTGATGACTGACCGTGAGTTACTCCTCAGTCTTCATCAAAAGGTTGATCGCAATCACAAATGGGTCAAGCGTCAGTTTGGTTCAATTCTTCACAACATGACTTCCACACACAATGCAGTGAAGAAAGACCATTACTACCTTCATGAAACCCTCAACCGCACCTGGGCTGTTCTGTCTAAAGTGTTAAGTCCGATGGTGCGCTGATACTTTTGTTGCACTATGCTTCGATACTTTGATGCGCTATTCTGCATGCTTATTCCTCGTTAATATTATTGCACGCATGTTGAATTACATCAGGCACCATATTTCATCATGCATTTCAAATTCTTCATATTATATGTCAAATGCATGTATGAATTACAAGATATAGGGGGAGATCTCCATGATTCAACTCTTCAAGTGTGCATTGCTTCAAAAGCAAATTCCTCACTATGCACATCTTCAGGGGGAGTTCTTCTATATCTTGCAATCAAATTCCTCAATATCAGTATTTACGCTTCATATATTTATCCCCGTTGAAAACTTAACCTATGTTGTCATCAATCACCAAAAAGGGGGAGATTGTAAGTGCATCTAGTGCCCCTTAGTGATTTTGGTGTATTGAAGACTTATAGGTTAAGTATCTAATGTGTTTATGAGTGTACACAGGTCTATAAGTCTATGAGGAGTTTGATATTTACAGAGAAAGTCGACCCCTAAAAATGAAGTTCTTCATCTAAAGACTTTGATATTTTGAAGACTTTCTGAAGACTTTGAAATTGAAGAAAATGGTGTGACCTTGAAGACTTGGTTATCATTCGAGGAATATGAAGCGTGAAGACTTTTGTTTTCGTAGTTTCATTTTCTCTTTCTTGAGTCATAGGAAACACCGTACTGTTAAAGGGGGTCGAGGAAATAATAAGGAGAAAATTTCCAAGTGATGCTCACCTCAAATCCTACACCTACCAATCCCTTCGAGTGAAGCCATTGGAAATCTCATACAGTTTAGTCAATTTCTTCAGTGACAGAGACGCAGTTCTTCTGGTCACTGAGGAGTTTGCCCTGACTGAGGAGTTAGGAATTCGCCAGTGCAAATTACCTACACTGTGAGGAACATGATAGCCCTGAGGAATTTGTACCTCAAATTTCCGACCGTTGCTGTGCTACACGCCAGCTGTCCAAAATATCTTATCCATCCAACGGTCATATCACTGAAGGGCATTTATGTCTTATCATGTCGGGCTGCTCCCTAGGCTATAAATAGCCGCCCCCTACAACCACTAGCTGGTTGGCTGCTCCGCGAGAACTTGACACTTGTCATTTGAGAGCAACCCATCCTCCGAGGACTTTGAGCGAAAATCATCAAGTGAGGAAAATCCAAACCCAAACCCAAAACACCTACAAACCCAAAGTGATTGAGCATCACTGAAGAGATTGATCCTGCGTGGATCCGACGCTTGTTACCTTTGAAGACTGTGCTTCTTCCAGACGGTTAGGCGTCAAGGTCTAGAGCATCCAAGAGGAATTGTGGATCGCCGAGTGACCAAGTCTGTGAAGGTTTGGAAGTCACCTGAAGACTTACCACGAGTGATTGGGCGAGGACTGTGTGTCCTTAGCTCAAGGAGAATACGGTGAGGACTGTGTGTCCGGGACTAGGTGTCCTCGAGTTTAAATACTCAGCCGCTCCAACCAGATGTACAACTGAGACAGCAGTTGGAACTGGTCTACCAAATCATTGTCTTCACCAAGCTTACTGGTTCTATTTCCTCAACACTTTCATTTCCTCATTACTGTGTTGTGTAATTGTTCATATCTGTGTTTGTAGATTTTGACTGAAGACTTTCTCAATTTCCTCAGTTCAATTTCTTCAGTCTGTTTGTCTTCATATTGTGCTATCCTGTGTTTACGCTTTCTGTACTCTGTGTTTGTCTTCATTTCATCATGATGATCATGCATGTATTCTGCTATGTTTACCTCTGAGTACTTATTCCGCTGCAAGTAGTTCTTCGCTAAGGAATTTCCTCACGAGCAAATTCCTCAGTGAAGAATTTCATAAAAATCGCCTATTCACCCCCCCTCTAGTCGATATAACGCACTTTCAGGCTCGTCCAACACCAGCGAAGCGCACCACCCTTGAGCCCACGGTCTCCAACACCATCAACCATGTTGGGCCGGGCCTCGGGAGGCGTCTCCATGGTGGCATGCAGATTTTTGTGAAGACAAGGAATATTCAAGATCATATGAGGATTAAAAGACAACGATCCTCGGCAAGATCCTTGCCGAGGAGAGCCACAAGACACCCGGCAAGATCCTTGCCGGGGACGACAGCACGCCACGGCAAGGCCCTTGCCAGGCCATCCGGCAAGGCCCTCACTAAGGACGCCATCAGGGCCACTTCCAGGCCCACACCAGCCAAGTCTCCACCGCTGTTCGCATGTAGTTGCCAGCCCAACCAACTGGGCAGGCACCTGCGTGGCAACATGCAGCTTCCAGGCCAACTCAGCAAGCGCCTGCGTGGCGGCATGCAGACCTTCGTGAAGACCTTACCACCGCGCCACCTCAGCTGCCTGCCTGCCTACATGGCGCCGCATGCATCGCTGGCCAGGGCGCGTGTCGAAACAACGAGGAGCGGCGACGGACGGGACGGGTCTCATTCCCGTCCCCAATAAAGCAAGGGGACACCTAAGCTATGCATTAAATGCATCTTGTCCTGTAATACGGGCGATAAGCTCGTAGCACTATACGCCTTTCCACCTCCCGTGTGCCACTATGGCAGCCCCTTTCGACTATAAAAGGAGGCCCATGGCGTACTGGAGAAGGATTCGACTCTTTAACGACTCAGCCACCGTAGCTAGTTGGAGGGCTCAAGAACACTCATACATCCACCAAAGCAGGACTAGGGTTTTACGCATCCTCATGGCCCGAACCTAGGTAAACGATCCTTGTGCTGATTACTAATCCTGCTCTTCTTGCAACCCTGCGCCCCGGCAACCGTAGTAGGGATTCTTGTGATCCCATAGGTGTCATTTCCCACCGACATCTTTGGCGCGCCAGGTAGGGGGCGCAATTGCGAGAATCTGGTCTAGTAGTTAGCCTAGCGTTTCTTCATCGCCATGGCTCCCAAGAAGAAGATGGCCACAATGATCGGCTCGTCGGGGGCCGAACGACGGTGCCAGTACGGGCGAGCAGCGGCCCGGTCGCGGACAGAATCCAAGCCGCAGTCCGCGAGCGCCAGCATCGCCCTGGCAGTCAGAGCCTGGCGAGCGGCGCCGTTCGTGCGCCAGGCGACGGGTCGCACGTCACCAAGTCTAAAGATGGGGCTAGGCGCCCTGCAGGCGGCGCAGGGCCCTCCAGGAGTGTCGTTGTGCCACCCACGGGCGGCGCATCAACCTCCATGACGCCCACGCTGGCGACCACTGCGCGCTCTTCCCATGGTGTGTGCGACGAGCAGCGTCACCACGCCTGTGACCCTGGGCACCGCCGTGGGAAGAGCCCTGTGCGTCGTCCGCGGGATGAAGGAGTTCAGCATGCCCGCCGAAGTGCTGGCGAAAATGGCGCGCAACCGCTGGGTCGTGATGGAGCTCCTTCTAACGTGGTTAGAAGTCGAAGCGCGCCACGGTCCACGCAGATGTCGCCGCCACCCATGCCAGCAGAAGCTTTGGCGCGCGTGCAGCTGCTCCTCGACTTCCCTCCTGCTGCGGAGAAGCTCGACGAGTGGAAGGCCACCATCCGGAGCCTCGTCGCTGTCTCCAACAAAGACGATCCACGACCAGCGGGACCCTCGGGCCGGCGCTCCACCGAGCCACCACATGCCAGCGCTGGGAGGACCGGGGGTGCTGCGGTCACGGTGCACTCTCCTCCTCCTCGCCAGCCATCGCGGGTGTCGGCCCGTCGTGACCCGCTAACCCACCGCGACCAGCGCCAAGTTCTTCGAGAGCAAGCTCACGAAGATGCTCGAACCACTATCGAGCGCCGGCGTGATACACGCCACCAGTCAGACAAGTGGGCGGGACCCGCTATGGACCACCCAGCACCGGGGGGCTCTGGCGGCCTACCTTACGAGGTGGGCTGCCCGGCCTTTACCCGCGAGCTGCGGCAGTTCTAGTGGCCGTCCCACCGCACGTTCAAGCCCGACGTCAGCGAGAAGTACATTGGCAAGACCCATCCATCCGAGTTCCTCAGCATCTACACCATCGCGATGCAGGCTGCCGGAGCTCGCGATGACAAGGTGCTTGCCAATTATTTCCCGCTGGCACTGAAGCCCAATGTTATGTCTTGGTTGATGCACTTGCCGGTGGATTCCATTTCTTCTTGGTCGGATCTGTGCCATGAGTTCGTTGGCGCCTTCAAAGGAGTCCACCAAGCTCATGGCCAGGCCAGCGATCTGCATATCATTCCCCAAAAGGAAGGGGAAACCCTGCGCAAGTACATCCAGAGGTTCAGACAGGTGTAGTACAACATCCCCAACGTTCATCCCGCCGCTGTGATCAGCGCGTTCCATCAGAACGTGCGCAACCGCAAGATGCACGAAGAGCTGGCGATGACCAAGGTTAAGGATGCGGCCGAACTCTATGTTTTGGCCGATAGATGCGCCCGGGCTGAAGAGGGAAGGATGTACCCCGGCGAAGATGCCGGTGCGGAAACCGACTCTACCGAAGAAGACACCGCTGCCCCGACGAAGAAGGGTCGGCGTCGCAACAGGAAACGCAAGGGAATGGCCGTACTTGCCATTGAAGGATCTGACGACACCGGCGCTGCCAAGAAGGTCAAGGCAGACGGCCCCGGCAAGGAGATTGCCGGGTGCACCGCCTGCCGGGCCTTAGTAGCTGCTGATGAGCCAGGGGCCTCCGGCAAGCAGTACTGCAAGATCCACCGCACCAAGGGCCATGACCTCCAGAACTGCCGGCAAGTCGAGCTGCTTGCTGAAAAGCAAAAGGCCGAGTATGAGAGGTGGGACAAGGAGAAAGGTCAGGACGGTGCCGAGGGATCCGACAAGAAGCGTGGTGGCCAATTAAGCCGCCCCGGCAAGGACAACCAGCAAGAGAGGCCTGCCCGGGGCCGGGACAAGAAGCAAGAAGAATTTGATCACGACGAGGACGACGAGTCCGGTGAGCAAGAGTTCCAGAAGGCTACGGAGGCCATGTGCGTCGATGGTGGCGCCTCGCTGCATACTTCTCACCGCCAGCTCAAGCAGTGGGCGCGTGAGATTACAGCAGCAGAGCCGTCGTTCGACGCTCAGAAGCCGCTGAAGTGGTCCAACACGCCCCTGATCTTTGACGCCGAGGACCACCCTGACTGCACAACCGCGGTCGGGTGTTTGCCATTGTTTGTCTCACCAACGATACACAACCTCAAGGTGAACAAGATGTTGGTCGACGGCGGGGCCATCCTGAACTTGATCTCGCCCGTCGTGATCAAAAGGCTGCAAATTCCTGATGGAGACCTTGAGGAAACGGGTACGTTTCAAGGGTTCAATCCGGGGAGGAGCCAGCCAAAGGGGAAGGTCACACTGCCCGTGATGTTTAGAGGAGAGTTGAACTACAGGACGGAGAGGATCGTCTTCGACGTGGCCAAGATCCCCTTGCCCTACAACGGGGTTGTTGGCCGCCCGGCACTAGCCAAGTTCATGGCGTCATCACACTACGCCTACAACATGCTAAAGATGCCCGGGCCGTTGACCATCATCTCCGTCCCTTCCGACAAGAAGGACGCGCTGATTTGCACTAACCAACTCTACCGGGAAGCAGTTGCAGCAGCTGCCGTCAAGGCACTTGCTCCTGCCGCTGAAGGCCCGAGAGGGAAGAAGAAGCCCGGCAAGACCTCTCGCACCCACTCTGGCAAGTGCACCTCCTCGGAGTGTTGTGCTACCATCAAGGACGTGCCAAAGAGCTCTACCGGCAAGAGCAAGAAATCTAGAGCTGAGCCACCGCAGACCAATAAGGTGTCCGTCAGGGAGGATGGCTCGGGAGGGGCCTTCACCATAGGGTCCACCCTCGACAGCAAATAGGAAGGCACGCTCATCACCTTCCTGCGGGCGAATGTCGACGTGTTTGCGTGGCAAGCATCCGACATCCCCGGTGTTCCCAGGGAGGTGATTGAGCACCACCTATCTGTCTGTCCTCATGCGCGGCCGTCAAGAAGCGACAGGTTTGGTGAGAGGAGTGCTCCACCCGACGTGGTTGGCCAATCCGGTAGTGGTGCGCAAGGCAAATGGGAAGTGGAGGCTGTGTATTGACTACACAGATATCAATAAGGCTTGTCCTAAGGACCCCTTCCCGTTGCCGCACATCGACCAGATTGTTGACTCCACGGCCGGGTGTGATCTGCTGTCATTCCTCGACGCCTACTCGGGCTACCACCAAATCTTCATGACAAGAGAGGATGAAGAGAAGACAACATTCATCACCCCATGTGGTACGTATTGCTTTTTACGGATGCCTTTTAGGTTGAAGAGTGCTGGCTCGACGTTTGCGAGAGCAGTCCAAATTGGTTTTGAACCCCAGCTCAATAGAAATATGGAAGCATACATGGATGACATAGTGGTCAAAACCAAGGACGGGGCAACTCTTGTGCAAGATCTGGAAGAGACGTTTGCCAACCTGCGCAAGATCAACCTTAAGCTGAACCCTGAGAAGTGTGTCTTCGGCGTTCCATCCGGCAAGCTTCTCGGATTCTTTGTGTCGCAGCGCGGGATCGAGGCAAACCCAGACAAAATCAAGGCTATTGAGCAGATTGAGGCGCCCAAGTGGATCAAAGATGTGCGTCGGCTCACCGGCTGCATCGCCGCCATGAGCCAATTCATCTCCAAATCCGCCGAGCGTGCCCTTCCCTTTTTCAAAATCTTGAAGAAGGCAGGCCCAATGGAGTGGACCCCAGAAGCCGAGGCGGCGTTGCAGGATCTGAAGAAATACCTTTCCTCCATGCCAATACTGGTTGCGCCTAAACCAATAGAGCCGTTGCTGCTCTATCTGGCGGCGACGAATCAAGTGGTCAGCGCCGCACTGGTGGCGCAGAGGGAGGTCGACAAGGAGGCAGTGGCGACGGCAGAACCAGCGGATGGCAAGCCAAAGATTCCTCTGGGGCAAGGCGAGGCCCCCGGCAGAGTCTGATACCACCAAGGCAGTGCCCGCATAGTCAAGTGAGGTGGTGCAGAAGAAGAAAATGATGCATCACCCGGTTTACTTTGTCAGCTCCCTCTTGCAGGGGGCTAGGTCGAGGTACTCTGGCGTGCAGAAATTGCTCTTCGGCCTCCTTATGGCCTCGAGGAAGCTGCGTCATTACTTCCAAGCCCACGAGATCACTTCCGTCACCCGCCTCCCGTTGCAACGGATACTGCATAACCCAGATGCTACCGGAAGGATTGTGGAATGGGCCCTGGAGTTGTCGTGTTTTGGGTTAAAGTTTGAAAGTACCTCGACAATCCAGAGCAGGGTCTTGGTGGAGTTCATTGCAGAATGGACCTCAACGCTCGACGAAGAAATCCAGGAGACCGCTCTCCCTGACAAGGAAGCAGACCGCGACTGGATCATGTACTTTGATGGGGCTTTCTTGCTCCAAGGCGCCGGTGCCGGTGTGCTACTTGTCGCACCCACCGGAGAGCACCTCAAGTATGTGATCTAGATGCACTTTCCCAGGGAGATGTCCACAGACAACACTGCTGAGTACGAGGGGCTGCTTGCTGGTCTCAGGATCGTGGCAGACCTCGGGGTGAAGAAGCTCATCATCAGGGGTGACTCGCAGCTTGTCGTCAGGCAAGTCAACAAGGATTACCAGAGCCCATTGATGGAGGCCTACGTAGATGAAGTGAGGAAGCTGGAGGAGCGCTTTGATGATATCCAAGCGGAGCACATTCCCCGAGCGGAGAACAACATCACCGATTACCTGTCGAAGCGTGCTGCATTCAAGCTACCTATGGAACCAGGTACCTTTTTGCTCTGGTTAACTCAGCCATCCGTCAAACCGTCAACGGGGCAGAACAAGCGGAGGAAATTAGGTCCCGGCAAGCACTTTCCCGCCGAGCCCCTTGGGGCTGCCGGCAAGGATGTTGCCGTGCACACTGAGCCTGCCAAAGAGCAACTGGCTCCGGCAGGGCGTCAAGCCCTGACCATGGAGACAGCCGCTCCCATGGCAGAAGAGATGCCTTTGGTCCTTGCCGCCGAGCCCCATGCTCCAGCATGGGCGCAGCATACCGTCCGATTCCTCCAAACAGGGGAGCTTCCTGAGGAGTGGGAAGAAGCGGAAAAAGTAGACCGTCGGTCTGTCCTGTACCAATTCGTCGATGACGTCCTATACAGGAGAAGGCCGAACGGTGTGAAATTGAAGGGCATCCCCCGGGAGGAAGGACTGGAGCTGTTGGCGGAGATACATGGAGGCGCATGTGGCTCCCACATAGGGTCGAGGGCCCTTGCCGGCAAGGCGTTCCGGCAAGGTTTCTTCTGGCCCACCACCCTCCAGGATGCGACGACACTAGTAACCAAGTGTGAAGTGTGTCAGTTCCATTCAAAGAAGCTTCATCAACCAGCTCAAGCCCCTCAAACAATCCCTCTCCCCTTGCCATTCTCGGTCCGGGGGCTCGATATACTAGGCCCCTTCCCCCGTGCTGTCGGGGGCTTTGAGTACTTGTACGTTGCAAACGACAAGTTCACAAAGTGGCCAAAAGTGGAGTGAGAAAGGTGACAACACAGTCAGCCGTCAAGTTCTTCAAGGGACTGGTCTGCCGCTTTGGTGTGCCAAGCAGAATTATCACCGACAACGGCACACAGTTCACGAGCCACACCTTCATGCACTACGTTCAAGACCTCGGCAGCAAGGTCTGTTTTGCTTCCGTGGCACACCCCCGGAGCAACGGCCAAGCAGAGAGGGCGAATGCTGAAGTGTTGCGAGGCCTGAGAACGAAGACCTTTGACAGGCTGCACAAGAGCGGAAGGCGCTGGATTGATGAGTTGCCGGCGGTTCTTTGGTCGATCAGGACGACGCCAAATCGAGCCACCGGTCAGACACCCTTTGCCCTAGTATATGGGGCGGAGGCAGTTCTCCCCACGGAACTCATATACGGGTCACCTCAAGTGCTTGCTTATGATGAGCTTGAGCAAGAGCAGTTGCGGCAAGATGACGCAACACTCCTTGAGGAAGATCGTCTTCGGGCGGCTATGAGAGCAGCATGCTACCAGCAAGCCTTGTGCTGCTACCATAGCCGCAAGGTTCATGCCCGAAGCTTTGAGGAAGGCGACCTTGTTCTTCGGCGCGTTCAGTCGGCCAAGAATACCAACAAGTTGACACCGAAGTGAGAAGGCCATTATCGGGTAATACGAGTCACCAGGCCCGGTGCAGTCCGCTTGGAGACCGAAGATGCTGTCCCAGTGAGCAATTCCTGGAACATCGAGCATCTTTGCAATTTTTACCCAGAAGACGTGGTTTGCCAGGCCTCCCGGCAAGCCACCTTTTGTACAAGCTTTGCCGGCAAGGCATGTAACCCTCTGTACAAAGCCAGGCGCAAACCTTGATCATAAATAAACGAAGCGCCGACGCCCTAAGTTATAGCATGCATGCTAGGTTGAGTCTCTTCCTCGATTAGGGTTGATAGTGCTTAGCAGCGACTAACCCCTAGCCTAGAGGTCGGGTGTGCGTCTTTTCTGTTTTCTTTGGTTCGCAGGGCACTTCTACTGAGCCACTTGGGAAAAGGAGAACAAACTAGCGCTCCAACCCGACAAGGCAAGGCTGCCGGGGGCTGAAGATGTAAGGATCCAACCACGGCGAGCCAAGGTTGCCGAGGGCTGCGGGTTTAGATAAGTTTTTCATCCCCCTGTTGTACGTTTTCGTATGGAACTGGGACATCTGAAGCCTCGTTCATATCTTAAAAACCACCGTACTCCCTTTTCCCTGTACCCGAGAGTTACTTCCTAGGTCGGAATTTGGTAGTAGTTGCGGTGGCGAAGAGATGAATGAGGAGCCTAACTCTACTTCGCCCTGCCTCCGCCAAAAGCGCGAGAACGGTCGGCTGAAGAAGAGAAACGGCAAGGCCTGTTGCTGGGCGATAACGTTTATTATGAAAATAACAAGGATTCATCCTTGGCATGGGCCTCGCTCATGCACGAAGAACCCGACAAGCACCATTTTTCATTAAAAATGTCCCATACAGGTACAGTTCGTACGAAAAAAAACATGAACAAGGGGGATTACAAGCTTTAAATCTAACAAGGCCCGAAGGCTTACAGACTAAAAAAGAGATGAGATGCCCGTGATCCCTTTCTTGTCCCTCTCCTCAGCAGGCAGGTCAAGGAGGCGAAAGGGCAAAAGGGACGCCTAGGTGAACTACGAGCAGCAGAAAGCACCAAGAGAACACCTCGGTGGCTGCCCATGGATGGGCCGGTGATGACAGTGCCGGGAAAGGAGCTGGAAGACGAGGCGGCAGGTCGCCGAACACGCGACGAAGGCGTCGGTGTCCGCGTACTCCGAGTTGACGGCCTTGTCGCCCGCCCTCTTCCTCTTTCGCAGTCCCGCGACGCCAGCCGCCCAAGGAGACGACCCCGAGAAGTTCAAGGAGCTGGCCCCTCCCTCGGCGAAACTCCGTCGGAGGAGCGGCCAGGTGCAGTTGCTGCTGCTGCCGCACCCGCCCAGGCGCGGGGCGTCCGACACCTAGTTAGACTCGTCCCCGTCATCTGCCCCGCTATCCTCCTCGTCACTTTCGCTCGAGGAAGAGCTTCCATCATCGGAATCCCCGTCGGAGGAGCTCTCCACGCAGCACTTCAGGCGAGTTCCAAGATCTCCGAAGACCTTGACGGAGAGCAGGTCGTCCTCCATTAATTTGAAGTAGAGTACGAGCCCCGTCGTCAGGCTGTGGATGCGAGCGAACGTCTTCCATCCACGTCGGTGGTACATGACCCAAGGAGCCAGGAAGTCGACGTCGACCCGCGTGCCCCAATTCCCACGACCCATCATGTGCAATCTGAGGGTCTGGGGCGGGTCACGCTCCATCTCCTGAGCAAACGGGGTGGGAAGACGAAGACGGCGACACGGAGGCCGGCGCAGCCTGATAAAGAACTCGCGAGGCTGGTCTCCAACGTGGCCCTCCATCGGGAAAGGCATCATTGGCGGGGGCAAGGCCGGCGCGCCGCCCCGTCCTCCTCTTCCCCGGGTACCACGACCTCGCCCACGGCCTCGCCCCTCCCCCTTCCCCTCACGGCCGGCTCCGCCACCGCGGGCTTAGGAGGAGGAGCGACGCGCTGTCGAGCGGTGACCCTCGCCGCCACCGTCGAGGGATCGGGGTTCCCCTTCTCCATGGCAGATGAGAGGAAGAAGCAGAAGCAGGAGGAGATAGAAGATAGAAGAGTGCAGAGTGCCATTCCCCCCTTCCCTCTCCTTATAAAGGGGCGAGGTCGGGGCTCGGCCGCCCCGCTCAGCCAATCCAGCCATCGGGGGCGCAGGGAATTGGGACCGACCCGCTGCCCCAACCAGCGATGACTCGGTTTCCCGCCTCCACAGCTCGCCACCTGCATGAAGGACGCGTGGCGAGCGTGCAGAGTCGAAAGGACGGGTGGGGCGACTGTTCCCCGCCCCGTGATCGGGGGGGGCATGGGCGCCTTAAAGACAGCGACCCGAGTCCATCCAGTAAATGAGCCGCGCCTCAACGCCTCCCTCTTTTTACGGGGAAGGCGCGAGCCGCCTCTTTACCACGATGTGACGCATGCATGCGGGAACCGCCCCACGCATGCCGCCAACATCACACGCACCCCTCCACGTCGCGCATTCAACGCAGGTCATGGGGAAGCGCACCAGACATAAAGTTTTACCGTGGTAAAAACCGCCCCACCTGCCCGCGCACCGTTTTGGGCCTGGCCCAACAACGTGCGCGCTTATGTGTGGCCCATGCCCGGGGGTTCCTGTCGGTGTACAAAAGAAGGGGCGCACCTTTGTACCCCTTTACATGTGCACGAAGAGTCAGAGCCGCACCCACGGCCACACTAAGCAGAGCAGGGGAAGGAACCGAAGAGAAGTCGAAGCACAAGATGCCCAAGGCAATGCCAGGGCCAAGAACACAAAGAAGCAGAGAGGCGAAGCAGGTTCCCCTGGCAAGATCCTTGCCAGGGGCAGCCTCCGCGGCCCCGACAAGGCCCTTGCCGGGGCGGCTTGTCCAACACCAGCGGAGTGCACCACCCTTGAGCCCATGGTCTCCAACACCATCAACCACGTTGGGCCGGGGCTCGGGAGGCACCTCCATGGTGGCATGCAGATCTTTATGAAGAAAAGGAATATTCAAGATCAAATGAGGATTAAAAGACAACGATCCTCGGCAAGATCCTTGCCGAGGAGAGCCACAAGACCCCCGACAAGATCCTTGCTGGGGACGACAGCACGCCATGACAAGGCCCTCACCAAGGACGCCAGCAGGGTCACTTCCAGGCCCGCACCAGCCAAGTCTCCACCACCGTTCGCATGTAGCTGCCAGCCCAACCAGCTGGGCAGGCACCTGCGTGGCAACATGCAGCTTCCAGGCCAACTCAGCAAGCACCTGCGTGGCGGCATGCAGACCTTCGTGAAGACCTTACCACCGCGCCACCTTAGCTGCCTGCGTGCCTACATGGCACCGCATGCATCGCTGGCCAGGGCACGTGTTGAAACAAGGAGGAGCGGCGACGAACGGGACGGGCCTCATTCCGGTCCACAATGAAGCAAGGGGACACCTAAGTGATGCATTAAATGCCCTTGTCCTGTAATACGGGCGATAAGCTCGTAGCACTATATGCCTTTCCACCTCCTGTGCGCCACCGTGGCAGCCCCTTTCGACTATAAAAGTAGGCCCATGGCATACTGGAGAAGGATTCGGCTCTTTGGAACGACTCAACAATCGTAGCTAGTTGGAGGGCTCAAGAACACTCAATACATCCACCAAAGCAGGACTAGGGTTTTACGCATCCTCTCGGCCCAAACCTGGGTAAACGATCCTTGTGCTGATTACTAATCCTGCTCTTCTTGCAATCCTGCGCCCCGGCAACCGTAGTAGGGATTCTTGTGATCCCATAGGTGTCGTTTCCCACCGACAGATGAGCTGTGACGATACAAGATCGAAGACTCTCTCCCGTGTCCGGATGGGACTCTCCTTGGCGTGGAAGGCAAGCTTGGTGCCCTAATATGAAGATTCCTTTCTCTGTAACTGACTTTGTACAAACCTAGTCCCCTCCGGTGTCTATATAAACGGAGGGCTTAGTCTGTAGAGGCAATCATAATCATAGTCATACGGGCTAGACTTCTAGGGTTTTAGCCATTACGGTCTCGAGGTAGATCAACTCTTGTAATACTCATATTCATCAAGATCAATCAAGCAGGAAGTAGGGTATTACCTCCATAGAGAGGGCCCGAACCTAGGTAAACATTGTGTCCCCCGTCTCCTATTACCATCAACCTTAGACGCACAGTTCGGGACCCCCTACCCGAGATCCGCCGGTTTTGACACCGACATTGGTGCTTTCATTGAGAGTTCTGCTATGACGTCAAAGACAGGATTGATGGCTCGCCTTGTTATCAAGGTCAGTGTCACCTCCGGAGGAGCACTGGCCCTAGGCCAAACCCTCCGGCTGGGCGGCTTTACCATGGTTGCCCATTCCGCCGTTAAACCGACGATGACTTCTCGAGTCATCGCAAATCCCCTCCGTGTTGACTCTGAATACTCCAAGCAGATGGATCCGGCGGAGTTGTCGTCTTTTAACGAACTCCTAGATCGCATCGCCGCCCTGGGGGTCGCTACAGACTATGATCGGATTGGGCTTAAACCCGACCAGTGAGAAATTAAACCTCCACCGATCACCCACCACGTAGCGGTAGAAGAGGAGCAAGACGACTACTCTTCCTCTATACTGAGGACGAACTATGTTCCGATCTCCGAGCTCGAAGAGCCGGATAGCTGCCTTCGGAAAGATACGCCCCGCGCTCCGAACCTACAATCGGACGACGGGCCTGAAAATCAGTTGATATCCCGGAGCTCGAGCAATTAAGTTCGGAAGTTTTTTAAACTACGGATCCCAAATCAGGTCAGGGTTCGGATCCAAAGCCACCCACCCGCCCAGATATAAACAATCTCATGCACACACGACAGCAGTCTCACGAAACATTCCATCACTTTTGGGCCAGATTCCTCCTTGTCAAAGAGAAGATTAAAGATTGCCGAGACGAAGACGCGATCTCAGTATTCAACAACAATTGTACGGACGAAGGAATCCTCAATGCCATCAACCATCGTCGCGTATTACACTTCACTGACTTGGCAACCATAGTACAGAAGTACCGCACAATGGAAAGCACCTGGAAAAACCAGACATCTCGCTGGGAACCACCGGTTTCCACTCAACCCCCCGTCCGGACAAAAAGGATGCACCCTCGCGGGGCGCCCGACCCAACAGTAAAGAAATCTAAGCCCATTACGGGGGGGGGGGGGGCGGAACCGTTCTGGAGGGATGGCTCGATAGGCCATCTAAAATACACACAACACCGGATACCATACCAACCCACAGCCTGAGAGCATGTTGGATACTCCGGCAAGTGGCCAAGAGCGGCGAGGAACTCCTCACCACATATACCTCAGATCAACACCCCCCAGAAGACGACGACCTCAGAGTATTGACGGTCTTCGAAACCTTCGCTTCAAATAACAGGCACAAAAGGGCACTCCATGACCTCGCCGTAGTCTGCCAAGTCGCAGCAATAAACCCCTGGAATGACATGGCCATAACTTTCAACGCCGGTGATGAACCAAAATTAAGGACTGTCCGGGCACCAGCCGCCTTGGTCCTTAGTCCAATCATGGACATCTTTCGTCTTACCAAAGTACTCATGGATGGCGGCAGCGGATTAAACCTCATCTATGAGGACACACTCAACAAAATGGAAATAGACAGGAGCCACATCGAGCAAAGTAGCACGACCTTCCGAGGAATTATTCCCAGTCGGGAGGCGTGATGCGCGGGAAAAATCACACTCGATGTGGTATTCAGCAGGCCGCAGAATTATCGTTCCGAAGAAATAACCTTCCAAGTGGCCCCTTTCAATAGTAGATATCACGCCCTATTGGAGCGAGATGCATTTACACGCTTCCAAGATATACCTCAGTATGGGTACATGAAGCTCAAGATGCCCGGGCCCAATGGTATAATCACTCTCGCCAGTGATCCGGACATAGCACTCTGCGCCGAAAATAAAACTGCATCCCTGGCCCTCGAGGCATTGTCCGAAGCCCTCGCGGCTGAAGAATTAACCGCACTATGCTCCACGGTGGATAGGGACGATGTAATCCTGGACAAACGACTCAAATCCACCTCCTTTAAACCAGCAGACGAAATACTCAAATTTCAAGTCCACCCAAAGGACCCCAAGAAGACAGCATCCATCGGGGCACAACTGGACCCAACGGTTGACGCTGCGCTACGGGAGTTCCTGCGCGAGAACTGGGACATATTCGCCTGGCACCCTTCTGATATGCCAGGAATCCCACGCAAGTTGGCCGAACATAGCCTCAATATATTGAGGGGATATAAACCGGTCAAGCAAACACTGCGGTGCTTTTCCGAACCCAAACATCAAGCTATAGGGGAGGAGCTAGCCAAGTTAATCGAAGCCGGATTCATTAGAGAAATAAAATACCCGGACTGGCTAGCAAACCTGCTGATCGTGGCAAAGAAGGATAAATCCTGGCGCTTATGCGTCGATTTCAAAGACCTTAATAAGGCCTGCCCTAAGGATCCCTTCCCCCTCCCCCGCATCTACCAGATTATCGATGCTACCACAGGACACGACTCACTGTGTTTCCTCGACGCATATTCCGGATACCATAAAATCAAAATGAAGGAGTCCGACCAAGCCACAACAGCATTCCTTACGCCATATGGGCAATTATGCTTCAACAATATGCCCTTCGGGCTTAAAAACTCCGGGGCCACCTACCAACACATGATTCAAACATGCGTGGAGAAACAGATCGACAAGACAGTTGAAGCGTACGTGGATGACGTCGTCATCAAAACTAGGCACGTCGAGTCATTAATAGACGATCTACGTCTCACATTCGACAACCTCCGTACATATGACATCAAGCTCAATCCGGAAAAGTGTGTTTTCGGTGTTCTCGCAGGAAAACTGCTGGGCTTCATCATCTCCAATAGAGGAATTGAGGCAAATCCAGCCAGAATCCGAGCTTTGTCACAATTGGCTACACCAACAGACCTTAAACAGGTCCAAAAACTAGCTGGATGCGTGGCAGCTTTAAGCCGTTTTATCTCCAGATTAGGAGAAAAAGCATTGCCACTTTATCACCTTCTCCGACGCACCGACCACTTTGAGTGGACGGAGGCGGCAACGGCCCGACTGGAAGAAATAAAGGCCCTTTTAGCGGGCAACCCAATCCTGGCCACGCCGAACATCGGCGAATCCATGTTATTATACATATCGGCGACACACCAGGTGGTGAGTGCCGTGCTGGTCGTCGAGTGAGAGCAGGACGGACACAAGTTCCCACTCCAGAAACCGGTATACTACGTATCCACTGTTCTCACACCATACAAATCCCGATACCCTCATTACCAAAAGATAGCACACGCGGTCTTCATGGCACCCTGGAAGCTGCGACACCACTTTCAAGAGTGCTCGATGATGGTGGCTTCCGAGGTACCACTCAACGACATAATAAACAACCGCGATGCCACGGGCCGGATTGCCAAGTAGGCCATTGAGCTCCTTCCATTTGACATATCATACAAACTGCGTCGAGCCATTAAATCCCAAGTACTGGCTGACTTCATCGCCAAATGGACAAAGGCGGAACTCCCTAAAGAGTACGGCGCATATTCCAACTAGGTTATGCACTTCGATGGTTCCAAAATTCTGGCGGGATTAGGGGCGGGCGTTGTCTTAACGTCCCCCACTGGAGACGCAGTTCAGTACATACTCCGGATTTTATACACAGACTCCAACAATGCAGCCGAATATGAGGCCTTATTACATGGTCTTCGGATGGTCATCTCCATGGGCATACAACGCCTGGAAGTGCGCGGGGACTCAAACCTTGCAATATCTCAAATAAATGGAGATTTTGATGCCAAAGACCCGAAGATGGCAGCTTACCATAATGCCGTTCTCAAAATGTTAGCTCGGTTCGAGGGGCTCGAGTTTCATCATGTGGCTCGAGAAAGCAATCAAGTAGCAGATGTCCTTGCTCGCATCAGTGCCAAGCGCGACCCCGTCCCACCTAACATATTTCTGGAAAGACTTTTCAAGCCATACGTGGTGTGGCAAGGGGAGAGCGGCAACACCAACCCAGATTCGACCATAACCCCAGATTTCGAACACACCGATATCATCGGGAGCTCAGCCACCGAAATAACATCGTCGACCCATCTTATCATGGCAGTCATTGCCCCATGGACCGAACCCTTCTAGGACTACCTTAATAGGCGAGAACTCCCAGAGGATCAGAATGAGGCTCGCCATATTGTCCAGCGCTCGAAAGCCTACAAGGTTCATGATGGAGAACTCTACAAGAAAAGCACTACAGAGTACTTCAAAGATGTATCTCTGAGGAAGAGGGGCGGCAGCTCTTGGCTGAAATTCATGCCGGTCTCGGTGGTCACCACGCCGCGACTCGGGCCCGTGTAAGCAAGACCTTTCGTACAGGTTTCTATTGGCCGACGGCCCGAGCAGATGCACATGACCTTGTCCAACGTTGCGTCGGATGCCAGCTTTTCACCAACAAAGCCATATGCCACCCACTGCTCTACAAACAATCCCCATCACTTGTCCTTTCGGGGTCTGGGGGCTTGATATGGTCAGATCCCTTAAAGGAGGAAGCCATAATAAAAAGTATCTGCTGGTCATGGTGGATAAATTCAGTAAGTGGATAGAGGCCAAACCATTTAAAACGGCCGAAGCCAGACCAGTTATAGAATTCATATCCAGTGTTGTGCACCGCTATGGTGTTCCACATAGCATCATCACCGATAACGGCTCCAATTTCATAGCTGATGAGGTGAAAACCTGGTGTGCTAATCTGGGCATTAAGCTTGATTACGCCTCTGTCTATCACCCGCAAACAAATGGTCAAGTCGAACGAGCCAATGGTCTTATTATGAGCGGCATTAAGCCCAGACTAGTGTGGTCTTTGAAAGAACCAGACAAGCACTGGGTTGAGGAGCTCGACTTCGTACTCTGGGGGCTGCGGACCACACCGAATCGCAGTACCGAATATACACCTTTCTTCATGGTGTATGGCGCAGAGGCTGTGTTACCCTGCGACATTATTCATGACTCACCTCGAGTGCGCATGTACAAAGAGAGAGAGAGAGAGAGAGAGAGAGAGAGAGAGAGAGAGAGAGAGAGAGAGAGAGAGAGAGAGAGAGGCCAAGCTTGATCGGCAGGACAACCTAGATGGCCTGGAGGAGGAGCGCGATGTTGCAAAAGCCTGTTCCGCATTTTATCAACAACAGGCCCTCAGATATCAAAGCAGAGAAGTGCAGGCCAAGACTTATAATGTTGGCGAACTTGTTCTACGCTTGCCGGAGAAGAAAAAGGACAAACTCAAGCCCAAGTGGGAGGGTCCCTTCATCATTGACGAAGTTCTCACTGGAGGAGCGTACCGCCTGCGTGATGCATCAGACAATCGCCTAGAGCCGACCCCCTGGAACGGGACCAGACTCCAAAGATTCTATGCCTAGCACCGAACTCTTTGTTCGTCTCCTTCTCCCTATTGTTTCCATTATTGTTTCCTCTCTTTTCACTTTTTCTTTTTTAGCCTTAAAGCTTTCATGCAGCTAAACCGTGCACCTATGATGTACACATCCTCAAATATGTACATCAATTATACTTGGGGGCTTCTTGGACAGAAGCTTATTATTGTTATTTTCCGAGCATCAAGCTCATCACATATGCGTTTTTCTCCTTATGTACCTTTTCTTCACCATTATATGCATCGATATGACTTAAGTATTGGCCAAGCTGGGTTGCTTGGCTCCTGTGCTTATGCCCTACGTTCCCGTTAGTTCGGCTAGGGCATAAAGGGAGCACCTCTGCGATTGTTACTGCCGGGTCATCTGGATGTGTACCTCAGACTGGGTGAAGCCGAAAGCTACCGTTCTTAAGGGAATATTCGGTCAGCGGACTAAAGATGTTTTTACATTCATTCCACTATGAACCCCCAGATATTACGTATATTGTGATTTTTTCAATCACAATTCGGACATGCACATTAACACATGTACACCCAGGGAAAGAAACCTGTCGGTGTCAAAACCGGCGGATCTCGGGTAGGGGGTCCCGAACTGTGCGTCAAGGTCGGATGGTAACAGGAGACAAGGGACACTTTATTTTACCCAGGTTCGGGCCCTCTCGATGGAGGTAAAACCCTACTCCTGCTAGATTAATATTGATGATATGGGTAGTACAAGAGTGGATCTACCACGAGATCAAGGAGGCTAAGCCCTAGAAGCTAGCCTATGGTATGATTGTGTATGATGATGGTTGTCCTACGGACTACAACCCTCCGGTTTATATAAACACCGGATAGGGTTAGGGTTACACAGAGTCGGTTACAATGGTAGGAGATCTCGAATATCCGCACGCCTAGCTTGCCTTCCACGCCAAGAAAAGATCCTTCCGGACACGGGACGCAGTCTTCAACTTTGTATCTTCATAGTCCTGGAGTCCGGCTGAAGGTATAGTTAGGCTATCCGAACACCCCCTAATCCAGGACTCCCTCAGTAGCCCCTGAACCAGGCTTCAGTGACGACGAGTCCGGCGCGCAGATTGTCTTCGGCATTGCAAGGCGGGTTCCTCCTCCAAGTTCTTCAAGAAGATTATAAACACCAAAGAATAGTGTCGGGCTCTGCAAAATAAGTTTCCACATATTGCCATACAGAGAATAATATTAACACAAATCAAATCTGTGACGTATCCCGCAGTGCGTCATAACACTGCGGCCAAGCCTTCTATATAAATTATTTTCATCGTTCCACCTCAGCTCGTTTAGCGAGGCGGTTTCCTTGGCATGTCTTGTCGAAGCACAGATCATGTGCCCCCCTTTAACGGGATTCTCATCAATACGGACGTGGGTAACCCAACCACGCCATTTACCGCGGCGTTTGGGAGGCAAGTGAGTTTCATTAGGTAGGTGGGGACGCCTAACCGCACCTGCTTATATAAAGGGATAAGGATTCACCTTTTTAACCTACGCCTTCTTCCTCCTTTGCCAATCCATCTCTCGCGCACTCAAGCTTCAGCACCCAAGTCCGCTCTTCCTTCCTCAACCTTCTCCAACAATGTCCGGAGCGGGAGGCAAGTGGATGGTCTCCTCCGTTACGGAGGCTCAAGTAAAAAGGTTAAGGAAAGCCGGATACTTGTCCAAGGACATCCTGCATCGGCTTCCTGATAAGGGGCAGCTTCTTCCTACCCCAAGGCCCCATGAGAGGGTAGTTTTTCTCCCCCACTTCCTTCGCGGACTGGGCTTTCCACTTCACCCATTTGTCTGGGGGTTCATGTTCTACTATGGCCTGGATTTCCACGATCTGGCCCCGAACTTTGTTCTCAACATCTCGGCGTTTATCGTCGTGTGTGAGGCTTTTCTCGGCGTCCGCCCCCACTTCGGCCTTTGGCTCAAGACCTTCAACGTCAAGCCCAAGGTGGTGTCCGGCACCCAGGCGGAGTGCGGAGGCGCTATGGTTGGCAAGATAGCCAACGTCCTCTGGTTCGATGGCTCCCTCGTGGAGTCCCTAAAGGGGTGGCAGGCTGGGTGGTTTTACATCACCGAGCCCCGCGATCCGAAATGGGTCGCGGCCCCTGAGTTCAGATCCGGACCCCCCACGCGGCTCATGTCCTGAAAAGAGACAGGACTGTCGTGGGGCAACGAGGAAGAAGTGACTGGGTTGCAAACATGCATCTAGTCCCTGGTGAACAAGCCAATCCTGCTTGCCAATATAGTCCAGGTCATGCTCGTTCGCCTGATCCTCCCATGCCAAGAAAGGGACTTTACTTTGTGGGAATTCGACCCGGCGCAACACCAAACCCTCAGTAGGCTCTTCGACACGACGTATGAAGACGTCTGGAAGGTGCTGACCAAAGGCGCCGAGTCCCCCACATCCGCCTCCGAGGATCGCGGATACAGCTCGCAGCGTAATGCTGGCGAGGTAAGCTATCTATACCTTTGACAGGTTCGTTAAGCTTTTCTTCATAGATTAACTCTATGCGGGATCTAAACTCCCTTTTACCTTTGACAGGCTTGGCAGGAGATATCCGGACCAATTAACTGTCCGGCTCCTCTGCCCGAAGACCCGGCCCCTGCTCTCTTGGTGAAGCTAATGGCTCCGGCGCCTTACGTGGTGCCGGAGAGGAAGGCCAAGAAGAAGAAAAACACTGAGACTCGAAAAAGTTCCCGCAACATGGTGGTGTCGGACTCGTCATCTGACGAGTCCGCAACGCCCTCCTCTCGTGAAAACGAGGAGGAGGAACAAGGAAGCTCTCCCCCTCCAGCGAGGGGAGCGAAGAATAAGAAGGCCACCCCAACGGGGGAGGCCGAGGGGTCGAGGAAAAGGAAGACCCCTCCGCCGGACTACTCCCACGACGCCGAAGAGGGCAGAGAGGAGTGGCCGGACAGAACCAAGCGTCCGACAATATCATAAGTGTTTACATACCAGAGTGACTCATGATATTCTTTTAATGCGCTGCTTTCCCTAATATCGAGCGTAATTTATGCAGCCCACCCCGGGCCAAACTCGATGATTCATCGAGCGGCTCCCTGGACTCGTCGGACGTGAACTCTGTTCCGCCCGCGATCTCCCCCCGCGGTGCGGACGACGCCGAAGTGGCGCCCCGCCAAGCTTCGGGGCAGGAGGAGATGGTCCTGGAGGAGCCACGAGGCAGTCCTCCGGACCCCAGGAGTAAAGGGGATGAAACCCCCCAGGGCTCCAAGTCCGGCTTTGTGCCGGACACCGCGCCGGACTCGACAGTCCCGGTCCGCGGTGGGCGAACTCCTTCCAAGAGGAGTAAGCCATCTGAGCCGGCGGCCTCCGTCCAACTGGAGGCGCCGGACAATCTGTTGGAGGTGCTTAAGGGCGCCGCCGTCGATGAGGAGCACCGTACTGTTATGAGTACGGTGATCCAAAGGATTCAGTCCGCCAAGAGCGGACTGAATGAAGCTTGCGCTAGCCTTCTAACAGGCTTCGAGGTAAGTAAAAATATGTCAATTTATTTACCGCATAGACAGTAGCCCCTGATGCTCTGTTCGGTGTTCGGAAAGAAAAGCCGGATAGAGGATCTAATAATTCTCGCAGGAGTCTAACAAAAAAGGTCAAATATGCGTATGCAGGCTTCACTGCTGTCCACCGCCGCACTAACTCCGCAGGTGGATGTCCTTAAAAAGGACCTCGGGCGGACCAAGCAAGAGCTCGTCCTTGCCAAACGGCAGCTCGAGGAGAAGGAAGGTAAGAAATACCTAAAAAAAAGAAAAAAAAAGAAAAAAGGTGCCTATAGAGAGGCTTGATTGCAGAAAGAAATAACAGGATTGTACTGCTTATTGTAGGGGCCACAACCGAGGTGACAACCCTGAAGCAGGCGCTAGCTGAGGCCGAAAAGAAAACGGCCGAGGAGCGTGCCGAGCGAGAAAGGCTTGGGGTTCAGGTCGGCGAGGTGCAGCAAGAGCTGCAAACTCTCATGAAAAAACATGAGGGTTTGGAGCTTGAGGCGAAGGCGCAAGCATCCGAGCTTGCGTTGGCCGTCGAGACCGCCAAGAGTGCCAAGGCCGAAGCCCAAAAGGCCCTCCAAGAGTTGGAGGAGGTGAAAAAGATAGCAACGGGTAAGGCATTCTCAATGCAGAGTAGGAATGTAAAAGTAAACTACCTATTACTTACCCGAATCCGGAGTTCTCCAGGGGCGTTCGCCGATCTTCCCCGTAGCGTATCCGACGCCGCCGCGTTCTACCGAGCTGAAGAGGGCAGCTCGACGGAGAGTGTGTTCTGGTCTCAGTATTCTGAGGCCGGACACCCTGTGCCCCTAAGCGATCAGCTGAAACAGCTGGTCGAGCTCCACAAGGCGGCCGAACAGGCCATGAAGGGCTTATTAGTTCGGCTGTGGCCTGGAGAGGCCCTGCCTGGGAGCTATTTCGGGCTGGTGCGGCGGCTGGTGGAGGCCTGTCCACGGCTTGAGGTCATCAAGCGCTCCGTCTGCATTGAAGGTGCCCGGAGGGCCCTTGCCCGTGTAAGGGTACACTGGGGTAAGCTGGACGGAGAGAAGCTGGTGAAGGACGGGCCGCCGCAGGGGAAGGAGCATCGCAAGCCCGAGAACTACTATAAGGACGTTCTTGCCGGAGCCCGCCTTGTCGCGGATGAATGTGCTAAAGATGTAATATTTGAGTGAACTCGCTCATTTGTATCCTGTGCGCTGAAACCTTGTTCATATGCGCAAAGCAATGCTTGTTTAATTTAAAATATTATTTTCTGTGCGGCCGTTTATCAAAAATTGAGAGATGGCAAGTTGTCGGCTTCTGCCCCCATGCCGCTAGTGCTGGGGTGTTCGGGATAAACCTGAGGGCTCTTGTTCCCATAATTGGGTCCTTCGAGGGAGGCGCTCAGCACAACGAACCAGGCAATCGGACTATAATGCTTGAACACTCTCACTTAGCCATAGAACGTTATAATTTTAAATTTCGGCGAAGCCCCTAGTTCGGAAGGCCTAATTCGGGGCGCTATCCACGCCTTTGGCCGGACATAGCCAGCTCCTCGCTCGAAGCGGCATAAGCCTTTAAGGACTCGAAAAACCTCTCGAACAGCGACCGGTCTCACACCTTATCATGATAGTCTGTTTTAGCTTTCTCCACTAAGGTGCTCAACCCACCTGATCTGGGGCACAATCGCAGTGGTTCTCCTAGTGCTACCTTAGCCGATAGAGTGGAACGTAAGGTACCAAAACATAGGAGCCGGGCAAACCCAACATGTGACCAAAATCATGACTCGGAGCCGATGCATATAGTGCTATAAGTTCGGGGTGCCGCACTTTGTGAAAGTGTACAGACTTCTCACACCAGATAAGAGGGTAATGAAGCCTCTGGCGTGGTTTGCCGTACCATGGTGTACGGGTGCGATCATGTTATGTAATAAACACATATAGTCAAAGGGGACAATGCAAAAAATAGACAAAAAGCTATGCATTGTTTTATAAAGAGGCTATTTATCAAAGCCGAACGATACAAGTAGTGCGATAAGCAAAAAAGATATTAGACTATTTAACATGTCATGACCAGGCACAGGCCGCGGAATTTAGAAACAGATATATCGCTCGAAATAGAGACCACCTGAGAGTTCCGAAATGCGGCGTAGCTTTGTCTGCTTTCCTGGATCTTGCATCGTTTGTGCGGCAATACTGCCGAACAGGTTATCCAGAGTATGGAGTCCTGAAAAAAGAAAAAATCCGGCAGCCCCTAGTACGTTTGACGCCGTCTTGTAGGCATGCCGTTAATGTGCCCCTCCCCCTGTGCCCATGGAATTTTAAGGGCGTAATTGTGTACTCGAGGTACTTGCTCCGCTATGTTGCGATGGCTGGGGTCGGGGCCGTATTGCTACGCTTGCTCTGAACGTGCCAGGTGGTCTTGTTGCAGGTTACTCCGGGCGCGCTTTGCATTGTCCGGTTTTTTAACGGCCGGACTGGAGAGTTGCCTTGAAAGGCTGCTTTGTACTTCCGCTGCGAGGGCCGCCGTGTGCTCCTCCATACGGATGGAGCGTTCTGTGTTTCCGCTGACCGTAATTACTCCTCGAGGGCCTGGCATCTTGAGCTTGAGATACGCGTAGTGCGGCACCGCATTGAATTTAGCGAATGCGGTTCGTCCGAGCAGGGCGTGATAGCCACTGCGGAACGACACTATATCGAAGATTAACTCTTCGCTTTGGAAGTTATCCGGAGATCCGAAGACCACATCAAGTGTTATCGAGCCTGTGCAATTGGCCTCTACACCTGGTATGACGCCTTTAAAGGTCGTCCTTGTGGGCTTGATCCTTGATGGATCTATGCCCATTTTCCGCACTGTATCCTGATAAAGCAGGTTCAGGCTACTGCCGCCGTCCATGAGGATTCTTGTGAGATGAAATCCGTCCACGATTGGGTCGAGGACCAGTGCGGCAAAACCGCCGTGACGGATGCTAGTGGGGTGGTCCCTTCGATCGAAAGTGATCGGGCAGGAGGACCATGGGTTGAACTTTGGGGCGACTGGCTCCATCGCGTATACGTCCCGTAGCGCACGCTTCCTCTCCCGCTTGGGAATGTGGGTCGCGTATATCATGTTCACCGTCCGCACTTGTGGGGGAAACCCTTTCTGTCCATTGTTGTTTGGCGGCCTGGGCTCCTCGTCGTTGTCGCTGTTCAGCCCCTTGCCCTTGTGTTCGGCTCTTAACTTGCCTGCCTGCTTGAAAACCCAACAATCCCTGTTGGTGTGATTGGCTGGCCTTTCGGGGGTGCCGTGAATCTGGCACGAGCGGTCGAGTATCCGGTCCAAACTGGACGGGCCCTGGGTATTCTTTTTAAATGGCTTTTTCCGCTGACCGGATTTATAGCCTCTGAATCCGGCATTGACTGCCATATCCTCATTGCTGTTGCTGCTAACGCGACGCTTTTGATTATTTCGACGTGACCTGCCACTTTTGTCCTTGGTATCCGAATTACCGGGCTTCTTCGATAAGTTGTTGCTGCGAGCTAGCCAGCTATCTTCGCCCGCGCAAAAGCGGGTCATAAGTGTCGTGAGGGCTGCCATGGTTTTCGGCTTTTCCTGTCCTAGGTGCCGGGCAAGCCACTCGTCACGGATGTTACGTTTGAAGGCTGCTAGGGCCTCTGCGTCCGGACAATCGACTATCTGATTTTTCTTTGTTAGGAACCGTGTCCAGAATTGCCTGGCCGATTCTTCTCGCTGCTGAATTATGTGGCTTAGGTCGTCGGCATCCGGTGGCCGCACATAGGTCCCCTGAAAGTTGTCGAGGAATGCGGCTTCCAGGTCCTCCCAAGAACCGATTGAGTCCGCTGGTAGGCTGTTAAGCCAGTGCGGGGCTGGTCCTTTAAGCTTGAGGGGTAGGTATTTGATGGCGTGCAGATCATCGCCACGTGCCATGTGGATGTGAAGGAGATAATCCTCAATCCATACTGCCGGATCTATCGTACCATCGTACGACTCGATATTGACAGGTTTAAAACCCTCTAGGATTTTATGATCCATTACTTCGTCAGTGAAGCATAGTGGGTGTGCGGCGCCCCTGTACTGGGCTATGTCGCGACGCAGTTCGGAAGAGTTGTGCCTGCTGTGTTCGGCCCGGCCGGATTTATTGTGTCCGGAGTGACGATCATCACGTGTCGTCGGGCGTCCGCGCGATCCATAGATCGACCTTGTTTGCTTTGCTTTATCCTCCAGTATGTCCCGCAGGTCTGGCTCGTTTTCCCGTGCCTTATTCGAGCGGCATCGGGGCATGGCTTGCTTAAGGGCTCGACAGGCCTCTCTGTCGTGGCCACGGGGTGGCCGGTCTGCCATGTCATATGCTTCCCCCTCTGATTGGGGTAGCGGCCTGCGCTTAGGATAATTTTTGGAGGGGCGCCCGAGTTCATATTCTTCGGCCGCAAGGACTTCAGTCCATCTATCAGCTAGCAGATCTTGATCAGCTCTAAGTTGTTGCTGCTTTTTCTTTAGGCAGTTGGCCGTGGCTAGAAGCCTGCGTTGAAAACGCTCTTGTTCGGCGGGGTCTGATGGTACGACGAATTCATCGTCGTCGAGGCTTGCCTCGTCTTCGGAGGGAGGCATGTAGTTATCATCCTCAACCTCTTGCTCTGCCGCTCTCTCCTGAGGGCTGGCTTTTCCATCTTCCTGCGCCGAATCTTGCTGGTTCTGGTGTTCTTCGACGCTGTCCGGGGTAGCATTATCTCCCGTGCCGGAATCACCGTTTTTGCTGTGGCGGGATTTAGAGCGGCGCCGTTGGCGCCGGCGTTTTTGTGGTTTTTTTGAGGTATCGTCTTCCGCTGCTCCATCGCCATCCACATCCTTTGGAGCATCCACCATGTATATGTCATATGACGAGGTGGCGGTCTAGCGCCCTACAGGTGCCGGTTCTTGTTCGTCTCCTCCTTCGTCGTCCATACCGTCGAAGTCTTCGGAGCCGAAGTCAAGTATGTCGGTTAAATCGTCGACAGTGGCTATTAAGTGGGTGGTGGGTGGGCTTTGAATTTCTTCGTTGTCCGAATCCCAACCTCGCAGACCATAGTCCATCCTGGGCTCTCCTGATAAAGAGAGAGACTTGAGAGAATTCAGGATATCACCGAAAGGTGAGCACTGAAAGATGTCCGCGGCGGTGAATTCCATTACAGGCGCCCAATCAGATTCGATCGGCGGGGGCGCGGAAGGCTCGGAGTTCGGAGAAGATTCCGCCTCCTTGGAGTCCTGGGCCATGCGGAGTACGGGGCTGGCGTTTGGCTCGATCGCCTTTGAGATCACAGCCCCCGAGGTGACGTCCAACCGTTCATCCTCAGAGAACGCAGCGGGCTCCGAGTCAAAGATCGGGGCCGGAGCGTGTGCGGCCTCCAGGGTGCTATTCGGAAGCAGAGCTATATCATGCCCCTCGAAATAGCGCGGCACGCCTGGCTGTGGCTCGAACCCGTCGAAGATCAAGTCTCCGCAGATATCAGCCGTGTAGTTTAAGCTTCCAAACCTGACTTGATGGCCAGGGGCGTAGCTTTCGATCTGTTCCAGATGACCAAGCGAATTGGCCCGCAGAGCGAAGCCGCCGAAGACGAATATTTGTCCGGGGAGGAAAGTCTCACCCTGGGCCTCATCGTTGTTGATGATCAAAGGAGCCATCGGGCCTAAAAGCGACGACACAGAGGAACTCTCAATGAAAGCACCAATGTCGGTGTCAAAACCGGCGGATCTCGGGTAGAGGGTCCCGAACTGTGCGTCAAGGTCGGATGGTAACAGGAGACAAGGGACACTTTATTTTACCCTGCTAGATTAATATTGATGATATGGGTAGTACAAGAGTGGACCTACCACGAGATCAAGGAGGCTAAACCCTAGAAGCTAGCCTATGGTATGATTGTGTATGATGATGGTTGTCCTACGGACTACAACCCTCCGGTTTATATAGACACCGGATAGGGTTAGGGTTACACAGAGTCGGTTACAATGGTAGGAGATCTCGAATATCCGCACGCCTAGCTTGCCTTCCACGCCAAGTAAAGATCCTTCCGGACACGGGACGAAGTCTTCAACTTTGTATCTTCATAGTCCTAGAGTCCGGCTGAAGGTATAGTTCGGCTATCCGAACACCCCCTAATCCAGGACTCCCTCAGAACCCCTAACAGAACTATTCTCTTTGGAAGATGTTTCTTACAATCACAATGTAATATAACATAGCTAGCCGGATACAACTTGTCTGTTCAAGCAACTATGACCCCTACGCCTAGTTTCCACGCATACCCCGGTCTATTTTGCCGCTCAGGTATTCGGAAACACTCCACACCTTCGGGTCTAGAGGTCGAAGCGAAAAGGTCTGCCATGACAATTGTTTTACAATCCGGCTAGGGACAGACATGTCAAGGAAAGTACATAGTCACTTGGACTCAAAAATTTCCTCCTCTATACCATCTAACAGGCTGTCTAACTTACAATTCTGTTGGGAATATTTGGCGGCTACTTCTACTTGGTCATATACCAAATTAACAGGAATTTCTTTCCCATCTGACCCTAGAGGTCCAACCCGGGCCATATGATTTGGATCAAGCTTGGTATACTGTCGTGGATTTGTCACGGCAGATGTCCTAGTGTGAGGACTTAGTCGTGAGGCCAACGCATCTATGTGGTAGTTTGAGAGGGGTTGAGCGGAATCGAGAAACGCAACACAAGACAAGGGTTTAGACAGCTTCGGGCCCCGGGAAACATCATCCGATAACAACCCTACATGATGTTTTTGTGGCTAGGTCTCATTATCATCATGAGGGAGTCGACGTAAACCGGCTCTCCTAGTTATGTCTAGCCCTAAGATTATTGCTTGTTTCCTTGTCCCTCTTTGGGGAGCCCTGCCCCTCCTTATTTGCGTTGAAGGGGCAGGTTACATGACTAGTCCTAGTAGGATTAGGATTACTCTATTACAAGTGGAGTCCTAGTCTTGCTTCCTTTATAAGGGAGTATTCCTTATGCATTTCCTTGTAAACCAGCCCACCATAGTATGAACCGGCCTTCTGGGCCTTGGGCCTTGTCATCCGTTTGTCCCGCCCGCCGGGTTACCAGTGAGTCGCCAAGTCCGGCCGGGTTATACTTCGTGCCGGGTTACGCCGCGGGGTATATCCCCGACATTAGCCCCGAGTTTAATTTGGATTTATCCATGTCAAACTGATCTGCAACATAAACACAAGAACAAATTTGGCGGGTTGTGCTCCGCTTTAAATATTCTTAAACCGGCCCTTGATCATCCTTAATTCCTTGTCATTTGTTCCTTCTAAAAAATCCGAGTCAATATACCAGCTTCAAAATCAACTTGCTGACATTGGTATCTTGTAGAGAAATATTGTAAGAAATAATCCACTTGAGCCGGCTTTCAAAGCGCCGGCTTAATAAAAATATTGGACTTGAAATACTCATCTGATGTCCAGCCGGCTTGAATATGTAGAAATTGCCGGTTTATCATTACCAAAATTGTCGGGTTATAAACAGATGATGCCGAGTCGTAATTGTCACCGACGCCGAGTCATAATTGTTGCAACACCGGGTCAATCTGGTTTGCTTAGAACTGAGAATTTGAAGATTTTTCTCCCTTATATCCATATTACCTGTAGCCCCCCAAGTCTTGAGCAGAACAAAGTGATGGCTTAAGACTTGCTTCAATATAAATACTGCCACTTTTGAAGAAATCCATGTTGTTCATCCCAGGCACTAGTAAAAACTGAATATTCCATATTATGTAGCCCCCAAGTGCCGGGTTGTCATGCTTGCAGCAACCTGGGACTTGTAATTGCCTGATGCTTAAAAAACTTCAACCAGTGTAGCCCCCAAGGGCCGGGTCATTATGCAATAATGAGCAGGGACTTTATAAATATGATCATGTACATTTGAACAACAATGTGTAGCCCCGAAGGGCCGGCTCAGTAAAATAATATTGAGCTGAGACTTTATATATACTTCATTCAAAATAACATCATATGATGTAACCCCCGTCATGGGGCTTGGACCCATGTCCACAAGGTTAAGAGCTTTGTGCTTTACCAACTGAGCAATAAACCTTTCAATATAATGGATTAAAGTTTGTGTACCTTAAATTTTTTGACAGAAGCAATTGTTAGCCCCCAAGGGCCGGCTCATTACACTGTGATGAGTCGGGTCTTCAATAAGGTGAGCAAAAAATGACTTTGCATTATGATGAGGACATCAATACCATTGTTACACCCACAACCCCTGCTGCTATACATACTGGACCAATTACTAGAGCTCGCGCACGCCAATTGAATTATCAGGTACTTTCGTTTCTTGGTAACGATTCCAATGTTCATGAGAATATGATGCTGCCTAAATTGGATACATTTGTTTTGCTTACAAATGAAGGGCCTACCATGGACAAGAAAGATGAACCTTGGAGCAAGTTCAAGCATGGAGATGTTGGCATGCGCAAGGGGAACAAGAACGGAGTTACAAGTGATGATTCCAGGACTTTGAAGCCACCATAATGAGTGCATGAAGCCTTGGACGAAATATACAAGATGCCACTTCATAATATTCCTCCATAGGCTATTCTAGGTGCGGCGTCACCTTGTTATTGGGTCAGGCCCATGTAATTTCGAAATACTTAAGTATAGGATGTTTTTAGAGTCCGTATGTGTGAGGAAACAAGAGTTAGGGTTGGTTTCGGACCCCTCCCTCAAGGGCCACGAAATTCCCTTCTCTTCCTCCATATATACAGCCCTTAGGGCGTCATTTAGACTTTGGGTTTTGTTTAGATTAAAAGTTCGCCATAGCTGCAACTGCGCGTACTTCGTTTGTGTTCAACGACCAGACAAAGGCGTCACAGAACCCCACCTTGATGAATAAAGCTTTCCTCTTATATTCGCAATATTCAGATTGCAATCTTAGTTTCTTGCTTGTTCTTTGTTTGCCTGTAGGAAACAGACCTTCGTGGTCAGGTTGATTGTGCTCCGGCGTGGTCAATAACCTCTCGGAGTTGGTTTAGCGATTGCTAAGGCGCGACGTCCTCGCACGTTCGTAGTCGGATCGTCAAAGTCGACTTCCTCCAAAACGATAGCCACCATCTCATCGAAATACGGGACACCTTTGCCTCTATCAAGTGGTATCAGATTTCCAGGTTGCTCGGTGAGATTATACAGTTTTTCATAGTTTAGATCGAGTCTGTTCTTCATACCTATAGTCCACGAAAAAGCCAAAAAAATAGGGTTAGTTCATCCCATCCGAACCAATCTGAGCCTTTGCATAATCTTTTCTGTATTTGCTTTGTAGAATTTGTGGTTGCATCGTCGTGTCAAGTTGCTGGTCTTAGCGACTAGTCCTTTAGAGTTTCGAGTTCTGTTCACAGGTTGTCACGTCACCGCTGCCATATATCACCACCGCATCATCATCATCACCGCTGCCATATACCACCACCACATATTCACCGCCAATCCGAGTCCATATACGCCACCACATATCCACCACCATCACGCCAATCCGAGTCCACCTGCAACATATATCCGCCACCAGTCCGAGTTCCACCAGATTCATCTCTGCCACCAGTCTGAGTTCCACCAGATTCATCTCCGCCACCAGTTCTTTTCCGAGTCCAGTATTTTGTTACTCTGTTTTGGATTTCCAGATCACGCCATACTCCGAGTCGTGACAGAGAAGGACTCCCAACATCCGTGCTACCCGTAGTAGAAAAGAGTTCCAAACTAAAAAAAAACTAAGGCTGGGAAATTCTGGCTAGGCAGTTTTTAGGACATTTGTAGACTTTTTCAAAAAAAAATGTTGCGGAGCAAAAAAAAAGAGAGGAAAAAAAGTGCAAAAAAAAGTGAAAAAAATTAAAAAAAATTCAGAGTGTGCTCCTCCCTTGTTTACGTGCAGCGCAGTGATTTTGTTAGTGTTTTAGGCTCGCGTCTCTAGTACGGTCTAGCCTAGGACCAGCACAGTACCGTCGTTGAGCGTTTATTCAACTTTGCATCTCTGAATTGATTATTGTTGACCCTTTTTGCTACCATACTATAAGCCTTCCCAGCTCCACATACATCTACGTCGTGCGTTTGAATCTCCCTGGCAATCGCTCTATCCAAGCTTTTGAGAGTTTTGACTACAACGGGTGCCGTTCACCGCCTGCTGTTGGGTAAGAACTGGTAAGAATTTGAGATTTGCTTGACGGATTTGTGACACCCGCCACCACCACCATTTGTTAGTAGTCTGTAGGATCATATTCTTGTGTGTTTCTATTGTTGCTAACCATGCCAGGATCACAAGCCGACGAGACTGACTGGGAGAACTTGACAAACAAGGAGCTTCATGATAAGTTTCAGCAAATGATGAGTGGACAGGTGCAAGATGTGCTAAACAGATTTGAAGAGGCCATGGAGAAGATAGGTGGCATGGAGAAGACGTTTGAAACGAAGCTCGATAACAGATTTAATGAACTGCTTGCGCGTCTTCCACCATCGGCTGCCTCTGCCGCACCTCTGCAACAACAACAACAACGACTACCTCCACGTCGGGAAACAGCCCTCCGCCGAGCGAGCCGTGTCCCTCTTCAGCCTGGCCAAGCTGCTGGTGCTGCTGTTGATACTTCTGTGGCTCCTGCTGCTGATGTGGAGGAGGATGATTATGTGGGAGATTATGAGGATGAGGTTGATCAACATCAGAACTACGTGCAACCACCAGCACCACAACCACCAGGTCGTCCACATGCAAATAATGGCAATGTTAGGGCTCCCCCTCAGGTACGAGATCATGACCATCTCCCTAAACTGAAATTGAATATTCCACCATTTGAGGGTAGATATGTTCCTGATATATATCTTACTTCGGAGTTAGAAACTGAACAACGATTTACATGTTTACAATATCCTGAGGAGAGACGTGTTCCTGCTGCTGTTTGTGCTTTCACTAGCTTTGCATGTGTTTGGTGGTCTGAACATTGTAGATTATATCCTGTTCCAGCTACTTGGGCTGCTTTGAAAACTGGTATGCGTACTCGTTGGGTTCCACCATATTATCAACGTGAATTACTTCAAAAATTGCAACGCTTAAGACAAGGAAAAAATTCGGTAGAAGAATATTATCAGGAATTACAGACTGGCTTGATTAGATGTGGTATTGTTGAGGAGAATGAAGCTATAAGGATTATCAGGAATTACATACTGGCTTGATTAGATGTGGTATTGTTGAGGAGAATGAAGCTATAAGGATTAAATAGAGAGATTCAGACCATTCTAGACTATAAGGATTATAATAATATCACTCGTTTATTCCATCTTGCTTGTAAAGCTGAACGTGAAGTGCAGGATCGACAGGCATTGGCGCGAACTAACTTTTCTGCAGGTCGACCTTCATCATGGACACCACGTGCATCATCTACTTCCACACGTTCTGCTACACCGGCACCTCCATCAGCTGCCACCTCCAACCGTGATACAATAAAGCAGGCACAATCACCACTATCTGCCAAGAGCATACCTTCTGGGCCTGCAAAGAGCTCTTCTTCATCCATAGAATCAACAGGGCAAACACATGATATTATTTGTCGACGTTGCAAGGGTGGAGGTCATTATGCGAGAGAATTCCCATCTAAGCGTGTGATGATTGTTACTGAGGATGGTGGGTATGAGTCCGCTAGTGACTATGATGAGGAGACTTTGGCTCTTATTACACATGAAGAACACGGTGGAGATGATTCTGATCATGAGACGCAATACATGGCTGCTGAAGATGCTGACAGGTATGAATGTTTAGTTGCTCAATGTGTTTTGGGTGTGTAGGTCACGCAAGCTGAGCAAAATCAGAGGCATAATTTGTTCCATACAAAGGGAGTTGTGAAGGAATGTTTTGTTTGCCTCATCATAGATGGAGGGAGCTGCAACAACTTGGCTAGCATGGAGATGGTGGAGAAGCTTTCTCTCACCACAAGACCACATCCACATCCTTACTACATCCAATGGTTCAACAACAGCGGCAAGGTTAAGGTAACACGTACTGTTCGGGTGCATTTTAGTATCTCTACATATGCTGATTATGTTGATTGTGATGTGGTACCTATGCAAGCATGTTCCTTATTACTTGGTAGACCATGGCAATTTGATAAAAATTATGTACACCGTGGTAGAAACAATCAGCATACTCTTGTTCATAAGGATACAAATATTACTTTGCTTCCTATGACTCCTGATTCCATTTTGAAAGATGATGTTCATAGAGCTAATAAAGCAAAACAGGAGAAAAATAAGAGTGAAAATCAGATTGTGGCAAAAGAATTTGAGCAACAAATGAAGCCTAATAATAAACCATCTACTGTTGCTTCTGAAATTAAATTGAAAAGTGCATGTTTACTTGCCACCAAATCTGATATTGATGAGCTAGATTCTAGCAAATCTGTTTGCTATGCTTTTGTGTGCAAAGAGGCATTATTTTCATTCAAGGACGTGCCTTTCTCTTTGCCCCCTGCTGTCACTAATATTTTGCAGGAGTTCGCTGACGTCTTCCCACAAGACGTGCCACCGGGATTACCACCTATTCGAGGGATTGAGCATCAAATTGACTTAATTCCCGGTGCATAGCTACCCAAACGTGCACCATATCGTACCAATCCAGAGGAGCCGAAGGAGATTATGCGTCAAGTACAGGAGCTGCTCGATAAAGGTTACATACGCGAATCTCTTAGTCCTTGTGCTGTTCCTATTATACTAGTGCCTAAAAAGGATGGTACGTTGCGTATGTGTGTTGATTGTAGAGGCATTAATAATATTACTTTTCGTTATCGTCATCCTATTCCTAGGCTAGATGATATGCTTGATGAATTGAGTGGCTCTACAATATTCTCCAAAGTTGATTTGCGTAGTGGATACCATCAAATTCGTATGAAATTGGGAGATGAATGGAAAACAACATTTAAAACTAAGTTTGGTTTATATGAGTGGTTAGTCATGCCTTTTGGGTTAACTAATGCACCTATTACTTTCATGAGACTCATGAACGAAGTTTTACGTGCTTTCATTGGACGTTTTGTGGTAGTCTATTTTGATGATATACTAATTTATAGCAAATCTTTGGAAGAACATTTGGAACATTTACGTGATGTTTTTAATGCTCTACGTGATGCACATTTGTTTGGTAACCTTGGGAAGTGCACCTTTTGCACCGACCGAGTATGTTTTCTTGGCTATGTTGTTACTCCACAGGGAATTGAAGTTGATAAATCCAAGATTGAAGCTATTGAGAGTTGGCCGCAGCCCAAAACGGTCACACAAGTGAGGAGTTTTCTTGGACTCGCTGGTTTCTATAGGCGTTTTGTGAGAGATTTTAGCACCATTGCTGCACCTCTCAATGAGCTTACAAAGAAGGATGTGCCTTTTGTTTGGGGTACTACACAAGAAGAAGCCTTCGCGGTATTGAAAGATAAGTTGACACATGCTCCTTTACTCCAACTTCCTGATTCTAATAAGACTTTTGAGCTTGAATGTGATGCTAGTGGAATTGGATTAGGAGGTGTGTTATTACAAGATGGCAAACATGTTGCATACGTTTCTGAAAACTTGAGTGGGCCTAGTCTGAATTATTCTACTTGTGATAAATAATTATATGCTCTTGTTCGTACTTTAGAGACATGGCAACATTATTTATGGCCCAAAGAATTTGTTATATATTCTGACCATGAATCTTTGAAACACATTAAAAGTCAAGCAAAATTGAATCGTAGACATGCTAAATGGGTTGAATTCATTGAGACTTTCCCTTATGTCATTGAACACAAGAAGGGTAAAGAAAATGTTATTGCTGATGCATTGTCTCGTCGTTATACTATGCTTTCACAACTTGACTTTAAAAATATTTGGTTTGGAGACCATCAAAGATCAATATGTGCATGATGCTGATTCTAAAGATGTATTGCAGAATTGTAAAGAAGGTAGAACATGGAACAAGTTCGTCATTAACGATGGATTCGTGTTTCGTGCTAACAAGCTATGCATTCCAACTAGCTCCATTCGTCTTTTGTTGTTGCAGGAGGCGCATGGAGGAGGACTAATGGGGCACTTTGGCGTGAAGAAGACGGAGGATATACTTGCTACACATTTCTTTTGGCAAAGATGAGACGGGATGTTGAGCGTTTTGTTGCTCGTTGCACTACATGTCAAAAAGCTAAGTCACGACTCAATCCTCATGGTTTATATATGCCTTTGCCTGTACCTAGTGTTCCTTGGGAGGATATATCTATGGACTTTGTTTTGGGTTTACCTCGAACAAAGAAGGGGAGGGATAGCATATTTGTTGTCGTGGATAGATTCTCGAAAATGGCACACTTTATACCATGTCATAAAAGCGATGATGGTGTTAATGTTGCTGATTTGTTCTTTCGTGAAATTATTCGCTTGCATGGTGTGCCAAATACTATTGTTTCAGATCGTGATACTAAATTTCTTAGCCACTTTTGGAGATGTTTATGGGCTAAGTTGGGGACTAAACTGCTTTTTAGTACGACTTGTCACCCCCAAACTGATGGACAAACTGAAGTAGTCAATAGAACATTGTCTACTATGCTTAGGGCTGTTTTGAAGAATAATAAGAAAATGTGGGAAGAATGCTTTCCTCATATTGAATTTGCTTATAATCGTTCATTGCATTCTACAACTAAGATGTGCCCTTTTGAAATTGTGTATGGTTTCCTACCTCGTGCACCCATTGATTTGTTGCCTCTTCCATCTTCGGAGAAGGTTTGCTAAAGAACGTGCTTAATTGATTTTAAAAATGCATGAGTTAACTAAGGAAAACATTGAGCGTATGAATGCTAAATATAAACTTGCTGGAGATAAGGGTAGAAAACATGTTGTCTTTGCACCTGGAGATCTTGTTTGGTTACATTTGCGTAAGGATAGGTTTCCTAATTTGCGCAAATCAAAGCTAATGCCACGTGCTGATGGTCCATTTAAGGTGTTAGAGAAAAGAAATAATAATGCATATAAACTTGAGCTGCCTGCAGATTTTGGGGTTAGTCCCACTTTAAACATTGCAGATTTGAAGCCTTATTTGGGTGAGGAAGATGAGCTACCGTCGAGGACGACTTCATTTCAAGAAGGGGAGGATGATGAGGACATCAATACCATTGTTACACCCACAGCCCCTGCTGCTATACATACTGGACCAATTACTAGAGCTCGCACACGCCAATTGAATTATCAGGTACTTCCGTTTCTTGGTAACGATTCCAATGTTCATGAGAATATGATGCTGCCAAAATTGGATACATTTGTTTTGCTTACAAATGAAGGGCCTACCATGGACAAGAAAGATGAACCTTGGAGCAAGTTCAAGCATGGAGATGTTGGCATGCGCAAGGGGAACAAGAATGGAGTTACAAGTGATGATTCCAGGACTTTGAAGCCACCATAATGAGTGCATGAGGCCTTGGACGAAATATACAAGATGCCACTTCATAATATTCGTCCATAGGCTATTCTAGGTGCTGCGTCACCTTATTATTGGGTCAGGCCCATGTAATTTCGAAATAATTAAGTATAGGCTGTTTTTAGAGTCCGTATGTGTGGGGAAACAAGAGTTAGGGTTGGTTTCGGACCCCTCCCTCAAGGGCCACGAAATTCCCTCCTCTTCCTCCATATATACAGCCCTTAGGGCGTCGTTTAGACTTTGGGTTTTGTTTAGATTAAAAGTTCGCCATAGCTGCAACTTCGCGTACTTCGTTTGTGTTCAACGACCAGACAAAGGCGTCACAGAACCCCACCTTGATCAATAAAGCTTTCCTCTTATATTCCCAATATCCAGATTGCAATCTTAGTTTCTTGCTTGTCCTTCGTTTGCCTGCAGGAAACAGACCTTCGTGGTCAGGTTGATCGTGGTCCGGCGTGGTCAATAACCTCTCGGAGTTGGTTTAGTGATTGCTAAGGCGCGACGTCCTCGCACGTTCGTAGTTGGATCGTCAAAGTCGACTTCCTCCAAAACGATAGCCACCATCTCATCGAAAGACGGGACACCTTTGCCTCTATCACATTAGCCCTCAAGTGTCATGGTGCATGCTTGCAGCGACATGAGACTTGCATATTTGATGTAATCTCAACTTGAATAATGTAGCCCCCAAGTGTCGGGTCGTAAGCCTGCAGCGACTCGGGACTATTCCTTCAATTGTAGAATAAATCATATCCATTGATAATATAATAGCCTTTGCGCTAAAGCGACTTTGAAAACCTTAATCATAATACTGGTTATTGATAACCATAATAAAATCCAGCCATGTTGGCTATTTGAAGATTTGAATAATATAATCCAATGATTTATGAGCGCATGATTCCAATGGCGCAATCCAAATATATACTGGCGACTTATAGTCCCAAGCCAGGCCGGTTTAATAAACACCGGATAATTTATCATCATACTGGCAACTTATAGTCGAAGCCAGGCCGGTTTAATAAACATCGGATAATTTATCATCATACTGGCGACTTATAGTCAAAACCAGGTCGGGTCAATAAGCACCGGATTATAACTGATCGTGTACCGACAACTTGTAGTTGAAAGCCAAGCCGGGTCAATAAACGCCGGTTTATCATAAGATATTATAATCCTCATCAAAGGAGAAAAAACTTGGCAAATAAAAGCATAAACAGAACATGCGAGGCTTTTCATGGGCTGCCAGGCCCAAAATCGAGGTTTTTCATGGGCTACCAGGACAGTGAGTTAAATCATTTTACAAAGCCTTTTAAGATGGACCTCACATTAATCAATCGTCATTTTAACTTTGATAAGTTCAGGGTCTATAAGATTGACTTGACAAACGTTCGGCGGGTCCTACCAGGATTACCTGGACGGAGTGGCTTACTTAAAAAAGGCAGGATAACTCGGGGTTTTAGGTGAATACACCTGGCTTCCAAGCCTGGCTTGATAGCCTATTACAAGGGTGTAGACTCTTTGTTCTTTGAGAAGCAAAGAGCCCCCGAGCAATATTTTGAGCTGTGCTCAGTGGGTGCCTATGTTTGAGTTGTGCTTTTGCAACACTCTCTTTGTCCCCAAGTGATTTCCCTGGTGGCCTTACGCCGATCAAGAGGTGTAGCTATGGTTTGAATACGACCAAGCCCCCAAGTGATTTCCCTGGTGGCCTTACGCCAATCAAGAGGTGTAGCTATGGTTCGAATACGACCAAGCCCCCAAGTGATTTTTTATATATATGGCTTTATAAGCCGGATCAATGGGTAAACAGAACTCCGCTTTATAAACAGAAGCCCCCAAGTGATATATTTCTGAACTGTGCTCAGTGGGTGCCTATGTTTCAGTTGTGCTTTCGCAACACTCTCTTTGGCCCCTTTTAACTTTTCTGAGAACTCAAACTTTGAGAGAGATATTTCTTCTTGAACCAGATGTTAAACCGGATATTGAGAGGCTCAAAGCTTTATGGGAGACATCTTTCCCTTCAACCGGATTTTAAACCGGAATCTTCATTTTCAGCCGGAAATTTTCTGACGACCTTTAGACTCGAACTTACGAGAGATAAATTATTTTTTGAACCAGAAATTCTTAAACCGGATTTGAGAGCTTCAGAGCTTTGTGGGAGAACAGATTTCCCTTGAACCGGCGTTCTTCATTTTGAACCGGAAATTTTCTGACGGCCTTTAAATTTTCATCAATATGGTAGTAGCCTCCGGGACCAGGTTATCTTTCCCTCCAACATCCTGGGTTTCTTGAATTAACTGAAAACCGGCAACATTTGCTGAGTCATATCATTGTAGCCCCCGAGTCTCAAGGCGACTCGAGGAGTTGGCTTGAGATTCTCCATATTTTGACCGTGATATAAACCGGCATAAATTGTATATCATTGGTGTTTGATAGCTGCAACTTCACGTACTTTGTTTGTGTTCAACGACCAGACAAAGGCGTCACAGAACCCCACCTTGATCAATAAAGCTTTCCTCTTATATTCGCAATATACAGATTGCAATCTTAGTTTCTTGCTTGTTCTTCGTTTGCCTGCAGGAAACAGACCTTCGTGGTCAGGTTGATCGTGCTTCGGCGTGGTCAATAACCTCTCGGAGTTGGTTTAGCGGTTGCTAAGGCGCGACGTCCTCGCACGTTCGTAGTCGGATCGTCAAAGTCGACTTCCTCCAAAACGATAGCCACCATCTCATCGAAAGACGGGACACCTTTGCCTCTATCACATTAGCCCTCAAGTGTCATGGTGCATGCTTGCAGCGA
Source organism: Aegilops umbellulata (assembly GCA_032464435.1). Taxonomy (NCBI): domain Eukaryota; kingdom Viridiplantae; phylum Streptophyta; class Magnoliopsida; order Poales; family Poaceae; genus Aegilops; species Aegilops umbellulata. The sequence continues at coordinate 295,215,010 of CP136057.1, forward strand.
CATGAGACTTGCATATTTGATGTAATCTCAACTTGAATAATGTAGCCCCCAAGTGCCGGGTCGTAAGCCTGCAGCGACTCGGGACTATTCCTTCAATTGTAGAATAAATCATATCCATTGATAATATAATAGCCTTTATGCTAAAGCGACTTTGAAAACCTTAATCATAATACTGGTTATTGATAACCATAATAAAATCCAGCCATGTTGGCTATTTGAAGATTTGAATAATATAATCCAATGATTTATGAGCGCATGATTCCAATGGCGCAATCCAAATATATACTGGCGACTTATAGTCCCAAGCCAGGCCGGTTTAATAAACACCGGATAATTTATCATCATACTAGCGACTTATAGTCGAAGCCAGGCCGGTTTAATAAACATCGGATAATTTATCATCATACTGGCGACTTATAGTCGAAACCAGGCCGGGTCAATAAGCACCGGATTATAACTGATCGTGTACTGACAACTTGTAGTTGAAAGCCAAGCCGGGTCAATAAACGCCGGTTTATCATAAGATATTATAAACCTCATCAAAGGAGAAAAAACTTGGCAAATAAAAGCATAAACAGAACATGCGAGGCTTTTCATGGGCTGCCAGGCCCAAAATCGAGGTTTTTCATGGGCTGCCAGGACCCTGAGTTAAATAATTTTACAAAGCCTTTTAAGATGGACCTCACATTAATCAATCGCCATTTTAACTTTGATAAGTTCAGGGTCTATAAGATTGACTTGACAAACGTTCGGCGGGTCATACCAGGATTACCTGGACGGAGTGGCTTACTTAAAAAAGGCAGGATAACCCGGGGTTTTAGGTGAATACACCTGGCTTTGAAGCCTGGCTTGATAGCCTATTACAAGGGTGTAGACTCTTTGTTCTTTGAGAAGCAAAGAGCCCCCGAGCAATATTTTGAGCTGTGCTCAGTGGGTGCCTATGTTTGAGTTGTGCTTTTGCAACACTCTCTTTGTCCCCAAGTGATTTCCCTGGTGGCCTTACGCCGATCAAGAGGTGTAGCTATGGTTCGAATACGACCAAGCCCCCAAGTGATTTCCCTGGTGGCCTTACGCCGATCAAGAGGTGTAGCTATGGTTCGAATACGACCAAGCCCCCAAGTGATTTTTTATATATATGGCTTTATAAGCCGGATCAATGGGTAAACAGAACTCCGCTTTATAAACAGAAGCCCCCAAGTGATATATTTCTGAACTGTGCTCAGTGGGTGCCTATGTTTTAGTTGTGCTTTCGCAACACTCTCTTTGGCCCCTTTTAACTTTTCTGAGAACTCGATCTTTGCGAGAGATATTTATTCTTGAACGAGATGTTAAACCGGATATTGAGAGCTTCAAAGCTTTATGGGAGACATCTTTCCCTTCAACCGGATTTTAAACCGGAATCTTCATTTTCAGCCGGAAAATTTCTGACGACCTTTAAACTCGAACTTACGAGAGATAAATTATTTTTTGAACCAGAAATTCTTAAACCGGATTTGAGAGCTTCAGAGCTTTGTGGGAGAACAGATTTCCCTTGAACCGGCTTTCTTCATTTTGAGCCGGAAATTTTTTGACGGCCTTTAAATTTTCATCAATATGGTAGTAGCCTCCGGGACCAGGTTATCTTTCCCTCCAACATCCTGGGTTTCTTGAATTAACTGAAAACCGGCAACATTTGCTGAGTCATATCATTGTAGCCCCCGAGTCTCAAGGCGACTCGAGGAGTTGGCTTGAGATTCTCCATATTTTGACCGTGATATAAACCGGCATAAATTGTATATCATTGGTGTTTGATTGCACGATGTGAATCCACAGAAGGTTGAGGTGACTGCGGCGGGTTATAAATGATCCTGTATGAGCCGTGTCAGCAACTCGGCCAATGGTTTCTTCCAACTGGCTATTTGAAGTTAACCAAACTATAGTGGCGGCAACTTGTGCGCCTGCCCATTGGGCCACCCAGTGCAGACAGCGGTTGATAGCATATGATAATTTTCCTCCATTTTGTTGAAAGAAAAAACCCGGGCTACCCAAGCTGTGACTTGCTCATATTTAATAAACAGCTCATGTAGACAGGTCCGGCCCGGTATGTTGATGTAGGCCAGGCCGTGAGAGACGGACGATAAAGACGACCGCGACAATAGAGGTGATATAGATAAATGAGTCGGCCACGACGTTGTAAGCCGGTGCAGTCTAGTGAACCGGCCGCGGGGGCGGACGGGTGAGTTGTCTGCGGTGTTGTAAACCGGTGCGGAATCAGCCGCGGCGTTGTAAGCCAGTGCGGACGAGAGAGTCGGCCATGGTGTTGTAAATCGGTGCAGACGGGAGAGTCGGTAGCAGCGTTGTAAGCCGGCGCGGACGGGCAAGTTAGCCACATCATGTTGACATAAACTGGTCTGCAGAATGACAGCTTGCACATATATTCATCGAGCTTGATGGTATGGTCAGATGCTAGCACATTTATAATAGTGGCGCGAGCTATGCATCCATGACACGGCCATAGCTTTTTGCAATGAATAATTGCTCCTGCATAGATAATATCGCAAGACGGAGTAATTTGTTCTTTTAAAGAATAAAAAATGTATCAACAAAAATTGATTGGACAGATTTCACCTTGATATGTTAGGCCGAAAATTATCAGCCATGGTGTTGAAGATCACGACGGTGAAATTTAAATCAACCACGGGTGAGTCGTCCGTGGAGGTGGACAGATGAGCCGGCCACGGCGTTGTAATCCGGTGCGGGCGGGCGAGTTGATGTAGACCGGGCCACAGGGACGGCGACTTGCACACTTCCATCCATCGGATAGTGTGGCACGGATGAAACGCCGGTGCAGAACGTTGCCAGCACATGCTCCGTACTCGTAGTATAATGCCTCATTTGTAATGAACAATTGTCCTGCAAAACAATACTACATGCCCAAGTAATTGTTCTCAGACAAATTAATAGGTACTGATAAAATAAACTGAATAAATAGCACCTGATATATTTGGACAACCGATGTGAAACGTCTGCGAGAATTTGATAAGATGTCTTGCTGACCGTCTATAATGCACATCAGTGCGACCTGACGCATGTGGACTGTATTGCTGCCACCACTTCTGATCAGTGTAGGAGACTGGTAATTGGAGTCGCTTTGTCGGGACACAGCTATTTAGTGACAAAAATCTCGCCTGTACATTAATCCATCCTGATGCACATTAGTGGCTTTCCTCTGGTTGATCTTTTGATTACTAAAATTGCTATCTGTCAGTCCAGCTTAAATCCTTCATCACGTGATCTCCCTTTTTTATTATTCCTCTTTAGTCTCACGTGGGAGTGGATGCCACGTCTCCTTCCGGTACTCGTGCGTGTACTGCTTCAAGGATTGGTAGTACTCCTGCAGAATGACCTGACTGATTGACAAATCGCTCCGCCTTAAAAAAATTTCTTCATGGTCTTGCTTTATCCTGACACAACGTACGGCGGTTCAGAGCGAGTTTGGCGCCACAGAATCGTCTGAGTCCGTGTGCACGCAAGGGTCCTTCTCTAGGTCGTGGCCGGCTTTAACAAAACCATCCGAGTCGAGTTGAGTTTTGACTTTTGCCTTTGGCTGTGCGCGTGTGGATCCGCGTGTGGATCCGAACGGCAGTGTGGCTTCCTGATGAATAGTAGTAATACTTGCGACCATATAGCAGACAGTCTCAGTTTGGCAACTTGCGGCTGTCCACAGAAACGATCTGGCTGGTGAATCATCAGGGCGCCTCCGGCGGCTGTTCGCAGCCTTTAGCTCTTGTCTTGGCCCTGTAGAATTAATCACAACTCTGATCATAAACAATGAACACGTCGGCTCTGCCAAATGACTGTCCCACGCTGGGTCATCTTGCACAATTCCTCCGCGCCGGTTCTTCTTTATCCGGCTGATCACAAATTTCTCGAAACCCTAAGAACAGATCCCTCCAAGAACTCAACACCACAGTGCGTAGGCCCCACGGTGGGCGCCAGCTGTCGTGGATTTGTCATGGCAGATGTGCTAGTGTGAGGACTTAGTCACGAGGCCAACGCATCTATGTGGTACCTTGAGAGGGGTTGAGCGGAATCGAGAAACACAACACAAGACAAGGGTTTAGACAGCTTCGGGCCTCGGGAAACATCATCCGGTAACAACCCTACATGCTGTTTGTGGCTAGATCTCATTATCATCACGAGGGAGTCGCCGTAAGCTGGCTCTCCTAGTTATGTCTAGCCCTAAGATTATTGATTGTTTGTTTGTCCCTCTTTGGGGAGCCCTGCCCCTCTTTATATGTGTTGAATGGGCGGGTTACATGACTAGTCCTAGTAGGATTAGGATTACTCTATTACAAGTGGAGTCCTAGTCTTGCTTCCTTTATAAGGGAATATTCCTTATGCCTTTCCTTGTAAACTGGCCCACCATAGTATGAACCGGCCTTCTGGGCCTTGGGCCTTGTCATCCGTTTGTCCCGCCCGCCGGGTTACCAGTGAGTCGCCAAGTCCGGCCGGGTTATACTTCGTGCTGGGTTAGGCCGCGGGGTATATCCCCGACATATACCGTGTTTTCACCATGGCCCAGGCCTCTCGCGCACCTCCCCGGCAGACCGATATCTTCCATAATTGAAAACACCATCGCGCTCCCTTGAATAGCTGTACAAGCTCCTCCATACTTCCTGGAGGGGAGGCGGATGGCCATAAGGTCTTGGCAACACTTCGCATCGCCTGCCGGGCCTGCTCGTGCATTTGCGACAGCTCTTGTAGCAAATCGCCTGAAGATGCGGACATCTCCTCTTCGGGACGGCCGGTCAGCATACCTACAGACATAACTCTATCAGTTACTTTCCTCGCCGAATTACACGGAGGCAAGTTTGAACACATACTAAATATGCCGCCTCGCAACCTCTTATTTTCCTTCACGGAGTCAGCTAACTAGGCCCACACATCTTTCAGTTCTTCACCCAGCTGGGTATTGGAATACTAGAGTTTGTTTTTCTCCTCCCTGACCCATGTCAGTATACGTTCGCCCGCGGCCCGTTGCCTTTTGGCTTATTGTTCACCCGCTTGCGCGACTTCTAGTGCCTCCTTCAGTTTATCTGACGATCATGCCATGGGATATGCAACACTATTAGCATTACTGGTATATAATTATATTTTCTTGATGGAGGGGAATATTACCAGGCGATGCCTTCTTGGATTGTTCCAGTAGGACGGTAGCGGCACTCAGCTCGGTCCGACACTTTTCCAGTTCTTGAGACAACAGGCTGTTCCTCTCCGTAAGCACCTGGTTATACAATGATCCTTAAATCAGTTGTATCAACTACTTCAACTCTCGGGGGCTACTGGTATATAATTATCATATTTGGACAATGTAAACTTACCCACATATATTTCAAATGCTGGTCTGTGGCTCTGTTAAGCCCGTCTCGAGCAGCTCGGATGTATGCATCAGCCGAGCTGAAGGCATTGAATGCCTCTTTTGTAAAGCTGGGGTCGCGAAGAGCGGCCCTCCGGCGCCGATGGTTCATGGCGCCCTCCACTTCCGAGTTTGTGACGGATACATCATCCGAATCCTCTGCCAAAGAACAATCCGGCATCACTCCCGTATCAGCCCCCGTCTTTACGGCAGGGTCTGGAACCTGGCTGTTGGGAGTATGACTGGTAGGACCGCCGGACATAGTCTGGTGAATGCTTTTTCTGATAAGGCACAAACGGAAAATGTCACAGTTGGATGTGACTGCCAAGGGGCATACTTACAAAGCCATACCTCTTCGATGAAGGCTCAGCCATGTCTTTGTTTGCCTTCCTCTTCGAAGGCTGGCCCGGCATGGGCGCCACTCTCTTTGGAGTTTCCTCTGGTGTAGCATGGCACGCAGAACGCCTCCCCTTTGGAGCACGAGACAGTACGGTGGGTGAGGCAGAATGAGGAAGCTCTTTCGGAGGAGATGTCCCCTGATTACTTACATGTGAGGCAGGGAGGAGACCGGGATAGTCGGCGGTGACAGCGACTTCCGTGCCGTCATAGCTCACCTGGTAGAACACCCCATCCTCGGGCACCACAAATATGTCTGGATCCTCTTCGAATCCGGGGATCAAGGTCCCGGTTGTGGTCCTCTTGTTGTGTGGTGGGGCTGTGGAGCCCCTTGGTGATCTTTCGCCATTCCTGTTACAAATGGACGGATTAATGTTCATTAAAAGTGACTCACGGGGTAGAATGAGTAGAGCAGTGGGATTGGAACTCACCCAGCTAAGAGGATTGTACATGGAAAATCCATCTCTTCGCTTAATACGAATGAATTCCTCTTCCTCCCCTTTGAATAGTTCAACCAATATTTTGGCCAAAGCGGCGGGGGTGTCCAGACCCTTCCGACTGCAGCGGGAGGCGTCATCTTCCCCATTATAGTGCCACATGGGAAGCCCTCTGTATTGGAGTGGCTGAACCCCTCGTACTATGGAAGTCGCCATTACCTCGACTATTGATAATCCAGATTGGGCAAGCGTCTTTATCTTGCTCATCAGTTGACGGACTTCCGCACTATCTTCATCCTTGAGGCTCCGAGGGCGCCAGCTATGGCGCTTCTTCAATGGAACACTTGTAAATTCGGGAAGACCCATTCGGATCGCTCGGCGGAGGGCTGATTCCCGACCTGGAGGTATTCGTTGTTGTTGCTGTTGTTGCAGAGGTGCGGCAGGTGCAGCCGGTGGTGGAAGACGCGCAAGTAGTTCATTAAATCTGTTATCGAGCTTTGTTTCGAACGTCTTCTCCAGGCCAGTGATCTTCTCCATGGCCTCTTCAAAATTGTTCAGCACATCTTGCACCTGTTCATTCATCATTTTCTGAAACTTATCATGAAGCTCCTTGTTTGTTAAATTCTCCCAGTCAATCTCGTCGGGTTGTGATCCTGGCATGGTTAGCAGCAATAGAAACACACATAATATGATCCTATAGACTACTAACAAGTGGTGGTGGTGGTGGGTGTCACAAATCCTTTAAGCAAATCTCAAATTCTTACCAGTTCTTACCCAGCAGCAGGCGGTGATCGGCAACCGATGTAGTCAAAACTCTCAAAGCTTGGATAGAGCGATTACCAGGGAGAGTCAAACGCACGATGTAGATGTATGTGGAGCTGGGAAGGCTTATAGTATGGTAGCAAAAAGGGTCAACAATAATCAATTCAGGGATGCAAAGTTGAATAAACGCTCAACGACGGTACTGTGCTGGTCCTAGGCTAGACCGTGCTAGAGACGCGAGCCTAGAACACTAACAAAATCACGGCGCTGCACGGAAACAAGGGAAAATCACACTCTAGAATTTTTTTTCGCCCTATTTTTTTTTTGCGCTCCTCTTTTCTTTTGCGCTTTTTTTTGCGAAAAATCACTATAATGGCGAGTGTCTCAAAACTCTTCCGAGGTCAAACTGACAAGATGGGTACGAAATTTTTTTGACAATTTTTTTTTCAGAAATCAGGGCAGCGACGACGAAAAAGTGCGACCAAAAATCACTATGATGGCGAGTGTCTCAAAAGACTCAGAACAGCCTAAAAATAGGATAGGAAAAAAATATTTTTGGTCACCGAAATTTTGGCCTAAAAACTGCCTGGGGGTCTCCAGACTCTTTTTTTTTCGAGACCTACGCAGGCACGGAAACACGAATCAGAATTGAGATGGATCTCGAAAACAAACCTAATATGAAAAGAACTCGGATTGGTGGTGGATATATGGTGGTAGGATATGGCAGCGGCGGTGGTATATGGTCGCGGTGGTGGTATATGGACACGGATCGGTGGTGGTATTTGGACACGGATTCAGAACGGTGGCGGATAAGCGGTGGTGGTAGATGGCAAGGCGATGATGATGGTGCGGCGGCGGCGTGACAACTTATGACCAGAACTCGAAACTCTAAAAGACTAGACTCTAAGACCAGCAACTTGACACGACGATGCAACCGCAAATTCAACAAAGCAAAAACCCTAAAAAGATTATGCAAAGGCTCAGATTGGTTCGGATATGATGAACTAACCCTAATAAATTTTTTTGTGTGGCTTTTTCGTGGACTGTAGGTATGAAGAACAGACTCGATCTAATCTACGAAAAACTGTAAAATGTCACCGAGCAACCTGGAAATCTGATACCACTTGATAGAGGCAAAGGTGTCCCGATGTTTCGATGAGATGGTGGCTATCGTTTCTGTGGGAGTCGACCTTGACGATCCGACTACGAACGTGCGAGACGTTGCGCCTTAGCAATCGCTACACCAACTTCCGAGGGTTATTGACCACGCCGGAGCATGATCAACCTGACCACGAGGGCCTGTTTCCTGCGAGCAAACGAAGAACAAGCAAGAAAACTAAGATTGCAATCTGGATATTGCGAATATAAGAGGAAAGCTTTATTAATGAAGGTGGGGTTCTGTGACGCCTTGGTCTGGTCGTTGAACACAAACGAAGTACGCGAAGTTGCAGCTATGGCGAACTTTTGATCTAAACAAAACCCAAAGTCTAAACGACGCCCTAAGGGCTGTATATATGGAGGAAGAGGGGGGAATTTCGTGGCCCTTGAGGAAGGGGTCCGAAACCAACCCTAACTCTTGTTTCCCCACACATACGGACTCTAAAAACAGCCTATACTTAAGTATTTCGAAATTACATGGGCCTGGCCCAATAATAAGGTGATGCAGCACCTAGAATAGCCTCTGGACGAAATTTATGAAGTGGCATCTTGTATATTTCGTCCAAGGATTCATTCACTCCTTATGGTGGCTTCAGAGTCCTGAAATCATCACTTGTGACTCCGTTCTTGTTCCCCTTGCGCATGCCATCAACTCCATGCTTGTTCTTGCTCCAATGTTCATCCTTCTCCAAGCTAGGCCCTTCATTTGTAAGCAAAACAAATGTATCCAATTTAGGCAGCATCATATTCTCATGAACATTAGAATCATTACCAAGAAACGAAAGTACCTGGTAATTTAATTGGCGTGCGCGAGCTCTAGTAATTGGTCCATCATATGTAATAGTAGGGGCTGTGGGTGTAACAATGGTATTGATGTCCTCATCAGGATGGGCGACGTCCTTGATATAGAACCATTTGGAAGGCCACTCTTCGGGTGCCTTCTTCGGTGTGCTGGACAGGTATCCGGTCCCGGCGATGCGCCATACCTTGGCTCCGCCCACTTCAAATATTGATCCCGCTTGGTTACGAGGGACGAGGCAGAATAGTTTCCTCCACAATTCAAAATGGGCCTCAGAACCCAGGAATAACTCGCAAAGAGCAACGTAACCTGCAATGTGCAGGATGGAGGCAGGAGTGAAATTGTGCAGTTGAAGGCCATAATACTCCAGAAGTCCTTGGAGGAATGGGTGGATGGGAAAGCCAACGCCTTTCAACAAGTGGGGAACAAAGCACACTCGTTCCTCCCTGGATGGATTGGGGAAATTCTCCACCTGAGCCCCGCCGTTGAAGGAAGTCCATCCTGCTCGAACGGGGACTAGATCTGCGGGGGGAAGAAATCCCTGTGTCTGTAGCTTCACTAGCTGACCTTAGGATACGGAACATTTCCCCCAATCGCCTTTTTCAGGGTTGTGGGGACGGGAGGAAGAGCTGGGAGAACTAGCCATGTTGGAATGGTTTCTCCTAGCGAGCTCTGAGGATTCCTCGCTTTATGTAGAATGGATCCGAAGATCCCAATCTCTTTAAATAGAGGCCTTTCTTACATGGTCTGGGTGATATGTGCAGAAATACCCTGACCTCTCGTATTCGCTCGATACGTGGAAGCTGAAGTCGTGAATGCGTGGAAGCCGATGGGCATGACATTAAATGGAAAGCCGAATACTACTCTTTAAGTGAGGTACTTTGAAGTAATCGGAGTAGGAACCCGCCTTGCAATGCCGGAGACAATTTGCGCACCGGACACCTCGTCATTGAAGCCTGGTTCAAGGGCTACTGAGGGCGTCCTGGATTAAGGGGTCCTCAGGCGTCCGGACTATGTTACATGGGCCGGACTGATGGGCTATGAAGATACAAGATCGAAGACTCTCTCCCGTGTCCGGATGGGACTCTCCTTGGCGTGGAAGGCAAGCTTGGTGCCCTGATATGAAGATTCCTTTCTCTGTAACCGACTTTGTACAAACCTAGACCCCTCCAGTGTCTATATAAACCGGAGGGCTTAGTCCGTAGAGGCAATCATAATCATAGTCATACGGGCTAGACTTTTAGGGTTTTAGCCATTATGATCTCGAGGTAGATCATCTCTTGTAATACTCATATTCATCAAGATCAATCAAGCAGGAAGTAGGGTATTACCTCCATAGAGAGGGCCTGAACCTGGGTAAACATTGTGCCCCCCGTCTCCTGTTGCCATCAACCTTAGACGCACAGTTTGGGACCCCCTATCCGAGATTCGCCGGTTTTGACACCGACATTGACACCGACATTGGTGCTTTCATTGAGAGTTCCTCTGTGCCGTCAATAGAAGGATCGATGGCTCGCCTTGTCGTCAACGACAAAATCACCTCTGGAAGGGCCCTAGCTCCTGGGCAGATCCTCCAGCTTGATAGTTTTACCATGGGCGCCTGCTCGGCCGTTAAGCCAAAACAGGTCCCCAAACTGCCAAAATCATCTCCGCATCGGCCTCGAATACTCAGATAAGATGGATGTGACAGATGTCTCGTCTTTGGACGAACTTCTAAATCGCATCACCGCCCTAGGGGTCACAATAGACTACGATCGAAATGGGATTAAACCCGATCAAAGGGAAATCAGGTCCCCGCTAATCACCCATCTGGTTGCGGTTGTGGAAGAGCAATCCAAGGATATCTCTCCCCCTATGCTGAGAACAAGCTACGTTCAGATTTCCGAGCCCTGCGAGCCGGGTACCCATCTTCGGGAAGAGACTCTTTGTCCTCCGAACATAGAACCAGGCGTTGAGCTTGAAAACTCCCAGGATATTCCGGATCCTAGGCTAGTGACCTCAGAAATTCTTAAAACTCTGGATCCCATAGTGGGTCAGGGTTCGAATTTAAGCCCGCCCGCCCACCACAAGCAATATTCCCCAAGAAATTCCGGTTCTCCGGACATATGCGACCTAATGTATGTGCAGCAGCAACCTCAGGAAACAGTCCATCACTTTTGGGCAAGAATCCTCGTTAAAAACAAGATCAAAGATTGCTGCGATGACGACGCGGTTTCAGTATTTTGCCGCAATTGTACGGACGAGGGATCCTCAATGTCCTCAACCGACGCCGCATACTACACTTTGTAGATTTGGCACACATAGTATAGAAGTATTGCGCAATGGAAAGCGCCTGGAAAGCCCAGACAACTCGGTGGGAACCGCCGGCCTTTAAGCCACCCACTAGACGGGCAAAAAGGATGCACCCACACAGGGCACCTAATCATCACCCTACGGAGAAGAATATTAATCCCTTAACGAGACACAGAACTATCCTCGATGAATGGCTTGACAAGCCCTGTCAGATACACACGACGCCAAATTCCGAACCAACACACAACCTTCGGGCATGTTGGGTACTCCGGCAGGTGGCCAAGAGCGGTGAGGTTATCCTCACCAATACGACCTAAGAGAAATACTCTCTGGAGGAGGATGATCTCAACGTCTTTACGGTCTTCGATACCTTTTCTTCAAATAATCGGCGTAAAAGGGCACTCTGCGACCTCGCCGAAGTCAACCAAGTAGTCGCAGTAAACCCATGGAATGATACGGCGATAACTTTCACTGCCAACGACGAACAGAGGGCTCGATCAGTCCGCGCACCAGCCGCTTTGGTCTTAAACCCAATCGTTGATGGTTTTCAGCTCGCTAAAGTGCTCATGGACGGCGACATCGGACTGAATCTCATCTATAAGGACACACTCGATAAAATGCAAATAGACAAGAGCCGCATCGAGCAAAGCAGCACAACCTTTCGAGGCATTATGCCCAGTCGAGAAGCGCGATGCTGGGGGAAAATCAAACTCGATGTGGTATTCAGCACGCCGGAGAACTATAGGTCCGAAGAGTTAACCTTCCACATGGCACCATTCAACAGCAGATATCACGCCCTATTGGGGTGAGACGTGTTCACACGCTTTGAAGCCATACTGCATTACGGGTACATGAAGCTCAAAATGCCCGGGCCCAACAGAGTTATCACTATCACCAGTGATTAGGACATAGCACTCCGCGCCGAGAAAAAAACCGCATCCTTGGCCCTCGAGGCATTATCCGAGGCCCTTGCGGCCGAGGAACTAACCGCTCTGCATTCCACAGTGGACAGAGATGACGTAATCCTCGATAAGAGGCCTAAGTCCACTTCTTTCAAGTCAGCAGACGAAATAGTCAAATTTCAAGTTCACCCGATGGATCCTAATAAAACAACAGCCATTGGAGCACACCTGGATCCGACGGTCGACGCCGCCCTAAGAGCATTCCTGCATGAGAACTGGGACATCTTTGCCTGGCATCCCTCGGACATGCCAGGAATCCCACGCAGACTGGCCGAACACAGCCTCAATATAATAAAGGGGTCCAAGCTAGTCAAGCAAACACTGCGGCGATTTTCTGAACCCAAGCGGCAAGCTATGGGGGAGGAGCTAGCCAAACTACTTGAAGTCGGGTTCATCAGAGAGATCAAACACCCGGACTGGCTATTAAACTTGGTCATGGTGCCAAAGAAGGACAAATCCTGGCGCCTCTGTGTCAATTTCAAAGACCTCAACAAGGCTTGCCCTAAGGACCACTTCCCACTGCCCAGCATTGACCAAAGCATTGATGTAACGGGAGGACACGATTCACTGTGTTTCCTCGATGCATACTCTGGATACTATCAGATTAAAATGAAGGAATCCGATCAGGCCGCAACGGCATTCATTACTCCGTATGGGCCTTTCTGCTTCAACACTATGCCTTTCGGACTAAAAAACGCCAGCGCCACTTACCAACGCATGATTCAAACATGCCTGGAAAAACAAATTGGCAAGACGGTGGAGGCATATGTAGATGATGTAGTCATCAAAACTAAACATGTCGAATCATTGGTGGATGACTTACGCCTTACATTCGACGACCTCCGAACATATGACATATGACTCAATCTGGAAAAATGCGTTTTCGGCGTTCCGGTCGGAAATCTGCTCGGGTTTATTGTTTCCAATAGAGGAATCGAAGCAAGGCAACACCAACAGACCTAAAGCAGGTCCAAAAATTAGCTGGGTGCGTGGCAGCCTTGAGCCGCTTTATCTCCAGATTGGGAGAGAAGGCGTTGCCGCTCTATCGCCTGCTCCAATGTACCGACCACTTTGAGTGGACGGACGCGACAATAGCCGGGTTGGAAGAAATAAAGACTTTGGTAGCAAAAAACCCAATCCTTGTTGCACCTAACATCGGCGAACCTATGCTACTGTACATATCTGTAACTCACCAGGTAGTGAGCGCTATACTCGTCGTCGAACGAGAGGAAGAGGGATACAAATTCCCACTCCAAAAACCAGTATATTATGTATCGATGATTCTCACACCATGCAAATCCCGATACCCGCACTATCAAAAGATAGCATATGCGGTTTTCATGGCATCTCGGAAGTTGCGGCACTACTTTCAAGAGTGCTCGATCACGGTGTCCTCCGAGGTACCACTGAATGAAATCATAAACAATTGAGACGCCACCGGCCACATTGAAAAATGGGCTATCGAGCTCTTACCATTTGAAATAACATACAAGCCATGCCGAGCTATTAAATCTCAAGTGTTGGCCGACTTTGTCGCCGAATGGACAGAAGCCGAACTCCCTAAAGAATACGACACATACTCCAACTGGGTGATGTACTTCAACGGCTCCAAAATGTTAGCCGATTGGGGGCCGATGTCATCCTAACATCCCCTACAGGGGACACAGTCCGTTATGTATTACAAATCATGTATACAGACTCCAATAAGGCAACTGAATACGAGGCACTACTGCATGGTCTTCGAATGGCTGTTTCTATGGGCATACAACACGTCGAGGTGCGCGGGGATTCAAACCTTGCAATATCCAAATAAACGGAGCATTCGATGCAAAAGATCCAAAGATGGCGGCTTACTGCAACACCGTACTCAAAATATCACCTCGGTTTGAGAGGCTCGAGTTCCTACATGTGGCCCGAGACAGTAATCAAGCAACAGACATCCTTGCTCGAATGGGCGCTAAACGCGACCCCGTCCCGCCTAACACCTTCGTGGAAAGGCTTTTTAAGCCATCCCTAGTATGGCAGGACGAGAGCGGAAATACTAGTCCGGTGCCGATCACACCCCTGGATGCCGAACATGATTCAGATATCATTGGGGGCTCGGGCACCGAACCAACACCTTTCGCCCATGTAATCATGGCGGTAATCGCTCCATGGACCGAACCTTTCTTGGCCTACCTTAATAGACGGGAGCTCCCCGATGACCAGAATGAGGATCGTTGTATGGTTCGGCGCTCGAAAGCCTACAAAGTTCATGAAGGAGAACTCTACAAGAAAAACACTACTAGAGTTCTTCAAAGATGTATCTCCGAAGAGGAGGGGCGGAAACTCTTGGCCAAAATAAATGTTGGCCTCGGCGGCCATCATGCCGCAGCTCGGGCCCTTGTAAGCAAGGCCTTCCGTACAGGTTTCTTCTGGCCCACGGCTCGAGCAGATGCACAGGCCCTTGTACAGTGCTGTGTCGGATGCCAGCTTTTCGCCAATCAAAGCCATATGCCGCTCACATCCCTAAGAACAATCCCCATTACCTAGCCTTTTGTGGTCTGGGGCCTAGACATGGTCGGACCCCTTAAAGGGGGAAGCCATAAGAAGAAATATTTACTGGTTATGGTGGATAAATTCACTAAGTGGATAGAGGCCCAACCAGTAAAAATGGCTGAAGCCGGACCGGTGATAGATCTTATCTCTGGTTTTGTAGACCGTTATGGTGTCCCACATAGCATAGTTACTGACAACGACTCTAACTTCACAGCTGACAAGGTGAAAAATTGGTGTGCGAATCTGGGTATGAAGCTCGATTACGCCTCCGTATATCACCCTCAAACAAACAGTCAGGTTGAACGGGCCAATGGCCTGATAATGAGTGACATTAAACCCAGACTAGTGCGATCCCTAAAGGAGTCGGATAAACACTGGGTCGAGGATCTCGAATCCATACTCTGGGGGCTGCGAACCACGCCCAATCGCATGACCGGATACACACCCTTCTTTATGGTGTACGGCGCAGAGGCTGTCTTGCCTTGTGACATAATTCATGACTCACCTCGAGTGTGCATGTATGAAGAGAGAGAAGCTGAGCTCGATCGGCAGGATGATCTAGATGACCTGGAAGAGGAGCGTGATGTCGCAAGAGCCCATTTCGCATTTTACCAACAACAGGCTCGAAGATACCAAAGCAGAGAAGTGCGAGCGAAGACATATAATGTTGGCGAACTCGTTCTACGCCTACTAGAGAATAAAAAGGACAAGATCAAGCCCAAATGGGAGGGTCCCTTCATTATATATGAAGTTCTCAATGGAGGAGCCAATCGCCTTCGCAATGCATCGGATAATCGCTTAGAGCCGAACCCATGGAATGCGACTCGACTTAGAAGATTCTATGCCTAAGTCCGAACATCTACCTCTATTCGTTCCTTTTTCTCCTTTTCAATTTTTCCTTTTTTTCGATTTTATACGATTTCTAGCATGTGTTCGGGTAGGCCGCACGCTTGAGGGGTATGCATGTTTAAATGTACACACCCCACCATAACTGGGGGCTTCTCTCAATAGAAGCTTATTATTATTTTGAGCATAGAGCTCACCATATATATGTGTCGTTTGCTCATATATGTCCTTTCTTCGCCATTATATGCACCTCTATGACTTAAGTTTTTGCCAAGCTGGGTTTCATGGCTCCTGTGCTTATGCCCTACGTTCCCGCTTGTTCGGCTAGGGCATAAAGGGAGCACCTCTGCGATTGTTACAAACCGGGTCATCCGAACATGTACCTCAGACGGGTGAAGCCGAAAGCTAGCATTCTTAAGAGAATAATTGGTCGGCGGACAAATGACGAATGGCCTTCGTGGCAATATATAAAGTCTCAAAAAGCCCCTTGTGATTTTTAGCATCACAACATAGGCATGCATAAACAACACATGCTGACCAAGGGAGAGGAACCCTTAAAGGAACTATTCTCTCTGGAAGATGTTTCTTATGTTAAATAGTAATAGAACATAACTCCCCGAATACAGCTTGTATGTTCAAGCAACTATGACCGGACTGCCTGGTTTCTGAACATACTCGGTGTTTACCACAGGTATGGTATTCGGAAACACTCCAAACCTTGGGTTTCGGAGGTCGAAGCGGAAGGTCTGCCATGACAATTTTTACAATACGGCTGGAGATAAGTTTGATGATAAAATGTATTATTACATGGAATCACACGCCTACTCTTTATCTATATCATCTATTAGGTTGTCTAGTTTATAGTCCTGCTGTGGAAGTTTGGCGACGGTCTTCACTTGGTCGTACACCAAGCTAACCGGAATTTCTTGTCCGTCTGGTCCCCGAGGTCTGACCCGGGCCATATGATTCGGAACAAGTCCGGTATACCGCGTTTTCACCATGGCCCAGGCTTCTCGTGCACCTTCTCGACATGCTGATGCCTTCCATAGCTCAAAACAAAGACGAGCTCCCTTGAATAAATCACGAGCTCCTCCATAATTCCTGGAGGAGAATCGGATGGCCATAAATCCTTAGCCATGTTCCTCATTGCTTTTCGAGCTCGCTCGTGCACTTTGGATAGCTCTTGCAGCAAGTTGCCTTGAAATCCGGACACTTCTCCCTTGGGCCGCCCAGTTAACAAACCTATAGGAACAAATCTCGTTAAACATTCCATCAGGGGACCATATGAAAGTTAGGTTCAAGGACACACTAAATGTGCCGCCTTTCAGCTTTCTGTTCTCCTTCAAGGCATCCGACAGTTGGGCTCTTACGTCCTTTAGCTCTTCGGCTTGCTTGATGTTTGCACCCTATAGTTTGTTCTTCTCATTAATGGTCCGTGTTAATACACGTTGACCAGCTGCTTCTTGCCCCTCGGCATGTTGTTTGTCCGCCTGAGAAGCCTTTAGCCTCTCCTCCAACTGATCTGTCGATCCTGATGCTGTAAACAAAACAATGCATATTTAAAAATAATTGTTGGCGCAAAATCGTATTTTCCGAACATTGTTGTTCTTACCATCCGGTGCCTTCTTGGATTTCTTCAAATTTTCCAGTTCGGCGGTGACAACAGTTAGCTTGGTCCGACAATCTTCAAGCTCCTTGGACAACATGTTATTTTTCTCCATGAGTGCCTGATGATATAACGACCCTTAAATCAGTTGGGCCAACTGCTTCAAGTGTCGGGGGCTACTGGTACATGATTATTGAATCTACGCAAAGTTTTTACCCGCATATCCTTTGAAAGCTGGTGAGTGGCTCTGGCAAGTCCATCCCGAGCAGCTCAGATATATGCATCCGCAGAGCTGAGGGCATTGAACGCCTCTTTGGTGAAACTTGGGTCGCGCATGGCCTCTTTCCACCGCCGATGATTCATCACGCTCTCCACTTCGGAATTGGTGACAGATACATTATCTGAATCCTCTTGGAGATGGCAATCGGGCATTGAGCCCATATCAACCCTAGTCCTTGTGGCAGGGTCCGGGGCTGGATTGGTAAATGCAAGGCCGGCGAGGTCCTCGGATATAGTCCGGCATATGCTCTTCCTAAAAATGGCCCAGTGGAAAAACGTCACAATTCGGTCTATCCACCGAGTGCATGTTAAAAACTATACCTCTTTGGTGAAGGCGGGGGCCCGGTAGTATCACCGTTTGCCCTTCTTTTCAAAGACTCGCCCTGCGCGGGCGTCGCCTTCTTAGAGGACGCCTCTGATACAGCTCGGCGAGACGAGCGCCGCCCCTTCGGAGCATGAGACAGTGCGGTGGGTGAGGCGCAATGGGAAAACTCTTTTGGAGGAGACGTCTCCTAGGTACCTACATGGGAGGAGGGGAGAAGTCCAGGGTAATCGGCTATAATGGCCACATCCGTGCCGTCGTAGCTCGCCTTATAAAAGACTCCCTCCGTAAGTTCTACAAATATATCCGGATCTTCTTCATATCCGGGATCCAGGTCTAGAACATGGTCCTCCGGCTGCGGAGCGGGGCTGTAGACCCCCTCGACGAATTTTCTCCACTGCTATTAAAAGTAGCTGGATTAAATTCAACTAGCATAACTCTGGAAAAAGGTTGAGTGAGGCCAATAATAAAAAAACTCACCCAGTCGATGGGGTTATACATGGAAGAACTTTCCCGACATTTCAAGTGAGTGAAGTCTTCCTTCTCCCCTTTGTAAAGGTCAACTAAGATGGTAGCCAGGGCGGCGAAATTGTCTGGAACCTTGCGTAGACAACGGGATGCATCGTCCTCCCCGTTGTAATTCAACATAGGAAAACCTCTAGATTGGAGCGGCTAAATGCATCGCGTTATTCAAATCGCCATTACCTCGATTATAGACAACCCAGAGTTGGCAAGTACTCTAATCTTGCTGGCTAACCTCGCAACCTCCGCACTGTCTTCTTCCTCGAGGCTTCGAGGACGCCAGCTGGCGAGCTTCTTTAGAGGAGCATTGGAGAATTCGGGAAGACCATGCCGGATTGGGTTCGGAAGAACGACGTCTTCAATATAAAACCATTCCGAGGGCCGCTCTTTGGATTCCTTCTTCGAAGTGCCGGACAGGTATCCTGTCTCGACTATGTGCCGTACTTCAGCGCCGCCCACCTCGAATATAGATCCCTTTTGGGAGTGGGGGACGAGGCAGAAGAATTTCCACCATAGCTTGAAATGAGCCTCACAGCCTAGAAATAGCTCGTAAAGAGCAACGAAGCCCGCGATGTGCAGGATGGAGCCTCGCGTCAGATTGTGCAGTTGGAGGCTGTAATACTCTAGGAGACCTCTAAGGAAAGGGTGGATAGGAAATCCTACGCCTCTCAAAAGGAAGGAAACGAAGCACACCCGCTCCTCTTTAGAAGGATTGGGGAAATTCTCCACCAGGGCTTTGCCATTGAGGGAAGTTAATCCAGCCTGAACGGAGACTAGATCCGCGGGAGGAATATATCCCTGCGTCTGAAGTTTATTCAGATGGGCATGGGATACCGAGCAGCTTTCCCAGTCGCCTTTTGAAGGCCGTGGGGGCGTGAGGAAGAGCTAGGAGCATCGGCCATGTTTGGCAATTTCCTATGGCGAGTTCTAAGGATTTCCTTGTGGTGCGGAATGGCATCTGAGATCTAATCTCCTTAAATAGGTGCTTTCCCTGCATGGTCGAGGGGTTATTTGTAAAAAAAACACCTAGGCCGTTCGCATTCATTCGACACGTGGAAGTCGAGGCGACGGCAACAAAGAATCAATAGAATATGATATTTAATGTGGAGCCGATTTATCATCAATCTGAAGTGTAATGGAGAACCCGCCTTGCAAAGCCGAATACATAAAGCCGGATACTACGTCTTCATTGAAGGCAAGTTCTGGGGCTACTGAGGGAGTCCTGGATAAGGGGGTCCTCGGGCATCCGGGCTATGTGACATGGGCCGGACTGATGGGCCGTGAAGATACAAGATAGAAGGCTTTCCCCCGTGTCCGGATGGGACTCTCCGTTGCGTGGATAGCAAGCTTGGCGGCCAGATGTGTAGTTTCCTTTCTCTGTAAACCGACTCTGTACAACCCTGGCCCCCTCTGGTGTCTATATAAACTAAAGGGGTTAGTCCATAGAGGCCATCACAAATCATACAGGCTAGACATCTAGGGTTTAGCCATTACGATCTCGAGGTAGATCAACTCTTGTAACTCCTATACTCATCAAAGTCAATCAAGCAGGAAGTAGGGTATTACCTCCATTAAGAGGGCCCGAACCTGGGTAAACATCGTGTCCCCCGTCTCCTATTACCTTCGATCCTCAGACGCACAGTTTGGGACCCCTACCCGAGATCAACCGGTTTTGACACCGACACCTCAGAGTTCAATCCTCTCCTTTCCAAAGGCGGGCCTTATTCATCAACCCCTTAATCCTTCCGACTCAAATTATCAGGGAACTTCTGACTCATCTTCTGGTGACTCTACTGGAACTCAACTGCCTGCCTTCAAGATTGCTCCTGGGTGAGAACATTTGACTTCTTTGCTTTAACACTTTTATGCTGAAATATTCAAATCCTCATATCTTATTTTCAGTGGCATAGCCAAACCAAGCAAGAAGTTCAAGATAAGCAAGCCGACCGAAGATCCCAAGGTCAATGAGCCGGAGAGATAGTCGTCAATATTCGGAGCTTCAAATCAGAACCCTGAAACCACTTCTGATGACCCGCCACTAGAATCTCATAATGTCATAGTGGATCCAATGGGTGTTGACCCGTCCAGTGCTAAGCCGTGAAGCCCCACCAAGCCTGCTGAAGAGGATGCTGAGGATGTTGTGGTCACTGGGACTGGTTATGCAGAACCAATAAATCCTACTGTCTTGGCAAAACATAGCGCCAAGGAAGAAGTTTTAACCGCCGGAAAAGGCAGATGGAAGTTGGACCTGGAGAGTTATGCCGACTTTAACACAAGCGAAAGCCATGCGGGCTATTTGAGCCGCCTTCATACCAGCCATGACATGGAGGCCGGCCTGGTAAACCTGATGAAGGAACGCTTTGAGGTAAACACCCAAACCCTTCTCATATGAATCCATGTCAGCCGCCAAGTCTAGAGGATATGAAAGAAGTGAAAATACTGTAGACTTAAATAATAGCCTTCATCTTGTAGCTTCTCAAAATCAGTTTATCTCCATTAGATCCAAATGAGTAGTCCCCAAGGGCTGGTTTAAACTGAATAGTTAAGCCGGGACTTAAAATCATGTTGCGAAAAATCTGAATATGTAGCCCCCATGGGCCGGCTTACATTAAAAAATTGAGCCAGGCCATTAAATACTTTTGTGCTTAAACATGACCTACATTAGCCCCCAAGTGCCAAGGCGACTACTTGTAATGTGCTTGGGACTTCAATAGAGTGATCATCATAACTGCTAAGTGTTGCTTGACTATTACTTTTCAGGCTGAATTAAGCCTGAAGGAGTCACAGGTAGTCTACTTGCGGTAGAATATCAAATCACAACAAGTAGAAACTTCAAAAGCCAGGTTAGAATTGAAAGTCACCTTGGAAGCATTTGAAAAATGGAGAATGAACTTCAACACTGAAAGAGCGGCTGGGATACTAAGAAGGCGACTCTATGGAAAAGAGCTGAATTGCTGAGGCTGCTCTTAAGCCGGCGACTGAAGAATTATTCGGCTTGAAGCGATACATTAACCATATGATAACTACCATCTTTGGTAAGTAAGATTGCACTTCAATCTTTCACCATTGATTTACTCTGATCCACCTGGCGACTTATTAGTATGTTTGCTCAATAGGCCCGTGAAGGAAATATGCCCTAGAGGAAATAATAAAGTTGTTATTTATATTTCCTTATATCATGATAAATTTTTATTATTCATCCTAGAATTGTATCAACTGGAAACTTAGTGCATGTGTGAATACATAGACAAAACAGAGTGTCCCTAGTATGCCTCTACTTGACTAGCTCGTTAATCCAAGATGGTTAAGTTTCCTAACCATAGACATGTGTTGTCATTTGATGAACGGGATCACATCATTAGAGAATTATGTGATGGACAAGACCCATCTGTTAGCTTAGTATAATGATCGTGAAGTTTTATTGCTATTGCTTTCTTCATGACTTATACATATTCCTCTGACTATGAGATTATGCAACTCCCAAATACCGGAGGAACACCTTGTGTGCTATCAAAAATCACAACATAACTAGGGGATTATAAAGATGCTCTACAGGTGTCTCCGAAGGTGTTTGTTGGGTTGGCATAGATCAAGATTAGGATTTGTCACTCCGAGTATCGGAGAGGTATCTCTGGGCCCTCTCGGTAATGCACATCACTATAAGCCTTGCAAGCAATGTCACTAATGAGTTAGTTACGGGATGATGCATTACGGAACGAGTAAAGAGACTTGCCAGTAACGAGATTGAACTAGGTATGATGATACCGACGATCGAATCTCGGGCAAGTAACATACCGATGACAAAGGGAATAACATATGTTGCTATTGCGGTTTAACCGATAAAGATCTCCGTAGAATATGTAGGAACCAATATGAGCATCCAGGTTTGGCTATTGGTTATTTACCGGAGATGTGTCTCGGTCATGTCTACATAGTTCTCGAACCCGTAGGGTCCGCACACTTAACGTTCGATGAATATTTGTATTATGAGTTATGTGTTTTGGTGACCGAAGTTTGTTCGGAGTCCCGAATGAGATCACGGACTTGATGAGGAGTCTCGAAATAGTCGAGAGGTAAAGATTCATATGTTGGAAGTTAGTATTCGGACATTAGAATGGTTTCGAGTGGTTCGGATATTTTACCGGAGTTCCGAGGGGTTACCGGAACCCCCTGGGGGAAATATTGGGCCTTAGTGGAGAGAGAGGAGGGCCGCAAGGGCTGGCCGCGCCCCCCATGGCAGTCTGAGTTGGACTAGGGGGAGGGGGCGGCGCCCCCTTTCCCTCTCCCTCCCCCTCTCATTCCTTTTCCCTCCGGTGGAAGAAAGGAAAAAGGGGCACCCAACAGTGGCATCCGAGCCAGGTTTTATGCGTAGATGTCATATGCACGAGTAGAACACAAGTGAGTTGTGGGCGATATAAGTCATACTTCTTACCAGCATGTCATACTTTGGTTCGGCGGTATTGTTGGATGAAGCGGCCAGGACCAACATTACGCGTACGCTTACGCGAGACTGGTTCAACCGACGTGCTTTGCACACAGGTGGCTGGCGGGTGTCAGTTTCTACAACTTTAGTTTAACCGAGTGTGGCTACGCCTGGTCCTTGCGAAGGTTAAAACAGCACCAACTTGACAAACTATCGTTGTGGTTTTGATGTGTAGGTAAGAACGATTCTTACTAAGCCCAGTAGCAGCCACGTAAAACTTGCAACAACAAAGTAGAGGATGTCTAACTTGTTTTTGCAGGGCATGTTGTGATGTGATATGGCCAAGACATGATGCTAAATTTTATTGTATGAGATGATCGTGTTTTGTAACCGAGTTATCGGCAACTGGCAGGAGCCATATGGTTATCGCTTTATTGTATGCAATGCAATCGCCCTGTAATGCTTTACTTTATCACTAAGCAGTAGCGATAGTCGTAGAAGCATAAGATTGGCGAGACGAAAACGATGCTACGATGGAGATCAAGGTGTCGCGCCGGTGACGATGGAGATCATGATGGTGCTTTGGAGATGGAGATCAAAGGCACACGATGATGATGGCCATACCATGTCACATATTTTGATTGCATGTGATGCTTATCCTTTATGCATCTTATTTTTCTTAGTACGACGGTATCCCTCACTAAATTTCAAGGTACAAGTGTTCGCCCTGAGTATGCACCGTTCCTACAGTTCGTCGTGCCGAGACACCACGTGATGATTGGGTGTGATAAGCTCTATGTTCACGTACAACGGGTGCAAGCCAGTTTTGCACGTGCAGAATACTCGGGTAAAACTTGAGAGCCTAGCATATGCATATATGGCATCGGAACACTGAGACCGAAATGTCGAATGTGAATCATATAGTAGATATGATCAACATAGTGATGTTCACCATTCAAAACTACTCCATCTCACGTGATGCTCGGACATGGTTTAGTTGATATGGATCACGTGATCATTTAGATGACTAGAGGGATGTCTATCTAAGTGGGAGTTCTTAAGTAATATGATTAATTGAACTTTAATTTATCATGAACTTAGTCCTGATAGTTTTTGCATATCTATGTTGTTGTAGATCAATGTCTCGTGCTACGTTCCCTTGAATTTTAATGCGTTCCTAGAGAAAACTAAGTTGAAAGATGGTGGTAGCAACTACACGGACTGGGTCCGTAACTTGAGGATTATCCTCATTGCTGCACAGAATAATTACGTCCTGGAAGCACCGCTAGGTGCAAGACCTGCTACAGGAGCAACTTTGGACATTATGAACGTTTGGCAGACTAAAGCTGATGACTACTTGATAGTTCAGTGTGCCATACTTTACGGCTTAGAATCGGGACTTCAAAGATGTTTTGAACGTCATGGAGCATATGAGATGTTCCAGGAGTTGAAGTTAATATTTCAAGCAAACGCCCGATTTGAGAGATATGAAGTCTCCAACAAGTTCTATAGCTGCAAGATGGAGGAGAATAGTTCTGTCAGTGAACACATACTCAAAATGTCTGGGTACCATAACTACTTGACTCAGCTGGGAGCTAATCTTCCTGATGATTGTATCATTGACAGAGTTCTTCAATCACTGCCACCAAGCTATAAAGGCTTCGTGATGAACTATTATATGCAAGGCATGAAAAAGACAATTCCCGAGCTCTTCGCGATGCTAAAGGCTGCGGAGGTAGAAATCAAGAATGATCATCAAGTGTTTATGGTTAACAAGACCACGAGTTTCAAGCAAAAGGGCAAAGGGAAGAAGGGGCACTTCAAGAAGAATAGCAAGCAAGTTGCTGCTCAAGGGAAGAAGCCCAAGTCTGGACCCAAGCCTGAAACTGAGTGCTTCTACTACAAAGGGACTGGTCAGTGGAAGCGGAATTGCCCCAAGTATTTGGCGGATAAGAAGGATGTCAAAGTGAAAGGTATATTTGATATACATGCTATTGATGTGCACCTTACTAATGCTCATAGTAGTGCCTCGGTATTTGATACTAGTTTTGTTGCTCATATTTGCAACTCGAAACAGGGGCTATGGATTAAACAAAGATTAGCTAAGGACGAGGTGACAATGCGCGTCAAAAATGGTTCCAAGGTTGATGTGATCGCCGTCGGCACGCTACCTCTACATCTACCGTCGGGATTAGTTTTAGAACTGAATAATTGTTATTTGCTGCCAGCGTTGAGCATGAACATTATATCTGGATGCGGGACGGTTATTCATTTAAATCAGAGAATAATGGTTGTTCTATTTATATGAGTAATATCTTTTATGGTCATGCACCCTTGATGAGTGGTCTATTTTTGTTGAATCTTGATCATAGTCATACACATATTCATAATATTGAAGCCAAAGGATGCAAAGTTAATAATGACAGTGCAACTTATTTGTGGCACTGCCATTTTGGTCATATTGGTGTAAAGCGCATAAAGAAACTCCATGCTGATGAGCTTTTGGAATCAGTTGATGCTTGCGAACCATGCCTCATGGGCAAGATGACTAAGACTCCGTTCTGTAGAACAATGGAGCGAGCACTGAATTATTGGAAATAATACATACTGATGTATGCGGTCTGATGAGTGTTGAGGCTCGCGACGGGTATCATTATTTTTTGAACTTCACAAATGATTTAAGCAGATATGGGTATATCTACTTAATGAAACATAAGTCTGAAACATTCAAAGAATTTCAGAATGAAGTGGAAAATCATCGTAACAAGAAAATAAAGTTTCTACGATCTGATCGTGGAGGTGAATATTTGAGTAATGAGTTTGGTCTTCATTTGAAACAATGTGGAATAGCTTCGCAACTCACGCCACCTGGAACACCACAATGAAATGGTGTGTCCGAACGTCGTAACCGTACTTTATTAGATATGGTGCGATCTATGATGTCTCTTATCGATTTTCCGCTATCATTTTGGGCTATGCTTTAGAGACGACTGCATTCACGTTAAATGGGGCACCATCTAAATCCGTTGAGACGACACCATATGAACTGTGGTTTAGCAAGAAACCTAATATATCATTTCTTAAAGTTTGGGGCTGCAATGCTTATGTGAAAAAGCTTCAACCTGATAAGCTCGAACCCAAATCGGAGAAATGTGTCTTCATAGGATACCCAAAGGAAACTGTTGGGTACGCCTTCTATCACAGATCCGAAGGCAAGATATCGTTGCTAAGAATGGATCCTTTCTACAGAAGGAGTTTCTCTCGAAAGAAGTGAGTGGGAGGAAAATAGAACTTGATGAGGTAATTGTACCTTCTCCCAGTACAAAAAAATACACTTCCGTGATGATACGTGTTTGTCACAGTAGGTCACGTTTTCTGTCATGCATGTACATCCATGACAAATTTATGATAGAATCAAGATAGTCATACTTGTGCTGTCGTAGAAGTGTTCCATGACATTACCAAAATTATCATCACGGAAGTGTCCACTTCCATGACGATAAATCGCGTGTCATAGAAGTGCTTTCGTCAAGGGTGACCAACACGTGGCATCCACCGTAACGGAACGCCGTTAAGTTATCGGGTCCGGTTTTGGATCCAATAACCCGTTAACAGCCCAGACCAATGGGGATTTTCCACGTGTAAAATCATCATTGGCCGGAGGAACACGTGTTGCCTCACTGTTGGGACAGATGTCATCCACTCATTGGACAGGAGGCGCCTATGATAGGTCGACACATGGCACGACCCAACAGTGGCCCATTCCGGTGAAAAAGGTCGGCCTAGTAAAAAATAGCAGGCCGGCCCATATAAGGCCTACTTGTGTCAGGTCCATTTAATCCCACGACCCATGCGAGATGTGCCAATTCGGCCCGTCAATGGCCCATTAAAGATTTAACACCATTGCAGCCCATCGTCAGTTCGAGCCTCTTAGCAGCCCGCTATATATTTGGGCTCAATATCGGCCCGATGAGATTTCGGCCTGTTAATGGCCCATTCAGTGGATGGGCCAATTTTCATGATGTACATCTTTCGGCCTTTTAGCGACCCATTTAAATATTGGGCTAATTTCCGGCCCGATGTGTCTTTCAGCCTGTTGACGACCCATAAATCAGTTGGGCCATTTGTAGTCGGACCTGAGTTTCGGCGTTTTAGCGACCTATTTAAGTGTTGGGACAATTTCCGGCCCGGTGTGTCTTTCAGCCTGGTGACGACCCATATATCTGTTGGGCCATTTGTAATCGGACCTGAGTTTTGGCCTTTTAGCGACCCATTTAAGTGTTGGGCCAATTCCTGGCCTTGTGTGCCTTTCAGCCTGTTAACGGACCATAAATGAGTTGGGCCATTTGTAGTCGGACCTGAGTTTTGGCCTTTTAATGGCCCATGCCCTTCATGGTCCAATACCAGCCCGGTTTCTCTTTCGGACTGCTAAAGGCCCACAACACAGTTGGGCCATTTACAATACGACCTAACTTTCGGCCTCTTAGCGGCCCATGCTCTTCATGGTCCAGTACAAGCCCGCTGTCTCTTTCGGCCTGCTAAAGGCCCACAGTATAGTTGGGCCATATGTAGCCCGAACTTAGTAACGGCCTGTTAACGGCCCGTGAAATCAATTGGGCCCACCTGTTGCCCGCTTTGATGTCAGCCTGTTAACGACAAGGGAGTTAAGAGGGCCGACCATTAACTTTCGGCCTGGTAACGGCCCATTAACTTAATGGGACCACTAAAGTTCGTACATGTCTTTAGGCCAAATTAGATAATTTGAGCCCATTACGACGAGCAATTATGCACAGGACCAAAACCGATCAACCAAAGGTACGACATACATGAAAAAACGTTGCACATCCAGCATATATTACAGGAAATTACGTCCACCGGGCAATCAAAGATTGATGCCAGGGCAAATAAATGAACAGAACCTAATGATCTACAACGTCACAATCTGCAACCTCGGCACGGATGACGCCCATAAGCATGTGGGCAAGTTCTTGCTGCTTTGCTACACTGTCTCGGAAAACACTGATTAGTTGTTGTGTCGCACGACTCTGCACCTCTGATTCCTCCACCATTTCCATCATTCCTTCAGCCATTAATTGGTTCACAAACATACATTTTTCCGTTGCATTTGAGACAGAGGATACTGAATAGATTTAGATGACGATTTTGGCAGGCTTGTATTATTGCTAGTGGAGAGTGTCTCGACCACTGCATCATAACATAAATTAGGAGGGGAACCAAACAGATTAATCATGAGTTATTGGCATATTACCTGGCCTAGATTTATTGGAAAGAAACAATGGGGTTGCCTTGCTGTTTTCAGAGTTTGTCTTCTTATCTTCAGCATCCTGCACCAAATTAAGGCACTAGCATTGCTATCATTGGCCAAGTCAGATAATAGGAAAGCAACATTGGCACAACAAACGTTTGGGCAACTAGCCAACACCAAATTAACACAATATGGCACAACTATCATCAGCCAGGTAAGGTAATACAAAAGCAACATTGACACAATGAATGAATGGGCAACCAGAGCAGCACTACAATTCAGTAATGTGCATGATATGAGATAGTACACTCATGCAGCTCAATATGCAAAACTACGAGGCAGTTTTCTTTACAAAAATCAACATTGGCGCCTTTAACATTTTGCTACAACTAATTTTAGATCAGACAAAGGTTGGACTCACGCCGATTAACAAAATACATGCTGATGTAAAAATATAGTGATATACAATAGATACTTACATCAGCATTGGAGCACAGAGAATTCCCGCAAGATATTTTCCTCGAATACAATCCCAATGAAGGAAGTCTTCTATCATTTAACCTTATTTTCTAAACGAGAGATGGGTAAGAGACATGTAGAAAATATGATCGGAATGCTATAAAATTTCATGATGCGAGGATACACACACGCTTCTTAGAATGGAGTTGACATTCTTTTGATGGACTGGAGCGGACTAGTTCTTTGGCCACTTGAATCTGCTTATTATCAGTGGGAGTTGGGTTTCTCTGTGTTGGAGCAGTATCTATGAAAAATGGAGTTGGTTTATTATCTCCTGGTGTTTGGATCCTTTGCAAAGATCTGGTTTGTAACCCTTCAGATTCTAACATAGCTGTCTTCCCCTTGCATGCCTTATATAAAAAATGGTGCTTCAATTATAAAACATGCTACAACAGAGATGGAATAGGTACTGAAGAATAGAAAGGCATGACATATTGACATGTATTCCCTCCATCCGAAGATAAATGAATGGGTCTAGGCGTATTTCAGTTCTAGATACATCCAGTTTTATCCATTTATGCGACATGTAATCCGGACGGAGGGAGTATGATGTAAGAGCTAGGGATATGAAAGGACAACACAGTAAAAAAATATTGAAAACCCACTGCAGAACCAAAGTAATCAAACCCACTGATATGAGATAGTACACTCATGCAGCTCAGGATGCAAAACTACCAGGCAGTTTTCCTTACAAAAATCAACATTGTGGCCTTTAATCATACATTTTGCTACAACTAAATTTAGATCAGATAAAGGTTGGATTCACGCTGATTAACAAAATACATGCTGATGTAAAAATATAGTGATATACAACAGGTACTGAAGGAAATATGCCCTAGAGGCAATAATGAAGTTATTATTTATTTCCTTATAACATGATAAATGTTTATTATCCATGCTAGAATTGTATTAACTGGAAACATGATACATGTGTGAATACATAGACAAACAGAGTGTCACTAGTATGCCTCTACTTGACTAGCTCGTTGATCAAAGATGGTTATGTTTCCTAGCCATAGAAAAAGAGTTGTCATTTGATTAACGGGATCACATCATTAGAAGAATGATGTGATAGACTTGACCACTTCCGTTAGCTTAGCACTTGATCGTTTAGTATGTTGCTATTGCTTTCTTCATGACTTATACATGTTCCTGTGACTATGAGATTATGCAACTCCCGTTACCGGAGGAACACTTTGTGTGCTACCAAACGTCACAACGTAACTGGGTGATTATAAAGGTGCTCTATAGGTGTCTCCGAAGTTACTTGTTGGGTTGGCGTATTTCGAGATTAGGATTTGTCACTCCGATTGTCGGAGAGGTATCTCTTGGCCCACTCGGTAATGCACATCACTTAAGCCTTGCAAGCATTGCGACTAATGAGTTAGTTGCGTTATGATGTATTACAGAACGAGTAAAGAGACTTGCCGGTAACGAGACTGAACTAGGTATTGAGATACCGACGATCAAATCTCGGGCAAGTAATATACCGATGACAAAGGGAACAACGTATGTTGTTATGCGGTTTGACCGATAAAGATCTTCGTAGAATATGTGGGAGCCAATATGAGCATCCAGGTTCCGCTATTGGTTATTGACCGGAGACGTGTCTCGCTCATGTCTACATAGTTCTTGAACCCGTAGGGTCCGCGCGCTTAAAGTTTGATGACGATTGTATTATGAGTTTATGTGATTTGATGTACCGAAGGTAGTTCGGAGTCCCGGATAAGATCAGGGACATGACGAGGAGTCTCGAAATGGTCGAGATGTAAAGATCGATATATTGGACGACTATATTTGGACATCGGAAAGGTTCCGAGTGATTCGGGTATTTTCTGGGGTACCGGGGAGTAATGGGAATACGAGGAAAAAGCAATGGGCCTCATGGGCCAAGTGGTGGAAGAGAGGAGGCAGGGCGCGCGCCCCCCCTAGCCCAAACCGAATTGGACTAGGGGGCCGGCCCCCCTTTCCTCTTTTTCCTCCCTCTCCTTCCTTCTCCTTCTCCTTCCCTTCCTTCCCCTCTCCTACTTGGACTAGGAAAGAGGGGGGAATCCTACTTGGAGTAGGATTGCCCCCCTTGGGCGCGCCTCCTCCCCTTGGCCGGCCCTCTCCTCCTCCCCCCCTTTATATACGGAGGAGGGGGCACCCCATAGACACAACAATTGATCCCTTGGATCTCTTAGCCGTGTGCGGTGCCCCCCTCCACCATAGTCCATCTCGATAATATTGTAGTGGTTCTTAGGCGAAGCCCTGCGTTGGTAGAACATCATCATCATCACTCCGTCGTGCTGATGAAACTCTCCCTCAACACTCGACTGGATCGGAGTTCGAGGGACGTCATCGGGCTGAATGTGTGCTGAACTCGGAGGTGTCGTGTGTTCGGTACTTGATTTGTCGGATCATGAAGACGTACGACTACATCAATCGCGTTGTGCTAACGCTTCCTCTTTTGGTCTACAAGGGTACGTGGACAACACTCTCCTCTCTCGTTGCTATGCATCACCATGATCTTGCGTGTGCGTAGGATTTTTTTTGAAATTACTACGTTCCCCAACAGTGGCATCCGAGCCAGGTTTTATGCGTAGATGTCATATGCACGAGTAGAACACAAGTGAGTTGTGGGCGATATAAGTCATACTGCTTACCAGCATGTCATACTTTGGTTCAGCGGTATTGTTGGATGAAGCAGCCCGGACCAACATTACGCGTACGCTTACGCGAGACTGGTTCTACCGACGTGCTTTGCACACAGGTGGCTGGCGGGTGTCAGTTTCTACAACTTTAGTTGAACCGAGTGTGGCTACGTCCGGTCCTTGCGAAGGTTAAAACAACACCAACTTGACAAACTATCGTTGTGGTTTTGATGTGTAGGTAAGAACGATTCTTGCTAATCCTAGTAGCAGCCACGTAAAACTTGCAACAACAAAGTAGAGGACGTCTAACTTGTTTTTGCAGGGCATGTTGTGATGTGATATGGTCAAGACATGATGCTAAATTTTATTGTATGAGATGATCATGTTTTGTAACCGAGTTATTGGCAACTGGCAGGAGCCATATGGTTATCGCTTTATTGTATGCAATGCAATCGCCCTGTAATGCTTTACTTTATCACTAAGTGGTAGCGATAGTCGTAGAGGCATAAGATTGGCGAGACGACAACGATGCTACGATGGAGATCAAGGTGTCGCGCCGGTGACGATGGTGATCATGACGGTGCTTCAGAGATGGAGATCACAAGCACAAGATGATGATGGCCATATCATATCACTTATATTGATTGCATGTGATGTTTATCTTTTATGCATATTATCTTGCTTTGATTGACGGTAGCATTATAAGATGATCTCTCACTAAATTTCAAGATAAAAGTGTTCTCCCTGAGTATGCACCGTTGTCAAAGTTCGTCGTGCCCAGACACCACGTGATGATCGGGTGTGATAAGCTATACGTCCATCTACAACGGGTGCAAGCCAGTTTTCGCACATGCAGAATACTCAGGTTAAACTTGACGAGCCTAGCATATGCAGATATGGCCTCGGAACACTAAGACCGAAAGGTTGAGCGTGAATCATATAGTAGATATGATCAACATAGTGATGTTCACCATTGAAAACTACTCCATTTCACGTGATGATCGGTTATAGTTTAGTTGATTTGGATCACGTGATCACTTAGATGATTAGAGGGATGTCTATCTAAGTGGGAGTTCTTAAGTAATATGATTAATTGAACTTTAATTTATCATGAACTTAGTCCTGATAGTATTTTGCAAATAATGTTATAGATCAATAGCTCGCGTTGTTGCTTCCCTATGTTTTATATGTGTTCCTAGAGAAAACTAAATTGAAAGATGTTAGTAGCAATGATGCGAATTGGATTCATGGTCTGAGGTTTATCCTCATTGCTGCACAGAAGAATTATGTCCTTGATGCGCCGCTAGGTGACAAACCTATTGCAGGAGCAGATGCAGACGTTATGAATGTTTTGGCTAGCTCAATATGATGACTACTTGATAGTTTAGTGCGCCATGCTTAACGACTTAGAATCGGGACTTCAAAGACGTTTTGAACGTCATGGACCATATGAGATGTTCCAGGAGTTGAAGTTAATATTTCAAGCAAATACCCGAGTTGAGAGATATGAAGTCTCCAACAAGTTCTATAGCTAAAAGATGGAGGAGAATAGTTCAAGCAGTGAGCATGTTATCAGATTGTCTGGGTACTACAATCGCTTGAATCAAGTGGGAGTTAATCTTCTAGATAAGATAGTGATTGACAGAATTCTCTAGTCACCATCACCAAGTTAGTAGAACTTCGTGATGAACTATAATATGCAAGGGATAATGGAAACGATTCCCAAGCTCTTCGTGATGCTGAAATCGACGAAGGTAGAAATCAAGAAAAACATCAAGTGTTGATGGTTGACAAGACCACTAGTTTCAAGAAAAGGGCAAAGGGAAGAAGGGGAACTTCAAGAAGAATGGCAAGCAAGTTGCTGCTCAAGTGAAGAAGTCCAAGTCTGGTCCTAAGCCTGAGACTAAGTGTTTCTACTGCAAAGGGACTGGTCACTGGAAGCGGAACTGCCCCAAGTATTTGGTGGATAAGAAGGATGGCGAAGTGAACAAAGGTATATTGGATATACATGTTATTGATGTGTACTTTACTAGTGTTTATAGCAACCCCTCGGCATTTGATACTGGTTCAGTTGCTAAGAGTAGTAACTCGAAATGGGAGTTGCAGAATAAACAGAAACTAGTAAAGGGAGAGGTGACGATGTGTGTTGGAAGTAGTTCCAAGATTGATATGATCATCATCGCACACTCCCTATACTTTCGGGATTAGTGTTGAAACTAAATAAGTGTTATTTGGTGTTTGCGTTGAGCATGAATATGATTTGATCATATTTGTTGCAATACGGTTATTCATTTAAATTAGAGAATAATTGTTGTTATGTTTACATGAATAAAACCTTCTATGGTCGTACACCCAATAAAATGGTTTGTTGGATCTCGATCATAGTGATACACATATTCATAATATTGAAGCCAAAAGATGCAAAGTTAATAATGATAGTGCAACTTATTTGTGGCACTGCCGTTTAGGTCATATTGGTGTAAAGCGCATGAAGAAACTCCATGCTGATGGGATTTTGGAATCACTTGATTATGAATCACTTGATGCTTGCGAACCATGCCTTATGGGCGAGATGACTAAGACTCCGTTCTCCGGAACAATGGAGCGAGCAACTGACTTATTGGAAATAATACATACTGATTTATGCGATCCGATGAGTGTTGAGGCTCGTGGTGGGTATCGTTATTTTCTCACCTTCACAGATGATTTGAGCAGATATGGGTATCTACTTGATGAAACATAAATCTGAAACATTTGAAAAGTTCAAATAATTTCAGAGTGAAGTGGAAAATCATCGTAACAAGAAAAAAAAGTTTCTACGATCTGATCATGGAAGAGAATATTTGAGTTACGAGTTTGGTCTTCATATGAAACAATGCAGAATAGTTTCGCAACTCACGCCACCTGGAACACCACAGCGTAATGGTGTGTCCGAACGTTGTAATCGCACTTTACTAGATATGGCGCGATCTATGATGTCTCTTACTGATTTACCGCTATCGTTTTGATGTTATGCATTAGAGACAGCTGCATTCACGTTAAAAAGGGCACCATATAAATCCGTTGAGACGACACCGTATGAACTGTGGTTTAGCAAGAAACCTAAGCTGTCGTTTCTTAAAGTTTGGGGCTGCGATGCTTATGTGAAAAAGTTTCAACCTGACAAGCTCGAACCCAAATCGGAGAAATGTGTCTTCATAGGATACCCAAAGGAAACCGTTTGGTACACCTTCTATCACAGATCCGAAGGCAAGATATTCGTTGCTAAGAATGGATCCTTTCTAGAGAAGGAGTTTCTCTCGAAAGAAGTGAGTGGGAGGAAAGTAGAACTTGATAAGGTAATTGTACCTTCTCCCAAATTGGAAAGTAGTTCAATATTGAAATCAGTTCCAATGATGCTTACACCAATTAGTGAGGAAGTTAATGATGATGATCATGAAGCTTTAGATCAAGTTACTACCGAACCTCGTAGGTCAACCAGAGTACGTTCCGCACCAGAGTGGTACGGAAATCCTATTCTGGAGTTCATGTTACTTGACCATGACGAACCTACAAACTATGAGAAAGCGATGATGAGCCCAGATTCTGCGAAATGGCTTGAGGCCATGAAATCTGAGATAGGATCCATGTATGAAAACAAAGCATGGACTTTGGTGGAATTGCCCGATGATCGGCAAGCCATAGAAAATAAATGGATCTTCAAGAGGAAGACATACGCTGATATAGTGTTACTATCTACAAAGCTAGACTTGTCAAAAAGGTTTTGACAAAGTTCAAGGTGTTGACTATGATGAGATTTTCTCACTCATAGAGATGCTTAAGTCTGTCTGAATCATGTTAGCAAATTGCCACATTTTATAAAATCTGGCAAATTGATGTCAAACTACATTCCTTAATGGATCTCTTAAAGAAGAGTTGTATATGATGCAACCAGTAGGTTTTGTCGATCCTAAAGGTGCCGACAAAGTGTGCAAAGCTCCAGCGATCCATTTTTTGGACTGGTGCAAGCATCTCGGAGTTGGAATATACGCTTTGATAAGTTGATCAAAGCATATAGTTTTATACAAACTTGCGGTGAAGCCTGTATTTACAAGAAAGTGAGTGGGAGCACTACAACATTTCTAATAAGTATATGTGAATGCCATATTGTTTATCGGAAATAATGTAGAATTTTCTGGAAAGCATAAATGAGTATTTGAAATGAGTTTTTTCAAATAAAGACCTCGGTGAGGCTGCTTACATATTGAGCATCAAGATCTATAGAGATAGATCAAGACGCTTGATAAGTTTTTTCAATGAGTACATACCTTGACAAGTTTTTTGAAGTAGTTCAAAATGGAACAACCAAAGAAAGAGTTCTTGCCTGTGTTACAAGGTGTGAAATTGAGTAAGACTCAAAGCCCGACCACGGCATAGTATAGAAAGAGAATGAAAAGTCATTCCCTATGCCTCAGCCATGGGTTCTATAAAGTATGCCATGCTGTGTACCAGATCTATTGTATACCCTACACTGAGTTAAGCAAGGGAGTACAATAGTGATCTAGGAGTAGATCACTGGACAACGGTCAAAATTATCCTTAGTGGAATAAGGATATGTTTCTCGATTATGGAGGTGACAAAAGGTTCGTTGTAAAGGGTTACGTCGATGCAAGTTTTGACACTGATCCAGATGACTCTAAGTCTCAATCTGGATACATATTGAAAGTGGGAGCAATTAGCTAGAGTAGCTCCATGCATAACATTGTTGACATAAAAATTTGCAAAATACATGCGGATCTGAATTGGCAGACCCATTGACTAAACTTCTCTCACAAGCAAAACATGATCACACTGTAGTACTCTTCGGGTGTTAATCACATAGCGATGTGAACTAGATTATTGACTCTAGTAAACCCTTTGGGTGTTGGTCACATGCGATGTGAACTATTGGTGTTAAATCACATGGCGATGTGAACTAGATTATTGATTCTAGTGCAAGTGGGAGACTGAAGGAAATATGCCCTAGAGGCAATAATGAAGTTATTATTTATTTCCTTATAACATGATAAATGTTTATTATTCATGCTAGATTTGTATTAACCGGAAACATGATACATGTGTGAATACATAGACAAACAGAGTGTCACTAGTATGCCTCTACTTGACTAGCTCGTTGATCAAAGATGGTTATGTTTCCTAGCCATAGACAAAGAGTTGTCATTTGATTAACGGGATCACATCATTAGGAGAATGATGTGATTGACTTGACCCATTCTGTTAGCTTAGCACTTGACTGTTTAGTATGTTGCTATTGCTTTATTCATGACTTATACATGTTCCTATGACTATGAGATTATGCAACTCCCGTTACCGGAGGAACACTTTGTGTGCTACCAAACGTCACAACATAACTGGGTGATTATAAAGGTGCTCTACAGGTGTCTCCGAAGTTACTTGTTGGGTTGGCGTATTTTGAGATTAGGATTTTTCACTCCGATTGTCGGAGAGGTATCTCTGGGCCCACTCGGTAATGCACATCACTTAAGCCTTGCAAGCATTGCGACTAATGAGTTAGTTGCGGGATGATGTATTACGGAACGAGTAAAGAGACTTGCCGGTAACGAGACTGAACTAGGTATTGAGATACCGATGATCGAATCTCGGGCAAGTCATATACTGATGACAAAGGGAACAACGTATGTTGTTATGCGGTTTGACCGATAAAGATCTTCGTAGAATAAGTGGGAGCCAATATGAGCATCCAGGTTCCGCTATTGGTTATTGACCGGAGACGTGTCTCGCTCATGTCTACATAGTTCTTGAACCCGTAGGGTCCGCGCGCTTAAAGTTTGATGACGATTGTATTATGAGTTTATGTGATTTGATGTACCGAAGGTAATTCGGAGTCCCGGATGAGATCTGGGACATGACGAGGAGTCTCCAAATGGTCGAGACATAAAGATCGATATATTGGACGACTATATTCGGACATCGGAAAGGTTCCGAGTGATTCGGGTATTTTCGGGGGTACCGGGGAGTTACGGGAATACGAGGAAGAAGCAATGGGCCTCATGGGCCAAGTGGTGGAAGGGAGGAGGTAGGGCGCGCGGCCCCCTAGCCCAAACCAAATTGGACTAGGGGGTTGGCCCCCCTTTCCTCTTTTTCCTCCCTCTCCTTCCTTCTCCTTCTCCTTCCCTTCCTTCCCCTCTCCTACTTGGACTAGGAAAGAGGGGGGAATCCTACTTGGATTAGGATTGCCCCCCTTGGGCGCGCCTCCTCCCCTTGGCCGGCCCTCTCCTCCTCCCCCCTTTATATACCGAGCAAGGGGCACCCCATAGACACAACAATTGATCCCTTGGATCTCTTAGCGGTGTGCGGTGCCCCCCTCCACCATAGTCCACCTCAATAATACTGTAGCGGTGCTTAGGCAAAGCCTGCGTTGGTAGAAAATCATCATCGTCACCATGCCGTCGTGCTGACAAAACTCTCCCTCAACACTCGGCTGGATTGGAGTTCGAGGGACGTCATCGGGCTGAACGTGTGCTGAACTCGGAGGTGCCGTGCGTTCGGTACTTGATCGGTCGGATCGTGAAGACGTACGACTACATCAACCGCGTTGTGGTAACGCTTCCGCTTTCGGTCTACAAGGGTACGTGGACAACACTCTCCCATCTCGTTTCTATGCATCACCATGATCTTGCGTGTGCGTAGGAATTTTTTTGAAATTACTACGTTCCCCAATAGGCACTTACATCTGCATTGGAGTACGGAGAATTCCTGCAAGAATCTTTCCTCACAAACGATACCAGTGCAGAAATTCTTCTATCTGTTAAGCTTATTTTCTAAAAGAGAGATGGGTAAGAAACATGTATAAAATATGATCAACATGCTATAAAATTTCATGATGCAAGGTTATGCACATGCTTCTTAGAATGGAATTGACATATTTTTGCTGGACTGGAGCGGACTAGTTCTTTGGCCACTGGAATCTGCTTATTATCAGTAGGAGTTGGGTTTCTCTGTGTTGGAGCAGTATCTATAAAAACTGGAGTTGTTTTATTATCTCCTGGCTTTTGGATCTTTTGCAAAGACTTGGTTTGTAACCCTTCAGATTCTAACATAGTCGTCTTCCCCTTGCATGCCTTGTATAGAAGAATGGTGCTTCAATTATAAAACATGCTACAACAGAGAGATGGAATAGGTACTGAAGAATAGAAAGGCATGACATATTGACATGTATTCCCTCCATCCGGAAAAAATGGATGGGTCTAGGCGTATTTCAGTTCTAGATACATCCTTTTTTATCCATTTCGGCAACATGTAATCCGAACGGAGGGAGTATGGTGTAAGAGCTAGGGATACGACATGACAACACAGTAAAGAAACACTAGTTGAATGTAAAACTGTATGCTAGCGGAATACGAAGAGAAAAAACTAAGGCAACATACACGTGTATGATTGGGAAACTAAGATGGCATTGCAACAAAGCACTAGAACAACACTTTAATGTAAAAAAACATGGTATGGTAGACAAATGAAGTACATACTGATGAATAACAATGCAATATATATTCAGAAGCATGATGTCCAAATTAAGCAGATGGCATTGCGATAGAGTAGAATGACAGTACTTGAATTTGAAAACATGTTATCATGAATGGAATAGGTACTGAAAAACAGGAAGGCATGACATATTTACATGCATGATCAGCATGCTAAGCACATGGCATTGCAACAAAGTAGATACACTCTAGGACATTATATGCATGTTGTACCCATATCACAGGCCAAGTTAGAGCAAGGACCTTGTGGGGTGAAGAGGATTCAACATCTGTCTGCAAGTCTTCTGAAGAACTTCCTTTACATGTTCCATCATATTGGGTATCATTGACATCAAGTTTATTGGCCTTTACATTGCTCCGTGAGGTTCTTGTGGATATATCAGTGTGTGCAATTATATCTGACATGCATGGAAGACAACTAGTAGTTAGATTTCTGTAATGAGTGCCTGTAGGAGACGACATACATAGTAGGACTGGGGTTAACTAGTAGCAACAGGTCTCAAAAACTAAAGGGTGAACACAAATGAAAGCTAAAGAATATGTATCGTTTGTACTCGAGATTAACTAGATGGGACACAACAGTATTAAAGAACAATGTAGGTAATACTAGAAGTGGTATAATACTATAATCACCAGCCTGTGGGATAGCATTGGCTGATGGATGATAACTATGGAACATCGTTACCTAAAGAACAAGTATCTTAGCTGAACTATGGAACAACGTTAACTCCTGAACAAGACCCGTAAGAGATCAGCATCAATATACAGTGAAATGTGATAATCTATTTTCCATGCTTAGATGAATAACAAAGCCATAAATGTTGCACACAAGTAAGATGAGGGTACAACCTATCTAGCCACCATCCATAGGAGTGAGCATCATGTGCTGACTTGTCGATGGCCCTGCAGTTGTTGTGGCTGTCCATGTCGGGCACGCGCATTCAATGCAAGGAACTGTTGAGTGCGGACTATAGCTCCCTTCTGGTGTATGCTTCCCTTGTTGGAGCAGCTGCGGTGAGTCGGAAGACGGTGTGGCTGAAGATACAGATAACACATAATGTTAAGAACGACACATCTATTTGATCTGAAGAAATACACTAAGAGATCAATAGCAAAGTACGAGAGTGGTCACACGTCTGCTGACTGAGACTAAATTGGGGTCACACGATTTTATTTTATTTTGGTACTGTCCGATCTACGCCAGATGGCTTGATGGCTGTCTTGTGCCTCCCGGCTGACACTGTTAGGAATCTTCCCCGAAGAGCCAGCGACCAACGGCAGAGGAGTTTGCCTCCGCCATCCGTGGCCCCGGCCAAAACCCCGCTCCCCGCCCCACCGCACTGCCGTGGTTGCGCCGCCCCCGGGCCAATCCACAAGGACTCCCTGTCATCCAGATCCGGCGGCGGCAGTACCTTCAACCCACGCAACTCTAAGATAGCCATCTAAGCGCTGCTTCCGTGGCGAGCTTGTGGCCCCGCACCCTTACATTAGACACCAGCCAACCGACAGCCTAGGAGCTCCGCCGCCTCGAGGGGTGCTGCTTCCCATTGGGAATCGATTGGCCCAGAATAAAAATTCAGACAACTGGCGCCTAAATAAAGTGATTTGAGATGAGGGTGCGACCTATCCAGCGGCATGGTGAAGTAGGCAGGTCCAGCTGCCGAGTCGGTGAGGCCAGCGTAGTTGCGGTGGCCACCGGCGGCAGGGAAACAGCGATGGTCGACGACTATGGGGAAGCAACGCTGGGACTCCAGACGGATCCGAAGTTGGAGCCGCTCCGACGCCGTGAAAAATGGCGGGGGTGAATCAGCACTGGTACGGTTCACGTGGTCGTCGTCGAGTCAGCTCCAGCAGCACGGAGTAAGAGGCACATGACCCAGTGCACGACGACAAATGGACAACGTCTCCGGCATTAGGGAGGAGGGCGGCTGTGAAATTGGTGCGGTGGGGGGCGCCATGGAGGAGGGGCTGAGGTTTCGCGGCTCGGGATAAGGGAGCTTCCGGGGAGAAGGTGATTTGGCGCCCACGAGGTATGAATGGGGGGGGGGATTGGGAGGGGAGTGGAACCATGTTTTACGGACGCATTTGTCTGAAATGTGAGGGGGAGTTACAGTTCCACCCCTGCCTTTAGGCTTCTCGGCTTGGGTCTGTGTACCGAGGAGCGGGGATAGTAGAGTAACTTTGCTTGTCCCCAAATAGTGGGTGGGAGCGATTTTGAGCGAGGTGGGCGTGTTTTGAAATATAGTGGGCGCAAGCGATTTCGGGCGAGGAGAGCGTGTTTCGAAATAGTGGGCGCGAGCTATATCGGGCGAGTAGAGCGTGTTTTGCCGACCATGGTTTATGAATTATTCGGCACATGTCATTTCGGCCAAGGAGAAGGCGCGCTTGGATGAAGTTACAAACCTACCCTCGATGCACAACGGGCCAATTAATGCGTCTCCCACATCGGACGGTAATTTCGCGTCTCCCATTTATTTGCTCGGGTGAATTCCTCCGAGCAGAGGATGTTTAACGGTTCGTTCAAAATTTGAGAGAACGAGCATCCATGTCTACCTTATCAAGTCGATTCGAATCAAATTTGAAATATTAGCTTGCCACTTCTTTTTTAGATGGAGAGAAGATGCTCGGGAGTAATGTGTTTTTACATGCTCGTTGTTAGCGATTTACTATAGACAAATAGTTGACCCACTCAAAAACGGAAATCAAACCCAAAATGAAATATCTCTATTCAATGAAATAGCTCGTTCACTAGGTCAAAATAGTGAACTAAATCCAAAATTTAACACCTCAATCGAATAGCATGTTGTATAGTATTATAGTACTCCATGAACATGTTGAAATTCAAATTAATGAACTTGTTTGATATACGCATATATCCGTTCATGTGTGGATTACAGACAACATGTTCTCCAATTTAAATATTTGAATGCAAGTTTATATTGAAACATGGTTTATATCAGTCTTTGATGCATAAAACGCGACCTCCCCCTCTCCCGGACTCCTGCTCTCTCTCTCTCTCTCTCTCTCTCTCTCTCTCTCTCTCTCTCTCTCTCTCTCTCTCTCTCTCTCGCCGACAATCTTCAATTCTGTCGCACGCATCCAACACACAAACCTTGTTGGTCCTCTCTCTTTCTCTCCATCTCTCACTCTCTTTGTGTGTGTGCGTGGGGGGGGGGGGTCTTTCTAGTTCGCATGCATATATACTCCATCTATAGGTCTCTCTCGCACACTATGTATGGTTCTCTAGTACAAGCTAGATATCTTGGGTGCACTCATCGTACGCACACAAATTCCTTGCCTCGTTGCCCGTAACTCTCTCACGCACCACTCTCTCATCCCGGAGCTCTTCCCCCTCTCTATCAAACTCTCCATCTACCTGGGTCACACATACACATGCATATCTCACTCGCACTCGATAGGACCATCTAAAACTCTATCTCTCTCCCTCGTTCTCTCTCCATATCACACGCACACACACAATCTCATGCCTAGCTAGCCAAGTATGATGGTCTCTCACTCAATTGTAGGCGCACGCAGTCCCCCCTATATGTATATGACTAGCTAATCTTAGTCACCATCACAAACATGTGCATGGTCTATCTCGATTTCTCTCGGGGCATCTTTCTATCGCGCACGCACCTCCCTCGATCTCCCACCCATATAGTCCTCTCACGATCTCGAGGGGGTCTCTCTATCACAAACACACCCTCTCGCCCTCCCCATGCGTCCATGTTCTCCATGTGTCCCTCTCGACCTTTGTTCCTTGTTGGCCAGACCTCTATTGGACATGTGCTATAGGGGTGTCTCTCTCCGTTGCAAACAATCACACACTAGCTATCTTCGTGTATCTCCTTGCCTCACTTTTCTATCTCGGAGATGCATGCGTGATATGTTCGCCTAAGAAACGAAAAAACACACTCTCTCTCTAATTTATCGTTTGTTGTCACTTTCTCTTTCACACACATACTATTTTTGCACACTTACTCATTCTCCTTCACACGCACTCGATCCCTCTTGACTTAGGCACTCTCCTCGGTCCATAGCATATTGATTTATTGAAAAGTCAAACATCACAAAATTTGACCATGTACGTGGAGAAAAACAATTACATATGGAACGGCAAACATATACCATTAGATTCACCATGAGATGTAGTTTCGTATGATGTATCTTTGATATTGAAGATATAAATAACATTTGTGTAAACCTGATCAAAGTTTCCAAAGTTTGACTTCTAAAAAAATTACATGCACTGCATTATCGAGCGGATGGAATATCTCTTTCCCCCTCTCAGCTATCTGACGGACCACTCAGCCTTATCGGGGCTCCTCAATCTCTCTCAAACTTTATATCTCCCTGGTTCACACATACACATGTATCGCTCGCGCTATACATATAGACCCATCCAACACTCTCCGCCCCTTGTTCTCTCTCTATGTGACACGCACCCCCCTAATAAGTACCATAGTCCCTCACTCCATCATAGGCGCAAGCACCCCCCCTAAGTATGATTATCTCTCACTAGCCATCAGGAACACACGTATTGTCTCCTTCCATCCATACGTCTATCTCGATATCTCTCGGGGTATCTTCTATCGCGCATACACCTTGTCACTCGATCTCCCACCCATGTAGTCCCATCATGATCTCCAGGGGATCTCTCTATGACAAACATACACTCTCTCCTCCCCATGTCTGCATTTTCTCCATACGTCTCTCTCTCCTCTTGGCCATGTGCGAGGGGTCTTGCTCTCTCGGTTGCAAACAACCACACACTATCTCCTCACCTTGCTTCCATTGTCGAAGATGCATGTGTGATATGTTTGCATAAGACACACACATTTTTTCTCGATTTTTATCGAGTGTTGTCCATGTCTCTTTCACACACACACACACACACACACACACACACACACACACACACACACACACTTTTTTCACTCACTCTTTCTATTTCACACTCTCTCTCCTTCTCTCTCTCTAGTTAGGGACTCTCTCACGTCCATAAGCATATGGATGTTTTGAAAAGTCAAATCTCAGAAAAGTTTGACCAGGTATATGTGGAGAAAAACATTTACATCTGGAAAGATCATTAGATTCATCACAACATGTACTTACTTCATACTATCATTTATCTTTGGTATTGTAGATATAAGTAATTTCTTTATAAACTTGATCAAAGTTTCAAAAGTTTGACTTCTAAAAAAATGTTGGAACTACATTATCGAACGGAGGGAGTAGCTCTTTCTCTGTCTCTCTCTGTCTGCTATCTCTCACGGGACTCCCCTCTCACACGAACACTATACCGATGGATTATACGCTCACTGTGT
This sequence comes from Aegilops umbellulata, assembly GCA_032464435.1. NCBI lineage: Eukaryota > Viridiplantae > Streptophyta > Magnoliopsida > Poales > Poaceae > Aegilops > Aegilops umbellulata. The sequence goes on from CP136057.1 coordinate 295,259,039, forward strand.
CAGCGTATAGCTCCGTATATTGTTTAGTTGACCGGTCAACCAGTCCACATGCTGCCTTGTCAGTTCGTGTTCTGTATCTTCGCATGCTGGCCCATGTGGCAGTGGGTGAAAATAAGTAAACTAGAGGCCCATCTGACACGCGGTGAAGTAAAAAAAGTTGAAACCACTCGGGGTAGCACCCCACACGCTAGTAAATTGAGGGTGCATTGAGGACACTTCCGCGTGGAGGACGCACTCGCGCACAATTCACCACTGCGCGGCGGCATGCACAGAAGGACGCACTCGCGCACACCTAGCACACAACACACACCAGCACATGTGTATACCGGCGTCGCCGCCGGTTGAGATGGATGGCGAGGCAGCCAACAAGCGGAGGCGGCTCGGGCCAAAACCGCATCCGGTGAGCCTGGACTTCATCAGCAGCCTCCCCGACGACATGCTGCTCGTCATCATCGGCCTCCTCCCCACCAAATATGCCATGCGGACTGCCCTGCTCTCCCACCGGTGGTGCCCCCTCTGGCGCTGTGTCCCCCTCAACCTCGCCATCGACAGCTGCCTCTGCGATGGGGATTGCAAACGCATGGCCGCAGTCTCCAAGATCCTTTCATCGCACCCTGGGCCAGCCAGACGCCTCGACATCCGCATGTTCAGTACCAACTGCAAGGTCCAACCCAAGTTCGATGAGTGGTTCTTATCCCCCGCCCTAGATCAGCTCGAGGAGCTCAGCTTTGAAGCTGGACGATGTCGCTCTCTGCCGCCGTCCGCGCTCCGCCTGATCCAACGCTGCGCTGCGCTAGCTTTAGCTCCTGCTATCTTCCCCAGATTAATGCCGCGCCCTCCCTTCTTCTCCCTCAACTCAAGCAACTAGACCTCTTCGACGTTGTCATCTTGAAGAAGGCTATGGAGCACCTGCTCCGCAGCTGTACTGCGCTCGAGTACCTTCGTCTTGAGCAGATCCACGGGTTCATTAGCCTCCACATCGCCTCGACGAATCTCCGATGGATTTATGTGTCTTGCTGGTCCCGCAATAAGACATCAATTGAGAAGAGATCACTCCAGCTGTTCCACGTTATGGTCATTGAGAATGCGCCTTTCCTTGAGAGATTGCTTGTATCAGATCTAGAAGGTCCAACAAAAATCAGGATCATTGATGCGCCGAAATTGACAGCGTTGGTGCACTCGTCTGCCAAATTCTCCGAACTCTTTATTGGATCCGTAATCGTTCAGGTACATCACTCATCTTCTTCTCCATCTTGAAATTCACATTTTTAAATTTCTTCTTGATGCATTTACGACCGTCTTCCAGAAAATGATTCCCACAAGCTTGACCCAGTCTATGCGCATAGTGAAGATCTTGGCAATAAAATCTATCGACCCCAATCTGGATCAAGTTGTTGGATTCCTTACATGCTTTCCGTGCACGGAGAAGCTACTCATCGAGGTGAAACTTCTTTCCTATTAGTAAACGGTAATCACAACGTAGCTCAATTTTTTCGTAATTTTCCCAAATTACGATGACAAGTGTAGTGTTCAAAACTGCATCTACGCACTGCATCGAAAGAAATGTTTTTAGTATTTTTTCTCACGTGATCACCTGCATCGTTTTTTTGTTGTACTACTATAGTAGCCTAGAGTAGTCATAGTGGAAAGTAACTTAGACTACTCCAGTAACGCTATGGTTACCCTAAGAGCAAGTACTACCTCCGTTCTGGTTTACTCTTCCTATTTTGTAGTATCAAAATTTGACCATAGATTTAACTGACAAAATGTTAATGCATGTCACTAAGAACTATATCACTGGATTCGTATTTGAACATAATTTCAAATGGTGTAATTTTTAGTGACATGCATTGGCATTTTCTTACATAAATATATGGTCAAAATATTATATACTAAATAAGAGGTAGTACAAAAGTGGGCTATAACGGCCCTCCACTATGTAGGCCAAAACACGTGCCAAATTCATTTGTGATGCATTTGGCATCGATGCCCCTCCATTGCTCACTTGGTGCCCCAATCTGGATCACCTACTTTGCTCCGGTGCCAAATTAACTCACGCAATGAAAAAACACTTGCGTGGGAGAGAGAGAGAGAGAGAGGACGGAGGCAATAAAAACACTTGTTTGGGAGAGTGAGAGGCTGGTGTAGTTGGTTTGATTGATTTGTTTATACATGTGGGTCTGTGTGCACAACGGTGCCAACTCTCTCACATCCTGAGAGCGGTGCCAAAATCTTTTGATTTGACATCAATGCGTATTATGTGGCATACTTTTGCGAAATATGACATCAACCACATAGTGGAAGGCAACAAATGCCCAAGCTCTTCACGTACTGCGAGGTAAGTGAGAGGAAAGAGAAAGAGAGAGAGAGAGAGAGAGTGAAAAAATATCACTAGCCAGCCAACCCTATCATATGAGCGAATGATACTGGTACCTCTTGATGACACGACAATCTTATACAGCCAGCTGCTCTAATATGTTCTCTTCTGCAGATAAAAAAAGACCCGAAAGTGAAAAATGTGCTGCACTATAACAATCTCATCGAATGCCTTGATCTCCATCTTATAGAAATTGATTTGATTGACTACCGAGGCAGCACATCTGAGATTAAATTGGCCAGGTTCTTTGTTTTGGAGGCAAGTGTGGTCAAGGTAATGAGGTTTGGCGTTCTCTGGCGCAACAATGAATGGCGTGCTGATCACCCCAAGCGTCTAAGCCTAAATGACAAAGTCTCCGCGGAAGCTGAATTTGTTTTTGAAACATCAAGTGGCCAGAGACTCGAAAACTTATTTGCCCATTAGTGACTTGTCAAGGCGGTGGATTTTAATTTGTACGATAATGCTGCATCCACCTAAAGTAACGAAAGTTCTTACGTAAACTTCCTAGTAATTCCCTCTTCGTAGGTGCAACACTACTCCTAACATTTGTAATATCAGTTTGAAACTTGTAATATTGCCGTGTCCTATTCCTGCTTTTTCAAAATCCCATGAATCAAACAGGTCCTGAGTTGCTGATGATGTTGTGCCTGCCATCTTTCACCAATAGCCGTCGGATCTAGATCTGACGCACACAAACCAAACTTCTCCAGTTTTGCAAAAAGATGCCCGCACTTGTTTCCTATTTACAAACAACCCCTTCTCTCTCACAATCAGCCTTATCTCCTCCCCACCACATCTAGAAGGCCATGGAAAAATCTGGCGCGATGGCTGCTGCCGGTGCCGCCCACCCCCCAATCTTGGTGTTCCGTGCAATGCATGGGCATCTACGCACGGGAAATTATGTCGAACACGGCTAGTTGTAAGTAGGCTAGGTCTACAACCATGATGATAGTGACTGCGGACGGTGAGGCTGACTATGGTATGCCGAACACGACGCCTATACTCAGGTGTCATATCCGGCATAGGGTGTTGTCACTTCACTGTGAGGAGCAGCACATAATAATTTGACCAACAGGTAGTACAGTGCTACTACATTGGTAGTACTACTACTACTAGTACTAGCACCACCGTCTGGATTTAGTAGTACTACCACGTCCATCTGGATTTAGTATTTGACTAGCAATATCTAGTAATGCATGTCACAAAAAATGTACTACTCCCTCTGTAAATAAATACATGGTGTGTTGTTTTATTCCTATCGGCGAGATAACTTAATGTCTTTTTGCTACTTAATAGGATTACATGCAATGAACTAACCACTACATGTGATGTTTGGTAGTCTCAAGTCATTGAAAGCATGCACGGGCACGGAGGGGGACGCAACTTCATTGACTTACTGCACCTGCCTTTGGGTGTATGACACATGGGCCCAATGGGTGGCTGGCCAACCTGTCATACAACCAAAGGCAGGTGCAGTAGAGTGTTGGGGAACGTAGTAATTTCAAAAAAATTCCTACGCACACGCAAGATCATGGTGATGCATAGCAACGAGAGGGGAGAGTGTTGTCTACGTACCCTCGTAGACCGAAGCGGAAGCGTTGACACAACATAGAGGAAGTAGTCGTACGTCCTCCTCGTGATCCGACCGATCCAAGCGCCGTTACTTCGGCGCCTCCGAGTTCTTGACACACGTACAACTCGATGACGTCCCCGGGTCTTGATCCAGCAAAACCTCCGGGGATGAGTTCCGTCAGCACGACGGCGTGGTGACGATCTTGATGAACTACCGACGCAGGGCTTCGCCTAAACACTGCGACAATATGACCGAGGTGGAATATGGTGGAGGGGGGCACCGCACACGGCTAAGGAACGATCTCAAGGATCAACTTGTGTGTCCTAGGGTGCCCCCCTGCCCCCGTATATAAAGGAGCAAGGGGGGGGCGGCCGGCCTAGAGGCGCGCCAAGGGAGGGGGGAGTCCTCCTCCTAGTAGGAGTAGGACTCCCCTTTCCTAGTCCAACTAGGAGGGAGGAAGGGGGAAGGAAAGAGAGGGAGAGGGAGAGGGAAAGGGGGGCCGCGCCCCCTCCTTGTCCAATTCGGACTGCCCATGGGGCGAGGGGAGCGCGCCACCTCCTGGCGTGGCCCTCTCTCTCCCCTCGCGGCCCAATAAGGCCCATACTTCCCCCGGGGGGTTCCGGTAACCCCTCCGGCACTCCGGTATTATCCGAAACCACTCGGAACCATTCCGATGTCCGAACATAGCCGTCCAATATATCAATATTTACGTCTCGACCATTCCGAGACTCCTCGTCATGTCCGTGATCACATCCGGGACTCCGAACTCCTTTGGTACATCAAAATGCATAAACTCATAATAACTGTCATCGTAACCTTAAGCGTGCGGACCCTACGGTTCGAGAACAATGTAGACATGACCGAGACACCTCTCCGGTCAATAACCAATAGCGGGACCTGGATGCCCATATTGGCTCCTACATATTCTACGAAGATCTTTATCGGTCAGACCGCATAACAATCATACGTTGTTCCCTTTGTCATTGGTATGTTACTTGCCCGAGATTCGATCGTCGGTATCCAATACCTAGTTCAATCTCGTTACCTGCAGGTCTCTTTACTCGTTCCGTAATACATCATCCCGCAACCAACTCATTGGTTGCAATGCTTGCAAGGCTTATGTGATGTGCATTACCGAGAAGGCCCTGAGATACCTCTCCGACATTCGGAGTGACAAATCCTAATCTCGAAATACGCCAACCCAACAAATACTTTCGGAGACACCTGTAGAGCACCTTTATAATCACCCAGTTACGTTGTGACATTTGGTAGCACACAAAGTGTTCCTACGGTAAACAGGAGTTGCATAATGTCATAGTCGTAGGAACATGTATAAGTCATGGATAAAAGCAATAGCAGCATACTAAACGATCGGGTGCTAAGCTAATGGAATGGGTCATGTCAATCAGATCATTCAACTAATGATGTGACCTTGTTAATCAAATGACAACTCCTTTGTCTATGGTTAGGAAACTTAACCATCCTTTGATTAATAAGCTAGTCAAGTAGAGGCATACTAGTGACACTCTGTTTGTCTAATTATCCACACATGTATTATGTTTCCGGTTAATACAATTCTAGCATGAATAATAAACATTTACCATGATATGTAAGGAAATAACTTTATTATTGCCTCTAGGGCATATTTCCTTTAGTCTCCCACTTGCACTAGAGTCAATAATCTAGATTACACAGTAATGATTCTAACACCCATGGAGTCTTGGTGCTGATCATGTTTTGCCCGTGGAAGAGGCTTAGTCAACGGGTCTGCTACATTCAGATCCGTATGTATCTTGCAAATCTCTATGTCTCCCACCTGGACCAAGTCCCGGATGGAACTGAAGCGTCTCTTGATGTGCTTGGTTCTCTTGTGAAATCTGGATTATTTCGCCAAGGCAATTGTTCCAGTATTGTCACAAAAGATTTTCATTGGACCCGATGCACTAGGTATGACACCTAGATCGGATATGAACTCCTTCATCCAGACTCCTTCATTTGCTGCTTCCGAAGCAGCTATGTACTCTGCTTCACATGTAGATCCCGCTACGACGCTTTGTTTAGAACTGCACCAACTGACAGCTCCACCGTTTAATGTAAATACGTATCCGGTTTGCGATTTCGAATCGTTCGGATTAGTGTCAAAGCTTGCATCAACGTAACCCTTTACGATGAGCTCTTTGTCACCTCCATACACGAGAAACATTTCCTTAGTCCTTTTCAGGTACTTCAGGATATTCTTGACCGCTGTCCAGTGATCCACTCCTGGATTACTTTGGTACCTCCCTGCTAAACTTATAGCAAGGCACACATCAGGTCTGGTACACAGCATTGCATACATGATAGAGCCTATGGCTGAAGCATAGGGAACATCTTTCATCTTCTCTCTATCTTCTGCAGTGGTCGGGCTTTGAGTCTTACTCAACTTCACACCTTGCAATACAGGTAAGAACCCTTTCTTTGCTTGATCCATTTTGAACTTCTTCAAAATCTTGTCAAGGTATGTACTTTGTGAAAGTCCAATTAAGCGTCTTGATCTATCTCTATAGATCTTAATGCCCAATATGTAAGCAGCTTCACCAAGGTCTTTCATTGAAAAACTCTTATTCAAGTATCCCTTTATGCTATTCAGAAATTGTATATCATTTCCAATCAGTAATATGTCATCTACATATAATATCATAAACGCTACAGAGCTCCCACTCACTTTCTTGTAAATACAGGCTTCTCCAAAAGTCTGTATAAACCCAAATGCTTTGATCACACTATCAAAGCGTTTATTCCAACTCCGAGATGCTTGCACCAGTCCATAAATGGATCGCTGGAGCTTGCACACTTTGTTAGCTCCCTTTGGATCGATAAAACCTTCTGGTTGCATCATATACAACTCTTCTTCCAGAAACCCATTCAGGAATGCAGTCTTTACATCCATTTGCCAAATTTCATAGTCATAAAATGCGGCAATTGCTAACATGATTCGGACAGACTTAAGCATCGCTACGGGTGAGAAGGTCTCATCGTAGTCAATCCCTTGAACTTGTCGAAACCCTTTTGCGACAAGTCGAGCTTTGTAGACAGTAACATTACCGTCAGCGTCTATCTTCTTCTTAAAGATCCACTTGTTCTCTATTGCTAGCCGACCCTCGGGCAATCAACCAAAGTCCACACTTTGTTTTCATACATGGATCCCATCTCAGATTTCATGGCTTCCAGCCATTTTGCGGAATCTGGGCTCACCATCGCTTCTTCATAGTTCGTAGGTTCGTCATGATCTAGTAGCATGATTTCCAGAACAGGATTGCCGTACCACTCTGGTGCGGATCTCACTCTGGTTGATCTACGAGGTTCTGTAGTAACTTGATATGTAGTTTCATGATCATCATCATTAACTTCTTCTCTGATTGGTGTAGATGTCACAGAAACCGGTTCCTGTGATGAACTACTTTCCAATAAGGGAGCAGGTACAGTTACCTCATCAAGTTCTACTTTCCTCCCACTCACTTCTTTCAAGAGAAACTCCTTCTCTAGAAAGGATCCATTTTTAGCAACAAATGTCTTGCCTTCGGATCTGTGATAGAAGGTGTACCCAACAGTCTCCTTTGGGTATCCTATGAAGACACATTTTTCCGATTTGGGTTCGAGCTTATCAGGTTGAAGCTTTTTCACATAAGCATCGCAGCTCCAAACTTTAAGAAACGACAACTTTGGTTTCTTGCTAAACCACAGTTCATAAGGTGTCATCTCAACGGACTTTGACGGTGTTCTATTCAACGTGAATGCGGCCGTCTAGAGCATAACCCCAAAACGATAGCGGTAAATCTGTAAGAGACATCGTAGATCGCACCATATCTAGTAAAGTGCGATTACGATGTTCGGACACACCATTGCGCTGTGGTGTTCCGGGTGGCATGAGTTGCGAAACTATTCCGCATTGTTTCAAATGTAGACCAAACTCGTAACTCAAATATTCTCCTCCACGATCAGATCGTAGAAACTTTATTTTCTTGTTACGATGATTTTCAACTTCACTCTGAAATTCTTTGAACTTTTCAAATGTTTCAGACTTGTGTTTCATTAAGTAGATATACCCATATCTGCTTAAATCATCTGTGAAGGTGAGAAAATAACGATATCCGCCACGAGCCTCAACATTCATTGGACCACATACATCTGTATGTATAATTTCCAATAAATCTTTTGCTCTCTCCATAGTACCGGAGAACGGTATTTTAGTCATCTTGCCTATGAGGCACAGTTCGCAAGTGCCAAGTGATTCATAATCAAGTGACTCCAAAAGTCCATCAGTATGGAGTTTCTTCATGCGCTTTATACCGATATGACCTAAACGGCAGTGCCACAAATAAGTTGCACTATCATTATCAACTCTGCATCTTTTAGCTTCAACATTATGAATATGTGTATCACTACTATCGAGATTCATTAAAAATAGACCACTCTTCAAGGGTGCATGACCATAAAAGATATTACTCATATAAATAGAACAACCATTATTCTCTGATTTAAATGAATAACCGTCTCGCATCAAACAAGATCCAGATATAATGTTCATGCTCAACGCTGGCACCAAATAACAATTATTTAGGTCTAATACTAATCCCGAAGGTAGATGTAGAGGGAGCGTGCCGACTGCGATCACATCGACTTTGGAACCGTTTCCTACGCGCATCGTCACCTTGTCCTTTGCCAGTGTTCGCTTAATCCGTAGTCCCTGTTTCGAGTTGCAAATATTAGCAACAGAACCAGTATCAAATACCCAGGTGCTACTGCGAGCTCTAGTAAGGTACACATCAATAACATGTATATCACATATACCTTTGTTCATCTTGCCATCCTTCTTATCCGCCAAATACTTGGGGCAGTTCCGCTTCTAGTGACCAGTCTGCTTGCAGTAGAAGCACTCAGTTTCAGGCTTAGGTCCAGACTTGGGTTTCTTCTCTTGAGCAGCAACTTGTTTGCTGTTCTTTTGAAGTTCCCCTTCTTCTTCCCTTTGCCCTTTTTCTTGAAACTAGTGGTCTTATTGACCATCAACACTTGATGCTCCTTCTTGATTTCTACCTCCGCAACCTTTAGCATTGCGAAGAGCTCGGTGATAGACTTATCTATCCCTTGTATATTATAGTTCATCACGAAGCCTTTGTAGCTTGGTGGCAGTGATTGGAGAACTCTGTCAATGACGCAATCATCCGGAAGATTGACTCCCAGCTGATTCAAGTGATTATAATACCCAGACATCTTGAGTATATGCTCACTGACAGAACCATTCTCTTCCATCTTGCAGCTATAGAACTTATTGGAGACCTCATATCTCTCAATCCGGGCATTCTGTTTGAATATCAACTTCAACTCCTGGAACATCTCATATGCTCCATGGTTCTCAAACCGTCGTTGAAGTCCTGGTTCTAAGCCGTAAAGCATGGCACACTGAACTATCGAGTAGTCATCAGCTTTGCTCTGCCAGACGTTCATAACATGTGGCATTGCTCCAGCAACAGGCCTGGCACCTAGCGGTGCATCCAGGACGTAACTCTTCTGTGCAGCAATGAGGATAATCCTCAAGTTACGGACCCAGTCCGTGTAATTGCTACCATCATCTTTCAACTTTGCTTTCTCAAGGAACGCATTAAAATTCAACGGAACAACAGCACGAGCCATCTATCTACAATCATCATAATCAAGCAAGATACTATCAGGGACTAAATTCATGATAAATTTAAGTTCAATTAATCATATTACTTAAGAACTCCCACTTAGATAGACATCCCTCTAATCATCTAAGTGATCACGTGATCCAAATCAAAACTAATCCATAACCGATCATCACGTGAAATGGATTATTTCTCAATGGTGAACATCATCATGTTGATCATATCTACTATATGATTCACGCTCGACCTTTCGGTCTCCGTGTTTCGAGGCCATATCTGCATATGCTAGGCTCGTCAAGTATAACCCGAGTATTCCGCGTGTGCAAAACTAGCTTGCACCCGTTGTACATGGACGTAGAGCTTATCACACCCGATCATCACGTGGTGTCTGGGCACGACGAACTTTGGCAACGGTGCATACTCGGGGAGAACACTTCTTGATAATTTAGTGAGAGATCATCTTATAATGCTACCGTCAATCAAAGCAAGATAAGATGCATAAAAGATAAACATCACATGCAAATCAATATAGGTGATATGATATGGTCATCATCATCTTGTGCTTCGTGATCTCCATCTCTGCAGCACCATCATGATCACCATCGTCACCGGTGCGACACCTTGATCTCCATGGTAGCATCGTTGTCGTCTCACAAATCTTATGCTTCTACGACTATCGCTACCGCTTAGTGATAAAGTAAAGCATTACAGGGCGATTGCATTGCATACAATAAAGCGACAACCATACGGCTCCTGCCGGTTGCCGATAACTCGGTTACAAAACATGATCATCTCATACAATAAAATATAGCATCATGTCTTGACCATATCACATCACAACATGCCCTGCAAAAACAAGTTAGACGTCCTCTACTTTGTTTGTTGCAAATTTTACGTGGCTGCTACGGGCTTAAGCAAGAACCAATCTCACCTACGCATCAAAACCACAACGATAGTTTGTCAAATAGACTCCGTTTTAACCTTCTAAAGGACCGGGCGTAGCCATACTCGGTTCAACTAAAGTTGGAGAAACTGACACCCGCCAGCCACCTGTGTGCAAAGCACGGCGGTAGAACCAGTCTCGCGTAAGCGTACGTGTAATGTCGGTCCGGGCCGCTTCATCCAACAATACCGCCGAACCAAAGTATGACATGCTGGTAGGCAGTATGACTTGTATCGTCCACAACTCACTTGTGTTCTACTCGTGCAAAACATCAAACCATAAAAACCTAGGCTCGGATGCCACTGTTGGGGAACGTAGTAATTTCAGAAAAATTCCTACGCACACGCAAGATCATGGTGATGCATAGCAACGAGAGGGGAGAGTGTTGTCTACGTACCCTCGTAGACCGAAGCGGAAGCGTTGACACAACATAGAGGAAGTAGTCGTACGTCCTCCTCGTGATCCGACCGATCCAAGCGTCGTTACTTCGGCGCCTCCGAGTTCTTGACACACGTACAACTCGATGACGTCCCCGGGTCTCGATCCAGCAAAACCTCCGGGGATGAGTTCCGTCAGCACGACGGCGTGGTGACGATCTTGATGAACTACCGATGCAGGGCTTCGCCTAAACACTGCGACAATATGACCGAGGTGGAATATGGTGGAGGGGGGCACCGCACACGGCTAAGGAACGATCTCAAGGATCAACTTGTGTGTCCTAGGGTGCCCCCTGCCCCCGTATATAAAGGAGCAAGGGGGGAGGGCCGTCCAGCCTAGAGGCGCGCCAAGGGAGGGGGGAGTCCTCCTCCTAGTAGGAGTAGGACCCCCCTTTCCTAGTCCGACTAGGAGGGAGGAAGGGGGAAGGAAAGAGAGGGAGAGGGAGAGGGAAAGGGGGGCCGCGCCCCCTCCTTGTCCAATTCGGACTGCCCATGGGGGGGGGCGCCACCTCCTGGCGTGGCCCTCTCTCTCCCCTCGCGGCCCAATAAGGCCCATACTTCCCCCGGGGGGTTCCGGTAACCCCTCCGACACTCCGGTATTATCCGAAGCCACTCGGAACCATTCCGATGTCCGAACATAGCCGTCCAATATATCAATCTTTACGTCTCGACCATTCCGAGACTCCTCGTCATGTCCGTGATCACATCCGGGACTCCGAACTCCTTCGGCACATCAAAATGCATAAACTCATAATAACTGTCATCGTAACCTTAAGCGTGCGGACCCTACGGTTCGAGAACAATGTAGACATGACCGAGACACCTCTCCGGTCAATAACCAATAGCGGGACCTGGATGCCCATATTGGCTCCTACATATTCTACGAAGATCTTTATCGGTCAGACCGCATAACAATCATACGTTGTTCCCTTTGTCATCGGTATGTTACTTGCCCGAGATTCGATCGTCGGTATCCAATACCTAGTTCAATCTCGTTACCGGCAAGTCTCTTTACTCATTCCATAGTACATCATCCCGCAACCAACTCATTGGTTGCAATGCTTGCAAGGCTTATGTGATGTGCATTACCGAGAAGGCCCTGAGATACCTCTCCGACATTCGGAGTGACAAATCCTAATCTCGAAATACGCCAACCCAACAAATACTTTCGGAGACACCTGTAGAGCACCTTTATAATCACCCAGTTACGTTGTGACATTTGGTAGCACACAAAGTGTTCCTACGGTAAATGGGAGTTGCATAATGTCATAGTCATAGGAACATGTATAAGTCATGGATAAAAGCAATAGCAGCATACTAAACGATCGGGTGCTAAGCTAATGGAATGGGTCATGTCAATCAGATCATTCAACTAATGATGTGACCTTGTTAATCAAATGACAACTCCTTTGTCTATGGTTAGGAAACTTAACCATCCTTTGATTAATAAGCTAGTCAAGTAGAGGCATACTAGTGACACTCTGTTTGTCTATATATCCACACATGTATTATGTTTCTGGTTAATACAATTCTAGCATGAATAATAAACATTTATCATGATATGTAAGGAAATAAATAATAACTTTATTATTGCCTCTAGGGCATATTTCCTTCATAGAGGGGCGAGGAGTAGATGGCCAACATGCACGTGAATTCAACGCAATATGCACTTCTCATATATAGGCTCCCGCCAGTCCAATCTACGAAATCCTACGCACCTACGCACCCAAGGGCAAGAGTGATCACTCCAATCGCAAGATTAGTTGACTAGAAGCTAGACCCATGGAGGCGATGAGCGCGAGCATCAGCCGGCTATGCCAGATGGTCCACGACGCCGGCCTGCGGCCCCACACCGAGGAACGTCTCTAGGTAGTGCTTGAGGCCGCCAGGGCAAGGGCCCCGTTGGACGACAGCTTCGTCTCCTTGTTCGACGAGGTTCTCGTCGGCTTCCTCAACAAGTTCACCGTCGTCAAGAAGCTCGCGGACGACCTTGACGTACGCCTCCAGCCCATGCGCCCAGGCTCTGTGATGCCTGCCACCCTCAACGACCTCTATGGTGACAACCTCTTCGACGCATTGGTGGCCCTGCGACTGCCCGCCGTTGCGCCGGAGAATGTCCACCTCGAGGTCGCGCTCGCCACGCAGCGCCTGGTGCAGCAAGATACCATCGACATAATCACCCACGTCTATGCGCAAATCGTCCACAAGGGCTACTACATGCAAGAGGAGGACGATAGGACGCTGGCCTTCTTGGACCATAGGGCAACCTTGGACGGCATTGTTCAGAAGCACGTTGAGCTTGCCGCCAACGCCGCTGCTCCTCACATGTCGGTTGGTGACCCAGTGCACTAGGGCGTGAGGATGTCGTTGATGGATCCGTATGTATATTCATCTTTCCGTCCATGTAGTAGTATATGGTACTACTAGTAATTATCTTACCTTTCGCATCAACTTCATAATTTTCCTACGTTCTCCATGCATGAACCGCGCCAGAACCAAACTTCTCATTACTCTAGGGAAAATAGTTATTTCTATCTATCGGTCGCGCCGTGGAGCAGAACTAAATTTTAGAAGTTACAAGTTCAAAAGGAAAAGCCTGCCGTGTTTGCGTCGCACCCCCACACGGTTGGTCCGGCACGCCGCTCAAGGGAGGATGTGTGCTGTGTTGCATTTTCACTTACAAGTGGGACCGCAGTTGAGCAAACCGACTATCGGCAAACCCCCACCCTGCCCACCGTGCGATGGCTAAGAAAACAGGAGGGAGAAGAGATGGCTGTAGCACAGACTCTAAGAAAATTGGTGTCGGATGGGACTCATGTGGGTGGCGTGTGTCGTACTGCTAGACAGGAATGCTAGTTATGGCCCATGCCATCCCACTATATCGAGGTGCTGGTTACGTAGAACAAATTTCCCGGAGTCCGTGCTCAGACCTCCTCTATCTCTCTTCTCAGCCAGCCAGCAGATGCGCGGAGCCCATCGTCTGTTTGCTCATATGCGGTCCCACATGTCAGTGAAAACACAAGAGGACCCACTGAACCTGCACATCTTTCACCTCGACGTGCTAGTGATGAAAAACAAATCCAACGAAGATCTTCGGTGGCCGCTTTTGGAGTTACTCAAGAGTAGTAAGATTCTATTTATAGTTTAACCCAAGAAGCACATCACGTGGCTTCAACTACCACTCTATTTTCTTGCATGACACGACTTGGATGCTAGATGTCCCACGTGTCGGCAAAAGGAGGAAGAACTCGACCAAATCTTCGGTTGTGCTCTCGGATTAGACTAGTTGTGCTAACTTAAAATTTTATTGTGTAGAATGGATGCAAATTTTGGTATTGGGAAGAAGAGTACAACGATATATTGATAAAGCACAATTTAGTAGATGTTCTAGCACTTTTAGCTAGGATAGAGGCTAGAGATGAGACTAGTGCACTTGTTGATAGAATAGAGGCTAGACACGTCTACTTCTTTACACTCGAAGAAGAAAGAAGCACGTAGGATCGAGCCTCCGCAGATCAACAATGAATGCATCGAGAAGGCACTAATCCAACTTACAGGAGCACATATGGAAGTTGGATATCTTCTAAAATGTATTCTTGTGGTTCTTGTTTTTCTATTCATAATTTTGGTGATGTATTTCCATGTATGAAAAAATCAATGATGAAAAAAAGATATGTGTTTGCAAAGAAAAATGTACGCGGCCGGGATGCATCCGTGCGTTAATCGCATGGCCACCGCATCCGAGAAATGGCCCAGACACGACCCTATTGCCCTACCCAAACAGACAAAATCTTGGCAAAATGGAGGTCCGTTTGGGGTCGTGCATTGGAGTTGGCCTTACAAGTGGGACCGTAGTTGAGGAAACCGACTATTGGCAAACCCCCACCTCGCCCGCCATGCAATGACTGAGTTAGAGAAACGACGAGGTTGAAGAGATTGCTGTAGCACGGACTCCAACAAATATGGTGTCAGATGGAAGTCGTGCTGGTGGCGCGTGCCGTACTCCTGGACGTGAATGCTTGTTCTGGCCCATGCCACCCTACTACTCGTACTAATTATAGTAGTAGTATCAAGGATTCGAGGTGTTGGTTACGTACAACGAACACATTAACATATGGCCCACCTCACACTGTGGCCAAATTTCCTGGAGTCTGTGCTAGGTTAAAAAGTGTTCTTTGTGAGGATGGGTGGCTGGTCTCAAGTTTAAAACTTCTTGTATTACGTACGTACGTAGAGATAGTGCAGCATGTGAAGCTAGTACAAATAGTATACTATTGTTGATTGGCCTCATCTGATAACCTGTTGCAATGCACGTACAATTATGTATTCGGAAAATATTTTTTTGCCTTGTCGCAGCACCTACTCAGAGAAGCGGCTCGAAAGCCATTCGTAAATTTAGTAAGTTTATCACAGGCATATCTTTCATTACATACAACAGGTCATCAACCCACAACGACAACGAGGATACATTATAAATACTAAAGTTTTCATCACACAACAAATAACAAGCAATGAAATGAACTTCAACTCAACCAATCCTCGGCGTTGGAAACGCTTGCTTTGAACCACAAGTGATTCTCTGGGAATGGCCAGCTACTGTCAATTTCGAGACCAACGCAGGACTGATCATCTAGGCTGAAGCGACCTACTATATCACGACCAGGGTAGGGAACCACCGCAATGTCCGACGTACAGATACAATTGCTTCTCATAAATGGTAGTAACGTTGTGTCAACAATAGTTGGATCGCCTTTCACCATCATTGGATAGTTTTGTCCAAGGAATAGCGAGTTTGCTCCAAGACTATCAATATTGTACCAGGAAGAAGGTGTTGGCGCTAGCACAATAGTATCCATCCCGAATACCATGCAACGGGTGTTGGAATAGGTCCGAAGAGTGCGACCATGGGAGACAACACCTGCTTCCTTAGTAGTAACATCAGTAGTGGGCTGCATACAGACAAGAAGGGGTGATCCGTCGGAAGTTGCCAGGCGCCATTGAGTATATGGGCCCTCCTCGTCCTCATGCTCGTGATCATCACCATCGTCATCTCCCCCTTGGTTATAAATTTTTTCAAGTATAGGTGGTGGAATGTTCACAGGACCTTGGAAACACAAGAAAAAGGCTAATTAGTAGAGAAGGGAAACTTGCTACTCGCATGCATGTGGATGAAACAATTATAATTACGGTGGAAGACAAATGTACCGAAACTACGAGGATCCCATGCAAAAACAGTGCCACGAGTGGTGGCAGCAAACACAAGACCCTCGTATTCAATTGCATCACAGTACACATCAGTGTATAGAAACTGATTTTTGAGCAATATCCATCCAGTCGAACCATGAAGGACGACAACAAGCTTGTCAAAGATAGAAACAACTCCATAGTTCCTGTAATTCTAAGAGCGGTCGGGAACTCGACAAATTTCTATCTTCCGTAGAAGACAGTCACCATGATCGTATTTGAACGTGCCTGGAATACCGATGTGCTCAACCACTGGGCAGTCTGAGATTTCTGGAAGTGGAACCCGATGACGAGTGTACACATTCACAAGTTCCCACTCGCAGTTGTACCCAATATAAACAACCCAATCTCCATTTGCGCCTGCCCAAGCCTTGCCCTCAAGCGATGGCATCTTAACATCATACGTATCATTATCAAGCGGCATAAACTTGCACAAGGCGAGGCTTCCCTCATCCCCGCGCCAGTCAACAGGGTCACGGCGAAGAAGATAGGGGAGATCAAACCGCTCCTAGACCCTTGGGTTCCTTGTAATGATGTTATTAGTTGAGTCAAGAATGTTCTTGAACGAACCTACCATGCTAGCCGAGGTGATGACGTCGCACCGATCAGTGAGTTCCCCCACCACGTTGTCTTTCAGATCGGGGCAAGAATAACGGGGTCGTTTTCGGCTTGTTCCCTCCATGGAGAAGACGAACGAACAATGGCAGAAGGAAGGGTGAAGGCAAATGGAGGAGGGAGGAAGAGCGTGGGACAACGGTTCCAAATGAAGAGGGAAAGGCGAAGAGTCGGTGGACGGTTGCCAGTTTGCCGGTACACGAAGAGGCGCCCCGGCCTACACGTCCTTTCGGAAATTGTACAAAAGGACTCGCCGTCGTCTCACTGACCTGATGGAACGGGACCACATGTCAATGAAACATGGTTTGTAATTTCTCGTGCAAAATGCGATCTGGCCGCGTTGGCTCGATGTGCCACATTAGTTATCGACCTTTATTTTTTTTAACATACAATCTGAGTGGATAGCTCCTGTGGTCATCACACGTGAGCGGATATATAGGTGGGCTAGGTGGGCAGGCGGCAACAATCTAAGTGCTAAAAGAGTTGATCTCGAAAAAAGAGTTGATCCAATGATTGGTTTTGTTTGGATTTTCCAACTATGACCATTGGATAGAGTGAATCAATGGCTTACGTTCAAAGTTATTCTCATACTATATAATGGTACAGGAACATGGAGAGATTTGGTTGATTTTATATCGCTGAATAATATAAAATATTATGAGTGTAGACGCTCCACCCCGAGGTTTGTAGCCCCTTCTCGGTCATCGGGAATCTATGTTCTTCCACTCTTTCGGTTAGGACATGAGCTTTGTTCATCCTGTTGCCGGCACGCGGGACATCTATATGCCTCCATTTTACAAAATCATACTATATGCCTCCATGACACGTGGGACATCTAGCATCAAGGTGGCATGTCATGCAAGAAAATGGAGATATGCAGTCCGTAAGTGAGTCATGCTCTTCGATAGCACCTAGTACTACGCAATATTTTTTTCTCGATGGCAGGTGAATAGTGCACGTACTCAATGACACAGCACGGGATGGTAGCCATGGACATGGTCGGCCCTTTTTGAAGAGATTACTAATAAATACGTAACTTTGATGTGTCCCGTCAACTCACGGAACGACGAGAAGCTTTCTTACTACGCCTTCTCCCTCGCCAACGCGTGCGCGGTGGCTCGCAGCACGAGGAGAAACTTTTGCTTATAAGCAGTGGACGTGCAACAGTTCATTTGGTGTCAGATTGCCAGAAGTAGTACCATCATTATTGTTCGACTTCCAGAAGAGGAGAAGAGCCAAGTGCAAGGTCACCTACTAACCTAGTACAGTACTACTATAGCCAAAGATGGTCCACCTTTTATAGCATGGTTAATTAATATAGGCGGCTCTTGCAGCGGCACATCATTTAGAGCAAGTACTCTCTTCGTAGGATGAAAGGAAGTGAAACAAAAGTTGAAGTGGATGCTAGATTGCCAATTAAAACATGATTACATAGGAAAAAAATCCTATAGCATTCTATCATATGAATCAAACGACCAATGTAGGAAAATTATGAGGGGTGGTCTCTCCAACAGTGTTCCTCGGCTCGCACCTAGCATCACGGTGGTCAAACTTGGAGTCATTCATCTTGTACACATGGCATCTCAGATCTGGTACTCCAATATTAGGTTGGCTCTATGTGATGTGGCAATTTCATATACTAACTGGATGCTGGTTATACTACTACGATACTCACACTCCAAGAAGTGACTCGAAAACCATTCATAAATTGATTCTATGACACGCATTTGCAAATGTACCATTCATTACATACAACAAGTCATCAACACACAACAACAACGATGATACATGTTGGATTATAGATTATTTCCAACAAAACATTCTAGTGAATACTGAAGTTTTCATCACACAACAAATAACAAGCAATGAAATGAACTTAAGCTCAACCAATCCTTGGCGTTGGAAATGCTTGCTTTGAACCATAGGTGCTCTGGGAAGGGCCAGCTATTGTCAATATCGAGAGCAACGCAGGACTGATCATCCAGGCTAAAGCGGCATATATCAGGAGCAGGGTAGGGAACCACCGCAATGTCCGAGGTATAGATACAATTGCTTCTCATAAATGGTAGTAACGTTGTGTCAACAACAACTGGATCGCCTTTAACCATAATTTGATAGTTTGGTCCAAGGAAGAGCGAGTTTGCTCCAAGACTATCAATACTATAACAGGGAGAAGGTGTTGGCGCTAGCACACTAGTATCCATCTCGAATACCCTGCAACGGGTGTTGGAATAGGTCCTGAGAGGGCGACGATGGGAGACAACACGTGCTCCCTCAGTAGTAACAATCTCAGTGCATTGTATACAGACAAGGAGAGGTGATCCATCGGAATTAGTTGCTACCAACCACTGAGTATATAAGCCCTGCTTGTCCTCATGATCATGATCATCACCATCGTCATCTCCCCCTTGGTAATAAAAATTTTCAAGTATAGGTGGTGGAATGTTCACAGGACCTTGGAAACACAAGAAGAAGGTTAATTAGTAAAGGGAAACTTGCTAACCCGCATGCATGTGGATGAAATAATTATAATTATGGTGGAAGAGAAACGTACCGAAACAACGAGGATCCCATGCAAAAACAATGCCACGAGTGGTGGAAGCAAACACAAGATCCTTGTATTTAATTGCATCATAGTACTCATCATCCGTGTATAAAAACTGATTTTTGAGCAATATCCATGGACTAACCGTGGAATCAGTAACGACGGCAACAAGCTTGTCGAATATAGCAACAACTTCGTAGTTCTCGTAATTCCAAGAGCGGTCGGGAACTCAACAAATTGCTATCTTCCGTAGAAGACAACGACCATGATCGTTTGAACGTACGTAGATCATCTGTGTGCTCAACCTCAGGGCACTCTGAGATTTTTGGAAGTGGAATCCGCTGACGAGTGTACACATTCACAAGTTCCCACTCGCAATTTTACCCAATATAAACAACCCAATCTCCATTTGCGCCAGCCCATGCCTTACCCTTAAGCGATGGCATCTTGACATCACACGTATCATTATCATGCGGCATCAACTTGCACAAGGCAAGGCCTCCGTCATCCGCGCCCATGCAAACATGCTTATAGCAAAGAATATAAGGGAGATCAAACCGCTCCTGGACCCTTGGGTTCCTTGTAATGATGTTATTAGTTGAGTCGAGAATGTTCTTGAACAAACCTGCCATGCTAGCTGAGGTGATGACGTCGCACCGATCAATGAGTTCCCCCACCATGTCATCTTTCAGATCGAGGCAAGAATAACGGGGTCGTTTCTGGATTGTTCCCTCCATGGAGAAGACGATCGAACAATGGCAGAAGGAAGGGTGAAGGCAAATGGAGGAGGGAGGAAAAGCATGCGACAACAGTTCCAAATCGAGAGGGAAAGGCGAAGAGTCAGTGGACGGTTGCCAGTTTGCCACGGTACACTAAGAGGCGCCCCGGCCTACACGTCCTTTCGAAAATTGTACAAAAGGACTCGCCGTCATCTCACTGACATGTTGGAACGGGACCAGATGTCAATGAAACATGGTGTGTAATTTCTCATGCAAAATGCGATCTGGCTGCGTTGGCCCGAAGTGCCGTATTATTTCTCGACTTTATTTTTTTAATGGCGTGCCGTTCAGTTTTGAAGCACGACTAACTGGTACTGTTTGCAGAGAAAATATAAACTACTCTACCACTACTCCACCTCTAGTACTAGCAGTATAAAAAAGATATATAGGCTGGAGCTTCAGAGCTTTCTTGCTAAGGGCTGCCCACTTGCTTCTCACACTATCACCCTCTCTCCAGATCTAAAAAAGACGGCCTCTCTCTCCCTCCTCACCGGTGGTCACAGATCCGCCGGGGAAGAAAAGGACGTGCAGCGTTGACGCACTCGTCGTCGGCGAGCGAGGTCACGCACTGACGACAAGGCCGTCCTCTCAGACCTAGCGCCCGCGTGGGATAGCCTCCGTCCTCAAGCTCGATGCCATAGTGCGTGCGGAGGACGTCGACCACGAGCGAAGCCACTTCCCGCCGACCCTCAGGTATGCTACCTCTTTTCGAACCATACCCTTGTTCTATTGCCCCATCTGCCATGTTGTTGCATGTGGATATTTTTCCACTCCACCATCTTCCCAATTTGCTATCCTGTACTCTGCTGGTCACGTAGATGAAAACCTTAATTTGCACTATTAAAGGAAACCCTACTTCATGCAGACTAATCCATGTCTGGGTTGAATAAGGAAGGGAAGGGAGACTATACTGTCCAAGAGAGTAGGCATTGAACCCGCATCTAGGTTTAAAAGGGGAAAATCAGTAGCTAAGGAACGAGTCTCGTGTCTCTTGGTTGAAGAAGGGTAGAAAGGCATGACAACGCAATAGAGAATGACCAGGTCGATCGGTTTGTTGTCCTCACATAGGAAAAAGGTGGCTAAACATAACAAAAATGGGACGTAATCCACATATGCTACCTGGATATTTGTTGCTCTGGGCAAATATACCTCCCTCAACACTCTATGTGTCCATGGAGGTACATCGTACTGGTACGCCCACTGTCCGAATGGGCCTCCCATGCTCTTATTGTCACTTTTTTGCTGTTAGTATAACGCCAGCAGTCAAGGCAAGCAATGCTACTACTAAAGTGATGCCACATTTAACTAATGCCACACTCAGTCTAATGCCACTGATAAATTTAAGCAATGCCATTTAATGTGATGAGTACATCAATACCATTGCTACACCCACAGCCCCTGCTGCTATACATACTGGACCAATTACTAGAGCTCGGGCACGCCAATTGAATTATTAGGTACTTTCGTTTCTTGGTAACGATTCCAATGTTCATGAGAATATGATGCTGCCTAAATTGGATACATTTGTTTTGCTTACAAATGAAGGGCCTACCATGGATAAGAAAGATGAACCTTGGAGCAAGTTCAAGCATGGAGATGTTGGCATGCGCAAGGGGAACAAGAACGGAGTTACAAGTGATGATTCCAGGACTTTGAAGCCACCATAATGAGTGCATGAAGCCTTGGATGAAATATACAAGATGCCACTTCATAATATTCGTCCATAGGCTATTTTAGGTGCTGAGTCACCTTATTATTGGACCAGGCCCATGTAATTTCGAAATACTTAAGTATAGGCTGTTTTTAGAGTCCGTATGTGTGGGGAAACAAGAGTTAGGGTTAGTTTCGGACCCCTCCCTCAAGGGCCACGAAATTCCCTCCTCTTCCTCCATATATACAGCCCTTAGGGCGTCGTTCAGACTTTGGGTTTTGTTTAGATTAAAAGTTCGCCATAGCTGCAACTTCGCGTACTTCGTTTGTGTTCAACGACCAGACAAAGGCGTTACAGAACCCCACCTTGATCAATAAAGCTTTCCTCTTATATTCGCAATATCCAGATTGCAATCTTAGTTTCTTGCTTGTTCTTCGTTTGCTTGCAGGAAACATACCTTCGTGGTCAGGTTGATCGTGCTCCGGCGTGGTCAATAACCTCTCGGAGTTGGTTTAGCGATTGCTAAGGCGCGACATCCTCGCACGTTCGTAGTCGGATCGTCAAAGTCGACTTCCTCCAAAACGATAGCCACCATCTCATCGAAATATGGGACACCTTTGCCTCTATCAAGTGGTATCAGATTTCCAGGTTGCTCGGTGAGATTTTACAGTTTTTCGTAGTTTAGATCGAGTCTGTTCTTCATACCTATAGTCCACGAAAAAGCCAAAAGGAAAATTAGGGTTAGTTCATCTTATCCGAACCAATCTGAGCCTTTGCATAATCTTTTCTGTATTTGCTTTGTTGAATTTGCGGTTGCATCGTAGTGTCAAGTTGCTGGTCTTAGCGTCTAGTCCTTTAGAGTTTCGAGTTCTGTTCACAGGTTGTCACGTCGCTGCTGCCATATATCACCACCGCATCATCATCATCACCGTTGCCATATACCACCACCACATATTCACCGCCAATCCGAGTCCATATACGCCACCACATATCCGCCGCCATCACGCCAATCTGAGTTCCACCAGATTCATCTCCGCCACCAGTCCGAGTTCCACTAGATTCATCTCCGCCACCAGTCCTATTCCGAGTCCAGTATTTTGTTACTCTGTTTTGTATTTCCAGATCACGCCATACTCCGAGTCATGACAGAAAAGGACTCCCCAACATCCGTGCTAGCCGCAGTAGAAAAATAGTTCCAAACTCAAAAAAATTCTGGCTAGGCAGTTTTTTGGACATTTGTAGACTTTTTCGAAAAAAAATTGTTGCGGAGCAAAAAAAAAGAGGAAAAAAAGTGCAAAAAAAGTGAAAAAAAGAAAAAAAATCAGAGTGTGCTTCTCCCTTGTTTACGTGCAGCGCCGTGATTTTGTTAGTGTTCTAGGCTCGCGTCTCTAGTACGGTCTAGCCTAGGACTAGCATAGTATCGTCGTTGAGTGTTTATTCAACTTTGCATCTCTGAATTGATTATTGCTGACCCTTTTTGCTACCATATTATAAGCCTTCCTAGCTCCACATACATCTACGTCGTGCGTTTGACTCTCCCTGGTAATCGCTCTATCCAAGCTTTGGGAGGTTTGACTACGACGATTGCCGATCACCGCCTGCTGCTGGGTAAGAACTAGTAAGAATTTGAGATTTGCTTGACGGATTTGTGACTGTCCACCACACCACCACCACCACTTCCTAGTAGTCTGCAGAATCATATTCTTGTGTGTTTCTATTGCTGCTAACCATGGCAGGATCACAAGCCGACAGACTGACTGGGAGAACATGATAAACAAAGAGTTACATGATAAATTTCAGCAAATGATGAGTGGACAGGTGGAAGATGTGCTAAATAGATTTGAAGAGGCCATGGAGAAGATAGATGGCATTGAGAAGGCGTTCGAAACAAAGCTCGATAACAAGCTTAATGAATTGCTCGCGCGTCTTCCACCACCACCACCGGCTGCACCTAACGCACCTCTACAACAACAACAACGACTACCTCCAAGTCGCAAAACAGCCCTCCGCCGAGCGAGCCGTGTCCCTCTTCAGCCTGGCCAAGCTGCTGGTGTTGCTGCCAATACTTCTATGGCTCCTGCTGCTGATGTGGAGGAGGATGATTATTTGTGAGATTACGAGGATGAGGTTGATCAACATCAGAACTACGTGCAACCACCAGCACCACAACCACCAGGTCGTCCACATGCAAATAATGGCAATGTTAGGGCTCCCCCTCAGGTACGAGATCATGACCATCTCCCTAAACTGAAATTGAATATTCCACCATTTGAGGGTAGATATGTTCCTGATATATATCTGACTTGGGAGTTAGAAACTGAACAAGGATTTACATGTTTACAATATCCTGAGGAGAGACGTGTTCCTGCTGCTGTTTGTGTTTCACTAGCTTTGCATGTGTTTGGTGGTCCGAACATTGTAGATTATATCCTGTTCCAGCTACTTGGGCTGCTTTGAAAACTGCTATGCATACTTGTTGGGTTCCACCATATTATCAACGTGAATTACTTCAAAAATTGCAGCGCTTAAGACAAGGAAAAAATTCGGTAGAAGAATATTATCAGGAATTACAAACTGGCTTGATTAGATGTGGTATTGTTGAGGAGAATGAAGCTATGCTTGCATGTTTTCTGGGTGGATTAATAGAGAGATTCAGACCATTCTAGACTATAATGATTATAATAATATCACTCGTTTATTCCATCTTGCTTGTAAAGCTGAACGTGAAGTGCAGGATCGACAGGCATTGGCGCGAACTAACTTTTCTGCAGGTCGACCTTCATCATGGACACCACGTGCATCATCTACTTCCACACGTTCTACCACACCGGCACCTCCGTCAGCTGCCACCTCCAACCGTGATACAATAAAGTAGGCACAATCACCACTATTTGCCAAGAGCACACCTTCTGGGCCTGCAAAGAGCTCTTCTTCATCCATGGCATCAACAAGGCAAACACATGATATTATTTGTCGACGTTGCAAGGGTGGAGGTCATTATGCGAGAGAATGCCCATCTAAGCGTGTGATGATTGTTACTGAGGATGGTGGGTACGAGTCCGCTAGTGACTATGATGAGGAGACTTTGGCTCTTATTACACATGAAGAACACGGTGGAGATGATTCTGATCATGATACGCAATACATGGCTGCTGAAGATGCTGACAGGTATGAATGTTTAGTTGATCAACGTGTTTTGAGTGTGCAGGTCATGCAAGCTGAGCAAAATCAGAGGCATAATTTGTTCCATACAAAGGGAGTTGTGAAGGAACGTTCTGTTCGCGTCATCATAGATGGAGGGAGCTGCAACAACTTGTCTAGCATGGAGATGGTGGAGAAGCTATCTCTCACCACAAGACCACATCCACATCCTTACTACATCCAATGGTTCAACAACAGCGGCAAGGTTAAGGTAACACATACTATTCGGGTGCATTTTAGTATCTCTACATATGCTGATTATGTTGATTGTGATGTCGTACCTATGCAAGCATGTTCCTTATTACTTGGTAGACCATGGCAATTTGATAAAAATTCTGTACACCATGGTAGAAACAATCAGTATACTCTTGTTCATAAGGATACAATTATTACTTTGCTTCCTATGACTCCTGATTCCATTTTGAAAGATGATATTCATAGAGCTAATAAAGCAAAACAGGAGAAAATAAGAGTGAAAATCAGATTGTGGCAAAAGAATTTGAGCAACAAATGAAGCCTAATAATAAACCATCTACTGTTGCTTCGGAAATTAAATTGAAAAGTGCATGTTTACTTGCCACCAAATCTGATATTGATGAGCTAGATTCTAGCAAATCTGTTTGCTATGCTTTTGTGTGCAAAGAGGCATTATTTTCATTCGAGGACGTGCCTTCCTCTTTGGCCCTGCTGTCACTAACATTTTGCAGCAGTTCGCTGACGTCTTCCCACAAGACGTGCCACCGGGATTACCACCTATTCGAGGGATTGAGCATCAAATTGACATAATTCCCGGTGCATCGCTACCCAACTGTGCACCATACCGTACCAATACAGAGGAGACAAAGGAGATTACACATCAAGTACAGAAGCTGCTCGACAAAGGTTATATACGTGAATCTCTTAGTCCTTGTGCTGTTCCTATTATACTAGTGCCTAAAAAGGATGGTACGTCGCGTATGTGTGTTGATTGTAGAGGCATTAATAATATTACTATTCATTATCGTCATCCTGTTCCTAGGCTAGATGATATGCTTGATGAATTGAGTGGCTCTACAATATTCTCTAAAGTTGATTTGCGTAGTGGATACCATCAAATTCGTATGAAATTGGGAGATGAATGGAAAACAGCATTTAAAACTAAGTTTGGATTATATGAGTGGTTAGTCATGCCATTTGGGTTAACTAATGCACCTAGTACTTTCATTAGACTAATGAACAAAGTTTTACGTGCTTTCATTGGACGTTTCGTGTTAGTCTATTTTGATGATATACTGATTTATAGCAAATCTTTGGAAGAACATTTGGAACATTTACGTGCTGTTTTTAATGCTCTATGTGATGCACGTTTGTTTGGTAACCTTGGGAAGTGCACCTTTTGCACCGACCGAGTATCTTTTCTTGGCTATGTTGTTACTCCACAGGGAATTGAAGTTGATAAAGCCAAGATTGAAGCTATTGAGAGTTGGCCGCAACCCAAAACGGTCACACAAGTGAGGAGTTTTCTTGGACTCGCTGGTTTCTATAGGCGTTTTGTGAGAGATTTTAGCACCATTGCTGCACCTCTCAATGAGCTTACAAAGAAGGATGTGCCTTTTGTTTGGGGTACTACACAGGAAGAAGCCTTCCCGGTATTGAAAGATAAGTTGACACATGCTCCTTTACTCCAACTTCCTGATTTTAATAAGACTTTTGAGCTTGAATGTGATGCTAGTGGAATTGGATTAGGAGGTGTGTTATTACAAGATGGCAAACCTGTTGCATACTTTTCTGAAAAATTGAGTGGGCCTAGTCTGAATTATTCTACTTATGATGAAGAATTATATGCTCTTGTTCGGACTTTAGAGACATGGCAACATTATTTATGGCCCAAAGAATTTGTTATACATTCTGATCATGAATCTTTGAAACACATTAAAAGTCAAGCAAAACTGAATCGTAGACATGCTAAATGGGTTGAATTCATTGAGACTTTCCCTTATGTCATTAAACACAAGAAGGGTAAAGAAAATGTTATTGCTGATGCATTGTCTCGTCGTTATAGTATGCTTTCACGACTTGACTTTAAAATATTTGGTTTGGAGACCATCAAAGATCAATATGTGGATGATGCTGAATTTAAAGATGTATTGCAGAATTGTAAAGAAGGTAGAACATGGAACAAGTTCGTCGTTAACGATGTATTTGTGTTTCGTGCTAACAAGCTATGCATTCCAGCTAGCTCCGTTCGTCTTTTGTTGTTGCAGAAGGCGCATGGAGGAGGACTAATGGGGCACTTTGGTGTCAAGAAGACGGAGGATATACTTGCTACACATTTCTTTTGGACAAAGATGAGACGGGATGTTGAGCGTTTTGTTGCTCGCTGCACTACATGTAAAAAAGCTAAGTCACGACTCAATCCTCATGGTTTATATATGCCATTGCCTGTACCTAGTGTTCCTTGGGAGGATATATCTATGGACTTTGTTTTGGGTTTACCTCGAACAAAGAAGGGGAGGGATAGCATATTTGTTGTCGTGGATATATTCTCGAAAATGGCACACTTTATACCATGTCATAAAAGCGATGATGGTGTTAATGTTGCTGATTTGTTCTTTCATGAAATTATTCGCTTGCATGGTGTGCCAAATACTATTGTTTCAGATCGTGATACTAAATTTCTTAGCCACTTTTGGAGATGTTTATGGGCTAAGTTGGGGACTAAACTGCTTTTTAGTACTACTTTTCACCCCCAAACTGATGGACAAACTGAAGTAGTCAACAGAACATTGTCTACTATGCTTAGGGCTGTTTTGAAGAATAATAAGAAAATGTGGGAAGAAAGCTTGCCTCATATTGAATTTGCTTATAATCGTTCGTTGCATTCTACAACTAAGATGTGCCCTTTTGAAATTGTGTATGGTTTCCTACCTCGTGCACCCATTGATTTGTTGCCTCTTCCATCTTCGGAGAAGGTTAATTTTGATGCTAAAGAACGTGCTGAATTGATTTTAAAAATGCATGAGCTAAGGAAAACATTGAGCGTATGAATGCTAAATATAAACTTGCTGGAGATAAGGGTAGAAAACATGTTGTCTTTGCACCTGGAGATCTTGTTTGGTTACATTTGCGTAAGGATAGGTTTCCTAATTTGCGCAAATCAAAGCTAATGCCACGTGCTGATGGTCCATTTAAGGTGTTAGAGAAAATAAATGATAACGCATATAAACTTGAGCTGCCTGCAGATTTTGGGGTTAGTCCCACTTTTAACATTGCAGATTTGAAGCCTTATTTGGGTGAGGAAGATGAGCTTCCGTCGAGGACGACTTCATTTCAAGAAGGGGATGATGATGAGGACATCAATACCATTGTTACACCCACAGCCCCTGCTGCTATACATACTGGACCAATTATTAGAGCTCGCGCACGCCAATTGAATTATCAGGTACTTCCGTTTCTTGGTAACGATTCCAATGTTCATGAGAATATGATGCTGCCTAAATTGGATACATTTGTTTTGCTTACAAATGAAGGGCCTACCATGGATAAGAAAGATGAACCTTGGAGCAAGTTCAAGCATGGAGATGTTGGCATGCGCAAGGGGAACAAGAACAGAGTTACAAGTGATGATTCCAGGACTTTGAAGCCACCATAATGAGTGCATGAAGCCTTGGATGAAATATACAAGATGCCACTTCATAATATTCATCCATAGGCTATTTTAGGTGCTGAGTCACCTTATTATTGGACCAGGCCCATGTAATTTCGAAATACTTAAGTATAGGCTGTTTTTAGAGTCCGTATGTGTGGGGAAACAAGAGTTAGGGTTAGTTTCGGACCCCTCCCTCAAGGGCCACGAAATTCCCTCCTCTTCCTCCATATGTAAAGCCCTTAGGGCGTCGTTTAGACTTTCGGTTTTGTTTAGATTAAAAGTTTGCCATAGCTGCAACTTCGCGTACTTCGTTTGTGTTCAACGACCAGATAAAGGCGTTACAGAACCCCACCTTGATCAATAAAGCTTTCCTCTTATATTCTGCCGGGGAAACTGATCCACGAGCACCTATGGGGACCGGCGGACCGGGCCCCTTTCGGTTCGGCAGGGGGGCGGAGATCGCACGAAGAGCAGATCGAGGCGAAGCACGCGAGCAGTTTACCCAGGTTCGGGCCGCATGGATCGCGTAATACCCTACTCCTGCATTGTGGTTTGTATTGAGTTCTTGCTCGGGAGCGCTGAGTGCTACAGTACACACCAACAGCTAACGAGACCGAGCGTGAGTGTTCTTCTCTCCCCCTCTCTCCGTTGCGCATGGGCCTCCTTTTATATGCTCAAGGGGTCACCGACAGGTGGCAACGTAGACAAGGGTAAAAATGGAAAGGTGTTGCGGTTGGTACAGCTACCTGTACAGTGTATCATACCTAACCCTGACGGCAGGGGACAAGGGAATTAAATGCCCATCTGCGTCGCTCAAACAGTGCAGAAAAGGGACCGTCAGGGACGCCACCGTTCTCCACGATGGTAATCTTGTCAGCGCCGCTTGCCACCGCGTACCTATGGCTGCACAGCCTCCCGCCACGTACGCCTGGAAGGGTCCCAAAGCGACACGTTGGTGGATGTACTGGAGCGTGGGCACGGAGTGGTAGCCTGCCGCGGCAAATGCCTTGCCGCGGTCGTCATCTCGTCGCGTCTGGAAGCTTGCTGCTCACCGGGCCTCGCCGGGACGCGTGGCGTGTCGCGGCAAGTTCCTTGAGATGCCTTGGTTGGCCTTCCCGGCAAGCTCCTCTTGCCGGGGTCTTGTGCCTTGAGTGGCCTTCCCGGCAAGCTCCTCTTGCCGGGGCCTTGTCTCCTTGCCTTGAATACTTTGTTCTTGAATGGCTCCAAAGGAACCACGGAGGACCTTGGCGGTCACCCGGCAAGCCTTGCCGCGGGGTGCTGCGATTGCCCGTGCACAAGTTCGGGATACTAGGGTACCCCTACTCTAGTACACCGACAGGAGCCCCCGGGCCTGGGCCATACACGGTGCCAAGCGCTGTTGGGCCAGGCCCAAAACAGGGCACGGGCACGCGCGTCCTGGGTCACGCCGTATCTTTCTCCGTATCCACCGTGCCCTCCCCGAACGGCACGCGTTGATTGCAGCGTCGTGGGAGAGATCGTGGGTGGTTTCTTTATTCAGAAAGGCGGAACGTCCGCCCCCTCCCTCCTTATAAGCAGGGGAAACAGGGGCAGTTCGCCCATCCGCTCATTGCTATTCCATCCTCGAAAATCTCCGCCACTCCCCTTCTTCCCAAAGCCGAAAGAGAGCAGCGCTCCGCCCCCCCATCGCCACCAGCACCACCGACGCTGTCGACCTCCCTCACCACTTCCACCATGGCTCCGAAAGCCGATAAGAGGAAGGTCGTGAAGTCGGCCGAGGCGCAGCGGCTCGCGGCGCTGCGGAAGGAGCGGGCAATCTTCCCCCCCAAGCTTACCGCGGGGGATCTGAGGGATTACTACTACCTCTTCTGGTCGACGGAGACGCGGGCGCACCCGCGCATGAAGGTACTTCCAGCCGCCGCTTGGAAAATGGCTCCAACTGGATACCCCTTTTTCGCCTTGTTCTTCTACTGCGGGCTCTGCCCGCCTTTCTCTGAGTTCTTTTGTGACATTATGAACACCTACGGGCTCCGCCTCCTTGACTTCACCCCCAATGCTGTCCTGACCATGGCAGTTTTCGCACATCTCTGCGAAAACTTTGTCGGAGTCCATCCAAATGTAGCCCTTTTTCGCCACTTCTTTATGCCCCGGGTTGAGAAGGGAGAACCCTTATCCGGCGGAATCGCCTGGATCTCAAAAGCCGGCAAGAAGGAAGCTTATCTGGAGGGAGAGCTCCGCAGCAAGTGGGAGGAATGGAGGGCAGACTGGTGCTGGATTGTCGAGGAGGACCCGCAGCCGTTTACCGCCCGGCGCCAAACTCCAGTAGTGCGCGACAGCGATTGGAACAACGTGGCCCCGGAAGACGACATGCTGAAGATTGCCGTCGCCCAGATCCAACGCCTCAGGATTGCCGGGCTCACTGTAGGCGCTGTTGGCGCAGATTTCCTTCGCCGCCGCATCACCCCCCTGCAGGAGAGGAGGAGGCCCGCCTGGGAGTTCAAGAATGCGGCGGATATCATGAGGCTGCGCCCGGGCCTTAACTTCAACTTCACTGTTCTGGTGCTCAACGCGATGCTCCAGGAGCTGTTCAAGTACGACCCTCAGCATCCGAAGTGTTCAGGTTGCCGAGGGGCGTTGTTCCGCTGTGCAACAACTCCGCGCTCGACCGCATCCGTGCAATGATGCCGCTGTGCGACTCGCACGGAATCGACCCAGCTTGGCTAGAGCCTGCAGACGACGTCGTGCAGGCGTTCTTCGATGGCTTGGTAGAAGTGCCGATCCGCTCCGACGAGCAGAAAGGCCTCACCCGGGAAACCACCGACGAGGAGATCAAGCGCATCGCCACTAGGCTGGAAGAGGCGGCGGCAGCCGCAGCCGCGGGCGAGTTTGTGTTCACCGTGGAGGAGGCAGAGGCAGCGGAGGCGGCAAGCCGTGCCGAGCGAGAGGGGCTTGCCGGCGAGGAAGAGCCTGCCAGACATGAAGTCGGGCCGGGCGAGCCCGCCAAGGATACGAGCGGCTCGTTGCAAATCGACTCCTCTTCCTCCTCATCTTCGGGCAGCTTGCCACAAGCAGAGCCCCCGGCTCCACCAAGAAGGCGTCTTCGCAAGGCCGGGGATGTAGCGGAGCGGCAGACGAGTCGACAGTCGCCGCGCCGCGTGACACGCTCCACCGCGACAAGTTCTATTGCCGCGGAAGCACCTCATGCTGCTGCGGCAACTGGAGCGGGGTCTTCCCAGACCGCCGCTTCTGCTCCTGCCGCCTCTCATGCCGCGGCGGCAGCTGGAGCGGGGTCGTCTCAGACCACCGTCACTGCTCCCGCCAAGCGGCCAAGGGAACCTACTCCTCCGCCTCCTCGCGCCGGAGGTGAGCCAGGCTTTGACTTCTCCGCGCTCAGCTCCGACGAGGAAGAAGAAGAGTAAGATTCTTGTTGCACTTGTATTTCTTCAATTCTTGTTGTCTTGTCTTGTATCTCATTTTCTTTACTCTGAACTTATTCCTTTTTAGGACTCTAGCCCAGAGGGCGGCAAAGAGAGCCAAGGTCCCGTTGATTATCATCGAGGACGAACCCACCGCGACAGCAGGGGGTGCGTCCGAGACAACCTTGCCGGACCCGGAAACTGTTCTTCAGAGCAGCCCCCAGCGCAGCCCCCAGCGTAAGTATATGGTTTGCTTCCCACTGTTAGGCGCGCATGGATACTCTTTGTTTGCTGATATCTGGTTGCTGGTTTGTGTAGGAGCAGAGCAGCCCCACCAGGAGCGTCCGGAGACTACCCCTGACATGCCATCTGCTTCCACTACACCGCCAAGGGAGAGTTCTCCGGCAAGGGAGAATCCTCCGACAAGGGAGAGCTCTCCGGCAAGGGAGAAGTCTCCGGCAAGGGACAGCACCAACGGCCCCCCGGCGGCGGAGACCACAACTGCAGAGCCCGGTACAAGTAAACTTCTTGCTTCGAAACTTCCCTTGGATTCTTCTTCGTTTGATCTTCTTTTTGGATATTTTCTTGACTTTTCTTCCTTTTGCGGCCGTCAGACCCATCTGCTGCGGAGCCGATGGAGACCGAGGTTGTTGTCGACGACGCCGCTGCCACCGAAGAAGCGGCTGGCGCTGATGATCCCGCCGGCGAAGAGGCCGCCAAGGCTGCCACCGCAACAGCTGGCGAGGAGTCTGGCGATCGCACTGACGGCCCCGAGGCCGCAGGAGCGCCAGGCGCTACGCCGACCGCCGACCCTTCCGCCGCTGACGCAGCGCCAGGCTCCGAAGAGCCCCAGCCAGGCGTCTACTTGAAGGCCGGCGATGGTGTCTTCATCAACCTCCCCTGGGCGTCAAGGTCCAGGGCGCTGGTCGACGGAGAAAACTTCGACGTAGAGGTGCTCGACTCCGCTGGGCTGACGCTGGTTGACGCGCCAAGCAGCAGCAGCGGCGAGCCCGAGGAGAAGCGGCTGCTGCGGAAGCTGTTGTCGCTCTATCGCGCCCGGCAAGCCAAGCTCGAATCCCGCGAAGCGCTTGCCGCGAAGGCGGGAGAAGACATTGAGAAGCGCGCGGAGGAGCTCCGAGGTATCAACCAGGCAGCTCTCCGGTCCCTGGCGGAGGAGCGGGAGCAGCTCGCCGAGGAGCAGAAGGCCTTCCTCCTCGAGAAGGCTGACGTCGAAGAGCAGCAGCGGCTTGCCGCTGAGAAGCTGTCTGCGCAGGAGGGCGAGTTGGCGCAGCGGAAGGTCAACCTTGATAGCCACGAGGAGGAGCTTGCCGCGCGCGAGCGAACACTCGGCGGAGCTATCAAGCAAGCGGAGGACGCAGCTGCAGCTGCCGAGGCCGCCAAGAAGGAGCTGGAGACAAAGGTGGTGCAGCTGGAGGCCGATCTCATGGCGAGCGGCGAGGAGCTTGCCGCGCTCAAGCGCGAGCGGGAGAAGGACGCCTACAGCCACTCAGAGCTGCAGGCCCGCCTCGCCGAGAAGGACAAGGAGCTCAGCGCCACCAAGGAATCCAATGCAGATCTTGAGTTGAAGCTGACCACTTTGACCAAGACGCTGGACGGCGCCAGGGAGCGGGAGGCGGCCTTGAAGGAGGAGATCAAGGCCGACAAGGCGCTGCTAGAGAGTGTTGTTGTCACCCAGAACACTTTTAGGGAGACCGTGGAGCACTGGATGGAGAGTCTTGTGAATGCTGCCGCAGACATCGACAGGGAGCTGGCGCAGCTGGGGATGGAGGATCTTGGGTATCCCTCCAATGAGAACCTCCAATCCAGCGCCAAGCTCACCTTGTTCTTCAAAGGCGTGGCGACGGCCCTCCAGCGACTCCGGGAGAGGATCCCAAAGCAGCTGGCCGACGAGTCGCGCAAGATCTGCGCGGGAGCTCTTCAAAAGGTGTTGGTGAAGGTGACCTTCCGCAACCCAGGCCTCAACCTCACCAACGTCCTCAAGACCCTGCCGTCGGAAGCTGATCTGGAGGCGCTCAAGGCCCTTGTCGCACCCCTTGTGGACAAGGTGAGAGGGATCAAGAGGGTTGAGGGCGATCGTGTAGACTAGGCCGCCCGTCTTCTTCTTTTCTTGTCGCTGTTGGTCATGTTACGAAAACAATCTATTAGAGCTGCGACAAACTATCTTGTAATATAACTCTATTTTGGGTAGTGATTGCAATGTTATTTCCTTTACTTGATTCCTTCCTTTGTATGTTTTTGCCCTACGCTTTTAGGGAACTTGCCAGCGCAGGCACCTTAGCCGCGAGCGCTGAGTGCGGGACGTCAGCAGCCTACTGGCGGTGCCGTTACCGACAAGAAACCTTGTCGCAACTAGTCGCAGCTCACTCAAGTTATTGAGCGGACTCGAAACAAAGTAAGGGCGCAACTCTAGTTGCAGCACACTTAAGTTGTTGAGCGGACTCGAAACAAAGTAAGGGCGCAACTAGCCACGAGCTGGTTCCTCCGTGTACAGGTTTTCCATACAAAGCATGGTCGTTCAAGGAAGATAACTTAAAAAAATCTGATTGCTGAAACTTTGGCAACTTAGCTTTTCTGTTATTTGCTTTCCGGCAAGGCGAATGTTTCTTGAACGACGCCTGGTCCGTACTATTATCTTCTCCTCCCCCCCGGCAAACTTGTGGGCGAGGGAACCTTCCTTTCCATGAGATAAAAGAAAGAAGAGAAAATAAAGATATGGAGCCTTATGGCTCGTTATTGCTTACCGGGGGTTGGCGCTGCACAAAGTGTCAGATAACTCATGCAAAAAATAAAAAGCATGAAATTGACAAGATGTGCGGAGCACATGAGCTTTATTTATGCACAGGGTCTGCGCCTGGCTTTGTACAAAGGATTACATGCAACAGCGGCAA
Organism: Aegilops umbellulata; assembly: GCA_032464435.1. Lineage (NCBI taxonomy): Eukaryota > Viridiplantae > Streptophyta > Magnoliopsida > Poales > Poaceae > Aegilops > Aegilops umbellulata. The sequence goes on from CP136057.1 coordinate 295,293,999, forward strand.
GACTTGTACAAAAGGTGGTTGCCGGAACAGGGTCCGGCAACCGCGCCTTACGGGTAAAACTTACGAAGATGCTCAATGTTCCAGGAGTTGCTCACCGGTATGCCATCTTCGGTCTCAAGGCGGACAGTGCCAGGCCTAGTGACTCGTTTCACCCGGTAAGGGCCTTCTCACTTCGGCGTCAACTTGTTGGAATTCTTGGTGGACTGAGCGCGCCGAAGAACAAGGTCGCCTTCCTCGAGACTTCTGGCGTTAACTTTGCGGCTATGGTAGCGGCGCAAAGCTTGCTGGTAGCGAGCAGCTCGTACAACAGCCTGAAGACGGTCCTCCTCAAGGAGCAGCGCGTCATCTTGTCGTAGCTGCTCTTGCTCAAGCTCATCATAAGCGAGCACTCGAGGTGACCCGTATACGAGTTCCGTGGGGAGAACTGCCTCTGCTCCATAGACTAGAGCGAAAGGTGTCTAGCCAGTGGCTCGATTTGGCGTCGTCCTGATCGACCAAAGAACCACCGGCAACTCCTCAATCCAGTTTCTTCCGCACTTGTGCAGCCTGTCGAAAGTCCTGGTCTTGAGCCCACGCAGCACTTCAGCATTTGCCCTCTCCGCTTGACCGTTGCTTCTGGGGTGAGCAACAGAAGCGAAGCAGACCTTGGCGCCAAGATCTTGGACGTACTGCATGAAGGTGCGGCTTGTGAATTGCATACCATTGTTGGTGATGATCCTGTTAGGGATCCCGAAGCGGCAAACAATCGACCTGAAGAACTTGACTGCTGACTGTGCTGTCACCTTCCTCACTGCTTCCACTTCTGGCCACTTTGTGAACTTGTCGATTGCAACGTACAAGTACTCAAAGCCCCCGACTGCTCGGGGGAAGGGGCCGAGGATGTCGAGCCCCCAGACCGAAAATGGCCAGGATAAAGGGATCGTCTGGAGAGCTTGAGCTGGCTGGTGTATCTTCTTGGAATGGAACTGGCACGCTTCACACTTGGTTACTTGTGCAGTTGCATCCTGGAGGGCTGTCGGCCAAAAGAAACCTTGCCGGAATGCTTTGCCGGCAAGTGCTCTTGCGCCAATGTGGTGACCACATATGCCTCCATGTATCTCTGCCAACAGCTTTTGTGCGTCTTCCCGGTGAATACACTTCAATTTCACACCATTGAGTCTTCTTCTGTACAGTGTGTTGTCGACAAACTGGTACATACTTGACTGCCGGGCTACTCTTTCCGCTTCTTCTTGCTCTTCGGGAAGTTCTCCTGTCTGAAGGAAACGGACAATCTGCTGTGCCCATGCTGGAGCTTGCGGCTCAACAACAAGGACTAAAGGCACATCTGCTGCTGCGGGAACATCCGCTTGTCCGGTGAGAACCTGCGGCTCAGCCGGAGCTTGACGTTCCCCGGCAAGCTTGCCGGAGCAAAACTTGCCGGGAGCGTCTGCTTCAATGGAACAAACCCTGGGGCTTGTCGGAGCAGACTGCTCCCCAGCACTCTTAGTGTTGATCTTGGGGACCTTCTTGGCGGCGGCTTCGGGAAGCTCTGCCGGAAAATAGTCACCAGAAACCAACTTCCTCTTCTTGCTCTGTCCAGTTGATGGCGTTACAGACGGCTGAGTCAGCTTGAGCACAAAGATCCCTGGTTCCACAGGTAACTTAAGTGTTGTGCACATTGACAGGCCATCGGCACTGTCGTTCTGAGCTCTTGGAACATGTTCCATCTGTAGGCCGTCAAAGTGCTCTTCTAGCTTTCTCACTTCATCAACGTAGGCTTCCATCAACGGACTTTGATAACTCTTATTCACTTGGCGGACGACAAGCTGCCAGTCACCCCTGACAATGAGCTTCTTGATCCCAAGGTCTGCCGCAATCCTGAGACCATCAAGCAAACCTTCATACTCTGCAGTATTGTTTGTTGCTTGCTCCTTGGGAAAGTGCATCTGGACTATGTACTTGAGGTGCTCTCCGGTGGGTGCGACAAGCAGCACGCCAGCACCGGCGTCTTGCAGCGAGAACGCACCATCAAAGTACATCAGCCACTCTTTGCTCGCTTCCTTGACGGGGATGCTCGTTTCTGGAATTTCTTCGTCTTGTGTTGGCGTCCACTCTGCTATGAATTCTGCCAATGCTCTGCTTTGGATAGTTGAAGTGCTCTCAAACTTGAGGCCAAAGCTTGACAGTTCCAGTGCCCACTCAACAATCCTGCCTGTTGCTTCTGGATTCTGCAGTATCCTCTTCAGCGGAAAACGAGTGAGAACTGTGATCTCATGTGCTTGGAAGTAATGGCGCAGCTCTCTTGAGGCCATGAGAAGGCCGAAAAGCAATTTCTGCACACCAGAGTACCTTGACCTAGCCCCCTGCAGAAGGGAACTGACAAAGTAAACTGGGCGCTCCACCATTTTCTTCTGTATCTCCTCACGCGCCTGCGTGGATCCATCCTTGTCGGGATCAGAGCTTGACGGGGAAGCCCCCTGCTTGTCGCTGGATGCGCCTGCCGTGGTTGCTGGCTCATCATCTGCCTCCCTCTCCGCTACTAACGCAGCACTAACCACTTGATTGGTTGCCGTCATATACAGCAACAACTTCTCTTGTGGCTTAGGTGCGACAAGTATTAGAGTGGAGGACAAGTATCTCTTCAAGTCTTGCAGCGCAGCCTCCGCTTCCGGAGTCCATTTCATTGGACCTGCCTTTTTCAATATTTTGAAAAACGGCAGGGCGCGCTCAGCAGACTTAGAGATAAACCTGCTGAGAGCTGCCACGCAACCGGCAAGTCTTCGTACATCCTTGACGCGCTTTGGTGCTTCAATCTGCTCAATGGCCTTGATCTTGTCGGGATTGGCTTCAATTCCCCTCTGAGACATGAAGAACCCGAGAAGCTTGCCGGAAGGGACTCCAAACACACACTTCTCGGGGTTGAGCTTGAGGCTGATCTTGCGCAGATTTGCAAAAGTCTCGTCTAAATCTTGAATCAGAGTTGCCTTGTCCTTGCTCTTGACCACTATGTCATCCATGTAGGCTTCCACATTTCTGTGTATTTGTGGCTCAAAAGCGGCATGGACTACCCTTGCGAATGTTGAACCCGCATTCTTTAAACCGGAAGGCATCCGTATGAAACAGTACGTGCCACATGGAGTGATGAACGCGGTTTTCTCCTCATCCTCTTCTGCCATGAAGATCTGATGGTATCCTGAGTATGCGTAAAGAAATGAAAGCAAGTCACATCCGGCCGTGGAGTCAACAATCTGGTCAATGCGCGGCAAGGGAAATGGGTCTTTGGGACAAGCTTTGTTAACATCGGTAAAGTCGATACACAGCCTCCATTTCCCGTTTGCTTTGTGCACGACTACAGGATTGGCCAACCACGTAGGATGGATCACTCCTCTGACAAGGCCTGCTGCTTCCAACTTCTTGATTTCTTCTGCGATGAATTCTTGGCGCTCCACTGCTTGCTTCCTGACTTTCTGCTTGATGGGCCGCGCATGAGGACAGACGACAAGGTGGTGCTCAATTCCTTTCCTGGGAACACCGGGGATTTCAGACGGTTGCCACGCAAACACATCGACATTCGCCCGCAGGAAAGCAATGAGCGCGCTTTCCTATTTAGGGTCGAGAGTGGCACTGATGGCGAAGGTACCACCAGTGTCGTCCTCCTTGGCGGACACCTTCTTGGTCTCTGGCGGAGCTGCCATTGTCTTCTTACACTTGTCGGTGGAGCTCGATGGTGCGTCCTCGACGGTAGCGCAGCACTCCGAAGAGCTGCGCTTGCCGGAGTGGGCATCAGAACTCTTGTCGGACTTGGTCTTCTTCTTCCCCCCGGGAGCTTCAGCGGCAAGTGACTTGCGATCCGTTGCGGCTACCGCTTCCCTGTAAATCTTGTCGGCACAGATAAGATCATCCTTCTTGTCGCCAGGGACAGAGATGACACTTATCGGGCCTAGCATCTTCAGCATGTTATACGCATAGTGAGAGGCCGCCATGAACTTGGCGAGCGGTGGACGGCCGAGAATCCCATTGTAAGGCAATGGAAAATCGGCAACGTCAAAAGTGACCCTCTCAGTTCTGAAGTTCAACTCGCTGCCAAATGTCATCGGCGACGTGATCTTCTCCTTTAGGTTGCTCCTTCCCGGGTTGATTCCTTGGAATGTGCCGGTCTCTTCGAGCTCGCTGTCAGCGACCTGGAGCTTCTGGAGCACAGCGGAGGAGATTAGGTTCAAGCCGGCCCCGCCGTCAACAAGCATCTTAGTGACCTTGAGGTTGCGTATAGTTGGTGAAACCAACATCGGCAAGCACCCGACCATTGTTGTGCAATCAGGGTGGTCCTCAATATCAAAGATGATAGGCGTGCTGGACCATTTCAGAAGCTTGCGTGACTCGACGGGTGGTTCTGCCGCATTGACTTCCCGCACCCACTGCTTGAGTTGGCGGTGTGAAGTATGCAGAGAAGCACCGCCGTCAATGCACAAGACCTCTGTGGCTTTCTGGAACTCCTGCTCACTGGTCTCGACATCATCCATGTCTTCGTCGTCGTCGTCATCTTCATCCTTGTCGCGGCCGCGGGGAGGTCTATCTCCTTGCCACTGCTTGGCCTTGCCGCGGCGTCCTCCCCGGCCGGGGCGCTTCATGCCGGATCCTCCAGCACCTCCTTGGGCTTTCTCCTTGTCGCGTCGCTCGTATTCGGCCTTTTGCAGCTCGACAAGCTGCTCGACCTTCTTGCAGCTCTGGAGGTCATGGCCCTTGGTGCGGTGGATCTTGCAGTACTGTTTGTTGGTGCCGTCCTGCTTGTCAGTGACCGCCACAGCCTGGCAGTGGGCGCATGCGGCGACCTCCTTGCCGGAGCTACCAGCTTTGGCTTTCTTGGCGCCACCTTCATTGCCGGACTGCTCAACAACTAGCACATCTTTGCCTTTCCTCTTCCTGTTGTTCCGCCGCTGGTTCTTCTTTGCCGGGGCAGCATCCTCGCTGTCAGATCCTCCTGCTCCTGTATTCTCTCCGGGGAGTTTCCTCCCTTCCTCGGCACGTGCACACTTGTCGGCCAGGGCATACAGCTCGCTGACGTCTCTGATTTTGCAGATCGCCATCTCCTCCCGCATCCTGCGGTTACGCACGTTCTGATGGAACGCGCTGATAACTGCGACAGGGTGGACATCTGGGATGTTGTGCTGTACATGGCTGAATCTCTGAATGTACTTGCGCAGGGGCTCTCCTTCCTTCTCGGCGAGCAGATGAAGGTCACTCTCTTGGCCATGAGGTTTGTGGGTGCCTGTAAAGGCGCCGACAAACTGATGGCATAGGTCTGCCCAGGAGGATATGGAGTTGTCCGACAAGTGCATGAGCCAGGACCTGATGTTGGGCTTGAGCACCAGCGAGAAGTAGTTGGCAAGGATCTTGTCGTCCCGCCCCCCCAGCAGCTTGCACCGTGATGGTGTAGATGCTGAGGAACTCCGACGGATGCGACTAGCCGTCGTACTTCTCTAGTACGTCTGGCTTGAAATTCTTCGTGCCGGGCCACTGGACTTGCCGTAGCTCACGGGTAAACGCAGGGCAACCTACCACGTACGACAAGTCGCTTGGTTCCCCCGGCGCATGCATGTCGACAGAGGGCCCAGCGCGCTGGTCCGATTGACGCCGCGCTTCTCTTCGGCGCTCGATGCGAGTTCGAGCGTCTTCTTGCTGTCGTTCGTGAAGAATTTGGCGTTGATCACCACGAGCTCGTGGATCCGATGACGCGGTGGAGTCGCTGTCGATGTGGATCCGGCAAGGCGGTGATCTTGGCCTTCGCGGCGGAGAGTGCATGGTGGTTGCACCCCCACCGGTCATGTCGCCATCGGCTCGTGCCTGGCTGACTTGCCGCGGCTGCGATGTACTCGACTGCCGTGGAGCGTCGCCGTTGGCAAAGCCGACGAGACTCTGAAGGGTGGCCCTCCAGTCGTCGATCTTGTCCGCCATTGGAGGGTAGTCTAGGAGCAGTTGGGCTCGCGCCAAAGCTTCTGCTGGAGTGGCTGGTAACGGTGGCGAACGGTGTGAGGAGCGGGATATGCTCGGACTTCTAACTATGTTAGAAGGAGAAGTATCCCGTCCAGGCGACCGTGCCTCGCTCGCGCCAGCATGTTGGCGCGCATGCTGGTCATGATCCTTCCGGGATCTACCAGCTCGATCCGGGTCTAGCAAGCGTATGGTACCGTGAGTACCATGACGCTGCCGGTCCCGCGCGTCCTGAGATGAGCGCGATGCATGTACGGACGCCGAGGTCTTGGTGTGCGCCCGGTCGTCGTGGGAGCCGGCTACGCCGCCGATGGGCAGCGCAGCCTTGTCCTTGGACCTGGCGGCACCGTGAGCTCCCTCGTCAACGCCCGTTCTTCCGCCGGCGTCTACCCCACCAGCCGTTTGCTCCGGCGGTGGTGGGTTTGTCGCGGACGGAGCAGCCGCCTCCGAAGCCTTCTTTTCGGCGGCATGTCGATGAAGATGATGAAGATCTAGCTCGTGTGAACGCCGGATCAGGTTCACACAACCTCGATGCCCCCTACCTGGCGCGCCAAAGACGCCGGGGAAACTGATCCACGAGCAGCTATGGGGACCGGTGGACCGGGCCCCTTTCGGTTCGGCAGGGGGGCGGAGATCGCACGAAGAGCAGATCGAGGCGAAGCACACGAGCAGTTTACCCAGGTTCGGGCCGCATGGATCGCGTAATACCCTACTCCTGCATTGTGGTTTGTGTTGAGTTCTTGCTCGGGAGCGCTGAGTGCTACAGTACACACCAACAGCTAACGAGACCGAGTGTGAGTGTTCTTCTCCCCCCCTCTCTACGTTGCGCATGGGCCTCCTTTTATATGCTCAAGGGGTCACCGACAGGTGGCAACGTAGACAAGGGTAAAAATGGAAAGGTGTTGCGGTTGGTACAACTACCTGTACAGTGTATCATACCTAACCCTGACGGCAGGGGACAAGGGCATTAAATGCCCATCTGCGTCGCTCAAACAGTGCAGAAAAAGGACCGTCAGGGATGCCACCATTCGCCACGATGGTAATCTTGTCAGCGCCGCTTGCCACCGCGTACCGATGGCTGCACAGCCTCCCGCCACGTACGCCTGGAAGGGTCCCAGAGCGACACGTTGGTGGATGTACTGGAGCGTGGGCACGGAGTGGTAGCCTGCTGCGGCAAATGCCTTGCCGCGGTCGTCGTCTCGTCGCGTCCGGAAGCTTGCTGCTCATCGGGCCTCGCCGGGACGCGTGGCGCATCGCGGCAAGTTCCTTGAGATGCCTTGGTTGGCCTTCCCGGCAAGCTCCTCTTGCCGAGGTCTTGTGCCTTGAGTGGCCTTCCCGGCAAGCTCCTCTTGCCGGGGCCTTGTCTCCTTGCCTTGAATACTTTGTTCTTGAATGGCTCCAAAGGAACCACGGAGGACCTTGGCGGTCACCCGGGAAGCCTTGCCGCGGGGTGCTACGACTGCCCGTGCACAAGTTCGGGATACTAGGGTACCCCTACTCTAGTACACCGACATATTCGCAATATCCAGATTGCAATCTTAGTTTCTTGCTTGTTCTTCGTTTGCCTACAGGAAACAGACCTTCGTGGTCAGGTTGATCGTGCTCCGGCGTGGTCAATAACCTCTCGCACGTTCTCGGAGTTAGAAGGCGCGACGTCCTCGCACATTCGTAGTCAGATCGTCAAAGTCGACTTCCTCCAAAATGATAGCCACCATCTCATCGAAAGACGGGACACCTTTGCCTCTATCCTAATGTCACTGGATTATTTCAGGGTTAGTTGTTGATTGTGGATGTATTAAAGATTTTTCAGCTAAGGCATTCTAATGCTGTTGCACAGTCAGTATACCAATGATGAAACTTGTTACTACCTTCAGATTTTTGCACTGTTAATGCTTATAGATTACATACCTCACTTTCATGAGATAAGTTAATTTTTTTTACGTTGGAGCTACATGGTTTGCAACTTTTTTATACTGTCATTAGTTAATAATGCTAGTTACCTTTAGACTTTTGTATTTGATTTAATGCTCATGCACAACTAGTATACAAATGCTGAAATGTGTTACCTTTACATTTTGTATTGTTAATTCTTATAGAAATCTTCCAGTGCTAGAGTTTATTGAAATTTGTTCAGTAAAACCATTGTACTGTACCCCGTAATAAAATAACTACTCTACTGTTGCACTAGCCACTGGATTAGTGTATATTTGTAGTATTTGAAATTTCGAATGGTGTTGCATTAGCGTATGGACATAAACAAAGTGTGGCAAGCTTTCCCAGATATGTGCTCAAGAAAACTACTACCTGTTTTTCTAAATACTAGAAGTTTGGGTACTTTAAATTGAACCGCGAAAATGTCTTATATTAAGGAACAGAGGGTGTAGAGTTCACTCAAATTACCCCGGTAAAGCTAGTCACACCTTTGTTAAAATTAATGTTCATTATGTTATCGGAGGAGGTCTGTAAGTTTGTCTCTAATGCCTGTCGACTACATACCTGACATCATGATGTAATGTTAAGTCATTTCCTTTTGTATAGTGTCACTGAATTGTCAAAGGCGGTGATGGAATTTTATTTTAGTTGAACTACACAAAATATGCTTAAAAGAAGAGGAAAGGTCTGGAATCGATCATTCTTTCAGAAAGAACTATATATGCCTTTCTGACATCACCCGCTGTTGCCTTATTTATTCCTTCAAACAGGTGGTTAGAAACAGTCATGCTACCTTTTCCCATTAAGAAATTGGAATTCCTATATTTGTGTGTCTATGCTTCAACTAGTGCCACTTTTATAGTAATCAAACTTTCAATATCTATGCAAACAGGGATGCTCGATTTTAGTGGAACTGCACAAAAAGTCCAACTGGTTCAACATTAGGAGCATGTTTTCTTCCAAACCTTTATATCCAATTGGTGGCACTATGAACTGTTCATTACGAAGGTACATGGTTTGCTACTATCTTGCTACTCTTTTTGTACTGTCATTAGATATTAATACTAGTGGTTTGCATGTGAATTTATTGGCAGGGTGGACCTACATTGGAGGTGCAGGACAGGATTCAATGATTGGATGCTCAATTTTGGTTGTATCGATTTCACCTCTTCCATCACTGCGAACATGGATATCCTTGGTCTAATGAAGAATAGGCGCTATATTTCTGCTCTAAACCAGCAAATCAATTCAGTATGAAATTTTCCAGGGCAAAAACATGACTGTATCAAATTTGTCCAATGCAAAACATGACAGATGCTAAGCGGAAGAGACATGTTTAAACCAAAAATACAAGGTGGGGTATATGTTTACTAGCTGCTTGATATTTGTGCAGATAGAGATGTCTGCCCGTTGCTATTTGGCAAACACACAAAGTGACCGCAATTTTGGTTGAACTGCACAGGAGAATAGTATAGTCACTGCATGTAGTGCCATTTGAAAATAGACACAGAAAGATTGGATAGTCACTTCATGGTCTGCAGAAAAGTAGTACCGTACTATTTATTGGCCAACACTAGGTGCTTCATTGCTTTGGTCTGATTATACAATGGGCATCATTTTGCCTAAGTTAAAGTTTGTATTCCAAAAATAGTCTCGTCGTGTGATCGAGAGAAGACCAAATCATATTGCAGTGGATGTTCCTCCATCATGTGTGGTTCATTCTCATGGTTGCAGCTGTTGGTGAAACCACTTACGTTTTCAAGAGGAATTGTAGACTTCACAAACAAATTTGTCTTTCATTCTGTACTGAATGTGCCAAGAGAAGCATCCATGTTAGTAGGCAGAACAGATGTTTTTTCTAGATCTTTGCTTTTGGAGCCACATATTTGTATATGATGTGTGAATCATTGAGATGCATTAACATGTTGATCTTATCTATGGGAATCGTACTAGTTGGTTTTAGTTGCGACGCAAGATCCGAAGTGGCTGATCTTTGCTTTTGGAGCTACATATTTGTATATGATTTGTGAATCATTGAGATGCATTAACAGTTCCTTATTTCTGTTCGCTCAGTGTTTACAAGTTACTGATCGATCACAAGCTAGCTTACTAATGCGCTCCTGGCAGTTTTATTTGCGACGCAAGATCCGAAGTGGTAGTTTTTTGAATAAAAATGCCTACCTCTGAAGAAACTGACAAGCTGCTCTGAAGAAAATGCCATGCGAATCTGAAGAAACTGCCAGTGAAAACGTTCGCAAATGCCTTATCTCCCAGCTAAAGTTCATCAACTAATGCCCGCGGCTGCGACTCGTTGCATGCTGCTCCGCGTACTGGCTGCGAGCGATTTTGAGTGCCTACATGCAGCCGGCCGTAATTAAGGCAGCTAACTGATGCGAAAAAAGATGCGCTTTAATTGTTGCGGGTCTTTTAAATCCGTGGAATCATTATTGACAAGGAGGGAGATGATTCGAGTGCACTCGTTTGACCGTCATACCGGCGTACCACCCAGCACGGACGGGACGCACCACTGACGGGACGGGACGACACAGTCATAATTTCAGTTTTTCTAGTTTTCCATGGCAAGCTGGCGCGCTAAGCCATGCCTGCTTATGCATTGAATTTCGATGACCGCGATGACCGTCGCGTTTCCTGCGACACGCTAGTTCGCCTACCTTCCGCCTATAATTACTGTTTCCCGGGCTTCTCCGGTGGAACCATCACCCAACTCGCCCTGTCCTCATAAGCCCCCACTGGCCCGGCGTCGCTCGTCACTTATCCTAGCTCTCGCCATGTCCGCCATGCCCCGGCCCGTCCGCGATAGGCGACACCGGAGGCGGTCACCGCCGGAACTAGTGTTCGGTTTTTCACCGGAAGGCAGATGGAGGGAGGAGGCATTCTATCGGTCTTTAGATGGCAATGCGGAGATCGAGGACTTGTTGGAGCGTGACCGCCTGGCGGAGGAGCAGGATTTGTTGGAGCGCGACTGCTTGGCGGAGGAGTAGCGTATCGCGGATTTGCGCCGCCAGCGGGACATGGAGCAGCAGCGCACCGACGCTCTGAGTCGCGAGCAGAGCGCCCGCAACTGGGCCGACTACGTGGAGGCTGGCGCCCGGCAAATAGCCCTGGAGGTTGTCGGGCACACACGCGTTCGCGACGCTGATTTTTACTACCAGCTCGTCAAGTGGGTTTCCCGCTTAGAAGACGAAGCTTCGGTGGACCATGCCAGCATGGAAAGGGCCAACACGCGCGAGCAAAGCGCCCTATCGTACCTCTGTTAAGTCCGAGGTGAGGCGGAGGACGCCGGTGCCGGCGTTTAGCATGTACCGCAGATGGCGGCCAGCATCGTCTAGTTAGCTAAGAGTAAGTTAGTACTTGTATGCTACTAGAGTATTAGTGGGAGTAGATAGTTAACTTGGCTATGATGGTTGTCAACGTGGAAGTTCAGTACTCTATATGTGGATCAGACCTGTTACTTTGCTCTGAATGTTGAACTTTCCGTTTGAACGTATGGAATGGGATGTTATTTTTTTAAATGGGCTGTATTTGTCCTCCACGGGTTTAGAGGCTGACTTGTGGGCCTACCAAGTTGATGCGTACACAATCGGGAGATGATTGTACATGGAGAGGATGACAACAGGGACCCGCCAAGGTCATCGCAGTACGCAAGCAAGTGACTCCTTATTTCAAGCCAATAAAAAATGGCTCCTCCTAATGGATTTCTGACATTTGGGTCCCATGCCATTGTCAACGTAGTCAATAAACGAGAGAATTGCACAACGAGCGGCTGACACCAGGGACCCAACAGCTCAACCAGTTATTTTTGTTTTGGGTTAATTTGATAAATGCCACTCCAAATCTGGTGTTTTTGAGAAATGCCACTGCAATTTCCAAACTTTTAAAAATTCCATTTCATGCCATTTCCAGTGGCATTTTTTGAAGTCTGGAGTGGCGTTTTTCAAAGTTTGCAAACTGCAGTGGCGTTTTCCAAAGTTTGCAAACTGGCATTTTTCGAAGTTTGGAAATTGCAGTGGCATTTTTATGAATCACCATAATTGGAGTGGCACTTATCTAGTTTGTTTTTGAGACGGAAGCATTTTTATGAAGCTACTTGGCTGTGCGGGGCACTCTGGCCTGTCTAGACAATTTTCTCTTTTATGTTTACCACAGACCAGCCCAGTAGTTGTTTTTCTTTCTGAAGATGGCTAGCCCCGTTTTTTTTGTGATTTGCCAAGTAAGTCGCTTTATCGGGCCTGTTGGGCTGCAAATCTTTCAAGACGAGAGAGCTTCATTCGGCTGGCCGAGAAAATGGCCTATCAGTAATGAGAAATGGGCTGTACATTTTTAAAACACATCAAACCGACAAATAGTTTCAAATTTGTTTTTTTAATTTCGAGATTTTAAATTGCATTAATTTTTATGCGTGGACAATTTGTTGGATTAAAATCAGTTTGAATGTGACTCGCAATTTCGGGATTAAAAATAGTTCGGACCGCACCGAAATATGCAAAATTTCATATAAATTTTTAACCGTGGCCACAATATGGGTTGTAATGCTAACAAAAAGAATATGGGCTCCAAAAAAAACCTTAAGAATTAGCAAATGGGCTGTAAATTATTAGAAATAATGGCAGATGGGTTGTATGCTGTTTTCCATAGATTTGAGGCTTTCCTAAAAAAAGGTTGACGCACAAGCAGTGACTGTTGGATGTCCATCCAACAGCCGTCGTGCTTCTTCAATCTCTGCTCTTCCTGCTCTAGCCAGTCAAACAAGCACCGGTCGGACTGCCTGCTCCTCCTCCCCGCGGCCGACTGTGCTACCGCACAGGCCTCACCGCCCCACCGTACTCCCACCGCTGGCCTAGCCATCCCTCTACTCACCCACACCTACTGTTATTCTCCGGCGATGGCGGACGAACCAGTAAACCCTCGTACAGTCGTACTCCCCTCCGCATGGGAAACAACTGCCGAGTCTTCCCTACCTCCGTGTCGTTCCCTTCCTAGGCCTCACCGTCGTTCACCGCCCTAGTGCTCTCGGCGCTGCCTGGTCAACGTGGTCAACAACTGACATGCATCTGAAGTGGACTATACGTGGAGAGGCTGACAGCTGGGTCCACGGCCGCACGCAAGGAAATGCCTCCTTATTATGGGCAAAATAATGATTCCTCCACCTGACATCTGGGACTCACCGAAAGGGCCTTCATATTTCATGAAAAAAACGTTACCGCCGCTGACAGCTCGGACCCACCAGCTATATCTTCGCACGCAAGGAAGTGCCTCCTTATTACGCACAAAAAAAATGAATACCCCCTGCTAGCTGGGACCCAGTATAGTGGGAGGCTGACTTGTGGGCCTACTAAGTTAACGGGGACGGAGGACTTTGTCAACTTAGTCAATATGCACGATTGTAGCTCCAGTGATCGTACGATGTCCATCCAACGGCCGTAGTGCTTCTTCAACATCTGGTCTTCTTGCTCCAGCCGCCCAAACTAGCGTCGGTCGTGGCTCGTGGTCCTGCCTCCCGTGGCCGGATGCGATGCGGAGGAGGCCTCACCGCCCCCTACTAGTCCCACAACTGGCCAGGCCATCCCTCTACTCACCCACACCTCCTGTTATTCTGCGGCGACGGCAGCCTCACACCGTAGCGAACCAGTGAACCCTCATGCTCCTCTATGTGTGGGCATCCAGTGCCGCGTCTTCCCCGGCTCCGCTCGTCCCCTTCCTAGTCCTCGCCGTCGTCCACCGCCCTGGTGCTCTCAGCGCGGCGTGGTCCACGTGGTCAAGGAACGAACGTTCCCCCCGCTGTCAGCTCGGACCCACCAGAAGTGCCTCCTTATTACGCACAAAAAAATGAATACTCCCCCTACTAGTTGGGACCCACCTTGGTGAGTGGCTGACTCGTGGGCCTACTAAGTTGACGGGGCGGAGTGCTTTGTCAACTTAGTAAATATGAACGATTCTAGCTCCAGTCATCGTACGATGTCCATCCAACGACTGTAGTACTTCCTCAACCTCTGGTCTTCTTGCTCCAGCCGCCCAAAGCAGCGCCGGTCGTGCCGCATGCTCCTGCCTCCCGTGGCCTGCTGTGCTGCCGCGGAGGCCTAACCGCCCCTTCTATTCCCACCGCTGGCCAGGCCCTGCGGCGATGGCAGCCTCACACCGCAGCCGAACCAGTGAACCCTCGTACTCCTCTCCGCGCGGGCTTCCACTGCTGCGTCTTCCCCGGCTCCGCGTCGTCCCCTTCCTAGACCTCGGTGTCGTCCACCGCCCTGGTGCTCTCGGTGCGGCGTGGTCAACATGGTCAAGGAACGACTTCCATCGGAAGAGTACTGTATGTGGAGAGGCTGACAGCTGGGTCCACGGCCGTAGCAAGGAAGTGCCTCCTTATTACACGCAAAATAATTATTCCTCCACCTGACAGCGGAGACCCACCGGACGGGAGACCGTATTTCACGAAAAAAACATTTCCCCTGACTGCTGGGACCCACCAGCTACATCTTCGCACGCAAGGAAGTGCCTGACAGTCGGGACCCACTTGGTCGAAGCATACATAGCGTTGTCATTCTGGTCACGAACGTGTATGTACATACTGGTCAATGTAGAGGCGCACACGCGTCGTAGGAGAGGCACGCACGTAGCATGTACACGTACGTACAGGGGCCAGTGTGCAAGAAAGAAAATACGGCCACATACGTACATGCGGGCAGGGTCTCGAACGCCTACTCGCGCATACGTACAACCAGGGCTCGTGTACATGGCTGGGTTGGAACAGAGAAACTGCGTCGTCGTCGTGTTCATGGGGAGGCAACAGAATGTGTCGTGTTCATCGGGAGGCAACGGAACGCGTGGGAGCCAACCGGCTTGGACGGAACAGTCGATGGAAACGAGGCCTCGCGTACTGCAGAACGGAAGAAACGGCCTTGTGTTCGACTGACCATGTTCGAAATGGGATCCTGTTCATCGGGAGGGGTCTGGCGTACCACAAAACGGAGGAAACGGACCTCCTACGGTCGAAATGGGGGTCCTGTTGATCGGGAGGGGTGTGGCTTACCGCAAAACTGAGGAAACAAACTTGTGTTGGAGCGCTACGGTCAAAACGGGGGTCCTGTTCGTCGGGAGGGGTGTGGCGTACCGCAAAACGGGACTCCACGGGATACTGTTCATCTCCACCGTCGACCCCCTCCAGCCTCCATGGGCTATTGTTCATCCACCGTCGACCTCCTCCAGCCTCCACTTGAGACTGTTCATCCACGGGCTCCTGTTCATCTAGCCTCCACCGCGCGCTACTCCACCGGCTACTGTTCAACCAGCCCTCTCCATGGGCTCCTGTTCAACCACCCCTCCACGGAGTGGTCCTGTTGATCCAGCCCTCCACCGTCTACTATTCATCCAGCCCTCCACGGGGTGGTCCTGTTCATCCAGCCCTCCACGGGGTCCTGTTCATCCAGCCCCAACTGGCTCGATCGATCGGGGTCCTGTTCATCCAGAGGCAACACCACGGGGTCCTGTTCATCCACCCCCACCGAGAACTGTTCATCCACCCCTGGCAACGCTCACTTTTCATCCAGAGGCAACATCGATCGGCTTCAGTTAGCAGCAGTAGCGAAGGAATCGCTCAATCGGGTTCAGTTAACAGCCATCGATCAATCGCTCGGGTTCAGTAACGCGTAGCCTGCAGTGCAATCGCTCGGGTTCAGTTAGAGCCCAACACCTCGCTCGGGTTCAGTTAGAGCCCAACGCCTCGCACCCATGCGCGTGCGTGTATGAGAGAAATGTGCATCGCTCAGCCCCGACCACCCACCGTAACCGGGAACACCCCGATATTTCCCTCGCCCTCGCTTCTACCATAGTTTTTTCCATCTATGGACGGCCCAAAGAATGTCATGCAGCTGCATCTCCGGCCCGCCCAGGACGAAAAGCCCATTTTCTGCCATGACTTTTTGTCATAGAAGTAGGACCCCACCACATAATATGATGATACCAGGTTTTGTCACAATTATCGTCATAGAAGTGTCATAAGTATGACAGGAAAAAAATTCGTTCTGCCCAAAATGTCACGGATGTGTCTCTTTTTTGTAGTGTCCCGAATTGGAAGGTAGTTCATCACAGAAATTAGTTCCAGTGATTCCTACACAAATTAGTGAGGAAGCTAATGATGATGATCATGAAACTTCAGATCAAGTTACTACCGAACCTCGTAGGTCAACCAGAGTACGATCTGCACGAGAGTGGTACAGTAATCCTGTTCTAGAAGTCATGTTACTAGACCATGACGAACCTACGAACTATGAGGAAGTGATGATGAGCCCAGATTCCGTGAAATGGCTTGAGGCCATGAAATCTGAGATGGGATCCAAGTATGAGAACGAAGTGTGGACTTTGGTTGACTTGCCCGATGATCGGCAAGCCATAGAAAATAAATGGATCTTCAAGAAGAAGACCAACGCTGATGGTAATGTTACTGCCAACAAAGCTCGACTTGTTGCGAAAGGTTTTCGACAAGTTCAAGGAGTTGACTACTGTCGGTGTTAAAACCGGTGGATCTCGGGTAGGGGGTCCCGAACTGCGCGTCTAAGGCGGATGGTAACAGGAGGCGGGGGACACAATGTTTACCCAGGTCCGGGCCCTCTCGATGGAGGTAATACCCTACTTCCTTCTTGATTGATCTTGATGATATGAGTATTACAAGAGTTGATCTACCACGAGATCGTAGAGGCTAAACCCTAGAAGCTAGCCTATGGTACGATTGTTGATGTCCTATGGACTAAACCCTCCGGCTTATATAGACACCGGAGGGGGCTAGGGTTGCACAGAGTCTGTTACAAGGGAGGAGATCTACATATCCGTATTGCCAAGCTTGCCTTCCACGCCAAGGAGAGTCCCATCCGGACACGGGACGAAGTCTTAAATCTTGTATCTTCATAGTCCAACAGTTCGGCCAAAGGATATAGTCCGGCTGTCCGAGGACCCCCTAATCCAGGACTCCCTCAGTAGCCCCTGAACCAGGCTCCAATGACGATGAGTCTGGCGCACAGATTTGTCTTCGGCATTGCAAGGCGGATTCTTCCTCCAAATACTCCATATAAGATCTTGAACACAAGGATAGTGTCCGGCTCTGCAAAACTAGTTCCACATACCACCGTAGAGAGAATAATATTTCCACAAATCTAATCTGCTGATATGTTTGGCAGCATGACATCATACCACGGCCTGGTCATTATTCGATCCGTTTTTCTCAACCAGCCACTGCACATCTCACGAGGCGGTTTCCTTGGCACCTCTTGTCGAAGCAGAGACCGCGTCCCCTTATCGTGAGATTCTCATCAATACGGGTGTGGGTAACCCAACCGTGCCATCAATTACGGCGCTTGGGGAATAAGAGGTTTTACCAGGCAAGTGGGGAGGCGCAGAATCCCTGCTGCCTTTGTAAGGGAATAAGGACTCCCTTTCGCACCCACGCCTTCTACTTCCCGATTTATTCCCTTCCACTCAAGCTCCAGCGCCCAAGCATTCATCTTCTCTGCCCACAAAAGGTCTTCCGAAGATGTCCGGATCCGGAGCAGGAGGCAAATGGATGGCCTCTACCGTCCGATAGAAGGATATCAAAAAGCTTCGGGAGGCCGGGTACCTAGCCAAGAAAATCAGCCACCGTCTTCCGACGGCGGGACAGATCGTCCCTACTCCGGAGCCCCACGAGAGGGTTGTATTCCTCCCTCACTTTGTCCGTGGGCTAGGGTTTCCCCTCCACCCGTTCATTCGCGACATCATGTATTATTACGGGATCGATCTTTATGATTTGTCCCCTAATTCCTTCCTCAACATCTCGACATTCATTGTCGTGTGCGAGGCTTTTCTCTGCATTTCGCCGCACTTCGGTTTATGGCTGAAGATTTTTAATGTGAAGCCCAAGGTGGTGGGCGGCGAGCACGCCGAGTGTGAGGGCGCCATGGTGAGCAAGATGCCCAACGTCACATGGCCAACGGGAACCTTTAATGATTCTGTCAAGGAGTGGCAACAACAGTGGTTTTATATCACTGAGCCGCGTGACACGGAATGGGCCGCCTCTCCCGAGTTCCGATCCGGTGCCCCCCTACGGCTTACATCCTCGGTTAAGAAAGGCCTAGACCGGTCCTCGTCCGACGAACTGTCGGTGTTCTAGACGCGCGTGGAGGATATGGGAGATAAGAACATTGAACTTGTCAATGTGGTCCAGGTGATGTTAGTTCGCCGGATTTTGCATTGTCAGCACCGGACTTGCAATTTATGGGAATGTGATCCGGCCAGGCACCAGACCTTGCGAGAGCTTTTCGGCTCCTCGCACAAGGACATTTGGAAGGTGCTTTTCAAGTCCAGCAAATCATGGTCGGACTCCGCCGAGGACCGCGGGTACCAACTGTCCAGCCCTGCAAGTACGGTAAGTCATCAAAACTTTTTATCCGCGTAACCCAAGGGAAGCGCTTAACGCGTTTTATACAATTCTCCCAGGGCTGGATGAAGAAGGCGGAGAGGATCCATTGTCCGGCCCCGCTGCCCGAAGAACCGGACATCCCACTTCTGACAAAGATGCTGGTACCGGCGCCTTACAAGGTGCCAAAAAAGACGGCCAAGAAGGAGGCCAAAAGGACTCGGGGCAGCCTTCGTCGCCGTGACACTTCAGACACAATATCTGAAGGCTCCAATGCCCATCCCGCCTCCAAAGAGGACGAGGAGGAGGAGGAAGGTGAATCCCCTGTGTGGGGAAGAAAGAAAAGGATGACTTCCGCACACTTGGAGGCCGAGCTTCCGAAAAAGGGAAAGGCTCCTCTTCCAGAGGAGTCCACTTCCGCCGCCGACAGCGGCCCGACATGGGATCCCAGGGCCTAGCCCCTGGTGAACTCGTAAGTATATAAAATCCGGGTACGTAGTGTATCATACCTAACCCTGATGGCAGGGGACAAGGGCATTAAATGCCCATATGCGTCGCCCAAACAGTGCAGAAAAGGGACCGTCAGGGACACCACCGTTCGCCACGATGGCAATCTTGTCAGCGCCGCTTGCCACCGCGTACCGCTGGTTGCACAGCCTCCCGCCACGTACGCCTGGAAGGGTCTCAGAGCGACACGTTCGTGGATCTGCTGGAGCATGGGTACGGAGTGGTAGCTTGTTGCGGCAAACGCCTTGCCGCGGTCAATGTCTTGTCGCGTCCGGAGGCTTGCCGCTCATCGGGCCTCGTCGGGACGCGTGGCGCGTCGCGGCGAGTTCCTTGAGATGCCTTGGTTGGCCTTCCCGGCAAGCTCCTCTTGCCGGGGTCTTGTGCCTTGAGTGGACTTCCCGGCAAGCTCCTCTTGCCGGGGCCTTGTCTCCTTGGTTTGAATACTTTGTTCTTGAATGGCTCCAAAGGAACCACAGAGGACCTTGGCGGTCACCCGGCAAGCCTTGACGCGGGGTGCTGCGACTGCCCGTGCACAAGTTCGGGATACTAGCGTACCCCTACTCTAGTACACCGACAGGAGCCCCCGGGCCTGGGCCATACACGGTGCCGAGCGCTGTTGGGCCAGGCCCAAAACAGGGCACGGGCACGCGCGGCCTGGATCACGCCGTATCTTTCTCCGTATCCACCGCGCCCTCCCCGAACGGCACGCGTTGATTGCGGCATCGTGGGAGAGATCGTGGGTGGTTTCTTTATACGGAAAGGCGGAACGTCTGCCCCCTCCCTCCTTATAAGCAGGGGAAACAGGGGCAGTTCGCCCATCCGCCCGTTGCTATTCCATCCTCGAAAATCTCCACCACTCCCCTTCTTCCCAAAGCCGAAAGAGAGCAGCGCTCCGCCCCCCATCGCCACCAGCACCACCAACGCCGTCGACCTCCCTCACTACTTCCGCTATGGCTCCGAAAGCCGATAAGGGGAAGGTCGTGAAGTCGGCCGAGGCGCAGCGGATCGCGGCGCTGCGGAAGGAGCGGGCAATCTCCCCCCCCAAGCTTGCCACGAGGGACCTGAGGAAGTACTACTACCTCTTCTGGTCGACGGAGACGCGGGCGCACCCGCGCACGAAGGTACTTCCAGCCGTCGCTTGGAAAATGGCTCCAACTGGATATCCCTTTTTTGCCTTGTTCTTCTACTGCGGGCTCTGCCCGCCTTTCTCTGAATTCTTCTGTGATATCATGAACACCTACGGGCTCCGCCTCCTTGACTTCACCCCCAATGCTGTCCTGACCATGGTAGTTTTCGCACATCTCTGCGAAAACTTTGTCGGAGTCCATCCAAATGTAGCCCTTTTTCGCCACTTCTTTATGCCCCGAGTTGAGAAGGGAGAGCCTTTATCCGGCGGAATCGCCTGGATCTCAAAAGCCGGCAAGAAGGAAGCTTATCTGGAGGGAGAGTTCCGCAGCAAGTGGGAGGAATGGAGAGCAGACTGGTGCTGGATTGTCGAGGAGGACCCGCAGCCGTTTACCGCCCGGCGCCAAACTCCAGTAGTGCGCGGCAGCGATTGGAGCAACGCGGCCCCGGAAGACGACAGGCTGAAGATTGCCGTCGCCCGGATCCAACGCCTCAGGCTTGCCGGGTTCACTGTAGGCGCTGTTGGCGCAGATTTCCTTCGCCGCCGCATCGCCCCCCTGCAGGAGAGGAGGAGACCCGCCTGGGAGTTCAAGAATGCGGCGGATATCATGAGGCTGCGTCCGGGCCTCAACTTCAACTTCACTGTTCTAGAGCTCAACGCGATGCTCCAGGAGCTGTTCAAGTACGACCCTCAGCATCCCGAAGTGTTCAGGTTGCCGAGGGGCGTTGTTCCGCTGTGCAACAACTCCGCGCTCGACCGCATCCGTGCAATGATGCCGCTGTGCGACTCGCACGGAATCGACCCAGCTTGGCTAGAGCCTGCAGACAACGTCGTGCAGGCGTTCTTCGATGGCTTGGTAGAAGTCCTGATCTGCTCCGACGAGCAGAAAGGCCTCACCCGGGACACCACCGACGAGGAGATCAAGCGCATCGCCACTAGGCTAGAAGAGGCGGCGGCAGCCGCAGCCGCGGGCGAGTTTGGGTTCACCGTGGAGGAAGTAGAGTCAGCGGAGGCAGCAAGCCTTGCCGAGCGAGAGGGGCTTGTCGGCGAGGAAGAGCCTGCCGGACATGACGTCGGGCCGGGCGAGCCCGCCGAGGATACGAGCGGCTCGTTGCAAATCGACTCCTCTTCCTCCTCATCTTCGGGAAGCTTCCCGCAAGCAGAGCCCCCGGCTCCACCAAGAAGGCGTCTCCGCAAGGCCAGGGACGCAGCGGAGCGGCAGACGAGTCGACAGCCACCGCGCCACGTGACATGCTCCACCGCGGCAAGTTCTATTGCCGCGGAAGCACCTCACGTTGCTGCGGCAACTGGAGCGGGGTCTTCCCAGACCGCCGCTTCTGCTCCTGCCGCTTCTCATGCCGCGGCGGCAGCTGGAGCGGGGTCGTCTCAGACCGCCGTCACTGCTCCCGCCAAGCGGCCAAGGGAACCTACTCCTCCGCCTCCTCGCGCCGGAGGTGAGCCAGGCTTTGACTTCTCCGCGCTCAGCTCCGACGAGGAAGAAGAAGAGTAAGATTCTTGTTGTACTTGTATTTCTTCAATTCTTGCTGTTTTATCTTGTATCTCATTTGCTTTACTCTGAACTTATTCCTTTTTAGGACTCTAGCCCAGAGGGCGGCAAAGAGAGCCAAGGTCCCGTTGATTATCATCGAGGACGAACCCACCGCGACAGCAGGGGGTGCGTCCGAGACAACCTTGCCGGACCCGGAAACCGTTCTTCAGAGCAGCCCCCAGCGTAAGTATATGGTTTGCTTCCCGCTGTTAGGCGCACATGGATACTCTTTGTTTGCTGATATCTGACTGCTGGTTTGTGTAGGAGCAGAGCAGCCCCACCAGGAGCATCCGGAGACCGTCCCTGACATGCCATCTGCTTCATCTACAACGCCAAGGGAGAGTTCTCCGGCAAGGGAGAATCCTCCGACAAGGGAGAGTTCTCCGGCAAGGGAGAAGTCTCCGGCAAGGGACAGCACCAGCGGCCCCCCGGCGGCGGAGACCACAACTGCAGAGCCCGGTACAGGTAAACCTCTTGCTTCGAAACTTCCCTTGGGTTCTTCTTCGTTTGATCTTCTTTTTGGATATTTGCTTGACTTTTCTTCCTTTTCCGGCCGTCAGACCCATCTGCTGCGGAGCCGATGGAGACCGAGGTTGTTGTCGACGATGCCGCTGCCACCAAAGAAGCGGCCGGCGCTGATGATCCCGCCGGCGAAGAGGCCGCCAAGGCTGCCGCCGCAGCAGCTGGCGAGGAGTCTGGCGATCGCACTGACGGCCCTGAGGCCGCAGGAGCGCCAGGCGCTACGCCGACCGCCGACCCTTCCGCCGCTGCCACGGCGCCAGGCTCCGAAGAGCCCCAGCCAGGGGTCTACTTGAAGGCCGGCGATGGAGTCTTCATCAACCTCCCCTGGGCGTCAAGGTCCAGGGCGCCGGTCGAAGGGGAATGCTTCGACGTAGAGGTGCTTGCCTCCGCTGGGCTGACGCTGGTTGACGCGCCAAGCAGCAGCAGCGGCGAGCCTGAGGAGGAGCGGCTCCCGCAGAAGCTGTTGTCGCTCTACCGCGCCCGGCAAGCCAAGCTGGAATCCCGCGAAGCGCTTGCCGCGAAGGCGGGAGCAGACATTTAGAAGCGCACGGAAGAGCTCCGAGGTATCAACTAGGCAGCTCTCCGGTCCCTGGTGGAGGAGCGGGAGCAGCTCGCCGAGGAGCAGAAGGCCTTCCTCCTTGAGAAGGCCGACGTCGAAGAGCAGCAACGGCTTGCCGCTGAGAAGCTGTCTGCGCAGGAGGGCGAGCTGGTGCAGCGGAAGGTCAACCTTGATAGCCACGAGAAGGAGCTTGCCGCGCGCGAGCGAACACTCGGCGGAGCTATCAAGCAAGCAGAGGACACTGCTGCAGCTGCCGAGGCTGCCAAGAAGGAGCTGGAGACGAAGGTGGCGCAGCTGGAGGCCGATCTCAAGGCGAGCAGCGAGGAGCTTGCCGCGCTCAAGCGTGAGCGGGAGAAGGACGCCTACAGCCACTCAGAGCTGCAGGCCCGCCTCGCCGAGAAGGACAAGGAGCTCAGTGCCGCCAAGGAATCCAACGCAGATCTTGAGTTAAAGCTAACCACTTTGACCAAGACGCTGGACGGCGCCAGGGAGCGGGAGGTGGCCTTGAAGGAGGAGATCAAGGCCGACAAGGCGCTGCTGGAGAGTGTTGCTGTCACCCAGAACACTTTTAGGGGGACCGTGGAGCACTGGACGGAGGGTCTTGTGAATGCTGCCGCAGACATCGACAGGGAGCTGGCGCAGCTGGGATGGAGGATCTCGGGTATCCCTCCGATGAGAACCTCCAATCCAGCGCCAAGCTCACCTTGTTCTTCAAAGGCGTGGCGACGGCCCTCCAGCGACTCCGGGAGAGGATCCCAAAGCAGCTGGCCGACGAGTCGCGCAAGATCTGCGCGGGAGCTCTTCAAAAGGTGTTGGTGAAGGTGGCCTTCCGCACCCCGGGCCTCAACCTCACCAACGTCCTCAAGACCCTGCCATCGGAAGCTGATCTGGAGGCGCGCAAGGCCCTTGTCGCACCCATTGTGGACAAGGTGAGCGGGATCAAGAGGGTTGAGGGCGATCGTGTAGACTAGGCCGCCCGTTTTCTTCTTTTCTTGTCGCTGCTGGTCATGTTATGAAAACAATCTATTAGAGCTGTGACAAGCTATCTTGTAATATAACTCTATTTTGGGTAGTGATTGCAATGTTATTTCCTTTACTTGATTCCTTCCTTTGTATGTTTTTTCCCTACGCTTTTAGGGAACTTGCCGGCGTAGGCACCTTAGCCGCGAGCGCTGAGTGCGGGACGTCAGCAGCTTGCTGGCGGTGCTGTTACCGACAAGAAACCTTGTCGCAACTAGTCGCAGCTCACTTAAGTTTGCTGAGCGGACTCGAAACAAAGTAAGGGCGCGACTCTAGTCGCATCATACTTAAGTTGTTGAGCGGACTCGAAACAAAGTAAGGGCGCGACTAGCCACGAGCTGGTTCCTCCGTGCACAGGTTTTCCATACAAAGCATGGTCGTTCGAGGAAGATAACTTAAAAATTTTAAAAATCTGATTGCTCAAACTTCGGCAACTTAGCTTTTCTGTTGTTTGCTTCCCGGCAAGGCGAAACTTTCTTGAACGACGCCTGGTCCATACCATTATCTTCTCCTTCCCCCCGGCAAACTTGTGGGCGAGGGAACCTTCCTTTCCTTGAGAAAAAAGAAAGAAGAGAAAATAAAGATATGGAGCCTTATGGCTCGTTATTGCTTACAGGGGGTTGGCGCTGCACAAAGTGTCAGATAACTCATGCAAAAAATAAAAAGCATGAAATTGACAAGATGTGCGAAGCACATGAGCTTTATTTATGCACAGGGTCTGCGCCTGGATTTGTACAAAGGATTACATGCAACAGCGGCAAGACTTGTACAAAAGGTGGTTGTCGGAACAGGGTCCGGCAACCGCGCCTTACGAGTAAAACTTACGAAGATGCTCAATGTTCCAGGAGTTGCTCACCGGAATGCCATCTTCGGTCTCAAGGCGGACAGCGCCAGGCTAGTGACTCGTTTCACCCGGTAAGGGCCTTCCCACTTCGGCGTCAACTTGTTGGAATTCTTGGCGGACTGAACGCGTAGAAGAACAAGGTTGCCTTCCTCGAGACTTCTGGCGTTAACTTTGCAGCTATGGTAGCGGCGCAAAGCTTGATGGTAGTGAGCAGCTCGTACAGCAGCCTGAAGACGGTCTTCCTCAAGGAGCAGCGCGTCATCTTGTCGCAGCTGCTCTTGCTCAAGCTCATCATAAGCGAGCACTCGAGGTGACCCGTATATGAGTTCCGTGGGGAGAACTGCCTCTGCTCCATAGACTAGAGCGAAAGGTGTCTGGCCAGTGGCTCGATTTGGCGTCGTCCTGATCGACCAAAGAACCACCGGCAGCTCCTCAATCCAGTTTCTTCCGCACTCGTGCAACCTGTCGAAAGTCCTGGTCTTGAGCCCATGCAGCACTTCAGCATTTGCCCTCTCCCGCTTGACCGTTGCTTCTGGGGTGAGCAACAGAAGCGAAGCAGACCTTGGCACCAAGATCTTGGACGTACTGCATGAAGGTGCGGCTTGTGAATTGCGTATCGTTGTCGGTGATGATCCTGTTAGGGATCCCGAAGCGGCAAACAATCGACTTGAAGAACTTGACTGCTGACTGTGCTGTCACCTTCCTCACTGCTTCCACTTCCGGCCACTTTGTGAACTTGTCGATTGCAACATACAAGTACTCAAAGCCCCCGACTGCTCAGGGGAAGGGGCCGAGGATGTCGAGCCCCCAGACCGAAAATGGCCAGGATAAAGGGATCGTCTGGAGAGCTTGAGCTGGCTTGTGTATCTGCTTGGAATGGAACTGGCATGCTTCACACTTGGTTACTTGTGCAGTTGCATCCTGGAGGGCTGTCAGCCAAAAGAAACCTTGCTGGAATGCTTTGTCGGCAAGCGCTCTTGCGCCAATGTGGTGACCACATATGCCTCCATGTATCTCTGCCAACAGCTTTTGTCCGTCTTCCTGGTGAATACACTTCAATTTCACACCGTTGAGTCTTCTTTTATACAGTGTGTTGTCGACAAACTGGTACATACTTGACTGCCGGGCTACTCTTTCCGCTTCTTCTTGCTCTTCGGGAAGTTCTCCTGTCTGAAGGAAACGGACAATCTGCTGTGCCCATGCTGGAGCTTGCGGCTCGACAACAAGGACTAAAGGCACATCTGCTGCTACGGGAACATCCGCTTCTACGGCGAGAACCTGCGGCTCAGCCGGAGCTTGACGTTCCCCGACAAGCTTGCCGGAGCAAAACTTGTCGGGAGCGTCTGCTTCAACGGAACAAACCCTGGGGCAGGCCGGAGCAGACTGCTCCCCAGCACTCTTGGTGTTGATCTTGGGGACCTTCTTGGCGGCGGCTTCGGGAAGCTCTGCCGGAAAATAGTCACCAGAAATGAACTTTCTCTTCTTGCTCTGTCCAGTTGATGGTGTTGCAGACGGCTGAGTCAGCTTGAGCACAAAGATTCCTGGTTCCACAGGTAACTTAAGTGCCGCGCACTTTGACAGGCCATCGGCGATGTCGTTCTAAGCTCTTGGAACATGTTCCATCTGTAAGCCGTCAAAGTGCTCTTCTAGCTTTCTCACTTCATCAACGTAGGCTTGCATCAACGGACTCTGATAACTCTTATTCACTTGGCGGACGACAAGCTGCGAGTCACCCCTGACAATGAGCTTCTTGATCCCAAGGTCTGCCACGATCCTGAGACCGGCAAGCAAACCTTCATACTCTGCAGTATTTTTTGTTGCTTGCTCCTTGGGAAAGTGCATCTGGACTATGTACTTGAGGTGCTCTCCGATGGGTGCGACAAGCAGCACGCCAGCACCGGCGCCTTACAGCGAGAAGGCACCATCAAAGTACATCAGCCACTCTTTGCTTGCTTCCTTGACGGGGATGCTTGTTTCTGGAATTTCTTCATCTGGTGTTGGCGTCCACTCTGGTATGAATTCTGCCAATGCTCTGCTTTGGATAGTCGAAGTGCTCTCAAACTTGAGGCCAAAGCTTGACAGTTCTAGTGCCCACTCAACAATCCTGCCTGTCGCTTCTGGATTCTGTAGTATCCTCTTCAGCGGAAAACGAGTGACAACTGTGATCTCATGTGCTTGGAAGTAATGGCGCAGCTTTCTTGAGGCCATGAGAAGGCCGAAAAGCAATTTCTGCACACCAGAGTACCTTGACCTAGCCCCCTGCAGAAGGAAACTGACAAAGTAAACCGGGCGCTGCACCATTCTCTTCTGTATCTCCTCACGCGCATGCGCAGATCCATCCTTGTCGGGACCAGAGCTTGTCGGGGAATCCCCCTGCTTGTCGCTGGATGCGCCTGCCATGGTTGCTGGCTCATCATCTGCCTCCCTCTCCGCTACTAACGCAGCACTAACCACTTGATTGGTTGCCGCCAGGTACAGCAGCAACTTCTCTTGCGGCTTAGGTGCGACAAGTATTGGAGTGGAGGACAGGTATCTCTTCAAGTCTTGTAGCGCAGCCTCCGCTTCCAGACTCCATTTCATTGGACCTGCCTTTTTCAATATTTTGAAAAATGGCAGGGCGCGCTCAGCAGACTTAGAGATAAACCCGCTGAGAGCTGCCACGCAACCAGCAAGTCTTCGTACATCCTTGACGCGCTTTGGTGCTTCAATCTGCTCAATGGCCTTGATCTTGTCGGGATTGGCTTCAATTCCCCGCTGAGACACGAAGAACCCGAGAAGCTTGCCGGAAGGGACTCCAAACACACACTTCTCGGGGTTGAGCTTGAGGCTGATCTTGCGCAGATTTGCAAAAGTCTCGTCTAAATATTGAATCAGAGTTGCCTTGTCCTTGCTCTTGACCACTATGTCATCCATGTAGGCTTCCACATTTCTGTGTATTTGTGGCTCAAAAGCGGCATGGACTACCCTTGCGAATGTT
The DNA here is from genome assembly GCA_032464435.1 of Aegilops umbellulata. NCBI lineage: Eukaryota > Viridiplantae > Streptophyta > Magnoliopsida > Poales > Poaceae > Aegilops > Aegilops umbellulata. The sequence continues at coordinate 295,321,404 of CP136057.1, forward strand.
GAACCAGCATTCTTTAAACCGAAAGGCATCCGTATTAAACAGTACGTGCCACATGGAGTGATGAATGCGGTCTTCTCCTCATCCTCTTCTGCCATGAAGATCTGATGGTATCCCAAGTATGCGTCAAGAAATGAAAGCAAGTCACATCCGGCCGTGGAGTCAACAATCTGGTCAATGCGCGGCAAGGGAAATGGGTCTTTGGGACAGGCTTTGTTAACATCGGTAAAGTCGATACAAAGCCTCCATTTCCCGTTTGCCTTGCGCACGACTACAGGATTGGCCAACCATGTAGGATGGAGCACTCCTCTTACAAGGCCTGCTGCTTCCAACTTCTTGATCTCTTCTGCGATGAATTCTTGGCGCTCCACTGCTTGCTTCCTGACTTTCTGCTTGACGGGCCGCGCATGAGGATAGACGGCACGGTGGTGCTCAATTACTTTCCTGGGAACACCGGGGATGTCAGACGGTTGCCACACAAACACATCGACGTTTGCCCGCAGGAAAGCAATGAGCGCGCTCTCCTATTTAGGGTCGAGAGTGTTGGGGAACGTAGTAATTTCAAAAAAATTCCTACGCACACGCAAGATCATGGTGATGCACAGCAACGAGAGGGGAGAGTGTTGTCTACGTACCCTCGTAGACCGAAGCGGATGCGTTGACACAACGTAGAGGAAGTAGTCGTACGTCCACCTCACGATCCGACCGATCCCAGCACTGTTACTCCGGCGCCTCCGAGTTCTTGACACACGTACAGCACGATGACGTTCTCCGGGCTCCGATCCAGCAAAGCTCTCGGGGAAGAGTTTCATCAGCACGACGGCGTGGTGACGATCTTGATGTGTTATCGACGCAGGGCTTCGCCTAAGCACTGCGACAATATGACCGAGGTGGAATATGGTGGAGGGGGCACCGCACACGGCTAAGGAACGATCTCAAGGATCAACTTGTGTGTCTATGGGGTGCCCCTGCCCCCGTATATAAAGGAGCAAGGGAGGGAGGAGGCCGGCCCTAGGTTTGGCGCGCCAAGGGGAGTCCTACTCCCACCGGGAGTAGGATTCCCCTTTTCCTAGTCCAACTAGGAATCCTTCCATGTAGGGGAAGTATGAGAGAAGGAAAGGGAAGAGAGAAGGAGAAGGAAGGAAGGGGGCGCCCCCGTTCCCTAGTCCAATTCGGACTAGAGCAAGGGGAGGGGCGCGGCCACCTTTTGGCCCTTTCTCTCCTTTTCCCGTATGGCCCAATGAGGCCCATTACGAATTCCCGTAACTCTCCGGTACTTCCGAAAATACCCGAATCACTCAGAACCTTTCCCGAAGTCCGAATATAGTCGTCCAATATATCGATCTTTACGTCTCGACCATTTTGAGACTCCTCGTCATGTCCCCGATCCCATCTGGGACTCCGAACTCCTTCGGTACATCAAAACTCATAATAACTGTCATTGTAACCTTAAGCGTGCGGACCCTACGGTTCGAGAACAATGTAGACATGACCGAGACACGTCTCTGGTCAATAACCAATAGCGGGACCTGGATGCCCATATTGGCTCCTACATATTCTACGAAGATCTTTATCGGTCAGACCGCATAACAATATACGTCGTTCCCTTTGTCATCGGTATGTTACTTGCCCGAGATTCGATCGTCGGTATCCAATACCTAGTTCAATCTCATTACCGGCAAGTCTCTTTACTCGTTCCGTAATACATCATCTCGCAACTAACTCATTGGTTGCAATGCTTGCAAGGCTTATGTGATGTGCATTACCGAGAAGGCCCTGAGATACCTCTCCGACATTCGGAGTGACAAATCCTAATCTCGAAATACGCCAACCCAACAAATACTTTCGGAGACACCTGTAGAGCATCTTTATAATCACCCAGTTACGTTGTGACGTTTGGTAGCACACAAAGTGTTCCTACGGTAAACGGGAGTTGCATAATCTCATAGTCAAAGGAACATGTATAAGTCATGGATAAAAGCAATAGCAACATACTAAACGATCGGGTGCTAAGCTAATGGAATGGGTCATGTCAATCAGATCATTCAACTAATGATGTGATCCCGTTGATCAAATAACAACTCTTTGTTCATGGTTAGGAAACATAACCATCTTTGATTAACGAGCTAGTCAAGTAGAGGCATACTAGTGACACTCTGTTTGTCTATGTATTCACACATGTATTATGTTTCCGGTTAATACAATTCTAGCATGAATAATAAACATTTATCATGATATGTAAGGAAATAAATAATAACTTTATTATTGCCTCTAGGGCATATTTCCTTCAGTCTCCCACTTGCACTAGAGTCAATAATCTAGTTCACATCGCCATGTGATTTACCAGCAATAGTTCACATCACCATGTGATTAACACCCATAGTTCACGTCGATATGTGACCAACACCCAAAGGGTTTACTAGAGTCAGTAATCTAGTTCACGTCGCTATGTGATTAACACCCAAAGAGTACTAAGGTGTGATCATGTTTTGCTTGTGAGATAATTTTAGTCAACGGGTCTGTCACATACAGATCCGTAAGTATTTTGCGAATTCTATGTCTACAATACTCCGCACAGAGCTACTCTAGCTAATTGCTCCCACTTTCAATATGTATCTAGATCGAGACTTAGAGTCATCCAGATCAGTGTCAAAACTTGCATCGACGTAACCCTTTACGGCGAACCTTTCTGTCACGTCCATAATCGAGAAACATATCCTTATTCCACTAAGGATAATTTTTGATCGCTGTCTAGTGATCTACTCCTAGATCACCATTGTACTCCCTTGCTTAACTCAGTGTAGGGTATACAATGGATCTAGTACACAACATTGCATACATGATAGAGCCTATGGCTGAAGCATAGGGAACATCTTTCATTTTCTCTCTATCTTCTGCAGTGGTCGGGCATTGAGTCTTACTCAACTTCACACCTTGTAACACAGGCAAGAACCCTTTCTTTGCTTGATCCATTTTGAACTTCTTCAAAACTTTGTCAAGGTATGTGCTTTGTGAAAGTCCAATTAAGCGTCTTGATCTATCTCTATAGATCTTGATGCCCAATATGTAAGCAGCTTCACCGAGGTTTTTCTTTGAAAAACTCCTTTCAAACACTCCTTTATGCTTTGCAGAATAATTCTACATTATTTCCGATCAACAATATGTCATACACATATACTTATCCAAAATGTTGTAGTGCTCCCACTCACTTTCTTGTAAATACAGGCTTCACCGCAAGTTTGTATAAAACTATATGCCTTGATCAACTTATCAAAGCGTATATTCCAACTCTGAGATGCTTGCACCAGTCCATAGATGGATCGCTGGAGCTTGCATATTTTATTAGCACCTTTAGGATTGACAAAACCTTCTGGTTGCATCATATACAACTCTTCTTTAATAAATCCATTAATGAATGCAGTTTTGTTTATCCATTTGCCAGATTTCATAAATGCGGCAATTGCTAACATGATTCAGACAGACTTAAGCGTAGATACGAGTGAGAAACTCTTATCGTAGTCAACAACTTGAACTTGTCGAAAACCTTTTGCGACAATTCTAGCTTTGTAGATAGTAATAATACTATCAGCGTCCATCTTCCTCTTGAAGATCCATTTATTCTCAATTGCTTGCCGATCATCGGGCAAGTCAACCAAAGTCCATACTTTGTTCTCGTACATGGATCCCATCTCAGATTTCATGGCCTCAAACCATTTCGCGGAATCTGGGCTCATCATCGCTTCCTCATAGTTCGTAGGTTCGTCATGGTTAAGTAACATGACTTCTAGAACAGGATTACCGTACCACTCTGGTGCGGATCTCACTCTGGTTTACCTACGAGATTCGGTAGTAACTTGATCTGAAGTTACATGATCATCATCATTAGCTTCCTCACTAATTGGTGTAGTACTCACAAGAACAGATTTCTGTGATGAACTCCTTTCCAATAAGGGAGAAGGTACAATTACCTTATCAAGTTTTCTACTTTCCTCCCACTCACTTCTTTCGAGAGAAACTCCTTTTCTATAAAGGATCCATTCTTAGCAACGAATGTCTTGCCTTTGGATCTGTGATAGAAGGTGTACCCAACTGACTCTTTGGGTATCCTATGAAGGCATATTTCTCCGATTTGGGTTTGAGCTTATCATGTTGAAACTTTTTCACATAAGCATCGCAACCCCAAACTTTAAGAAACGACAACTTTGGTTTCTTGCCAAACCATAGTTCAGATTGTGTCGTCTCAACGGACTTAGATGGTGCCCTTTTTAACGTGAATGCAGCTGTCTTTAATGCATAACCCCAAAAACGATAGTGGTAGATCGGTAAGAGACATCATAGATTGTACTATATCCAATAAAGTACGGTTATGACGTTCGGACGCACCATTATGCTGTGGTGTTCCAGGTTGCGTGAGTAGTGAAACTATTTCACATTGTTTTAACTGAAGACCAAACTCGTAACTCAAATATTCGTCTCCGCGATCAGATCGTAGAAACTTTATTTTCTTGTCATGATGATTTTCCACTTCACTCTGAAATTCTTTGAACTTTTCAAATATTTCAGACTTATGTTTCATCAAGTAGATATACCCATATCTGCTCAAAACATTTGTGAAGGTCAGAAAATAATGATACTTGTCGCGAGCCTTAATCTTCATCGGACCACATAGATCGGTATGTATGATTTCCAACAAGTCATTTGCTCGCTCCATTGTTCCGGAGAACGGAGTCTCAGTCATCTTGCCCATGAGGCATGGTTCGCAAGCATCAAGTGATTCATAATCAAGTGATTCCAAAATTCCATCAGCATGGAGTTTCTTCATGCGCTTTACACCAATATGACCTAAACGGCAGTGCCACAGATAAGTTGCACTATCATTGTTAACTTTGCATCTTTTTGGCTTCAATATTATGAATATGTGTATCACTACGATCGAGATCCAACAAACCATTTTGTTGGTGTGTATGACCATAGAAGGTTTTATTCATGTAAACAGAACAACAATTTATTCTCTTACTTAAATGAATAACCGTATTGCAATAAACATGATCAAATCATATTCATGCTCAACACCAAATAACACTTATTTAGGTTCCACACTAATCCCGAAAGTATAGGGAGTGTGCGATGATGATCCTATCAATCTTGGAACCACTTCCAACACACATCGTCACTTCACCCTTAACTAGTCTCTGTTTATTCTGCAACTCCCGTTTCGAGTTACTACTCTTAGCAACTGAACCAGTATCAAATACTGAGGGGTTGCTATAAACACTAGTAAAGTACACATCAATAATCATGTATATCAAATATACTTATGTTCACTTTGCCATCCTTCATATCCGCCAATCACTTGGGGTAGTTCCGCTTCCAGTGACCAGTCCCTTTGCAGTAGAAGCACTTAGTCTCAAGCTTAGGACCAGACTTGAGCTTCTTCACTTGAACAGCACCTCGCTTTCCGTTCTTCTTGAAGTTCCTCTTCTTCCCTTTGCCCTTTTCTTGAAACTAGTGGTCTCGTCAACCATCAACACTTGATGTTTTTCTTGATTTCTACCTTCGTCGATTTCAGCATCACGAAGAGCTTGGGAATTGTTTTCGTCATCCCTTGCATACTATAGTTCATCACGAAGTTCTACTAACTTGGTGATGGTGACTAGTGAATTCTGTCAATCACTATCTTATCTGGAAGATAAACTCCCACTTGATTCAAGCGATTGTAGTACCCAGACAATCTGAGCACATGCTCACTAGTTGAGCGATTCTCCTCCATCTTTTAGCTATAGAACTTGTTGGAGACTTCATCTCTCTCAACTCGGGTATTTGCTTGAAATATTAACTTCAACTCCTGGAACATCTCATATGGTCCATGACGTTCAAAATGTCTTTGAAGTCCCGATTCTAAGCCGTTAAGCATGGTGCACTAAACTATTAAGTAGTCATCATATTGAGCTAGCCAAACATTCATAACGTCTGCATCTGCTCCTGCAATAGGTCTGTCACCTAGCGGTGCATCAAGGACATAATTCTTCTGTGCAGCAATGAGGATAAACCTTAGATCACGGATCCAATCCGCATCATTGCTACTAACATCTTTCAACACAATTTTCTCTAGGAACATATCAAAATAAACATAGGGAAGCAACAACGCGAGCTATTGATCTACAACATAGATATGCTAATACTACCAGGACTAAGTTCATGATAAATTTAAGTTCAATTAATCATATTACTTAAGAACTCCCACTTAGATAGACATCTCTCTAATCCTCTAAGTGATCACGTGATCCAAATCAACTAAACCATGTCCGATCATCACGTGAGATGGAGTAGTTTCAATGGTGAACATCATTATGTTGATCATATCTACTATATGATTCACGCTCGACCTTTCCGTCTCCGTGTTCCGAGGTCATATCTTATATGCATAGCTCGTCAAGTATAACCTGAGTATTCCGCGTGTGCAACTGTTTTGCACCCGTTGTATTTGAACGTAGAGCCTATCACACCCGATCATCACGTGGTGTCTCAGCACGAAGAACTTTCGCAACGGTGCATACTCAGGGAGAACACTTCTTGATAATTAGTGAGAGATCATCTTATAATGCTACCGTCAATCAAAGCAAGATAAGATGCATAAAAGGATAAACATCACATGCAATCAATATAAGTGATATGATATGGCCATCATCATCTCGTGCTTGTGATCTCCATCTTCGAAGCACCGTCATGATCACCATAGTCACCGGCGCGACACCTTGATCTCCATCGTAGCATCATTGTCGTTTCGCTAATCTTATGCTTCTACGACTATCGCTACCGCTTAGTGATAAAGTAAAGCATTACAGGGCGATTGCATTGCATACAATAAAGCGACAACCATATGGCTCCTGCCAGTTGCCGATAACTCAGTTACAAAACATGATCATCTCATACAATAAAATTTAGCATCATGTCTTGACCATATCACATCACAACATGCCCTGCAAAAACAAGTTAGACGTCCTCTACTTTGTTTGTTGCAAATTTTACGTGGCTGCTACGGGCTTAAGCAAGAACCAATCTCACCTACGCATCAAAACCACAACGATACTTCGTCAAATAGACTCCGTTTTAACCTTCTCAAGGACCGGGCGTAGCCATACTCGGTTCAACTAAAGTTGGAGAAACTGACACCCGCCAGCCACCTGTGTGCAAAGCACGGCGGTAGAACCAGTCTCGCGTAAGCGTACGCGTAATGTCGGTCCGGGCCGCTTCATCCAACAATACCGCCGAACCAAAGTATGACATGCTGGTAGGCAGTATGACTTGTATCGTCCACAACTCAATTGTGTTCTACTCATGCAAAACATCAAACCATAAAAACCTAGGCTCTGATGCCACTGTTGGGGAACGTAGTAATTTCAAAAAAATTCGTACGCACACGCAAGATCATGGTGATGCACAACAACGAGAGGGGAGAGTGTTGTCTACGTACCCTCGTAGACCGAAGCGGAAGCGTTGACACAACATAGAGGAAGTAGTCGTACGTCCTCCTCACGATCCGACCGATCCGAGCGCCGTTACTCCGGCGCCTCCGAGTTCTTGACACACGTACAGCACGATGACGTTCTCTGGGCTCCGATCCAGCAAAGCTCTCAGGGAAGAGTTTCGTCAGCACGACGGCGTGGTGACGATCTTGATGTGTTACCAATGCAGGGCTTCGCCTAAGCACTGCGACAATATGACCGAGGTGGAATATGGTGGAGGGGGGCACCGCACACGGCTAAGGAACGATCTCAAGGATCAACTTGTGTGTCTATGGGGTGCCCCTGCCCCCGTATATAAAGGAGCAAGGGAGGGAGGAGGCCGGCCCTAGGTTTGGCGCGCCAAGGGGAGTCCTACTCGAACCGGGAGTAGGATTCCCCTTTTCCTAGTCCAACTAGGAATCCTTCCATGTAGGGGAAGTATGAGAGAAGGAAAGGGAAGAGAGAAGGAGAAGGAAGGAAGGGGGCGCCCCCTTCCCTAGTCCAATTCGGACTAGAGCAAGGGGAGGGGCGCGGCCACCTTTTGGCCCTTTCTCTCCTTTTCCTGTATGGCCCAATGAGGCCCATTACGAATTCCCGTAACTCTTCGGTACTCCCGAAAATACCCGAATCACTCAGAACCTTTCCGAAGTCCGAATATAGTCGTCCAATATATCGATCTTTACGTCTCGACTATTTCGAGACTCCTCGTCATGTCCCCGATCCCATCCGGGACTCCAAACTCCTTCGGTACATCAAAACTCATAATAACTGTCATTGTAACCTTAAGCGTGCGGACCCTACGGTTCGAGAACAATGTAGACATGACCGAGACACGTCTCCGGTCAATAACCAATAGCGGGACCTGGATGCCCATATTGGCTCCTACATATTCTACGAAGATCTTTATCGGTCAGACCGCATAACAACATACGTCGTTCCCTTTGTCATCGGTATGTTACTTGCCCGAGATTCGATCGTCGGTATCCAATACCTAGTTCAATCTCGTTACCGGCAAGTCTCTTTACTCGTTCCGTAATACATCATCTCGCAACTAACTCATTGGTTGCAATGCTTGCAAGGCTTATGTGATGTGCATTACCGAGAAGGCCCTGAGATACCTCTCTGACATTCGGAGTGACAAATCCTAATCTCGAAATACGCCAACCCAACAAATACTTTCGGGGACACCTGTAGAGCACCTTTATAATCACCCAGTTACGTTGTGACGTTTGGTAGCACACAAAGTGTTCCTACGATAAACGGGAGTTGCATAATCTCATAGTCAAAGGAACATGTATAAGTCATGGATAAAAGCAATAGCAACATACTAAACGATCGGGTGCTAAGCTAATGGAATGGGTCATGTCAATCAGATCATTCAACTAATGATGTGATCCCGTTGATCAAATAACAACTCTTTGTTCATGGTTAGGAAACATAACCATCTTTGATTAACGAGCTAGTCAAGTAGAGGCATACTAGTGACACTCTGTTTGTCTATGTATTCACACATGTATTATGTTTCCGGTTAATACAATTCTAGCATGAATAATAAACATTTATCATGATATGTAAGGAAATAAATAATAACTTTATTATTGCCTCTAGGGCATATTTCCTTCAGAGAGTGGCACTGATGGTGAAGGTACCACCAGTGCCGTCCTCCTTGGCGGACACCTTGTTCTCTGGCGGAGCTGCCATTGTCTTCTTACACTTGCCGGTGGAGCTCGATGGTGCGTCCTCGACGGTAGCGCAGCACTCCAAAGAGGTGCGCTTGCCGGAGTGGGCATCAGAACTCTTGCCGGACTTGGTCTTCTTCTTCCCCCCGGGAGCTTCAGCGGCAAGTGACTTGCGATCCGTTGCGGCTGCCGCTTCCCAGTAAATCTTGTCGGCACAGATAAGAGCAGCCTTCTTGTCGCCAGGGACAGAGATGACACTTATCGGGCCTGGCATATTCAGCATGTTATACGCATAGTGAGAGGCCGCCATGAACTTGGCGAGCGCTGGACGGCCGAGAATCCCATTGTAAGGCAATGGAAAATCGGCAACGTCAAAAGTGACCCTCTCAGTTCTGAAGTTCAACTCGCTGCCAAATGTCACTGGCAACGTGATCTTCCCCTTCGGCTTGCTCCTTCCCGGGTTGATTCCTTGGAATGTGCCGGTCTCTTCGAGCTCGCTGTCAAGGACCTGGAGTTTCCGGAGCACAGCGGAGGAGATCAGGTTCAAGCCGGCCCCGCCGTCAACTAGCATCTTAGTGACCTTGAGGTTGCGGATAGTTGGTGAAACCAACATCGGCAAGCACCCGACCGTAGTTGTGCGATCAGGGTGGTCCTCAATATCAAAGATGATAGGCGTGTTGGACCATTTCAGAAGCTTGCGTGACTCGACGGGTGGTTCTGCCGCATTGACTTCTCGCACCCACTGCTTGAGTTGGCGGTGTGAAGTATGAAGAGAAGCACCGCCGTCAACGCACAAGACCTCTGTGGCTTTCTGGAACTCCTGCTCACTGGTCTCGACATCATCCATGTCTTTGTCGTCGTCGTCATCTTCATCCTTGTCGCGGCCGCGGGGAGGTTTGTCTCCTTGCATCTGCTTGGCCTTGCCGCTGCGTCCTCCCCGGCCGGGGCGCTTCATGCCGGATCCTCCAGCACCTCCTTGGGCTTTCTCCTTGTCGCGCCGTTCGTATTCGTCCTTTTGCAGCTCGACAAGCTGCTCGACCTTCTTGCAGCTCTGGAGGTCATGGCCCTTGGTGCGGTGGATCTTGCAGTACTGTTTGTTGGTGCTGTCCTGCTTGTCGGCGACCGCCACAACCTGGCAGTTGGCGCATGCGGCAACCTCCTTGCCGGAGCTACCAGCTTTGGCTTTCTTGGCGCCACCTTTGTTGCCGGACTCCTCAACAACTAGCACATCTTTGCCTTTCCTCTTCCTGTTGTTTCGCCGCCGGTTTTTCTTTGTCGGGGCAGCATCCTCGCTGTCAGATCCTCCTGCTCCCATATTCTCTCCGGGGAGTTTCCTCCCTTCCTCAGCATGTGCACACTTGTCGGCCAGGGCATACAGCTCACTTACGTCTCTGATCTTGCACATCGCCATCTCCTCCCGCATCCTGCGGTTACGCACGTTCTGGTGGAACGCGCTGATAACCGCGGCAGGGTGGACATCTGGGATGTTGTGCTGTATACGGTTGAACCTCTGGATGTACTTGCGCAGGGGCTCTCCTTCCTTCTGGGCAAGCAGATGAAGGTCACTCTCTTGGCCATGAGGTTTGTGGCCGCCTGTAAAGGCGCCGACAAACTGATGGCATAGGTCTGCCCCGGAAGATATGGAGTTGTCCGGCAAGTGCATGAGCCAGGACCTGACGTTGGGCTTGAGCACCAGCGGGAAGTAGTTGGCAAGGATCTTGTCGTCCCGCCCCCCAGCAGCTTGCACCGCAATGGTGTAGATGCTGAGGAACTCCGACGGATGCGACTTACCGTCGTACTTCTCTGGTACGTCTGGCTTGAAATTCTTTGTGCTGGGCCACTGGACTTGCCGCAGCTCACGGCTAAACGCAGGGCAACCTACCGCGTACGGCAGATCGCCTGGTTCCCCTGGCGCATGCACATTGACAGAGGGCCCAGCGCGCTGGTCTGATTGACGCCGCGCTTCTCTTCGGCGCTCGATGCGGGTTCAAGCGTCTTCTTACTGTCGTTTGTGAAGAACCTGGCGTTGATCGCGACGAGCTCGTGGATCCGATGATGCGGTGGAGTCGCTGTCGAGGTGGATCCGGCGAGGCGGCGATCTTGGCCTTCGCGGCGGGGAGTGCACGGTGGCTGCACCCCCACCGGTTATGTCGCCACCGGCTCGTGCCTGGCTGACTTGCCGCGGCTGCGATGTACTCGGCTGCCGCGGAGTGTCGCCGTTGGCAAAGCCGATGAGACTCTGAATGGTGGCCCCCCAGTCGTCAATCTTGTCCGCCGTTGGAGGGTAATCTAGGAGCAGTTGAGCTCGCGCCAAAGCTTCTGCTGGAGTGGCGGGTAGCGGTGGCGAACGGTGTGAGGAGCGGGATATGCTCGGACTTCTAACTATGTTAGGGGGAGCAGTATCCCGTCCAGGCGACCGTGCCTCGCTCGTGCCAGCATGTTGGCGTGCATGCTGGTCTTGAGCATCCCGAGATCCACCAGCTCGATCTGGGTCCAGTGAGCGTATGGTACCGTGAGTACCATGACGAGCTTCCTCGCCGACGCCCGTTCTTTCGCCAGCGTCTACCACACCAGCCGTTTGCTCCGGCGGTGGTGGGTTTGTCGTGGACGGAGCAGCCGCCTCCGAAGTCTTCTTCTTCGGCGGCATGTCGATGAAGATGATGAAGATCTAGCTCATGTGAACACCGGATCAGGTTCACACAACCTCGATGCCCCCTACCTGGCGCGCCAAAGATGTCGGGGAAACTGATCCACGAGCACCTATGGGGACCGAGCCCCTTTCGGTTCGGCGGGGGGCGGAGATCGCACGAAGAGCAGATCGAGGCGGAGCACACGAGCAGTTTACCCAGGTTCGGGCCGCACTGATCGCGTAATACCCTACTCCTGCATTGTGGTTTGTATTGAATTCTTGCTCGGGAGCGCTGAGTGCTACAGTACACACCAGCAGCTAACGAGACCGAGCGTGAGTGTTTTTCTATTCCTCCCTTTTCCCTCTACGTTGCGCATGGGCCTCCTTTTATATGCTCAAGGGGTCACCGACAGGTGGCAACGTAGACAAGGGTAAAAATGGAAAGGTATTGCGGTAGGTACAGCTACCTGTACAGTGTATCATACCTAACCCTGACGACAGGGGACAAGGGCATTAAATGCCCATCTGTGTCACCCAAACAGTGCAGAAAAGGGACCGTCAGGGACGCCACCGTTCGCCACGATGGCAATCTTGTCAGCGCCGCTTGCCACCGCGTACCTCTGGTTGCACAGCCTCCCGCCACGTACGCCTGGAAGGGTCTCAGAGCGAGATGTTGGTGGATGTGCTGGAGCGTGGGTACGGAGTGGTAGCTTGTCGCGGCAAACGCCTTGCCGCGGTCGTTGTCTTGTCGCGTCCGGAGGCTTGCTGCTCATCGGGCCTCGTCGGGACGCGTGGCGCGTCGCGGCGAGTTCCTTGAGATGCCTTGGTTGGCCTTCCCGGCAAGCTCCTCTTGCCGGGGTCTTGTGCCTTGAGTGGCCTTCCCGGCAAGCTCCTCTTGCCAGGGCCTTGTCTCCTTGGTTTGAATACTTTGTTCTTGAATGGCTCCAAAGGAACCACAGAGGACCTTGGCGGTCACCCGGCAAGCCTTGCCGCGGGGTGCTGCGACTGCCCGTGCACAAGTTCGGGATACTAGGGTACCCCTACTCTAGTACACCGACACCAAGGCTCGCCAAAGCATGGAAGAGGCCCGGGTTGAAGCCCAGGGCACCCTCCAGGAGATCCAGGAGGCCAAGAAAATCGAGGCAGGTAAGGCGTTTAGTATGCAAAGCAAGTATGTGAAGAAGTATCTCTTACTAACCAAGATTTGGAGTTCTCTAGGGGCGTTTGCGGATCTGCCACGCAGTGTTTCTGACGCTGCGGAATTCTTCCGAGCCGAAGAAGGGAGCTCAACGGAGAAGCTGTTGGTCGCAATACCTTGCACCAGAATATTCGGTGCCCTTTAGCGACCAGCTAAAACAGCTGGTCGAGCTGCATAGGGTGGCCGAACTTGCCATGAAGGATTTAATAATCCGGCTGTGGCCTGCCGAAGCTATACCCAGCAGCTACTTCGGGCTCGTGAAGCGGCTGGTGAATGTCTGCCCTCGGCTGGACGTCGTCAAGTGGCCGGTCTGCATCGAGGGCACGTGCATGGCCTTCGCCCGCGTCAAGGTGTGGTGGGCGAAGATGGACGTCGTCAAGCTTGTGACCGAGGGACCACCTGAGGGCAAGGAGCACCGCACGCCCGAGCGGTATTTTGAAGATGTCCTGAAGGGGTTTCGTATTGTGGCGACGCAATGTGCGCAAGACATTATTTTCGAATGAATACATTCATGTTGTCTCTGCCTTGTATGATGAAACAAAGTCGTTATGTAATATAATGTTAGTTTAAAAATTTTCACCTCCTGTGCGGCCGTGTTGTGTGTAAACTGAGAGTTGGCCAGTCGTCGGCTTCTACCCCCACGTAGGTAGTACGGGGGTGTTCGGGATGTAATCTAAACACTCTTGATCCTATTGTTTGGTCCTTGAAGGAGGTGTTTAGTGCAACTAACCAGGCAATCGGACTATGCGGCTTTAGCACCCTCACTTAGCTATAGGAGTTTGACAATAAAAATATAGGCGCAGCCCCTAGTATCTGAACTAGGATGTTGTAAACACTTGATCGGGTAAGTACCAATCCCTCGCGTAATGCGGAAAAAATCTCTGAAGATTTGAGACCTCCGAAGAGCTGACTGGCTCTCGCCGCATCATGACAGTCAGTTTTTGGCTTTCTCTACTGAGGTGCTCATCCGGGTGAACCAGGGCACAATCGTAGTAGTTCTCCCTTTACTACCCTAGCCGACATAACGGAACGTAAGGTAGCAAGAATAGGAGCCGAGCAACCCAACTATTGACCAAAGACATGATTCGGAGCCAATGCATATAGTGCTAAATTCGGGGTGCCGAGCTATATTGTAAAAAGTGTTTGGACATTGTTGCCATATCGCGGGGCGCTATGAAGCCCCTGGCAAATTGAAACGTACCAAAGTGTACGGGTGCTATATGATAAAGTTATCAAAAAAGAAAAGGAAAATAGGAAAGAAGAAAGGGTAGTAAGCAAGGGCCGCAGGATTTGGGCCGCAAACTGTTTCCATTATAATTTGATTAATACGTCAAAGCACATTCGTACAAATAGTGCAATAAGAAACATGCTATTTAACAAGCCACAAGCAAGGGAGAGCTGCGTGCGGGTCCTGAAAACAGGTAGAGTGGTCGTTAAAGAGACCACCTAATAATTCCCCTATACATCTGTGCTTCTTGCCATCTTGGTGTATTTATCCTTCGAAAGGACCGGTGATCAGGCCATCAGGGAAAGCCTATGGAAAAGAAACCTGAAAAGGAGAAAAAGGAAACAATGAAAGTATGTGTGTCCGGGGGCGGTCGAGCCGTATTGTGGATCACAAACTAGTTATGCCTCCGTCTGTGCCCATAGTATTTTGAGTGCGTAGTTATGTACACACGGTACGAATGCCGCCACTTGATCGGGACTGGGACGGAGGTCGAATTGCTAGTCGAGCTCTTGACGAGCCGAGCTGTCCTGCTGCAGAATAGTCCGGACTCTCTTGACAGTGCCCGGGAGCTCCGCCACCGAATTAAGGTCCTGCTTGGAAAGGCCGCTCTGTACTTCTACTGCTAAGGCTGCGGTGTGCTCCTCGGTGCGAAGGGAGCGTTCCGTGTTTCCATTAACTGTTATGACGCCGCGTGGTCCGGGCATCTTGAGCTCGAGATAAGCATAGTGTGGCACTGCGTTGAATCGAGCAATGCGGTTCGTCCAAGCAGTGTGTGATAGCCGCTGCGAAAGGGGACGATATCGAAGATTAACTCTTCGCTTCGGAAGTTGTCAGGAGATCCGAAGACAACCTCTGGTGTGATTGAGACCGTATAGCGGGCTTCTACACCTGGTATGACTCCTTTAAAGGTAGTCTTTGTGGGCTTGATTCGTGATGGATTAATGCCCATTTTGCGCGTTGTATCCTGATAGAGCAGGTTGAGGCTGCTGCCACCGTCCATGAGGACTCGCGTCAGGTGGAACCCATCAATTATTGGGTCAAGGACCAGTGCGGCTGAACCGCCATGACGGATACTGGTCGGCTGATCTCGACGATCGAAGGTGATCGGGCATGACGACCATGGATTAAATTTTGGGGCGACTGGCTCTACCGCATAGACGTCCCTGAGCGTGTGCTTGCGTTCCCTCTTGGGGATGTGGGTAGCGTATATCATGTTCACTGTTTTGACTTGAGGGGGAAACTTCTTCTGTCCTCCTATGTTCGGTGCCCGGGGCTCCTCATCATCGTCCTCGCTTTGCGACCCCTTCTTCTTGTTCTCGGCATTTAACTTGCCGGCCTGTTTAAAGACCCAACAATCTCTGTTGGTATGATTGGCTGGTTTGTCTGGGGTGCCATGGATCTGGTACGAACGGTCGAGTATGCGGTCCAAGCTGGATGGTACCGAATTGTTTCTTTTATATGGCTTCTTCCACTGACCCGACTTGGAGCCACTGAATCCGGCGTTGACTGTAGTGTCATCGGTGTTATCACCATTGCTTCGACGTTTGTGCCTGTTGCGTCAGAGCTTGTCGTTGCTGTTTTTTACCTTGGAGGTGCCCGCTTCGCTTGCCGTGTTTTTGCTATGGGCCAGCCAACTATCCTCACCCACACAAAAGCAGGTCATGAGTGTCGTGAGGGCTGCCATGGACTTTGGCTTTTCTTGGCCGAGGTGGCGGGCGGGCCATTCGTCACGGATGTTGTGTTTAAAGGCCGCTAGGGCTTCGGCATCCGGACAGTCGACGATCTTGTTCTTTTTAGTTAGGAACCTAGTCCAGAATTTCCTGGCTGACTCTCCCGGCTGTTGAACTATGTGACTTAAGTCATCGGCATCTGGTGGCCGGACATATGTACCTTGGAAGTTGTCGCGGAAGGCGTCTTCCAAATCCTCCCAGCTGCCAATAGAATTTTCAGGCAAACTGTTTAATCAGTGCCGAGCTGGCCCTCTGAGTTTTAGTGGGAGGTATTTAATGGCGTGAAGGTTATCTCCGCGGGCCATATGGATATGGAGAATAAAATCCTCGATCCATACCGCGGGATCAGTTGTTCCATCATATGATTCGATATTCACGGTTTTGAACCCTGGGAATTCATGCTCCATTACTTCGTCAGTGAAGCAAAGGGGGTGCGTGACGCCTCTATATCGGGCCACATCCCGACGTAGCTCAGATGGAGTCTGTCTGCGGTTTTTTGCCCGGGCGTGACTAGGCTTGTCATGTTCGAATAGATGGCCATCGTCGCATGTCCGGTCGCGTCCTAGCGATCCGTAGATCGATCTGTATGTCCTGCTCTACTGTTCAGGTCCTGCCAAAGGTCATATGTATAACCCCGAGTTGTTTTATATCTGCCTTTACAGTCAGGTGGGGCGGGCTGGTGTTTGGCTTGAGTTGCCGCTTTGTCCCGAACACGTGCTGGTTGGTTAGCCGTATTGCGCGATGATGGTACGGGCTCTGGCACCTCATCATCGAACTGAGGTAGCAATTTGCGCTTCGGGTAATTTTCAGCTGGGCGCTTGAGGCCGTATTCTTCGGCTGCCAGGACATCAGTCCATCTATCGTTGAGCAAATCTTGGTCAGCTTGAAGTTGCTGCTGCTTCTTTTTCAGGCTCCTTGCAGTGGCTATTAGCCGACGCTTAAGGCGCTCCTGCTCGAGAGGCTCCTCAGGCATGATAAAATCCTCATTACCGAGGCTCACCTCATCCTCGGAGAGTGGAAGATAATTAGTGTCCTCCGAGTCATCGTGTATGGCCTGTTAATCAGGGCTAACTTGCCCGTTTTCCCGTTCCTCCTATTCGGAAGTTATCTCAATGGGGTCTTCATTATCTTGGGCATCGTCCGGAGTATTGTTTTCTCCCGTGCCGGTATTGCTGTCTTTTCCACGACGTGACTTAGAGCAGCGCCGCTAACGCCAGCGCTTTGGCTGTGTCTCAGGATGCTTATCCTCGACTGGATCTTCTTTGTCATCATCGTTAGTTCTTTTAGGCGTATCCACCATGTACACGTCGTAAGAGGAGGTGGCCGTCCAGTGTCCGGTAAACGACGGGTTTTGGCCCCGCTCCTCATCGGCATCGTCGTCCATACTGTCGATGTCTTCGGAGCCGTAATCGAGCATGTCGGTTAAATCATCGACAGTGGATATTAAGTGGGCGGTGGGTGGGAAGCCAAGTTCTCCATCATCAGCCTCCAGTTCGAACCGGATATAATTCGGCTGCAAGCCCCCCACTAAGGATAGTGCTTTTAACGAGTTTAACACGTCGCCCAAAGGCGAGTGCCGAAAAATGTCCGCGGAGCTGAATTCGACGATCGAAGACTGATCGAGCTCAACGCACGTGGACGCACATGGTTCGGATCCTTAGTCGGAAACGAGTCCGAGGCTCCGGTGACACGGATTCCACTCGAGGTTGGGTCTGTGTGCGGCCCTGACGCCGCTGGGACTACGACATCCGTGGTGGGGTTGAGCTTCCCGTCTTCAGATGGCGCGATCTGCTCCGGATCTAAGGCCAGAGCAGTTACAGGTGCTATCTCCTGGGTATGGTCTGATGACAGATTTAAGTCATGTTCATCGTGGTGCGGGGAGAAGCTACCGTGGTCTCGAATCCGTCGAACATCAAGTCTCCGCAGATATCCGCGACGTAGTTCAAGCTCCCGAATCTGACCTGGCGGCCAGGGGCGTAGCTATCGATCTGCTCCAGATGGCCAAGTGAGTTGGCCCGCAGTGCGAAGCCGCCGAACGCGAAGATCTGTCCGGGGAGGAAGACTTCTCCTTGGACAGCATTGTTGTAGATGATTGAAGGGGCCATCAAACCTTTTGAGGACGGCACCGTGGAACTCTCAATGAAAGCACCAATGTCGGTGTCAAAACCAGCGGATCTCGGGTAGGGGGTCCCGAGCTGTGCGTCTAAGGTTGATGGTAATAGGAGAGAGGGGACACAATGTTTACATAGGTTCGGGCCCTCTCTATGGAGGTAATACCCACTTCCTGCTTGATTGATCTTGGTGAATATGAGTATTGCAAGAGTGGATCTACCACGAGATCATAATGGCTAAAACCCTAGAAGTCTAGCCTGTCTGACTATGATTATGATTCTTGACCTCTACGGACCTAGCCCTCCGGTTTATATAGACATCGGAGGGATCTAGGGTTACATAAGATCGGTTACAGAGAAAGGAATCTTCATATCGGGACGCCAAGCTTGCCTTCCACGCCAAGGAGAGTCCCATCCGGACACGGGAGAGAGTCTTCAGTCTTGTACCTTCATAGCCCTTTAGTCCGGCCCATGTCTAATAGGTCGGACATTCGAGGACCCCTTAGTCCAGGACTCCCTCAGGGACTCCAAGATGTGAATCAATGTTTGCTCATGATACCAAGATGTTGAGAGTGGAACCCTAAGTGGTGACCTTTTCACACTTGGAGGGGAAAAGGAGATGAACACAAGAACACAAAGAGGAAATTCACTCACACAAAGATCCAATCACACATCCACTAGAATAGCAAACACATGAGATCCACAAGAATACAAGATCAATCCAAGGAAACAAGCACAAAGGTAAGGTTCTTCCCACTCCTAAGGAGGTGAGGTCTTGATGGCACTACAAAAAAATACACTTCTGTGATGATACGTGTTTGTCATAGTAGGTCACGTTTTCTTTCATCCATGTACATCCATGATGATTTTATGACAGAATCAAGATAGTCATACCTGTGCTGTCATAGAAGTGTTCCATGGCAATACCAAAATTATTATCATGGAAGTGTCCATTTCCATGACGATAAATGGTGCGTCATGGAAGTGTTTTGATCAAGGGTAACAGACACGTGTCATACACCGTAATGGGCCATCATTAAGCTATTGGGTTCCGGTTTGGATCGGCTAACCCGCTAACAGCCCGGACCAATGGGGATTTTCCACGTATAAAATTCTCATTCACCGGTGGATCCATGTGTCGGCTCAGCGTTGGGACAGATGGCAAATGTCCAATGGACGGCAGTTGCCAAAGAAACGTTGACACGTGGGACACAGCCCAATAGAGGCCCATATAGGTTTAAAAACCGGCCAAGAAAAGGCCCACAAGATTTTATCGGATCTAATGGGCCGACCCATTAACAACCTAACATTTTCTGGACCAAATTATGGCCCACATCAGATACGTCCCGTTAAAAGCTTGCAATATTCTGGGCCAGTTTCTGACCCATATCAGATCCGGCCCATTAACATCCTGCAATATTTTGGGACAAATTACAGCCCATATCTGATCTGGTCCGTTAACTGATTTTCATATCTTGGGCCAAATTACGGCCTATAACAGATGCGACCCATTAACAGCTACTGTGCCTTTGGGCCCATTGGAGGCCTGATTTGCTCTTCGGCCTCTTAATGGCTTGTTTAACAGTTCGGGCCAATATTAGTTTCGGTCCCTCAGCAGCCCTTTGTACGTATGGGCCTCTTTCGGCCCGGTTTCACTTTCGACCATTTAAAGGCCAGAGTTGCATCTAAACCTAATTCTTGTTCATAGTGACTTTCGGCCTCTTAAAAACCTGTAGTTTTCGTGGATACATTTTAGCCCAAACTGCCTATCAGCCCGTTAAAGGCCCTTGATAGTGTTGGGCCTAATTTTGCCCGTTATGCATCCGGTCTGCTTCCAGCCTGTCATGTACTTGGGCCCACTAAGGCCCAAAAACATTTCGGCCTATTAATGGCCTGTCATATCACTGGGCCAATGTATATCGGGCCCGACATTAGTCTCGGCCTGCTGTCGGCCCGTGATTTGTTTGCCACAATTCAGGCTCAATCTACATCTCAGCCTGTTAAAATCCCATTTTGTTTTCTGTCCCAATTAAGGCAAGCGGTTTACTCGGTCTTTTAAAGGCCCAAAACTAATAGTGGGCCAGATTAAGTCCTAGGCCTACTAATGGCCCAAGATGATTGTAGGCCCATGGTTCGGCCCATTCATAGCGATAGGCGGCCGGCCAGTTTTATTAGCGATTTTTTATATATAAACCTAATGTATTGGCTAATTGCACTCCAATCAAAGATTACGACCTTTACTCGAAGTGACGACAACATATACAACAAATAAATTACATCATCATGACGAAGAATAAACCTAGACTATACAACAAAGAAATTACAACATATTACATCCCCTGGGCATCAAAGTTCACCGTCAGTGATAATAAAGAGCAACCACACAACAGATTCCATACATTGGGCAGGTCACCACCAGTGGAAGTAAATACGCCGACAAAATAATAGACAGAACCGACAACACTTCAACAAGTTCAAGAAAGTTAGCCCTGCCGAGGAGCTGCAGCGCAAGCAGCTTAGCAACCTCATGAGTCTGCGCTTGTTTGACACTTATATCCAACAACTGAAGCTGCATAGCATCAATAGACATCTTCTACTTATGGTTAATCTTGCATAGAGATTGGAGTTCCAGTCGGATTTGAGCGGAAGCATGTCTTCCTTCTTGAATTTTATACTAGAAGTCGAACAGATTCAGGTTGTGACTTCATCGAGCTTGTGTCACTGCGATTAGCGAGTAAGTTCGACACTACATCAAGACATGACTTCGGGGTTGTATCGCTATCCTCAAGATGTGTTGCCTTCTTCTCTGGAATATATGTTGGAGGGACAAGCACTGGGTTCGTCTCACTATCATTGTGGCAGTTCTTCCCAACATCAGTGATGTCACCCTGAAAGAGAAACAAGTAGGTAGATAACAGGTTTTGCACGTATAAGCATCAGTGTTGTCAATTCATCTCATTTCTTAGTCAACAAATAAAGAGACACAGTTTAAAATAGCATTAACATAATGGGCATTGCTCACACTTAAGATGGCAGGAAATGGCATTGTGCGGGAGCGGCCAGCTTCACCACACCACTGGATTACAGATCAAGAACACAAGCATACATGTAGTGTTAAACAACGTATAAGCATGAATTCTGAGTGTACTGCCAATGTATACCATTTCATATTGGTAAATTAAGAGACATGATTTAAATTACATTAACATAACTAGCAAACCTACCCGTGCATTGGAAGAAAAAATATCATGTGCTCGTCTATCACCAACGTCATGCTGCAACCGTCAATTGTGTGCAAACAATTAGAGGTGCTTTTTTATACTTGGGCTTGTCCCTAATGTCTCAAATGAAAAATATTAATATCATAGATGTTATTTTATATGAGATCTCATTAGGATCTACTATCTTCGATTAAGAAGTTTTAGCTAAAATTAGAAAAATAGCTCAAGGTGGAGAAGGAGAAAACTAATTGGAGAAGACATACCCGGTGATTAGGAGTTATAGCTAGTTGTGCAAGCATTCATGTTTAAACTATAGATGGCGGGGCAAAGGATCAGTCATCAAGACCACCAATGCTATTGTGATTATAGGCCTTGCCATGCACATCTATCGCATCTAACGTTGAGGCCAGCATGCTGCCCGACGTGTCGTCCCGCCACATGCATGTATAGTACTGCATCACGTCCATGATGTGTGTGAGTGTGGCAATCATATAGCTAAGTGTATTCGTGATGGCAGAGACCGGTGTCACGGTTGGAGAACCCGCTCCATAGTGTACATACGTGTAAGGCCATCTAGTCCAGCGTGATGCTCACATGGTCACACCAAGTAATCGTGTGCTTTCACGTTGGGAGAGACCGGTGTGCAGTCCGATGTCGAACACCTCAATGGCCACCTCAAACATCTTGATGACAATCTAGATGTTGCACCCACGGCTTTGATATGTGATTGAGGCCCGAGGCGTACATGGAGGAGGCGATGGCATCATCGGCCTGAAATGCCTGGAGCACGTGGGCAGAGGCGGCGGTTAGGGGCTGATTCGGTCGAGGGTACGGGTATATATTTAGCATAATAGATAGCCTAATCGGTTGATTATTCCGGTCCAATCCACACATGGAGGACGTAAGTTTCGATAGCATCTGTTACTAATACGCTTTGCATGCATCCGTTACCAATGTGTTTTGATGACTCGATTAATTTGCGGGCACACGACGACTCACATGGGACGGTTGACGATAGATGAAACATGCGCACCCGCGTACGTAATTTTTTGTGCCATAGGAGAAACAGGTTAAGTCCCAATTGAGTAGCGAGCAGAGCGATTTGTATGCTAACTTTCCAGAGAGAGCACCTATTGGATGACCGTGTGCATCCAATAGGCGAGCTTCGCTGAAGCAGGCGCACAAACGGGCCGGCCCATTCCCAAACTCTGTACGAACGTGTTATTGTGACGAAAAAATATAATGGCACGTGTTGCAGTCAAACTCTCGATAACCCAATGGATAAATGCGTTGCTCACCAATAGAGAAACTGACTGATTATTGCTAAAGCCCAGCACTAAGTGTAATTTACTAAATATAGCGGCAATCGTTATTTCCATTAGTTAACATTTCTTGGGAGAAAGGTGAAAAAAATCTTAAAATTTGTGAATAATGCATGAAAATTGTGAACACATTTAGAATTCGAACAAAATTTTACAACGTGAACAATTTTTAAAAGAAGTGATCAAAATTTTGAAATGCATTAAGAAACTTTTGAAATTATGAATGTTTATTGAATTTTTAAAACACGATGTGCTATTTTTACACACACACACATATACATATACATAACAATTTTGTAATATACGCTGAACAATTCTAAAATACGCACCATTTTTGTGATATACACTGAAAAATATTTAAATACACACTGAACATTTTTGTGATATACACGAACAATATTCTAATACATATTGAACATTTTAGTGATATATGGAGAATAATTTTAAAATACAGAATGCACATTTGATGAAATATAATGAACAGTTTCTTAATATAGGGTGAGGAATTCCTTAAATACGACGAATATTTTCTTCTATAAAGATGCAATAAATTTTGTATAATACACAAAAAATAAAGAAAAATAGAAAAGAAAAAGGGAAATACGGAAAGCAAAAGGAACAAAAAAGAAAAGAAATAGAAGACCATACATGGGCCAGACCAAACTGGGGCGTCCGGACGTCAGCCCAGTTAAATTTTATCTTTGCCTAAAAGTTAAATTATATCTGCGCTTTCCATACTTGAGGCTGGACTTCCTAACTTTTATCAAAAGCATTGGCTGGATGAGTTGGCTCGTGTGATTCGTACGCATGACTCGCCATCCTTGTTTGACTCCCGCTGCATGCAAATATTTTTTAGCATACGATTTTTTCCGAGTCTATTCCTATGGAAACAGCGGATGAACCAAAGGATTTCAATCTCGGCCGCCAATCTCTATAATTATATAAGATCAAAGGATATAAAGGGATGACGTATGGAGAACTATGGAAGCCTCTGTCCTTTGATATTAGGGATATGGCATTGTTCATAGTTAACACATAGCAGGATATGACATTGTGCTGGAGTTGGTAGTTTCACCACACCACTGGATTACAGATCAAGAACACAAGCATACATGCAGTGCTAAATAAGATAACTTGTTATGTTTAGTTTAATTTATATGGTATGGATAAGGAGCTAGGTTGTGCAACTAAAAACTGAAATTGAGAAGAACAAACTTATATTTATGTACTTCTTCGTAATAAACTTTGAACATGCAATTTGATGCAGACAACAAAAATAAACAGCATTTGCAGTCATAGCTATCCAAATATACACATCAAAGTTTGAAGCCTCGAGGAGGACATACTTACGTTACTAGTGAAGACCGGCTCTATAAAGCCCTTGCCCATATTAATGGGGGGGGGGCAATTCAAGAAGTTTACCGCAGACTCTTTTTCAAGAGCATTTCCTTTATTCTACATTTGTTAAGAGTAAATATAGATATGATAATATAGGAACAAATGGCGATTATTAAAGCTAAGTTGCAGACTATAAATGCAAGTACAACATACATGCAAAAGGCACTGACAAGAGCAATGCAGTGCTAAACTTCTTCAGTAGCA
The DNA here is from genome assembly GCA_032464435.1 of Aegilops umbellulata. NCBI lineage: Eukaryota > Viridiplantae > Streptophyta > Magnoliopsida > Poales > Poaceae > Aegilops > Aegilops umbellulata. The sequence goes on from CP136057.1 coordinate 295,345,626, forward strand.
TTGGGTTTATTGAACATTTTGGCAATAGTAAATATAGATATGATGTGTCGAAAATGGAGGGCAAGGGAATAAGCTGCAAAGTGTACATGAACAACTAGCTGACAATATAAGCACAGTGATGAAGGACAACAGATACTTACAAGAACAATGCAGAGCTAAACTTCTTCATAAGCATTGGATTTATTCTACATTAATGTAAGCATTAATATAGATATGATAATTTCGAGCGAACAGTGGATAAGCAAAGATATAATGCACAATAATGTCACATAATCCACCAGGTATGAATGTAAGTACAACGACAAGACAATAGGTACTAACAAGAGCAAAGCAGCGAGCAGCATAGTTGCGATATCCTAGGTTTTGCGGCGCTGGTTCTATCGCCAATACAAGTGGGGTGCTATCTGATTTCTCCGGTACCACCAACTTTTTCAAGGACTTTGCTTGTACTCCTTCAGGTTCTGCAATCACCCTCTTCCTTTTGGATATCTAAAACACAAGGACATCATTTGAATGAAAAAACATGGTATGCCGACAAATGGAATAGGTATTGATAATGCAGGGCATGGCATCTTCACATATATAATGAGTAAACTGAGAAGATGGCAGTGCTACAAAACAAAAGAAATACAAGACACCTTATGCAAGATACGTGCAACCAATAAAACCTTGTGAAATTAGAACATGCACCTTTTGGATGAACAGGATAGGCCATATGCCTTTGAGTCCGTGAGCTCGGAATAGTCATTAGGATTATATGCTGAATACGAATCTGTAGGTCGGGAGCATGTGGGTTTCATTGCATCCAGAATGGACCTCAATCCCTAGATGCCAAGTTTGTTACCCATTGAACTGTTCCGCAATATTCTTCTGTTGTGCCCATTCTTATATTCATTGTGATTACATACATTGTAGAAGCATGAAAAGGTAAATAGTAGTGAGATTATGTTTGTAATGCAGAGGATATTCTAATATAATAGGGGCTCCCTGTAAACCCTTGTGTGCTATCACTGGGTTCTGATGAGAGAGCCCATGTGTGCTGTAATATGGTGCGTAGATTAATATAATCTGGCAGAGCTACACAAAGAAATAGGCTCCCTGTTGGGAGCTCCAAATGTAAGGATAGTTGGCAGATCATAGATTCATAATATACCGCACAGAAAGATTATTGCCAAACCATGATAACAAGAGCGCACATCCACTAGGAAGATCGTAGTGTAGATAATAGGGGTACACCATAACAATCATAAATAAATCGGGAAAGTGGAACTTGCTGGAAAATATGTGCTAGTATTGCCGGTACGGCTAGAAAGGTTTCGGATACCAGCTCTCTACAACTGAAGGCGCAATAATTTTACTACCATTCTAACTCTCAAAGGCGACACAACTCCCAGCATTTACTGGATATTAAGTCAGACCAACACGAAGAGTTGAAAGCGTCCATGACAGGGACTGAATAGACATGTACACTACAAATGTCCCTGCTCCTCTTCACTACACGGAACATACTGTACTACTATTATACTCCCTCTGTTCCTAAATACAAGTATTTTTAGAGATTCCACTATGGATCACATACAAATGTATATAAGTACATTTTAGTGTAGATTCACTCATTTTGCTCCGTATGTAGTCCATGGAGGAATCTCTACAAAGACTTATATTTAGGAACGGAGAGAGTAATTATTAAAGAAGAACATAAGAGGAGCATCCTAAAGAAGAGCAAGGAGATTTTGGATAATAAAATGTTTGTTGCCCATACATGATGAACCAGAGCGCATAAAGAATGCAACTCCCTCTTGTCCCTCGATATGTGGCGCACATGCTTTTCGAAAGTAAAGTAGCAACATTAGCTGACCAATTAAACATTCTCTGTTTCAGTACATGTCAGCATCATATCAGATTTGTATTTGAATAACTAAGTTTGGAATTATGAGTGGCATGTTGTTTAGCATGATGGTTGAGGAGCACTGCTTGCACGTCTCGAAGCACCTACGATGATGGTATTGAATATATGGGAATGTCTACATTCAAGTCTCCTGACTTTTGTCATTTGGGTCAGTCGACCATTTGAAGTGGTTGGATGAAAATCCTACGTCTCCTAACCCTTCTTGTTCCTCGCCTCTTATTCTTCCCCTACAGACTATTGCACGGGCCATCGACCGAACAACCAGCCCCCGCCCTCCCCTGAACCGCCCACCACCTCCGGTCTTCCCTGTCCCTGACCATCCCTCTAGCCAACCCCACCCCCACCCACATCGAGTTTTGCCTCCGGTGAGGCCCCACCATAGCCCGACGACCGTCCCCCACAACCACTGTCCCCACTCGAAACCCTAAGATAGATAATGGGGCAGCCCTCTGGCGAGCCCCTTCCTTCCCTCCGGTGAACTCTCAAAAATGGACTGACCCCAAATTAAAAAACAGTCGACTGTCATTTAAGCTAATGTGGAATATAAAAGGGGAAAACCATAAGCATTGTGAGTATAGTTGTGAGCGTGCCATGGTGGATCTGAAGGTACAAACCAGACAAAGGCAACTTTCGCAACCAATGTTTGCTTTCTATTAAAAAGTAAGATTCTAAGTGATGGACAAGAAATCACAGTAAAGAAGTGGCGATCTATTTTCTTGCTGAGATAAATAACTTGAGCAGATATAAAAGAGTACTGCCTCTGGTGTGGCACCGTGTAAGCATCTGGTGAGACGTTGAGGGTGGTGTTGTAGCGATGGCTATCAGCGTGGAAGGACATCTAGGAGGGCAGACGGTGGCGGCGAGGGAAATATTCCAGTGCAGTGGACGAGATGGTCGTAGGAGCAGCCTTGGCAAGGTGGACGACGGCGCGGATGAAGTGAGAGGACACGATTCGAGGATCCTGGTCCGAAGCCGTCGATGAGAGAGGTTGATCTCTTGTAAAGGAAAACAATGACGGGGTATCAGCTCCGGCATGGTGGAGGAGGACGGCGGCAGATAGGGTGGCAGACGGAGGATACTGGGGTGCAGAGGGTGTTTTGGCGCCCACAGAGTGCGAATGGGGAAATGGGGGGAGAGAGGTAGGGGAACCATGTCTTCAGGATGCGCTTGTCTCAAATGAGAGGAAATTTGTAAACTTAGTCCCCATTTAAAATTTCCTACATCACAACAATATTGACCGGATGGGGATAGGACAGTAATCTTGCATACATCGAATATTTGCCAACAGAGATTTCGGCCGAGGAGAGTTTGGTTTGGCGCCCACCGTGTATGAATCGGGGTGAGAGGCGATTTCAGCCGAGGAAAAACTGTGTTTTGGTGCCCGCCGTGTATGAATCCGGGAAGGTGAGAGGCGGAGGCGATTGTGTCATGTTTGAGTGAAATTACAAGACTAGCCCTATCGAAACCTATAGAAATCGAGCCGATAGGCTTTGCGTGTCACAGATAGGCAGTAATTTCCATCTCACGGATTTTGGTTTCGGGCGGTTACTGCGAGTTTCCCCGCTTCGACAAATTTTTGCAGAAAAAAGATTGCAAGTTTACCGTGCCAACTCAATTTGAATCCATTTTGTATTGTTTTTTGGGCAGGATCCATTTTATATTCGAATACGAATCTATATACATCATTATTTTATATATACTTTCAAAAGCACAACACCCTTTATACATAAATATGGTTTACAAATGGCATGATCTCAGATTCATAAGGCTGAATCCATCTTAATTTGATTTTTCAGATATTTGAAACCACTTTATGTTGAAATCCAATGTATGCATTCCTCGCCAACTGTCTGCAATTAATGTCTGTTTCATGTAGGTTTTTTACATCTCAAACATGTATAATGTGGTTGACACACGCAACATATAGTGTAATTCCGTTTAGACATTAATTGCCTATAAACCATGCATTGTCTCTAATGAAAAAATTATGGATCACTAATATTGATAAACTAAATAACATTACATGTGTCCCCAAATTCAAATGAATATGCATGTTTGATAGGAGAATTTTCGTTATGATATTATCGATGTCCTCATCTCTAGTTTAAATATTTAAATATCCTTTAATCCAGATATTCGTCTCATATAGCTATCACTCATACTTATATCTCTCTCTAGACCTATACGCCTTCACTTTCTCTTGGGTATCTCTCATGCTAATTGTATGTCGACAACAGTCTCTTACCTTCGTAACACACAAATGGTACTGTCTCCCTCGAACTTCACTCTACCTCTCTCTAAGTATATATCGCTCCCTCCTATGTGTCTCTTACTATGATTCTCCCTGTGAACTCTCTTTCTCTTTCTCTTACAGAAACATAAACTTCGTCTCCCGGGGTCTCATTTCTCTCTAGTATTCCCATGTATGCCGCTCACACACACCCTCACACACAGAGATGTCTCGCGCTCCCTATGTCTCACTAGATACGAATCTCCCTCTTAAATATCTCTCTCTCACACACAAACACAAACTTTGTCTCCTAGGGTGTCATCTCTCTCCACCACTCCCTTCTATGCCGCTCACACACACCCTCTCTCCCTAGGGATGTCTCGTGTCACCTGATATGTTTCTCTAGCTACGACTCCTTGTGAGATATCTTTCTCTCTTGCAAACACGAAACTCTGTCTCTCGGGATCTCATTTCTCTCTAATATTCGTTTGTATGGCACTCACATGCACCCTCTCTCTGTCTCTCTCACACCCACACACATGTCTGCCTCAAGAATATTGTTTTCAGCTATACATACATCCGTATATATGGTGAGCATGCAGCACAGGTCATATGAATCACTCATACGAGGATTCAGCTATGTCCAGGCGGATCTACCAAAGGAAGGTAGGAATCCAACCACCGCATGAGGTATGCCAAAGGAAGAAAGTCAGATATACATTTCATGTGATGCAAGAATTAGCAAGTTATGAAGTAGACAACATAGGATCAACCGCCTTGACAGTAGGCACCAAGGTCAGCTTCTTCGCACCCGACAAGGTGATATCATGAACTCTTGTCACCATCTTGTATGATTGGCCACAACAATGAGTTCCGTGCAACTACCTGCCCCATGTACGGGTCATGCTGATAAGGACCCATGTCTTGATCGAGAACAATATGGAATGAAGTACCAACAACATCTGTGGTTGCAAGAATGATCAAGGACACATGTGGCCAAGATATTTTCAGCAAGGGAGATCGACAAAGAAAAAAATCAGGGAGTAAAACTGGTAGCAAAGGTATGAAGATTCTCGCCCGACAGTCATGGCTCGTACACCCAAGTTAGCTTGAGCCCATGATTTCCTATGAATATACCGACAGCATGGGTAACCTAAAAGCTGAACAACTAGCTCAGATTATGTGCTCTCACGTGTGGAACTAACTGCAAGTACAACCTGTCACAAAGAGTATATTCCCATTAGAAAGATCGCCAGTTCAGTCTCAAGATGCCACTATTTGAGGTATGCCACATCTATAAGGTCGTACCCCATTTACAATACTCCTGACAGGTGATAGTCGAATCTTTGGTACAGTTTTCAAGCTCGTGACAAAGAAGCAAACGTAGACAATTCAATACCACCTACAGGGAGTCAGATTACATCAGGAGAATGGCTATGGCTCTATGCATTGGTTGAAAAGACATGCATTTATTTGAACAACCTGACAGAAGGAACACAAACGTATTGTACCCATCAGAAAGTCATTCTCAGATTTCTTGTATATTACCAGCAGATTTGGACAAATCAAAGACACCATCATATTTGACACATGAGGAAGGATTTGTCAAAATTTTGGGAATGGTGAAGCAAACCACCCCAGAGTGAGGTAAAAGGGTACAAAGGAAAAAATACCCGAGTTGGAAATGGTTTCCTTAAAGTATATTCATACTTGTTCCCTGAGCAACCAAATCTCGAGGACGAGATTTCTTTAAGGGGGGAAGGTTTGTAACACCTTGGATTTTCGCCCTTTCTTTTTCCTTTTGATTTCTTTTGATTTTTGCTTTGATTTCTTTTTCTGTGGCTGTGTGGTCTGGAAACATGGGAAGATTTCCTCTTCCTCCTTTCTAGAGTGGCTTGTCAATCTCAAATTCTTCCCAAGGCCATATCATTCCCATCTTAGCCCAACCACAAATTCTTTTTCTTGGGAATATTCCTTTTTCTATTAAAGGAATAACCATGTTTGGCCTAGATTGTGAAGCAACATATATTTCTGTCTTCCACAAAATTCTTAAATAATTCTCATAATTTGTTTGGATCATATATGCCCCAAATATGTCCAAAATTTCCTCTCCTAGCCCAAAAATAATTCACCAATATTCATTCTTCATTTCTGTCCAAAGTGGTCTTTTGTGAAGGAAGTGTCACCTGTCTTTTCTTGATTACTCCCAAAAAATTTGGGCATGCTCTTACATCCAAATATTTGCCTCATGCCAAAACTCAGCTCTATTTTCCTAGCCAATCTTCCTCAGAAATTTTCCAAAGTTTTTGTCAGATGGAAGCCTTGTTGAAGGAAGTACTAGCTGGGAGTATCCAAATGAGTTGAAAGTTTGCAAGATCCTTCATGTGCTCATATCATGGCTCTCCACCAATTTTCATCCCCATCCAATCATCTATTTCAGCACAACATCAAATATATTTTTGTTAATATTTTCAGGTTGTGAAGCAAGTACATTTTATATTGCTTAATTATTGCTGAAAATTTACCCGAGCATTATCCTACCCATAAAAGTCTTCTCTACCAAATTTGGGATCAATTCACCAAGCCAATATTTCCCTATAATTTTCTCAAGTTTTTGGACAAAGAAGAACAATGTGAAGCTAGTACCATTTTGGCAAGTCCAATTGGTATAAAAGTTTTACAACATCTTCATATGTCCAAATCATTCTGCCTTGCCAAATTTCAGCCCAACCCAATATTCTATGTGAGTGCACCATCCTAATCAAGTTTTTGGACCAAATCTGATGTTATGAAGCAACTATGTTGTTTTGTGGTCCATTTCTCTCCAAACTTCACAGGATGATAGTACTTCCTACTATAAACCTCCCAGACATCACATTTGGCTCTTAGCACTTCCCTGTTGATCATAGATGTGCAGTCAAGTTTGCTACAATAATCTTCTAGTGAGGCCTCACATCCCTTCTAGGTTTCTTTTGATGATCTCACCTTCATGCTGTCCCGGAACGCAAAGAAAATGCCTTAGACATTGTTTCCATGCCTCTAGTGTCCCATTCTTGCCATGCCGGGCAGGGACCGCGTGGATTCATGCATGTGCACACGTTCTGGCAGCGTTGGGCGCGCTCTGGGTGACGGGATGCGTCGGGCAGCTCATTTCCGGTGATTTCTGCGCGTCTGGTGGTGCCGACCTGACTCCTCCCTCTCTCCCATCACTCTCTGATCCTCTGCCCCTCCAGTAGCTGCCTCACGGGCGCTAGACGCCTTGCGACCATGGGCGCGCTATGGCTGACAGCTTCTATTCGCCGCCGCGTCCTCTTCTTCCTCGCTCCGTCAGCACCCTCGCGTCCATGTTGTCACGGGCACCTCCACTCTACCCTCGCCCGTCCCATCCCTCACTCTTGTGATGCATCTAGCCATCGCCAGAGCTAGCACGCGCGCCCGCGACGGCATCTGGCTCGGCCTCCTCCCCCTCGCCTATATAAGCCCTCCACGAGCGTTTCCCTCCATGCAATCAGCCTCCTGCACCATCCAGAGCCCCGCCTAACCTCTCAATTAAACTCATGGATCACTCCTTCCCCTCCCATGTCCGAAGCCTCGCTGCCGGCCTCGGCTTAAATCAGAGCCATCCCTAGCTCCTCCCTTCCCGTACAACCATCTAGTGACCTCACCCAAGCACCACGAAGCGCTCCACCTCTTTAGTTCTTCTCCAAGGCGACCGCACGCTCGAAGCCAACATCAGCTGATGGACACCTCCACAGGAGCCCAAGCCACTGCCACTTCAATCCTCCCCGAGGTCCATGCTCTACATGAATGGATGCGGCTTGGTCTCCCGATCACGTCGGTAGGTCCAGCGCCGCGGGAGAGATCCTAGGCCGCCGGCAACTGCCATCAAAGCTCTTTGCTTCCTCGGCCTGGAGCACGTACACGGGAGGAAGACGAATACACTGACCAGGCCAGGTGGGCCCCACCTCCCTCGTGACCCCACTAGTCAATCGCACGGACAGTTGACCTAAGATGCTGACGTGGATAAGTGGAAGCCATTCACGCGAGTGCGTTTCTTGTTTTGAAGGCGTATTTCGGTGCGGCTTAGGCCTGGAATATGTTTTCCTTTAAGTGAAAGCGTATCTCTGGAAGTGCGCTTTTAGTTTAACCTGTCGGCTGAAACCACTATATTGTGAACGTTCACTCGTTAAGCGCAGAAATGAATATGTTTTAATTTGTTTTCTGCCTAACGAACGAACGGTTGTATATTTTCACCCGTAACTCTGATTCAGGTGATTTAGACGCCCACTCTCTCTATTCGTCGAGCTTGTTCCGATGATATCATTTTCACAATGTGGAAACATTCTTAAAATGACCATTTTGCCCCTGTCCTTATTGTGCCCCCTCCGAGAGAGAGTTTCCCGGTGATTCTTTCCTCGAGCTTCTCGCACTTCTTCCCGATGAATCCATCCATACCAGGCAAGCCACACCCTTCATTTGTATGATTGCAATGCAATATCATGGTTTATTTAATTAAACTTGCTTAAAATGTTGTATTAGTAATGTAAAATTTATTCATGGCATTTCTTGGCGGTAATTCTTGATCTTGCTATTGCCATAATTGTGTTTGGATTCGTAGGACTAATATTTTGCAGATTGAGGATGACAAGTTGCCTTTGGATTATTAGTGGCTATTATTATTTTCAGTATGATAGTATGTGATACTATGCTCTGGAGTATGGTTTGGATTTGAGGTTATCATGTTGACCTATGGTTAATTATCTTGCCATTGGTTTAGTAGCATCATTATACTTGGATTCATCGTGATCTTAATTATTATGCTACCCTTGGGGTGTTACTATGAGGTAACTATATTCTTCTTTGGATATTTCTATGACTTGGATCACAGACGGATATATGATATCGGAGTATCAGTTATCACAGATCTACCTTAGGGATAAATTCCGTCATCTCGTTGGTCAGGTGACACCGAACAGGGCTATTCCAGTGCAGCCACATTTGCCTTTATGGGAAGGCCCTAATGCGGTCTACTGTCATGCCTCTTACTGGTGCCTCCATCTAGGGAAGGTTATGTGCCTGCGCTACCCTGATCAGGTAGGCAGCCATAAGCCTTGTGTTCCCGTAGTTGTTTGTGAAAGTGCTTTATATCGACTAGAGGGGGGTGAATAGGCGATTTTTACAAATTCATCACTGAGGAAATACTACTTGAGGAATTTGGTAAGTGACGAACTACAGGCAGCGGAATAAGTACTCAGGTGCATGCATAACAAGACATAGCATAGTCATCATGATGAAATGAATCATACACAGAGCACAGGTAGCGTGTAAACAGGATAAGCAGGCAGAAGACAAGATGACTGAAGAAATATGATTGAGGAAATTGAGAAAGTCTTCACTCAAAGTCTTCAAACAGTAACGGTAAAATTCATCAACACATGAGAGGGGAAATGAAAGGGTTGAGGAAATAGAACCAGTAGCTCGGTGAAGACAATGATCTGGTAGACCAGTTCCAGTTGCTGTGATAGTTGTACGTCTGGTTGGAGCGGCTTGGTATTTAAACCAAAGGACACACAGTCCTTACGTATTCTACTTGAGCTAAGGTCACACAAACCTCGCCTAATAACCCGTGGTAAGTCTTCAGGTGACTTCCAAACCTTCACAGACTTAGTCACTCGGTGATCCACAATTCCTCTTGGATGCTCTAGACCATGATGCTTAACCGTCTGGAAGATGCATAGTTTTCAAAGGTAACAAGCGTTGGTTCCACATAGGAACAATCTCTTTAGTGATGCTCAATCACTTTGGGTTGTATGTGTTTGGATTTTGGGTTTTTCCTCACTGATGATTTTCTCTCAAAGTCCTCGGAGGATGGGATGCTCTAAATGGCAAGTGTCAGTTTCTCTCGGAGCAGCCAACCAGCTAGTGGTTGAAGGGGGCGGCTATTTATAGCTGGGGAGAAGCCCGAGATGATAAGACATAAATGCCCTTCAATGATATGACCGTTAGGTGGATAAGATATTTGGGACAGCTGGCGCATAGCACACTAAAGATCAAAAATTTGAGCCCTCAAATTCCTCAGGGCTATCATGTTCCTCACTTGTAGGCAATCCGACTGGCGAATTTCTAACTCCTTAGTTAGAACAAATTCCTCAGAGACCGGAAGATATTCGTCTCTGTCACTGAAGACATTGACTGATCTGTATGAGATTTCCAAAGGCTTCACTCGAAGGATTGGGTATGTGTAGGCTTTGAGATGAGCATCACTTGGAAACTTTTCCTTAGTTTTACCTCGACCCCCTTTAATAGTATGGTGTTTCCTATGACTCAAGAAAGGAAAATGAAACTACGAAAACAAAAGTCTCCATGCTTCATAATCCTCGCATCGATATCAATATCTTCATGGTCACACCAATTTCCTCATTTCCAAAGTCTTCAAGAAAACCAAAGTCTTCAACTGAAGACATTCATTTTTAGGGGTTGTCTTTCTTCGTAAATATCAAACTCCCAGAGACTTATACAACCTGTGTACACTCATTAACACATTAGTCCCTTAACCTATAAGTCTTCAATACACCAAATTCACTAAGGGGCACTAGATGCACTTACGATCTCCCCCTTTTTGGTGATTGAAGTGGAAATACTGATATTGAGCAATTTGATTACAAGATATATATGAACTCCCCCTGAAGGTGTGCATATTGAGGAATTTTCTTTGGATTGCAAATGCACACTGTAGAATAATATCATGGAGATCTCCCCCTATATCTTGTAATCCATTCACGCATTTAACATCTAATATGAAGAATTTGAAATGCATGATGGAAAATGGTGTCTGACGAAATTCAGCATGCATGCATTAAGGTACTTGAGGAAATAAGCATGCAGAAAGCAGTTCAAAAGTATCAGACCTCCATCGGACTTAAGTTTACAACTCGATCAACAAACACTTCAGAAGAGCGAGAGTTGTAACTTAACAAAAAACAACCCATATATAAGACCCACTTGAAGACTAACTCAAACTTCTCCCCCTTAGTCGTGAATGACCAAAAGGGACAAAAAAGGAGGACTAATGCCCTTGAAGAATATCATAATGAGGACGATTGAGGAGTGACAGCGTTGTCGGGGTCGTTTGTTGAAGTAGGGACGATTGAAGTAGGGACTTTTGATGTGTCGTCGAGATCCTCAGCTTCATCCGTCTCACGCTATGAAGAATATGAACTTGTGACCAGTTGAGGAAATTTGACCTTCTTGAATTTCATCAAGGGAGGATTTGACCACTCAAAGTTCAGTTGAAAGTCCATCTGCTTGAGGTCTTCATCACTGTAAAGATGAGAAAGAACAGCCCAAGTGCGATTGAAGATTTCATGCACATAATAATGGTTCTTCTTGTCAGGATCCCGATCCTAAGTCACACCGATCTAGCATGTAACACATCATATCGCTTTGCAGCCTCATGCACGGTATCCCCATGGGTGCCACCTTACCTGGCCCGGGACTGTTTGCGCCTTTTGGCTCACGTATATGATAGTGTCGGTAGCATCCATATGACGGAGAACCCGGGCTGACATGACTAGTTCTAAACGCAAGGTGGCACTAACTTACAGGGACATGCATACATGACCCAGCAATGCACGTGTCGGTCATAAACGTATGAACCCAAGTCGTAGCAAGCTACAAGGACTTAAAGGAACAACCATGACATTTCCCTGAAGGGACAGACACAGGAGCAAAGAAGGACACATGTTGATCATCCCATGTGTTCCGGAGCAACAGCAAGCTACCATGGCTCAGTGGAAGAACCAGGAGATATTTCCCCATAAGAGAGGCTACCAAGAATAAACAACTACATTGTCGGATCCCACACATACCAAGCATTTCAAATCATACACACAATATGCTTGATATGTGCAAATACAACGTGGCATCACAACTCTACAACTCAAAGTATTTATTTAGAAGGCTCCAGAGAGCCATACATAGTAAGAATTACAATCATCAACATACAGAGCATACAGGCAATGGAAGCATAAACATGTCTGGGTACAGATATCTGAAAAGGAAGAAGGCCATAGAGCCGGACTATATACAAGACCCTCCAAGTGTATGATAGAGGCGAGGGGCCCGATCTTTCGATGAAATGATAACTATCGATTTGGTGGAGACGACTTTGACGATCCGACTACAAACATGCACGATGTTGCACCTTAGCACTCACTAAACCAATCTCCTGAGGTTACTGACGATGCTGGAAGCATGATCAGCCTGAACATGAAGGTCTATTCCTGCACGCAATTGAAGAACAAGCAAGAATATGATAATGCAATCTGAATATTGTGAATATAGATAAAGTATGGATAAAGGTGGGGATCCGAAAGCGGTCTTGATCTGGTCGTCGGACACAAGTGAAGTACACAAAGTTGCAATGGCTAACTTTTAACTAAACAAATCCCAAGGCAAAAGCTACTAGATGGATCTACTTATATAGGAACAAGGAGTGGCGGCCAAGGAGGTAGGAGGATATCCCAAGGCAGCCTAAAACTAACCCTAGGTCGTACAAGGCCCAAGTGAAGGTGATGCAACACCTTTGGACTTGTAGTTCGACTCGGATTCTGTTATAACGTGAGATTGTTTCATCGATAACTGAACTCTATGAACGGATTTTAAGGTGACTCCAATTGGGTTGGAAAGAGCATGAAATCTACTTTACAACAAAAAAAGAATCACCCAATTTGTAGTCCATATGAGAGAGTTCTTGGCGTTTTGAGTCAGGTATGTCTGTGCAGTCCGAATCTGAATCAAGAATGCGTCAGACTTGGACTCTATCTTCTCTTGGCCCAAAAGTGACGTGACAGTACTTTCTGAACAGCACATAAACTACTTTTTCCCCTTATCTTCATATATGTCCCATACACCAGCAATTAGACATGGCACAAAAGTTTGTGAAGTATTTTTTTTCCTGGATGACATAAATAAATTATTGCATAGTTTGCATTAGAAATCACCTCACAAATATACATGTATGCAATATTTTTGGTCATATCCAAGGTAGTCATGTCCTCATCATTCTCCACTTCTTGAGAACAAAGCCGTCGTCGACGCTGCTTAATATAAAATGTGGCTAATAAAAGAGACAAGATTTACATGTTGTATATGTATATGTTATCCATTTTTACTTCCCTTGGTTTTTGCACATATGACATATGTATACATGAGTAACTTTGGAAGTTCATAAATATAAAGCCAAAATATTATCAGAAGAAGTAGAAGGCATCAAAATATTGCAACTCGGTTTGCACATATAATTGAAGCTCTTATTCATATCAAAAGATTGATCATTAAACCATCCCAACATTGGTGAATAAACCTTACTTGCATCAAATTTACATGTTACAATATGCTTAAATAAGCAAACATGCAATAAGTCATTGGACACAGAATCATCACCAAGATTAGAAGTCATACCAAAATGATTAAACATTGCTTCTTTTGCATCAATAGTTAATTCAATGGGTGCACTCACAATTGTTGGTATTTCAGCTGTTTGATCACATGACGCATTCTTGGCAGTAACACGATTCTCTAAAATAGGTGGTGTGCTCAAATCAATAGGTAACTCAACACATGATGTATTCAAATTAATTAGGCATGTATCATTCTCATGCGAAAGTGAAAAATATGTACATTTGTCCTTACATCTTATGATCAAGTCAGATGATGTAGGCACCCTCGGTGGTGATGTCTCACATGGTGGAGATGATGTAGTCATCGCAACAACACATGTGGTTGTCATAGGATGCCTAGTAGTTGAAGAAACATTTGTATCAACACTTGGAATGTTCTCTGATACCGCTTGATAGAGGCGAGGGGCCCGATCTTTCGATGAGATGATAACTATCGATTTGGTGGAGACGACTTTGAAGATCTGACTACAAACATGCACGACATTGCGCCTTACCAATCTCTAAACCAATCTCCTGAGGTTACTAACAATGTTGGATGCACTATCAGGCTGACCACGAAGGTGTAATCCTGCACGCAATCGAAGAACAAGCAAGAATATGATAATGCAATCTGAATATTGCGAATATAGATGAAGTATGGATAAAGGTGGGGATTCAAAAACGGTCTTGATCTGGTTGTTGGACAGAAACAAAGTACACGAATTTGGAATGGCTAACTTTTAACTAAACAAATCCTAAGGAAAAAGCTACTAGATGGATCTACTTATATAGGAGTAAGGAGTGGCGACCAAGGAGGTGGGAGGACATCCCAAGGCAGCCTAAACTAACCCTAGGAAGTACAAGGCTCATGGGCCCAAGTGAAGGTGATGCAACACCTTTGGACTTGTAGTTTGACTCGGATTCTGCTATAGCGTCACATTGTTTCGTCGATAACTCAACGCTCCAGATGAATTTTAAGGTGAATCCAATTGGGTTGGAAAGATCATGAAATCTACTTTCCAACAAAAAAAAGAATCACTCAATTCGGTCCGTATGAAAGTGTTCTTGACATTTTGAGTCAGGTATGTTTGTGCAGTCCGAATCTGAATCCAGAACGCGAGAGACTTGGACTCTATTTTCTCTTGGCCCAAAAGTGACATGAGTGGACTTTTTGAATAGCACATAAACTACTTTTTTCTCCTTATCTTTAAATGTGGATTGTACAAATGTCCCGTACACCAGCAATTAGACAAGGCACAAAAGTTTGTGAAGTATTTTTCTACTGGATGATATAAATAAATTATTCCATAGTTTGCATTAGAAATCACCTCACAAATATACATGTATGCAATATTTTTGGTCTTATCCAAGGTAGTCATGTCCTCATCATTCCCCCCTTCTTGAGAACAAATCCGTCATCGGCGTTGCTTAATCTGAAATGTGGCTAATAAAAGAGACAAGATGTACATGTTGTATATGTATATGTTATCCATTTTTACTTCCCTTGGTTTTTGCACATATGACACATGTATACATGAGTAACTTTCGTAGGTCAAAAATATAAAGCCAAAATATTATCAGAAGAAATAGAAGGCATCAAAATATTGCAACTTAGTTTGCACATATAAGTGAAGCTCTTATTCATATCAAAAGATTGATCATTAAACCATCCCAACATTGGTGAATAAACCTTACTTGCATCAAATTTACATGCTACAATATGCTTAAATAAGCAAACATGCAATAAGTCATTGGACATAGAATCATCACCAAGATTAGAGGTCATACCAAAATGATTAAACATTGCTTCCTTTGCATGTATAGTTAATTCAATGGGTGCACTCAAAATTGTTGGTATTTCATTTGTTTGATCACATGACGCATTCTTGACAGCAACAAGATTCTCTAAAATAGGTGGTGTGCTCAAATCAATAGGTAACTCAACACATGACGTATTCAAATTAATTAGGCATGCATCATTCTCATGCAAAAGTGGAAAATATGTACCTTTGTCCTTACCTCTTATGATCAAGTAAGATGATGTAGGCACTCTCGGTAGTGATGTCTCACATGGTGGAGATGATGTAGTCCTCGCAAAAACACATGTGGTTGTCGTAAGATGCCTAGTAGTTGAAGAAACATCTGTATCAACACTTGAATGTGCTCTGATACCGCTTGATAGAGGCGAGGGGCCCGATCTTTCGATGAGATGATAACTATCGATTTGGTGGAGACAACTTTGACGATCCGACTACAAACATGCATGATGTTGCGCCTTACCAATCTCTAAACCAATCTCATGAGGTTACTGATGATGCTGGAAGCACGATGAGCCTGACCAGGAAGGTCTATTCCTGCATATAATCGAAGAACATGCAAGAATATGATAATGCAATATGAGTATTGCGAATACAGATGAAGTATGGATAAAGGTGGGGATTCAAAAACGGTCTTGATCTGGTCGTTGGACACAAATGAAGTACATGAAGTTGCAATGGCAAACTTTTAACTAAACAAATCCCAAGAAAAAAGCTAATAGATGGATGTAGTTATATAGGAGTAAGGAGTGGCGGGCAAGGAGGTGGGAGGACGTCCCAAGGCAGCCTAAAACTAACCCTAGGAAGTACAAGGCTCATGGGCCCAAGTGAAGGTGATGCAACACCTTTGAACTTGTAGTTTGACTCGGATTCTGCTATAGCGTCAGATTGTTTCATCGATAACTCAACGCACCGGGTGAATTTTAAGGTGAATCTAATTGGGTTGGAAAGAGCACGAAATCTACCTTCCAACAAAAAAAGAATCACCCAATTCTGTGTCCATATGAAAGAGTTCTTGGTGTTTTGAGTCGGGTATGTCTGTGTAGTCCAACTCTGAATCCAGAACGCGAGAGGCTTGAACTCTATCTTCTCTTGGCCCAAAAGTGACACGAGAGGACTTTTGTAACAGCACATAAACTTTTCTTTTCCCCTTATCTTCATATATGGATTGTACAAATGTCCCATACACCTGCAATTAGATATGGCACAAAAGTTTGTGAAGTATTTTTGTCCTGGATGACATAAACAAATTATTGCATAGTTGCATTAGAAATCACCTCACAATTATACATGTATGCAATATTTTTTGTCGTATCCAAGGTAGTCATGTACTCACTTTTTGAACAACACATAAACTTCTCTTTTCCTCTTATCTTCATATATGGATTGTACAAATGTCCCATACACCTGCAATTAGAGATGGCACAGAAGTTTGTGAAGTATTTTTGTCCTCGATGACATAAATAAATTATTGCATAGTTTGCATTAGAAATCACCTCACAATTATACATGTATGCAATATTTTTTGTCGTATCCAAGGTAGTCATGTCCTCATCAGGGTACAAGATCATAGCTGAGGTAACAAGATAAATGTCGAAGTCCACGCGGAGCTAATAGTGAGACTGAAGTCTCTCCGCAAAAAACATAAATTAAGCAAACGTGAGTACAATTCTACCTGGCAAGACTTACATCAGTTCTAGCAACATATGCATCAGTATCAACAAAGTGGTGGTGGAGTTTAACTATAGCAAGCCAGCTTTGACTCGGTTGCTATCCTGTACTATGACTGCAGGTAACTCTTTTGAGGTGGCGCACACGAGTCCACATATTCACCATATCAATACACCACTATGGATCCGCTCCCGTCTCCCTACAAGAAGGCCATCCATAGCACTCACGCTTATGTTGCACATTTTACAGTATCCACTTTCACTTGTCTATGAACAATGTAAGCATTCCAAGTAGTCCATATCCGCGGACGCGGCTATTTGAATAGATCATTTATAACCCTGCAGGGGTGTACTTCTACACACATGTTTCCACCACTTAGCGTCTGCACATGACATGTGCTTGGCAGACTTCAAGCGAAAGCTGACGTGGGTGTTGACCATGACCTGACTAGCCACACAAGTCTCTAGTCCAGGTTTATCGCCTATTTGGGTTCCATCTGCAAGGAAATCCGGACGGGGTTTCCACTACGACCCCAAATGATGTGTACAGGGTTCCTGAGGCACCAAACGGGCATCTCGGTAGACCGGGCCACTAGCCTACCGCATCATAGCCCACCCCTAGGGTCAGTGCTACGCACGGCCTCCAGCATACTACAAGCACCAGAAATTGCTTGCAACTCCTTGATAGAGGACAAGGGGTTAATAAGTCGAGTGGGGTCATATTTCAGGGCCCAACGTGTGGTAGTAGATGTTCTTCGATCACAAACATGGAACTCAGTTCCTAAGTACGGTTTCAATGAGACAACCCACCATGTACTCCTACATTGCCTCTCACCGCTACCTTTACCAAATCGTGTTCACACACTTAGCTCTCAACAGTAGGACATGATGACCACATTCCAATTCATCCCCGATGAATCAGACCTAACACAACTCTAAGCAATATCAGGCATGACAAGCAAGCATAAATGAATAGGCGCATCATGGCTCAAACAACTCCTACTTATGCTAGTGGGTTTCAACTATTTACTGTGGCAAAGACAGGTCATGCAGAGGAAAGGGATTCAACTACCGCATCATATAATAGTTGAATCATTGTTGTCCTAATGCAGTAAAAGAGAGCAGGAGGGACAGAGTGGGATTGTATCGGAATGCTCAAGGGGGTTGCTTGCCTGGCACTTAAGATAGTATAGCTCTTCATCGGTGTCATCGAACTCGTCGTCGGAACAACGTCTACTGATGGGGAACAACACCGGCAACAGAGAAGGAACACAATCAATGCAATGTAACAATATGATGCATGATCATGACATGTCAATATGTTGTGGTTTGATCTAATGCAGCTAGCAACAGAAGGGTTTGAGTTGATTTGAACCAAAGGTTCAAATTCAAACTATGAGTTTCCAAAGTGCATTAACACATTTTGATCTATACAGCAAGGTTAAGTTCCTTTGTCAAGCATGAAACCAATACCAATGGATAGATTGGATTTTTCTGATAATTTTTCATATATACATCTTTTCAATCTGAGTTATAGATTATTTTCTATGATTGTTAGAAGTTTTAACTATTTTCTAGAATTTCCTGGATTATTTTTAATTCAGAAAATGGTTAACTGCGTCAGCACTGCATCACCAAGATGTCATCAGGTCAACAAACCGATCCGGGTCAAACCTGACCAGTGGGGCCCACTACTCAGTGACATAGCCAGTCAACAGGGTGTTTAGGGTTAGAACTAATCCTAATCTGGAGATAATCAGGGCGGGCCCCACATGTCAGTGTCTAGCTTAACTGGCATCGTTAATTAACGCTAATTAAACCCTAACCTAGGGTTAGTCGGGGGCTGGCCCCACACGTCAGTGACCCAGGGGAGGTCAAAACTCCGGTAAACAGGTCAAACACGCCGACGTTTAGCCGCCAACTAGGTCAAACGCGGCGGTAAGCGTCGGGTTTCATCCAAAGGCCGCGGTTTGAGCCGCGGTTGGTCCCGTTCGAAATCCCTCGTCGGCGCATGTTGAAAGGTAGTGGCGACCGGGCCTGTGGTGGCCGGAGGCGACGGGGCGACCTCAAGTGCGGTGGCCGGAGCTCGGGAGTGCGCGGGGATGGCGTTACGATGTGTAAACGAGCGAGGCAATGAGCTAGAGGGGCGCTACGTGCTGTGGGGAGCAAGTTGGGCACGCCGGGGGTGACCGTTTGGTCACTGGAGTTGCATCGGCGACGAGCTCAGGCGCTTGTGGGTTTCGGTCTCTGGTGAATGATGGCTATGGCGTGCAAACAGAGCGCGGAAGAGGGGGGATTGGGTCAGTGGCTCACGGAGATTACAACAGTACATACGGCGAGCTCAGAGGAGGTCCGAAGCGAGCAGGGCAGCGGAGGCGATCTCAGCGACCCGAGGAAGAAGAAGCTGTTGGGGGGTGCTTCGAGGCGTCCGGCGTCGCGTGAGTTGACGGAGAGGACGTGGCAGATGAGGCGGAGCTTCTAGACTCGGGTGGAGTGTGAGGAGGTGGCTCTGGCCACGGCAACAGCGAGCGGCGGCGACAGATGCATCCGGCTATGTTGTGAGGAGAGAGCGGGGGAGGGGGAGAAGCTCGGGGAGAGTGAGAGAGCGACCAGGGAGGTGTGTGGCGACGCGAGGGAGGTCCAGGCCGTCGAGGAGGCAGTTGAGCAGGGTGGAGGTGGCGCGCGTCGGGCACACGCACCTCGTCCTATTGGCGAGAAGTAGAGACGGTTCGGCCCCTGGTGGGCTGGGCCGGTTCAGCTGGGCGGGGATATAGGAGTGCCAGGTAAGTTACAGGTAAGCTCTCTTTTCCTTTTGTTTCAGTTTTTCCATTTCTTTTATTCTATTTTGAATTAGTAATATTACTATTTCATTTTGAAAACTCCTGAGACAAATTGTGCACACTATTTGGATTATTCCAAAAGCTCACAAATGATTCTAGAATATTTGGAGCACTTAAGATATTTATAGAATTCAAATGCCCCAATTCAAATACAGTATGGGTTAATTCAAAAATCCATAAATGGCTAAGAAATATGCTCATCATTTTTGGCAGAGGTTTTCACCTTTATCAGAAATCGTGAACATTTTCAAAGGCATTTTGGGTTCATCAAAAAGATTTAAACTTGAACCTAGTTGAAATTATTATCTGCTAGGGTTTGAACATCCCCATTTCAAAATTTCCTTTGAATTCAAACATGATGCTTGATGATCAAGCAAAGACAACAGGGATTGAGCTAGGGCTATGACACTTCTTCACCATGTTCTGTGTGACGGGCATGTTTTGTAAAATTGAGCCAAATTAACACTTTGACCCACTTGTGATTGCGATCGACTTTCTGGTGAAGACTTAGAAGAAGCTCACAATCAGTCATCACTCGTGGGGTAGTGGCTTGAGGATTTTGCTCATGGGCTCTAGCAGCAGAATCTTGAGTAGCAGAGTTATCATTGGTGGAGTAAGATGCAGTCTTATGGAATTGACCATACAATGGACGAGTGCCTTCATCAATGATAGCAGCTTTGCCTTTTCCATCAACTGAGGAAATAGTCCTTTTGAGTACTTCAATAGGAGGCAAAAAGTTGAGGTGATTCTGAAAATCTGCCTTGTAGTGAATTGATGACCTGGTTCTGCATTATCCATGGAGCATATGGCTTCAATTCAAATGGTGACAGTGCAACATTAGCCAAAGTCCTCATGAAGAAATCATGATAGTTAATGGGAATCCCATGTATGATGTTGAACATTAGATTCTTCATGATGCCAACAACGTCTTCTTCTTCAGAGTTGTGGCCTTTGATTGGACTGAGGGTTTTGGTCAAGATGCGGTATATTGTCCTTGGCACATATAACAAATCATTCACTAGGAAGGTGGTTCTTGGAGCTTGGCCAGACCGCAAAGGCTTCATCAGCACTTGCATGAGATGATTTTGAAGTTCAGGTTCTTCATAGGTCAGCCTTGTGCCTTCAGCAGGAGGACTGACTGGGATGGCATGAAGCAATTCAGAGGCTGGAGCTTTAAAGTTAGTGTTTTTGGTCATCCAGTCAAGTACCCATGAATCTACATCAGCAACATTGCCAGTGAGGTGCAGAGTTGCATAGAACTGAAGAATTAGCTCTTCATTCCAGTCACATATATCAGCACAGAAACTTAGGAGCCCAGATTCATGAAGAACATTGAGAACTGGTTGGAAGCATGGAATGGACTCCATGTCTACATGAGGAATCTGGTGGTGCTGGAAGACATTTTCCTTGTCAAACAGGATAGATGCATAGAAGTTCATCTAGCTTGCAGTCCAACACCTCTTGCGCCTTAGCCTTACTGAGTCATATGGATTTGCATCAGTGAAGAAATGATGCTCAACGAAGAAATCAGCATGTTCGAATTTTGGCCTTTTTGTATGAGGATTTTGAGGCTTGAGCTGAAGATTTCCAGTAGTAGGCCTCACAACCTCTTGAGTCACGACTTCTGGTGCTACTGACTGAGGAATTGAAGCTTCGGGTTCTTGATGACCCACAAGTATAAGGGATCTATCGTAGTCCTTTTGATAAGTAAGAGTGTTGAACCCAACGAGGAGCAGAAGGAAATGATAAGCGGTTTTCAGTAAGGTATTCTCTGCAAGCACTGAAATTATCGGTAACAGATAGTTTTGTGATAAGGTAATTTGTAACGGGTAACAAGTAATGAAAGTAAATAAGGTGCAACAAGATGGCCCAATCCTTTTTGTAGAAAAGGACAAGCCTGGACAAACTCTTATATAGAGAAAAGCGCTCCCGAGGACACATGGGAATTATTGTCAAGCTAGTTTTCATCACGCTCATATGATTCGCGTTCGTTACTTTGATAATTTGGTATGTGGGTGGACCGGTGCTTGGGTACTGTCCTTTCTTGGACAAGCATCCCACTTTATGATTAACCCCTATTGCAAGCATCCACAACTACAAGAGAAGTATTAAGGTAAACCTAACCATACCATGAAACATATGGATCCAAATCAGCCCCTTACGAAGCAACTCATAAACTAGGGTTTAAGGTTCTGTCACTCTAGCAACCCATCATCTATTTATTACTTCCCAATGCCTTCCTCTAGGCCCAAATAATGGTGAAGTGTCATGTAGTCTACGTTCACATAACACCACTAGAGTAGAGACAACATACATCTCACCAAAATATCGAACGAATACCAAATTCACATGCACTACAAAAAAAGACACTTCCGTGATGATACGTGTTTGTCACAGTAGGTCACATTTTCTGTCATGCATGTACATCCATGACAAATTTATGACAGAATCAAGATAGTCATACATGTGTTGTTGTAGAAGTGTTCCATGATATTACCAGAATTACCATCACGGAAGTGTCCACTTCCATGACGATAAATCGCGCGTCACAGAAGTGCTTTCGTCAAGGGTGACCGACACGTGGCATCCATCGTAACGGAACACCGTTAAGCTATCGGGTCCGGTTTTTGATCCGATAACCCGTTAACAGCCCCGACCAATGGGGATTTTACACGTGTAAAATCATCATTGGCTGGAGGAAACACGTGTCATCTCCGTGTTGGCACAGGTGTCACTCATCTAATGGGCCAGATGCGCCTATGATATGTTAACATGTGGACCGGCCCAAAAGTGGCCCATAAAGTTTAAATGGGCCGGCCCAACTAAAGGCCCACAAGATTTTGCGGACCATAATGGACCAGCCCAGCTAAAGGCCCATAAGATTTTGCGGGCCAAAATGGGCCTGCCGAGGTAAAGGCCCACAAGATTTTTGCGGGCCATAATGGGCCGGCCCATGTGAAGGCCCACAAGATTTTTCTGGACCATAATGGGCCGGCCCAGCTAAAGGCCCACGAGATTCACCAACATTAATGGGCCGGCCCAGCTGTAGGCCCACAAGATTTTGAGGACCCTAGTAGGCCGGCCCATTAACTGGCTGCCATGTTTTGGGCCAAATGTCGGCCCATATTTGATCCGGTCCATTAATGGCCTGCCATGTTCCGGTCCTAATAATGGCTAATATGAGATCCGGACCGTTAAAATCCTACCATGTTTTGGGCCAAATTACGGCCCAGATCAGGTCCGGCCCTTTAAGAGGCTTTGGGCTAAATTATGGCCCATATCAGATTCGGCCCGTTAACTGGACGCTACGCTTTTGGGCCCATTTGCTAAAGGCCCATTTAGTAATTCGGTCTGATATTAGTTTCGGCCTGTTAAGGGCCCATTTAGCATTTTGGCCCTATATTAATTTCAGCCTGTTAAAAGCCCATCATATAGTTGGGCCTAACTACGGCCCGGTTTACATCCGGCATGCTCGCAGCCAATAATCTGATTGGGCCAAACAAGGATCGAGATAATTTGGCCTGTTATAAGCCCATGATTTGATTGGCACATTCATTGGCTGGGGTCTATTTCGGCCTGCTGCCGGCCCGTGATCTGTTCGGCACATTTCAGGCCCAACCTACTTTTCAGCCTCCTAAAGGCCCATTGAGTTTTCTTGGGAAAATAGGGCTGGCGGTTTACTCGGCCTATTAAAGGCCCGAATCTACTAGTGGGCCAGTTTACATTTAGGTATGTTAACGGACCAAGATGATGGGGCCCATGATGCGGATCATACATGGTGATTTGCATGACGGCCCGATTATGTACCGTAATTTTACGGTTTGGCCGGTTTACTGCAAAGACAGGATATATATACAGTAAAATAACTGCAGCATCATGAATAAGAAAAGAAAACCTAGACTATACAATAAAGAAATTACGGCATATTACATCCACTGGGCATCAAAGTTCGCCACTATGATAATAAAGCAAAAGCAGACAGCAGATTACATACACTGGGCATCAAAGACCGCCACCAATGCAACTAAACACGCCGACAAAATAATATACAAAACCGACAGCACTTCAATAGAGTTCAACAAAGGTTAGCCCTGCTCGGGAGCTGCAGCGCAAGCAGCTGAGCAAGCTGGTGAGACTACACTTGTTTGACACTGATATCCTCCTCACTCTTAAAGATAAACAAGCAGATAGATGACAGGTTTTGCACATACAAGTATCAGTGCTGACAATTCATCACATCTCTTACTGACGAATAAAGTGACACAGTTTAAAATAGCATTAACACAATATGGTATTGTTCAGGTCAAGACATGGCAGGAAATGACATTGTGAAGGAGTTGGCAGCTTCATGACACCTCTGGATTACAGATCAAGAACTCATAAGTATCAATGGTTAGTGTGCTGTCAATTTATCCCATTTCAGATTGGCAAAATAAGATCACTTGCTCTGTATAGTTTAATTTACATGGTATGAAGAAGGAACTTAGTTGTACAACTGAAAACTTAAATTGAGAAGGACAAACTTTTGTTTATGAACTGGAGTACATAATAAACATTAAACATGCAATTTGATGCAAACACCAAAAATAAACAGCTGTTGCAGTCATGCCTAACCAAATATACACAACAAAGTTTGAAGGCTTGAGAAGGACAAACTTACATTATTGGTGAAGGCAGGCTCCATAAAGCCCTTGTCCATGCTGATGG
This sequence comes from Aegilops umbellulata, assembly GCA_032464435.1. NCBI lineage: Eukaryota > Viridiplantae > Streptophyta > Magnoliopsida > Poales > Poaceae > Aegilops > Aegilops umbellulata. Next base: position 295,370,239 of record CP136057.1, read on the forward strand.
GGCGGGGGGCAATTCAAGAAGTTTACCACAGAATCTTCTTCATAAGCATTGCCTTTAATCTACATTTTTAAAGAGTAAATATAGATGTGACAATATAAGAAAAAATGGAGAATATTTCAGATAAGATGAAGAGTGATGCTACATAACCAAGTAGCTATAAATGTAAGTACAGAGATGCAGGCAAATGGTACAGCCAAGAGCAATGCAGAGCTAAACTTCTTCAGTACCATCGGTGTTATCCAACCTTATGGTAAGAGTAAATATAGATCTTATGTGTAGAAAATGGAGGGCAAAGGAAAATAAGCCGCAGAGTGATGGTACATGAACAACTACCTATCAATATAAGTACACTGATAAAGGACAACAGGTACTTACAAGAACAATGCAGAGCTAAAAAATTTCATTGGCATTGGATATATTCTACACTAATGTACTTCTTCAGTACCATCGGTGTTATCCAACCTTATGGTAAGAGTAAATATAGATCTTATGTGTAGAAAATGGAGGGCAAAGGAAAATAAGATGCAGAGTGATGGTACATGAAGAACTACCTGTCAATATAAGTACACTGATAAAGGACAACAGGTACTTACAAGAACAACGCAGAGCTAAAAAATTTCATTGGCATTGGATATATTCTACACTAATGTAACCATTCATACAGATCAGATAATTTGGAGCGAACAATTGATAAGCAAGCTATCATGCATACTGCTATCGCATAATGAACCAGGTATGTATGCAAGTACAGTGATACAGGACAACAGGTACTAACAAGAGCAAAGCAGCGGGCAGCATATTTGCGATGTCTTGTCGTTCTTTTCAAACCGGAATTCTTTTTCAAGCAGAATTCCTGCAAGAAAGAACTGTAAGGCACATGCAGAAAAGTAGAAGTTCAAATTGTCATGCGATATCATAGATAGTACCTCATCCTCGGAACGAGACCAGTGCATAACAAGGTTTTTCCATTCAATGTCTTCTAAATTTAGCACAGGAGACTTCACCAGAAATTTGTTTATAGACTTGCCATCAAAGTGTGATTTCCTCAGGTAACACCAATACTGCTGCAATGCTTCATTGAAAAGCGCAAGCAAGCTTTGCTCTTCATGACTATCCAGATTGACCCTCGCCTACTTACAACAATGTAATGTAAATCATTGATGTGTTCAATCAGCAGAAAACAGGAAAATAATCACCATGAATAATAGCACTTACACGTAAGTGGGACAGAAGATGTGAAAATGGTGTTTGTCTTCACTATAATCTTCCAATGATGGGAATATATGCACGTAGTCCCTAACAACATCGAAAGCATTGTCTTTTAAACTGGGAATAACTGGAATGGGGTTCCAATCTGCAGGAATTGGTCGTCTCTGCAGTTGGGATAGGTCTTCGGCCGGTGTACTTGGTGTACTTTTTGCTGGAGTGGGATTTTTCTATGGTACGGCTGGTGCTATGGCAACTGAAATTAGCATACCTTTTGCTGGAGTGCAGGTCCTGCGTGGTGGGGCTAGTGGTGTGGCCAGTGAAGTATGGGTACAGTCTGCTGGTGTAGGTCCTATGTTTTGTGTCACTGGTTGTACAACCAATATAAGTGGGGTGTTGTTTGATTTCTCTAGCACAACCATGTTTTTCAAGGACTTCCCTGGTGCTCCTTCAGGTTCGGCAATCACCCTCTTCCTTTTTGATGTCTGATGCACAAGAACAACATTTGAGTGAAAAAACATAGTATGATGACAGATGGAATATGTATTGATAATGGATGGGCATGGCATCTTGACATATATGATGAGCAAACTCAGCAGATGGCGGTGCAACAAAGTAGAAGAAATGCAAGACAACATATGCAAGATACGGGCAATCAATAAAACCTTGCCAAATTAGAGCAGGCACCTTGATGGGTGAACATGACAGGCCATCTGCCTTTGACTCCTCGAGGTTAGAATAGTCATTAGGATCATATTCTGAACAAGAATCTACAGGTGGGGAGCGTATGAGTTTCATTGCATACAGAATGGCACTCAATGCCTTGGTGCCAATTTTGTAAGTCATTGAAGTGTTCCACAATATTCTTCTGATGCGCAGAATCTGATATTCACTTTAATTACGTATAATATCTAAGAACCATGAAAACATAAATAGTTGTGAGATTATCTTTGTAACGCAGAGGATATTCTAATATAGGGGCGCCCCTGTAAACACTTGTGTGCTATCACTGGATTCTGATGAGAGAGCTCATGTGTGCTGTAATATGGTGCGTGCATTTATATAATCTGGCACAAGTACACAAAAATAGGCTCCAGAAGTAAGGATAGTTGGCAGATGATAGGTTCAAAATATACTGTATAGAGAGTTTATTGCCAAACCATGATAACAAGAGCACACAGCAACTAGGCAGATCATAGTGTACATAAAAGGGGTACACCATAACCACGATATATAAATCGGGAAAGTGGAACTGGCTTGAAAATACAGTGTTGTATTGCCGCTAGTAATTGAAAGCCTATCGATCAAGTACATGCCAGCTCTATCAGTTGTTGACTGCAGATGTCCCTGCTCCCCTTCCTGACAAGGAACATACTGTACGTACTAAATACAGAATAACAAAACAGGAACATGTTAAAGAACACAAGAGGAAGCATATTCTTGAGGTTCCGCTTAATTGCATACAACGTTGGTTGCCCACTCATGATGAATCACAGCACCCAAAGAAATGCAATTCCATGATGTCTCTCTATATGTGGCAATTTTGAACAAGAGCCATTAGGATCATATTCTGAATCAATAGGTGGGGAGCGTATGAGTTTCATTGCGTCCAGAATGGCACTCAATGCCTTGGTGCCAATTTTGTAAGTCATTGCGGTGTTTAGCTTCAAGAGTGGACTGCTGCTAGTGCGACACAAAGCAGCTACACAGATCATAGTGTAGATATAACGGGAAAACCATAAGCATCAGAGTAAAATCAGCAAAGTGGAACTTGCTGGAATATATGTGCTAGTATTGCCGGTACGGCTAGAAAGGCTTTGGAAACCAGCTCTCTTCAACTGAAGGTGCGGTACTGTTAATATCAGTGTAACTCTCAAAGCCGACACAGCTGCCCGCATTTTCTTGCTATTCTTATAGGATTCAAGTGGGCAGGCCATTACAAATCCTATTCCCATGTTTACAAAATCCTACGAATCAAAGAGGCCCAATGAGTTCAAAGTGTCCATACCAACCGACCGTATAGACCTCTACACTGCAAATGTCCCTACTAATCTTCACTACAAGGAACATACTGTACTATTATCATACTCCCTCCGTTCCAAAATATTAGTCTTGGTAGAGATTTCCACTATGGATCACATACAGATGTATCCAGATACATTTTAGAGTGTAGATTCGCTCATTTTGCTCCATATGTAGTCCATGGTGGAATCTATACAAAGACTTGTATTTAGGAACGGAGAGAGTACTTATTAAAGAAGAACGGAAGAGGAACATGGTAAAGAAGAGCAAGCAGATTTTGGATAATAAAATGTTCGTTGCGCAGTGCCCACACATGATGAACTAGAGCACATTAAGAAAGCAACTCCCTGATGTCTCTCTATATGTGGTGCACGTGCTTTTTCGAAAGTAAAGTAGGAACATTAGCTGACCAATTAAATGTTATCTGTTTTAGTAATATCAACATCATATCAGATTCGTACTTGAGCAACAAGTTTGGAATTATGAGTGGCACGTTGTTTAACTTGATGGATTCAGGAGCAGTGCTAAGCAAGTACGATGATGGTACTGAATATAAAGGCATGTCCGCATTTGGGTCAGTCAACCATTTCAGGCGGTTGGATGAAGATCCTACGTCTCCTAACCCTTCTTCATCCTCGTCTCTGATTCTTCCCATACAGAACACTGCACGGGCCGCCGGTCGGACCATCGACCCACACCGCCTGTGTTCCTCCGCCACCCCCACCCCCGCCCTCACCCGCATCGAGTTTTCTTTGTTCGGCGAGGCCCCCCCTATCGCCCCAACAACCAAAGTCCCCACACGAGCCCCTTCGTTCGCACCGGCAAACTCCGGCGAGCTCTGAAAAGTCGGCTGACCCAATTTTGAATTTTAGTCTACTATGATTTAACTAGTGTGGAATATAAAAGGGGAAAACCATAAGCATTGGGAGTATAGTGTTGAGCGTGCCATGGCGGATCTTAAGGTGCAAACTGGACAAAGGCAACTTCGCAACCAATGTTTGCTCTCAACTAGCAAGTAAGTGATGGACAAGAAATCAGAGTAAAGTAGTGGCGATCTATTTTCTTGCTGTGATAAATAAGTTGAGCAGATACGAAAGAGTATCGCCTCTGGTGCGGCGCCGTGTATGCATCTGTTGAGAATTTGACGTTGTTGCGGTAGCGATGGCTGTCGGTGGCGTGGAAGCAGATCTAGGAGGGTAGACGATGGCGGCGGGGCGCGGTGGACGAGATGGTCGTAGGAGCGGTGCCGGCAAGGTGGACGACGGCAGGGATGAAGCGAGAGGACGGGATGCAAGGATCCCGGTCCGAAGCTGTGGATGAGAGAGGTCGATCTCTTGTAATGGGCGGCCGCATCGAGGTATCAGCTCCGGGATGGTGGAGGAGGACGGCGGTGGATGGGGTGGCGGACGGAGGAGGCTGGGGTGGAGAGGGTGTTTTGGCGCCCATGGAGTATGAATTGGGAAATGGAGGTGGAGAGTAAGGGGGGAACCATGTCTTCAGGGCGCGCTTGTCTCAAATGCGATGAAATTTACAAACTTAGCCCCCGTTTCAAATTTCCTACATCACAGCAATATTAGTCGGTTGGGGATAGGACCGTAATCTTGCATACACCGAATGTGCCGACGAGAGTTTGTTTTGGGCGCCCACCGTGTATGAATCGCGGAGGGAGTTGATTTCGGTCGAGGACACACTCTGTTTTGGCGCCCACTATGTATGAATCCGGGTGAGAGGCGGTTATGCCACGTTCGAGTGAAATTACAAACCTAACCCTATCGAAACCTGTAGAAATCAAGCAGTTAGGCTTTGCGTGGCAGGGATAGGCAGTAGTAATTTCCATCTCGTAGATTTTGGTTTTGGGCGGTTACTGTGACTTTCCCCGCTTTGTTCAAATTTTGCAGAGTGCACGTTTACCCTGCCAACTCAATTCGAATCCCATTTGTACTCTATTTTTTTCGGGCGGTATCCATTTTCGATTGGAATAAAATTCTATATACATCATTTTTTTATATATACTTTCAAAAGCACAACAAAGAATTCTGCTCCCTTATATGTATAATATGCTTTACAAATAAAATGATCTCAAAATCATAAGGTTGAATTGAAAAAAATAAACCAAATTATGTTCTACTAAAATGTATGGATCAGTAATATCTACATATTAAATAACATAGATGTGCGTGAATTCGTATGAGTATGCATGTTTGATAGATCAATTTTGGTTCAAGTATGGATTACATGTATCATTATCTCGAATTCAAATATTTGAATCCCTTTTATGTTCACTCCTTTCACGCCCATCTCTCTCGCATGCATGCTCCTTCATGTAGCTATCACTCTCTTTTCTCCAGCTCACCCGCACGCTCACTTCATGTTTCTCCTATCCTTGCAAACATGGTCTCTCGACGCCTCCCTTGAGAAGTGTCACACTCTCCCTATCATTATACATTACACGGTTTTCATTATCTCTCACGTCTCTACCGTTCTCTCGTATCACTAGGTACCTAAGCTTTCTTTTTCACCGCCAGACATACAGTCTCCACTCGTCTTTCACTTTGTGTTTCTCTCTATGGGATTCTCTCACACACCCTATATGTCTCTAGATATGAATCATACCACTAAAATTACTCTCTCTCTCTCTCTCTCTCTCTCTCCTGTAGACACAACATTTGTTGCGGTCTCCTTTTCGTCTCCATCCTAGACTGACATTATTCATTTGTTTACCGATCAGACAAACTCCCCCCCCCCCCCGCTCTCTCTCTCTCACACACACACACAACTCCTGCTTCCACTCCCCTTCCCGACTGTCGTCTCTCTCTCACACACACACAAAACTCTCGCTTTCGCACCCCCGACTCGTATTTCTCTCACAAACATTTATCGACTAGCCTCTAGATAGGTTTATACACCCGCACACTCGTGCTTCCACTATCGCATACATGTCTCTCTCCCGCTCCTTGTATCTATGTAGATTTTTCTTCCCTTCCTGAGACACGCCCTCTCGATCGTGCACACACACACTATCGCCTCATTTTAGGCTGATACCTCTCGCACACACACTCTTTGTGTCTTTGTCACACATGCACTCCGTCCTCCACCTCTCTCCCTCTCTCTCTCTCACATGGGCTTTTTGCAACAACTAGCAAGATGCCCATGCGTTGCACGGAACATGAAGATGCATTTGTATGAGTAGTTTATCTTGTGGGAGAAAAGGATGAACAAGGGAAGGCCTTATTTGCAAGTGTGGAGAGGGGTGTGGGTATCTTTTTGCAAAATTGCCATAGTTTCCTTCCTATCCGTCAGATATAGATCGGACGGCCTATATTGCAGGATGGCAGGCACACGATCATCACCGACTATGCTTTTTATAAGAGTTCTCTACTCTTATAAAAACCCGAGTTGGTGATGATGGTGTGCCTGCCATCCTGCAATATAGACCGTTCGATCTATATCTAACGGATAGATGGCAAAGTATGACAATTTTGCAAAAAGATACCCACCTCTCTCCATATTTGCAGATAAGGTCTTCCCTTGTTCATCCTTATCTCTCACAACCTCATTGTTGAGCAATTAAAATACAAGCCACTAGAACAATCTGGCATTGTGGCCGGCTGGCCGCTACCGGCATCGTCCATCCCCATGCCTACGCTCAGTCCGACCACCAATCGCCACCACGCCCAACTCCTACTCACCTCATTTCTCCTCTTTCTCGAGATATTGTTAGTTTTTACATATGGGATTACTCCTGCATGGATCAATCACAACAGATATTTTGTAAAAAAAATGCATCTTGGTGTTCCATGCAATGCACGGGCATCTTGCTAGTAGGTATATAAAAACAGGGTTGGTGATAATGGTGGGCCTGCCATCCTGCAATATAGGTCGTCCGATTTATATCTGACGAATAGGAACGAAACTATGGCAATTTACCCGCACTCCTCTCCACATTTGCAGATAAGGCCTTCCCTCGTTCATCCTTTTCTCCCACAAGATCTTGATGTTCCGTGCAACGCACGGGCATCTTGCTAGTAAGAGTAGAAATTAGACATATACCACTTCTCAAATCTTGAAACCAACAACATTCCTCCCTTATCTCATCAAAACCGCCAAAGGAATATATTTTGAGTGAAACATAACAATTTTTTAGTGATATACATATTTCAAAACTAGACTTTTTTTCTATCAAATCGGTGAATATGTATTAATCTACTCAGATGGTGTGGCAACGCATTGGCACATTGCTAGTAGTTATTATAATATTTTGGACACCAGACAAACGATGGAATACATATACGAAGAGAAGAGGCGCATGCACGCAGTTGGTCTCTCGCTGTCTCGCACACACGAGTGCTACGTAAAGGCAACGTTAACAAATAAACCATAAAACCCTAGGTGCACAATTGCTGCATTCGCGGGTACCGGGTATGTGGTGGAGTGCACCTTTGTAGGAATAGTCAGCTCGCGTGATAATTTGATCCATAGGAGTTTATGGTCGGGACCACAGGTGAACGACTTGGAGGCGGTGGCTCGCCAGTTACCACAGATAGAGTAGCCACGTTTAAAATAGTATCATTTTTTTAGCGGGGTTAAGAGTTCCGATTTTCATTGGCACGTTATAAGTACTAAGTAGTTTTTAGAACGATTGGTATGGAGCGACAATGGAATTCATAGTACTACGTACCTCCTTGGCGTATGGTTTTATGGGTTTATATTGCGAGATGTTGAACCTGGTAGTTCTAGGGCAAATACTATGGTTTAGATTTAGATGTTCATTTTCAGTAATGAAAATCGGAAGGACCACAGGTGAACGACTTGGAGATGTTGAAACTGTTGAACATGCGTAGGAAGCGAGCAAGGCATGCTTTCACCGTCGTGGATCCATGGGTGTAGATGACATCGAACTCATCGCCGGTGATGGTTCTAACGTTGTACTCACCGCTGATCATGGAGATTTGGGACGCCATGGATTTGGGAGGAGGGTTAGGATTAGTGGAACTGCCGTAATGTGAAAGGACGGGACGACTGAGAGCAAACTCTTGTAAGGTACTGTACTAGTAGAAGACGGGGACGAGTAGGGCGTGCGAACGACGTGGGGTTGCTAGCTTACCCGGTGGATAAACGGCTGCAAGCCCCCAAAGAGTTCTCGAGAACTATGCGGGACCCACTAGATGTCATGTCTACTAGACACATATCGTAGGCCTGGCGGTATAGCTTCTTCCTGTTCGCACGCCATGCTGGCGCGTGGGTAACTTCACTTAATTACGTCAACCGTCATGCTTCCCACGACCTTTGCCTCCCTCGCGCGGCCGTGCCCTTTGAGACTTCGACCGGCTATAAATGAGCAATTTTTTTGCCTACTCCGCATGCATGATACTCCCTCTAGTCCTTTTTACTTCCGTCAACCGTTTGCAAGTGTTTGACCAAATTTATACTCCCTCCGTCTAGGTGTGTAAGTTACCTTACGAAAACCAAATAATCCCAAAACACTTGGGCACGGTGTATTAACTTCTACCTCGTTTCTTGTTTCTTGACATATCAACCAATAAGAAATGAGGGGTGCGCATGCTTTTAATGACTTGAGACTACCAAACACGACATGGAGTGTTCATTGCATGCAATGTTATGAATTAGCAAATAAACATTAAGGTCTCTTGTTTTCCCCTCCTCCTTGGTCACGGTGCACAATCTAAGATGACTTACTCACCTAGACGGAGGGAGAGTACTAAAAATATCAATACCTACAATATCGTTTCTTGTTTTGTGACATATCAACCAATAAGAGATGTGGGCGGTGCATGCTTTCAATGACTTGAGACTGCCAAACATGACATGCAGTGGTTAGTTCATTGCATGCAATGCTATTAATTAGCAAAAAGACATTATTTTTTCTCGTTTTCCTCTCCGCCTTGGTCGCGGTGCACAACGTAAGATGACTTACACACCTAGATGGAGGGAGTAACCCAAATAAGCACCTCTTGGGTGGGTTAGATTTTTTTTGGGTTAGTTTAGTTCAAACTAACCCAAATTATCTCTAACACATGGATCCAAACAGGGCCAAGGTTAGCTATTAGAGTACTACTACCTCCCTTCTAGTTTAAAGGGCTCGATTCAAAATTTTGACCTACTCTTAGCAAGATAGAGGCGGTGGAATAGTTTTTGTAGTTCTTCACAAAAAAATGTGTTTACCAATGCATGCATGAACACAAGTTACTCTAACCCCCCTCTCTTCTTTAATTCTTTGCCACATCAGCATGTTTGCTATTCCCGTGTGCATGATACCATCTAAGATACCACCATTATGGCCAGCCTTAATCATCACATGCAACCTTGAAATATGAACATGTGTGGGGCGTGTATGTTTTTAATGACTTGAGACCCTAGCCCGGCATGCATGACTCTCCTCCCCCCGCGCTCGTCCAATCCATTGTGACCAACAATATTTCCACCCCTTCCCTCCCTCGTAATTTACTCCAACAAATATGCCCACGTAGTTGTTACTTAACTGCAGGTGCATTGGGTCACTGACATATGGGCCCAACAGGGGTCTGGCCCACATGTCAGTGACGAAACTGGACCTGCAGTTAAGTCAGTGCAATTCAGTCCATAACTTACGTAGGTGTGCCATTGCTCGCTATGAATATTGCGCCTCCCACGACATCGCTATCTCCTCCCCCTCACGTTCACGTTCATCGCTATCTCCTCCCCCTGCCTCTCACGTCAACCACCATGGCATTGCCCCTCCCAAGCCCTAGGCGCCCCTTGCTGCACCGCGCGGACGGTCACGTGCCGTCGTTCCGTTCCTGGCCACCACTAGTCGAGGAGGACGCGTCGGCGTTCCGCTCCTTGCCGCGACGCGTCGAGGTGGACGCGTCGGCGTTCCCAATCTCGCCAGCACGCGTGTCGGAGGACGCATCGGCTCCCCGCTACGAGGAGAACGGCGCGCCGCCCGCCGAGCCCCCCAGCCTTCGGGAGATTTGGAAAGAAATGGATGTCGCCTTGTGGGAGGCTTTGCCTCTAGCAGAGCACGCCAAAATATAGGCGGAGAAGAAGGCCGAGGAAGAGAAGCGCACCACAGAATAAGCTGCTTGGGAGGCCTATGTCGCGTCCGAGAGAGTCAGGCAATTGGCTCTTTGGCAGAAGGCTCGTGCGAGGGCTGTGAGGGTGGCGGAGGACGCCCGTGCCGACGCCCTGAGTGTAGTCGGGCTCAAGCACCTCATCTACGCTTGGCGGTACGTAGACCGGGTGCACGCTTCCAACGAGGAGGAGTACTTGTTGGCGCCGGATCACCACACCGGTGAGATCACGCTCGCCCGCTGGCAAGACGCCAATCAGCACCTCACGAGTTGCGAGGCTGAGGAAGAGGCGTTGTGTCGGCGCACTGGGAAACGGCCGCGCACCAGGGCACTCATGGCCTGCCGCAAGCGCTCCTGCGAGCGCCGTGGCTTTTAGTAGGAGTATAATTTTTGTTTCGTATGGCGATCTGATTAGTTTTGGGACGCAAATGATAAACCCCAAACATTCAGGAATTATTAGCGTCCTTAATTAAGTATGTAAAAGGGAAAGTTTGGAAACCTTGTGTATTCGTACGCATTTTGCAAGTACGTGCATATAGCACAAACTTTACTATATACTATCGCACTACACGTCTCTCTATATATATGCTTGCAGACTGTGCTACTCCATCCGCCCAGGTCAATAAGTCATCTTTGGTTGTGCATCATGACCAAGAGGGAGGGAAGACTTATACACCTAGACGGAGGGAGTACTACTATTACTTATGTACGTGCAAATGCATGTTTTAACATTACGATGCGGTTTTTGTAAAAGTAGAAAAACAGCACTAGTCAATCTTGTGAAACGACTCAATGCAAAACAAATGCAAAAATGCTCATTTGATTGTTTACTTTTAGCTTCCTTCTCTGTGGCTATTTCTCTGTCGTACTTTGTACGGAGTATCTCACTGGTTGGCATGGCATGCAAATTCCCAAACTGCTTCCTACACCCTGTATCGAATTTTTTGCCTAACAAGTTGTGCCATGCAATTTGAATTCCAACTTGAGTACTACTACTAGTAGGAGTACCAGGGGCCAGTTCTTTTAGGCTTCTAGATTAGTAATCCCATAACTACTACCTCTGTCCTGGTTTATTGGTCCCCATTGTAATCTGTCTCAAATTTTGATCATAAATTTAACTAATGAAATGTTAGTGCATGTCACATGTACTAACATTTTATCAGTTAAATCTTTGGTCAAAATTTAGCACAAATTATTATGGTGAGGAATAAACCAGGACAGAGGTACTACTAGTAGTAGTTTAGAATCCCAAATAAATGAGTGAGGCGCCTTAATGTTACTCTGCACTATGACTTGTCTTATGGGAAAAGCTGGGGAAGCCACCAAAAGAACTGGCCCTAGGAGTAGTAGCTAGGGATACTAGGAGTAGTAGCTAGGGATCGAGTGTGCGAGATGAACCAGAGAAAGTAAATGCAGAGAGATGAAATGCAAAAAAGACGGAGGGATGTGATGGTTGCTTGTCTGTTTATTTTACCAGGCCACTTATTACTGGGAGGGGTTGGGTTTTGTGATATGATGGCTTTACTGCCGCGCCACGAGCGGGGTGAGAGGTGAGACTCCCGTGAGCGCCACCCTCTACACTAGTACTACTACATCGGTCGTGGTTTATCCCCCATTGAATTTGACTGAAGATTTAACTGACAACATGTTAGTGCATCTCAAACAAAACAATATTGTTTGATTCGTATTTGAACATAGTTTTCAATGATATAATTTTAGGTGACATGCATCATCATTTATCGTACTATATATAATGTTAGTTTAATTTTTGTTCGTACTAATCTATAGTAAGGTGCCCGTGCATTGCACGGAAGAGTGAAATGCATTGATCAGGGAGTTGTTTATTTTGACAAAGGATGTGGGGGTCATCTCATGTGTAACGGGCATCCATAGGTTTGTTCGGATATTATCTCATCTCAAGAGTTCACAAACATCCGGGTAAAATAGATAAAAAAGTATCTTTCGCAAACAAAAGCGTTCAACTGTTCAACCTGCATCCAAAACTTGTGAAGAAATAACTCTTATTGTGCTTTGCAGGAGATGGTTCATCATAAGTCTTTCACCAGTACTCTAGTAAAAATTCATACATGGAAGATTCTAGACTAAACCATAAATGGATACACTTTTATTCATGCGCGATACTCCAATAGAGCAAGATCATGCATGGAAGTCTCCAGATGCTTAGACAATGGATTACATTGAGCGAAGACTAATGATCAACATTTAACTTGATAATGCAGATGTCCCGGTGAACCTCCTTGGAGTCCACATGCACATCGTTGGGGTTCAAATAACACCGTGCGCTTTCCATGTCCACATCGACGGGAAAGTCCCAGCTTGGCAAAGTCCAAGTATGCTTGGCGTAGCCAGTGTCGCCGCCCACGTACCTCCGAGGGGTAGTAATAGTGAGCATGCACCCGTACATCGGCCCCATGTCAGTGTCAGCATCAGCAGCGGCGGCCTGCGCGGGCCTCGCCGGTGGCTATGATCAAGAGGAAGATGCTTCCATCCTCCTCCGAGACTAGCAGGCGGCGCTAATCCTCCAGCGACTTCGGCACGGTGAACGGGTAGCACGTCTCGTACTTGATGTTCTTCGCCAAGGGCCAGTAGTGATCGCCGCACGCCTGTGTCAGGTGATGCACGATGTCCGCCGGCGAGCCCCAAAACGGCACCGGGCACTCGTAGCAGTAGACGAAGGGCTCCTTCGAGGCATCAACCAGGCCGTCCATGAAACGGGAGTGGCTATAGGGGACATTCCGCCAGTTGAATATATGAGCAAGTTACTATGGGATTTAGTCCGAATAAGCACAAAATAAATCATAACAGAGATTAACCTAATCATGCGACTAGCATAGTAGATGAACAGATCGAATCTAGGACACAGACTAGAAACATGAATTCTACCACGATTTGGAAACAGGAAGGATAGAAACACATACGGTGCAACAGGAGCAACACCATTGGCGTTGAGGTTGTCACCCATGTCGTTGAGGAAGAGTTGGCCGAGGTCGGGGAAGAAGTCGTCATCGGTGAAGTCGTCGCTGCTAGCAGTCGCAAGAGTGCGCTCCCCAAATTTCAACAGCGCCCGCCGAATGGAGCGCAGGAGGGAGTGGTTGTAGGGGACGTTGCTGCCGCCGAATGGAGCGCAGGAGTAGCCCACGAAGCAGTAGATAGTGCTCCTCCCTAGTCTCTATTCTTATCTCTATCTCTACTACTCTTCTTTGTTTTTTATAATATACTAGTTGTAGTTGTCAAATCGAATAGTACTGCGCCATCCACTACATGCCCGGCTGAACACGCCTCCTCGCCTCCATCAAACCCCTCCGTTAAACCCGCATGCAAACCGAGAAACCTACTCCGGCCCGTGGGAGGAAATTTTCCGGTTGCTGTTGGAGAATAATAGAGTCACATCCAATCCATTTGAGTTAACTGCGTGTATAATTCTCCCTCTATAAAAAGTTAATTGCATCCTTAATCTTGTATTCTAAGTACTCTGTGGGTTCCACTGTCAGTACAGTGTACATGACTTGCAGGCTAGCTACAGATTCGTACAAAAAGTAAAAAAGAAACAAATCCAGGACTTGCAGGATTGGAGTTAGCACCGATGGCGGTTCGTAGTCGTTCCACGCTCGAGCATTGAAGTTTGTAACTATTTTAGATTAGAACATACTACTCCTCCGGTGCTAGTAGTAGAGCAGAGTCCTACTCCACTACTACTCTACTCAAGCAAGTTAGGGCATAGTAGCAGGTACTGTAGGGAGTACGAGTACTGTTATCACTCAAGCAAGTTCTCTGACTTCGGTATGACCCTACGCTGCTGCTATGTGTCTCGTAAGTCAAGCGGCGTGTTGTAGTCATCATCACCTATCCACTTCCCGCAGCACATATTCCCTTCTCCATCTTTGTCCGCTCTTCCATCCCCGCTAAGGCGCCTCCCCCCCCCCTCATCCAATCTTCCATCCCCGCTAAGGCGCCTCCCCCCTCGTCCGAAACCCAAGTACTAACAATGGTAGAACCGAGCGGCGTCCGCCGAAAGAGTGGCTAGAATTCACTCCCCACAGAGGTAATCAAGCTCATTGTTTTGCGTGTGGACAATCTCAGTACCATGCCGCTCGTCGCGTGCTCGCCGGGGCTATACCGTTTACTCAAAGCCCTCAGACCGGAGCTTTTTAAGCCAGCTCCTTGCTTGCTGATGCCGCCTGATCTTCAGAAATGGTGTGTCACGCAGCATAACGATCGTAGGGTGGCGAGCATCAACCCCCTTGACTATGATCCGATCCCCGTCACCCTCAACTACATTAACGGTATGTGCTGGGTCGGCATGAACACGTCTTGGATGGTGCTCGTTGACGGTCGCGGCAGCTGGTGCTCATAGAGGTCTACACCCGGTGATTGATCCCCCTTCCTTCGATTAACATTGCACTGCTTTGGCACCGCGGCCCATAATACTCGGAATCTTACAGTAGCCAACATGATACCAAGTTTGATTTTCTCAAGGTTGTAATCTGCCAAGTGCCCACAAGATCTGTGAATTATAAAGACTTCAGGATAATTGCGTTCTTCAACCGCGGTCTCGCCTATATGACAAGTCACTGCGGTAAGTGGATAAATCTGCACGTCCATCGCAGGATATACATCCTCCATGATTCTCTGATGCCATTGAACACAAGGGCTTCATTTACGATGTCGACTCCTTCTATGGCTGGACGTATTGCTGGCCTACTCCATTCATCACTACAAACGGCTGTTACAGCAGTATGTTACTTTCCTATGATATCATGATGGCTTGCTTATATTATTGTCATCATTTACTGAAAAAATATTCATGCTCATAACATGCTATTCTTAATATTGACTACATCAAGAGCCCTTTTTTATTTGACTCTAACTTTTTTTTAGGATTATTTGACTCCAACTTGATATGATGTTGTAGGCCGCCTGGTGTCCCTACCCTTCCTAATCCCAGAACAATTCAAAGAAAAGCGACATGGCAGTTGCAGGTGGTTCATGACTTGATCAGACGACAGCGAACGATTGATGATCGTTCGCACGTACAGGACGTGTTGTTTCGCGGAATATAATCACAGTCACTGCAAGGTCTTTGAGCAGGATCCCAGCTTCTCTGGGCCTTCAGGAAATTTTGACTGGAGGTTGGTAAGTAGCCTTGGTACGCGCTCTCTGTTTGTCGGACTGAATTATCTGATTAACCAGGAGATAACCGACGGCAAGGATCATGATGGCAGCGCAGTTTCGTTCATCAGGCAAAAATGTGTGTACACAGCGTACCATGCGTCTCTGCATGCACCATACCCTGATATGTGCCGCCACGCTCTGCAGCCCAAAGTAGGAGAGAGGGTCACAAGTATCAGACTTTGACCTGCTGGCTGGAGTTTCCCCCGGCAGGCACCCATCTGGTTCAAGCCGTCAGCCAATCTCCACAGCTTAATAAATAGTAACGCCTAACTGAGCTAGTTAGTTAGATGCGTACACTTGGTGTAGTAGGATCTTTATTTAGTTTGATGCATACACTTGTTCTTTTTTGGTAGCCCTTTTGTAATGATGGTTGATGTTTGGTTTGGAAGAGAGAGCTACGTCTTCACTCTTCTGGCCTGCTTACTGCTTCTGTTGCACCCCCAGCCCTGGTTGCTGCTACTGTTGTTTTTAATGTACAATCAGTAGTATATTTCGTCTGTTGGTTGAATAAACGTGTTGTTAGAACAACAAACACAATGTTTTGGAAGTCGTTGCACGGTTCGATCCTTTAGTGCCTCGTACCGTACGTAGCGCATACTATTTTTCGTACGGAATACATTTTCCACTTGTTGATAACATGCAGCCCACTGATGAAGGCCTAATAGAGAAGCCCATAATTAACTGGAAGGGAGGCTCTCACATGAATCCGGCCTAGGTACATGCTCATGGTCCCCTAAACATAAATAAGTAAATAAATAAATAAAGCTAAATGCTCATGCACCAGTTCTTTAAATTCATGATTTAACAGGAGGATATTATTTCCTATGATAGTGTCGTTACATTTAGTCGATATTATTCTTCGGCAAAGATAGCGACCAGTCTTCTTTCTCCCATCATTTTCTTCCTTCAACCAGCAGACCCATGCAAATCGTAGTCAACGTCATAAATAGATTTGGTCCATTTTTATTTTTCAATAAGAATGTCCAACCCAGCCCAGCACATTGGCGACAACATTTAGACAAATCTAAGACAAGAATTTTGGGACGGAGGGAGTATTTCATTGGATTTAACATGACATAGTACTAATTTATTTTTAAATTTGTTTTAGTATGGCTACTAATTTGGGAAAACTTTGTTTTTGCCACTCTAGTTTTGCCAACTTTGCTTATGCCACTCTAGAATTTTACATTTCATTTTTGCCACTCTTAGTTTTTGATAACACATCACAATTGCCATTCTGTGGCAAAAGCAATAATTTTAGAGTGGAAATTGTGATACATTGTCAAAATTTAACAGTGGCAAAAGTGAAATGAAAAGTTATTGCTTTTGCCACGGAATGGCATTTGTGATGTATTGTCAAAAACTAAGAGTGGCAAAAGTGATATGTCAAATTCTAGAGTGGCAAAAGCAAAGTTGGCAAAAACTAGAGTGGCAAAAACAAAGTTTTCCCTACTAATTTTTGGATTAAGAATATTTTCCCCAGCAAAAATTTGCGAATTTTCAAAATTTTTTTAACCCTCGTACTGACCAGAAAATAGGCAGCAATTCTAAAAATGGAAAACGGGCTGCAATAAATTCCATATGAATTAGAAAATGAGTAAAAATTATAAAAATAATAGCAAATGGGCTTTACACGCCACAAATTTTGAGGCTGACTTGTTTACGCAAGGCTTTGTCAGTCAACACACGATTCTAGCAGTAGTGACTGTTGGATTTCCATCCAATGACCAACGTGCTTCTTCAATCTCTGATCTTCCTGCTCCACCCGCCTAAACTAGCGCCAGTCGGACTGCCTGCTCCCTCCTCTTGTGGCCCGCTGCGATGCCGCACAGGCTTCCCCGGCCCACCCTACTCCCTCCGCTGGGCTGGCCGCACGCAATCAACTGCCTTCTTATTACGCGAAAAAAATGATTACTCCCACTGACATCTGGGGGCGCACCAGTTGGGAGGCTGACCTGTGGGCCTACTAATTTAACGCGTACGCAGGGCTTGTCAACTTAGTCAACAAATGATTCTAGCAGCAGTAACCGTTGGATTTGAATCGAATGGTCCTGATGCTTCTTCAATCACTGCTCTTCTTGCACCAGCCGCCCAAACCAGCGCCGAAGAGACCGCCTGCTCCTGCCTCTAGTGGCTGGTTGTGCTGTCGTTGAGGCCTCACCGCCCCCTACTACTCCCACCGCTAGCGAGGACCTGCGGCGACGGCAGCCTCACACTGCAGCCGAACCAGTGAACCCTCGTGCTCCTCTCCGCGTGGGCATCCACTATCGCGTCTTCCCCGGCTCCGTGTCGTCCCCTTCCTAGGCCTCACCGTCGTCCACCGCCTTGGTGCTCTCGGCATGGCGTGGTCAACTACCGACTTCCATCGGAAGAGTATTGTACGTGGAGAGGCTGACAGCTAGGTTCACAGCCATAGCCCAGTTTTTTTGCGATTTCCCAAGTAAGTCGCTTTGTCAGGCCTGTTGAGCTGCAAATCTTTCAAGACAAGGAGAGCTTCATTCGGCTGGCCGAGAAAATGGCCTATCAGTAATGAGAAATGGGCTGTACATTTTAACACACATCAAATCGACAATTAGTTTCAAATTTCTTTTTTCATTTTGAGATTTTAAATTGCATTGATTTTTATGCGTGGACAATTTGTTGGATTTTGTATTGATATTTATTTATTTTCAAAATCAGTTTGAACGGGACTCAAAATTTCAAGATTAAAAAGAGTTCGGAGCGCACCAAAATATGCAAAATTTCATATAATTTTTTAACCGTGGCCACAATATGGGTTGTAATGCTAACAAAAAGAATATGGGCTCCAAAAAACACCTTAAGAATTAGCAAATGGGCTGTAAATTATTAGAAATAATGGCAGATGAGTTGTATGCTGTTTTCCACATATTTGAGGCTTTCCTAAAAATAAGGTTGACGCACAAGAAGTGCCTATTGGATGTCCATCCAACGGCCGTCGTGCTTCTTCAATCTGTGCTCTTCCTGCTCCAGCCGCTCAAACAAGCGCCGGCGGGACTGCCTGCTCCCTCCTCCCCGCGGCAGGCTGTGCTGCCGCGCAGGCCTCACTGCCCCACCCTACTCCCATCGCTGGCCTAGCCATCCCCCTACTCACCCACACCTGTTGTTATTCTCCAGCGACGGCAGACGAACCAGTAAACCCTCGTACTGTCGTACTCCCCTCCGTGTGGCAAACAACTACCGAGTCTTCCCTGGCTCCGTGTCATTCCCTTCCTAGGCCTCGCCGTCGTCCACCGCCCTGGTGCTCTCGGCGCGGGCTGGTCAACGTGGTCAACAACCGACATGCATCTGAAGTGGACTGTGCGTGGAGAGGCTCACAGCTGGGTCCACGGCCGCACGCAAGGAAATGCCACCTTATTACGCACAAAATAATGATTCCTCCACCTGACATCTGGGACCCACCGAAAGGGCCTCTATATTTCATGAAAAATAAGTTACCGCCGCTGACAGCTCGGACCCACCAGCTATATCTTCGCACGCAAGGAAGTGCCTCCTTATTACGCACAAAAAAATGAATACTCCCCCTGCTAGCTGGAACCCAGTATAGTGGTAGGCTGACTTGTGGGCCTACTAAGTTGATGGGGACGGAGGGCTTTGTCAACTTAGTCAATATGAACGATTCTAGCTCCAGTGACCGTACAATGTCCATCCAACGGCCGTAGTGCTTCTTCAACCTCTTGTCTTGTTGCTCCAGCCGCCCAAAGCAGCGCCGGTCGTGCCGCATGCTCCTGCCTCTCGTGGCAGGCTGTGCTGCCGCGGAGGCCTCATCGCCCCCAACTGTTCCAACCGCTGGCTAGGCTATGCGGCGACGGCAGCCTCACACCGCAGCCGAACCAGTGAACCCTCGCACTCCTCTCCGCGCGGGCTTCTGCTACCTCTTGAGCACTGTGTTGGATTTCCTTGAAGAGGAAAGGATGATGCAGCAAAGTAGCGTAAGTATTTCCCTCAGTTTTTGAGAAGCAAGGTATCAATCCAGTAGGAGGCTACGCGAGTCCCTCGTACCTACACAAAGCAAATAACTCCTCGCAACCAACACGATAAGGGGTTGTCAATCCCTTCACGATCACTTACGAGAGTGAGATCTGATAGATATGATAGATAATATTTTTGGTATTTTTGTGATAAAGATGCAAAGTAAAATAAAAGCAAAGTAAAAAAGCAAAGACAATAATAAAGTGATTGAAGATTGATATGATCAAGATAGACCCGGGGCCATAGATTTCACTAGTGGCTTCTCTCAAGAGCATAAGTATTTTACGGTTGGTGAACGAATTACTATTGAGCAATTAACAGAATTGAGCATAGTTATGAGAGTATCTAGGTATGATCATGTATATAGGCATCACGTCCGAGACAAGTAGACCGACTCCTGCCTGCATCTACTACTATTACTCCACTCATCGACCGCTATCCAGCATGCATCTAGAGTATTAAGTTCAAGAAAACAGAGTAACGCCTTAAGCAAGATGACATGATGTAGAGGGATAAATTCATGCAATATGATTAAAAAACCCATCTTGTTATCCTCGATGGCAACAATACAATACGTGCCTTGCTGCCCCTACTGTCACTAGGAAAGGACACCGCAAGATTGAACCCAAAGCTAAGCACTTCTCCCATTGCAAGAAAAACCAATCTAGTAGGCCAAACCATTCTGATAATTCGAAGAGACTTGCAAAGATAACCAATCATACATAAAAGAATTCAGAGAAGATTCAAATATTGTTCATAAATAATCTTGATCATAAACCCACAATTCATCAGTCTCAACAAACACACCGCAAAACGAAGATTACATCGAATAGATCTCCACGAGAGAGGGGGAGAACATTGTATTGAGATCCAAAAAGAGAGAAGAAGCCATCTAGCTACTAACTATGGACCCAAAGGTCTGAGGTAAACTACTCACACTTCATCGGAGAGGCTATGGCGTTGATGTAGAAGCCGTCCGTGATGGATGCCCCCTCCGGTGGAGCTCCGGAACAGGCCCCAAGATGGGATCTCGTGGGTACAGAAGGTTGTGGCGGCGGAATTAGGTTTTTGGCTTCGTATCTAATCGTTTGGGGGTACGTAGGTATATATAGGAGGAAGAAGTACGTTGGTGGAGAAAGGTGGGGCCCACGAGGGTGGAGGGCGGCCCTGGGGGGTGGGCGCGCCCCCTACCTCATGCCCACCTCCTTTCTTTCTTGACGTAGGGTCCAAGTCTCCTGGATCATATTCGGTGAGAAAATCATGTTCCCGAAGGATTCATTCCGTTTGGACTCTGTTTGATATTCCGTTTCTTCGAAACTCTGAAATAGGAAAAAAAACAGCAATTCTGGGCTCGGCCTCCGGTTAATAGGTTAGTCCCAAAAATAATATAAAAGTGGATAATAAAGCCCAATATTGTCCAAAACAGTAGATAATATAGCATGGAGCAATCAAAAATTATAGATACGTTGGAGACATATCAGGCATCCCCAAGCTTAATTCCTGCTCGTCCTCGAGTAGGTAAATGATAAAAACAGATTTTTTGATGCGGAGTGCTACTTGGCATAATTTCAATGTAATTCTTCCTAATTGTGCTATGAATATTCGGATCCGAAAGATTCAAGACAAAAGTTCATATTGACATAAAAATAATAATACTTCAAGCATACTAACAAAGCAATCATGTCTTCTCAAAATAACATGGCCAAAGAAAGTTATCCCTACAAAATCATATAGTCTGGCTATGCTCTATCTTCACCACACAAAGTATTTATATCATGCACAACCCCGATGACAAGCCAATCAATTGTTTCATACTTTGACATTCTCAAAAGTTTTTCAATCTTCACGCAATACATGAGCGTGAGCCATGGATATAGCACTATATGTGGAATAGAATGGTGGTTGTGGAGAAGACAAAAGGGAGAAGATAGTCTCACATCAACTAGGCGTATCAACGGGCTATGGAGATGCCCATCAATAGATATCAATGTGAGTGAGTAGGGATTGCCATGCAACAGATGCACTAGAGCTATAAGTATATGAAAGCTCAACAAAAGAAACTAAGTGGGTGTGCATCCAACTCGCTTGCTCACGAAGACCTAGGGCATTTTGAGGAAGCCCATCATTGGAATATATAAGCCAAGTTCTATAATGAAAAATTCCCACTAGTATATGAAAGTTACAAAATGAGAGACTCTCTATCACGAAGATCGTGGTGCTACTTTGAAGCACAAGTGTGGTAAAAGGATAGTAACATTGTCCCTTCTCTCTTTTTCTCTCACTTTTTTTGTTTGGGCCTTTTCTCTTTCTTTTTTATGGCCTCTTTTTTTCGTCCGGAGTCTCATCCCGACTTGTGGGGGAATCATAGTCTCCATCATCCTTTTCCTCACTTGGGACAATGCTCTAAAAATGATTATCATCACACTTTTATTTTCTTACAACTCAACAATTACAACTCGACACTTAGAACAAAATATGACTCTATATGAATGCCTCCGGCGGTGTACCGGGATATGCAATGAATCAAGAGTGACATGTATGAAAGAATTATGAACGGTGGATTTGCCACAAATACGATGTCAACTACATGATCATGCTAGCAATATGACAATGATGGAGCATGTCATAATGAACGGAACGGTGGAAAGTTGCATGGCAATATATCTCGGAATGGCTATGGAAATGCCATGATAGGTAGGTCTGGTGGCTGTTTTGAGGTAGGTATATGGTGGGTGTATGATACCGGCGAAAAGTGTGCGGTATTAGAGAGGCTAGCAATGGTGGAAGGAAGAAAAGTGCGTATAATCCATGTCAACATTAGTCAAGAAGAACTCATATACTTATTGCAAAAATATACAAGTTATCAAAGCAAAGTATTACGCGCATGCTCCTAGGGGGATAGATTGGTAGGAAAAGACCATCGCTCGTCCCCCACCGCCACTCATAAGGAAGACAATCAATAAATAAATCATGCTCCGACTTCATCACATAACGGTTCACCATACGTGCATGCTACGGGAATCACAAACTTTAACACAAGTATTTCTCAAATTGACAACTACTCAACTAGCATGACTCTAATATCACCATCTTCATATCTCAAAACAATTATCAAGCATCAAACTTTTCTTAGTATTCAATGCACTCAAAAGAAAGTTTTACAAATCTTGAATACCAAGCATATTAAGATTTTTAAGCAAATTACCATGCTATTTAAGACTCTCAAAATAATCTAAGTGAAGCATGAGAGATCAATAGTTTTTATAAACAAATCCAGCACCGTGCTCTAAAAGATATAAGTGAAGCACTAGAGCAAAACTATATAGCTCAAAAGATATAAGTGAAGCACATAGAGTATTCTAACAAATTCCAATTCATGTATGGCTCTATCAAAAGGTGTGTACAGCGAGGAAGATTGTGGTAAACTAAAAAGCAAAGACTCAAATCATACAAGACGCTCCAAGCAAAACACATATCATGTGGTGAATATAAATATAGCTCCAAGTAAAGTTACCGATGGAAGTAGACGAAAGAGGGGATGCCTTCCGGGGCATCCCCAAGCTTTGACTTTTTGGTGTCCTTAGATTATCTTGGGGGTGCCATGGTCATCCTTAAGCTTATGCTCTTTCCACTCCTTGTTCCATAATCCATCAAAAAATTTCACCAAAACTTGAAAACTTCACAACACAAAACTCAACAGAAATCTCGTGAGCTCCGTTAGCGAAAGAAAACAAAAGACCACTTCAAGGTACTGTAATGAACTCATTCTTTATTTATATTGGTGTTAAACCTACTGTATTCCAACTTCTCTATGGTTTATAAACTATTTTACTAGCCATAGATTCATCAAAATAAGCAAACAACACACGAAAAACAGAATCTGTCAAAAACAGAACAGTCTGTAGTAATCTGTAACTAAAACAAACTTATGGAACTCCAAAAATTCAGCCAAAATAGGAAGACCTAGGAAATTTGTTTATTGATCAGAAGCAATTGGAATCACTATTGTATCACATTTTGGTGATTTTTAACAATTGTTTTCGTGAACAGAAAGTTTCTGGAAATTACAGCAAGATCAAATAACTATCATCCAAGAAGATCCTATAGGTTTAACTTGGCACAAACACTAATTAAAACTTAAAAACACATCTAACCAGAGGCTAGATAAAAGATTTATTCCTAAACAGAAGCAAAAGAAAAAAAAACTAAAATAAAATTGGGTTGCCTCCCAAGAAGCGCTATTGTTTAACGCCCCTAACTAGGCATAAAAGCAAAGATAGATCTAGGTATTGCCATCTTTGGTAGACAATCCATAATTGGCTTTCATGATAGATTCATATGGTAATTTTATTTTCTTCCTAGGGAAGTGTTCCATGCCTTTCTTTAATGGAAATTGTAATCTAATATTCCCTTCCTTCATATCAATAATTGCACCAATCGTTCTAAGGAAAGGTCTACCAAGAATAATAGGACAAGATGGATTGCAATCTATATCTAGAATGATAAAATCTACGGGCACATAATTCCTATTAGCAAAAATAAGAACATAATTAAATTCTTCCCATAGGTTTCTTAATAGTGGAATCCGCAAGGTGCAAGTTTAGAGAGCAATCATCAAAATCACGAAAATCTAGCAAATCGCACAAAGTTTTGGGGACAGTGGAAACACTAGCACCCAAATCACATAAAGCATAAAATTCATGATCCTTAATCTTAATTTTAATAGTTGGTTCCCACTCATCATAAAGTTTTATAGGGATAGAGACTTCCAACTCAAGTTTTTCTTCATAAGATTGCATCAAGGCATCAACTATATGTTCAGTAAAGGCTTTATTTTGACTATAAGCATGAGGAGAATTTATCACGGATTGCAACAAGGAAATACAATCAATTAAAGAGCAACTTTCATAATTAAATTCCTTGAAATCCAAAATAGTGGGTTTAGCAACAACTAGGGTTTTAATCTCTTCAATCCCACTTTTATCAATTTCATCATCAAGATCTAAAAACTCTGAATTTTTGGAACGCCTTCTAGGTAAAGGTGGATCATATTCAGTCCCATCATTATCAAGATTCATATTGCAAAACAAAGATTTAATAGGGGACACATCAATAACTTTTAGATCTTCATCTTTATTTTCATGGAAATCCGGTTTAGCAGCCATCTTATTGACTAAGGTAGCCTGCTTATCCGAAATTTCAGCAGTCAACTTCTCAAGACGAGCAATTTGGGATCTTATACCATCAAATTCTTTAGACATATCATCGAGCTCTTTATTCATATAACTCATAAATTTTTTTTGTTCCTTAAGCTCGTTTCTGAAGAAATTATTATGCTCAAATTGCAAAACCATAAAACTCCTGACGTTGCTTTCGATCTCTTCTAACCTTTTAAGGTGAAGATCACCAAATCTAGGTAGAGCCATTGAGACAAACAAGCAATCCAACACACGAGCAAACAAAAAGCAAGCGAGAAAAAGGCAAAGGGAAAAGAGAGGGTGAATAAAACGGCAAGGGTGAAGTGGGGGAGAGAAAAACGAGAGGCAAATGGCAAATAATGTAAAGCGGGAGATAAGGGATTGTGATGGGTACTTGGTATGTTGACTTTTGTGTAGACTCCCCGGCAACGGTGCCAGAAATTCTTCTTGCTGCCTCTTGAGCACTGTGTTGGATTTCCTTGAAGAGGAAAGGATGATGCAGCAAAGTAGCGTAAGTATTTCCCTCAGTTTTTGAGAACCAAGGTATCAATCCAGTAGGAGGCTATGCGCGAGTCCCTCGTACCTGCACAAAGCAAATAACTCCTCGCAACCAACGCGATAAGGGGTTGTCAATCCCTTCATGGTCACTTACGAGAGTGAGATCTGATAGATATGATAGAAAATATTTTTGGTATTTTTGTGATAAAGATGCAAAGTAAAATAAAAGCAAAGTAAAAAAGCAAAGGCAATAATAAAGTGATTGAAGATTGATATGATGAAGATAGACCCGGGGGCCATAGATTTCACTAGTGGCTTCTCTCAAGAGCATAAGTATTTTACGGTGGGTGAACGAATTACTGTTGAGCAATTGACAGAATTGAGCATAGTTATGAGAGTATCTAGGTATGATCATGTATATAGGCATCACGTCCGAGACAGGTAGACCGACTCCTGCCTGCATCTACTACTATTACTCCACTCATCGACCGCTATCCAGCATGCATCTAGAGTATTAAGTTCAAGAAAACAGAGTAACGCCTTAAGCAAGATGACATGATGTAGCGGCGTTGGAATTAGGTTTTTGGCTCCGTATCTGATCGTTTGGGGGTACGTAGGTATATATAGGAGGAAGAAGTACGTCGGTGGAGCAAGGTAGGGCCCACGAGGGTGGAGGGCGCACCCCCTACCTCATGCCCACCTCCTTTCTTTCTTGACGTAGGGTCCAAGTCTCCTGGATCATATTCGGTGAGAAAATCACGTTCTTGAAGGTTTCATTACGTTTGGACTCTGTTTGATATTCCGTTTCTTCGAAACTCTAAAATAGGCAAAAAATAGCAATTCTGGGCTGGGCCTCCGGTTAATAGGTTAGTCCCAAAAATAATATAAAGTGGATAATAAAGCCCAGTATTGTCAAAAACAGTAGATAATATAGCATGGAGCAATCAAAAATTATAGATACGTTGGAGACGTATCAGCCTCCACTGTCGCGTCTTCCCCGGCTCCGCATCGTCCCCTTCCTAGGCCTCGCTGTTGTCCACCGCCCTGGTGCTCTCGACGCACGTGGTCAACATGGTCAAGGAATGGCTTCCATCGGACGTTGACTGTACGTGGAGAGGCTGATAGCTGGGTCCACGACCACAGCAAGCAAGTGCCTCCTTATTACATGCAAAATAATTATTCCTCCACCTGACAGCAGGGACCCACCGGACGGGCCACCGTATTTCGTAAAAAAAAAACATTTCCCCCTGACTGCTGGGACCCACGAGCTACATCTTCGCACGCAAGGAAGTGCGTCCGGGCAAAAATAAACGATTTGCCCCCCTGACTGCTGGGACCCACCAGCTACATCTTCGCAGGCAAGGAAGTGCCTCACAGTCGGGATCCACCTGGTCGAAGCGTACGTAGCGTCGTCAATCTGGTCGTGAACGTGTACGTACATACTGGGCGATGTAGAGGCGTGCACGGGTCGTAGTAGAGGCGCGCACGTAGCATGTACACATACATACCGCGGCCAGGGTGGAAGAAAGTAAATACGGCCACGTACGTACATACGGGCGGGGTCTCGAACACCTACTCGCGCGTACGTACGGCCATGGCTCGTGTAAATGGCTGGGTCGGAACGGAGAAATAGCTTCGTCGTCGTGTTAATGGGGAGCCAATAGGCTGGGTCGGAACGGAATGCGTCGTCGTGTTCATCGGGAGGGCTTGGACGGAACAGCCGATGGAAACGAGGCCTTTCGTACCGCAGAACGGAGGAAACGACCTTGTGTTCGACTGTCCATGATCGAAATGGGATCTTGTTCATCAGGAGGGGTCTGGCGTACCACAAAACGGAGGAAACGGACCTCTTACGGTCCAAACGGGGGTCCTGTTGATCGGGAGGGGTGTGGCGTACCGCAAAACGGAGGAAACAGACCTGTGTCGGAGCGCTACGGTCGAAACGGGGGTCCTGTTCATCGGGAGGGGTGTGGCATACCGCAAAACGGGACTCCACGGGATATTGTTCATCTCCATCGTCGACCCCCTCCAGCCTCCATGGGCTACTGTTCATCCACCGTCGACCTCCTCCAGCCTCCACCTACGACTATTCATCCAGACTCCACCGCACGCTACTCCACCGGCTACTGTTCAACCAGCCCTCTCCACGGGCTCCTGTTCAACCACCCCTCCACGGCTTACTGTTCATCCCGCCCTCCACTGTCTATTGTTCATCCTGCCCTCCACGGGGTGGTCCTGTTCATCCTGCCCTCCACGGGGTCCTGTTCATCCAGCCCCAACCGGCTCGATCGATCAGGGTCCTGTTCATCCAGAGGCAACACCATGGGGTCCTGTTCATCAACCCCCCCCCCCCCCCCCCGCAACACTGCCTGTTCATCCAGAGGCAACATCGATCGGCTTCAGTTAGCATCAGTAGCGAAGGAATCGCTGGATCGGGTTCAGTTAACAGCCATCGGTCGATCGCTCGGTTTCAGTAACACGTAGCCTGCAGTGCAATCGCTCGAGTTCAGTTAGAGCCCAACGCCTCGCTCGGGTGCAGTTAGAGCCCAACGCCTCGCACACGCGCACGTACGTATGAGAGAAACGTGCATAGCTCGGCCCCGACCACCCACCGTAACCGGGCACTCCCCAATATTTTCCGCGCCCTCGCTTCTACCATGGTTTTTTCCGTCATGGACGACCCAAAGAATGTCATGCAGCTGCGTCTCCGGCCCGCCCAGGACGAAAAGCCCATTTTCTGTCATGATTTTTTGTCATAGAAGTAGGACCCCACCACATCTATGATGATACCGGGTTTTGTCAGAATTATCGTCATAGAAGTGTCATCAATATGACAGAAAAGATTTTCGTTCGGCCCAAAATGTCACGGATGTGTCTTTTTTTGTAGTGATGAGTACTTATAGAAAGACTTCTCCCATGTCCTCAGGAACAAACGTAACTACTCACAAATCATATTCATGTTAATAATTAGAGGGGTATTAATATGCATAAAGGATCTGAACATATGATCTTCCACCAAATAAACCAACTAGCATCAACTACAAGGAGTAATCAACAGTACTAGCAACCCACAGGTACCAATTTGAGGCTTTGGGACAAAGATTGGATACAAGAGATGAACTAGGGTTTGAGAGGAGATGGTGCTGGTGAAGATGTTGATGGAAATTGACCCCCTCCCGATGAGAGGATCGTTGGTGATGACGCTGGCGATGATTTCCCCCTCCCGGAGGGAAGTTTCCCCGGCAGAACAGCTCTGCCGGAGCCCTAGATTGGTTCCGCCAAGGTTCCGCCTCGTGGCGGTGGAGTTTCTTCCCGAAAGCTTGCTTATGATTTTTCCAGGGTAAAAGACTTCATATAGCAGAAGATGGGCACTGGAGGCCTACCAGGGGGCCCACAAGGCAGGGGGCGCGCCCACGGGGGTAGGGCGCGCCCCCCACCCCCCTCTGATACTTTCTTTCGTCAGTATTTTTTATTAATTCCAAAAATAACTTCCGTGAAGTTTCAGGACTTTTGGAGCTGTGCAGAATAGGTCTCTAATATTTGCTCCTTTTCCAGCCCAGATTTCTAGCTGCTGGCATTCTCCCTCTTCATGTAAACCTTATAAAATAAGAGAGAATAGGCATAAGTGTTGTGACATAACGTGTAATAACAGCCCATAATGCAATAAATATAGATATAAAAGCATGATGCAAAATGGACGTATCAACTCTCCCAAGCTTAGACCTCGCTTGTCCTCAAGCGGAAGCCGATAACGATAAATATTTCCACATATTTAGAGGTAGAGGTGTCGATAAAATCAAATACGGACATGAGGGCATCATGATCATTCCTATAACAGCAATATATATGGATATTGTCATATGATTTCTTATACTCAAGTAATAATCTATTCACAATGTCAAGTATGAATCAGAAACTTCATTGAGAACTAACAAACTATGATCTCGGTCATTGAAGCAATTGCAATTTATCATAACATCGGAAAGAGTCAATATAAGAGCTTTTCAGCAAGTCCACATACTCAACTATCATTTAGTCTTTCACAATTGCTAACACTCACACAATACTTATGGGTATGGAGTTTTAATCGGACACAGAGAAAGATAGGGGCCTATAGTGTTGCCTCCCAACCGTTTACCTCACCTCAAGGGTAATGTTAACAACAATAATTCATGCTAACTTACATCCAATTGGATATATATATCAGGATCTTTCCAACACAAGGGGCTTGCCAAAGGATAAAATGTAAAAAGGGAAGGTGAAGATCACCATGACTCTTACATAAGGTATAAGACAAAAGTAAAAGATAGGCCCTTCGCAGAGGGAAGCAGAGGTTGTCATGTGCTTTTAGGGTTGGATACACAAAATCTTAATGCAAAAGAACGCCACTTTATATTGCCACTTGTGATATGGACCTCTATTATGCAGTCCGTCGCTTTTATTGCTTCCATATCACAAGATCGTATAAAGTTTATTTTCTCCACACTAATAAATCATACATATTTAGAGAGCAATTTTTATTGCAATACAACATGACAACTTACTTGAAGGATCTTACTCAATCCATAGGTAGATATAGTGGACTCTCATGGCAAAACTAGGTTTAAGGATATTCGGAAGCACAAGTAGTATCTCTACTTGGTGCGAAGAATTTGGCTAGCATGAGGGAGAAAGGCAAGCTCAACATGTTCGATGATCCATGACAATATACTTTATTTCAGATATAAGAAAATATAACCCATTATGTTGTCTTCCTTGTCCAACATCAACTCTTTAGCATGTTATACTGTAATGAGTGCTCACAATCATAAAAGATGTCCAAGATAGTATATTTATATGTGAAAACCTCTCTTTCTTTATTACTTCCTATTAATTGCAAGGATGACCAAAACTATGTTTGTTAACTTTCAACAATTTTTATTCATCATACTCTTTATATGTGAAGTCATTACTCTCCATAAGATCAATATGATCTCTTTACTTCTTCTTATTCTTTCTTTTATTCTCTCAAGATCATACCAAGATAATCAAGCCCTTGACTCAACACTAATCTTTATTATATATAGCTCACGGACTCGATTACATAGAAGGATCATAAAGCAAAACTCAAAACTAAATCATACTAAAACTTTATTCTACTAGATCAAGATAACCAAAAGGATCAAACTAAGAAAAACGGTAAAGATAGGAGTGTGATGGTGATACGATACCGGGGCATCCTCCCCCAAGCTTGGCAGTTGCCAAGGGGAGTGCCCCTACCCATGTGATTATGTCTCTTTTGCTGGTGAAGGAGATGGTGGTGATGATGGATAGTCGCACATCGAACGTAGGAGATCCTCCAATTCGCGAATAATGCCCTTGAGTGCGGTGATATGCTCCTTCAACAAAATATTTTCACGTGTGAGACACTTATTTTGTATGCGAGCTAACTCAATCATCTTGAAAGCTTGAATCTCCGTTGGGGTAAGAAGATTGTGATGAGGTTGGAGTATGTCTTCATCTTCTGTTGCCGGAACTTGGTCCTCCATGGCCTTCTTGATCCCATCATCCTTGTTGATCTCCCTGGGTTCTTCTCTCTTCAGCTCTATCCTCATTAGCCAAGCATCGTTGTCGCCATTGTTGGAGGAGGGGGACGACATGATGCCTGGCCTTGACAACTCTGGCACAAAACATCTCGAAACGAAAATAGAGGATATTTGCGTGGTACGATGGTCAAAACCTTCGGGAGATTATATAATGAAATTTTACCAACCAAAAGAAGTATCGTGCAAGAAAACGAAGTCCAGAGGGCACACGAGGTGCCCACGAGGCAGGGGGCGCGCCCAGGGGGTAGGGCGCACCCTCCACCCTCGTGCATGCCTCGTGTCCCTTTCGGACTACTTCTTATTTTCCTATTTTCTTAAATATTCCAAAATGGAGAAAAATTACCAGTAGAACTGTTTTGGAGTCGGTTTACTTACCGTACCACATACATATTCCTTTACAGAGTCTAAAACGTTCTGGAAAGTGTCCCTTATGTATTCCTCCAGGGTCACGGTTTCTATAATATTAGTTTCAACATTTATAGGATTACCTGAGATATAATGTTTGATTCATTGACCGTTCACCACCTTTGGATTTGTGCCTTCGAAGTTGTTGATTTTTATGGCACTGGAACAATAAACCTCCTCGATAATGTAAGGCCCTTCCCATTTAGAGAGAATTTTTTCTGCAAAAAATCTTAAACGAGAGTTGAATAGCAACACATAATCACCTACATTAAACTCATGCTTTGTATCCTTTTGTCATGCCATTTTTTTTAACTTTTTATTTAAATAGTTTGGCATTTTCATAGGCCTGAGTTCTCCATTCATCAAGTGAGCTAATGTCAAATAGCCTCTTCTCACCGGCAAGTTTGAAATCATAATTGAGCTCTTTAATGGCCCAATATGCCTTATGTTCTAGTTCGAGTGGTAAGTGACATGCTTTTCCATAAACCATTTTATACGAAGACATACCTGACAGTGTCCTGGACTAGGGGGTACTCACCACGTCATCTCCCGATCTGTTAGATTGGGCTGAGGACCCCCATGGCCGTATACTCATGGACCAGTTCGGACAGCTGCCGCATACAAGGAAGATTCCACAAGACTTGGCGATCAAGA
The DNA here is from genome assembly GCA_032464435.1 of Aegilops umbellulata. NCBI lineage: Eukaryota > Viridiplantae > Streptophyta > Magnoliopsida > Poales > Poaceae > Aegilops > Aegilops umbellulata. The sequence continues at coordinate 295,402,060 of CP136057.1, forward strand.
CAATGACTCCTCCCCACCGGCGTATTCGGCTAGGACTCTTGTTATCCTAGGCCTCTGGTGCATTATATAAACCGAGGCCAGGCTAGTCGATAGAATATCATACAACAATCATACCATAGGCTAGCTTTTAGGGTTTAGCCTCCTTGATCTCGTGGTAGATCTACTCTTGTACTACCCATATCATCAATATTAATCAAGCAAGAGTAGGGTTTTACCTCCATCGAGAGGGCCCGAACCTGGGTAAAAACATCGTGTCCCTTGTCTCCTGTTACCATCCGGTCTTGATGCACAGTTCGGGACCCCCTACCCGAGATCCGCCGGTTTTGACACCGACATTGGTGCTTTCATTGAGAGTTCCGCAGTGTGATCGACAAAAGGATCGATGGCTCGCCTGTAGATCAACTGCGACTTCGGCATATTCGTCACCAACTCGACTGGGCACCTTGGTTCGACCAAGAATTGCGCCCCGTGTTCGGATCACCATGTTCGGACGAGGGCCTTCATCAAACATCAACTCCGATCTCTATCAAGATCACGGAGGAATCATCCATGGAGCTCGGGGGCTCAACGTCAACATTGCCCTCAAGCGACCGTGTTGTTTTTCTGGACAGCGAACTCTTATCTGCTGCCACCACCTCCTCGAGTATCGCTTTGACTATCGCTTTGGTGGAATTGTGCGGAATTGAGTCTACAACAACCCTGGAAAATTTCATCGAGTTCCGATGGAGGAATATCTGGCAATCCACGATATACCGGAGCCCTATCAAATCTGGACGGGAATTTGGATGTGTTTAGGGAGTGGTGTCCAGCTTCTAGCTCGGACGTCCTTTGGAAGATCCAACCCTTGATCGGCTGCAGAATTCCTGTATCTACCACCTCTCAAAATTTCAGCTCGATCCGACCGTCCAAACTCCGGGAACCTTCCGATTAGTGCATCATTTTTCGTATCTGTTTTCTGCGCGAAAACGAATCCGACCCGAGTTCATCTTTTCTATGAACGGGATTTCGGACATCCCTTTGGAAGGAAGTTTTGTATGGGGTATTGTGTTTTGTTCCCGAACACATCCCACTAACTTTAAGATCTTTTGAACATGATCTTCAACATCATGCTGGTGTCAAACCAGTCCGGCAATATTATTCCACAGCTGCCGACCTGCGCTAAGACACGGCGTCACTTTGTTGAGCCGAGCTCAACTTCTTCGGATCATCATCTCGGCAAGCTGAACAAAAGTCCGGCATCGCGAAGGATAAAACATCGCCAACATCGCCGCCCCACGGATTACACGGAGCGGGCATACCGGCATCGCCGCACGGTTGCTTCATCAAGCCGGCATCGACCACGTCACGACCTGCATCGACAGGGCCGCACTATCGCTTCTTCAAGATGGTGTCCATCACGCCGACCTACTTCGACTCATCAGCTGACATCGGGGTTTCGACATCTCGGCTGGACCGGGGGCTTCGCCATCTCTTCATCAACCTACTCCGGACACTTCGGCGTCACTAGCCGACCAGCTCCGTCACGTTAGCTGGGCCGAGGGCTTTGCCTCAGCGAGCCAACCTTTACTAGCATTGTCATGCCGTCGTTCTATCGCCCATCAGGCAATGGGTGCGCGGAGCGAGTCCCAATTTTGGGAATCACCTTCCTTCGGATTGCTACAACAAATAAACCAGGTGCTATCAATCCCTAATATTTTTTGCTTGTTTGGGTTCATTTTTCCCAAGGAATTATTACTCTGGTTTGTCCATCATATGTACACAGGTCTATCAAATGGTGGCCGCATTCATGACAGTCGCATGGTGGTTCGGTCAGTTTCCGTACATAGTCCGGCGAACGCCGCATCCGGAGCTCGGACCGACCTGCGAATTCAGGCTTTGCCACGCCTTTAACGCATCACGCCGACGCCCTGCATCGACATTGACTTCGGCGCCAGGCCATATTTCTTTTATTACTCACTTTGCATAAATTATTCATTATGCAATGATTTTTTTAATTATCCTTATTACTATTATCTCCCGGTTGCATTATTTTTGTGCACAGGAAAATGATCCGAGGACTTCGGCGTCACTCTGCCGGTCTGCATCGACCGTGCTATGTCACCACTTCGGCGTGTCGAGCTCTTCGCTCCGCCACCTCGGGACCGGCTTGGGGGATAGAACCTTGTCCCGCATCAAGCTCGGAATGCGAACACATTAACCAGCTAAGTCGCTTTCATGCTCAAAGCTTTAATTTTTAACTTGTGTTCGGTTCGACCAAGCGTTATACTTTTTTGGAAAAAAGTTGCTTGTAAATTTTTTTTCCTTGTCCAAACTTTGTTTGTGACGCATAAATTCAAATACCCCGTTTACTTGGGGGCTTCCTTTATGAAGCTTTTCCTGTTGCATATGATTATACTTGTACGGCTTCGTTCCTTGTTCGTATATTACGCCACAATATGCACCATATCGACTTAAGCGATTTGCAAGCTGGGTTGCCTCGCTCCTGTGTTTACCCCTACGTCCCCAATTGTTCGGCTCGGGAGTAAAGGGAGCACCTCTGCGATTGTCACGATCGGGTCGCCCGAGCTGGACCCCAGACTGGGTGAAGCCGAAAGCTAGCGCTCTTATAGTTTTCAATGATGGTCGGCACACAACGGAACTCATGAGTACAAAAAATCTATTGCACAAGTCTCATAATATCAATCAGCACCGAAGAAAGGTATCGGTGGGGGTACTATTTTCTTCGAAGATGCTTCTTATAGTTTGCAGTAATATAGCATAAGTTCCCTGAGCGCGCTTTGTCTATTACAGCCTTATGGCCTGATTGTCTGGTTATTGGAAACACCGTCGATATTCTCGACCGATGGAGTACATAACACTTTTCGGTCCTTGACCGAAGAGGGAGAAGCCGACGGTCGGTTAAGATGCGTTTAAAGTTCGGTTGAACATAGATATGATATAAGTACTTCGGTACATGCAATCATTCTCCTACCCAAGTCACTTGGGGGCTCTTAAGTTTATTTGAGCCGTTTTATAATAAGTGTTCTTCTTCTTAGTTGTTGCAAAGTTTTATTATTATTATTTATCACTCCTTTTTTCGACACGAGTGTGCGGTCACTAGCCGGGGAGCCTAATTTCTCTCTCAAAGCCGCTAGAGTTTAGTTTGCTAAACTTGCCTGATGAGAAGTACTCCGCCCTCGGGATAGGAGGTTGAAGCCGTAGGCTGACCCGCTCGAAGTCTTGAGATAGGATGTATCATGTTAAAGCACGACAGAAGCACTTCTTTTTTCTAAGACCAATTTTCGGATTGGCACCGAACACTTGATATTGTTCGGACGTCATGTTTTTACTGACGTTTCTTGGTTTTCCAAGCTTTTTGGCACTTTTAAACTATTTGTGCTTTTCCAGCATTAGTCTCGCAGTGCAACGCCGGACACCTCTTAGGGATTCGGCAAAAACATTCTCAGATATGCATCGGTTTCGAATTGTGTCTTCGGTCAATAGTTGGGTTGCCCGACTCCCGCACTTGCTTCCTACGTTCCGTTTTGTTCGGCTAGGCGTGCAAAGGGAGAACCACTGCGATTGTGCTTCCAGCTCACATGGTTAAGCACCTCAGTGGAGAAAGCCGAAAACTCACTGTCACAATAAGCGTAAACTGGTCAGCGATCCGATGACTATATTAAATAACAGGCCGTTCATAACATTGGCTGAAGTGTTTACGGCTTGACCTCGGCTGTCGCCGAACACTACCGGGGGCTATTAACTAGCCTCCCAAACTAAATCCTCGATATTTTGCTCTTACATTGGAGCTGAGGTTTTATGATCATGCTTAGCATGACAACCCAAAGAAAGGAACCGATAGCGGGACTATTTTCTTTGCAAGACATTTCTTCTGTTAAACAGTAATATAACATATCTCTCCGCGTACCTTTGTTTATAAAACCGTATGGCTAGATTGCCTTGTTTGTCGTAAATCTTTGCCCTCATAAAGGCTTTATAAAGTAAGACAAACACTCCTCGGCTACTGGCCGAGGAGGTGGAAGCCGATGGTCGGTCAACAAAGTTTTGTACAATGCGGATCCGAGCATTAAATGACATAAAGTACTTGGATACATAGAGTCATTACACACAGTTTGTGATTTTACTATGGATATCGATCCGTAATTCGGCCACCCGTGCCCGCATTAAGGCTCGGGGGCTACTGGGCTTCGGGCTCATTATTTAAACATATTAATGGGCACATCGATCCCCTGATCTGGCGTTGCCACCCGACCAGTGTCTCGGGGGCTACTGCATTGCTTGTTTAATGTAGAAAATTTTGTGTGCAATATAGTTTCCGAGGAGATTTTGATCCTCAGGTTGGTCGGCCGCACCCAACCTGAGTCTCGAGGACTGAGCACGCCGCTTTTAGTGTCCTGAAGTATTCTGCCAAGCTAGGACTTGATCCTCAAACCGATTTTGCAAATCGACCCGAGTCTCAGCGCCTACTGGGATCGGCGGTCTTATGTCATCCTTCATGTGCATCTCGGGTTTTAGACCGATACCCACCTTGAGGGCTACTGGCTATATATCTCGGCAGAGAATAAATTGCACCAATCAAAAATATTGACAAAAATCGGCCCACATTCGGGGTGGTGCACCACCTCGGAAGCAGTCCGGCATAAAGCTCGGGCGCTAGGGCTGGCTCCATAGAGGGCATTTCAGGCATTAAGCTCGGCTAAACTCCTTCAAACTTCTTTGAACCAAGGTGATTTACGACACCTCGGATACAGTCCGGCGTTGGAGCTCGGATACATAGTCCGGCGTTGGAGCTCGAATACATTCCGGCGTTAGAGCTGGGAAGCGGTTCGGTGTTGGTGCTCGGCTGCAAAAGATACCTCGAATGCAGTCCGGCGTTGGAGCTCGGACGCAAGAGGACACTGCCGCCTAGGAACAACTTCAAACCCAAGGTGTGGCATAAAAATAACAAGGCATTCATAAAGGCCGGAAGCTTAAAGGGGCTCCTCGGATACCCGATGTGTAAACTCGTCGAATGCATTTCGGCGATCCTCAAGATCAAAGATGAGAAGATTTGTTGAACCAGTTTTCAAGACCAACGACTGAAGATGAAGAACGGTTCGGAAGAATCGAGGAGCATCCCTAACTTGAAGACCGGTTCAGGGGGCTACTGACGGTGTCCTGGACTAGGGGGTACTCACCACGTCATCTCCCGATCTGTTAGATTGGGCCGAGGACCCCCATGGCCGTATACTCATGGGCCAGTTCGGACAGCTTCCGCATACAAGGAAGATTCCACAAGACTTGGCGATCAAGACAAGGACTCCTCCCCACCGGCGTATTCGGCTAGGACTCTTGTTATCCTAGGCCTCTGGTGCATTATATAAACCGAGGCCAGGCTAGTCGATAGAATATCATACAACAATCATACCATAGGCTAGCTTTTAGGGTTTAGCCTCCTTGATCTCGTGGTAGATCTACTCTTGTACTACCCATATCATCAATATTAATCAAGCAGGAGTAGGGTTTTACATCCATCGAGAGGGCCCGAACCTGGGTAAAAACATCGTGTCCCTTGTCTCCTGTTACCATCCGGCCTTGACGCACAGTTCGGGACCCCCTACCCGAGATCCGCCGGTTTTGACACCGACAATACCCATAGGATTTTTCTATGCAGTTCTATAGGCCCATAATGTATCATCAAGTTTCTTGGACCAATTCTTTCTAGATCTATTAACAGTCTTTTGCAAAATTAATTTGAGCTCTCTATTACTAAATTCTACTTGACCACTAGACTGCGGGTGATAAGGAGATGCAACTCTATGATTAACATCATACTTAGTAAGCATTTTACGAAAAGCACCATGAACAAAATGTGAACCACCATCAGTCATTAAATATCTAGGGACTCCAAACCTCGAAAAAATAACTTCTTTAAGCATCTTAATAGAGGTGTTATGATCAACACTACTAGTTGGAATAGCTTCTACCCACTTAGTAACGTAATCAACAGCAACTAAAATATGTGTATACCCATTAGAGGAAGGAAACGGTCCCATATAATCAAAGCCCCAAACATCAAATGGTTCAAGAACGAGTGAATAATTCATAGGCATTTCTTGACGTCTACTAATATTACCAATTCTTTGACATTCATCACAAGACAAAACAAACTTACGGGCATCTTTGAAGAGAGTAGGCCAATAAAAACAGGATTGCAATACCTTATGTGCAGTTCTATCTCCAGCGTGGTGTCCTCCATAAGCCTCGGAGTGACACTTGCGTAGGATCTGTTCCTGTTCATGCTCAGGTATACAACGTCTAATAACACCATCTACTCCTTCTTTATAAAGGTGTGGGTCATCCCAGAAGTATTGTCTTAAATCATAAAAAAACTTTTTCTTTTGCTGGTATGTGAAACTAGGTGGTATAAATTTAGCAACAATATAATTAGCATGGAGCAGTACGAGAAGCATTTATGACAGCGAATTGTTCATCAGGAAAGCTATCATCAATAAGTAGTGGGTCATCAAGAACATTCTCTAACCTAGACAAGTTGTCTGCAACGGGGTTCTCATCTCCCTTTCTATCAATAATATGCAAATCAAATTCTTGTAGAAGGAGAACCCATCTAATAAGTCTAGGTTAAGCATCTTTATTTTCCATAAGATATTTAATAGCATCATGATCAGTGTGAACAGTTACTTTAGAATCAACAATATAAGGTCTGAACTTATCACAAGCAAAATTAACTACTAAAAACTCTTTTTCAGTAGTAGCATAATTTCTCTGGGCATTGTCTAGAGTTTTACTAGCATATTGAATAACATTTAATTTCTTATCAACTCTTTGCCCTAGAACAACACCTACAGCATAATCACTAGCATCACACATAATTTCAAAGGGTAAATTCCAATCAGGTGGCTGAACAATAGGTGCAGAAATCAAAGCTTTCTTAAGTATTTCAAATTCTTCTACACAATCATCATCAAAGACAAAAGGAGTATCTTTTTGTAAGAGATTAGTAAGAGGCCTAGAAATTTTTGAGAAGTCCTTAATGAACCTCCTATAAAAACCGGCATGACCAAGGAAACTTCTTATACCTTTAATGTCCTTGGGACACAGAATCTTTTCAATAGCATCAACTTTAGCTTTGTCAACTTCAATACCTCTTTCAGAAATTTTATGCCCCAAGACAATACCTTCATTAACCATAAAGTGGCACTTCTCCCAATTCAAGACAAGGTTAGTTTCTTCACATCTCTGCCAAACTCGATCAAGGTTGCTCAAGCAATCATCAAAAGAAGTTCCATATACGGAGAAATCACCCATGAAAACCTCAACAATCTTTTCACAAAAATCAGAGAATATAGCCACCATGCATCTTTGAAAGGTAGCAGGTGCATTGCATAAACCAAAAGGCATACGTCTATAAGCAAAGGTACCGAAAGGACAAGTAAAATTGGTCTTTTCTTGATCCTCTTTTCACACAGGTATTTGAGAGAAACCAGAATAATCATCTAGAAAACAAAAATGTGTATGTTTGGATAATCTTTCTAGCATTTGATCAATAAAAGGTGAAGGGTAATGATCCTTTTTAGTAGCTTTATTTAATTTGCAGAAATCAATTACCATTCTATAACCTGTAATAATTCTTTGTGGGATAAATTCATCTTTATCATTAGGAACAACAGTAATACTTCCCTTCTTAGGGACACAATGGATAGGACTTCCCCACTGACTATCAGCAACGGGATAAATTATACCTACCTCCAGAAGCTTTAGTATTTCTTTCCTTACCACTTCTTTCATCTTAGGATTTAACCGTCGTTGGTGATCAACAACTAGTTTAGCGTCTTTCTCCAATTTTGTTTTGTGCTGGCATAGAGTGGGACTAATGCCCTTAAGATCACCAAGAGTATATCCAATAGCAGCACGGTGTTTCTTTAGATTTTTCAATAATTTATTTTCTTCATGATCTGAAAGATTAGCTCTACTAATAACAGGATATATCTTCTTTTCATCAAGATAAGCATATTTAAGAGTATCGGGTAATGGTTTACGCTCGAACATGGGATCACCCTTGGGTGGAGGAGGATCCCCTAGGATTTCAAAAGGCAAGTTGTGTTTCAAAATAGGTCCCTGTTTAAAGAATACCTCATCTATTTCCCTTCTTTCATTCATAAACATATCATTTTCATGGTCTAGCAAATATTGTTCTAAAGGGTCATTAGTTGGCACGACAATAGAAGCAAGACCAATAATTTCATCTTTACTAGGCAATTCCTCGTCACGGGGTTGTCTACCAAATTTAGCAAAGTTAAACTCATGAGACATATCCCCCAAACCAATAGTAACAACATCCTTTTCACAGTCTATCCTAGCATTAACAGTATTCAAGAAGGGTCTACCAAATATAATGGGACAAAAGTTATCTTGTGGGGAACCAAGAACAAGAAAATCACCAGGATATTTAAATTTCCCACACAAGACTTCAACATCTCTAACAATTCCAATTGGTGAAATAGTGTCTCTATTAGCAAGCTTAATTGTAACATCAATTTATTCTATCTCAGCAGGTGCAATATCATGCATAATTTCTTTGTATAAGGAATGAGGTATTGCACTTGCACTAGCACCCATATCACATAAGCCATGATAACAATGATCTCCTATTTTAACAGAAATAACAGGCGTGCCTACAATAGGTCTATGTTTATTTTTAGTATCAGGTCTGGCAACTCTAGCAGTTTCCTCACATAAGTAAATAACATGCCCATCAATATTATTAGCCGAGAGATCTTTAACCATAGCAATACTAGGTTCAACTTTAATTTGCTCAGGGGGTTTGGGTGTCTTAATGTTGCTTTTATTGACCATAGTTGAAGCTTTAGTATGATCCTTTATTCTAACAGGGAAAGGTGGTTTCTCAATATAAGTAGTAGTAACTACAGGATCATTATAAGTGATAGTCTTTTCTTCAACTTTAATAGGTGCAACTACTTTTACTTCAATGGGAGGATTATATTTAAACCACTTCTCCTTTGGGAGATCAACATGAGTAGCAAAGGATTCACAGAAAGAAGCTACTATCTCAAAGTCAAGTCCATATTTAGTGCTAAATTCACGGAAAACATCGGTATCCATAAAAGATTTAACACAATCAAACTTAGGTGTTATACCTGACTCCTTACCTTCATCGAGATCCCAATCTTCAGAGTTGCATTTAATTCTTTCCAATAAATCCCATTTGAATTCAATAGTCTTCATCATAAAAGAGTCAGTACAAGAAGTATCGAGCATGGAGCGATTATTAAGAGAAAGCCGAGCATATAATTTTGAATAATCATTTCTCTTGAGAGCTCATGATTGGGGCATGAATATAACATTGACTTAAGCCTCCCCCAAACTTGAGCGATGCTTTATCCTTCGCGAGGCCAAAAATTATATATATGTAATTACGATCACGATGAACAAGATGCATAGGATAAAACTTCTGATGAAATTCCAATTTCAATCGGTTGTAGTTCCATGATCCCATATCATCACATAGCCTAAACCATGTCAATGCCTCTCCCTTCAAAGAAAAAGGGAAGGCCTTCTTGTTGATAACATCCTCGGGCATACCTGCAAGCTTAAATAATCCACAAACTTCATCCACATAGATTAGGTGTAAATCGGGATGTAATGTTCCATCTCCTGTAAAAGGATTAGCTAGCAGTTTCTCTATCATACCCGAAGGAATTTCAAAGTAAACATTTTTAGTAGGTTCAGTAGGTTGAGGAGCAACTCTTTGCTCTACTGGTCGGGGTGAAGATACCCTGAACAAGCCCCTAAGAGGATTACTTTCCATACTAACAAGTGACAGTAAATTTCAGCACACTATATAATTTTTTCCTTACCAAATTCCACCTACCAGAGGCGCTTCACTCCCCGGCAATGGCACCAGAAAAGAGTCTTGATGACCCACAAGTATATGGGATCTATCGTAGTCCTTTCGATAAGTAAGAGTGTCGAACCCAACGAGGAGTAGAAGGAAATGATAAGCGGTTTCAGTAAGGTATTCTCTACAAGCACTGAAATTATCGGTAACAGATAGTTTTGTGATAAGGTAATTTGTAACGGGTAACAAGTAATGAAAGTAAATAACGTGCAGCAAGATGGCCCAATCCTTTTTGTAGCAAAGTACAAGCCTGGACAAACTCTTATATAGAGAAAAGCGCTCCCGAGGACACATGGGAATTATCGTCAAGCTAGGTTTCATCACGTTCATATGATTCGCGTTCGTTACTTTGATAATTTGGTATGTGCGTGGACCGGTGCTTGGGTATTCTCCTTTATTGGACAAGCATCCCACTTTATGATTAACCCCTATTGCAAGCATCGGCAACTACAAGAGAAGTAGTAAGGTAAACCTAACCATAGCATGAAACATATGGATCCAAATCAGCCCCTTACGAAGCAACTCATAAACTAGGGTTTAAGCTTCTGCACTCTAGCAACCCATCATCTACTTATTACTTCCCAATGACTTCCTCTAGGCCCAAATAATGGTGAAGTGTCATGTAGTCGACGTTCACATAACACCACTAGAGCAGAGACAACATACATCTCATCAAAATATCGAACGAATACCAAATTCACATGACTACTTATAGCAAGACTTCTCCCATGTCCTCAGGAACAAACATAACTACTCACAAATCATATTCATGTTCATAACCAGAGGGGTATTAATATGCATAAAGGATCTGAACATATGATCTTCCACCAAATAAACCAACTAGCATCAACTACAAGGAGTAATCAACACTACTAGCAACCCACAGGTACCAATCTGAGGCTTTGGGACAAAGATTGGATACAAGAGATGAAATAGGGTTTGAGAGGAGATGGTGCTGGTGAAGATGTTGATGGAGATCGATCCCCTCCCGATGAGAGGATCGTTGGTGATGACGATGGCGATGATTTTCCCCTTCTGGAGAGAAGTTTCCCCGGTAGAACAGCTCTGCCGGAGCCCTTGATCTGTTCCGCCAAGATTCCGCCTCGTGGCGGTGGAGTTTCTTCCTGAAAGCTTGCTTATGATTTTTCCAAGGTAAAAGACTTCATATAGCAGAAGATGGGCACCGGAGGCCTTCCAGGGGCCCACGAGGCAGGGGGCGCGCCCAGGGGGTAGGGTGCGCCCCCCACCCTTGTGGCCAGGGTGTGGGCCCCCTCTGGTACATTCTTTCGCCAGTATTTTTTATTAATTCCAAAAATAACTTCCGTGAAGTTTCAGGACTTTTGGAGCTGTGCAGAATAGGTCTCTAATATTTGCTCCTTTTCCAGCCCAGATTTCCAGCTGCCGGCATTCTCCCTCTTCATGTAAACCTTATAAAATAAGAGAGAATAGGCATAAGTATTGTGACATAACGTATAATAACAGCCCATAATGCAATAAATATAGATATAAAAGCATGATGCAAAATAGACGTATCAGTTCTTCAGCAACAGTCTGATTCTCTATTTCTTCAGCTATTACAGCTAGAATTTATTCAGGTATGGACTGGAGAGAAGTTGGACATCCTTCAGACCATGTTAATATCTCTTCAGGCTACATATGGGACTGAGGAATTGGATGCAAGGGTGTGGCAATTGGAGAGTTGGGGTGAAGATTTTCCCAATAGTCATCATTCGGTATAGGGGTTGTAGAGCCAATGTCCACATCTTATTCAATCTCTTCAATGCCCGCCTCTTTAGCAGTGAACTGAGGCACAGGCAATGATACCAATGGTGTGGAAACAACATCTTCCACATCAATTTCTTCATCCAACTTCTCTAAGGAAGCAGCAGAAGGATTTTCTTCATCAGTGTCATCTGGAATGACATATTGTTCACCAAACGGAATGAGCTCCTTTAATGGCACTATTGAGATAGGAATAACATCAATTGGATCTGTGAAAGAGCTCATTAAAGTCCTTGCTTCCTTGGGAGCTGAGGACTCTGCAGAGGTTGATGCTTTCCTCTTCTTTGCGGCTTTCTTCTCTGCAGCCTTCGTTTTCTTCACCTTTGAAGATTTTGCTAGAGGACCGGATGAAGTTGGAGCATTTTCTTCAGGCATGACTGATGCAGTCGCCCTGACATTCTCATTTTATTCAGACATAGCAGATTCTTCAGCTGGCCTGGGTTGTTCTTCAGGCGCAACATTGGTGGTTGCCTTGGCATTGTCTTCTGGAGCTGGAATTTCTTCAACAGCCCTAGTAGCTTCTTCAGCAGCCTGATTTTCACCAGCTGCACTTGTAGTTTCTTTAGTAGGCTGAGTAGATGCTTCATCCTTAGGAATTTGCTGTTGCGATGGTGCTGCAACGTCTGCCTTGAGGTTCTTGGCAATCTTGACAAATCTGACTTTGGCACCGAGCCAATCTGCATGATTTCTGTCAAATTCATCACTGAGGTCTCTGATCTCCTTCTGAACAGTGACAAATTCTTCAGGAGACAGTGTAAGAACGTTGTCCTCAGAAGTCGCTCCTTCTTGTACTGGGCCTTCTTGACTTGGCTGGCGTTCTGAAATTTCCATTTTTCTTTGCCTATGAAGGCAGTCAACATATGACTTTGACCAGGAGTCTGGTTAAAGTTAGGGAGTGGAGTGTTGGGATCTTTGTGCCATATGTCAATGAAAACTAGGATCTTCTTCGGATCCAACATAAGAGGCATATCACTGCCCTTGACTCTTGCAGCCCTGTCCAGTCTGCCTTTGATGATTTCAGTCAGTTCTTCATCATGAACTTCATCGTCATCAAACGGAACATGGAATGCCACTTGCTTCTTGTGAGGACTTGACCTTCAGCAGAGTAGGACCACTTAAGGATTGTTGTTGAGTTGAGGAAGTTCCAAATGCCCCTGAGGCAATCGAAAAGCCTGCAGTCCATTGACACGTTGCAAGGTGCACAAGAGTTGAGGACTTTGTGGCAACTGAGGGGATTTGCACTGCCCTTGAAGAAGTTGCTTGAGGAATTTTTCCTTAGGGCTTTGCCGTTGAAGAACTTGGCCGTGAGGGCATAACACTTGAAGTTTTCTTCAGAGCAAACTTCTTCAGGATGGCCTTCTTTGGTGCAGCTTTACTAGCAGAGGCCTCAGCAGTAGTAGCTTGAGAATCCTCACTGAGTTTCCTCACTACCTCTGCACCAACTTTCTGAAGCTTTTCTTGGCGCTTGGCCCATTATTTTGGAAATTCCTCACCACGCCAGATGCTAGTGGGATCAGCTCGTTGGCTAGCAGCCAAAGGTGGTCTTGGACATGGAGGGTTCACGGTGAATTTCTTCATGTACTTGGGAGTTACATAGCGGTATTCCCTCCATTCCTTTCCCCATCTCCTCTCAATCCTCTATATGCGCACTTTGCACTGATCTTGTTCTCTTTTCAATGAATTTCTTCATCCTGTGTGCAGTATTCATCAGATATGTCCTCAAGGATATCAAATGTTGTGTTTTCTCAGGCCTCTTGCCTCCCTTCTGAGCTCTCTTCCCATCTGCCATTTTCCTCACTTGAGGACTTTGAACTTTGGATGTTTCTGAGGAAGTATGCAAATTTTCTTCGAGGAACGTTGCAAATGAGTTAAGTTGATGAGAACCTAGTGATTCGGTAGCAGACATTTTGTACCTGTGAACAGAGTATAGGTGCGAAGAATTTGGAGAGGTCATATGCATTCTCAGAATTTTTTCAACAAGTATCAAGTTTGAGAAATTTAACCATAAATGTCTTGAGGAATTTCACTAAGCGTTCTTGACTCGGGTTCCTGGGTTGTACAGATTTGAAAATCCACACAATAAGGAATCTTAGAGAAAAAAATCAAGAAAAAGAAGCATTCCGGTGTTCAAGGAGTGGGAAGTTGAAGAATAAACACCTTTTGAGGATTTCGTGGAAATCATAAGAATCAAAGTAGGGAAGTAAAATCACATTTTAATTACCCTTGACAAAGAACACGACGAACTGGGAGTGGAGATGGAGAAGTTCATCAGTTCAGATCTTCGACGCCCTAACTCGGCGGCGGGCGACAGCTACAGCGGTGGCGGAGTGAAGATTTCCGCGGCCGGCGCGAGTACGACAACGACGAGGTTGAGGCAATGAAGCTCTTCCTGATAGAGGCGAAGGGGTCCCGATGTTTCGATGAGATAGCTATCCTTTTTTGTGGGAGTCGACTTTGACGATCCGACTACGAACGTGCGATGACGTAGCGCCTTAGCAATCGCTAAACCAACTTCTGAGGGGTTATTGACCACGCCGAAGCACGATCAACCTGACCATGAGGGTCTATTTTCTGCAAGCAAACAAATAACAAGCAAAAAACTGATATTGCAATCTGGATATTGCAAATATAAGATGAAAGCTTTATTGATCAAGGTGGGGTTCTGTGACGCCTTGGTCTGGTCGTTGAACATAAACGAAGTACGCGAAGTTGCAGCTATGGCAAACTTTTAATCTAAACAATACCCAAAGTCTAAACGACGCCCTAAGGGTTGTATATATGGAGGAAGAGGGGGGGATTTCGTGGCCCTAGGAGGAGGGTCTGAAACCAGCCCTAACTCTTGTTTCCACACATACTGATTCTAAAAATAGCCTATACTTAACTATTTCAAAATTGCATGGGCCTGGCCCAATAATAAGGTGACGCGGCACCTAGAATAGCCTCTGGACGAAACTTATGAAGTGGCATCTTGTATATTTCATCCAAGGCTTCATGCACTCATTATGGTGCCTTCAAAGTCCTGAAATCATCACTTATAATTCCGTTCTTGTTCCCCTTGCGCATGCCATCATCTCCATGCTTGGTCTTGCTCCAGTGTTCATCTCTCTTATCCACGCCAGGCCCTTCATTTCTAAGCAAAACAAATATATCCAATTTAGGCAGCATCATATTCTCATGAACATTAGAATCATTACCAAGAAACGAAAGTACATGATAATTTAATTAGCATGCGTGAGCTCTAGTAATTGGTCCAGTATATGTAGCAGTAGGGGCTGTGGGTGTAACAATGGTATTGATGTCCTCATCACTTCCTCACCGACGATAGTGGAGTGTACTGGTGGTGCTAGGTCTGAGAGCTCAAGCGAGGGGAGTTGAGGTCAAGCGGAGTAAATGAAGTATGAGGAGGGTGAGGGATATTTATAGCCGCAGTGAAAAATTGCTCGCCCGAAGATTTTGGACGAACATGCCCCTGACCCTTGCTATTCTAACGACATGTGTCATCCACGTACAGAGAGGTGGAGATCGTGGGGGGTGGTGGGTGATCAGTTTAATCCATCGTGGGAAGCGGGACGGTTTGAGCGGCAACAGCCAAAAATTCAGATATGAAAAATTTAACATTTCGCTCGCAAATTCTTCAACTGTCAAGGACACAGTGAAGACTTTGAATGAGTTTCAAATAGAACGCACATGAAGAATTCGTGAACATACTGGGTTGAGCTTAGCATAGAGGGGGGAAAGGGTCCGATCACATTCACTAAGACGAAAATCAACTAGAAGAAATAACAATAAGTGAATGCTGTTGTGGACATTGAAAACTCAAATATATAGGAGTAGGACTTTCTACAATAGCTTACCACAGAACTAGTTAAGGTTTTCGACGGTGTAAAAGTTCTCAAATTTTTTGAAAAAAATACCGAAGCAACACACCTATAATATAAAATGATCCAATGGTGGGATTGAAAAAATATGTCAGGATGTGTCCTAGACAAAAATAACAAATGTTCAGTATATATTGATCCTGGAGTGAGCTGAAATGCTTGTTTTTTTTGCCGAGGACACATCAATCCATATTTTCACAATCACACAGTTGGATTATCTTATTATATTAGAGTGAGCCTCTCCTATTTATTTCATAGTTTTTAATAACTTTTAAACCGTTAAATGTTTAACAAGCCTTGACTAGTTCTATGGCAAGCTATAATAGACACAATTTTACCTATATATAGTCAACGAAGAATCGTCAGTCGAAAAGTAATATTAAAGCACCTAAACCTCCTGAGAGCCAAACATGGAGTGGTATACCTTTTGATCGAAGTCTTTACCATTTTCATCGATGCATAGATGGCCATTAGTGGGCATAGGGATTTTGACGCCTTTGCAATCTTGCATGTCGAATTTCCTCAGCACATCCTTGAGGTATTTCTCTTGAGATATGAAGATACCATTGCGTCGTTGACGAATTTGAAGACCTAAGAAGAATTTCAATTCTCCCATCATAGATATTTGATATTCTTCACTCATCATGTAGGCAAATTCATCACTGTAACGTTGGTTAGTACAGCCAAAGATAATATCGTCTACATATATTTGGTACACGAATAATTTGCCATCATAAGTTTTGGTGAAAAGAGTTGGTTCAAGTGAACCGGTTTTGAAGCCTTTCTTCATGAGGAATTCCTTCGGTGTATCATACCATGCCCGAGGGGCCTGCTTGAGGCCATAGAGGGCCTTGTTGAGTCTAAAGACTTTGTCAGGATGCTTAGGATCTTCAAAACCTGGGGGTTGAGGAACATATACTTCTTCCTCAAGCTTACCATTGAGGAATGCACTATTCACATCCATTTTATATAAGATGATATCATGATGGTTAGCATAAGCAAGCAATATGCGAATAGCCTCAAGTCTAGCAACAGGTGCAAAAGTTTCATCGAAATCAATTCCTTCAACCTGTGTGTAGCCTTGAGCTACAAGACAAGCCTTGTCATGCTTTCTTGGTATAAACTAAAAGGAATAGCACTCACGCTATCACCTAAGTCACATAAACCATGATGACAATGATCTCCTATTTTAACTGAGACAACAGGCATGCCAAGAATAGGTCTATGTTTATCTTTTTCATCAGGTTTAGCAATTCTAGTAGCTTCATCACATAAGTAAATAACATGCCCATCAATATTTTCTACCAGGAGATCTTTAACCATAGCAACACTAGGTTCTACTCTAATTTTCTCAGGAGGTTTAGGTGCTTAAATATTACTTTTACAAACCACAGTTAAAACCTTAGCATGTTCCTTTATCCTAACAGGGAAAGGTGGTTTTTCAATATAAGCAGTAGGCACAACTAAATCAACATTGTAAATAATAGTTTCATCTTTGACTATGACAGGTTCTTTAATTTCTTCTTTAATAGGGGGGTGATATTTAAACCACTTCTCCTTAGGGAGATCAACATGAGTAGCAAATGATTCACAAATAGAGGCTACTATCTCAAAGTCAAGTCCATATTTAGTGCTAAACTTGTGAAAGGCATCGGTATTCATAAAAGATTTAACACAATCAAACTTATGCTTAATACCTGACTCTTTACCTTCACCGAGTTCCCAATCTTCAGAGTTGTGTTTAATTCTTTCTAAAAGATCCCACCTGAATTCAATAGTCTTCTTCATAAAAGAACAAGTACAAGAAGTATCGAGCATGGATCGATCATCAAGAGAAAGTCGAGCATAAAATTTATGAATAATAATTTCTCTAGAGAGCTCCTGATTGGGGCATGAATATAACATTGACGTAAGCCTCCCCCAAACTAGAGCGGTACTTTATCCTTCACGAGGCCCAAAATTCCGATCATGATGAACTAGATGAATAGAATATAGTTTTGGTGAAATTCTAATTTCAATCGATTCCAATTCCAAGATCCAATATCACTGCATAGCCTATACCATGTCAATGCTTTTCCCTTCAAAGATGAAGGGTAAACCTTCTTATTAGCTTCATCTCCGGGTAAACCTTCAAGCTTAAATAATCAACAAATCATCCACGTATATCAAGTGCATATCGGGATGTTCAGTTCCATCTCCTGCATAAGAATTAGCTAGCAGTTGTTCTATCATAAGTTCATAACCGAAGGAATTTCATAGCCAATATTTTCAGTAGGTGCAGTAGGTTGAGGGGCAACTAATTATGGTTTCGGTCGAGGTGAAGATACCCCTAACAAACCCCTCAAAGGATGGTTCTCCATAGTAACAAGTGACAATAAATTTTAGCATGTAGTAATAATTTTTCCTTACCAATTTCCACTTACCAAGAGCGCTTCACTCCTCGGCAACGGCGCCAAAAAAGAGTCTTGATGACCCATCAGTATAGGGCATCAATCATAGTCCATTCGATAAGTAGGAGTGTCGAACCCAACGAGGAGCAGAAGGAAATGACAAGTGGTTTTCAGCAAGGTATTTTCTAAAAGCACTGAAATTGTCGGTAACAGGTAGTTTGATAGGAAGATAGTTTGTAACAAGCAAGTGACGGTTACAGTAGATAAAGTGCAGCAAGGTAGACCATTACTTTTGTGGCAAAGGACAGGCCAAAATAGTTTCTTATAATAGGCGAAGCGTTCTTGAGGGTACACGGGAATTTCATCTCGTCACTTTCATCATGTTGGTTTGATTTATGTTCGCTACTTTGATAAATTGATATGTGGGTGGAACGGTGCTTAGGTGTTGTTCTTACTTGAACAAACCTCCTACTTATGATTAACTGATACGTCCAATTTGGATCATGCTTTTATATTGATATTTATTGCATTATGGGTTGTAATTACACATTATATCACAATACGTATGCCTATTCTCGCTTATTTTATAAGGTTTACATGAAGAGGGAGAATGCCGGCAGCTGGAATTCTGGACTAGAAAAGGAGCAAATATTAGAGACCTATTATGCACAACTCCAAAAGTCCTGAAACTGCGCGGAGCTTATTTTTGGAATATATGAAAAATATTGGGCGAAGAAAGTACTAGAGGGGTTCCACCAGCCAACCACAAGGGTGGAGGGTGCGCCCCCCGACCTTGTGGGGCCCCTGGTAGGCCTCTGGTGCCCATCTTTGGCTATATGGTGTCTTTCACCCTGGAAAAAATAAAAAGGAAGCTTTTGGGATGAAGCGCCGCCGTCTTGAGGCGGAACCTGGGCAGAACCAATCTAGGGATCTGGGAGGGGGAAATCGTCGCCATCGTCATCACCATTGATCCTCTCATCGAGGGGGGGGGGGTCAATCTCCTTCAACATCTTCACCAGCACCATCTCCTCTCAAACCCTAGTTCATCTCTTGTATTCGATCTTGGTCCCAAAACCTCAGATTGGTACCTGTGGGTTGCTAGTAGTATTGATTACTCCTTGTAGTTGATGGTAGTTGGTTTATCCGGCGGAAGATTATATTTTTAGATCATTAATGATAATTAATAATCCTCTGATCTTGATCATTAATATGTGTTGTGAGTAGTTATGTTTGTTCCTGAGGACATGGGAGAAGTCTTGTTATAAGTAATCATGTGAATTTGGTATTCGTTCGATATTTTGATGAGATGTATGTTGTCTCTCCTCTAGTGGTGTTATGTTAACGTCGACTACATGACACTTCACCATTATTTGGGCCTAGGGGAAGGCATTGGGAAGTAATAAGTAGATGATGGGTTGCTAGAGTGACAGAAGCATAAACCCTAGTTTATGTGTTGCTTCGTTAGGGGCTGATTTGGATCCATATGTTTCATGCTATGGTTAGGTTTACCTTAATACTCCTTTCGTAGTTGCGGATTCTTGCGAGAGGGGTTAATCGTAAGTGGAAGGCTTGTCGAAGGAAGGGAAGCACCCAAGCACCGGTCCACCCACATATCAAATTATCAAAGTAACAAACGCGAATCGTATGAGCATGATGAAAACTAACTTGACAACAATTCCCATGTGTCCTTGGGAGCGCTTTGCTTTATATAAGAGTTCGTCCAGGCTTGTCCTTTGCTACAAAAAGGATTGGGCAACCTTGCTGCACCTTACTTACTTTATTTACATGTTACCCATTACGAATTATCTTATCACAAAACTATCTGTTACCGACAGTTTCAGCGCTTACAGAGAATACCTTGCTGAAAACCACTTGTCATTTCCTTCTCCTCCTCATTGGGTTCGACACTCTTACTTATCGAAAGGACTATGATAGATCCCCTATACTTGTGGGTCATCAAGACTCTTTCTGATGCTGTTGCCGGGGAGTGAAGTGCCTTTGGTATGCCCGAGGACGTTGTCAAGAAGAAAGTCTTCCCTTTATCTTTCAAGGGAAAGGCATTGACATGGTACAGGCTATTGGATGATATTGGATCATGGAACTACAACCGATTGAAATTGGAATTTCATCACAAGTTTTATCCTATGCATCTGGTTCATCGTGATCGGAATTATATATATATAATGTTTGGTCTCGTGAAGGAGAAAGTATCGCTCAAGCTTGGGGGAGGCTTAAGTCAATGTTATATTCATGCCCCAATCATGAGCTCTCAATAGAAATTATTATTCAATTTTTTATGCTCGACTTTCTCATAATGATCGATCCATGCTTGATACTTCTTGTACTGGTTCATATGTGAAGAAGGATATTGAATTCAAATGGGATTTATTGGAAAGAATTAAATGCAACTCTGAAGATTGGGAGCTCGACGAAGGTAAAGAGTCAGGTATAAACCTTAAGTTTGATTGTGTTAAATATTTTATGGATACCGATGCTTTTCGTGATTTTAGCACTAAACATGGACTTGACTCTGAGATAGTAGCTTCTTTCTGTGAATCTTTTGCTACTCATGTTGATCTCCCCAAGGAGAAGTGGTTTAAATATCATCCTCCCATTGAAGTTAAAGTAGTAGAACCTATTAAAGTTGAAGAAGAAACTATTACTTATAATGTTGATCATATTGTTCCTAGTGCTTATATTGAGAAACCACCATTCTGTGTTAGAATAAAGGATGATGCTAAAGCTTCAACTGCGGTTCATAAGAGTTATACTAAAACAACTACACCCTCTGAGAAAATTAAAGTTGAACCTAGTATTCCTATGGTTAAAGATCTCTTGGTTGATAATATTGATGGGCATGTTATTTATTTCTGTGATGAAGCTGCTAGAATTGCTAAACCTGATATGAAAGATAAACATAGACCTGCTTGCTGGCATGCCTGTTGTTTCTGTTAAAATTGGATATCACTGTTATCATGGCTTATGTGATGTGGGTGCTAGGGTGAGTACAATTTCTTATACCTTATATAAAGAAATTATGAATGATATTGCACCTGCTGAGATAGAAGATGTTGATGTTACTATTAAGCTTGCTAATAGAGATACTATATCACCAATAGGGATTGTTAGAAATGTTGAAGTCTTGTGTGGGAAGATAAAATATCCTACTGATTTACTTGTTCTTGGTTCCCCACAAGATAATTTTTGTCCCGTTATATTTGGTAGACCTTTCTTGAATATTGTTAATGCTAAGATAGACTGCGGGAAAGATATTGTTACAGTTGGTTTAGGGGATATGTCTCATGATTTTAATTTCTCTAAATTTCGTAGATAACCCCATGATAAAGAACTGCCTAGTAAGGATGAAATTATTGGTCTTGCTTCTATTGTCGTGCCTCCTGCTGATCCTCTAGAACAATATTTGCTTGACCATGAAAATGATATGTTTATGAATGAAAGAAGGGAAATAGATGGAGTACTCGTTAATCAAGGACCTATTTTGAAACACAATTTGCCTGTTGAAATCCTAGGAGATCCTCCTCCACCCAGATACTCTGAAATATGCTTATCTTGATGAAAAAAAGATATATCCTGTTATTATTAGTGCTAACCTTTCAGAGCATGAAGAAAAGAGATTATTGAAAACCCTGAAGAAGCACAGTGCCGCTATTGGATATACTCTTGATGATCTTAAGGGCATTGGTCCCACTCTATGTTAGCACAAAATTAAATTGGAGAAAGGTGCTAGACGAGTTATTGATCATCAACGACGGTTAAATCCTAAGATGAAAGAAGTGGTAAGAAATATAATACTAAAGCTTCTGGAGGCATGTATAATTTATCCTATTGTTGATAGTCAATGGGTAAGTCTTGTTCATTGTGTCCCTAAGAAGGGAGGCATTACTGTTGTTCCTAATGATAAGAATGAATTGATTCCTCAAAGAATTGTTATAGGTTATAGAACGGTAATTGATTTTCACAAACTAAATGAAGCTACTAGAAAAGATCATTACCCTCTACCTTTTATTCATCAAATGCTAGAAAGACTATCCAAACATACACATTTTTTCTTTCTAGATGGTTATTCTGGTTTCTCTCAAATACCTGTGTCAAAAGATGATCAAGAGAAACCACTTTTACTTGCCCTTTCGGTACCTTTGCTTATAGACGTATGCCTTTTGGTTTATGTAATGCACCTGCTACCTTTGAAAGATGTATGACTGCTATATTCTCTGACTTTTGTGAAAAGATTGTTGAGGTTTTCATGGATGATTTCTCTGTTTACAAGACTTCTTTTGATGATTGCTTCAGCAACCTTGATCGAGTTTGGCAGAGATGTGAAGAAACTAATCTTGTATTGAATTGGGAGAAGTGCCACTTTATGGTTAATGAAGGTATTGTCTTGGGGCATAAAATTTCTGAAGGAGGTATTGAATTTGATAAAGCTAAAGTAGATGCTATTGAAAAGATGTCGTGTCCTAAAGATATCAAAGGTATAAGAAGTTTCCTTGGTCATGCTGGTTTCTATAGGAGGTTTATTAAAGACTTCTCTAAAATTTCTAGGCCTCTCACTAATCTCTTGCAAAAAAGATGTTCCTTTTGTTTTTGATGATGATTGTGTAGAAGCATTTGAAATACTTAAGAAAGCCATGATTTCTGCACCTATTGTTCAGCCACCTGATTGGAATTTACCCTTTGAAATTATGTGTGCTGCTAGTGATTATGTTGTTGGTCCTGTTCTAGTCCAAAGAGTAGATAAGATATTAATTGTTATTCAGTATGCTAGTAAGACTCTAGACAGTGCCCAGAGAAATTTTGCCACCACTGAAAAAGAATTTTTAGCAGTTGTATTTGCATGTGATAAGTTCAGACTTTATATTGTTGATTCCAAAGTAACTGATCACACTGATCACGCTGCTATTAAACACCTGATGGAAAAGAAAGATGCTAAACCTAGACTTATTAGATGGGTTCTCTTGCTACAAGAATTTGATTTGCGTATTATTGATAGAAAAGGAGCTCAGAACCCCATTGCAGACAACTTGTCTAGGTTAGAAAATGTTCTTGATGACCCACTACCTATTGATGATAGTTTTCCTGATGAACAATTAAATGTCATAAATGCTTCTCATAATACTCCATGGTATGCTGGTTATGCTAATTACATTGTTGCTAAATTTATACCACCTAGTTTCACATACCATTAAAAGAAAAAGTTTTTCTATGGTTTAAGACATTACTTCTGGGATGACCCACAACTTTATAAAGGAGTAGATGGTGTTATTAGACATTGTGTACTTGAGCATGAACAGGAACATATCCTACACAAGTGCCACTCCGAGTCTTACGGGGTACACCACGCTGGAGATAGAACTGCACATAAGTTATTGCAGTCCGGGTTCTATTGGCCCACTCTCTTTAAGGATGCTCGTACGTTTGTCTTGTCTTGTGATCAATGTCAAAGAATTGGTAATATTAGTAGATGTCAGGAAATGCCTATGAACTATTCACTTGTTATTGAATCATTTGATGTTTGGAGCTTTGATTATATGGGACCTTTTCCTTCCTCTAATGGGTATACTCATATTTTAGTTGTTGTTGATTACGTTACTAAGTGGGTAGAAGCTATTCAAACTAGTAGTTGATCATAACACTTTTGTTAAGATGCTTAAAGAAGTTATTTTTTCGAAGTTTGGAGTCCCTAGATATTTAATGACTGATGGTGGTTCACATTTTATTCATGGTGCCTTCCGCAAAATGCTTGCTAAGTATGATGTTAATCATAGAATTGCATCTCAATATCAACCTCAGTCTAGTGGTCAAGTAGAATTGAGTAATAGAGAGATTAAATTAATTTTGCAAAAGTCTGTTAATAGATCTAGAAAGAATTGGTCTATGTCGGGGAAACTGATCCACGAGCACCTATGGGGACCGAGCCCCTTTCGGTTCGGCGGGGGGCGGAGGTCGCATGAAGAGTAGATCGAGGCGGAGCACACGAGCAGTTTACCCAGCTTCGGAGCTCTCTAGAGAGATAATACTCCTACTGCTGCTTTGTGGTTTGTATTGAGTTCTTGCTCGGGAGCGCTGAGTGCTACAGTACGCACCAGCAGCTAACGAGACCGAGCGTGAGCATTCTATTCTTTTTCCCCCCTCTACGTTGTGCATGGGCCTCCTTTTATATGCTCAAGGGGTCTCCAACAGGTGGCAACGTAGACAAGGGTAAAAATGGAAAGGTTCTGCGGTTGGTACAGCTACCTGTACAGTGTATCCTACCTAACCCTGATGGCAGGGGACAAGGGCATTAAATGCCTATCTACGTCGCCCAAACAGTGCAGAAAAGGGACCGTCAGGGACGCCACCGCTCACCACGATGGCGATCTTGTCAGCGCCGCTTGCCACAGTGCACCCCTGGTTGCACAGCCTCCCGCCACGTACGCCTGGAAGGGTCCCAGAGCGACACGTTGGTGGGCGTGATGGAGCGCGAGTACAGAGTGGTTGCTAGCCTGCCGCGGCAAAGTGCCTTGCCGCGGTCGTTGTCTTGTCGCGTCCGGAAGCTTGCCGCTCGCCGGGCCTCGCCGGGACGCGTGGTGCGTCGCGGTAAGTACCTTGAGATGCCTTGGTTGGCCTTCCTGGTAAGCTCCTCTTGCAGGGGTCTTGTGCCTTGAGTGGCCTTCCCGGCAAGCTCCTCTTGCCGGGGCCTTGTCTTCTTGGCTTGAATACTTTGTTCTTGAATGGCTCCAAAGGAACCGTAGAGGATATTGGCGGTCACCCGGCAAGCCTTGCCGCGGGGTGCTGCGACTGCCCATGCACAAGTTCGGGATACTAGGGTACCCCTACTCTAGTACACCGACAGGAGCCCCCGGGCCTGGGCCATACACGGTGCCGAGCGCTGTTGGGCCAGGCCCAAAACAGGGCACGGGCACGCGCGGCCTGGATCATGTCGTATCTTACTCCGTATCCACCGCGCCCTCCCGGAACGGCACGCGTCGATTGCGGCGTCGTGGGAGAGATCGTGGGTGGTTTCTTTATTCGGAAAGGCGGAACGTCCGCTCCCTTCCTCCTTATAAGCAGGGGAAACAGGGGCAGTTCGCCCATCTGCCCGTTGCTATTCCTTCGCCGAGAATCTCCGCTACTCCCCTTCTTCCCAAAGCCGAAGGAGAGCAGCGCCCCACCCCCATCGCCACCAGCACCACCAATGTCGTCGTCCTCCCTCACCACTCCCGCCATGGCTCCGAAACCCGAGAAGGTGAAGTCGGCCGAGGCGCAGCGGCTCGCGGCGCTGCAAAAGGAGCGGGCAATCTTCCCTCCTAAGCTTGTCGCGGAAGAGCTGAAGGAGTACTACTACCTCTTCTGGTCGACGGGGACGCGAGCGCATCCGCGCATGAAGGTACTCCCAGCCGCTGCATGGGAAAAGGCTCCCACTGGGTACCCTTTCTTCGCCTTGTTCTTCTACTGCGGGCTCTGCCCGCCCTTTTCTGAATTTTTCTGTGACGTCATGAACACCTATGGGCTCCGCCTCCTTGACTTCACCCCCAATGCTGTCCTGACCATGGCAGTTTTTGCACATCTCTGCGAAAACTTTGTCGGAATCCATCCAGATGTAGCCCTTTTCCGCCAGTTCTTTTCGCCTCGAGTTGAGAAAGGAGAGCCTTTATCCGGCGGAATCGCCTGGATCTCAAAAGCCGGCAAGAAGGATGCTTATCTGGATGGAGAGTTCCGCAGCAAGTGGGAGGAGTGGAGGGCGGACTGATGCCTGATTGTCGAGGAGAACCCGCAGCCGTTTACCGCCCAGCGCAAAACTCCAGTAGTGCGCGGCAGTGATTGGAGTAGCTTGGCTCCCGAAGACGACAGACTGAAGATTGCCGTCGCCCGGATCCTACGCCTCAGGCTTGCCGGGCTTACTGTAGGAGCGGTTGGCGCAGATTTCCTTCGCCGCCTCATCGCCCCCCTGCAGGAGAGGAGGAGACCCGCCTGGGAGTTCCAGAACGCGGCGGATATCATGAGGCTGCGGCCGGGCCTCAACTTCAACTTCACTGTCCTGGAGCTCAACGCGATGCTCCAGGAGCTATTTAAGTACGACCCACAGCATCCCGAAGTGTTCAGGTTGCCGAGGGGCGTCGTTCCGTTGTGCAACAACTCCTCGCTCGACCGCATCCGTGCAATGATGCCGCTGTGCGACTCGCATGGAATTGACCCAGCCTGGATAGAGCCTGCAGATGATGTCGTGCAGGCGTTCTTCGATGGCTTGGTAGAAGTGCCGATCGACGCCGACAAGCAGAGGGTCCTCACCCGGGACACCACCGACGAGGAGCTCAAGCGCATCGCCACCAGGATGGTAGAGGCGGCGGCAGCCGCAGCTGCGGGCGAGTTTGGGTTCACCGTGGAGGAGGCAGAGGCAGCAGAGGCGGCAAGCCTTGCCGAGCGAGAGGATCTTGCCGGCGAGGAGAAGTCCGCCGGGCATGACGTCGGGCCGAGCGGGCCCGCCGAGGATACGAGCGGCTCGTTGGAGATCGACTCCTCTTCCTCTTCGTCTTCGGGCAGCTTGCCGCAAGCAGAGCCCCCGGCTCCACCAAGAAGGCGTCTTCGCAAGGACGGGGACGTAGCGGAGCGGCGGACGAGTCAACCCCCGCCGCGCCACTCGACGCGCTCCATCTCGGCAAGCTCTGTTGCCGCGGAAGCACCTCACGCTGCAGCGGCAACTGGAGCGGGGTCCTCCCGGTCCGCTGCTCCAGCTCCCGCCAAGCGGCCAAGGGATCCTACTCCTCCGCCTCCTCGCGCCGGAGGTGGGCCGGGCTTTGACTTCTCCGCGCTCAGCTCCGACGAGGAAGAAGAAGAGTAAGATTCTTGTTGTACTTGTATGTCTTCAATACTTGTTGTCTTGTCTTGTATCTCATTTGCTTTACTCTGAACTTATTCCTTTTTAGGACTCTGTCCCAGAGAGCGGCAAAGAGAGCCAAGGTCCCGGTGATTGTCATTGAGGATGATCCCACCGTGCCAGCAGGGGTGCGCCCGAGACAAACTTACCGGACCCGGGAGCTGTTCTTCAGAGCAGCCCCCAGGGCAGCCCCCAGCGTAAGTATATGGTTTGTTTCCTGCTGTTGGGCGCGCATGGATACTCTTTGTTTGCTGATATCTGACTGTTGGCTTGTGTAGGAGTAGAGCAGCCCCACCAGGAGCGTCCGGATGCCGCCCCTGACATGCCATCTGCTTCGACTACGCCGCCAAGGGAGAGTCCTCCGGCAAGGGAGAATCCTCCGACAAGGGAGAGCTCTCCGGCAAGGGAGAAGTCTCCAGCAAGGGACAGTACCAGTGACCCCCCGGCAGCGGAGATCCCAACTGCCGAGCATGGTACTGGTACTTCTTGCTTCTAAACTTCCCTTGGGTTCTTCTTCGTTTGATCTTCTTTTTGGATATCTGCTTGACCTTTCTCCCTTTTTCGGCCGTCAGATCCATCTACTGCGGAGTCGATGGAGACCGAGGTTGCTGTTGATGATGCCGCCGCCACCGAAGAAGCGGCCGGCGCTGATGATCCCGCCGGCGAAGAGGCCGCCAAGGCTGCCGCCGCAGCAGCTGACGAGGGGTCTGGCGATCGCACTGACGGCCCTGAGGCCGCAGGAGCGTCAGGCGCTACGCCGACCGCTGACCCTTCCGCCGCTGCCGCAGCGCCAGACTCCGAAGAGCCCCAGTCGGGCGTCTACTTGAAGGTCGGCGATGGTGTCTTCATCAACCTCCCCTCGGCGTCCAGGTCCAGGGCACCGGTCGAAGGAGAAAGCTTTGAAGTGGAGGTGCTCGCCTCCGCTGGGCTGACGCTGGTCGACGCGCCAAGCAGCAGCAGCGATGAGCCTGAGGAGGAGCGACTGCTGCGGAAGCTGTTGTCACTCTACCGCGCTCGGCAAGCCAAGCTAGAATCCCGTGAAGCGCTTGCCGCGAAGGCGGGAGCCGACATTGAGAAGCGCGCGGCGGAGCTCCGCGGCATCAACCAGGCAGCTCTCCGGTCCCTGACGGAGGAGCGGGAGCAGCTCGAGGAGGTGCAGAAGGCCTTCCTCCTCGAGAAGGCTGGCGTCGAGGAGCAACAGCGGCTTGCTGCTGAGAAGCTGTCGGCGCAGGAGGGTGAACTGGCGCAGCGGAAGGTCAACCTCGATAGCCACGAGGAGGAGCTTGCCGCGCGCGAGCAAACACTTGGCGGAGCTCTCAAGGAAGCAAAGGACGCTGCGGCAGCTGCCGAGGCTGCCAAGAAGGAGCTGGAGACGAAGGTGGCGCAGCTGGAAACCGATCTCAGGGCGAGCGGTGAAGAGCTTGCCGCGCTCAAGCATGAGCGCGAGAAGGACGCCTACACCTTTGGCGAGCTGCAGGGTCATCTCGCCGAGAAGATCAAGGAGCTTGGCGCCGCCAAGGACTCCAACACCGATCTTGAGTTGAAGCTGACCGCTTTGACCAAGACGCTGGACGGCGCCAGGGAGCAGGAGGCGGCCCTAAAGAAGGAGATCAAGACTGACAAGGCGCTGCTGGAGAGCATTGCTGCCACCCAGAACACCTTCAGGGAGGATGTGGAGCAGTGGACGGAGGGTCTTGTGAATGCTGCCGCAGATATTGACAGGGAGCTGGCGCAGCTGGGGATGGAGGATCTCGGGTATCCTTCTGATGAGAGCCTCCCATCCAGCGCCAAGCTCCCTCTATTCTTCAAAGGCGTGGCGACGGCCCTCCAGCGACTCCGGGAGAGGATCCCAAAGCAGCTGGCCGACGAGTCGCGCAAGATCTGCGCGGGAGCTCTTCAGAAGGTGTTGGTGAAGGTGGCCTACCGCAACCCGGGTCTCAACCTCACCAACGTCCTCAGATCCCTGCCGGCGGAAGCTGATCTGGAGGCGCTCAAGGACCTTGTCGCACCCATGTGGACAAGGTGAGTGGGATCAAGAGGGTTGAGGGCGATCGCGTGGATTAGGCCGCCCGTTTTCTTCTTTTCTTGTCGCTGCTGATCATGTTATGAAAACAGTCTATTAGAGCCGCGACAAGCTATTTTGTAACATAACTCTATTTTGGGTAGCGATTGCAATGTTATTTCCTTTACTTGATTCCTTCCTTTGTATGTTTTTGCCCTACGCTTTTAGGGAACTTGCCGGCGCAGGCACCCTCGCTACGAGCGCTGAGTGCGGGACGTCAGCAGCCTGCTGGCAGTGCCATTGCACACAAGAAACCTTGTCGTAACTAGTCGCAGCTCGCTTAAGTTGTTGAGCGAACTCGAAACAAAGTAAGGGCGCGACTCTAGTCGCAGCACGCTTAAACTGTTGAGCGAACTCGAAACAAAGTAAGGGCGCAACTAGCCACGAGCCGGTTCCTTCGCGCATAGGTTTTCCATACAAAGCATGGTCGTTAAAGGAAGATAACTTAAAATTTTTAAAACATCTGATTGCTCAAACTTTGGCAACTTGGCTTTTCTGTCGTTTGCTTCCCGGCAA
This sequence comes from Aegilops umbellulata, assembly GCA_032464435.1. Lineage (NCBI taxonomy): Eukaryota > Viridiplantae > Streptophyta > Magnoliopsida > Poales > Poaceae > Aegilops > Aegilops umbellulata. The sequence continues at coordinate 295,431,482 of CP136057.1, forward strand.
GGCGAGACTTTCTTGAACGACGCCTGGTCCATACCATTATCTTCCCCTTCCCCCCCGGCAAACTTATGGGCGAAGAACCTTCATTTCCTTGAGAAAAAAGGAAGTAGAGAAAATAATGATATGGAGCCTTATGGCTCGTTATTGCTTACCGGGGGTGTTCGCTGCACAAAGTGTCAGATAACTCATGCAAAAAATAAAAAGCATGAAATTGACAAGATGTGTGGAGCACATGAGCTTTATTTATGCACAGGGTCTGCGCCTGGCTTTGTACAAAGGATTACATGCAACAGCGGCAAGACTTGTACAAAAGATGGTTGCCGGAGCAGGGTCCGGCAACCGCGCCTTACGGGTAAAACTTACGAAGATGCTCAATGTTCCAGGAGTTGCTCACCGGAATGCCATCTTCGGTCTCAAGGCGAACAGCGCCAGGCCTAGTGACTCGTTTCACCCGGTAAGGGCCTTCCCACTTCGGCGTCAACTTGTTGGAATTCTTGGCGGACTGAACGCGCCGAAGAACAAGGTCGCCTTCCTCGAGACTTCTGGCGTTAACTTTCCGGGTATGGTAGCGGCGCAAAGCTTGCTGGTAGCGAGCAGCTCGTACAGTAGCCTGAAGACGGTCTTCCTCAAGGAGCAGCGCGTCATATTGTCGCAGCTGCTCTTGCTCAAGCTCATCATAAGCGAGCACTCGAGGCGACCCGTATACAAGTTCTGTGGGGAGAAGTGCATCTGCTCCATAGACTAGAGCGAAAGGTGTCTGGCCAGTGGCTCAATTTGGCGTCGTCCTGATCGACCAAAGAACCACCGGCAGCTCCTCAATCCAGTTTCTTCCGCACCCGTGCAGCCTGTCGAAAGTCCTGGTCTTGAGTCCACGCAGCACTTCAGCATTTGCCCTCTCCGCTTGACCGTTGCTCCTGGGGTGAGCAACAGAAGCGAAGCAGACCATGGCGCCAAGATCTTGGACGTACTGCATGAAGGTGCGGCTCGTGAATTGCATACCGTTGTCGGTGATGATCCCGTTAGGGATCCCGAAGCGGCAAACAATCGACCTGAAGAACTTGACTGCTGACTGTGCTGTCACCTTCCTCACTGCTTCCACTTCCAGCCACTTTGTGAACTTGTCGATTGCGACGTACAAGTACTCAAAGCCCCCGACTACTCGGGGGAAAGGGCCGAGGATGTCGAGCCCCCAGACCGAAAATGGCCAGGATAAAGGGATCATCTGGAGAGCTTGAGCTGGCTGGCGTATTTGCTTGGAATGGAACTGGCACGCTTCACACTTGGTTACTTGTGCAGTTGCATCCTGGAGGGCTATCGGCCAAAAGAAACCTTGCCGGAATGCTTTGCCAGAATGTGCTCTTGCGCCAATGTGGTGACCACAAATGCCTCCATGTATCTCGGCCAACAGCTTCTGTCCATCTTCCCGGTGAACACACTTCAATTTCACACCGTTGAGTCTTCTTCTGTACAGTGTGTTGTCGACAAACTGGTACATACTTGACTGCCGAGCTACTCTTTCCGCTTCTTCTTGCTCTTCGGGAAGTTCTCCTGTCTGAAGGAAACGGACGATCTGTTGTTCCCATGCTGGAGCTTGTGGCTCGACAACAAGGACTAAAGGCACATCTGCTGCTGTGGGAACATCCGCTTCTACGGCGAGAAACTGCGGCTCAGCCGGAGCTTGACGTTCCCCGGCAAGCCTGCCGGAGCAAAACTTGTCGGGAGCGTCTGCTTCAACGGAACAAACCCTGGGGTTTGCCAGAGCAGACTGCTCCCCAGCACTCTTGGTGTTGATCTTAGGGACCTTCTTGGCGGCGGCTTCGGGAAGCTCTGCCAGAAAATAGTCACCAGTAATTAACTTCCTCTTCTTGATATGTCCAGTTGATGGCGTCACAGACGGTTGAGTCAGCTTGAGCACAAAGATCCCTGGTTCCACAGGTAACTTAAGTGCTGCGAACTTTCACAGGCCATCGGCAATGTCGTTCTGAGCTCTTGGAACATGTTCCATCTATAGGCCGACAAAGTGCTCTTCTAGCTTCCTCACTTCATCAACGTAAGCTTCCATCAACGGACTCTGATAACTCTTACTCACTTGGCGGACGACAAGCTGCGAGTCACCCCTGACAATGAGCTTCTTGATCCCAAGGTCTGCCGCGATCCTAAGACCGGCAAGCAAACCTTCATACTCTGCAGTATTGTTTGTTGCTTGCTCCTTGGGAAAGTGCATCTGGACTACGTACTTAAGGTGCTCTCCGATGGGTGCGACAAGCAGTACGCCAGCACCGGTGCCTTGCAGCGAGAAAGCACCATCAAAGTACATCAACCACTCTTTGCTTGCTTCCTTGACGGGGATGCTCATTTCTGGAATTTCTTCATCTGGTGTTGGTGTCCACTCTGCTATAAATTCTGCCAATGCTCTGCTTTGGATAGTTGAAGTGCTCTCAAACTTGAGGCCAAAGCTTGACAGTTCCAGTGCCCACTCAACAATCCTGCCTGTTGCTTCTGGATTCTGCAGTATCCTCTTCAGCGGAAAACGAGTGACAACTGTTATCTCATGTGCTTGGAAGTAATGGCGCAGCTTTCTCGAGGCCATGAGAAGGCCGAAAAGCAATTTCTGCACGCCAGAGTACCTTGACCTAGCCCCCTGCAGAAGGGAACTGACAAAGTAGACTGGGCGCTGCACCATTTTCTTCTGTATCTCCTCGGGCGCCTGCGCAGATCCATCTTTGCCGGGACCAGAGCTTGTCGGGGAAGCCCCCTGCTTGTCGCTGGATGCGCTTGCCGTGGTTGCTGGCTCATCATCTGCCTCCCTCTCCGCTACTAACGCAACACTAACCACTTGATTGGTTGCTGCCAGATACAGCAACAACTTCTCTTGTGGCTTAGGTGCGACAAGTATTGGAGTGGAGGACAGGTATCTCTTCAAGTCCTGCAGCTCAGCCTCCGCTTCCGGAGTCCATTTCATTGGACCTGCCTTTTTCAAAATTTTGAAAAACGGCAGGGCGCGCTCAGCAGACTTAGAGATAAACCTGCTGAGAGCCGCCACGCAGCCGGCAAGTCTCCGTACATCCTTGACGCGCTTCGGTGCTTCAATCTGCTCAATGGCCTTGATCTTGTCGGGATTGGCTTCAATTCCCCGCTGAGACACGAAGAACCCGAGAAGCTTGCCGGAAGGGACTCCAAACACGCACTTCCCGGGGTTGAGCTTGAGGCGGATCTTGCGCACTTCTCGTCTAAATCTTGAATCAGAGTTGCCCTATCCTTGCTCTTGACCACTATGTCGTCCATGTAGGCCTCCACATTTCTATGGATTTGCGGCTCAAAAGCGGTATGGACTACCCTTGCGAATGTTGAACCAGCATTCTTTAAACCGAAAGGCATCCGTATGAAACAGTACGTGCTACAGGGAGTGATGAATGCGGTTTTCTCCTCATCCTCTTCTGCCATGAAGATCAGATGGTATCCTGAGTATGCGTCAAGAAATGAAAGCAAGTCACATCCGGCCGTGGATTCAACAATCTGGTCGATGCGCGGCAAGGGAAATGGGTCTTTGGGACAAGCTTTATTGACATCGGTAAAGTCGATATAAAGCCTCTCCATTTCCCGTTTGCCTTGCGCACGACTACAGGATTGGCCAACCATGTAGGATGGAGCACTCCTTTGACAAGGCCTGCTGCTTCCAACTTCTTGATCTCTTCTACGATGAATTCCTGGCGCTCCACTGCTTGCTTTCTGACTTTCTGCTTGACGGGCCGCGCATGAGGACCGACGGCAAGGTGGTGCTGAATTACTTTCCTGGGAACACCGGGGATGTCAGACGGTTGCCACGCAAACACATCGACATTCGCCCGCAGGAAAGCAATGAGCGCGCTTTCCTATTTAGGGTCAAGAGTGGCACTGATGGTGAAAGTACTACCAGTGTCGTCCTCCTTGGCGGACACCTTCTTGGTCGCTGGCGGAGCTGCCATTGTCTTCTTACACTTGCTGGTGGAGCTCGATGGTGCGTCCTCGACGGTAGCGCAGCACTCCGAAGAGGTGCGCTTGCCGGAGTGAGCATCAGAACTCTTGCCGGACTTGGTCTTCTTCTTCCCCCCGGGAGCTTCGGCGGCAAGTGGCTTGCGATCTGTTGCGGCTGCTGCTTCCCGGTAGATTTTGTCGGCGCAGATAAGAGCATCCTTCTTGTCGCCAGGGACAGAGATGACACTTATCGGGCCTGGCATCTTCAGCATGTTATACGCATAGTGAGAGGCCGCCATGAACTTGGCGAGCGCCGGACGGCCAAGAATCCCATTGTAAGGCAATGGAAAATCGGCGACGTCAAAAGTGACCCTCTCAGTTCTGAAGTTCAACTCACTGCCAAATGTCACCGGCAACGTGATCTTCCCCTTCGGCTTGCTCCTTCCCGGGTTGATTCCTTGGAATGTGCCGGTCTCTTCGAGCTCGCTGTCAGGGACCTGGAGTTTCCTGAGCACAGCGGAGGAGATCAGGTTCAAGCCGGCCCCGCCGTCAACTAGCATCTTAGTGACCTTGAGGTTGCGGATAGTTGGTGAAACCAACATCGGCAAACACCCGACAGCAGTTGTGCGATCAGGGTGGTCCTCAATATCAAAGATGATAGGCGTGCTGGACCATCTCAGAAGCTTGCGTGACTCAACGGGTGGTTCTGCCGCATTGACTTCCCGCACCCACTGCTTGAGTTGGCGGTGTGAAGTATGCATAGAAGCACCACCGTCAACGCATAAGACCTCTGTGGCTTTCTGGAACTCCTGCTCACTGGTTTCATCATCATCCATGTCTTCGTCGTCGTCGTCATCTTCATCCTTGTCGCGGCCGCGGGGAGGTCTGTCTCCTTGCCGCTGCTTGGCCTTGCCGCGGCGTCCTCCCCGGCCGGGGCACTTCGTACCGGATCCTCCAGCACCTCCTTGGGCTTTCTCCTTGTCGTGTCGCTCGTACTCAGCCTTTTGCAGCTCGACAAGCTGCTCGACCTTCTTGCAGCTCTGGAGGTCATGGCCCTTGGTGCGGTGGATCTTGCAGTACTGTTTGTTGGTGTCGTCCTGCTTGTCGGCGGCCGCCATAGCCTGGCAGTTGGCGCATGCGGCAACCTCCTTGCCGGAGCTACCATCCTTGGCTTTCTTGGCGCCACCTTCGTTGCCGGACTGCTCAACAACTAGCACATCTTTGCCTTTCCTCTTCCTGTTGTTCCGCCGCCGGCTTTTCTTTGCCGGGGCAGCATCATCGCTGTCAGATCCTCCTATTCCTGTATTCTCTCCGGGGAGTTTCCTCCCTTCCTCAGCACGTGCACACCTGTCGGCCAGGGCATACAGCTCACTGATGTATCCGATCTTGCACATTGCCATCTCCTCCCGCATCCTGCGGTTACGCACGTTCTGATGGAACGCGCTGATGACTGCGGCAGGGTGGACATCTGGGATGTTGCGTTGCACATGGCTGAATCTCTGGATGTACTTGCGCAGGGGCTCTCCTTCCTTCTGGGTGAGCAGATGAAGATCACTCTCCTGGCCATGAGGTCTGTGGCCGCCTGTAAAGGCGCCGACAAACTGATGGCATAGGTCTGCCCAGGAAGATATGGAGTTGTCCGGCAAGTGCATGAGCCAGGACCTGACGTTGGGCTTGAGCACCAGCGGGAAGTAGTTGGCAAGGATCTTGTCGTCCCGCCCCCCAGCAGCTTGCACCGCGATGGTGTAGATGCTAAGGAACTCCGACGGATGCAACTTGCCGTCATACTTCTCGGGTACGTCTGGCTTGAAATTCTTCGTGCTGGGCCACTGGACTTGCCGCAGCTCACGAGTAAACGCAGGGCAACCTACCACGTACGGCAGGTCGCCTGGTTCCCCTGGCGCACGCATGTCGACAGTGGGCCCAGCGCGCTGGTCTGACTGACGCCGCGCTTCTCTTTGGCGCTTGATGCGAGTACGAGTGTATTCTTGCTGTCGTTCGTGAAGAACTTGGCGTTGATCGCGACAAGCTCGTGGATCCGATGACGCGGTGGAGTCGCTGTCGAGGTGGATCCGGTGAGGTGGCGATCTTGGCCTTCACGGCGGAGAGTGCACGGTGGTTGCACCCCCACCGGTCTTCTCGCCATCGGGTCGCGCCTGGCTGACTTGCCGCGGCTGCGACGTAGTCGGCTGCCGTGGAGTGTCGCCGTTGGCGAAGCCGATGAGACTCTGAATGGTGGCCCTCCAGTCGTCGATCTTGTCTGGCGTTGGAGGGAAGTCTAGGAGCAGTTGGGCTCGCGCCAAAGCTTCTGCTGGAGTGGCGGGTAGCGGTGGCGAACGGTGTGTGGAGCGGGATATGCTCGAACTTCTAACTATGTTAGAAGGAGCAGTATCCCGTCCAGGAGACCGTGCCCCGCTCGTGCCAGCATGTTGGCGTGCATGCTGGCCTTGAGCATCCCGAGATCCACCAGCTCGATCCGGGTCCAGCGAGCGTATGGTACCGTGAGTACCATGACGCTGCCGGTTCTGCGCCTCCTGAGATGAGCATGATGGATGTGCGGACGCCGAGGTCTGTGCAGCTTTGTCCTTGGACCTGGCAGCACCGTGAGCTCCCTCGTCGACGCCCGTTCTTCCGCCGGCGTCTTCCCCACCATCCGTTTGCTCCGGCGGTGGTGGGTTTGTCGCGGACGGAGCAGCCGCCTCCGAAGCTTTCTTCTTTGGCGGCATGTCGATGAAGGTGATGAAGATCTAGCTCGTGTGAACGCTGGATCAGGTTCACACAACCTCGACGCCCCCTACCTGGCGCGCCAAAGATGTTGGGGAAACTGGTCCACGAGCACCTATGGGGACCGAGCCCCTTTCGGTTCGGCGAGGGGTGGAGGTCGCACGAAGAGCAGATCGAGGCGGAGCACACGAGTAGTTTACCCAGCTTCGGAGCTCTCCGGAGAGATAATACTCCTACTGCTGCTTTCTGGTTTGTATTGAGTTCTTGCTCGGGAGCGCTGAGTGCTACAGTACGCACCAGCAGCTAACGAGACCGAGCGTGAGTGTTCTATTCTTTTTTCCCCCTCTACGTTGTGCATGGGCCTCCTTTTATATGCTCAAGGGGTCTCCAACAGGTGGCAACGTAGACAAGGGTAAAAATGGAAAGGTGTTGCGGTTGGTACAGCTACCTGTACAGTGTATCCTACCTAACCCTGACGGCAGGGGACAAGGGCATTAAATGCCTATCTACGTCGTCCAAATAGTGCAGAAAAGGGACCGTCAGGGACGCCACCGCTCGCCACGATGGCGATCTTGTCAGCGCCGCTTGCCACAGTGCACCCCTGGCTGCACAGCCTCCCGCCACGTACGCCTGGAAGGGTCCCAGAGCGACACGTTGGTGGGTGTGCTGGAGCGCGGGTACAAAGTGGTTGCTAGCCTGCCGCGGCAAAGTGCCTTGCCGCGGTCGTTGTCTTGTCGCGTCCGGAAGCTTGCCGCTCGCCGGGCCTCGCCGGGACGCGTGGTGCGTCGCGGTAAGTACCTTGAGATGCCTTGGTTGGCCTTCCCGGTAAGCTCCTCTTGCCGGGGTCTTGTGCCTTGAGTGGCCTTCCCGGCAAGCTCCTCTTGCCGGGGCCTTGTCTTCTTGGCTTGAATACTTTGTTCTTGAATGGCTCCAAAGGAACCATAGAGGATATTGGCGGTCACCCGGCAAGCCTTGCCGCGGGGTGCTGCGACTGCCCGTGCACAAGTTCGGGATACTAGGGTACCCCTACTCTAGTACACCAACAGTCTAAGAAACTTGATGATGCTTTTGTGGGCTTATAGAACTGCTTATAAGAATCCTATGGTATGTTTCCATATAAAATGGTTTACGGAAAAGCATGTCACTTACCTCTTGAGCTAGAACATAAGGCATATTGAGTTATTAAGGAGCTCAACTATGATTTCAAACTTGCCGGTGAGAAGAGGTTATTTGACATTAGCTCACTTGATGAATGGAGAACCCAAGCCTATGAGAATGCCAAGTTTTTTAAAGAAAAGGTTAAAAGATGGCATGATAAAAGGATACAAAAGGTGAGTTTAATGTAGGTGATCATGTTTTGCTATACAAATCTCGTTTAAGATTTTTTGCAGGAAAGCTTCTCTCTAAACGGGAAGGCCCTTACATTATCGAGGAGGTCTATCGTTCCGGTGCCATAAAAATTAACAACCCCGAAGGCAAAAAGCCGAAGGTGGTAAACGGTCAAAGGCTCAAACATTATATCACAGGTACTCCCATAAATGTTGAGACCAATATAATTGAAACCGTACACCAGAGGAGTACATAAGGGACACTTTACAGAATGTTTCAGATGCCAAAAAGGAATAGGTATGTGGTACGGTAAGTAAACCGACTCCAAAACATTTCCAATGATAAAATTTCTCCATTTTGGAATATTTAAAAAAATAGGAAAATTAAAAGTAGTCCGAAAGAGACACGAGGCCACCACAAGCGTGGAGGCTGCGCTGAGGGAGTCCTGGACTAGGGGGTCCTCGGGGATCCGGGCTGTGTGATGTGGGCCGGATTGGTGGGCCGTGAAGATACAAGATCGAGGACCTTCTCTCGTGTCCGGATGGGACTCTCCTTGGCGTGGAAGGCAAGCTTGGCGTTTGGATATGAAGATTTCTTTCTCTGTATACCGACTCTGTATAACCCTAGCCCTCCGGTGTCTATATAAACCAGAGGGTTTAGTTCGTAGAGGCAATCATAATCATACGGGCTAGATATATAGGGTTTAGCCATGACGATCTCGAGGTAGATCAACTCTTGTAACCCCTATACTCATCAAAGTCAATCAAGCAGGAAGTAGGGTATTACCTCCATAAAGAGGGCCCGAACCTGGGTAAACATCCTGTCCCCTGCCTCCTGTTACCTTCGATCCTTAGATATCGATGGATCTGCCGGTTTTGGCACCGACAGTGGTGCTTTCATTTAGAGTTCCTCCGTGTTATTGATAGAGAGATCGATGGATCGCCTTGTCGTCAAAGACAAAAATCACCTCTAGAAGAGCCTTAGTTCCTGGGCAGATCCTCCAGATCAGGAATTTCACCATAGGCGCCCGTCCAGCCATTAAGCCCAAGGCGGTCCCCCGGATTGCCAAAAATCATCCCCGCATCAACCCCGAAGGCGTTGATAAGATGGATCCGACATATGTTTCGTCTTTAAAAGAACTACTAGATTGCATCGCCGCCCTTGGGGTCGCAACAAATTACAATCGGGTTGGGCTTAAACCCGATCAGAGGGAAATCAGGTCTCCACCTGTCACCCACCTAGTGACTGTTGTGGAAGAGCAAGTTGAGGATACCGCTCCTCCTATGCTAAAAACAAACATGTTTGGATCTCCGAGCCCTATGAGCCGGACACTCATCGTCGAGAAGGATCATCTCTCTCCCGAACATAGAATCAGGCACTGAGTCTAAAAATCCCCCGAACACTCCGGACCCTGGGCCAATGACCTCAGAAAATTTTCAAAATCCAGATTCCATAGTGGGTCAGGGTTCGGATTCAAGCCCACACACCCACCACAATCAATACTCTCCAAGAAATTCTGGTCCCCGGGACATATGCGATTTAATGTATATACGACGGCAACCTCTGGAAACAGTCCATCACTTTTGGGCTAGATTCCTACTTGTTAAAAACAAGATCAAAGATTGCTGCAACGACGATGCGGTATCAATCTTTTGCCGCAACTGTACGGACGAGGGCATCCTCAACGCCCTCAATCGGTGCCACATTCCGCACTTTGCAGATTTGGCACACATACTACAGAAGTATTGTGCAATGGAAAGTGCTTGGAAAGCCCAGACCTTTAAGCCACTCACCGGCCGAACAAAAAGGATGCACCCTTATGAGGCACCTGATCATTCTTCCACGGAAAGAAAAATTCAGCCCTTACCAGGACACAGGACTGTCCTTCATGGATGGCTCGACAAGCCCTGCCAGATACACACGATGCCAAATTCTGAGCCAACTCATAACCTTCGGGCATGTTGGATACTCCGGCAGGTGGATAAAAGCGAGGAGGCTATCCTCACCAACACTACTCTGACAAGGTATTCCCCCCGGGATAACAACCTTGATGTGTTTATAGTCTTCGAGACCTTTTCTTCAAACAACCGGCGCAAAAGGGCGCTCCGCGACCTCGTCGAAGTCAATCACGTAGCCGCAATAAATCCTTGGAATGACATGGCGATAACCTTCAACGCTAATGACGAGCCAAGGGCCCTATCTGTCCGAGCACCAACCGCTTTGGTTCTAAACCCAATTGTGGACGGCTTTCGCCTCACTAAAGTGCTCATGGACGGCGGCAGCGGACTGAACCTCGTCTATGAAGACATGCTCAATAAAATGCAAATGGACAGGAGTCGCATTGAGCAAAGCAATACATCCTTTCGAGGAGTCATCCCTAGTCGGGAAGCAAGATGCTCAGGGAAAATTATATTAGATGTGGTATTCGGCACGCCAGAGAACTATAGGTCCGAAGAGATAATCTTCTAGGTGGCCCCTCTCAACGGCGGATATCATGCCCTGTTAGGGCGAGATGCATTCACACGCTTTCAAGCCACACTTCATTACGGGTACATGAAGCTCAAAATGCCCGGGCCCAACAGTGTCATCACTATCTCCAGTGATCCAGACATAGCACTCCGCGCCGAAAACAAAACTGCATCCCTGGCCCTCGAGGTACTGTTCGAAGCCCTAGCGGCCAGGAGCTCACCGCTCTGCGTTCCATAGTGGATAGAGACGACGTAAATCTTGATAAAAGGCCCAAATCTACTTCTTTTAAGAAACAAACAAGATAGTCAAATTTCAAGTTCACCCGACGGACCCCAAGAAGACAGCTTCCATTGGGGCATAGCTGGATCCGGCGGTCAACGCCGCATTATGCGCGTTCTTGCGTGAGAACTGGGACATCTTCGCCCGGCACCCCTCGGACATGCCAGGGATCCCACGCGCGCTGGCCGAACATAGTCTCAACATACTGAAGGGATACAAACCAATCAAGCAAACGCTGCGGCAATTTTCCAAACCCAAACATCAGGCTATGGGTGAGGAGCTATCCAAGCTACTCGAAGCCGGGTTTATCAGAGAGATCAAACATCCGGATTGGCTAGCAAATCTGGTCATGGTGCCAAAGAAGGATAAATCATGGCGCTTGTGTATCGACTTCAAGGGCCTTAATAAAGCCTGCCCTAAGGATTCCTTCCCACTACCTCACATCGACCAGATTATTGATGCCACCGTAGGACACGACTCACTGTGCTTCCTCGACGCATACTCCGGATACCATCAAATTAAGATGAAGGAATATGACCAAGCCGCGACGGCATTCATCATCCCATATGGGCCCTTCTGCTTCAACACCATGCCCTTCGGGCTCAAAAACGTCGGCGCCACATACCAACACATGATTCAGACATGCCTGGAAAAGCAAATCGGCAAGACAATCGAGGCATATATAGACGATGTAGTCATCAAAACTAAGCATGTCAAATCATTGGTGGACGATTTACGCCTTACATTTGACAACCTCCGAAGATATACATACAGCTCAATCCGGAAAAGTGCGTTTTCGGCGTTCCCGCTGGAAAATGGCTTGGGTTCATCGTTTCCAATAGGGGAATCAAAGCAAACCCAGCCAAAATCCGAGCCCTGTCACAGTTGGCTACACCAACATACCTCAAACAGGTCCAAAAACTAGCCAGCTGCATAGCAGCTTTAAGCCGCTTCATCTCCAGATTAGGCGAAAAGGCGCTACCATTATATCGCCTGCTCCGACGCACCAACCACTTTGCATGGACGGATGCTGCAACAGTCGTACTGGAAGAAATAAAAGCTTTGTTAGCAAGCAACCCAATCCTGGCCGCGCCAAACATCGGCAAACCCATGTTACTGTACATATCTGCAACACATCAGGTGGTGAGTGCGGTGCTCGTCGTTGAACGAGAGGAAGATGGACATAAATTCCCACTTCAAAAACCAGTATACCATGTGTCGACCGTCCTCACACCATGCAAATCCCGATACCCACATTATCAAAAGATAGCGTATGCGGTCTTCATGGCATCCTGGAAGCTACGGCACTACTTTCAAGAGTTTTCGATCACAGTGGCTTTCGAGGTACCACTTAATGATATCATAAACAACCGGGACACCACCGGCTGGATTGCTAAATGGACTATTGAGCTCTTACCATTTGAAATAACATATAAGCACGCAGAGCCATTAAATCTTAGGTGTTGGCTGACTTCGTCGCCGAATGGACGGAAGCCGAACTCCCTAAAGAGTATGGCACATATTCCAACTGGGTGATGCACTTCGACGATTCTAAAATGCTAGCCGGACTTGGGGCTAGCGTCGTCCTGACATCCCCCACAGGAGACACAGTCCGTTATGTGCTCCAAATACTATATACAGACTCTAATAACGCAGCCGAATATGAGTCCTTATTGCATGGTCTTCGGATGGCTGTCTCTATGGGCATACAACGCCTCGAGGTGCGCGGGGATTCAAACCTCACAATATCCCAAATAAATGGAGAATTTGATGCCAAAGATCTGAAGATAGTGGCTTACCACAACGCCGTACTTAAAATATCAGCTCGGTTTGAGGGGCTTGAGTTTCATCACGTGGCCCGAGAGAGTAATCAGGCAGCGGACATCCTTGCTGGCATGGGCGCTAAGCGCGAACCCGTCCCACCTAAAACCTTCGTGGAAAGGCTCTTCAAGCCATCCGTGGTATGGCAGGACGAGAGCAGCAACGCCAGTCCGGATCCGATCATACCCCCAGATCCTGAACACAATCCCGATATCATCGGGGGCTCGGCCACCGAAATAACACCATCGGCTCATGTAATCATGGCAGTAATTGCCCCATGGACCGAACCCTTCCTGGCCTACCTCAAAAGGCAAGAGCTCCCTGGGGACCAGAATGAGGCTCGATGCATCGTTCGATGCTCGAAAGCCTACAAGGTTCATGAAGGAGAGCTCTACAAGAAAAGTACTACTGGAGTCCTTCAAAGGTGTATCTCTGAAGAAGAGGGGCGGCAGCTCTTGGCCGAAATCCATGCTGGTCTTGGCGGTCATCATGTTGTAGCTCAGGCCCTTGTAAGTAAGGCCTTCCGAACCGGTTTTTTCTGGTCTACTGCCCGAGCAGATGCGCAAGACCTCGTCCAGCGTTGTGTAGGATGCTAGCTTTTCGCCAATCAAAGCCATATGCCGCCTACCGCCCTACAAACAATCCCCATTACTTGGCCTTTTGCGGTCTGGGGGCTTGACATGGTCGGACCCCTTAAAGGGGGAAGCCATAAGAAAAAAAATATATGTTGGTCATGGTAGATAAATTCACTAAGTGGATATAGGCCAAAGCAGTTAAAACGACCGAAGTCGGGCCAGTGATAGATTTCATATCCGGTGTCGTACACCATTATGGTGTCCTACACAGCATCATCACCGATAACGACTCTAACTTCACAGCCAACTAAGTAAAAACTTGGTGCACTAATCTGGGCATCAAGCTCGATTATGCCTCCATCTATCACCCTCACACAAACGGTCAAGTCGAATGGGCTAATGGCCTAATAATGAGCGGCATTAAACCCAAACTAGTGTGGTCCTTAAAGGAGTCAGATAAACACTGGGTTGAGGAGCTCGACTCCGTACTCTGGAGGCTGCGGACCACGCCCAATCGCACGACCAGGTACACACAGTTCTTCATGGTCTACAGCGTAGAGGCCGTCTTGCCCTGTGATATTATTCACGACTCACCTCGAGTACGCGTGTACGAGGAGAAAGAGGCCGAGCTCGATCGTCAAGATGACTTAGATGGCCTGGAGGAGGAGCGCGATGTCACAAAAGCTCGTTCAGCATTCCCCCAACAGCAAGCTCGAAGATACCAAAGCAGAGAAGTGCGAGCCAAGACTTACAATGTCAGTGAACTCATTCTACGCCTACCAGAGAAGAAAAAGGACAAGCTCAAGCCCATATGGGAGGGTCCCTTCATTATAGATGAAGTTCTTACTGGAGGGGCCTACCGCCTTCATAATGCATCGGACAATCGCTTAGAGCCGAACCCATGGAACGTTGCCAGACTCCAAAGATTCTACGCTTAAGTCCGGACTCATTGTTCGTTACCTTTTTCTATTTGTTTCTCTTTATTCTTTTCATTTTTATACAACTCCTAGCCCATGTTTGGATAAACCGCACACTTAAGGGGTATACATCCTTAAATGTACATACCCCCCAATACCTGGGGGCTTGTTGTCACAGAAGCTTGTTATTATTTTTCAAGCTTCTAGCTCAACGTATATACGTGTCGCCTTCTCATACATCTTTCTTCTTCGCCATTATACGCACCTTTATGACTTAAGTTTTTGCCAAGCTGGGTTGCCTGGCTCCCGTGCTTACGCCCTACGTTCCCGCTTGTTCGGCTAGGGCATAAAGGGAGCACCTCTGCGATTGTTACAGCCGGGTCATCCGAACGTGTACCTCAGATGGGTGAAGCCGAAAGCTAGCGTTCTTAAGGGAATAATAGGTCGGCGGACATAAGATGAACAGCCCTCATTGCGATACAAGCCCCCAACATACAACGAGTATCGTGATTTTTAATGTCACGGCTCATGCATGCACAACGCATGCTGGCCCAGGGAGAGGAACCCTTAACGGAACTATTCTCTCTGGAAGATGTTTCTTATGATCAAATGTAATATAACATAACTCCCCGAATACAAATTGTCTGTTCAACCAACTATGATCGGACGGCTTGGTTTCCGAACATACTTTGGTGCTTCCCACTAGTACAATATTCGGAAACACTCCAAACTTTGGATTTCGGAGGTTAAAGCGGAAGGTCTGCCATGACAATCGTCTTATAATTCGGCCGGAGATACGTTTGTCGATAAAAGTACATTACTACTTGGACTCGAAAACTTCCTCCTCTTCTAGGCCATCCAATAAGTTGTCTAGCTTACAATCCCATTGCGAAAACTTGGCGGCTATCTTTACTTGGTCATATACCAAGCTAACAGGAATCTCTTGTCCATCTGATCCTCGAGGCCCAACCCGGGCCATATGATTTGGATCAAGTCTGGTGTACCGTGTTTTCACCATGGCCCAGGCCTCTCGTGCCCCTTCTTGGCATGTTGATATCTTCCACAGTCCAAAGCGGTGTCGAGCTCCCTTGAATAAATTCACGAGTTCTTCCATACTTCCGGGAGGAGAATCGGCCAGCCATAAAGCCTTAGCAATGCTCCTCATTGCCTTCCGAGCTTGCTCATGCACTTTGGACAGCTCTTGTAGTAGGTCGCCTTGGAATCCGGACACCTCTCCTTCGGCCCGCCCAGTCAGCACACCTACAGCAATAAACTTGTTATACTTCCCATTAGAAGACTGTATGGAAGTAGGGTTAAAAGGCATACTGAATATGCCACCTTTCAGCCTTCTGTTCTCTTTCAAGGCATCTGCCAATTGGGCTCGTATATCCTTCAACTCCTCGGCTTGCTTGATATTGACATCTTGTAGCTTGTTTTTCTCATCCCTGGTCCGCGTTAGTATACGTTGATCAGTGGCTTCTTGCCTTTCGGCATGTTGTTTATCCACCTGCGCAGTCTTCAGTTCCTCTTCCAGCTGATTTGGTGATGCTGCCATGGTAAATACATCAGTGTTTATCTCAAAATGCATTACTGGCACATGATTCTATTTTCTGAACAGTAGTGGACATTACCATTTGGTGCCTCCTTAGACTTCGCTAGTTCGGTGGTGATAGCAGTTAGCTGGGTCTGACATTTTTCCAGCTCCTGAGACAACATGTTGTTCCTCTCTGTGAGTACCTGATTATGCAATGATCCTTAAATCAGTTGCATCAACTGCTTTAAGTCTCGGGGCTACTGACACGTGATCTTACCCGCATGTCCTTGGAGAGCTGTTGAGTGGCTCCAGCGAGCCCATCCCGAGCAGCTCGGATGTATCCATCCGCTAAGCTGAAGGCATTAAATGCCTCTAGGGTGAAGATTGGGTCGCTCATAGCCGCTATCCGCGCCTATGGTTCATTGCACTCTCCACTTCGGAGTTGGTAACAAATACATCATCTGAATCTTCAGGGAGAGGACAATCCGGCATTTCACCTGTGTCAACCCCACCCCTTGGGGCGGGATCCGTGGTCGGATTGGGTGATGCATGATTGGCAAGGTCCCCAGACACAGTCCGGCGTATGCTTTTCCTAAAAATGTGGTGCAGCAGGAAACATCAAAATTCGATACCTCTGCGATGGGCATATCAAAAAACCATACCTTTTTTATGAGGGTGGGGGCTTGGCAGTATCGTTGTCTGCCTTTCTTTTCGAAGACCCGCCCCGTGTAGGCGTCGCTCTCTTAAGGGACGCTTCTGATGCGACGTAGCGAGGCGAGCGCCGCCCCTTTGAAGCACGAGACAATGCGATAGGTGAGGCGCAATGATAAAACTCTTTTGGAGGAGATGTCTCCTGGGTACTTATGTGGGAAGAGGGGAGAAGGCCGGGGCAATCGGCTATAATGGCCACTTCCGTGCTGTCATAACTTGCTTGATAGAAGACCCCCTCCTTGAGCTCTACGAATATATTCGAATCCTCTTCGAATCCGAGATCCAGGTCCCGAATATGGTCCTTCGGCTGCGGACCGGGGCTGTAGATCCCGGCGGCAACCTTCCTCCATTCCTGATAAAAAATGGTCGGATTAAGTTCCACTGGGTACGACTTAGGAAGAGGATTGAGTAAAATCACGGAGCGAAGACTTACCCAGCCGAGAGGGTTGTACATGCAAAAGCCCTCTCGGCACTTAAGGCGAGTGAACTCTTCTTTCTCCCCTTTATAAAGATCAGCCAGCATGGCAGCCAAGGCGACAAAGTTGTCTGAACCCTTGCGCCCGTAGCGTGATGCGTCGTCTTCCCCGTTGTAGTGCCACATGGGGAGTCCTCTAGATTGGAGTGGCTTAACGCCTCACGTTATTGAAATCGCCATTACCTCAATGATGGACAGTTTGGGTTGGGTAAGTGTCTTTATCTCGTCCATTAACTTCTTAACCACCGCACTATCTTCCTCCTCGAGGCTTCGGTGGCGCCAGCTGTGGCGCTTCTTTAACGCAGCGTTGGAAAATTCGGGTAGGCCTTGCCGGATTGGGTCTAGGAGAACGACATCTTGAATATAAAACCACTCCGAGGGCCACTCTTCGGATGCCTTCTTCGGAGTGTAAGACAGGTATCCTGTCCCGGCTATGCACCATACTTCGGCGTCGCCCACCTTGAATATGAATCCCTTTTGGGAGCGGGGGACGAGGCAGAAAAGGTTCCTCCATAATAAAAAATGGGCCTCGCAGCCTAGGAACAACTCACAAAGAGCCACGAAGCCCGAGATGTGCAGTATGGAGCCCGGCGTGAGATTGTGCAGCTGGAGTCCGTAGTACTCCAGGAGACCTCTGGGGAAAGGGTGGATTGGAAATCCAACGCCTCTTGAGAGAAAGGAAACAAAGCACACTTGCTCCCCTTCCGAGGGATTGGGGAAATTTTTCGCTAGGGCTTCGCCATTGAAAGAAGTTAATCCTACCCGAACTGGGACTAGATTCGTGGGAGGGAGATATCCATGCACCTGAAGCTTAGTCAGTTGAGCATGGGATACTGAGTAACTCTCCCAATCGCCTTTTTGAGGACCGTGGGTACGGGAGGAAGAACTCGGAGTGCTGGACATGTTTGTGTGGTTTCTTGTGGCAAGTTCTAAGATTTTTGCCTAGTGTGGAATGGCATCAGAGATCTAATCTCCTTAAATAGACGCCTTCTGTACGCCGTTAGGGTGTTATCTGTAAAAATGTTTGGACCTTTCGTATTCATCTTACATGTGGAATCCGAGGCGACGGAGGCGCGGAAGCCGAAGGATATGACGTTTAATGCAAAGCCGTAGCCGTCTGGAGTATCATGGAGGGCCTACCCGGCAGGACCGAGGATGTAAAAGCCGGATACTGCATCATCGTCGAATGGTCGAATGCGGTTCTTTTTGTTCAAATTGCTCCGGAGTATTTGGAAGAGGAACCCGCCTTGCAATGTCGAAGATGATCTGCACGCCTGACATGTCGTCATTGAAGCCTGGTTCGGGGGCTACTGAGGGAGTCCTGGACTAGGGGGTCCTCGAGGATCCGGCTGTGTGATGTGGGCCGGATTGGTCGGCCATGAAGATACAAGATCGAGGACCTTCTCTCGTGTCCGGATGGGACTCTCCTTGGCGTGGAAGGCAAGCTTGGCGTTCAGATATGAAGATTACTTTCTCTATAAACCGACTCTGTATAACCCTAGCCCCCTCCAGTGTCTATATAAACCGGAGGTTAGTCCATAGAGGCAATCATAATCATACAGGCTAGACATCTAGGGTTTAGCTATCACGATCTCGAGGTAGATCAACTCTTGTAACCCCTATACTCATCCAAGTCAATCAAGCAGGAAGTGGGGTATTACCTCCATAAAGAGGGCCCGAATCTAGGTAAACATCGTGTCCCCTGCCTCCTGTTACCTTCGATCCTTAGACGCACAGTTCGGGACCCCCTACACGAGATCTGCCGGTTTTGACACCGACACACGCCCCCGTCCTTGTGGCCACCTCGTGTGCCATCCGGACTCCGTTTTCTTGCACAATACTTCTCTTGGTTGGTAAAAACTCATTATATAATCTCCCGAAGGTTTTAACCATCGTCCCACGTAAATATCTCCTGTTTTTGTTTTGAGCTGTTTTCTGCGAGGGTTTTCAAGGCCAGGCATCATGTCGTCCTCCTCCTCCAACAATGCGGGTGACGATGCGTGGCTGATGAAGATAGAGATGAAGCAAGAAGAACCCGGGAAAATCAATGAGGATGATAAAATCAAGAAGGCCGCGGAATATCAAGCTCCGGCAGCCGAAGAAGAAGACATCCTTCAACCTCACTACGATTATCTTACTCCCACTGAAATTGAAGCTTTCAAGATCATTGAAATAGTTCGTGTGCAAAACAAGTATCTCCCTCGTGAAAATATTCTGTTGCAAGAGTACATCACCGCACTCAAGGGCATTATTCACAAATTGGAGAATCTCCTACACTCGATGTGTGTCACGACTTCATCAACAACTCCATCATCACCACCTTTGAAGAAAGAGATCTAATTACATGGGTATGGGCACTCCCCTAGGCAACTTCCAAGCTTGGGGGAGTGCCCCAGTATCGTATCATCATCACATCTTTATATTTATCATTTTTATTAGTTTGATCCATTTGGTTATATCTTGATCTAGTAGATTAAAGTTTTGTGTATGATCTAGCTTTGAGTTTTGCTTTATGTTCCCTCTATGTAATCGAGTCCTTGAGATATATAATAATGAGTAGTTTTGAGTTAAAGGCTTTGCTTTCTTGTTATGATCTTGAGGGCATTAAATAAAAGAAAGAACAAAAAGAAATAAAAAGATCATATATTGACCTTATGGAGAGTAATGACTTCACATATAAAGATTATGATGAATAAAAGTTATTGAGAGTTGACAAACATAGTTTTGGTTATTGCTGCAATTAACAGGAAGTAATAAAGAAAGAGAGGCTTCACATATAAATATACTATCTTGGACATCTTTTGTAATTGTGAGCACTCATTAAAATATGACATGCTAAAAGGTCGATGTTGGACAAGGAAGACAACATAATAGGTTATGTTTTTTTATATCTGAATAAAAGTTATATTGTCATGGATCATCCAACATGTTGAGCTTGCCTTTCCCTCTCATGCTAGCCAAATTCTTTGCACCAAGTAGAGATACTACTTGTGCTTCCAAACATCCCTAAACCTAGTTTTGCCATGAGAGTCCACCATACCTACCTATGGATTGAGTAAGATCCTTCAAGTAAGTTGTCATCGGTACAAGCAATAAAAAATGCTCTCTAAATATGTATGATCTATTAGTGTGAAGAAAATAAGCTTTATACGAGCTTGTGATATCGAAGAAATAAAAGCGACGGACTGCATAATAAAGGTCCTTATCACAAGTGGCAATATAAAGTGACGTTCTATTGCACTAGGATTTTGTACATCCAACCATAAAAGCGCATGACAACCTCTGCTTCCCTCTGCGAAGGGCCTATCTTTTACTTTTATCTTCTACCCCTATACAAGAGTCATGGTGATCATCACCTTTCCTTTTTATACTTTTTCCTTTGGCAAGCACTATATGTTGGAGAGATCCGGATATATATATATATATATATATATATATATATCCACTCGGATGTAGGTTATCATAAACTATTACTGTTGACATTACCCTTGAGGTAAGAAGTTGGGAGGCGAAACTACAGGCCCCTATCTTTCTCTTTGTCCGATTGAAACTTTGTACCCATAAGTATCGCGTGAGTGTTAGCAATTGTGAAAGATTAAATGATAGTTGAGTATGCGGACTTGCTGAAAAGCTCTTGAATTGACTATTTCCGATGTTATGATAAATTACAATTGCTCCAATGACTGAGATCATAGTTTGTTAGTTTTCTATAAAGTTTCTGATTCATACTTTACCTTGTGAACGAATTATTACTTTAGCATAAGAAATTATATGGCATTATATGTTGTTGTTCTAAAGATGATCATGATGCCCTCATGTCCATATTTTATTGTTTACCGACACCTCTATCTCTAAACATGTGGACATATTTGTCAATATCGGCTTTCGCTTCAGGACAAGCGAGGTCTAAGCTTGAGGGAGTTCATACGTCCATTTTGCATCATGCTTTTATATTGATATTTATTGCATTATGGGCTGTTATTACACATTATATCACAATACTTATGCATATTCTCTCTTATTTTATAAGGTTTACATGAAGAGGGAGAATGCCGGCAGCTGGAATTCTGGACTAGAAACGGAGCAAATATTAGAGACCTATTCTGCACAACTCCAAAAGTCCTGAAACTTGATGGAGCTTATTTTTCGAATATATAAAAAATATTTGGCGAAGGAAGTACCAGAGGGGGGCCACCAGCCAGCCATAAGGGTGGAGGGTGCGCCCCCGACCTTATGGGGCCCCTGTCAGGCCTCTGGTGCCCATCTTTGGCTATATGGTGTCTTTCACCCTGGATAAATAAAAAGGAAGCTTTCGGGACGAGGCGTCGCCGTCTCGAGGCGGAACCTGGGCAGAACCAATCTAGGGCTCCGGCGGAGCTGTTCTGCCTAGGAAACATCCCTCCGGGAGGGGGAAATCATCGCCATTGTCATCAAAATCGATCCTCTCATCGAGGGGGGTCAATCTCCATCAACATTGTAGCGACCCGACCTCAAACGGTCAAGCCTCTGTGTATCCGTGCCATCCCTGGATCGGTATGCTGGCACACACAGTGCATTAATGTATATATCAAAGGGCAATCACATGTATAAATAACGTAAAATTGATATATACCTCATAAGTCTCAGCGGAAACAAACGATCGAGTGTGGAGTCCCATCAACGCCAACGGCAAGTTGAGTGTAGACCGTAACCCTACAATGTAACTCTTACTCGTCGTAGAAATTCCTGCAACATAAGACGTTGCGGCCCTGTAGGTTAGTACATTGAATGTACTGGCAAGTCACATCATAAGAATAATGAACCTATTTGTACATGCAATTTGGTTGGTGGAAAGCTCTAAGTTTAGATTTTGCATAAAGCTAGTTTTTCCCTAGAATAAAAGATATTATTCTACCACTACTGTATAACATAGGATGAGTTGCCAAACCCAACTCAATCCATCCCCAAAGTTTCATTTAAAACCCAATTGTTTAATTAAGGTGAGGAGATCTCCCAGCATTTCCACTACTAGATGCTCAAGTTGTCCGTAACCGGGGACACGACTAATCGATTAGGTTTTAACACTCTGCAGAGGTTTGCGCACTTTTCCCCACAAGACTCGATCGCCTCCCTTGAAGTTCTCGCACTGCCTGGCGTTTGAGAACAGGATGACCGAGACATAGTCTTTCGAAAGTATTCCCCCTTAACCCACGGATAGGCCGGTACACCTACTCATTCTACATCTGCTAGCCTATCCCGGAAGAGGTCATACTATCTACTCAACTAAGCCAGAGCCCATATTGGCTTGTGGCTGCACACGTAAGCTTCTAGACATGAGAATACGATTGATCTCTTTGAGCCTGGGCGGCCGTCCACTAGTGGTGCACCACCATGGATTAACCATGCATGCTCCCACTGTACTTCGCCACCATTCAAACCAAATACCGCCCTGGTAGTTCATTTACAAGTCTTGGTCCTGCTTACTACTTTGTCACTCATGTCTCACCATGTACACTTCCCAATTCCACGTCTACATTTGCGAGGCAGAAATAAACTTACACGGTGGTGACAAGGTTGTATAGATCAGACCTACCTCAAGAACTACTAGGTAACGGCATAGACATCTGGCAACAATAAATCCTACCATGCAATCCTACCACAAAAGGACTAAGTGCATAATATAAAACATAGGTAATTGAAGGAATGATCAAATGTGAACTTGCCTGGATACCGGTAGTTGAATTCTAAAGATCGATAGTACTCGGCTTCGCACTTCGGACAGTCTATCGTCAAAGTAAAATAACATACATGAGCAATCATTTCAGAGAGCAATAACATGCAACACAAAAGACTCGGAAAACCAAATGGAAATCCAACACACATAACTTGCATGCAAATAATTCTAGGTGCTAACAAGAAGTGGCGTAAGGTGCAAAACCGTGATGTGATCCATCGTGCATACTTGGCATTGTAATAAAACTATCATGGACAGATACTAATTGTGTGAAAATTATAGTGACAAAGGTCCAGGTGGTAGGGTTTGGCTACGGTGACACGGTGCAAACAGAATCACATCAATCGGAGCTACGGTTTAGGAGATATGGCCATTTGAAGTTCGAATTCAAATCTGAATAAAGTTAAAATTTGAATTTGGAAAAAGTTTACAAACATGATGCTACTGGATAGATCTAACCATGACGAAGAATTTGCCGCTTGTTTCGTCGAATTTGGAGTTACGTTTAAAAAGTTGTGGCTAGTCTAAGTTCAGGGACTAATCTGTGATTTCTAGGGACTAAATAGTGAAACAGAAAATTAAATCTACTACGTGCAGGCCCCTGGCCACGTGGCGGGCTGCGGGTGGCTGGCAGCGTTCGCTGCGGAAGCGTACATGGCGAACGACCGCTACTTAAGTAAAACAGCTACCGCGGCTAGAAAAAAAACTAAAACCGAGATCGGTTTATCTAAACTAATCGGTTTAATCTAAACCGAATGAACCGATAAAAACACTAAACTAAACCGATCTAGAGAAAAAACTAAATGAATAGGGAGCGAGCGGTTCGCTCACCTCGACGATGACGACGACGTACAGGACATCGGCGCCGGCGTCGGGCGGTGACGGGGCGGCGGGTCCTGGCGGCGGCGGGGCGGTCCGGTGGTGGGGTCGGCGGCGGTCGGGGCGTCTGGGACAACGAGGTAGACGGCGGCGGCTCAGGTGCTCCGGCGAGGACGCAGGTCGTGGGGACAGCGTCTCCGGCGAACCTGGGGGCAGAGCAACATGTCAACGAGATGCAGTAGATCGAGAGAATGAGATTGACAAAGAGAGTGGAGGCCAGAGTGGTCTATGGGCGACAAAAACGATGGCGAGGTCCTCCGGCGCTCCGGCGAGATCCAACTGGCGAAGGTGGTAGCTGCGATGAGCGAGGAGGTGAGCAAAGTGGCAGAATCAAACGAGGGGCGTTGGGGGCATTTATAGGCGCGAGGAGGGGTTGCGGAGTCATGGGGATGATGCTTATCCCGAGAGGGATGCGGCCGGCGGGTTCGGAGCACGGGCGCATGCTCTATCTAAACGGGAGGAGCGGGAGGTTGGAGGTGACTTGGGTGGGGCCCTCCTGTAGCGGGCGCTGCATGCGAGCGAGAGGGAGACGTGGAGTGGCGAACGAGGATGAGGCCTTCGGGCGCTGGGGTCCCGGGCGCGGGAGGTCGGTCGTGGGCCAAGTGCTGGCTAGGCCGCTGGGCGCCTGGGCCGTTTTCGGCCAAGCACGCCGCTTGGTGTGCGCGCACGTGTGTGAGTGTGCGTGCGTTTTTTTATAGAAAAGCTTTTGGAGCCCAAAACAAAACCAAACAAAATCCTAAAAATACCACGACAGTTTCTAAAATTATCTTAGAATATCTATAGCATAGAGAACATTTATTCAAGCATAGAAGATTTTGAAAATAATTTTATAACGCAATAAATGCACTTTTGGCCAACATAATAAATACCAAATAAACTCCAACAACTCCAAATAATATTCTACTGAATTTTCCCAACTCTTTTATGTTTGAGGAAGTCATTTTATCCCCCCTCTTTATAGAAATGATCTTGAATCTCAAAATGAATCTTTTGTTTAAAGTGTTTCAAATAAATTTTAAAAGTGATCCTCGTTACTCCCCACTCTATTTCATATATTTTGAAGAAGTCCTATTATCTTCTCTCATGAAAATCCTTGAGTGGCTCAAAGTTTCTGATTTGAAATATTCTCAAATGGAATTCAAATATGATCAACCCTCTTTTCATTTCTTTAAATGGAAGAAGTCATTTTATCTTCCCTCACGAATTCATTGCGTTGCTTAAAGTTTCTAAATTTGAAATATTTCAAATGGAAATTCAAATCATTTTTGAACCCTGTCGGTGTACTAGAGTAGGGGTACCCTAGTATCCCGAACTTGTGCACGGGCAGTCGCAGCGTCCCGCGGCAAGGCTTGCCGGGCGACCGCCAAGGCCCTCTGTGGCTCTTTCGGAGCCATTCAAGAACAAAGTATTTAAGCCAAGGAGACAAGTTCCCGTCAAGAGGAGCTTGCCGGCAAGGCCACTCAAGGCACAAGACCCCGGCAAGAGGAGCTTGCCGGGAAGGCCAACCAGGGCATCTCAAGGAACTTGCCGCGACACGCCACGCGTCCCGGCAGGGTCCGGTGAGCGACAAGCTTCCGGACGCGACAAGACAACGGCCGCGGCAAGGCGCTTGCCGCGGCAAGCAACCACTCTGTACCCACGTTCCAGCACATCCACCAACGTGTCGCTCTGGGACCCTTCCTGGCGTACGTGGCGGGAGGCTGTGCAGCCAGGGGTACACTGTGGCAAGCGGCGCTGACAAGATCGCCATCGCGGTGAGCGGTGGCGTCCCTGACGGTCCCTTTTCTGCACTGTTTGGGCGACGTAGATAGGCATTTAATGCCTTTGTCCCCTGCCGTCAGAGTTAGGTATGATACACTTTGTAGGTAGCTGTACCAACCGCAGCACCTTTTCTATTTTTGCCCTTGCCTATGTTGCCACCTGTCGGTGACCCCTTGAGCATATAAAAGGAGGCCCATGCGCAACGTGGAGGGAGGAGGACGAATGGTAGAACACTCACGCTTGGTCTCGTTAGCTGCTGGTGCATACTGTAGCACTCAGCGCTCCCGAGCAAGAACTCAATACAAACCACAAAGCAGCAGTAGGAGTATTTTCTCTCCGGAGAGCTCCGAAGCTGGGTAAACCGCTCGTGTGCCTCGCCTCGATCTGCTCTTCGTGCGACCTCCGCCCCCCGCCGAACCAAAAAGGGGCTCCGTCCCCATAGGTGCTCGTGGAGTCAGCTTCCCCGACATCTTTGGCGCGCCAGGTAGGGGGCGTCGAGGTTGTGTGAACCTGATCCGGCATTCACACAAGCTAGATCTTCAACATCTTCATGGACATGCCGTCGAAGAAGAAGGCTTCGGAGGTGGCTGCTCCGTCTGCGACAAACCCACCATCGCCAGAGCAAATGGCTGGTGGAGAAGACGCCGGCGGAAGAACGGGCGTCGATGAGGGAGCCCACGGTGCTGCCAGGTCCAAGGACAAGGCTGCGCTGCCCGTCGGCGGCGTAGCGGGCTCCCACGACGATCGGGCGTCCGTGGATGCTCCGCGCCCATCTCAGGAGGCGCGGGACCGGCAGCGTCATGGTACTCACAGTACCATACGCTTGCTGGACCCAAATCGAGCTGGCGGATCTCGGGATGCTCAAGGCCAGCTTGCACGCCAATGTGCTGGCGCGAGCGAGGCACGGTCACCTGGACGGAATATTGCTCCTTCTAACATCATTGGAAGTCCGAGCATATCCCGCTCCTCGCACCGTTCGCCACCGCTACCCGCCACTCCAGCAGAAGCTTTGGCGCGAGCTCAACTGCTCCTAGACTTCCCTCCAACGCCAGACAAGATCGATGACTGGAGGGCCACCATTCAGAGCCTCATCGGCTTCGCCAACGGCGACACTCCGCGGCAGCCGACTGCATCGCAGCTGCGGCAAATCAGCCAGGTGCGAACCGATGGCGACAAGACAGGTGGGGGTGCAACCACCGTGCACTCTCCGCCCCGAAGGCCAAGATCGCGGACTCGTCGGGTCCACCGCGACAGCGACTCCACCGCTTCATCAGATCCGCGAGCTCGTCGCGATCAGCGCCAAGTTCTTCACGAACGACAGCAAGAAGACGCTCGTACTCGCATCGAGCGCCGAAGAGAAGCGCGGCGTCAATCAGACCGGCGCGATGGGCCCACTGTCGACATGCATGCGCCAGGGGAACCAGGCGACCTACCGTATGCGGTAGGTTGCCCTGCGTTTACCCATGAGCTGCGGCAAGTCCAGTGGCCCAGCACGAAGAATTTCAAGCCAGACGTACCGGAGAAGTACGACGGCAGGTTGCATCCGTCGGAGTTCCTCGGCATCTACACCATCGCGGTGCAGGCTGCTGGGGGGCGAGACGACAAGATCCTTGCCAACTACTTCCCGCTGGTGCTCAACCCCAACGTCAGGTCCTGGCTCATGCACTTGCCGGAAAACTCCATATCTTCCTGGGCAGACCTACGCCATCAGTTTGTCGGCGCCTTTACGGGCGGCCACAAACCTCATGGCCAGGAGAGTGACCTTCACCTGCTTGCGTAGAAGGAAGGAGAGCCCTTGCGCAAGTACATCCAGAGATTCAACCAAGTGCAACGCAACATCCCGGATGTCCACCCTGCCGCGGTCATCAGCGCGTTCCACCAGAACGTGCGTAACCACAGGATGCGGGAGGAGATGGCGATGTGCAAGATCAGAGACGTGAGCGAGCTGTATGCCCTGGACGACAAGTGTGCACGTGCTGAGGAAGGGAGGAAACTCCCCGGAGAGGATGCAGGAGCAGGAGGATCTGACAGCAAGGATGCTGCCCCGGCAAATAAAAACCGGCGGCGGAACAACAAGAAGAGGAAAGGCAAAGACGTTCTAGTTGTTGAGCAGTCCGGCAATGACGGTGGCGCCAAGAAAGCCAAAGATGGTAGCTCCGGCAAGGAGGTTGCCGCATGCGCCAACTGCCAGGCTGTGGCAGCCGCCGACAAGCAGGACGGCACCAACAAACAGTACTGCAAGATCCACCACACCAAGGGCCATGACCTCCAGAGCTGCAGAAGGTCGAGCAGCTTGTCGAGCTGCAAAAGGCCGAGTACGAGCGACGCGACAAGGAGAAGGCCCAAGGAGGTGCTGGAGGATCCGGAACGAAGCGCACCGGCCGGGGAGGGCGCCGCGGCAAGGCCAAGTAGCGGCAAGGAGACAGACCTCCCCGCGGCCGCGACAAGGATGATGAAGACGACGACGACGAAGACATGGATGATGACGAGACTAGTGAGCAGGAGTTCCAGAAAGCCACAGAGGTCTTGTGCGTTGACGGCGGTGCTTCTCTGCATACTTCATACTGCCAACTCAAGCAGTGGGTGCGGGAAGTCAATGCCGCAGAACCACCCGTTAAGTCACGCAAGCTTCTAAAATGGTCCAGCACGCCTATCGTCTTTGATATTGAGAACCACCCTAATCGCACAACTGCGGTCGGGTGCTTGCCGATGTTGGTTTCACCAACTATCCGCAACCTCAAGGTCACCAAGATGCTAGTTCACGGCGGGGCCGGCTTGAACCTGATCTCCTCCGCTGTGCTCAGGAAACTCCAGGTCCCTGACAGCGAACTCGAAGAAACCGACACATTCCAAGGAATCAACCCGGGAAGGAGCAAGTCGAAGGGGAAGATCACGCTGCCGGTGACATTTGGCAGCGAGTTGAACTTCAGAACTGAGAGGATCACTTTTGACATTGCCGATTTTCCATTGCCTTACAATGGGATTCTCGGCCGTCCAGCGCTCGCCAAGTTCATGGCGGCCTCTCACTACGCGTACAACATGCTGAAGATGCCAGGCCCGATAAGTGTCACCTCTGTCCTTGGCGACAAGAAGGATGCTCTTATCTGTGCCGACAAGATCTACCGGGAAGCAGCAGCCGCAACGGATCGCGAGACACTTGCCGCTGAAGCTCCCGGAGGTAAGAAGAAGACTCAACGGTGTGAAATTGAAGTGTATTCACCGGGAAGATGGACAGAAGCTATTGGCAGAGATACATGGAGGCATATGTGGCCACCACATTGGCGCAAGAGCGCTTGCCGGCAAAGCTTTCCGGCAAGGTTTCTTTTGGCCGACAGCCCTCCCGGATGCAACTGCACAAGTAACCAAGTGTGAAGCGTGCCAGTTTCATTCCAAACAGATACACCAGCCAGCTCAAGCTCTCCAGACGATCCCTTTATCCTAGCCATTTTCGGTCTGGGGGCTCGACATCCTCGGCCCCTTCCCCCGAGCAGTCGGGGGCTTTGAGTACTTGTACGTCGCAATCGACAAGGTCACAAAGTGGCCGGAAGTGGAAGTAGTGAGGAAGGTGACAGCACAGTCAGCAGTCAAGTTCTTCAGGTCGATTGTTTGCCGCTTCGGGATCCCTAACAGGATCATCACCGACAACGGTACGCAATTCACGAGCCGCACCTTCATGCAGTACGCCCAAGATCTTGGCGCCAAGGTCTGCTTCGCTTCTGTTGCTCACCCCAGGAGCAACGGTCAAGCGGAGAGGGCAAATGCTAAAGTGCTGCGTGGACTCAAGACCAGGACTTTCGACAGGCTGCACAAGTGCGGAAGAAACTGGATTGAGGAGCTGCCGGTGGTTCTTTGGTCGATCAGGACGATGCCAAATCGAGCCACTGGCCAGACACCTTTCGCTCTAGTCTATGGAGCAGAGGCAGTTCTCCCCACGGAACTCGTATACGGGTCACCTCGAGTGCTCGCTTATGATGAGCTTGAGCAAGAGCAGCTGCGACAAGATGACGCCCTGCTCCTTGAGGAAGATCGTCTTTAGGCTGCTGTGTGAGCTGCTCGCTACCAGCAAGCTTTGCGCCGCTACCATAGCCGCAAAGTTAACGCCAGAAGTCTCGAGGAAGGCAACCTTGTTCTTCGGCGCGTTCAGTCTGCCAAGAGTTCCAACAAGTTGACGCCGAAGTGGGAAGGCCCTTATCGGGTGAAACGAGTCACTAGGCCTGGCGCTGTCCGCCTTGAGACCGAAGATGGCATTCCGGTGAGCAACTCCTGGAACATCGAGCATCTTCGTAAGTTTAACCCGTAAGGCGCGGTTGTCGGACCCTGTTCCGGCAACCACCTTTTGAACAAGTCTTGCCGCTGTTGCATGTAATCCTTTGTACAAAGCAAAGCGCAGACCTTGTGCATAAATGAAGCTCATGTGCTCCGCACACCTTGTCAATTTCATGCTTTTTATTTTTTGCATGAGTTATCTGACACGTTGTGCAGCGAACACCCCCAGTAAGCAATAACGAGCCATAAGTCTCCATATCATTATTTTCTCTACTTCCTTTTTTCTCAAGGGAATGAAGGTTCCTTCGCCCACAAGTTTGCCGGGGGGGAAGGGGAAGATAATGGCATGGACCAGGCGTCGTTCAAGAAAGTTTCGCCTTGCCGGGAAGCAAACGACAAAAAAGCTAAGTTGCCAAAGTTTGATCAATCAGATGTTTTTTTTTTAAATTAAGTTATCTTCCTTGAACGACCATGTTGTGTATGGAAAACCTGTGCGCGAAGGAACCGGATCGTGGCTAGTTGCGCCCTTACTTTGTTTCGAGTTCGCTCAACAGTTTAAGTGTGCTGTGACTAGAGTCGCGCCCTTACTTTGTTTCGAGTTTGCTCAACAACTTAAGCGAGCTGCGGCTAGTTACGACAAGGTTTCTTGTCGGCAACGGCACTGCCAGTAGGCTGCTGACTCGCCGCACTCAGCGCTCCGGCAAGGACGCCTGCGCCGGCAAGTTCCCTAAAAGCGTAGGGCAAAAACATACAAAGGAAGGAGTCAAGTAAAAGAAATGACATTGCAATCGCTGCCCAAAATAGAGTTATATTACAAAATAGCTTGTCGCGGCTCTAATAGACTGTTTTCATAACATGATCAGCAGCGACAAGAAAAGAAGAAAACGGGCGGCCTAGTCCACGCGATCGCCCTCAACCCTCTTGATCCCGCTCACCTTGTCCACAATGGGTGCGACAAGGTCCTTGAGCGCCTCCAGATCAGCTTCCGCCGGCAGGGATCTGAGGACATTGGTGAGGTTGAGGCCCGGGTTGCGGAAGGCTACCTTCACCAACACCTTCTGAAGAGCTCCCGCGCAGATCTTGCGCGACTCGTCGGCCAGCTGCTTTGGGATCCTCTCCCGGAGTCGCTGGAGGGCCGTTGCCACGCCTTTGAAGAATAGAGTGAGCTTGGCGCTGGATGGGAGGGTCTCATCGGAGGGATACCCGAGATCCCCCATCCCCAGCTGTGCCAGCTCCTTGTCAATGTCCGCGGCAGCATTCACAAGACCCTCCGTCCACTGCTCCACAGTTTCTCTAAAATCGTTCTGGGTGGCGGCAATGCTCTCCAGCAGCGCCTTGTCGGCCTTGATCTCCTTCTTCAGGATCGCCTCCTGCTCCCTGGCACCGTCCAGCGTCTTGGTTAAAGCAGCCAGCTTCAGCTCAAGATCGGCGTTGGAATCCTTGGCGATGCTAAGCTCCTTGATCTTCTCGGCATGACGACCCTGCAGCTCGCCAAAGGTGTAGGCGTCCTTCTCACACTCATGCTTGAGAGCGGCAAGCTCTTCACCGCTAGCCTTGAGATCAGTCTCCAGCTGCGCCACCTTCGTCTCCAGCCCCTTCTTGGCGGCCTCGGCAGCTGCGGCAGCGTCCTTTGCTTCCTTGAGAGCTCCGCTGAGTGTTTGCTCGTGCGCAGCAAGCTCCTCTTCGTGGCTGTCCAGGCTGGCCTTCAGCTGCACCAACTCGCCCTCCCGCGTAGATAGCTCCTCGGCGGCAAGCCGCTGTTGCTCTGCAACTTCTGCCTTCTCGAGGATGAAGGCCTTCTGCGCCTCATCGAGCTGCACACGCTCCGCCGCCAGCGACCGGAGAGCTGCCTAGTTGAGACCTCGAAGCTCCTCCGCGCGCTTCTCCACGTCCACCCCCGCCTTCGCGACAAGCGCTTCGCGAGACTCCAGTTTGGCTTGTCGAGCGCGGTAGAGCGACACCAGCCTCCAGAGAAGCCGCTCCTCCTCAGACTCGCCGCTGCTGCTGCTCGGCGCATCAACCAACGTCAGCCCAGCGGAGGCGAGCACCTCCACGTCAAAGATTTCTCCTTCGACCGGCGCCCTGGAGCTTGACTCCCAGGGAAGCTTGATGAAGACGCCATCGCCGGCTTTCAAGTATACGCCTGGCTGGGGCTCTTCGGGGCCTGACGCTGCGGCAGCGGCGGGAGAGTCAGCGGTCAGCGCAGCGCCTGTCGCTCCTGCGGCCTCAGGGCCGTCAGTGCGATCGTCGGACCCCTCGTCAGCTGCTGCGGCGGCAGCCTTGGCGGCCTCTTCGCCGGCAGGATCATCAGCGCCGGCCGCTTCTTCAGTGGCGGCGGCATCATCAACAGCAACCTTGGTCTCCATCGGCTCTGCAGTAGATGGATCTGACGGCCCAAAAAGGAAGAAAAGTCAAGCTAATATCCAAAAAGAAGAACCCAAGGGAAGTTTAGAAGCAAGGAGTACCTGTACCAGGCTCGGCAGTTGGGATCTCCGCTGCCGGGGGTTCGCTGGTACTGTCCCTTGCCGGAGAATTCTCCCTTGCCGGGGAGCTCTCCCTTGTCGGAGACTTCTCCCTTGCCGGGGAGGTCTCCCTTGTCGGAGGATTCTCCCTTGCCGGAGAACTCTCCCTTGGCGGCGTAGTCGAAGCAGATGGCATGTCAGGGGCGGCATCCGGACGCTCCTGGTGGTGCTGCTCTGCTCCTACACAAGCCAACAGTCAGATATCAGCAAACAAAGAGTATCCATGCGCGCCTAACAGCGGGAAGCAAACCATATACTTACGCTGGGGGCTGCTCTGAAGAACAGCTGCCGGGTCCGGCAAGTTTGTCTCGGGCGCACCCCCTGATGGCACGGTGGGATCGTCCTCAATCACAATCACTGGGACCTTGGCTCTCTTTAACGCTCTCTAGGCCAGAGTCCTAAAAAGGAATAGGTTCAGAGTAAAGCAAATGAGATACAAGACAAGACAGCAAGTATTGAAGACATACAAGTACAACAAGAATCTTACTCTTCTTCTTCCTCGTCGGAGCTGAGCGCGGAGAAGTCAAAGCCTGGCCCACCTCCGGCGCGAGGAGGCAGAGGAGTAGGATCCCTTGGCTGCTTGGCGGGAGCTGGAGCGGCGGACCGGGAGGACCCCGCTCCAGTTGCCGTTGCAGCGTGAGGAGCTTCCGCGGCAATAGAACTTGCCGCAGTGGAGCGAGTCGTGCGGCGCGGCGGGGGTTGACTCGTCCGCCGCTCCGCTACGTCCCCGGCCTTGCGAAGACGCCTACTTGGCGGAGCCGGGGGCTCTGCTTGCGGCAAGCTGCCCGAAGACGAAGAGGAAGAGGAGCCGATCTCCAACGAGTCGCTCGTATCCTCGGCGGGCCCGCTCGGCCCGGCGTCATGCCCGGCAGGCTCTTCCTCGCCGGCAAGATCCTCTCGCTCGGCAAGGCTTGCCGCCTCTGCTGCCTCTGCCTCCTCCACAGTGAACCCAAACTCGCCCGCAGCTGCGGCTGCCGCCGCCTCTTCCAGCCTGGTGGCGATGCGCTTGAGCTCCTCGTCGGTGGTGTCCCGGGTGAGTCCCCTCTGCTCATCGGCGTCGACCGGCACTTCTACCAAGCCATCGAAGAACGCCCACACGACATCCTCTGCAGGCTCTATCCAGGCTGGGTCAATTCCATGCGAGTCGCACAGCGGCATCATTGCACGGATGCGGTCGAGCGAGGAGTTGTTGCACAGCGGAACGACGCCCCTCGGCAACCTGAACACTTCGGGATGCTGTGGGTCGTACTTGAACAGCTCCTGGAGCATCGAGTTGAGCTCCAGTACAGTGAAGTTGAAGTTGAGGCCCGGCCGCAGCCTCATGATATCCGCCGCGTTCTGGAACTCCCAGGCGGGTCTCCTCCTCTCCTGCAGGGGGGGCGATGCGGCGGCGAAGGAAATCTGCGCCAACCGCTCCTACAGTAAGCCCGGCAAGCCTGAGGCATAGGATCCGGGCGACGGCAATCTTCAGTCTGTCATCTTCCGGGGCCAAGCTACTCCAATCACTGCCGCGCACTACTGGAGTTTGGCGCAGGGCGGTAAACGGCTGCGGGTTCTCCTCGACAATCAGGCACCATTCCGCCCTCCACTCCTCCCACTTGCTGCGGAACTCTCCATCCAGATAAGCATCCTTCTTGCCGGCTTTTGAGATCCAGGCGATTCCGCCGGATAAGGGCTCTCCTTTCTCAACTCGAGGCAAAAAGAAGTGGCGGAAAAGGGCTACGTTTGGATGGATTCCGACAAAGTTTTCGCAGAGATGTGCGAAAACTGCCATGGTCAGGACAGCATTGGGGGTGAAGTCAAGGAGGCGGAGCCCCTAGGTGTTCATGACGTCACAGAAAAATTCAGAAAAGGGCGGGCAGAGCCCGCAGTAGAAGAACAAGGCAAAGAAAGGGTACCCAGTGGGAGCCTTTTTCCAAGCGGCGGCTGGGAGTACCCTCGTGCGCGGGTGCGCCCGCGTCGCCGTCGACCATAAGAGGTAGTAGTACTCCTTCAGCTCTTCCGCGTCAAGCCTCGGAGGGAAGATTGCACGCTCCTTTCGCAGCGTCGCGAGCCGCTGCGCCTCGGCCGACTTTGCCTTCTCGGCTTTCGGAGCCATGGCGGGAATGGTGAGGGAGGACGACGGCGTTGGTGGTGCTGGTGGCGATGGGGGCGGAGCGCTGCTCTCCTTCGGCTTTGGGAAGAAGGGGAGTGGCGGAGATTCTCGAGGAAGGAATAGCAACGGGCAGATGGGCGACCTGCCCCTGTTTCCCCTGCTTATAAGGAGGAAGGGAGCGGACGTTCCGCTTTTCCGAATAAAGAAACCACCCATGACCTCTCCCACGACGCCGCAATCGACGCGTGCCGTTCGGGGAGGGCGCGGTGGATACGGAGTAAGATACGGCGTGACCCAGGCCGCGTGTGCCCGTGCCCTGTTTTGGGCCTGGCCCAACAGCGCTCGGCACCGTGTATGGCCCAGGCCCGGGGGCTCCTGTCGGTGTACTAGAGTAGGGGTACCCTAGTATCCCGAACTTGTGCACGGGCAGTCGCAGCGTCCCGCGGCAAGGCTTGCTGGGCGACCGCCAAGGCCCTCTGTGGCTCCTTTGGAGCCATTCAAGAACAAAGTATTTAAGCCAAGGAGCCAAGTTCCCGGCAAGAGGAGCTTGCCGGGAAGGCCACTCAAGGCACAAGATCCCGGCAAGAGGAGCTTGCCGGGAAGGCCAACCAGGGCATCTCAAGGAACTTGCCGCGACGCGCCACGCGTCCCGGCAGGGTCCGGTGAGAGACAAGCTTCCGGACGCGACAAGACAACGGCCGCGGCAAGGCGCTTGCCGCGGCAAGCAACCACTCTGTACCCACGCTCCAGCGCATCCACCAACATGTCGCTCTGGGACCCTTCCAGGCGTACGTGGCGGGAGGCTGTGTAGCCAGGGGTACACTATGGCAAGCGCGCTGACAAGATCGCCATCGTGGCGAGCGGTGGCGTCCCTGACGGTCCCTTTTCTGCACTGTTTGGGTGACGTAGATAGGCATTTAATGCCTTTGTCCCCTGCCGTCAGAGTTAGGTATGATACACTGTGCAGGTAGCTCTACCAACCGCAGCACCTTTTCCATTTTTGCCCTTGCCTACGTTGCCACCTGTCAGTGACCCCTTGAGCATATAAAAGGAGGCCCATGCGCAACGTGGAGGGAGGAGGATGAACGGTAGAACACTCACGCTCGGTCTCGTTAGCTGCTGGTGCGTACTGTAGCACTCAGCGCTCCCGAGCAAGAACTCAATACAAACCACAAAGCAGCAGTAGGAGTATTATCTCTCCGGAGAGCTCCGAAGCTGGGTAAACCACTTGTGTGCCTCGCCTCGATCTGCTCTTCGTGCGACCTCCGCCCCCCGCCGAACCAAAAAGGGGCTCCGTCCCCATAGGTGCTCGTGGAGTCAGCTTCCCCGACAAACCCCTTTTCATTTCTTTAAATGGAAGAAGTCATAT
The DNA here is from genome assembly GCA_032464435.1 of Aegilops umbellulata. Lineage (NCBI taxonomy): Eukaryota > Viridiplantae > Streptophyta > Magnoliopsida > Poales > Poaceae > Aegilops > Aegilops umbellulata. The sequence goes on from CP136057.1 coordinate 295,466,872, forward strand.
TATCTTCCCTCTAGGGTTTTGTGATGAAATGAATTTGAATCCTTGGAGATCAAAATGCAAGATGAAAGTTTTGGGAAAGTCCTTTTATTCCCTCTCATTCAACTTTCAAAAAGTTTAATTTTCCACTCAATTTCACACAACAAACAAACAATCAAAAAAAACAGACACAATTATTTATTTAATATAACATTCCAAAATTTAGAATTTTGGGATGTTACAAACTACCACCCTTAAAATGAATCTCGTCCCCGAGATTCGGAGAGGCTAGAAAGAAGGTTAGGTTTAGGGGGGTCTCCTTGAAAATCCATTCATCAACACATGGTATGGGGTGCTACCGCCCTTAAAAACATGGTTATGGTTCCAACAAAGCTCAGGTACTCCATCCTTTGCGTTGACGGTGTCGGTCTTCTCATATTCTCCGAGATAACTCCTTCACTAGGGCTCTTCCGGTAAGGGCATGGCCTTTTCCTCAAAATCTAGAGTCCTTACATCAAATAAGATCCTTTCGAGTCTGGGTCTTCTTAGCTGGGTCTGTCGCCAATGCTAGACAACTATCGAAATCTCATGGTGGTCAACAATTTCTGGTTCCTTCTGCAGGAAATGGGTCTAGGTTTAATCTCACCGTATAACCAACGATTGGCAACGGGTGCCTGTACATGGTTTCCATCGTCCTACCATTCTGAGGCTTTTGGTTTGTCGGGTCGACACTCTTCTAGGGTTTTTAGGGCTCTCTGATTTTTCCATCAACATATGATAGCTCATGATAGAAGTCTTTGATATGGGGGCCAATCCATCCCGTACTTGAATCATTACTACATACACAGATAGTGAATCATGTATTCTAACACTTGGGCATCCTCACAAGCATTGCAGAACTTCTCTTCTCCACAAACTGGGTTTGGGTAAATCCATTGGTTCTGCAAGCCAAACAAAACCTCTATCGTTTCTTCACAACTCTCGGGTTTACGTAACCTCCTTGGAAACGTCTGCTAATGAAATCACAACTTCTTTTAGAGTTCTTTTCTTCAACAAGATTGTGTTTGTTCCTTTCTAAATCCTGGGTCCTGTGGGTTATGGCCCACTTCAACACTTGTATAACTTTAACTCATCCTTGTAGCTACTATTGTTCCATATTCCAACATTACATCTCCTTTAAATCCAATAGCACTTCATTCCCTCATACTCTTGGGGTAACCATCATAACTAAAATAAAACTCCAACTTATTTTGTCCAAACTGCACCTATGGAACAACATTTTCCTTTCTATCGGTCTAGTGTTCACACAGGGTTTTACCATTAAAACAAAATGTAATGGTTCATCCATGATTCATATTCTCTTCATATCAAATCCTATATTACATCCTTAACCACTACTCAAAACTCAGGTTCCAAAAGTACTTTATTACAAATGTTGCCATCCACATAGTTTGGTATGGTCAAGCATTACTTCCATCTTTATTCATTTGCCCTACTTGAAGATGCTTCAGTCCCACTAGAATTGTCCGATGTGATCCTTGAAATCGTCGAGCTTTTGCTTCATCATGATGGCCATGAGCTTCATCTCCATCATCTCAGCATGCACTTCCCTCAGGTATTCCTGAGTGTGACAGAGTCTTGCTTCTAGTATTTCTCCAATCTGATGTATGGCTTCCATAGCAGCTTCATGAACAGAGTCGAAGAATGTTGCTTGTGGTACTCGAGGAATGAAACACTACTAGGAAAAGGGCTATAGATAGGATTGGTACTAATGGCGCACCATGGAAGTAGTGCGCCACTACTATATACTAATGGCGCACCAGTTTGTGATACGCCATTAGTGTGGAAGACACTAATGGCGCACCGGAAACAGGGTGCGCCACTAGTATGAAGTTTTTTTTTCATTTTCCCATACATACTAATGGCGCATCTGGTCCATAATGCGCCATTACTAGTTATAACTACTAATGGCGCACCAAGCAGACAGTGCGCCATTACTGCAAATTTTGTTTTATTCTTTTTTTTTGCAAAACTACTGATGGCGCATCTTCTCACAGTGCGCCATTACTAGTTTAAACTAGTAATGGCGCACTGTGAGAAGATGCGCCATTAGTATATATATATTTTTTTCTTTTTTGCAAAACTACTAATGGCGCAACACCTGCTGGTGCGCCATTAGTAACCAGGGTTACTAATGGCGCATTTGCTTATGGTGCGCCATTAGTAACCTAGGACCCCAGCAAGATATTTTGGACAGCCCCACACCTACCCACTCACTTTCCCCACTTCATTCCATCCACCTCCTTCTCCAAGCTTTCGGCCATCTCCTCCTCCTCACCTCAAGATATCAAAAGAGACTGTTTTGGCTTGTCCTTTGCCTCAAAAGGATTGGGCCACCTTGCTGCACCTTAGTTACTTTATTTACTTGTTACCCGTTACGAATTATCTTATCACAAAACTATTTGTAACCGATAATTTCAGTGCTTGTAGAGAATACCTTGCTGAAAACCACTTGTCATTTACTTTTGCTCCTTGATGACACAAGTATATGGGGTCAATTGTAGCTCTTTTCGATAAGTTAGAATGTCGAACCCAACGAGGAGAAGAAGGAAATGACAAGTGGTTTTTAACAAGGTAATGTCTGCAAGTGCTGAAATTGTAAGTAGCGGAGTAGTTTAATAGCAAGATAATTTGTAACGAGCAAGTAACGGTAGTAGTAAAAAATTGTAGCAAGGTAGCCCAGTCCTTTTGAGGCAAAGGACAAGCCAAAACAGTCTCTTCTGATAAGCAAAGCGTTCTTGAGGGTACACGGGAATTTCATCTAGTCACTTTCATCATGTTGGTTCGATTTGTGTTCGCTACTTTGATAATTTGATATGTTGGTGGACCGGTGCTTATGTGTTGTTCTTACTTTAACAAACCTCCTAACTATGATTAACCCTCCCGAAAGCATCCGCAACTACGAGAAAGGTATTAATAATAAATTCTAACCATAGCATTAAACTTTTGGATCCAATCGATCCCTTATGGAATAGCACATAAACTAGGGTTTAAGCTTCTGTCACTCTCGCAACCCATCATATAATTGCTACTCCACAATGCATTCCCTTAGGCCCAAATATGGTTAAGTGTCATCTAGTCAACGTTCACATGATACCACTAAGGGAATCACAACATACATACTAACAAAATATCGAACACATATCAAGTTCACATGATTACTTGCAACATGATTTCTCCCGTGACCTCAAGAACAAAGGCAACTACTCACAAATGATAAACATGCTCATGATTAGAGGAGTATTAAATGGCATATTGGATCTGAACATATAATCTTCCACCAAATAAACCATATAGTAATCAACTACAAGATGTAATCAACACTACTAGTCACCCACAAGCACCAATGTATAGTTCCGGTAACAAGATTGAACACAAGAGATGAACTAGCGTTTGAGATGAGATGGTGTTGTTGAAGATGTTGATGGATATTGCCCTCCCCAAGATGGGAGAGTTATTGGTGATGATGATGACGATGATTTCCCCCTCCGGGAGGGAAGTTCCCCCGGTGGAATCGCTCCACCGAAGGGCAAGAGTGCTCCTGCCCAAGTTTCGCCTCGAGGCAGCGGCACTCCGTCCCGAAAGTCCTCTCCTTAGTTTTTATGTCAAAATGACCTATATACCATAAGATGGGCACAGGAGGTGGGCCTGGGTGAGCATAACCCACCAGGGCGCGCACAGGTGGGTTGTGCCCACCTGGTGGGGCCCTCTGGTTGTTATTTGCTCCAATAATTCTTATATATTCCATAAAAAATCTCTGTGAATGTCACACCCTGATTTTCATGCCACAACACTTAAGTTAATAAATCATGATAAAATGTGGTTTGACAAAAACTTTTTAGTGTTTTGGACCTTGCCTTGATTGGATTTTGTCTGTTGTTTGCAAGTGCTATAAAAATCAGATAAATCCTCCAACTCTTATACTCCTTCTCCTTGATCCAAAACCTTTTCCCAATGGTCATGCCATGTGTGTAGAGCAATATAGTATTTCCTTATAAAAATAATTTGGCCAAAAAGTATTTTCCAAAATTAGTTTTCCAAAAACCCCTGAGTTGAGGATTGCACTACAAGTACTTAATTAAGGGCAGTACAAATCTTTCCAGAAATATTTATGACTCCTATTAGATATAGGTTACCCAGAAACCACAAAAATATAATTTTAAAAGCTATTTTTCAATTTTATTTAAAGGCTTTTTCTTAACGCCAGAAATGGTCTTTAATAGGTTTAAATTATTTTAAAGCTTTAAAACTATTTGAGAAAAATTAGGGAGACTCAATGGACATATATTCTCCATATATATGAGTTTCAACATATGGTCATGATCAAAATATTGGACAAAATCCCCCAAAACCATTTCTGCCCATTTCAAGGATTTGAAATATTTCTACAGGAAATATTTCCATAAAACTCCAAGAAAATTCTAGCATGTCACATATGACATTTTTGATGATCTTGCCAAGTACCATGTCATGGAGAACAGTATAACCCCATGAAACCCTCTCAAAACCACTTCTGTTCTTTTTCAAGTTTGAACAGCTTTGCACTGTCAAACATGTCCAAAGGCTCTCAAACTTGGTGCACATTATAAAATGGTGTAATAATGAATCTAGACCAAATGGCACAAGTTGGAGAGAATTTTATCTTGATCAAAGTACCCCAAAACCCTCTCTGACCAGAATCAAATTTGAACAAGTTTGTACTGCCAACTTTTTCTCCTTGACCCCAACTTTTGTGGACATGTTCAAATCCTCAAATGATGACACTACACCAAGTGGTGCATCAAGGAGAATAGATTTGCAAGACTAAATCTTGGTAAAGCCATTTCTGCTGATTTCTAGGGTTTACCAAAGTTACATTGGCAACTTTGCCTAAATGAGCTCAAATTTGGTGGAACACCCTAATTATATGTGTCATTTCACCCTGTAGAGTCTCATGGAAAATGGAAATCATCTACTTGCCCAAACCACTATCAAACACCTTCTGACACTTTTCCAAAATGCCATTTTTGACCTATTCCACTAATCTCCATGGGCTCAACTTTGTTCCACAGCTGCTACTGACCCTCCCCTACCTCCAGTAACTCTCCCCCTTCATCAGCTCAATTATTTGGGGGTAACACCCACCTCTTTCTCTCTCTGTTCACCCATGGCAACACCTCCTCTCTCTCCCATTTCAATATTGAGCATACCACCTAGCATCTCTCCACCCCAGGGCATCCAAGGCAATGCCAAGGCACAAGGGGACATGCCCTGGCCCTTTAAAAATGGCCATGCCAGCCATTTGCATGCTCCAGAGCGCGCTACAGTGCGCCCAGGCACTATAGCCGCCCTCTGCCCGACACCTCCGGCCACCTCGGGCCTCCCCAGCGCGCCCGACGAGGCGCCTCGACGTCCTAAACACGACAGCTGGTCGGCCCCCTCCTCCCTCTCTCCCTCCTGCCCGTGCCCACGCGTGCCCGAGCACCGCCTAGCTCCGCCAGTGTGCGCACGCGCTTGGGACCCGCAGGAGCTCGCCCCACTCCTTCTTCCCTTCCCACTTGACCTAGTCCACGCCCACGAACACCCCGGACATGGCCGAGTGTGCCAATTCGGCCTCCAGCATCGCCTAGGCCATGGCCATGGACGCCGTCCACGGTGCACCGTCACCCCGACTTAAAACAACCATCCCGAGTCCCTCCTCTAGGCACCGTTCGCTCTCTCGTCCCCCCAGCGACCTCCTAGAGCATCCAGATCCTCCTCCCGTGCCTCCCTTCTCCTCCTACCACCGCATGGCCGCCGCTTCGGCTCGCTCAAATTCGAGTGATGCCGAGCTCACCTCCCTCCCTTTCCTCCACACAGAGACTCCCCGTGGTCCGGCGAACCTCCCCACCGCCTCGAACCGTCGCGGGGATGCTCGAACGCCGAGAGCCATGGATGGCCGATGACCTCCCCCGCCACAGTTAAAGCTGCGGTCACCTCGGCCCCCTCCGGCGGCCGTGACCTACACCAGCGGATGCGCCGCTCCGCGTTGAGCTCGCCCATAGGTGGAGCGCCGCGGGAGACGGCCGGAGGCGACGGCTATCGCCGGACGAACGCTGGCGTGCGCGCTGCCTCCCCTGCTCTGCCTCGAGCGGGAGGTAGAGGACGACCGCCCCGCTAGCTGGCATGGTGGCCCGCCCGTCAGCGGCAGAGGCGACCGAGCCGGCCCACCAGTCGGGTTAAGTGGAAACGGCTTCGGGCCGATCCGCTTGCCCCGCTGGGTGGCGCCTTCCCACAGTGCGCCTTCGGCGTCACCTACTCCCTCGCGCAGCTGAGCCACTGGGCCGAGCCCAGTAGGCGCTGTTTAGCTGGGCTTCGCCCAGTGCGCTTTATAAGGTTGACTCCCTTTCTTCCTTTTTCTTTTCTATATAATTTGTAAAATCCATAAATAATTCAAATTAACTCCAAACTTGATGATTCAAAATTCTAAATGTTTCTAAATTCATGCCCTATCTAATGGTGCTATTTGCACATTTTCCCAGAAATATTTCTTTCACAAATAATTATCAAATCCCATTTTTCCATTTCTATCATAAACTTTGGAAAATCACAGAGGGCTCAAATTTAATCCAAATGCCATGATTCAAATTTCCAGATGTTTCTAAGTTCATAACTTAGTTTTCCAACATTTTTCCCAATACTTTTTGTGCCATGCAAAATAATGAGCCATTTCTCCATACTAGCCAACTTTGCAAATTCATAGGAAATTCATTTGAACTCCAAATCCAGTGAAACCAACTGCTAGATGATTCTAAAATCATGAATTGTTAAATGGGTACCTTTGCTCATTTTTCAAAATAATTCTTCTGTACACTTCTTGCAATTCCATAAACCCCTTGATTCCATCATATCAAAATGTTTAGAAATATCCACTTGTCCAATTCCATTGAAATCACTTTGGTCATTCCTCATATGACTAGAGGTATCCTAGAAAAGCCAACTTCATATTTTTAGAGCACTTTTATTTTTTCCTTGTGGTGTTGCTTATTATGATTGTTTCCGACGTTAGTTGATGAAGTAGACAGAGTACTTGGAGAAGGACCAGAAGACTTGAAGACTCAGATGAACCAGGCAAGCAGCCCTTTGACCATCATGAACCATTTTTCATCATAATAGCATTTTCGTTGTTTCATCAAGTGCATGATATATATCTTGAATGGCAACCTTGCTAGGCTTGCCTCCGTTGCATACTCCGTTGATACTTGCATTGTTCATGACTCTACCCTTGCTTAGAGTTGTGTTGGTGGGTTGTAGAAATATGCTATAGTAGATGGCTACGCAAAGTGGGTTAGGGTTATGCATGGAAAGAAACAAGTGTGGTTTGACATACTTGCAAACAACCCCAGTGGGTGCCACTAATGCCCCTGGGAGATGATGTTGAACTAGGTCACTACTTGGTGGAGAAGTAGTGTACCAAGGCTTGATAAAAGTGTTGTTTACAGAGATGGATTAGATTTAAGATTTGTCGACCTTCCCAACCAAACATGCGCGACCACTCTACCCTTATATGGGAAAGGGCATTATTGATTACCTAGGTCGATACTAGCTTGGAGCCCGCATTACTAGTGATGGGAGAGTTGTTGGTGCGCTCTCTCGGGACGGGGTCGTGCCAGGTAGGGCGGCCAAGAACATTTTTATGGGGCACCGGACACACCGTTGGTACCCCGTGCCAGTGGTATGTGATGAATATAGGAGCGAGGCTCCACAATTTTAAGTTGTGAAATGTTGGGCACGGGGGTTACTACCAATCGAGTGGACTCCATGTTAGTGTCGTCTAGGGAAAGATAGTGATCGGGTGCTTACCCCGGGTACTTGAGGTACCGCGGGTCGTGGATGACACGGAAGTTCCCCGGATCTTGTGGGTAAAGTTTGCAACCTCTGCAGAGTGTAAAACTATTCGAATAGCCGTGTCCACGGTCAAGGACAGTTGGGTGGTGCTGCTTAGACTACGTCCATATGTTTCTGACAAACAACACGGTTTGGTAAATCTGTTGACGTGATTCGTGAGGAAGTCACGATGAGCTTGAGTATGAGTTGTTCACAACTCTATCCCGATGTTGGTGTCTGTAACCTCCTGATACTTGTTGTAGACGCATTCATATCCTTGATAAATGTTGATCATACTTGCATGAGGAAAACTAGCTTTCCGAAAAAATGCCAAATTAGCAGTAGTGCGTTGCATAATTATTCTGTTATCACCCTTGGGTTGCTTGCGAGTACATTCAAAGTACTCATTGGCTTGCCACCGGTTATTTTATTGGCCAGGCATGAAAAGACATGATATGAAGAAGAATACTTTGGTGGCGAACATGCGAGCTAGGGCGCTTCCCAGTCAGAATGCATGTAGGGTTAAGGTAGATGGCATGGGTCCAAGTTATCGACGAAGATTTCCGCTGCAATGTTATACTCAAGACTTGACCATAATGGTCCTACTTGTGTAATACGGTATGTATGGATGTAAGACTCTTGTTATTCAGCTTCTGTGTGTTCAGTGAGCATTGATCTCTGGGATCACTGTACACGTGCATTCGGTGATCTCGACTTATGAGTCGGGGTCCCCACAAAGCTGTTATCAGAGCCATCCTGACTGTAGGAAGCCTTAGTTAGCATGGTCGTTAGTTAGGGTAAAACTATTTCCAAAACTACTACTAGTTTTGAAAACTATCTATACTTCTCTTCCCTTCTTAGTTTTTCAAAAACTAAGGTATACTTTCCTTATTGATCTCTTCCCCTTCAAAACCTTTGGTCGCTAGAACCCTTATGCCCCTGACCACTGGGTTCCCTGTAATCCTCGTGGATAATCTACAAGGAAGATGCCTTGCCAGACATTCACCCACATCTCCTGAACACAAGATTGGCGACATCACTACAAGACGATACCAACAGAAGATACATCCTCGAGGGATGAGGACCTGAAGGCCCAAGAGATGGTGACACCCTTGACACTGGCCCAAGATGATGCAACCTTAGCCTACGATGATCAGGGCATAGGATATGCAAGATCATGATATACATCGCTAATAGGGTAACCCTATCACTACCGTTGTTGTATCGGCGACCACCGGTGGAGGAGAACCTAGCCATTTGGTCCGCCTCACTATAGTGAGCAGGAAAACGGTTCTCTTCATCCCCCGCTCTCGGTGACGATATTGTCAACAATGTGTTCGACAGATTGGACCTCTATTATGCCTTGTTAATGTCATTGCATAAAGGATGGCCACCTGGAACCGCAGACACCTTAAAAAGGCAAAAGCGATCATCATGATTAAGAGGACAAGAGAAGACCAAGTCAATGCCAGCTACGAAGAGCCACCTTAACCCCATCATCTCATCAGGCGAGAAGTGTTGAAGATTCTTCAGGCCAACCCGGATCATTTCATCAAACAACTACAAAATAGGTAGCGACACCTGAGGAAAAATCCAGAAGACTGCATGAGGCACGAAGTAAAGCACGACTACTTAGTCCGAGAACCCCTAGGGTAGGATGAGTCGTGTACCCCCTATGCACAGTCGAGTCCATATGATGGTTCGAATAGAACCATGACTGTGTGTTGCTTGTTTTTATTTGTTTGTATTTTAAGATAGGTCACAACTTCTGCCCTCGGCAACAAGTACGTGACTACATCACCTGCCTTATTTTGTTGTTTGTGTTTGGCCCCTTTTTGGCACTTGTTTGTTTGCACCTGCACTATAGAACCCCCTTTTAGGCATTCCCCTCCTCTATGCTGCTTCTCCCTCTCATCTCTCTCATCAACTGAAGGCTAGCAACACAAGATGCACCAAGAATTCCACCTCGGCAGCCAACTAGCACTGAAGACTTTTTGTTGCAGCCTCCTTGACCAAGTGAAACCCCGTAGAGTTATGTTTAACCCTCCAGACTAGAAACCATTACTAGACCCTTCGAGACTTCATGAGATACCCCATCTCGAGTCCTTAACCATGTGCTCAACCCATAGAATTGCAAGAGAACCAGTTAAGCCTCTGTAGACCTTGCACAACACTGGGTTCATTATGGAACTAGTGGACATAGTGAACGAGCACATTATCATCCTAATACAGCACCAGAACTGACGATGCCATAAGGAAGAGCAGTTTAAGGATATAGGAATAGAGGACAAATGACTTGATGAGTTTATATCAATGACTTTGAGGAATCATCTGAGACTATTTGGTGGATTATGAGGCTTTCATGTTGGTAGATGAACGTGGCTGGATCATGATTATAGAGTAGCATAGCTTTCTTTACCCCTGGATAAATTGGGTTTAGTGGGACAATTAAGACCGCAAACTGAATTCTTGGACGTATGAGGATTTGACTTAGCCAGGGGATATTGATAGGAGATAGTTGACATTGTGATAATGACTTGGTGGAAACATGTAGGAATTCTCGTTGGACATGAGATTTGGATTCAATAGGTTATCCTAGTGGAGTATGGATGCAGAGTAATTCTACATGGTTCGGAGTAAATTGGATTTAGACTGATGATCTTGATCATGATGCCATGTTTCCCGGTGGACAATAAACTAGGAGATTGGATTAATTGTTGGAGTTTATCTAGGGATATGTATGAGCTTGATCTTGCAGTTTACTTGATCATGATAATGGGAATTGATGGACTGACTATAGTAGAGACAGCCCTTTCAAGTATTTGGGGACTATAGGACAATAGAAGATCATGTGGAACACCATAAACATTGGATTGTAGAATTAATGGATTATGAGCTATTGGAGTTGATTCATAGGAAGGAAACAAGATCTTGGAGTGGCTTACGACATGTTTCCTTAGGATAGAGATGCTTTATCACGGACCTTGGATCAATAGACCGAGCACTTGGATTGTCATGTTTTATTCAAGCTTAGCAGCTTATATGCTCTACCCATGGATTTTTAGGGGTAGACATACATATGAGTTTGCGGATTGTAGACATATATGATTTTGTTAGACCTCCTCTCGAGAGTCATGAGGATATGAATAACATGAGTGATGATTGGAGTTGACCTATACGGGATGATTCTTTCGGTGACATGATGTGATTGTTTGGAAGACTAGATAGAACGATTGGCATCTCAGAAACTGTGCTCAAGGATAAGATGATAAACGTTCACTCGCACACTAGAATCCTTGAAACCCTTGAGCCCCACCTAGCCACGATATGGTAGGAATCACAACCATGGGCTTTGGCTCTAGGACAAGGAAACCTTGGCCAATACCCAACCATGACCACCACCGATACCCCAACCTATACCCTATGTACCCCGCGGGCAAGTCTTCACGGAGTACTCGGACAAGTTAGTTGCCATCTTTCTTGGGTGATATACTTGCCTACCCGAAGACGGAAGAAGAACCGTTCAGCCGGTTAGGGAACATCTGAAGACCGCCATGTAAAGGAGGAAGAAGTATACCAATCATCATCGTCAAGAAGTGAACTTCCTTGTCAAAGACTGTGCATATCTACAAGCCACTTATCTCAAAGGAACCCAACATTTTCATGGCAAGGAAACCCACGCCAAGATTCATCGGCCCTCTTTGAGATCACTCCAAGATTTAACAACCCCCTCCGAGATCGCCACAAGACGAAGAGAAGACAGTTACCAGATGGAGTTACCACCTGAGTTACCCACTGTGCGTAATGTCTCCACATGACACAACTCCGGAAGTGTTTTCGACTTCTTAGCTAGCCCGATCCCTACCAGGGCATCAATCACCAAACCATTGACCCCTTAGCAACCTGGATCAAGCAAGAACGTCATACACGAAGCCCCAGCATCAAGTACTTCAAGGTTCAATGGGGCACCACTCGGAAGCAGAAGCAGTATGAGGACGTGAAGACTACCCCAGACCCAAGTTTCTGTATTCCTTCCCGCGCCTAGTCTGGGAATCTCGGGGACGAGATTCTTGTAAGGGGGGTAGGTCTGTCACACCCTGATTTTCATGCCACAACACTTAAGTTAATAAATCATGATAAAATGTGGTTTGACAAAAACTTTTGAGTGTTTTGGACCTTGCCTTGATTGGATTTTGTCTGTCGTTTGCAAGTGCTCTAAAAATCAGATAAATCCTCCAACTCTTATACTCCTTCTCCTTGATCCAAAACCTTTTCCCAATGATCATGCCATGTGTATAGAGCAATATAGTATTTTCTTACAAAAATAATTTGGCCAAAAAGTATTTTCAAAAATTCGTTTTCCAAAAACCCCTGAGTTGAGGATTGCACTGCAAGTACTTAATTAAGGGCAGTAAAAATCTTTCCAAAAAATTTTATGACTCCTATTAGATATAGGTTACCCAGAAACCACAAAAATATAATTTTAAAAGTTATTTTCCTATTTTATTTAAAGGCTTTTTCTTAAGGCCAGAAATGGTCTTTAATAGGTTTAAATTATTTTAAAGCTTTAAAAATATTTGAGAAAAGTTAGGGAGACTCAATGGACATATATTCTCCATATATATGAGTTTCAACATATGGTCATGATCAAAATATTGGACAAAATCCCCCAAAACCATTTCTGCCCATTTCAAGGGTTTGAAATATTTCTACAGGAAATATTTCCATAAAACTCCAAGAAAATTCTAGCATGTCACATATGACATTTTTTATGATCTTGCCAAGTACCATGTCATGGAGAACAGTATAACCCCATGAAACCCTCTCAAAACCACTTCTGTCCTTTTTCAAGTTTGAACAGCTTTGCACTGTCAAACATGTCCAAAGGCTCTCTAACTTGGTGCACATTATAAAATGGTGTAATAATGAATCTAGACCAAATGGCACAAGTTGGAGAGAATTTTATCTTGATCAAAGTACCCCAAAACCCTCTCTGACCAGAATCAAATTTGAACAAGTTTGTACTGCCAACTTTTTCTCCTTGACCCCAACTTTTGTGGACATGTTCAAATCCTCAAATGATGACACTACACCAAGTGGTGCATCAAGGAGAATAGATTTGCATGACTAAATCTTGGTAAAGCCATTTCTGTTGATTTCTAGGGTTTACCAAAGTTACATTGGCAACTTTGCCCAAATGAGCTCAAATTTGGTGGAACACCCTAATTATATGTGTCATTTCACCCTGTAGAGTCTCATGGCAAATGGAAATCATCTACTTGCCCAAACCACTATCAAACGCCTTCTGACACTTTTCCAAAATGCCATTTTTGACCTCTTCACTAATCTCCATGGGCTCAACGTTGTTCCACAGCTGCTACTGACCCTCCCCTACCTCCAGTAACTCTCCTCCTTCATCAGCTCAATTATTTGGGGGTAACACCCACCTCTTTCTCTCTCTGTTCACCCATGGCAACACCTCCTCTCTCTCCCATTTCAATATTGAGCATACCACCTAGCATCTCTCCACCCCAGGGCATCCAAGGCAACGCCAAGACACAAGGGGACATGCCCTGGCCTTTTAAAAATGGCCATGCCAGCCATTTGCATGCTCCAGAGAGCGCTACAGTGCGCCCAGGCACTGTAGCCGCCCTCTGCCCGACGCCTCCGGCCACCTCGGGCCTCCCCAGCGCGCCCGACGAGGCGCCTCGACGTCCTAAACACAGCAGCTGGTCGGCCCCCTCCTCCCTCTCTCCCTCCTGCCCGTGCTCACGCGTGCCCGAGCACCGCCCAGCACCGCCAGTGCACGCACGGGCTTGGGACTCGCAGGAGCTCGCCCCACTCCTTCTTCCCTTCCCACTTGACCTAGTCCACACCCACGAACACCCCGGACATGGCCGAGTGTGCCAATTCAGCCTCCGGCATCGCCTAGGCCGTGGCCATGGATGCCGTCCACGGTGCACTATCACCCCGCCTTAAAACAACCATCCCGAGTCCCTCCTCTGGGCACCGTTCGCTCTCTCGTCCCCCCAGCGACCTCCTATAGCATCCAGATCCTCCTCCCGTGCCTCCCTTCTCCTCCTACCACCGCATGGCCGCCGCTTCGGCTCGCTCAAATTCGAGCGATGCTGAGCTCACCTCCCTCCCTTTCCTCCACACAAAGACTCCCCGTGGTCCGGCGAACCTCCCCACCGCCTCGAACCGTCGCGGGGATGCTCGAACGCCGAGAGCCACGAATGGCCGACGACCTCCCCCGCCACGGTTAAAGCTGCGGTCACCTCAGCCCCCTCCGGCGGCCGTGACCTACACCAGCGGATGCGCCGCTCCGTGTTGAGCTCGCCCATAGGCGGAGCGCCGCGGGAGATGGCCGGAGGCGCCGGCTATCGCCGAACGAACGCTGGCGTGCGCGCTGCCTCCCCTGCTCTACCTCGAGCGGGAGGTAGAGGACGACCGCCCCGCCGGCTGGCATGGTGGCCCGCCCGTCAGCGGGAGAGGCGACCGAGCCGGCCCACCAGTCGGGTTAAGTGGAAACGACTTCGGGCCGATCCGCTTGCCCCGTTGGGTGGCGCCTTCCAGCAGTGCGCCTTCGGTGTCACCTCCTCCCTCGCGCAGCTGAGCCACTGGGCCGAGCCCAGTAGGCGCTGTTTAGCTGGGCTTCGCCAAGTGCGCTCTATAAGGTTGACTCCCTTTCTTCCTTTTTCTTTTCTATATAATTTGTAAAATCCATAAATAATTCAAGTTAACTCCAAACTTGATGATTCAAATTTCTAAATGTTTCTAAATTCATGCCCTATCTAATGGTGCTATTTGCACATTTTCCCAGAAATATTTCTTTCACAAATAATTATCAAATCCCATTTTTCCATTTCTATCATAAACTTTGGAAAATCACAGAGGGCTCAAATTTAATCCAAATGCCATGATTCAAATTTCCAGATGTTTCTAAGTTCATAACTTAGTTTTCCAACATTTTTCCCAATACTTTTTGTGCCATACAAAATAATGAGCCATTTCTCCATACTAGCTGAGGGAGTCCTGGATTAGGGGGTGTTCGGAGCCGAACTATACCTTCAGCCGGACTCCAGGACTATGAAGATACAAAGTTGAAGACTTCGTCCCGTGTCCGGAAGGATCTTTTCTTGGCGTGGAAGGCAAGCTAGGCGTGCGTATATTCGAGATCTCCTACCATTGTAACCGACTCTGTGTAACCCTAACCCTATCCAGTGTCTATATAAACCGGAGGGTTGTAGTCCGTAGGACAACCATCATCATACACAATCATACCATAGGCTAGCTTCTAGGGTTTAGCCTCCTTGATCTCATGGTAGATCCACTCTTGTACTACCCATATCATCAATATTAATCTAGCAGGAGTAGGGTTTTACCTCCATCGAGAGGGCCCGAACCTGGGTAAAATAAAGTGTCCCTTGTCTCCTATTACCATCCGACCTTGACGCACAGTTCGGGACCCCCTACCCGAGATCCGCCGGTTTTGACACCGACATTGGTGCTTTCATTGAGAGTTCCTCTGTGTCGTGCTTTTAGGCCCGATGGCTCCTTTGATCATCAACAATGATGAGGTCCAGGGTGAGACTTTCCTCCCCGGACAAATCTTCGTCTTCGGCAGCTTCACTCTGTGGGCTAATTCGCTTGGTCATCTAGAACAGATCGAAAGCTATGCCCCTGGCCATCAAGTCAGGTTTGGAAGCTTAAACTACACGGCTGATATCCGCGGAGACTTGATCTTCGACGGGTTCGAGCCACATCCAGGCGCGCCGCGCTATTTCGAGGGGCATGATATAGCTCTGCTTCCGAATAGCACCCTGGAGGCCGCACACGCTCCGGCCCCCATCTTTGACTCGGAGCCCGCTGCGTTCTCTGAGGATGAACGGTTGGACGTCACCTCGGGGGCTGCGATCTCAAAGGCGATCGAGCCAAACGCCAGCCCTGTACTCTGCACGGCCCAGGACTCCAAGGAGCCGGACTCTTCTCCGAACTCTGAGCCTTCCGCGCCCCTGCCGATCGAATCTGATTGGGCGCCTGTAATGGAATTCACCACCGCGGACATCTTTCAATGCTCACCTTTCGGTGATATCCTGAATTCTCTCAAGTCTCTCTCTTTATCAGGAGAGCCCATGCCGGACTATGGTCTGCGAGGTTGGGATTCGGACAACGAAGAAATTCAAAGCCCACCCACCACCCACTTAATAGCCACTGTCGACGATTTAACCGACATGCTTGACTTCGGCTCCGAAGACTTCGATGGTATGGACGATGAAGGAGGAGACGAACAAGAACCAGCACTTGTAGGGCGCTGGACCGCCACCTCGTCATATGACATATACATGGTGGATGCTCCAAAGGATGCGGATGGCGATGGAGCAGCGAAAGACGACACCTCGAAAAAACCGCAAAAACGCCGGCGCCAACGGCGCCGCTCTAAATCCCGCCATAGCAAAAACGGTGATTCCGGCACGGGAGATAATGCTACCCCGGGCAGCGCCGAAGAACACCAGAACCAGCAAGATTCGGCGCAGGAAGATGGAAAAGCCAGCCCTCAGGAGAGAGCGGCAGAGCAAGAGGTTGAGGATGATAACTACATGCCTCCCTCCGAAGACGAGGCAAGCCTCGATGGCGACGAATTCGTCGTACCATCAGACACCGCCGAACAAGAGCATTTTCAACGCAGGCTTCTAGCCACGGCCAACAGCCTAAAGAAAAAGCAGCAACAGCTTAGAGCTGATCAAGATCTGCTAGCTGATAGATGGACTGAAGTCCTTGCGGCCGAAGAATATGAACTCGGGCGCCCCTCCAAAAATTATCCTAAGCCCAGGCTGCTACCCCAATCAGAGGGGGAAGCATATGACAAGGTAGACCGGCCACCCCGTGGCTGCGGCAGAGAGGCCTGTCGAGCCCTTAAGCAAGCCATGCCCCGATGCCGCTCGAATAAGGCACGGGAAAACGAGCCAGACCTGCAAGACGTACTAGAGGATAAAGCAAAGCAAACAAGGTCGATCTATGGATCGCGCGGACGCCCGACGACACGTGATGATCATCACTCCGGACATAATAAATCCGGCCGGGCCGAACACAGCAGGCACAATTCTTCCGAACTGCGTCGCGACATAGCCCAGTACAGGGGCGCCGCACACCTACTATGCTTCACAGACGAAGTAATGGATCATAAAATCCCAGAGGGTTTTAAACCCGTCAATATCGAGTCGTACGATGGTACGACAGATCCGGCAGTATGGATTGAGGATTATCTCCTTCACATCCACATGGCACGTGGCGATGATCTGCACGCCATCAAATACCTACCCCTCAAGCTTAAAGGACCAGCCCGGCACTGGCTTAACAGCCTACCAGCAGACTCAATCGGTTCTTGGGAGGACCTGGAAGCCGCATTCCTCGACAACTTTCAGGGGACCTATGTGCGGCCACCGGATGCCGACGACCTAAGCCACATAATTCAGCAGCCAGAAGAATCGGCCAGGCAATTCTGGACACGGTTCCTAACAAAGAAAAGTCAGATAGTCGATTGTCCGGACGCAGAGGCCCTAGCAGCCTTCAAACATAACATCCGTGACGAGTGGCTTGCCCGGCACCTAGGACAGGAAAAGCTGAAAACCATGGCAACCCTCACGACACTCATGACCCGCTTTTGCGCGGACGAAGATAGCTGGCTAGCTGGCAGCAACAACTTATCGAAGAAGCCCGGTAATTCGGATACCAAGGACAAAAGTGGCAGGTCATGTCGAAATAATCAAAAGCGCCGCGTTAGCAGCGATAGCAATGAGGATACGGCAGTCAATGCCGGATTCAGAGGCTATAAATCCGGTCAGCGGAAAAAGCCATTTAAAAAGAATACCCAGGGCTCGTCCAGTTTGGACCGGGTACTCGACCGCTCGTGCCAGATTCATGGCACCCCCGAAAGGCCAGCCAATCACACCAACAGGGATTGTTGGGTGTTCAAGTAGGCAGGCAAGTTAAGAGCCGAGCACAAGGGCAAGGGGTTGAACAGCGACGACGAGGAGGAGCCCGGGCCGCCGAACAACAATGGACAGAAAGGGTTTCCCCCACAAGTGCAGACGGTGAACATGATATACGCGACCCACATTCCCAAGCGGGAGAGGAAGTGTGCGCTACGGGACGTATACGCGATGGAGCTAGTCGCCCCAAAGTTCAACCCATGGTCCTCCTGCCCGATCACTTTCGATCGAAGGGACCACCCCACTAGCATCCGTCACGGCAGTTTTGCCGCACTGGTCCTCGACCCAATCATGGACGGATTTCATCTCACAAGAGTCCTCATGGACGGCGGCAGTAGCCTGAACCTACTTTATCAGGATACAGTGCGGAAAATGGGCATAGATCCATCAAGGATCAAGCCCACGAGGACGACCTTTAAAGGCGTCATACCAGGTGTAGAGGCCAATTGCACAGGCTCGATAACACTTGATGTGGTCTTCGGATCTCCGGATATCTTCCGAAGCGAAGAGTTAATCTTCGATATAGTGCCGTTCCGCAGTGGCTATCACGCCCTGCTCGGACGAACCGCATTCGCTAAATTCAATGCGGTGCGGCACTATGCATATCTCAAGCTCAAGATGCCAGGCCCTCGAGGAGTAATTACGGTCAGCGGAAACACAGAACGCTCCATCCGTACGGAGCGGCACACGGCGGCCCTCGCAGCGGAAGTACAAAGCAGCCTTTCAAGGCAACTCTCCAGTCTGGCCGTTAAAAAACCAGACAATGCAAAGCGCGCCCGGAGTTACCTGCAACAAGACCACCTGGCACGATCAGAGCAAGCGTAGCAATACGGCCCCGACCCCAGCCATCGCAACATAGCGGAGCTAGTACCTCGAGTACACAATTACGCCCTTAAAATTCCATGGGCACAGGGGGAGGGGCACATTAACGGCATGCCTACAACACGGCGTCAAACGTACTAGGGGCTGCCGGATTTTTTCTTTTTTCAGGACTCCATACTCTGGATAACCTGTTCGGCAGTATTGCCGCACAGACGATGCAAGATCCAGGAAAGCAGACAAAGCTATGCCGCATTCCGGAACTCTCAGGTGGTCTCTATTTCGAGCGATATATCTGTTTCTAAATTCCGCGGCCTGTGCCTGGTCATGACATGTTAAATAGTCTAATATCTTTTTTGCTTATCGCACTACTTGTATCGTTCGGCTTTGATAAATAGCCTCTTTATAAAACAATGCATAGCTTTTTGTCTATTTTTGCATTGTCCCCTTTGACTATATGTGTTTATTACATAACATGATCGCACCCGTACACCATGGTACGGCAAACCACGCCAGGGGCTTCATTACCCTCTTATCTGGTGTGAGAAGTCCGTACACTTTCACAAAGTGCGGCACCCCGAACTTATAGCACTATATGCATCGGCTCCGAGTCATGATTTTGGTCACATGTTGGGTTTGCCCGGCTCCTATGTTTTGGTACCTTACGTTCCGCTCTATCGGCTAAGGTAGCACTAGGAGAACCACTGCGATTGTGCCCCAGATCAGGTGGGTTGAGCACCTCAGTGGAGAAAGCTAAAACAGACTGTCATGATAAGGCGTGAGACCGGTCGCTGTTCGAGAGGTTTTTCGAGTCCTTAAAGGCTTATGCCGCTTCGAGCGAGGAGCTGGCTATGTCCGGCCAAAGGCGTGGATAGCGCCCCGAATTCGGCCTTCCGAACTAGGGGCTTCTCCGAAATTTAAACTTATAACGTTCTATGGCTAAGTGAGAGTGTTCAAGCATTATAGTCCGATTGCCTGGTTTGTTGTGCTGAGCGCCTCCCTCGAAGGACCCAACTATGGGAACAAGAGCCCTCAGGTTTATCCCGAACACCCCAGCACTAGTGGCATGGGGGCAGAAGCCGACGACTTGCCATCTCTCAATTTTTGATAAACGGCCGCACAGAAAATAATATTTTAAATTAAACAAGCATTGCTTTGCGCATATGAACAAGTTTTCAGCGCACAGGATACAAACGAGCGAGTTCACTCAAATATTACATCTTTAGCACATTCATCCGCGACAAGGCGGGCTCCGGCAAGAACGTCCTTGTAGTAGTTCTCGGGCTTGCGATGCTCCTTCCCCTGCGGCGGCCCGTCCTTCACCAGCTTCTCTCCGTTCAGCTTACCCCAGTGTACCCTTACACGGGCAAGGGCCCTCTGGGCACCTTCAATGCAGACGGAGCACTTGATGACCTCAAGCCGTGGACAGGCCTCCACCAGCCGCCGCACCAGCCCGAAATAGCTCCCAGGCAGGGCCTCTCCAGGCCACAGCCGAACTAATAAGCCCTTCATGGCCCGTTCGGCCGCCTTGTGGAGCTCGACCAGCTGTTTCAGCTGATCGCTTAGGGGCACAGGGTGTCCGGCCTCAGAATACTAAGACCAGAACACACTCTCCGTCGAGCTGCCCTATTCAGCTCGGTAGAACGCGGCGGCGTCGGATACGCTACGGGGAAGATCGGCGAATGCCCCTGGAGAACTCCAGATTCGGGTAAGTAATAGGTAGTTTACTTTTACATTCCTACTCTGCATTGAGAATGCCTTACCCGTTGCTATCTTTTTCACCTCCTCCAACTCTTGGAGGGCCTTTTGGGCTTCGGCCTTGGCACTCTTGGCGGTCTCGACGGCCGACGCGAGCTCGGATGCTTGCGCCTTCGCCTCAAGCTCCAAACCCTCATGTTTTTTCATGAGAGTTTGTAGCTCTTGCTGCACCTCGCCGACCTGAACCCCAAGCCTTTCTCGCTCGGCGCGCTCCTCGGCCGTTTTCTTTTCGGCCTCAGCCAGCGCCTGCTTCAGGGTTGTCACCTTGGTTGTGTCCCCTACAATAAGCAGTACAATCCTATTATTTCTTTCTGCAATCAAGCCTCTCTATAGGCACCTTTTTTCTTCTTTTTCGTTTTTTAGGTATTTCTTACCTTCCTTCTCCTCGAGCTGCCATTTGGCAAGGACGAGCTCTTGCTCGGTCCGCCCGAGGTCCTTTTTAAGGACATCCACCTGCGCAGCTAGTGCGGCCGTGGACAGCAGTGAAGCCTGCATACGCATATTTGACCTTTTTTGTTAGACTCCTGCGAAACTTATTAGATCCTCTATCCGGCTTTTCTTTCCGAACACCGAACAGAGCATCAGGGGCTACTGTCTATGCGGTAAATAAATTGACATATTTTTACTTACCTCGAAGCCTGTTAGAAGGCTAGCGCAAGCTTCATTCAGTCCGTTCTTGGCGGAATGAATCCTTTGGATCACCGTACTCATAATAGTACGGTGCTCCTCATCGATGGCGGCGCCCTTAAGCACCTCCAACAGATTGTCCGGCGCCTCCGGTTGGACGGAGGCCGCCGGCTCAGATGGCTTACTCCTCTTGGAAGGAGTTCGCCCACCGCGGACCGGGACTGTCGAGTCCGGCGCGGTGTCCGGCACAAAGCCGGACTTGGAGCCCTGGGGGGTTTCATCCCCTTTACTCCTAGGGTCCGGAGGACTGCCTCGTGGCTCCTCCAGGACCATCTCCTCCTGCCCCGAAGCT
Source organism: Aegilops umbellulata (assembly GCA_032464435.1). NCBI lineage: Eukaryota > Viridiplantae > Streptophyta > Magnoliopsida > Poales > Poaceae > Aegilops > Aegilops umbellulata. The sequence continues at coordinate 295,488,301 of CP136057.1, forward strand.
TGGCGGGGCGCCACTTCGGCGTCGTCCGCCCCGCGGGGGGAGACCGCGGGCGGAACAGAGTTCACGTCCGACGAGTCCAGGGAGCCGCTCGACGAATCGTCGAGTTCGGCCCGGGGTGGGCTGCATAAATTACGCTCGATATTAGGGAAAGCAGCGCATTAGAAGAATATCATGAGTCACTCTGGTATGTAAACACTTACGATATTGCTGGACGCTTGGTTCTGTCCGGCCACTCCTCTCCGCCCTCTTCGGCGTCGTGGGAGTAGTCCGGCGGAGGGGTCTTCCTTTTCCTCGACCCCTCGGCCTCCCCCGTTGGGGTGGCCTTCTTCTTCTTCGCTCCCCTTGCTGGAGGGGGAGAGCTTCCTTGTTCCTCCTCCTCGTTTTCACTAGAGGAGGGCGTTGCGGACTCGTCAGATGACGAGTCCGACACCACCATGTTGCAGAAACTTTTTCGAGTCCCGGTGGTTTTCTTCTTCTTGGCCTTCCTCTCCGGCACCACGTAAGGTGCCGGAGCCATTAGCTTCACCAAGAGAGCTGGGGCCGGGTCTTCGGGCAGAGGAGCCGAACAGTTAATTGGTCTGGATATCTCCTGCCAAGCCTGTCAAAGGTAAAAGGGAGTTTAGATCCCGCATAGAGTTAATCTATGAAGAAAAGCTTAACGAACCTGTCAAAGGTATAGATAGCTTACCTCGCCAGTGTTACGCTGCGAGCTGTATCCGCGATCCTCGGAGGCGGATGTGGGGGACTCGGCGCCTTTGGTCAGCACCTACCAGACGTCTTCATACGTCGTGTCGAAGAGCCTACTGAGGGTCTGGTGCTGCGCCAGGTCGAATTCCCACAAAGTAAAATCCCGTTCTTGGCACGAGAGGATCAGGCGAACGAGCATGACCTGGACTATGTTGGCAAGCCGGATTAGCTTGTTCACCAGGGAATGGATGCATGTTTGCAACACAGTCACTTCTTCCTCGTTGCCCCATGACAAGCCTGTCTCTTTCCAGGACATGAGCCGCGTGGGGGGTCCGGATCTGAACTCAGGGGCCGCGACCCATTTCGGATCGCGGGGCTCGGTGATGTAAAACCACCCAGCCTGCCACCCTTTAGGGACTCCACGAGGGAGCCATCGAACCAGAGGACGTTGGCTATCTTGCCAACCATAGCACCTCCGCACTCCGCCTGGGTGCCGGACACCACCTTGGGCTTGACATTGAAGGTCTTGAGCCAGAGGCCGAAGTGGGGGCGGACGCGGAGAAAAGCCTCACACACGACGATAAACGCCGAGATGTTGAGAACAAAGTTCGGGGCCATATCATGGAAATCCAGGCCATAGTAGAACATGAGCCCCCAGACAAATGGGTGAAGTGGAAAGCCCAGTCCGCGGAGGAAGTGGGGGAGAAAAACTACCCTCTCATGGGGCCTTGGGGTAGGAAGAAGCTGCCCCTTATCAGGAAGCCGATGTGGGATGTCCTTGGACAAGTATCCGGCTTTCCTTAACCTTTTTACTTGAGCCTCCGTAACGGAGGAGACCATCCACTTGCCTCCCGCTCCGGACATTGTTGGAGAAGGTTGAGGAAGGAAGAGCGGACTTGGGCGCTAGAGCTTGAGTGCGCGAGAGATGGATTGGCAAAGGAGGAAGAAGGCGTAGGTTAAAAAGGTGAATCCTTATCCCTTTATATAAGCAGGTGCGGTTAGGCGTCCCCACCTACCTAATGAAACTCACTTGCCTCCCAAACGCCGCGGTAAATGGCGTGGTTGGGTTACCCACGTCTGTATTGATGAGAATCCTGTTAAAGGGGGGCACATGATCTCTGCTTCGACAAGACATGCCAAGGAAACCGCCTCGCTAAACGAGCTGAGGTGGAACAATGAAAACAATTTATATAGAAGGCTTGGACACAGTGTTATGACGCACTACGGGATACGTCAGCAGATTTGATTTGTGTTAATATTATTCTCTGTATGGCAATATGTGGAAACTTATTTTGCAGAGCCGGGCACTATTCTGTGGTGTTTATAATCTTCTTGAAGAACTTGGAGGAGGAACCCACCTTGCAATGCCGAAGACAATCTGCGCGCCGGACTCGTCGTCATTGAAGCCTGGTTCAGGGGCTACTGAGGGAGTCCTGGATTAGGGGGTGTTCGGATAGCTGAACTATACCTTCAGCTGGACTCCAGGACTATGAAGATACAAAGTTGAAGACTTCGTCCCGTGTCCGGAAGGATCTTTTCTTGGCGTGGAAGGCAAGCTAGGCGTGCGGATATTCGAGATCTCCTACCATTGTAACCGACTCTGTGTAACCCTAACCCTATCCGGTGTCTATATAAACCGGAGGGTTGTAGTCCATAGGACAACCATCATCATACACAATCATACCATAGGCTAGCTTCTAGGGTTTAGACTCCTTGATCTCGTGGTAGATCCACTCTTGTACTACCCATATCATCAATATTAATCTAGCAGGAGTAGGGTTTTACCTCCATCGAGAGGGCCCGAACTTGGGTAAAATAAAGTGTCCCTTGTCTCCTGTTACCATCCGACCTTGACGCACAGTTCGGGACCCCCTACCCGAGATCCGCCAGTTTTGACACCGACACTAGCCAACTTTGCAAATTCATAGGAAATTCATTTGAACTCCAAATCCAGTGAAACCAACTCCTAGATGCTTCTAAAATCATGAATTGTTAAATGGGTACCTTTGCTCATTTTTCAAAATAATTCTTCTGTACACTTCTTGCAATTCCATAAACCCCTTGATTCCATCATATCAAAATGTTTAGAAATATCCACTTATCCAATTCCATTGAAATCACTTTGGTCATTCCTCATATGACTAGAGGTATCCTAGAAAAGTCAACTTCATATTTTTAGAGCACTTTTATTTTTGCCTTGTGGTGTTGCTTATTATGATTATTTCCGACGTTAGTTGACGAAGTAGACGGAGTACTTGGAGAAGGACCAGAAGACTTGAAGACTCAGATGAACCAGGCAAGCAGCCCTTTGACCATGATGAACCATTTTTCATCATAATAGCATTTTTGTTGTTTCATCAAGTGCATGATATATATCTTGAATGGCAACCTTGCTAGGCTTGCCTCCGTTGCATACTCCGTTGATACTTGCATTGTTCATGACTCTACCCTTGCTTAGAGTTGTGTTGGTGGGTTGTAGAAATATGCTATAGTAGATGGCTACGCAAAGTGGGTCAGGGTTATGCATGGAAAGAAACAAGTGTGGTTTGACATACTTGCAAACAACCCCAGTGGGTGCCACTAATGCCCCTGGGAGATGATGTTGAACTAGGTCACTACTTGGTGGAGAAGTAGTGTATCGAGGCTTCATAAAAGTGTTGTTTACAGAGACGGATTAGATTTAAGATTTGTCGACCTTCCCAACCAAACATGCGCGGCCACTCTACCCTTATATGGGAAAGGGCATTATTGATTACCTAGGTCGATACTAGCTTGGAGCCCGCATTACTAGTGACGGGAGAGTTGTTGGTGCGCTCTCTCGGGATGGGGTCGTGCCAGGTAGGGCGGCCAAGAACATTTTTATGGGGCACCGGACACACTGTTGGTACCCCGTGTCAGTGGTATGTGATGAATATAGGAGCGAGGCTCCACAATTTTAAGTTGTGAAATGTTGGGCACGGGGGTTACTACCAATCGAGTGGACTCCATGTTAGTGTCGTCTAGGGAAAGATAGTGATCGGGTGCTTACCCCGGGTACTTGAGGTACCGCGGGTCGTGGATGACACGGAAGTTCCCCGGATCTTGTGGGTAAAGTTTGCAACCTCTGCAGAGTGTAAAGCTATTCGAATAGCCGTGTCCACGGTCAAGGACAGTTGGGTGGTTCTGCTTAGACTACGTCCATATGTTTCTGACAAACAACATGGTTTGGTAAATCTGTTGACGTGATTCGTGAGGAAGTCACGATGAGCTTGAGTATGAGTTGTTCACAACTCTATCCCGATGTTGGTGTCTATAACCTCCTGATACTTGTTGCAGACGCATTCATATCCTTGATAAATGTTGATCATACTTGCATGAGGAAAACTAGCTTTCCGCAAAAATGCCAAGTTAGCAGTAGTGCCTTGCATAATTATTCTGTTATCACCCTTGGGTTGCTTGCGAGTACATTCAAAGTACTCATTGGCTTGCCATTGGTTATTTTATTGGCCAGGCATGAAAAGACATGATATGAAGAAGAATACTTTGGTGGCGAACATGCGAGCTAGGACGCTTCCCAGTCAGAATGCCTGTAGGGTTAAGGCAGATGGCATGGGTCCAAGTTATCCACGAAGATTTCCAATGTTATACTCAAGACTTGACCATAATGGTCCTACTTGTGTAATACGGTATGTATGGATGTAAGACTCTTGTTATTCAGCTTCTGTGTGTTCAGTGAGCATTGATCTCTGGGATCACTGTACACGTGCATTCGGTGATCTTGACTTATGAGTCGGGGTCCCCATAGTGAAGTTTCAGCTTGTTTGGAGTATTGCAGAATACGTAGCGTGACATAGCTTTTCCGGGTCCATATTTCCAGCTGCCGGAATTCTCCCTCTTGGTGTGTACCTTACAAATTATGATAAAAAAGGCATTACAATTACTCCAAAAAGCTTTATTATGGATAAAAACATCATAAATAACAGTAAGAAAACATGATGCAAAATGGACATATCAACTCCCCCAAGCTTAGACCTCGCTTGTCCTCAGGCGAAATCCGAAATCGAAAATCATGTCCACATGCTTTGAGAGAGAGGTGTCGATAAAAACAAAATACGGACATAGAAGCATCATGTTGATTATCATAACAACAACAAAATTAAACACATGACTTTTATCATAGAACTTCTATCATATACTTCTCATGAATAAGTAACAATTCGTCACACAATTGAAGTATAAAGCAAAAACTCTCTTAAAAACCAACAAACTATGTTCTTAGTCAACTTTGCAACTACAATTCATCATCTTTTCAGGAAGGGTCACATATCGGAGCCTTTAGGCAAGTCCACATACTCAACCATCATATAGTCTTCCATGACTGCTAACACTCACCGCGTACACATGAGCAAAACATTTCAACCGGACACATAGAAAGATAGGGGCTTATAGTTTCGCCTCCCAACGTACTCACCTCAAGGGTGATGTCAATAATAATAACTCATGCTATCTATATTCAACTGGACATATGTGCCTAGGTCTTTCCACCACATGATGCTTGCCAAAGGAGGAAAATAAAAAGGAATAGAAGGAAAACTTTGACTCTTTGCATAAAAGTAAATACATAAAAGTAAAAGATAGGCCCTTCGCAGAGGGAAGCAGAGGTTGCCATGTGCTTCTTTGTTTGTATGCTCAACCCCTTAGTGCAAAAGAACGCCACGTTACATTGCCCCCTGTGATAGCGACCTTTATTATGCAGTTTGTCGCTTTTATTCTTCACCATCACAAGTTCGTGCAACGCTCAATTTTCTATTACACTAAATGATCTCACACATTTAGAAGCAATTTTTATTGCCTTTTTGCACCGATGACAACTTACTTGAGGGATCTTGCTCAATCCCTAGGTAGGTATGGTGGACTCTTGAAAATAAGATCTGGGTTGCACAAGTAGTATCTCTACTTAGTGCAGAATTTTTGGCTAGCAAAGATAGGGGGCAAGCACCACATGTTGAAAGATCTATGACAATATGACTTCTGTGTGAATATAAACAAACATAAACCATTAGTTGTCTTCCTTGTCCAACGTCAACAATTTTGGCATATAATATTTTGATGAGGGCCCATAATCACAAAAGATTTCTAGGATAGTATATTTATATGTGAATCTTATCTTCCCTTATTAATTCTTTCATGAGTTGCATCATTGACTAATGCTATGTTTCTCAATCTCTAACAAAAATTTCTACTTATAATTTTCCTTATGTGGTGTCATCACCTACCATAAGATTAGTATATGATCTTTTCTTTATTTCTTTCCTTTCTCTTTTTCTTTCTTTATTTATTTTATTTTATTTGCAACATGAAAGTAAAGAAAGAAAAAACTCGAACTAAACATTATTATATAACTTGCACACTATTGCAAGGATAGATCACTAAGCAAACTCTCAAGGAAGAAAGGATCGAACTAACTTTTATTCATCTAAAGCAAAATGATCAAACTAAAATAAGTAAAAGTAATAAGATAGTGGGGTGATACGATACCGGGGCACCTCCCCCCAAGCTTGGCGGAAGCCAAGGGGAGTGCCCATACCCGATACTCAATTCTCCTTTAGTGATGAAGAAGAAGAAGGTGGTGAAGAAGAGATCTTGTCCTCGGATTTCCACGGCAGTGGTGGTGGTGAAAAGGTGGAGGGTTTGCCCTTTGCTTCCTCCAGTTTCTGACGGAGAATAAAATTATCTATCCTCAACTCATCGTTATCTACCTCAAGTTTTATTATCTTCTTGCATAACGCCTCCATGCTCTCGTTTTTTGAACCAGGGAGGAACCGATTCATCTTCATCTTCTTCAGAGGTCCAACTATAGTGCCCCTCATCCCCATAGGATTTGGGGTTTTCGACGAGAGCTCTCACCCTCAGAGTTTTGGGAAGACATATTTTCAGATCTACGCAGAAAACAACAAGAAAAGAGAACAGAGGATTTCTTCGCGATACGGTGATTTACAGGTTCAGGAAGTATATATAGATTTTTTATCTTGGGGGACAAGCAAGCTATAGAAAAACGGAGTTCGGAAGGTGTCCTAGGTGGGCACAACCCACCTGGGCGCGCCAGCCTGGCGTGCCCTGGTGTCTTGTGCCCACCAGGGGATGCTTCTTGGAATTTTATTTATTTCCTAAATTTTTAAATATTCCAAAACTGATAAAAATATTTTTGTGGATTTTTTGGAGTCAGTTTACTTACCGTATCACGTACCTCCTTATTTTCTCGATTCTAGAGTGTTCCGAAAGGACTCTTTTATGTGTTCTTATGGTGTCAAAGTTTGGATAATATTACTTTTAGCATTAATGTGCGTACCTGAGATATAATGCTTTATTTGTTGCCCATTGACAACCTTCTGGTTAATACCTTCGGAATTATTTATTTTGATGGCTCTAGACCGATAAACCTCCTCGATAACATAGGGACCTTCCCATTTTGAGAGGATTTTTCTTGCAAAGAATCTGAAATGTGAGTTGTACAAAAGAACATATTCTCTGACTTTAAACTCATGCTTTTGGATTCTTTTGTCATGCCATCTTTTAACCTTTTCTTTGAATAATTTTGCATTTTCATAAGCTTGGGTTCTCCACTCATCTAGAGAGCTAATATCAAATAACCTCTTTTCACCAGCAAGTTTGAAATCATAGTTGAGTTCTTTGATTACTCAAAATGCTTTATGTTCTGACTCAAGAGGCAAATGACAAGCTTTTCCATAAACCATTTTATAAGGAGAAATACCCATAGGATTTTTATATGCTGTTCTATAAGCCCAAAGTGCATCATTTTCTTAGACAAATTCTTCCTGGACCTATTAACAGTCTTCTGCAAAATTAATTTTATTCCTCTATTGCTAAGTTCAACTTGACCACTAGACTGAGGATGATAAGGTGATGCAATTCTATGGTTAACATCATACTTGGCAAGCATCTTACGGGAAGCACCATGAATAAAGTGTGAACCACCATCAGTCATTAAATATCTAGGGACTCCAAACCTTGGGAAAATAACTTCCTTAAGCATTTTAATAGAGGTGTTGTGATCAGCACTACAAGTTGGAATAGCTTCTACCCATTTAGTAACATAATCAACATCAACCAAAATATGTGTATACCCATTAGAGGAAGGAAAAGGTCCCATGTAATCATATCCCCAAACATCAAATGGTTCAACAGCAAGTGAATAATTCATAGGCATTTCTTGACGCTTACAGATATTGCCTATTCTTTGATATCCATCACAAGATAAGGCGAACTTGCAGGCATCCTTGAAGAGAGTAGGCCAATAAAATCCAGGCTGCAATACCTTATGAGCACTTCTATCTCCAGCATGATGCCCTCCTAAGCTTCAGAGTGACATTTCCGTAGGATTTGTCCCTGTTCATGCTCAGGTACACAACGTCTAATAATACCATCTGCTCCTTCTTTATAAAGATGTGGGTCATCCCAAAAGTAATGTCTTAAATCATAGAATATTTTTTTCTTTTGTTGGTATGTAAAGCTAGGTGGTAAATATTTAGCAACAATGTAATTAGCATAGTCAGCATACCAAGGAGTACTATGAGATACATTTATTGCAACTAACTGCTCATCAGGAAAACTATCATCAATACGTAGTGGTCATCAAGCACATTTTCAAGCCTGGATAAATTATCAGCTACTGGGTTCTCAGTTCCTTTTCTATCAATGATATGTAAATCAAATTCTTGTAACAAGAGAACCCATCGAATAAGTCTAGGTTTAGCATCTTTATTTTCCATAAGATATTTAATAGCAGCATGGTCTGTGTGAACAGTTACTTTGGAATCAACAATATAAGGTCTAAACTTATCACAAGCAAACACCACTGCTAAGAATTGTTTTACAGTAGTAGCATAGTTCCTTTGAGCACTGTCTAGAGTTTTACTAGCATAATGAATTACACTAAGTTTCTTATCAACTCTTTATCCCAGAACAACACCAACACCATAATCACTAGTATCACACATAATTTCAAAAGGCAAGTTCCAATCAGGTGGTTGAACAATAGGTGCAGAAATTAAGGCTTTCCTGAGTGTTTCAAAGGCTTCTAAACAATCATCATCAAAAACAAAGGTAATATCCTTTTGCAAGAGACTAGTGAGAGGCCTAGAATTTGAGAAAAGTCTTTGCTAAATCTCCTATAGAAACTAGCATGACCTAGGAAACTACGTGTAACATCCCAAAATTCTAAATTTTGGAATGTTATAATAAATAGATAGATTTGATTGTTGTTTGAATTGTTGTGTGATTGATTGACTGAAAGTGAGTGAAGTCGAAACTTTTTGAAAGTTAAATGAGAGGGAATAAAAGGACTTTCCCAAACTTTCATTTTTCATTTTATGATCTCCGTGAGTTCAAATTATTTTCATCACAAAACCCTAGAGAGAAGATGACATGACTTCTTCCATTTGTTTAAATGACAAGGGGTGTTGAAAATATTTGAATATCATTTGAAAATATTTCAAATTCAGAAACTTTATGCAACTCAATGATTTTCACGAGAGAAGATAAAATGACTTCTTCAAATTATGAAATATGAGTTGGGAGTTTCAAAGAATTAAATTCATTCTTTTGAATCTATTTTCAATTTGGAGTTATTTGAGTTTTATTCAAATTATTTTTCTCCAAAAATAAAATATATGGAGATTAGGGTAACATGATTCCCTACAACGGAAAATTGGAGAGAAATAAATTTGAATTCATTTTGGTATTTTTAAACTGTTGTTTATTGGATTTTAATAGGGCAGTAGCACTCTTTGAATTATTTGTATTTGTGTGGATTTTATTTGACTCTAGAAAATGTTAATCTTGTAGGAAATATTTTTCTGAAAATTTTGATATATAATATGCCTATATTATATTTTGCTTCTATTTTATTTTATTTTATTTTCGTTTGCCTGTGTTTTAAAAAAACAAAAAACCTCTTCGAACAGTGCCAGGCCGAAGCCCAGCACTGCTCTCTCTCTCTCTCTCCGCGCTAGGCCAGCCGGCCCAGCCCAGCAGTGGCCTACGCCCGCGCCCGAATCGCCTCCGTCTCGCTCGCCCGCTTGCACGCCGCTTTGCCCAGTCACCGACAGGTGGGGTCCACCTGTCGGGACCTTCTCCTACCAGCCGTCGGAGTCCGACTCCAGCACTCCTCACCGGCGACGCCGTGTCCAGGCGGGACTCCTCCCCCTCTGCCCCTCGCCCAAGCCTCGCCCCCTCCTATATATAGCCAGGCCCCGGCCTCGTTTTGCATCTAACCGGAAGGCCCGAGACCCTCCCCACGCTCCACGCGAACTCGCCGGAGTTCGCGAGATCCGACGAGCTCCGCCGCAAAGCCCCGCGCTGTTCCGACGCTGCAGCCGAGCGTCGACCCCGCCATCGGCTTCACCACCTCGCGCCGCTTCTTCCCGACCCCACGGCCACACCGGAGGACCACCAGAGCCACCGCCCGCTCGAAGCTGATGCCGCTGCCGCCGTCTTCTCCGGCGACGTCGAGCCCAACCCGCCGCGGTAACGCCCCGTCTCTCCTCGTCCGTCCGATCGTAGATCTAGGGCTAGGATTAGATCGGCTAGTTTTTTTTTCGAATCGTTTTTCTTTAATTGACGAACGTTCGTTTGATAAAATTCTGAAGCGAAGGGTTACAGCCAGTAAGATTCTGCCACGTAGCCAGGGACCCGGTTGCAATTAGTTTTTCTTACAGAATAGTCCCTGTTTTCAAACGATCATTACTTTTTACTCGTTCATCCAAATTAGACGAAACCAACGCCCACTTCTTCGTTATGAACCCCTCTATCCCGTAATCCAACTCAAACATGTTTTTGAAAGTTTAAAAATTTGAATTAGATCAGATTTGAATTCAAGCTTCGTTTGATCATAACTTGAGTTTCGTAGCTCCGTTTGAGTTGATTCTTTTGCAAATTAAAGCAGTTGACCTAAACTTTCTGATAAGGCCAAACTCATATAAATTTGGTACTGTTAGAAATTGTTTTATGTTGTGAAAGTGCGTTATATCGACTAGAGGGGGGGTGATAGGCGATTTTTATGAAATTCTTCACTGAGGAATTTGCTAGTGAGGAATTCCTCAGCGAAGAACTACTAGCAGTGGAATAAGTACTCAGAAGTAAACAGAGCAGAATACATGCATGGTCATCATGATGAAATGAAGACAAACACAGAGTACAGAAAGCGTAAACACAGGATAGCACAAGATGAAGACAAACAGACTGAAGAAATTGAACTGAGGAAATTGAGAAAGTCTTCAGTAAAAGTCTTCAAACACAGATATGAACAAACACACAACACAGTAATGAGGAAATGAAAGTGTTGAGGAAATAGAACCAGTTGAATTGGTGAAGACAATGATTTGGTAGACCAGTTCCAACTGTTGTCTCAGTTGTACATCTGGTTGGAGCGGCTGAGTATTTAAACTCGAGGACACCCAGTCCCGGACACACAGTCATCACCGTATTCTCCTTGAGCTAAGGACACGCAATCCTCGTCCAATCACTCGCGGTAAGTCTTCAGGTGACTTCCGAACCTTCACAAACTCGGTCACTCGGCAATCCACAATTCCTCTTGGATGCTCTAGACCATGACGCCTAACCGTCTGGAAGAAGCACAGTCTTCAAAGGTAACAAGCGTCGGATCCACGCAGGATTAATCTCTTCAGTGATGCTCAATCACTTTGGGTTTGTAGGTGTTTTGGGTTTGGGTTTTGGATTTTCCTCACTTGATGATTTTCGCTCAAAGTCCTCGGAGGATGGGTTGCTCTCAAATGACAAGTGTCAAGTTCTCGCGGAGCAGCCAACCAGCTAGTGGTTGTAGGGGGCGGCTATTTATAGCCTAGGAGCAGCCCAACATGATAAGACATAAATGCCCTTCAATGATATGACCGTTAGGTGGATAAGATATTTTGGGACAGCTGGCGCGCAGCACAACAACGGTCGGAAATTTGAGGTACAAATTCCTCAGGGCTATAATGTTCCTCACTGTGTAGGCAATTCGCACTGGTGAATTCCTAACTCCTCAGTCAGTGCAAAGTCCTCAGTGACTAGAAGAACTGCGTCTCTGTCACTGAAGAAATTGACTGAACTGTATGAGATTTCCAATGGCTTCACTCTAAGGGATTGGTAGGTGTAGGATTTGAGTTGAGCATCACTTGGAAATTTTCTCCTTAGTATTTCCTCGACCCCCTTTAACAGTATTGTGTTTCCTATGACTCAAGAAAGAGAAAATGAAACAACGAAAACAAAAGTCTCCACGCTTCATGTTCCTCGAATGATAACCAAGTCTTCAAGGTCACACCAATTTCTTCACTTTCACAGTCTTCAGAAAGTCTTCAGAATATCAAAGTCTTCAGTCGAAGAACTTCATTTTTAGGGGTCGACTTTCTCTGTAAATATCAAACTCCTCATAGACTTATAGACATGTGTACACTCATAAACACATTAGATCCTTAACCTATAAGTCTTCAATACACCAAAATCACTAAGGGGCACTAGATGCACTTACATAATGCAAGAGTTATTTGCTTGGTTTTGATGTTTTCCGAATCGTCTTCTCCATTCTTCCCTATCTTCTGAGTGATTGCTTATGTGTGGTTACTATTGCTTGCTTACGATAGATTGACCGGAGTGTGACGAGTAGAACTATCAAGAGTTTTGAGTGCGAATCATCTTCATCAACATTGCAGGCAAGTTCACACTTTGATCATATCCCTTTTCATACCCAGTTTTATGCATTAGTTTCAACCCTCAAACATTGCATGAGTAGGAATGATAACAGGTGGGTATTGGGAAGTAGTTGATGAGGTAGGAACCTATTGCCCTGCATTCAACCCTTTGGAGTTACTATTACGTTATGCTTATATTGCCATGCTATGCTCGTAGACGCGGATTGGGTTTTTGAGAGTATCCATGACAGATGTGAGATTGTTAATTAACGGTTTACTTAAGGTGGCAACTTAAACACACATCTGGGTGGATTGAGGTACCTGGTTATTCCAGGATTCGTGTCTAGGCACCTGGGTAGACCAGGATTGCCTGTTTTTTTATGGACCGCCACCGAGGCTCAAAGGGATCATGAGATTATTCATACTAGAAACTTCCGTGTGCAGCCACAAGCTATTATGGGCTCTAGCATAGTTGATTAAGTTGTGTGAACTCTTACAGTGGTAGACTAGCAGATGTAGGGGATGTAGGTGTATCGATCTACCCATCGTAAGGTGCTAACGCTTCTGACAGACTGTGTCTCGGTCATCCGTTTCTCAAACATTCTGTAGTGCAAGAAATCCAACGGAGGCGATCGAGTCTTGTGGGGAAAAGTGCGCAAACCTCTGTAGAGTGTACAAACTAATCATGGTTAGCCGTGTCCCCGGTTATGGACATCTTGAGTATCTAGTTCTTGGATTATCCTGTTGATCTCATCACGTTACTTCAATTAATTTTGTTGGGTTTTAATGATGATGTTAATGGGGATTGAGAATGATGTCAACCATTCTCAATGTTTAACAACCACCATGATAGTTAAATAAAATTTATTCCTTTGCAGTAGGGAAAATTTGGCTTTTCGCAAAAACATTATAACCATAGAGCTTTTCCACCAGCTATATATGCATGTAGTGATAGCCATTGTTCATCATTCTCTATGGTGTGAATTTGCCAGTACATTCAATGTACTGACCCTTTGTGGCTGCAACGTCTCATGTTGCAGGAATCTTACGACGAGTAAGTGATACGTTAGGGTTACGATTTCTGCACTCAACTTTGCCGTTGGTGTTGATGGGAATCCACAACCTTGTTACTTCCGCTATTTTTGGATTGAGGTAATAGTATTTACTTTACTTTATACATGTGATTTACCTCTGTTATAAATCCTCGAGTACTGTGTGTGTCAGCATACCGATCCAGGGATGACACTTAAGCACAGAGATGTCAGGACCCCGATCCTAAGCCACATCGATCCAGCGTGTAACACATCATATCACTTTGCGGCCTCACGCACGGTACTCCCACGGGTGCCACCTTACCTGGCCCGGGACCGTTTGCGCCGTTTGGCTCACGTATATGATAGTGTCACTAGCATCCATATGACAGAGAACCCGGGCCGACATGGCTAGTCGTGAACCCAAAGCGGCGCTAGCCTATGAGGGCAGGCATACGTGAATCACATCGAGCATGTCGGTCATCAACGTATTTATTCGGGCTGTAGCACTGGGCTAACAGGACTCCGGTAACCCGGGCTGTAGCAGGCTAGGCAGGACTCCGAATAACAGCGCGTGACATTTCCCCGAAGGGACAGACATAGGAACGACGTGAAACACATGCCGGCCAGTCAAGTGTCCAAGCAGTAGTGCTGGGCTAGCAGGACTCCGGTGAACCGGGCTGTAGCGGACTACTATCGCTCAGAAGCACAAGACTTACATTTCCTCATATGAAAGGCTGCCAAGGATAAACAACTAGATAGTCGGATCCCACTCATACCAAGCATTTCAATCATACACACAATATGCCCGATATGAGTAAATACAACATGGCATCACAACAGTACTCTACGACTCAAGTACTTTATTTAGAAGGCTCCGAGGAGCCATACATATCATCCATACAGATAGGGGTCACATGACCCAACACTCAAGCCATACAAACATTCAAGCACATGCGGAAGCAAAGTAGTCTGAGTACAGACACTAGAAAGAAAGAAGGCTTGACAAAGCCTGTCTATCTACAACGACCCTTCACAAGTCTTGGATCACCACCTGGGTGATAAGTCACTCGTCAACGTCGAGTTCTACATAGAACCCATCAGAGGGGTTGGTGCAGTCGTCTGAAAAACATGATTAAAGCAACATGAGTACAGAAGTACTCAGCAAGTCTTACAACAGGAACCTATCATACATGCACATTCTCAAGAAGGTAGTGGGGTTATTGCAGCAAGCCAGCTTTGACTCTTGGCTAAGCTATCCTACGGTAGACACCATTGTAAATCATTTGTCGCACACGAGTCCACTATCACCATCACAATACTCCACCGTGGATCCTCTCTCGCCATCCTACGAGAGGGCCATCCGCGGTACTCACACTTATCTTGAGATTTTTAGAAGTATCCATTTAACTTATCTATGAACTGTATAGGTGACCAAGTAGTCCTTTACCGCGGACGCGGCTATTCGAATAGATTTATACCCTGCAGGGGTGTACTTCTTCACACACGCTCTCACCACTTATCGCCGTTTACACGACATGTACTCGGCAACCTTCAAGCGGAAGCCCAGCGAGGGTGTCGGCCACGGCCTACCTAAACACTCAAGTCTCTAGTCCAGGTTTATCGCCTGTTCGGGTTCCATCCGCAGGGAGTCCGGCCGAGGTTTCCACTAGCGGCCCCGAACGATGTGAACAGGGTTCCCGAGACACCAAACGGGCGAGTCGGTACACCGTGCCACGTGCCTACCGCAACACAGCCCACCCCGATGGTCAGCGCCGCGTGCGGCCCCCAGCATGCTAAAAACACCAGAAACTACTTTGCAACTCCTGGACAGAGGGCAAGAGTGATCAAGAAGCCGAGAGAGTCAATTAAGGATCCCAATGTGTGGTAGTAGCTGAACCTTAAATCACACACACAGATCTCAGTTCTTAAGGTCGGCCTCAATGAAACAACCCACCATGTACTCCTACATGGCCTCTCATCGATTCCTTTACCAAATCGTGTTCAACACTTCACTCTTGTCACCGACACAACCTTTCACTCCAGTTCATCATCCCGATGAGCCAGACCTGACACAACTCTAAGCATAGCAAGCATACCATGGTAGGAACACACACACATGTATTGGCTCAATCAACTCCTACACATGCTAGTGGGTTTCATCTAGTTACTGTGGCAATGACAGGTCATGCAAAGGAAGTGGGTTCAACTACCGCGACACACAGCAGTTTGAAACGCGTTGTCTTAATGCAGTAAACGAGAGCAGAAGCGAGAACATGGGTTTGTATCGGAATGATCAATGGGTTGCTTGCCTGATGGAGTGGTCGTGGGATACTGCCCTTCAGTTGGATACTCGGAGATATCCTCAGAGGCAGAACCTACCATGATGAACACATCGGAACACAATCAATACATGGCAATATGCAACAATATGATGCATGCTATGACATGGCAATATGAATGTGTCCTGACCTAGTGCAAGTTAAACCAGAAGGGAATGAACCCATTTGAATCAAAGATTCAAATGGAAACTCATTTATTAAGATCATATTAGTGTATCATTTTGTAGTGCCTAAACAGTGAGTTTAACTTGTTCTGACATGCATGAAACCAGCACCAATGGATAGCTTGGATTTTTCTGATCATTTTTTATATATAGAACTTTGCATTTGGAGTTACAGATAATTTTCTATGAATTTTTGAAGTTTGAACTATTTTCTGGATTTTCCTGTAAAAGAATAATCCAGTAATTAATTAATTGCGTCAGCATGAGGTCAGCGTGACGTCAGGGGTCAACGGGGTCGTCCAGGTCAAACTGACCAGTGGGACCCACATGTCAGTAGTTAATTTAACTAATTAATTTAAATTAGAACTAAACCAAAAAGTTAACAGGGGGGGCCCCACCTGTCATTGACTCAGGGAAGTCAACGAGGGCCCACCCGTCAACGGTCAGGGGTCAACTCGCCGGCGTCTAGCCGCCGGCGAGGCCAGACGCGGCGGAGCAAGTGGATTTGGCCGTTCCGGCCACCAAATGGGGCGCGGAAGGCATCTACGCGCTCCTGGGAACGAGCCGCGGCTACTGGTGGGGTTAGTTGGGGTCGGGGTGGCCGGAGTTGGCGCCGGCGACGAGTTTGGCGGCGCCGGGGCTCGGGCGAAGGTGAAACCGGGGCTGCGGGGCACGGCGAGGCGCGTGGAGTGATGTTTCGGGCCCCTGGGTGTGCGGTGAGGCTAGTGGACAAGGTGGTGCGGCCATTGGGTGGCCGGAGCCTCGTCGGCGACGAGCTCCACGGCGGCGCGTGCGGGTGAGCTACAAGTAATCGCTACGGGGCTCGAGAGAGAGAACGTGGAGGAAGGGAAGGTGGCCATGCTCAGGGTGATTGCAGCGAGCGTCGAGGCGGGCTCGAGGAGGGTCGGAGCTGAGCGGGGCGATGATGGCGATCTCGGCGGCCGGAGTTGGGGAAGACGGGGTCAGGGGCGACTCCAGAGCGGGCGAGCGCTCGGGGCTCGTCTTGCTCGAAGAAGAGGAGGGTGGCGGAGCTCGTGGACACGGTCGGGTGGCGCGGGGATGACGGTAGCTATGGCAACGGCGGCGGAGCGGCGACGGTGGCGTCGGCCATGGCGAAGGGAAGCGAGGGAGAGAGGCAGGGGGAAGTGGACGTGTCCACGGGGTCGGGGGCACGACGTGGAGGTCGTCCAGCGCGTCGGGCGGCGAAGCGGCGAGTAGGTGGCGTCGTGGCGAGCTCGCGCTCGTCGGCGTCACCACCCTGCCTGCCTGGCGGGGACGAAGCAGCTGGCTGGCTCGGGCCAGCACAGTGCTGGGCCGCCAGGTGGGCCGGCTGGGGGGTTTGGCCAGGTAATTCCTTTTCTGATTTTTGTTTCCTTTTCTATTTCTTTTGTAACTTTGTAGACTTATTAAAAATACTAAAACAACTCCTAAAATCACCAAACTGCACCTGGTCCTTAGTTAGAATAATTCCAGCAAGGAACATTTTAGTTTGGAGATATTTGAGCATTTGAGATATTTTATAAATTTTAAATGCCCAAATTCAAATACTTATGCATTAATTCAATGACCTTCTGTTGACCTAGAAAAATGTGCACTATTTTTGCCAGAGGTTTAAGACCAAAGCAAAGATGATGAACATTTTAGAAGGGCATTTCAGGTTCATTGAAAAAGATTTTAGTAAACCCTAGTAGATTCAGGAGGGGTGCTGGGGGGTTCTGCCTTCCCCATTTCAATTTTCTGTCAAAAGTAAACATGATGCACACTCTAATGCATGAGCTAGGTGGGATGTGACAACTCACCCCCACTCAAAAGAATCTCGTCCCGAGATTTAGGTTCCTCCGGAAAGAAGGTGGGGTACTCGAGTCGAAGACGATCCTCCCTTTCCCATGTAGCTTCTTGCTCGGAATGGTGTGACCATTGAACCTTGAGAAACTTGATATTGTGGCGTCGAGTGGTACGCTCGGCTTGATCAAGGATACGAACGGGGTATTCCCGATAAGTGAGGTTATCTTGGAGATCAAGCGTTTCGTGGTCCACTCCACGGATAGGATCCGAGAAGCAACGCCTGAGTTGAGAAACGTGGAAGACATCATGGACTCTGGAGAGATGCGGAGGTAGTTCCAGTTGGTAGGCAACTTCTCCTCGTTTGGCAAGAATGCGAAAAGGTCCAATGTAACGAGGAGCCAATTTGCCTTTGATACCGAATCGATGGGTTCCCTTTAAAGGTGTAACCCGAAGGTAAGCCATCTCGCCGACTTCATAAGCCATGGGCTTATGCTTGCAGTCATACTGACTCTTTTGTCGGGATTGGGCGGTTTTCAACTTCTCACGAATAATGCGAACCTGCTCTTCTGCATCCTGGATCATGTCCGGGCCAAAGAGTTGTCTCTCGCCAGTTTCTGACCAGTTAAGAGGCGTTCGACATTTTCGTCCATAGAGAACTTCGAAAGGGGCTTTACCCAAGCTAGCTTGATAACTGTTGTTATAAGCGAACTCGGCGAATGGAAGGCACTTCTCCCAATTCATACCGAAAGAGATGACAGAAGCTCGGAGCATATCCTCCAGAATTTGATTGACTCGTTCTACTTGACCACTTGATTGCGGATGGAAGGCGGTTCTAAAGGAGAGACGAGTCCCCATAGCATTTTGGAAACTTTCCCAAAATCGAGAGGTGAAAAGACTTCCACGGTATGAATTAATTTCCAATGGAACACCATGGAGAGATACTATTCGAGAGATGTACAAATCAGCTAGCTGTCTAGCGGTTATACTCTCGTGAACAGGTAAGAAGTGGGCTACTTTGGAAAGACGATCGACAACAACGAAGATAGCATTATTCCCTCTTTTGGTTCTGGGAAACCCGGTAATGAAATCCATACCAATTTTATCCCATTTCCATTCAGGAATCTCCAATGGTTGAAGGGTGCCAGCAGGCCGTTGATGCTCTGCTTTAACACGACAACAGACGTCGCAAGTTGCAATGTATTGAGCGATTTCTCTCTTCATCCTAGTCCACCAAAACCTCTGGCGTAGGTCTTGATACATCTTAGTACTACCGGGATGAATGGTGAGAGGGGATTCATGGGCTTCCTTAAGGATCAATTGTCGTAAATGTTGTTTCTTGGGAACCACCAAGCGGTTCTCGAAGAAGACAACACCTCGTTCATCCATGGAAAAACATTTAGCAACTCCGCTAGCGATGTTTTCCTTGATCTGAGATATTCCTCTATCATACCGCTGAGCGGTTATGATTTGATCCGTAAGGTTAGGTTTCGCCACCAGGGTGGAAAGGAATCCTCGAGGAACAATGTGAAGGTTAAGCTTACGAAATTCCTCGTGGAGAAGTGGTTGACTTTGTTGTAACCTCAGGTTGTTACAATAAGATTTACGACTTAGTGCATCAGCCATGACATTGGCTTTGCCTGGGGTGTAAGTTATTCCTAAATCGTAATCCGAGATCAACTCGACCCAACGTCTTTGCCTGAGATTCAAATCCGGCTGGGTGAAGATATATTTCAAACTTTGGTGATCAGTGTAAATTTCGCAACGATTACCCAGAAGGTAATGTCGCCAGGTTTTGAGTGCATGGACTACTGCTGCAAGCTCTAGATCATGTGTGGGATAATTATCCTCATGTGGACGCAACTGTCAAGATGCGTAGGCAATCACATGACGATCTTGCATGAGTATGCAACCTAGTCCTTGTCGCGAGGCGTCGCAGTAGATAACAAAGTCCTTAGAGAAGTCTGGTGGTACCAGTACGGGAGCAGATGTCAGGCGTCTTTTCAGTTCCTGAAAGCTGAACTCGCACTGTGGGGTCCACTCGAACTTTTTATCTTTCTTGAGGAGTTCAGTTAGAGGCTTAGCAACCTTGGAGAAATTCTCGACGAAGCGGCGGCAATAGCTCGCTAAGCCAAGGAAACTCCGAACTTGCTTAACCGTTTCAGGTGGAGTCCAGTCAAGGACAGCTTGAACTCGCTCGGGATTGACAGCAATGCCCTTACCAGAGATTACATGGCCCAGATAGGTCACTTCTGGCAACCAGAATTCGCACTTGGAGAATTTGGCATAAAGGCGATGCTCTCGGAGTTTCGTCAATACTAGCCTTAGATGTTCGGCATGTTCTTCCTCATTCTTGGAATAGATGAGTATATCATCGAGGTAAACCACGACGAATTTATCCAAGTACTCCATGAAGATCGAGTTCATTAACCGAGAGAAGGTGGCTGGAGCATTGGTTAAACCGAAGGACATGATGGTGTACTCGTATTGGCCGTAACGAGTGACAAAGGCCGTTTTGGGAATGTCCCCGTTCTTGATTTTGATTTCATGGTAGCCCAACCTCAAATCCATCTTGGAGAAGACTGAGGATCCTGCGAGCTGATCATACAGGTCGTTGATCCTGGGGAGCGGATACTTGTTCTTGATAGTTACCAAATTGACAGGTCGATAATCCACAACCATCCGATCTGTTCCATCCTTCTTCTTGACGAAGAGGACGGGGCAAGCCCATGGAGATGAACTAGGACGGATGAAACCCTTTTGCAAGGACTCATCGAGTTGTTTCTTAAGCTCAGCTAGTTCTAGGGGTGCCATCTTATAAGGTCTCCTAGAGATTGGGACGGTTCCTGGAACAAGGTCTATCACGAACTCGACATCTCTGTCAGGTGGAACGCCTGGCAGTTCCTCTGGGAAGACATCCGGGAAGTCACGGACTACCGAAATATCTTCGAGGTCTGGAAGGGGATTGGCATTTAGAGAGTAGAGTTGACGCTCCAATTCTCGGGTCAAAACATTGACTGTCTTGCCCGATGGATGGGTAAGTTGAACAGTTCTAGTTGAGCAGTCAATCTTGGCGTAATGAGCTGACATCCAGTCCATACCCAAGATGATGTTTATGTCTGAGGACTTGAGAGCTATTAGTGACGCAAGGAAGACCAATCTGTCAACAAGAATTTCATTTCCATGGCTGATTCTAGAGGTTTGCCACTTAGAACCAGGGGTTTGAATTACCATGGAGGTGGGCATGTCACAGAAGGTGGTGTTGTGCAAACGAGCATAGCTCTCAGAAATAAATGAATGAGATGCTCCAGTATCAAAGAGAACAGTTGCCGGATGGCAATTAACAAGGAGCGTACCGAGAACGACGTTGGGGTCCTCTTGAGTTTCTTCAGCTGAAACGTAGTTGACATGGCCACGAGCAGTGGTGGCTGGCTTGGCGACAAGCACCTTTGCTGTTGACTTACCACGTCCAATAGCCTTCCCGAACTGACTGGGGTTGTTCTGGGGACACTCACGGATGTAGTGGCCCGGCTCACCACACTTGAAGCAAGTTATCATATTGGGGCGTGAAGCGGTATTGACAGTGGGGCCACCAAAAGTCTTGGGCGGCACATGCTGTTGGTTGGGACGAGGCGCCTCAAAGGATGGCCTCGGGGTATACCTGGGTGGCATAGCAGAATTTGGAATCCAGACCCGGCGCTTCTGAGATCCAGAGCCGGATGATGAACCATAGTCACGGGAGTGTTTGCGTGAAGCTTCAAAATCATTCTGCCCTGTCTCGGCACTGATGGCCTTATTGACTAGCTTCGGAAAAGAAATACAATCATGCAGACGAAGGTCACGACGGAGCTCAGGGCTAAGTCCCTTGCGGAACCTTTCCTGCTTCTTGGCGTCGGTGGATACCTCTTCGGGAGCATAGCGTGCAAGCTTTCCAAACTCGCGACTGTATGCATCCACAGTCAGCTTCCCCTGGGTGAAGTTACAGAACTCCTCCCTCTTGCGATCCATGAGACCTTCCGGAATATGATGCTCACGAAAAGCGGCACTGAAATCAGCCCAAGTAGTGAGTTGGCCGACCGGACGCATAGCTTCATAATTCTCCCACCAAAGGCTGGCAGGGCCTTCGAGGTGATAGGCAGCAAAGGTGACTTTATCATCTTCAGCCACGTTGGCAGAACGTAGCTTGTGGGCGATGCTGCGGAGCCAGTCATCCGCATCGAGAGGTTCGATGGAATGATTGAACTTTGGCGGGTACAGCTTGACAAAGTCATTGATGGACACCGAATTGATCCTCTGCTGGCGTGCAGTGTTCTGCTCAATCCGCTCTAACAAGCGGTTGGTGTCGCGCCTGTTGCGCTCTGCCTCCAGCATCACTTCGGCCAGAGAAGGTGGTTGAGGCAGACTTTCCTCTCTAGGTGCACTAGCTTCTCCCTGCTCCGGAGCAGCAGGGTTGCTGCGGGTGTTGACCATCCTAGGAAAACAAAACAACGATTTAAACCAGGATGGCAAAATCTGGCCAAGGAAGTGCGGAATGTAATGGATAACAAGGAATGCAGAGATGATCATCCGTATGACATGGTAATACAGAAACTGCCATATATATACCAACGGTCATACACATCATACATAGTTTAGTACAAGCTCAAGCTGAAGTACCACTAAGACGAAAGATGTTACATCTCATCGGAGGCATTCCAAGCTCCTATACATTATTTTTCTACACCTTCGGAATTGATACACACTAAGTTATATTCCACAATCACGCAGGACGGTGGACATACAACTATTACAATACTAGCGAGACTACTACTAGCTCAGACGGCTCCGTAGAAGTCCTCATAGAAGTCACCACCCAGACCTGGAAGCGGAACATGGTCATCTGGGAACAGACGGTCCTGCGGTGCTTGTGGACCATAGGGACTTGGGTGCGGCCTCGGTCCAACAGACGGCGGCAGACGAGGTCCACGAGGAGGGGTGATGCCCACCTCACGCCACTCCATGAAGTCTGGCAGACTAGCCCGCACAGGATACAAGTCTCTCATGTCCATGTATCCGGCTTGCACAGCAGGTGCAAACCTCGTCAAGGTGGCCCAATGATCAGCACGAGCATTAAAGAGCTCCATACGCAAGGCCCGGTTTTCATGGTCCTTATCTTCCAACATCTCAGTAGTGGTGCAAAGGAGTGAGTCCTCATGGGATGCATCACTGTACATGCCCTGAAGGTAACCATGCGCCCCAGGGAGGGATGCTGGCATGTAGCGAAAATCAGTGTTGCTCAACAAGGCAGTTCTAGCTCGCATAATGGTCATCATCGAGTAGGCTGCATCCTGAACGGACATCCCAATAGTGATCCCGAGTCCATAAGAGCAGTGGAGTGGTTCCGTGGCTCCGGGATAAGATGGATATATCCTGACCGTGCACAGATATTGGCTCTGGTTGAAATCTCTAAACTGCTCTTCGACGGTGTATTCAGGGTACCATCGGTAACCTGCCTCAACCATCACTCGAACCAGCATGGCGGTATGACCACATATACCGATGCAACGGGTCAGACGAACCACTTGGTTTTGGGGACGGGTAGCCATCTAAAAGCACAAAATAGTGCAAAGGCATTAGAATTTCTGGATGAAATTGGACAGCATAACGGCTGTAAATGCTCAGAAAAAGACTTGAGGCATCCACAACAGTTTGCGAAACCACTCAACAACATCATATCAAGGTTCTGGTTCAAATGGCAACATACTAAACTTTAGTAGAACTGAACTGGGTTGAACCAACAATCCTATAAGTTACTACGGATTTAGTAACACGTGAACCTGATAGAGAGAAGAGAGCCTAGTCCTTAACCCACGTAGAATGAGAGGAGAATGACTCAGAATAGAGGGCATAAGGTAAAGGAGTAAAAGAGCCTTACGTTCCCTCCCACAATCAATTCCCCTACATATAACTAAAGCATTTCTAGACTCGACATCGACCAGTTTGGCTTAGCGAACCTACAGGCAGTCCGGCTCTGATGCCAACGCTGTCAGGACCCCGATCCTAAGCCACATCGATCCAGCGTGTAACACATCATATCACTTTGCGGCCTCACGCACGGTACTCCCACGGGTGCCACCTTACCTGGCCCGGGACCGTTTGCGCCTTTTGGCTCACGTATATGATAGTGTCGCTAGCATCCATATGACAGAGAACCCGGGCCGACATGGCTAGTCGTGAACCCAAAGCGGCGCTAGCCTATGAGGACAGGCATACGTGAATCACATCGAGCATGTCGGTCATCAACGTATTTATTCGGGCTGTAGCACTGGGCTAACAGGACTCCGGTAACCCGGGCTGTAGCAGGCTAGGCAGGACTCCGAATAACAGCGCGTGACATTTCCCCGAAGGGACAGACATAGGAACGACGTGAAACACATGCCGGCCAGTCAAGTGTCCAAGCAGTAGTGCTGGGCTAGCAGGACTCCGGTGAACCGGGCTGTAGCGGACTACTATCGCTCAGAAGCACAAGACTTACATTTCCTCATATGAAAGGCTGCCAAGGATAAACAACTAGATAGTCGGATCCCACTCATACCAAGCATTTCAATCATACACACAATATGCCCGATATGAGTAAATACAACATGGCATCACAACAGTACTCTACGACTCAAGTACTTTATTTAGAAGGCTCCGAGGAGCCATACATATCATCCATACAGATAGGGGTCACATGACCCAACACTCAAGCCATACAAACATTCAAGCACATGCGGAAGCAAAGTAGTCTGAGTACAGACACTAGAAAGAAAGAAGGCTTGACAAAGCCTGTCTATCTACAACGACCCTTCACAAGTCTTGGATCACCACCTGGGTGATAAGTCACTCGTCAACGTCGAGTTCTACATAGAACCCATCAGAGGGGTTGGTGCAGTCGTCTGAAAAACATGATTAAAGCAACATGAGTACAGAAGTACTCAGCAAGTCTTACAACAGGAACCTATCATACATGCACATTCTCAAGAAGGTAGTGGGGTTATTGCAGCAAGCCAGCTTTGACTCTTGGCTAAGCTATCCTACGGTAGACACCATTGTAAATCATTTGTCGCACACGAGTCCACTATCACCATCACAATACTCCACTGTGGATCCTCTCTCGCCATCCTACGAGAGGGCCATCCGCGGTACTCACACTTATCTTGAGATTTTTAGAAGTATCCATTTAACTTATCTATGAACTGTATAGGTGACCAAGTAGTCCTTTACCGCGGACGCGGCTATTCGAATAGATTTATACCCTGCAGGGGTGTACTTCTTCACACACGCTCTCACCACTTATCGCCGTTTACACGACATGTACTCGGCAACCTTCAAGCGGAAGCCCAGCGAGGGTGTCGGCCACGGCCTACCTAAACACTCAAGTCTCTAGTCCAGGTTTATCGCCTGTTCGGGTTCCATCCGCAGGGAGTCCGGCCGAGGTTTCCACTAGCGGCCCCGAACGATGTGAACAGGGTTCCCGAGACACCAAACGGGCGAGTCGGTACACCGTGCCACGTGCCTACCGCAACATAGCCCACCCCGATGGTCAGCGCCGCGTGCGGCCCCCAGCATGCTACAAACACCAGAAACTACTTTGCAACTCCTGGACAGAGGGCAAGAGTGATCAAGAAGCCGAGAGAGTCAATTAAGGATCCCAATGTGTGGTAGTAGCTGAACCTTAAATCACACACACAGATCTCAGTTCTTAAGGTCGGCCTCAATGAAACAACCCACCATGTACTCCTACATGGCCTCTCATCGATTCCTTTACCAAATCGTGTTCAACACTTCACTCTTGTCACCGACACAACCTTTCACTCCAGTTCATCATCCCGATGAGCCAGACCTGACACAACTCTAAGCATAGCAAGCATACCATGGTAGGAACACACACACATGTATTGGCTCAATCAACTCCTACACATGCTAGTGGGTTTCATCTAGTTACTGTGGCAATGACAGGTCATGCAAAGGAAGTGGGTTCAACTACCGCGACACACAGCAGTTTGAAACGCGTTGTCTTAATGCAGTAAACGAGAGCAGAAGCGAGAACATGGGTTTGTATCGGAATGATCAATGGGTTGCTTGCCTGATGGAGTGGTCGTGGGATACTGCCCTTCAGTTGGATACTCGGAGATATCCTCGGAGGCAGAACCTACCACGATGAACACATCGGAACACAATCAATACATGGCAATATGCAACAATATGATGCATGCTATGACATGGCAATATGAATGTGTCCTGACCTAGTGCAAGTTAAACCAGAAGGGAATGAACCCATTTGAATCAAAGATTCAAATGGAAACTCATTTATTAAGATCATATTAGTGTATCATCTTGTAGTGCCTAAACAGTGAGTTTAACTTGTTCTGACATGCATGAAACCAGCACCAATGGATAGCTTGGATTTTTCTGATCATTTTTCATATATAGAACTTTGCATTTGGAGTTACAGATAATTTTCTATGAATTTTTGAAGTTTGAACTGTTTTCTGGATTTTCCTGTAAAAGAATAATCCAGTAATTAATTAATTGCGTCAGCATGAGGTCAGCGTGACGTCAGGGGTCAACGGGGTCGTCCAGGTCAAACTGACCAGTGGGACCCACATGTCAGTAGTTAATTTAACTAATTAATTTAAATTAGAACTAAACCAAAAAGTTAACAGGGGGGGCCCACCTGTCATTGACTCAGGGAAGTCAACGAGGGCCCACCCGTCAACGGTCAGGGGTCAACTCGCCGGCGTCTAGCCGCCGGCGAGGCCAGACGCGGCGGAGCAAGTGGATTTGGCCGTTCCGGCCACCAAATGGGGCGCGGAAGGCATCTACGCGCTCCTGGGAACGAGCCGCGGCTACTGGTGGGGTTAGTTGGGGTCGGGGTGGCCGGAGTTGGCGCCGGCGACGAGTTTGGCGGCGCCGGGGCTCGGGCGAAGGTGAAACCGGGGCTGCGGGGCACGGCGAGGCGCGTGGAGTGATGTTTCGGGCCCCTGGGTGTGCGGTGAGGCTAGTGGACAAGGTGGTGCGGCCATTGGGTGGCCGGAGCCTCGTCGGCGACGAGCTCCGCGGCGGCGCGTGCGGGTGAGCTACAAGTAATCGCTACGGGGCTCGAGATAGAGAACGGGGAGGAAGGGAAGGTGGCCATGCTCACGGTGATTGCAGCGAGCGTCGAGGCGGGCTCGGGGAGGGTCGGAGCTGAGCGGGGCGATGATGGCGATCTCGGCGGCCGGAGTTGGGGAAGACGGGGTCAGGGGCGACTCCAGAGCGGGCGAGCGCTCGGGGCTCGTCTTGCTCGAAGAAGAGGAGGGTGGCGGAGCTCGTGGACACGGTCGGGTGGCGCGGGGATGACGGTAGCTATGGCAACGGCGGCGGAGCGGCGACGGTGGCGTCGGCCATGGCGAAGGGAAGCGAGGGAGAGAGGCAGGGGGGAAGTGGACGTGTCCACGGGGTCGGGGGCACGACGTGGAGGTCGTCCAGCGCGTCGGGCGGCGAAGCGGCGAGCAGGTGGCGTCGTGGCAAGCTCGCGCTCGTCGGCGTCACCACCCTGCCTGCCTGGCGGGGACGAAGCAGCTGGCTGGCTCGGGCCAGCACAGTGCTGGGCCGCCAGGTGGGCCGGCTGGGGGGTTTGGCCAGGTAATTCCTTTTCTGATTTTTGTTTCCTTTTCTATTTCTTTTGTAACTTTGTAGACTTATTAAAAATACTAAAACAACTCCTAAAATCACCAAACTGCACCTGGTCCTTAGTTAGAATAATTCCAGCAAGGAACATTTTAGTTTGGAGATATTTGAGCATTTGAGATATTTTATAAATTTTAAATGCCCAAATTCAAATACTTATGCATTAATTCAATGACCTTCTGTTGACTTAGAAAAATGTGCACTATTTTTGCCAGAGGTTTAAGACCAAAGCAAAGATGATGAACATTTTAGAAGGGCATTTCAGGTTCATTGAAAAAGATTTTAGTAAACCCTAGTAGATTCAGGAGGGGTGCTGGGGGGTTCTGCCTTCCCCATTTCAATTTTCTGTCAAAAGTAAACATGATGCACACTCTAATGCATGAGCTAGGTGGGATGTGACAAGAGACTTGATCCATTCGCGTCGGGTCGCTACAAGATGGTATCAGAGCACATGTTGCCTGTAGGACGTGACCCTAGAAACGGGCAAGCCCATAGGAAAGGATTTCTCTACAACTTCTTTTTCAAAAAAGATCTTTTACCTCTCTTCTCTTCTGAGCTTATTCAAATATTCCCTTTTAGTGAGACCATATCCCTTTCCCCTTTTTTGACCACTCGAAGATTCGACGGATGAGACCACTCCAAGAAGTACAAGATATCGGACAACTAGGACCATTTTGGAATGAAGAGGATTTTACCGTGCATCTGAATAATGAGAACTACAACGGTTGAAGACTCCGAAGACTAGGAGAATTTGAAGGCTCTGAAGAATTCCCAGATTTTTATGACCTAGGAAGGCTACCCTTATGGAACTTGGCAGACTATGGAAGCTGTCAATACCCGAGAACAAGGAGTATTGGAGAAAGACCGGAACATGGAGAGTTAAAAACTCAAAAGTTCTGTCAAGGAAAACCATAAGGCAGGAGATATCAATTATGGAGAGATAGCTGATGGAAATGACAAGAGCAGAAACACGGCTATCCATGAGGTTATCGCCCGCTTATGCTATTTGTCACCATGCTGGGTTAAGCATGCATATGCATGGAATGATTGGATGGTAGAAGGCTGACGGAGCACCTATCAGCAAGAGATGGAGTTTTAACCTTAGCGGGTGTATCACCAGGATCTGGAGTGTTACATCAAGAAGTTAAGATGGACATACAGGAAGTCGTATTTGACGAGAAAGCATTTCGTGAAGAAATTAGGACCAAGAAGCTAAAGTAGCCAAGCTAGAGGAGCAAAACCTTGAGACATCTAAAGATTCGTCATGAAGGATCATGGTCCATGTCGAGGTTGATGAAACCCAGAAGTTTGGAATGCAACTCCAGAAATATTAAAGGATGTCACGAGAGACTCCACGTCAACAGAGTTGATCTGGCAAAAGAACTTGAGAAAGACAAGCATGACCGGAAGAAGCCATTGGAGGCATGAACAAGATTTGAGGAGTTTGATGACTTTGAAGATTTATTGACCATTAGAAGACCAAACCCCTGTTATATACCTGCGTTAGATGCGATGATTGTGAGCTGTCATTTGTTTGATGTTTTTTCCAACAGCCACAATAAAATCTGTCTTTTCAAAACCTTTGTTTGTATTGTGTGCATCTCTCTCTATCTCTCTTAGCCCACCTCAAAACCCATGGACCCAATAGAGGATGAATGGAGATGAGCTTGTAATTGCTGGACCGATGAGTCAATTGGAGACAGACCGATGGATTTAGAACATGGAGGATCACATGGAGAATAACCCTATAGCCGTAAAGGATATGACCCAGCATGCTCTTGAGTGCTTTGAAAGAGTTGATGCTACTTGGTGGAGGATGTACCAAACCATCAATGGATGGCAAGGAGTAACCACTTGGAAGGAATTTAAGTGGACTTTGTTAAAGTCTTGGTTTGTGTCCCAGAAATTGAGGCCTTATGGAAAGGATATGAAGAAACCTTGTGCATACAAGCTTTGTGGAGATATAGGACACAACCATAAAGAAAACAAGGACAAATACCCTCATAAGTGGAGGATTACCAAAGCAGTTAGCCGAGGATCTCAGGGAACTTCGGTTGGAAATTGTTCCCAAAGGTTTCGTTGCAGTAATGGAAGTTCAGTCTACATTGTTGGAAAAGATCCGTGAAGCTCAGAAGGATGACAAAGAGATTGCTGAGATAAAAGGGAGCATGAGCAAAGGAAAGGTCAAAGGTTTTCGTAAGGATGAGCACGACACCTTATGGTTCGAGGACCGTGTATATGTGCCCAATAATGCAAAGATCAGGAAGTTAATACTTCAGGAGGCTCATGACTCACCATACTCGATTCGCCCTGGAAACACCAAGATGTATTTGGATTTGAAGGAGCGTTTCTGGTGGACTGGTATGAAGAAGGATATTGCGGAGTATGTAGTCGTAGGTGATGTATGCCAGAGAGTGAAGGCAGAGCATCAGAAGCCATCAGGATTACTATAGCCTATGCCGACACCCGAATGGAAGTGGGACAAGCTTGGCATGGATTTCATTACCGGATTGCCCAGGACCCGATCGGGATATAAATTCTATCTGGGTAGTACTTGTTTCGCTTGACCAAAGTGGCTCACTTTATCCCAGTGAGAACAACTTATATAAGTGCAAAGTTGGCCAAGATATATATGACCAGGATCGTATGTCTGCATGGAGTTCCAAGGACCATCGTATTAGATAGAGCAACACAGCTTACCTCAAAGTTTTGGAACTAGCTGCACCAGACTTTGGGTACTAGGCTAGAGTTCAGTAGAGCCTTTCATCTGCAGACAGATAGATAGACCGAGAGAGTTAATCAAATTCTGGAGGACATGTTGAGAGCGTGTGCGCTAGATTATGGATCTAGTAGGGATGATAATCTACCTTATGCGGAGTTCTCATACAACAACAGTTACCAAGCCAGTTTGAAGATGGCCCCTTTTGAAGCTTTGTATTGGAGAAGGAGCCAGACACCATTGATGTGGGATGAAGTTGGAGACCGTCAGTTGTTTGGACCAAATGTGATCAAGGAGTCACAAGAGAATGTTAAGTCGATTCGAGATAGACTGAAGGTAGCTCGGTCCAGGCAGAAGAGTTATGCAGACTCAAAAACGCAAGGAGGTAGTCTATGAAATTGGAGACAGAGCATGTCTTCATGTGTCCCCTCTACGAAGAGTTCAACGATTTGGAGTTAAGGGAAAGTTAGCCCCGAGATTTGTAGGACCATACCGAGTTTTGGAGCGTATGGGATAAGTGGCCAACAAATTGGAGTCACCCGAAGGACTGTCAGGAGTTCATGATGTGTTTCACGTTTCCCAGTTGAAGAAGTGCCATGCAGAGATGGCCAATATTCCCCTGTAAGGACGCTTGACCCTGGAAAGGATAATGATGTTCCATGAAGTGGAGTATGGACTTCATAAGTATAAGTTTTTATCTCGGTATGTGGGATATCCCACGAGGATGAAGAGATGAATTACTATTGGATATAAAGGAGGTATGATGTTGGAAATATGGATCAATGGAAATTCCATGATAAGTCTGAGTAATCATGTCCTAGTTTGGTGCCAATAGAAGGAAGGAAGACAGTACAATTGGATGGATTTAAGAATACTAGGAAGTTGGATGTCGGAATAATGATCAGTTGCCCCGAGGATGAGTTCAAGGTTTGCAAGTGATGAGATGGGCCATAACCCACAGGCCCCAGGACCTGCCAAGAAGCAAGCACATTCTTGCTGAAGGAAAAACCATGGAAAAAGTTACGATTTTATGAATAGACGATCTTATAGGATTACCGCAAACCTGAGAGTTGTGAAGAAACGATAGATGTTTGTTTGGCTTGCAGAATCAATGGATTTATCCGAACCTGGTTCATTGACAAGAGAAATTCTGCAATGCTTGTGAGGATGACCGAGTGTTAGAATGCGAGATTCACTAAACCATGTACAAGGTAATGATTTGGGTGCGGGATGGATTGATCACCATACCGACTTACTCTTATTATTCGCTTTGCTATATGGGATGGTAAATCTGAGTCACTTACCTATAGTAGAGTGACGACGATCTAAACCTTGTTTGAACCTTAGAATGGTATAGCAATTTTCCCTTGTACAAGGCCGCTTTTGCCAACCATAGGTTATATGGTGAGGATCAACCCAGACCCATTTCCTGCAGGAGAAACCATAAATTGTTGACCACCATGAGATATCGATAGTTGTTTAGTATTGACGCCACACCTGTCAGCTAAGAAGACCCAATCTCGGAATAACCTTACCAAGATGAAAGGACATAAGAATTGTGGTAAAGGTTATGCCACTATCGGAAGAGCCCAGAGAAGGAATTTTCCGAGAACCTGAGAAGACCGACACTGTCAAGAACAAGGATGGAGTATATGAGTTTTGATGGAACCGTAACAATGATTTTAAGGGTGGTAGCACCCGAGACCCCCTAGGACGATCGATGGATTTTGAGAAGACCCCAAACCTAACCTATCTCTTTCTAGCCTCTCCGAATCTCGAGGACGAGATTCATTTTAAGGGTGGTAGGTTTGTAACATCCCAAAATTCTAAATTTTGGAATGTTATAATAAATAGATAGATTTGATTGTCGTTTGAATTGTTGTGTGATTGATTGACTGAAAGTGAGTGAATTCGAAACTTTTGAAAGTTAAATGAGAGGGAATAAAAGGACTTTCCCAAACTTTCATTTTTCATTTTATGATCTCCGTGAATTCAAATTCTTTTCATCACAAAACCCTAGAGATAAGATGACATGACTTCTTCCATTTGTTTAAATGACAAGGGGTGTTGAAAATATTTGAATATCATTTGAAAATATTTCAAATTCAGAAACTTTATGCAACTCAATGATTTTCATGAGAGAAGATAAAATTTGGCTTTTCGCAAAAACATTATAACCATAGAGCTTTTCCACCAGCCATATATGCATGTAATGATAGCCATTGTTCATCATTCTCTATGGTGTGAATTTGCCAATACATTCAATGTACTGGCCCTTTGTGGCTGCAATGTCTCATGTTGCAGGAATCTTATGACGAGTAAGTGATACGTTAGGGTTACGATTTCTGCACTCAACTTTGCCGTTGGTGTTGATGGGAATCCACAACCTTGTTACTTCCGCTATTTTTGGATTGAGGTAATAGTTTACGTTACTTTATACATGTGATTTACCTCTGTTATAAATCCTCGAGTATTGTGTGTGTCAGCATACCGATCCAGGGATGACACTTAAGCACAGAGACTTGATCCATTCGGGTCAGGTCGCTACACTACGAATACCATTTATATCTTTAGGACATGGCATTTTCTCAATTGCATCAACCTTGGTTTTGTCCACTACAATACTCTTTTAGAAATTTTATGACCCAAGACAATGCCTTCATTAACCATAAAGTGGCACTTCTCCCAATTCAAGACAAGATTTGTTTGTTCACATCTCGGCAAAACTCGATCAAGATTGCTTAAACAATCATCAAAAGACTTCCCATAACAGAAAATTCATCCATGAAAAGCTCAACAATCTTTTCATAAAAGTCAGAGAATATAGCAGTCATAAATCTTTGAAAGGTAGCAAGTGCATTACATAAACGAAAAGGCATACGTCTATAAGCATAGGTTCCAAAAGGACAAGTAAAAGTGGTTTTTTCTTGATCAGGTTGAGAAACAGGTATTTGTGAGAAACCAGAATATCCATCAAGGAAGCAAAAATGTGTGTGCTTCGATAATATTTCAAGCATTTGATTAATAAAAGGCAAAGGGTAATGATCTTTTCTAGTTGCTTTGTTTAATTTTCTAAAATCAATTACCATTCTATAGCCTGTTACAATTCTTTGTGGAATAAGTTCATTCTTATCATTAGGAACAACAGTTATACCTCCTTTCTTAGGAAGACAATGAACAGTACTTACCCATCTACTATCAGCTATAGGATAGATTATACCTGCTTCCAGAAGTTTTAATATTTCCATTCTTACCACTTCTTTCATCTTCGGATTTAACCGACGTTGGTGATCAATAACGGGTTTAGCATCAGGTTCCATGTTAATTTTGTACTGACATAGAGTGGGACTAATGCCCTTGAAATCATCAAGAGTATATCCAATAGCAGCTCGGTGCTTCCTTAGAACTTTCAATAATCTTTCTTATTCATGTTCTGAAAGGTTGCACTAATAATAACAGGATATATCTTCTTTTCATCAAGATAAGCATATTTCAAAGTGTCTGGCAATTGTTTTAGTTCAAACACAGGATTAACTTTAGGTGGAGGAGGACCTCCTAGAGTTTCAATAGGAAAATTGTGTTTAAGCAGAGGACATTATTCAAAGAAAATTTTATCTATTTCATTTCTTTCATGCATATGTAAATCATTTTCATGGTCTAGCAAATATTGTTCTAAAGGATCAGTAGGCGGAACAGCAATAGAAGCAAGACCAATTAACTCATCCTTACTAGGCAATTCTTTTTCATGAAGCTTTGTGCTAAACTTGGAAAAATTAAACTCATGAGACTCATCACCAAAACTAACATCGACAGTTTGTTTCTCACAATCTATCTTAGCATTAACGGTGTTCAAGAAAGGTCTACCAAAGATAATGGGACAAAAGTAATCTTGTGGGGAACCAAGAACAAGAAAATCAATAGGGTATTTTATTTTCCCACACAAGACTTCAACATCTCTAACAATCCCAATTGGTGATACGGTGTCTCTATTAGCAAGTATAATAGTAACATCTATGTCTTCTATTTCTACGGGTGCTATGTCATTCATAATTTCTTGATATAAGGTTGTCGGGGGGAATCGGCCTCCTCGAACACCTATGGGGACGGAGCCCCTTCTCGGTTCGGCGGGGAGCGGAGGCTGCGCAAAGAGCGGATCGAGGCGACACACACACACAGCGATTTTACCCAGCTTCGGGCCGCACTGGTGCGTAAAACCCTACTGCTGCTTGTCTGGTTGATTTGGGTTCTTGCTCGAAAGCGCGAGATGCTACAGTACACTCGAGCTGCTCGCGAGGCTAGGTGCGAAGATTGGTCTCCCCCCTCTACGTGCGCATGGGGACTCCTTTTATATGCTCAAGGGGTTACCCACAGGTGGCAGCGTAGGTGAGGGCAAAAATGGTAGAATGCTGTAGTGGGTACAGCTGCCTGCACAGTGGCTGTACAGTGCTATCATACCTAACTCTGATGGCGGGGGACAAGGGCATTAAATGCCCGTCCGCGTCGTCCAGACGGAGCAGGGGAATGGACCGTCAGGAGCGCCACCGTTTGCCACGATGGCTACTCTGTCAGCTTCGCTTCGCCACCGCATGCCCCTCGCTGCTCAGCCTCCCGCCACGTGCGCCTGGGATGCCCCCCAGAGCGACACGTTGGTGGGTGAGCTGGAGCGTAGGCACGAGGTGGTAACTTGCCGCGGCAAGCGCCTTGCCGCGGTGGATGTCTTGTCGCGCCCGGGAGCTTGTTGCTCACCGGGCCTTGCCGGGGCGCGGGGCGAGCCGTGGCAGGGTCCTTGTCGTGCCGTGGATGGCCTTCCCGGCAAGCTCCTCTTGTCGGGGTCTTGTGCTTCGAGCGGCAGTCCCGGCAAACTCCTCTTGCCAGGGCATTGCTCTCTTCGGGTGGCCTTCCCGGCAAGCTCCTCTTGCCGGGGCCTTGGCTCAAATACTTTGTTCTTGAATGGCCCTAGAGGGGACCATTGAGGGTCTTGTCGATCGCCTGGCAGGCCTTGCCGCGGGGTGCTACGACCGCCCGTGCACAAGTTCGGGGTACTAAGGTACCCCTACTTTAGTACACCGACAAAGGTGTAAGGAATAGCACTCACACTAGCACCTATGTCACATAAACCATGATAATAGTGATTTCCTATTTTAATTTAGATGATAGGCATGCCAACAACAGGTCTATGTTTGTCCTTTTTATCAGGTTTCGCAATTCTAGCAGCTTCTTCACAGAAGTAAATAACATGCCCATCTATATCTTCTTCTAAGAGATCTTTAACCATAGCAATACTAGGTTCAACTTTGATTTGTTCATCAGGATTAGGTGTTCTAATATAGCTTTTGTTAACCACAGTTGAAAATTTAGTATGTTCCTTTATCCTAACAGGGAAAGGTGGTTTCTCAATATAAGCAGAAGGAACAACTGGATCAACATTATAAAGTATAGTTTCTTCTTTAATTGGTACCGGTTCTTTAGTTTCTTCTTTAATAGGTGGGTGATATTTAAACCACTTCTCTTTAGGGAGTTCAACATGAGTAGCAAATTATTCACAAATGGAGGCTACTATCTCAGAGTCAAGTCCATATTTAGTGCTAAACTTTTGAAAAGCATCGGTATCCAAAAAAGACTTAACACAATCATACTTAAGTTTAATACCTGACTCTTTACCTTCGTCGAGTTCCCAATGCTTTGGAGTTGCGTTTAATTCTTTCCAAAAGATCCCACCGGAATTCAATAGTCTTCTTCATAAAAGAACCAGCACAAGAAGTATCAAGCATGGTTTGATCATTACGAGAAAGCCGAGCATAAAAATTCTGGATAATAATTTCTCTTGAGAGCTCATGATTGGGGCATGAATATAACATTGACTTAAGCGTCCCCCAATCTAGAGCTATACTTTCTCCTTCACGAGGCCAAAAATTATATATATAATTCCGAACACGATGAACTAGATGCATAGGACAATTTTTTGGTGGAACTCCAATTTCAAACGATTCCAATTCCATGATCCAATATCATCGCATAGCCTATACCATGCCAATGTTTTTCCCTTCAAAGATAAAGGGAAAACCTTTTTCATCACTTCATTTCCGGGTAAACCTGCAAGCTTAAACAATCCACAAATTTGTTCCACATATATCAAGTGCATACAAGGAAGTTCGGTTCCATCTCCTGCATAAGGATTAGCTAGCAGTTGTTCTATCATACCCGAAGGAATTTCATATTCAATATTTTTAGTAGGTGCAGTAGGTTGAGGGGTAGCTAACTATAGTTCCGGACGAGGTGAAGATACCCCGAACAAACCCCTCAAAGGATTGTTTTCCATAGTAACAAGTGACAACAAATTTCAGCACACTATATAAATGTTTCCTTACCAAAGGCGCTTCACTACCAGGCAACGGCGCCAGAAAATAGCCTTGATGACCCACAAGTATAGGGGGTCAATTGTAGCTCTTTTCGATAAGTAATAGTGTCGAACCCAACGAGGAGCAGAAGGAAATGACAAGTGGTTTTCAGCAAGGTACTGTCTGCAAGTGCTGAAATTGTAAGTAGCGGAGTAGTTTGATAGCAAGATAATTTGTGACAAGCAAGTAACGGTAGTAGTAAAAAAAGTGCAGCAAGGTAGCCCAATCCTTATGTGGCAAAGGACAGGCCAAAACGGTCACTTATGATAAGAAAAGCGTTCTTGAGGGTACACGGGACTTTCATCTAGTCACTTTCATCATGTTGGTTCGACTTGTGTTCGCTACTTTGATAGTTTGATATGTGGGTGGACCGGTGCTTAGGTGTTGTTCTTACTTGAGCAAACCTCCTACTTATGATTAACCCTCCCGCGAGCATCTGCAACTACAACGAAAGTATTAAAATTAAATTATAACCATAGCATTAAACTTTTGGATCCAATCGGTCCCTTACAGAATAGCACATAAACCGGGGTTTAAGCTTCTGTCACTCTCGCAACCCATCATCTAATTGCTACTCCACAATGCATTCCCTTAGGCCCAAATATGTTGAAGTGTGATGTACTCGACGTTCACATGACACTACTAAGGGAATCACAACATACATACTATCAAAATATCAAACACATATCAAGTTCACATGATTACTTGCAGCATAATTTCTCCCGTGACCTCAAGAACAAAGGTAAATACTCACAAATGATAAACATGCTCATGACCAGAGGAGTATTAAATAGCATATTGGATCTGAACATATAATCTTCCACCAAATAAACCATATAGTAATCAACTACAAGATGTAATCAACACTACTAGTCACCCACAAGCACCAATCTATAGTTCCGGTAACAAGAATGAACACAAGAGATGAACTAGGGTTTGAGATGAGATGGTGTTGTTGAAGATGTTGATGGAGATTGCCCTCCCCAAGATGGGAGAGTTGTTGGTGATGATGATGGCGATGATTTCCCCCTCTGGGAGGGAAGTTCCCCTGGGGGAATCGCTCTGCCAGAGGGAAAAAGTGCTCCTGCCCAAGTTCTGCCTCGAGGCGGCGGCGCTCCGTCCTGAAAGTCCTCTCCTTATTTTTCAAGGTCAAAATGACCTATATACCAGAAGATGGGCACCGGAGGTGGGCCTGGATGAGCACAACCCACCAGGGCGCGCCTAGGCTCCCTAGTGCGCCCAGGTGGGCACAACTCCGGTAGTTATTTGCTCCAATAATTCTTATATATTCCATAAAAAATCTCCATGAAGTTTCAGCTTGTTTGGAGTTGTGCAGAATAGGTAGCCTGACGTAGCTTTTTCCAGGTCCATATTTCGAGCTGCCGGAATTCTCCCTCTTGGTGTGTACCTTGCAAATTATGAGAGAAAAGGCATTAGAATTACTCCAAAAAACTTTATTATGGATAAAAATATCATAAATAACAATAAGAAAACATGATGCAAAATGGACGTATCACTCCTTGTTGGGTTCGACACTCTTACTTATCGTGTGGACTACGATAGATCCCCTATACTTGTGGGTCATCATTAACCCCCTCGCAAGCATCCGCAACTACGAGATAAGTATTAAGATAAAATATAACCATAACATTAAACATTTGGATCAAAATCGATCCCTTACGAAGTATCGCATAAAGTAGGGTTTAAGCTTCTGTCACTCTAGCAACCCATCATCTAATAACTACTCCACAATGCATTCCCTTACGCCCAAATATGGTGAAGTGCCATGTAGTCAATTTTCACATGACACCACTAAGGGAATCACGACATACATATCATCAAAATATCAAACACATATCAAGTTCACATGATTACTTGCAACATGACTTCTCCCGTGACCTCAAGAACAAAAGTAACTACTCACAAATGATAATCATGTTCAAGATCAGAGGGGTATTAAAGAGCGTAATGGATCTAAACATATAATCATCCACCAAATAAACCATATAGTAATCAACTACAAGATGTAATCAACACTACTAGTCACCCACATGTACCAATCTGCGGTTCCGGTACAAAGATTGAACACAAGAGATGAACAAGGATTTGAGAGGAGATGGTGTTGTTGAAGATGTTGATGTAAATTGGCCTCCCAAAGATGAGAGGATTGTTGGTGATGACGATGGCTTCGATTACCCCTCCGGGAGGGAAGTTCCCCTGGCAAAATCGCTACGCTGGAGGGAAAAAGTGCTCCTGCCCAAGTTCCGCCTAGAGACGGTGGCGTTCCATCCCGAAAGTCCTCTCCTCATTTTTTTTTCTAGGTCAAAATGACCTATATACCAGAAGATGGGCACCGGTGGTGGGCCGTGCTGGGCACAACCCACCAGGGCGTGCCTGGGGGCCCAGGCATGCCCTGGTGTCTTGTGCTCACCAGGTGGGGCCCCTCCGGTAGTTATTTGGTCCAGTATTTTTTATATATTCCGAAACAATTCTTCGTTAATTTTCAGCTCATTTGGAGATGTGCAGAATAGGTAACTTTGACGTAGCTTTTTCAGGTCCAGAATTCCAGTTGCCGGCATTCTCCCTCTTTGTGTAAACCTTGCATATTATGAGAGAGAAGGCATTAGAATTACACCATAAAGCATTATTATGCATAAAACATAGTAAATAACAGTTGAAAAACATGATGCAAAATGGACGTATCAGACACAAAGTTCGTTTGGACTTAAGAGTGTGAAGCCAACTTTCAAGAGTTCAAGAAGCGTTTGGTTATAGCCCCATTGCTAATTCTGCCTGACATACACAAGGACTTCCAGGTGTATTGTTATGATTCACGTTAGGGACTTGGAGGTGTTCTTATGCAAGAGGGAAAGGTCGTAGCTTATGCCTCACGACAGCTTCGACCTCTTGAGTTGAACAATGACATGCATGATTTGGAGTTGGCAGCCATAGTGCATGCACTCAAGACATGCAAACACTATCCTATTGGGAATCATTGTGATGTTTACACGGATCACAAGAGTTTGAAGTATATATTCACGCAGAAGGAGTTGAACCTCAGGCAAAGGAGATGGTTGGAACTTATAAAGAATTATGATATGAGTGGGCATTATCATCCAGGAAAAGCCAATGTTGTGGCAGATGCTTTGAGCCGTCCTTATTTTTCAAGGTCAAAATGACCTATATACCAGAAGATGGGCACCGGAGGTGGGCCTGGATGAGCACAACCCACCAGGGCGCGCCTAGGCTCCCTAGTGCGCCCAGGTGGGCACAACTCCGGTAGTTATTTGCTCCAATAATTCTTATATATTCCATAAAAAATCTCCATGAAGTTTCAGCTTGTTTAGAGTTGTGCAGAATAGGTAGCCTGACGTAGCTTTTTCCAGGTCCATATTTCGAGCTGCCGGAATTCTCCCTCTTGGTGTGTACCTTGCGTGATGGAGATGGAGCAACCCAAAACGCTAAGGTTGCGCATGAAGGGCTGCGGGATCAGCGGCACGCGGGTCCACGTCGAGTTCCCAGCCCCCGGCGTGGTGTATCTTGGCCGAGGGTGGAAGACATTCGCCCGTATCCACACCTTGACGGAGGGGTTCACCCTCCATTTCAAGTTGATGGAGGGCGACCTTCTCTCCGTCAAGGCCTTCGGGGACCTCGGGACCCGGGCCAGGTGCTGCGTGGATAGCTCCTCCGACAGCGAAAGCTCCTCCTCGAGCAAGAGCGATGAGGAGGGGAGCGACAGCGACGACGAGGGCAGCGTTCGTCGGGATGACGGGTCCGACTAGGCGTCGGTCGCAGCTCCGTGTGGCACCGGCGATCCCATCATCCGGGTCGCCGGCTCCTTGAGCTTCTCGGGGCCGTCTTCCCGGGCGGCTGGAGTGGCGAGGCTACGGAAGAGGAGGACTGGCGGCAAGGCCGTCAACTCGGAGTACGAGGGCTAGGTGCCCCCGACAGCGTGTTGATGTCCCGCTGCCTCATCTTCGAGCTCCATCTCCGGCGCCACTGCCACCATCCAGCCTCCGGAGCCCCCGGGGCGTTCTCTTGGTGTCTTCTGCCACCCGTAGCTCGCCTAGGCTCCCCTTTTGCCCTTTTCGCCTCCTTGTCCTACCTCCTGAGGAGAGAGACAAGAAAGGGATTACGGGCACCTTATCTCTTTTTAACTTGTAAGCCTTCGGGCCTTAGCTGCATTTAAATCTCGTAATCCCATCTTTTCATGTTTTACATTCTCTCTGAACTGTACCTGAGTGGAATGTTTTTAATGAAAAGGGGATGTTTGCCGGATCATTTGTCTCGTGGGTACCACCCGCGGCAAGGAGCGAATCCTTTACATCGTCAAGATAGACACTTCCTCGCCCGGCAACAGGCCCTGCCGTCTTCCCGCGCCCCTCGACCTTCCTCGCGCTCTTGGCGGAGGCAGGGAGAAGGCGGGTTCAGGCCCCTCGTTTCCTTCTTTTGCCGCCACGGCTACTATCAAAAACGGGCCCCAGGAACGCGCTCTGGGGCTTGTCGTTTAAGAGAGCACGGCAGCTCTTAGGAGGAAGCGAGGTTTTCGTATCCCACAGTCCATAAGAGAATGCATGATAAGGGATGCCGAAACTTATCTGAGGTTACAGCCCCCGGCATCTCAGGCCTGCCGCGGGTGGATCCTCGTACTTGCAGTCCCCGGCAACTTTGGCTTGCCGGGGGGTAGGCGTTGGTTCGTCCTTCTCCCCCTCTTCATCCTTGAGCGGCCCGGCTGGGACATGTAATCCCTGCGAACCAAAGGAAAGAACAGGAAAAAGGGACGCAGACTCGACCTCTAAGCTAGGGGTTAGCGACAGTTAGGCACTATCAACCCTAACCAAGGACGAGACTCGACTCAGCATGCATGCTAAAACTTAGGGCGCCAGCGCTTCATTATCTGCTGCCAGGGTCTGCGCCTGGCTTTGTACCAAGGATTACATGCAACTGCAGCAAGACTTGTACAAAGGGTTGGTTGCCGAACGGGGTCCGACAACCGCGCCTTACGGGTAAAACTTACGAAGATGCTCAATATTCCAGGAGTTGCTCACCGGAGTTCCATCTTCGGTCTCGAGGCGGACAGCGCCGGGCCTCGTGACTCGTTTCACCCGGTAAGGGCCTTCCCACTTCGGCGTCAACTTGTTGTGATTCTTGGCCGACTGAACGTGCCGAAGAACAAGGTCGCCTTCCTCGAAGCTCCTGGCTTTGACTCTGCGGCTATGGTAGCGACGCAAAGCTTGCTGGTAGCGAGCGGCTCGCACAGCAGCCTGGAGACGATCTTCCTCGAGGAGCAGCGCGTCATCTTCACGCGACCGCTCTTGCTCAAGCTCGTCATAAGCGAGCACTCGAGGTGACCCGTATACGAGTTCCGTGGGGATAACTGCTTCTGCTCCATAGACTAGAGCAAATGGTGTCTGGCCAGTGGCTCGATTTGGCGCCGTTCTGATCGACCAAAGAACCGCTGGCAGCTCCTCGATCCAGTTCCGTCCGCGCTTGTGCAGCCTGTCAAAACTTCTGGTCTTGAGCCCGTGCAGCACCTCGGCGTTGTCCCTTTCCGCTTGACCGTTGCTCTTAGGACGAGCAACAGAAGCGAAGCAGACCTTGGCGCCGAGGTCTTGGATGTACTGCATGAAGGCGTGGCTCGTGAATTGCGTACCGTTGTCGGTGATGATCCTGTCAGGGATCCCGAAACGGCAAACAATCGACCTGAAGAATTTGATCGCGGACTGGGCCGTCACCTTCCTCACTGGTTCCACTTCCGGCCACTTTGTGAACTTGTCGATGGCGACGTACAAGTACTCAAAGCCCCCGACAGCTCGGGGGAAGGGGCCGAGGATATCGAGCCCCCAGACCGAAAAGGGCCAGGATAAAGGGATTGTCTGGAGAGCTTGAGCTGGTTGGTGTATCTGCTTGGAGTGGAACTGGCACGCTTCACACTTGGTTACTTGTGCTGTTGCATCCTGGAGGGCTGTCGGCCAGAAGAAACCCTGCCGGAACGCTTTGCCGGCAAGTGCTCTTGCGCCAATGTGGTGACCGCATATGCCCTCATGTATCTCCGCCAACAGCTTCTGTCCGTCTTCCCGGTGGATGCACTTCAATTTCACCCCATTGCGTCCTCTTCTGTACAGTGTGCTGTCAACAAACTGGTACCTACTGGACTGCCGGGCTACTCTTTCCGCTTCCTCTTGCTCTTCGGGAAGTTCTCCTGTCTGAAGGAAACGGACGATCTGCTGCGCCCATGTCGGAGCTCGTGGCTCGACGACAAGGACCATAGGCATGTCTGCGGCTGTGGGAACATTAGCTTCTACGACGAGAGTCTGGGGCTCGGCCGGAGCTTGTCGTTCCCCGGCAAGCTTGCCGGAGCAGAGCTTGTCGGGAGCACCTGCTTCAACGGAACAAACCCTAGGGCTTGCCGGAGCGGGTTGCTCCTCAGCACTCTTGGCGTCGATCTTGGGGACTCTCTTGGCGGTGGCTTCGGGAAGCTCTGTCGGGAGATAGTCGCCGGAGACCAACTTCCTCTTCTTGTTCTGTCCAGTTGACGGTGTCACGGATGGCTGAGTCAGCTTGAGCACAAAGGTTCCTGGTTCCACAGGTAACTTTAGTGCGGCGCACTTTGACAGGCCGTCGGCAATGTCGTTCTCGGCTCTTGGAACGTGCTCCATTTGTAGGCCGTCAAAGCGCTCTTCAAGCTTCCTCACTTCATCAACGTAAGCCTCCATCAATGGACTCTGGTAATCCTTGTTCACTTGGCGGACGACGAGTTGCGAGTCACCCCTGACAATAAGCTTCTTGATCACAAGTTCTGCCGCGATCCTGAGACCGGCAAGCAAACCTTCATACTCTGCTGTATTGTTGGTTGCCCGCTCCTTGGGAAAGCGCATTTGGACGACGTACTTGAGGTGCTCTCCGGTGGGTGCGACAAGCAGTACGCCAGCACCGGCGCCTTGCAGCGAGAAAGCGCCATCGAAGTACATCAGCCACTCTTTGTTTGTTTCCTTGCCAGGGATGCTCGTCTCTGAAATTTCTTCATCGGGTGTCGGCGTCCATTCTGCTATAAACTCTGCCAATGCTCTGCTTTGGATCATCGAAGTGCTCTCGAACTTGAGGCCAAAGCTTGACAGTTCCAGTGCCCACTCGACGATCCTACCTGTTGCTTCGGGATTCTGCAGTATCCTCTTCAGCGGAAAGCGGGTGACAACTGTGATCTCGTGTGCTTGGAAGTAGTGGCGCAGCTTTCTCGAGGCCATAAGGAGACCGAAAAGCAATTTCTGCACTCCAGAGTACCTTGACCTAGCCCCCTGCAAGAGGGAACTGACAAAGTAAACTGGGCGCTGCACCATTTTCTTCTTTTGCACCTCTCCTTGCATCTGCGCAGATCCATCTTTGCCGGGGCCAGAGCCTGTCGGGGAAGCCCCCTGCTTGCCGTCGGATGTGCTCGCCGCGGTCGCTGGCTCGTCCTCTGCCTCCCTCTCCGCTACTAACGCAGCGCTAACCACTTGATTGGTTGCCGCCAGGTACAGCAGCAACCTCTCTTGTGGCTTCGGCGCGACAAGTATTGGAGCGGAGGACAGATATTTCTTCAGGTCCTGCAGCGCAGCCTCCGCTTCCGGAGTCCATTTTACTGGACCTGCCTTCTTCAAGATTTTGAAAAATGGCAGGGCGCGTTCCGCGGACTTGGAAATGAACCTGCTGAGAGCCGCTACGCAGCCGGCAAGCCTTCGCACATCCTTGACACGCGTTGGTGCTTCAATCTGCTCAATGGCTTTGATCTTGTCGGGGTTGGCTTCGATTCCTCGCTGAGACACGAAGAATCCGAGAAGCTTGCCGGAAGGGACTCCAAACACGCACTTCTCGGGGTTGAGCTTGAGGTTGGTCTTGCGCAGATTTGCAAAGGTCTCTTCTAAGTCTTGGATCAGGGTTGCCCTGTCCCGGCTTTTGACCACTATATCATCCATGTAGGCCTCCACATTCCTGTGGATCTGCGGCCCAAAAGCGGTATGGACAACCCTTGCAAATGTTGAACCAGCATTTTTTAGTCCAAAAGGCATTCGTACAAAACAGTACGTGCCACATGGAGTGATGAATGCGGTCTTCTCTTCGTCTTCTTCAGCCATAAAGATCTGGTGGTATCCGGAGTAGGCGTCAAGGAATGAAAGCAGATCACATCCGGCCGTGGAGTCAACAATCTGGTCAATGCGCGGCAAGGGAAATGGGTCTTTGGGGCAAGCCTTATTGACATCGGTAAAATCGATGCAAAGCCTCCATTTCCCATTTGCTTTACGCACGACAACGGGATTGGCCAACCACGTCGGATGGAGCACGCCTCGGACGAGGCCTGCCGCTTCCAGCTTCTTGATCTCTTCTGCAATGAACTCCTGGCGCTCCACTGCTTGTTTCCTAACCCTCTGCTTGACGGGCCGCGCATGAGGACAGACAGCAAGGT
The DNA here is from genome assembly GCA_032464435.1 of Aegilops umbellulata. NCBI lineage: Eukaryota > Viridiplantae > Streptophyta > Magnoliopsida > Poales > Poaceae > Aegilops > Aegilops umbellulata. The sequence continues at coordinate 295,533,244 of CP136057.1, forward strand.
GGTGCTCAATCACCTTCCTGGGAACACCGGGGATGTCAGATGGTTGCCAGGCAAACACATCGACATTCGCCCGCAGAAAAGTGACGAGCTCGCTTTCCTATTTGGGGTCCAACGTGGCACTGATGGTGAAGGTACCACCAGTGCCGTCCTCCTTGGCGGGCACTTTCTTGGTCGCTGGTGGAGCTGCCATCGTCCTCTTGCCCTTGCCGGCCAAGCTCGATGGTGCGTCCTCGACGGCAGCGCAGCACTCCGAAGAGGCGCGCTTGCCGGAGTGGGCATCAGAGCACTTGCCGGGTTTAGTCTTCTTGCTGGTGGAGCTCGATGGTGCGTCCTCGATGGTAGCACAGCACTCCGAGGAGGCGCGCTTGCCGGAGTGGGCACCAGAGCATTCTTCGGGCTTGGCCTTCTTCCTTCCCCCGGGAGCTTCAGCGGCAAGTGGACCATGGGCCATTGCTGCTGCTGCGTCCCGGTAGATCTTGTCGGCACAGATAAGGGCATCCTTCTTGTCGCCAGGGACAGAGATGACGCTTATCGGGCCTGGCATCTTGAGCACGTTGTACGCATAGTGAGAGGCCGCCATGAACTTGGCGAGCGCTGGACGGCCGAGGATTCCATTGTAAGGTAATGGAAAATCGGCGACATCAAAGGTGATCCTCTCGGTCCTGAAATTCAACTCGCTGCCAAACGTCACCGGCAGTGTGATCTTCCCCTTCGGCACGCTCCTTCCCAGGTTGATTCCTTGGAAAGTGCCGGTCTCTTCGAGCTCGCTGTCGGGAACTTGGAGTCTTCAGAGAACAGCGGAGGAGATCAGGTTCAAGCCGGCCCCGCCGTCAACTAGCATCTTAGTGACCTTGAGGTTGCGGACCGTTGGGGAAACCAACATCGGCAAGCACCCGACCGTGGTTGTGCGATTAGGGTGGTCCTCAATATCAAAGATGATAGGCGTGCTGGACCACTTCAGAGGCCTGCGCGACTCGATGGGCGGTTCCGCTGCATTGACTTCCTGCGCCCACTGTTTTAGCTGGCGGCGAGAAGTGTGCAGAGAGGCACCACCGTCCACACACAAGACCTCTGTGGCTTTCTGAAACTCCTGCTCGCTGGTCTCGGGGTCTTCCGTGTCTTCGTCGTCGTCTTCATCCTTGTCGCGGCCTCTGGGAGGTCTGTCTGCTTGCCGCTGCTTGTCCTTGCCGCGGCGTTCCCCCTGGCCGGGACGCTTCGTGCCGGATCCCCCGCCGCCCGCTTGGGCTCTCTCCTTGTCGCGCCGCTCGTACTCGGCCTTCTGCAGCTCGACGAGCCGCTCGACCTGCTTGCAATTCTGGAGGTCGTGGCCCTTGGTGCGGTGGATCTTACAATACTTCTTGTCGGTGCCGTCCCGCTTGTCGGCGACCGCCACTGCCTGGCAGCTGGGGCACCCAGCAACCTCCTTGCCGGAGCCACCGGCCTGGGCTTTCTTGGCGGTGCCTTCACTGCCGGACTGCTCAACAACCATCACTTCTTGGCTCTTTTTCTTCTTGTTATTCCGCCGCCGGCCTTTCCTCGCTGGGGCGGTGTCGTCACTGTCAGACCCTCCTGCTCTGATGCTTTCTCCGGGGAGTTTCCTCCCCTCCTCAGCGCGCGCACACTTGTCGGCCAGGGCGTATAGCTCACTGACGTCCTTGATTTTGCACATCGCCATCTCCTCCCGCATTCTGCGGTTTTGCACGTTCTGATGGAACGCACTAATGACCGCAGCGGGGTGGACATCTGGGATGTTGTAGTGCACGCGGCTGAATCTTTGGATGAACTTGCGCAGAGACTCTCCTTCCTTCTGAACGAGCAAGTGAAGGTCACTCGCCTGGCCGTGGGGTTTGTGGCCGCCCGTGAAGGCACCGACAAACTGAAGGCACAGGCCTGGCCAGGAGGATATGGAGTTGTCCGGCAAGTGCATGAGCCAGGATCTGACGTTGGGTTTGAGTACCAGCGGGAAGTAGTTGGCTAGGATCTTGTCGTCTCGTCCCCCGGCAGCTTGCACCGCGATGGTGTAGATGCTGAGGAACTCCGACGGATGCGACTTGCCGTCGTACTTCTCGGGTACGTCAGGCTTGAAGTTCTTTATGCTGGGCCACTGGACTTGTCGCAGCTCGCGGGTGAACGCAAGGCAGCCTACCGAATACGGCAAGTCGCCTGGTTCCCCCGGTGCGTGCATGTCGCCAGCGAGCTCAGCGCGTTGGTCTGATTGACGTCGCGCTTCTCTTCTGCGCTCGATGCGAGTTCGAGCGTCTTCCTCCTTTCGCTCGTGGAGGACTTGGCGCTGGTCGCGACGGGTCCGCGGATTCGACGACGCGGTAGAGGCGTCGTCGTGGTGGGTCCGGCGGGTCGGCGACCGTTGCCTCTGGTGTGGGGAGTGCACGGTGGTCGCACCCCCACCAGTCTTGGCGCCATCGGTTCTCGCCTGGGCGACCTGCCGCGGCTGCGACGCACCAGGCTGCCGTGGCGTGTCGCCGTTGGCAAAACCGATGAGACTCTGGATGGTGGCCCTCCAATCATCGAGCTTGTCCGACGCCGCAGGGTAATCCAGGAGCAATTGGGCTCGTGCGAGAGCTTCCGCTGGAGTGGCGGGCAGTGGCTGTGAACGGCGCGTGGAGCGGGATGTGCTCGAACTCCTAACCTCGTTAGAAGGAGCAGCACCCGGTCCAGGCAGCCGTGCCACGCTCGTGCCAGCACGCTGGTGCGCTTGCTGGCCCTAAGCGTCCTGGGGTTCGCCAGCTCGATCTGGGTCCAGCGAGTGTATGGCACCGTGGGTACCAAGACGCTGTTGATTCCGCGCCTCCTGGGAGGAGCGCGGAGCATGTTCGGACGCCATGGCGCCGTGAGCTGGCACGACGACGCCCGTTCCGCCGCCGGCGCCGTCCCCGCCACCCGTTTGCTCCAACGGCGGCGGGTTCGACGCGGACGGACCGGCCACCTCCGGAGCCTTCTTCTTCGGTGGCATGTCGCTGAGGATAAAGGAGATCTAGCTGGTGCAGACGCCGGATCAGGTTCGCACAACCTCGACGCCCCCTACCTGGCGCGCCAAAGATGTCGGGGGGAATCGGCCTCCTCGAACACCTATGGGGACGGAGCCCCTTCTCGGTTCGGCGGGGAGCGGAGGCTGCGCAAAGAGCGGATCGAGGCGACACACACACACCAATTTTACCCAGCTTCGGGCCGCACTGGTGCGTAAAACCCTACTGCTGCTTGTCTGGTTGATTTGGGTTCTTGCTCGAAAGCGCGAGATGCTACAGTACACTCGAGCTGCTCGCGAGGCTAGGTGCGAAGATTGGTCTCCCCCCTCTACGTGCGCATGGGGACTCCTTTTATATGCTCAAGGGGTTACCCACAGGTGGCAGCGTAGGTGAGGGCAAAAATGGTAGAATGCTGTAGTGGGTACAGCTGCCTGCACAGTGGCTGTACAGTGCTATCATACCTAACTCTGATGGCGGGGGACAAGGGCATTAAATGCCCGTCCGCGTCGTCCAGACGGAGCAGGGGAATGGACCGTCAGGAGCGCCACCGTTTGCCACGATGGCTACTCTGTCAGCTTCGCTTCGCCACCGCATGCCCCTCGCTGCTCAGCCTCCCGCCACGTGCGCCTGGGATGCCCCCCAGAGCGACACGTTGGTGGGTGAGCTGGAGCGTAGGCACGAGGTGGTAACTTGCCGCGGCAAGCGCCTTGCCGCGGTGGATGTCTTGTCGCGCCCGGGAGCTTGTTGCTCACCGGGCCTTGCCGGGGCGCGGGGCGAGCCGTGGCAGGGTCCTTGTCGTGCCGTGGATGGCCTTCCCGGCAAGCTCCTCTTGTCGGGGTCTTGTGCTTCGAGCGGCAGTCCCGGCAAACTCCTCTTGCCAGGGCATTGCTCTCTTCGGGTGGCCTTCCCGGCAAGCTCCTCTTGCCGGGGCCTTGGCTCAAATACTTTGTTCTTGAATGGCCCTAGAGGGGACCATTGAGGGTCTTGTCGATCGCCTGGCAGGCCTTGCCGCGGGGTGCTACGACCGCCCGTGCACAAGTTCGGGGTACTAAGGTACCCCTACTTTAGTACACCGACAAAGGTGTAAGGAATAGCACTCACACTAGCACCTATGTCACATAAACCATGATAATAGTGATTTCCTATTTTAATTTAGATGATAGGCATGCCAACAACAGGTCTATGTTTGTCCTTTTTATCAGGTTTCGCAATTCTAGCAGCTTCTTCACAGAAGTAAATAACATGCCCATCTATATCTTCTTCTAAGAGATCTTTAACCATAGCAATACTAGGTTCAACTTTGATTTGTTCATCAGGATTAGGTGTTCTAATATAGCTTTTGTTAACCACAGTTGAAAATTTAGTATGTTCCTTTATCCTAACAGGGAAAGGTGGTTTCTCAATATAAGCAGAAGGAACAACTGGATCAACATTATAAAGTATAGTTTCTTCTTTAATTGGTACCGGTTCTTTAGTTTCTTCTTTAATAGGTGGGTGATATTTAAACCACTTCTCTTTAGGGAGTTCAACATGAGTAGCAAATTATTCACAAATGGAGGCTACTATCTCAGAGTCAAGTCCATATTTAGTGCTAAACTTTTGAAAAGCATCGGTATCCAAAAAAGACTTAACACAATCATACTTAAGTTTAATACCTGACTATTTACCTTCGTCGAGTTCCCAATGCTTTGGAGTTGCGTTTAATTCTTTCCAAAAGATCCCACCGGAATTCAATAGTCTTCTTCATAAAAGAACCAGCACAAGAAGTATCAAGCATGGTTTGATCATTACGAGAAAGCCGAGCATAAAAATTCTGGATAATAATTTCTCTTGAGAGCTCATGATTGGGGCATGAATATAACATTGACTTGAGCGTCCCCCAATCTAGAGCTATACTTTCTCCTTCACGAGGCCAAAAATTATATATATAATTCCGAACACGATGAACTAGATGCATAGGACAATTTTTTGGTGGAACTCCAATTTCAAACGATTCCAATTCCATGATCCAATATCATCGCATAGCCTATACCATGCCAATGTTTTTCCCTTCAAAGATAAAGGGAAAACCTTTTTCATCACTTCATTTCCGGGTAAACCTGCAAGCTTAAACAATCCACAAATTTGTTCCACATATATCAAGTGCATACAAGGAAGTTCGGTTCCATCTCCTGCATAAGGATTAGCTAGCAGTTGTTCTATCATACCCGAAGGAATTTCATATTCAATATTTTTAGTAGGTGCAGTAGGTTGAGGGGTAGCTAACTATAGTTCCGGACGAGGTGAAGATACCCCGAACAAACCCCTCAAAGGATTGTTTTCCATAGTAACAAGTGACAACAAATTTCAGCACACTATATAAATGTTTCCTTACCAAAGGCGCTTCACTACCCGGCAACGGCGCCAGAAAATAGCCTTGATGACCCACAAGTATAGGGGGTCAATTGTAGCTCTTTTCGATAAGTAATAGTGTCGAACCCAACGAGGAGCAGAAGGAAATGACAAGTGGTTTTCAGCAAGGTACTGTCTGCAAGTGCTGAAATTGTAAGTAGCGGAGTAGTTTGATAGCAAGATAATTTGTGACAAGCAAGTAACGGTAGTAGTAAAAAAAGTGCAGCAAGGTAGCCCAATCCTTATGTGGCAAAGGACAGGCCAAAACGGTCACTTATGATAAGAAAAGCATTCTTGAGGGTACACGGGACTTTCATCTAGTCACTTTCATCATGTTGGTTCGACTTGTGTTCGCTACTTTGATAGTTTGATATGTGGGTGGACCGGTGCTTAGGTGTTGTTCTTACTTGAGCAAACCTCCTACTTATGATTAACCCTCCCGCGAGCATCTGCAACTACAACGAAAGTATTAAAATTAAATTATAACCATAGCATTAAACTTTTGGATCCAATCGGTCCCTTACGGAATAGCACATAAACCGGGGTTTAAGCTTCTGTCACTCTCGCAACCCATCATCTAATTGCTACTCCACAATGCATTCCCTTAGGCCCAAATATGTTGAAGTGTGATGTACTCGACGTTCACATGACACTACTAAGGGAATCACAACATACATACTATCAAAATATCAAACACATATCAAGTTCACATGATTACTTGCAGCATAATTTCTCCCGTGACCTCAAGAACAAAGGTAACTACTCACAAATGATAAACATGCTCATGACCAGAGGAGTATTAAATAGCATATTGGATCTGAACATATAATCTTCCACCAAATAAACCATATAGTAATCAACTACAAGATGTAATCAACACTACTAGTCACCCACAAGCACCAATCTATAGTTCCGGTAACAAGAATGAACACAAGAGATGAACTAGGGTTTGAGATGAGATGGTGTTGTTGAAGATGTTGATGGAGATTGCCCTCCCCAAGATGGGAGAGTTGTTGGTGATGATGATGGCGATGATTTCCCCCTCCGGGAGGGAAGTTCCCCTGGGGGAATCGCTCTGCCAGAGGGAAAAAGTGCTCCTGCCCAAGTTCTGCCTCGAGGCGGCGGCGCTCCGTCCTGAAAGTCCTCTCCTTATTTTTCAAGGTCAAAATGACCTATATACCAGAAGATGGGCGCCGGAGGTGGGCCTGGATGAGCACAACCCACCAGGGCGCGCCTAGGCTCCCTAGTGCGCCCAGGTGGGCACAACTCCGGTAGTTATTTGCTCCAATAATTCTTATATATTCCATAAAAAATCTCCATGAAGTTTCAGCTTGTTTGGAGTTGTGCAGAATAGGTAGCCTGACGTAGCTTTTTCCAGGTCCATATTTCGAGCTGCCGGAATTCTCCCTCTTGGTGTGTACCTTGCAAATTATGAGAGAAAAGGCATTAGAATTACTCCAAAAAACTTTATTATGGATAAAAATATCATAAATAACAATAAGAAAACATGATGCAAAATGGACGTATCACTCCTTGTTGGGTTCGACACTCTTACTTATCGTGTGGACTACGATAGATCCCCTATACTTGTGGGTCATCATTAACCCCCTCGCAAGCATCCGCAACTACGAGATAAGTATTAAGATAAAATATAACCATAACATTAAACATTTGGATCAAAATCGATCCCTTACGAAGTATCGCATAAAGTAGGGTTTAAGCTTCTGTCACTCTAGCAACCCATCATCTAATAACTACTCCACAATGCATTCCCTTACGCCCAAATATGGTGAAGTGCCATGTAGTCAATTTTCACATGACACCACTAAGGGAATCACGACATACATATCATCAAAATATCAAACACATATCAAGTTCACATGATTACTTGCAACATGACTTCTCCCGTGACCTCAAGAACAAAAGTAACTACTCACAAATGATAATCATGTTCAAGATCAGAGGGGTATTAAAGAGCGTAATGGATCTAAACATATAATCATCCACCAAATAAACCATATAGTAATCAACTACAAGATGTAATCAACACTACTAGTCACCCACATGTACCAATCTGCGGTTCCGGTACAAAGATTGAACACAAGAGATGAACAAGGATTTGAGAGGAGATGGTGTTGTTGAAGATGTTGATGTAAATTGGCCTCCCAAAGATGAGAGGATTGTTGGTGATGACGATGGCTTCGATTACCCCTCCGGGAGGGAAGTTCCCCTGGCAAAATCGCTACGCTGGAGGGAAAAAGTGCTCCTGCCCAAGTTCCGCCTCGAGACGGTGGCGTTCCATCCCGAAAGTCCTCTCCTCATTTTTTTTCTAGGTCAAAATGACCTATATACCAGAAGATGGGCACCGGTGGTGGGCCGTGCTGGGCACAACCCACCAGGGCGCGCCTGGGGGCCCAGGCATGCCCTGGTGTCTTGTGCTCACCAGGTGGGGCCCCTCCGGTAGTTATTTGGTCCAGTATTTTTTATATATTCCGAAACAATTCTTTGTTAATTTTCAGCTCATTTGGAGATGTGCAGAATAGGTAACTTTGACGTAGCTTTTTCAGGTCCAGAATTCCAGTTGCCGGCATTCTCCCTCTTTGTGTAAACCTTGCATATTATGAGAGAGAAGGCATTAGAATTACACCATAAAGCATTATTATGCATAAAAACATAGTAAATAACAGTTGAAAAACATGATGCAAAATGGACGTATCAGACACAAAGTTCGTTTGGACTTAAGAGTGTGAAGCCAACTTTCAAGAGTTCAAGAAGCGTTTGGTTATAGCCCCATTGCTAATTCTGCCTGACATACACAAGGACTTCCAGGTGTATTGTTATGATTCACGTTAGGGACTTGGAGGTGTTCTTATGCAAGAGGGAAAGGTCGTAGCTTATGCCTCACGACAGCTTCGACCTCTTGAGTTGAACAATGACATGCATGATTTGGAGTTGGCAGCCATAGTGCATGCACTCAAGACATGCAAACACTATCCTATTGGGAATCATTGTGATGTTTACACGGATCACAAGAGTTTGAAGTATATATTCATGCAGAAGGAGTTGAACCTCAGGCAAAGGAGATGGTTGGAACTTATAAAGAATTATGATATGAGTGGGCATTATCATCCAGGAAAAGCCAATGTTGTGGCAGATGCTTTGAGCCGTAAGAGTTATGTTAACACCCTTATAGCAGGAGGTTTACCTCAGGAGTTATGTGATGAGCTTAGAGACCTTCAGTTAGAAATAGTTCCAAGAGGTTATGTTGCTGCACTCGGGGTGCAGTCCACCTTGTTTGGAAGAATCAGGGAAGCCTAGAAGTTGGACCAAGGTATTATTGAGATAAAGGAAATGATGAGAAAAGGGAAAGCAGAAGACCGTGAGGATGAGCATGGAACCATATGGTCTGAGCAACGAATTTGTGTACCCAATGATCCAGAGATCAGGAAATTGATTCTTCAGGAGGCTCATGACTCACCATACTCGATACACGCAGGAAACACCAAGATGCAAGACTTGAAGGCAAGTTTTTGGTGGGCCGGTATGAAGAGAAAAATTATTGAGTATGTGGCAATATGTGATGTATGTCAGAGAGTAAAGGCAGAGCATCAGAAAGCAACCGGTTTAATTTAGCCATTGCTGATACCTGATTGGAAATGGGGTAAGCTTGGTATGGACTTTATCATGGGATTACCCAGAACCCATTCAGTTTATGATTCCATATGGGTAATAGTTGATCGTTTGACCAACGTTGCTCACTTCATTCCAACGAAAACCACCTATACAAGTGCTAAGCTGGCAAAGATATATACAACCAGGATCATACGTCTGCATGGAGTTCCGAGGACCATTGTATCAGATAGAGGAACACAGTTTACCTCAAAGTTTTGGAATCAGTTACACGAAACTTTGGGTACCAGGCTAGAGTTCAGTACAGCCTTCCATCCACAGACCAATGGGCAGACAAAGAGAGTTAATGAGATTTTGGAGGACATGTTGAGAGCTTGTGCGCTAGACTATGGGTCTAGTTGGGATGATAATTTACCTTACACAGAGTTCTCTTACAACAACAGCTATCAAGCCAGTTTGTAGATGGCCCTTTCGAGGCATTGTATGGGAGGAAATGCAGGACACCTTTGATGTGGGATGGAGTTGGTGATCACAAATTGTTTGGACCAGATTTGATCACGGATCCTGAGGAGAAGGTCAAGTTGATTCGTGACAAACTTAAGATAACTCAGGCTAGGCAGAAGAGTTACGCCGATGCTAAACGCAAGGAAGTGATCTATGAAGTGGGAGATAGAGCATATCTTCGAGTGTCTCCACTTCGAGGTGTTAAGAGATTCGGAGTCAAAGATACAACTTTTCAGCCTCTCAAACTGCGCTACATGGTCAGGGACTTTATTGCAGTAGTTTATTTCACAGATTTGTCCCTGAACTTAGAATAGCCATAACTTTTTATCATAATTCCAAATTAGATGAAACAAGTGGCAAAAACGTTCATCTCGATTAGATCTATCCAGAGAACCTATCATTGCAAACTTTTGATAATTTCAACTTTGAATTGTATAAATTCAAATTTAACTCTATTCGGTCATATCTCCTAAACCGTAACTCCGTTTGAGTTAAAAAAATTGCACTTTGTCACCGTGTCCAAACCCTATGACTTGGACCAATCTCACCTTATTTTTCACAAAATTAGGATCAGTCCATGATAGTTTTACTACTATGACTTATATGCACTTTAGTTCACATCACATTTTGAGCCATATGTCACATGTTGTTTTTGCACTTAGGAAATTTATGTGCTAGTTGAGTGTGATGGATATTCATTTGGATTTGTCGAGTCGACATGTTGCATGTTATTTTGGCTCTCTGAAATGAGTGCTTATGTGTGTTTATTTACTTTGGCGATAGATTGTCCGGAGCGCAAACCAGAATATTACCATTCTCTAGAGTTGAACCAGTAGTACCAAGGCAAGTTTACATCTTGATCAAGCTTTCATTACCTATGTTTTTATATGCACTTAGTCCTTTGCTGTAGCGACCCGACCCGAATGGGACAAGTCTCTGTGCTTACGTGTCATCCCTGGATCGGTATGCTGACACACACAGTACTCGAAGGATTTATAACAGAGGTAAATCACATGTATAAAGTAACGTAAATACTATTCCTCAATCCATATAGCGGAAGCAACAAGGTTGTGGATTCCCATCAACACCAACGACAAAGTTGAGTGTAGAAATCGTAACCCTAACATATCACTTACTCGTCGTAAGAAAACCTGCAACATGAGACGTTGCAGCCCGAAACGGGTCAGTACATTGAATGTACTAGCAAATTCACATCCATAGAGAAAAATGATGAACAATGACTATCACTACATGCATATATGGCTGGTGGAAAAGCTCTATGGTTATAAGGTTTTTGCAAAAAGCCAATTTTTCCCTACTGCAAAGGAATAAATTTATTTAACTCTCATGGTGGTTGTGAAACATTGAGAATGGTTGACAGCATCCTCAATCTCAATTAAAAGTAATCATCATTAAAACCCAACAAAATTAATTAAGTAACGCGATGAGATCAACAGGATAATCCAAGAACTAGATACTCAAAACGTCCATAACCGGGGACACGGCTAATCATGATTAGTTTGTACACTCTGCAGAGGTTTGCGCACTTTTCCCCACAAGACTCGATCGCCTCCGTTGGATTTCTCGCACTACATGATGTTTGAGAAACGGATGACCGAGACATAGTCTTTCAGAAGCGCTAGCACCTTACGTTGTGATAGACCATACCAACCTACATCCCCTACATCTGCTAGTCTACCACTGTAAGAGTTCGCACGACTTAGTCAACTATGCCAAAGCCCATGATGGCTTGTGGCTGCACACGGAAGTTTCTAGTATGAATAATCTCATGATCCCTTTTAGCCTGGGTGGCGGTCCAAAAGAAAAACAGGCAAGTCCTGGAATACCTAGGTGCCTAGACAGGCAAGTCCTGGAATACCCAGGTGCCTCAATCCACCCAGATGTGTGTTCAAGTTGCCACCTTAAGTAAACCATTAGTTAACAATCTCACATCTGTCATGAAATACTCTCAAAACCCAATCCACGTCTACGAGCATAGCATGGCAGTATAAGCATAACGTAATAGTAACTCCTAAGGGTTTGATAATAAACAGGTAATAGGTACTACCTCAACTACTTCCCATCCCACAATTTAATTAGATCCTAATCATGCAATGTTTGAGGATTGATTTAATGCAATAAAAACTGGGTAGGAAAGGGATATGATCAAAGTGTGAACTTGCCTGCAATGTTGATGAAGATGATTCGCACTCAAAACTCTTGATAGATCTACTCGTCACACTCCCGTCAATCTATCGTAATCAAGCAATAGTAACCACACATAAGCAATCACTCCAAAGATCGGAAAAATCGAAGAAGACGATTCAGAAAACATCAAAACCAAACAAATAACTCTTGTAACATAAAACAATTTCTAACAGTACCAAAATTATGTGAATTTGGCCTTATCAGAAAGTTTAGGTCAAGAGCTTTAATTTGCAAAAGGAATCAACTCAAACGGAGCTACGAAACTCAAGTTACGATCAAACGAAGTTTGAATTCAAATCTGATCTAATTCAAATTTTAAACTTTCAAAAACATGTTTGAGTTGGATTACTGGATAGAGAGGATCATAACGAAGACGTGAGCGTTGGTTTCGTTGAATTTGGACTAACGAGTGAAAAGATACAAAGGTTTTAAGATCAGGGACTAATCTGTAAAATAATTATTCACAAACGGGTCCCTCGTGGAAAATAAAAAGAAAAAGAAAAATACTAAACAACGAATGTTCCCTGAATAGATCTAATCTAATGAACATGTTTGCTACAGAACCTAAACTAGCGAACGTTCACTAAATAAATCTAACTAAAATAAAAACCAGTCTAAACCTAACTAACCGAAAAGAAGACCGAGCTAAAACAATAAACCGGACCGGTGGTTTGTACCGGTTCATTTCGACGGCGGCGAGCGACGGCGGTTAACTCCGGCGAGACGACGCGGCTCCGGCAAGGTGCGGGCGACGGCGGCTGCGCGGGGCGACACGGGGCGGCGCGGGCGACGGCAGCGAGCGGCGCGGGTGGCGGCGAGCAGCGGTGGCGCGGTGCAGCGGCGGCGGCGCGGTGTGAAACTGGCAGAGGCGGCGGCGGAGATTTGCGGGCGGCAGAGAGGGAAACGGGGCCCGGGGCTCTGGATTTACAGGGAGGGGAGGAGGTGGCGTGGAGGAGGGGCAAGGAGAGGCGGCGGGGAGAGTCCGGGTCGGGGACGGCTCCCATGGCGGCGCGGCGGTGTACGACGGACGGGGTCCGTCGCTGGCTCGGGGACAACGCGAGGTTGGGCCGCGGAGCTGGGCCTTGGCCTGGCTGGGTGCTGGGCCGGCCCAGTCGGCGAAGTTTTTTTTTAATAAAACATTTTTTAGACAAATAAAATAATAAAAGCAAAATAAATAAAAATATTATATAGGCATATAATATATTAAAATTTTCAGAAAAAGATTATCTACAACGTGAACATTTTTGTAAAGTCAACTAAAATCCATACAAATTCAGATAATTCAAAGAGTGCTACTGGTCTAATAAAATCCAACAAAAATCATTTTAAAAAATACCAAAATGATCTCAAATTAATTTTTCTCCAATTTTATGTTGTAGGGAATCATGTTGCCCTAATTTCCATATATTTTATTTTTGGAGAAAAACAATTTGAGTAAAACTCAAATAACTCCAAATTGAAAAATAAATTCAAAAGAACTTTGAATTTAATTCTTTGAAACTCCCAACTCATATTTCGTATATTTTGAAGAAGTCATTTTATCTTCACTCGTGAAAATCATTGAGCTGCATGAAGTTTATGAATTGAAATATTTCCAAATGAAATTCAGTTATTTTCAAATACCCTTTCATTTAATTTAAATGGAAGAAGTCATATCATCTTCGCTCAAGGGTTTTGTATTTGAAAAGAATTTGAACTCATGGAGATGAGAAAGCAAATATGAAAGTTTGGGAAAGTCCTTTTATTCCCTCTCATTTAACTTTCAAAAAGTTTCAAATTCACTCACTTTCAGTCAATCAATCAAACAATCAATCAAAACTATCTATTTATTATAACATTCCAAAATTTAGAATTTTGGGATGTTACATTTGCGGTAGGATTGCATGGTAGAAATTTATGTAGGATGGCTATGTGTGTTTATTTACTTTGGCGATAGATTGTCCGGAGCACAAACCAGAATATTACCATTCTCTAGAGTTGAACCAGTAGTACCAAGGCAAGTTTACATCTTGATCAAGCTTTCATTACCTATGTTTTTATATGCACTTAGTCCTTTGCGGTAGGATTGCATGGTAGGAATTTATGTAGGATGGCTATGCTTTTACCTAGTAGTCCATTTGAGGTAGGTCTGAACTATACAACCTTTGTCACCATCGTGTAAGTTTACCTTTGCCTGCTAATGTAGACGTGGATTGGGGAGTGATTCATCATAAAGTATGAGTGGCAATCTAGTTAACAGGACCTAAGATAATTAATGAACTACTTGGGAGGAATTGGTTTGAATGGTGGCAAAGTATAGTCGAAGCATGCATGGGAAATCCATGGTGGTGCACCACTAGTGGTCCGTCCGCTCAGGCTCAAATGGATCAAATGTATTTTCATGTCTAGAAGCTTACGTGTGCAGACACAACCCATTATGTGCTCTGGCTTAGTTGAGTAGATAGTGTGACCTCTTCCGAGATAGGCTAGCTGATGTAGAATATGTAGGTGTGCCGGCCTATCCGTGGGTTAAGGGGGAATACTTTCGAAAGACTATGTCTCAATCTTTCGGTCATGGAGGTGGTCGAGTCTTGTGGGGAAAAGTGTGCAACCTCTGCGGCATGTCAACCTAATCGATTAGTCGTGTCCCCAGTTATGGATAATTTGAGCTTTTAGTAGCGGAAATGCCGGGAGATCTCATCACACTTAATTAAATCACTTGGGTTTAAATGAAACTTTGAGAATGGATTGAGTTGGGGTTGCCATCTCAATCTTATAATACTTTTCTGTAGAAGTAGAATAAACTCTTTTATGATAGGGAAAAATCTACTTTATGCAAAATAAACTTAGAGCTTACCACCAGCCAAATTGCATTTACAAATAGGTTCATTATACTCTTGATGTGACTCGCTAGTACATTCAATGTACTGACCTATATGGCTACAACTTATCACTTTGCATATATATCCAATGAGGATTGAGGTGCGATAGGTCAATGTTCTACACTCGGCTTTTGCTTGTGTAGATGATGGAGTAATTTACTACTTTGCTTCCACAATATTTGTTTTGTTTGGCATTATGCCATATCTTGTAATAAATTGTATTACTCCTGGACTATCGATGTATGTCGGCGTGGAGTCAGTCTTCTTCTTGAAGATCCATTTATTCTCTATGGCTTGCCGATCATCGGGAAAGTCCCCACTTTGTTCTCATACATGGATCCCGTCTCAGATTTCATGGCCTCAAGCCATTTCGTGGAATCTGTGCTCATCATCGCTTCCTCATAGTTCGTAGGTTCGTCATGGTCAAGTAACATGACCTCCAGAACAGGATTACCGTACCACTCTGGTGCGAATCTTACTCTTGTTGACCTACGAGGTTCGGTAGTAACTTGGTCAGAAGTTTCATGATCATCATCATTAGCTTCCTCACTAATTGGTGTAGGAATCACTGGAACTAATTTCTGTGATGGACTACTTTCCAATTCGGGAGAAGGTACAATTACCTCATCAAGTTCTACTTTCCTCCCACTCACTTCTTTCGAGAGAAACTCCTTCTCTACAAAGGATCCATTCTTAGCAACGAATATCTTGCCTTCGGATCTATGATAGAAGGTGTACCCAATAGTTTCCTTTGGGTATCCTATGAAGACACATTTCTCCGATTTGAGTTCAAGCTTATCAGGTTGAAGCTTTTTCACATAAGCATCGCAGCCCCAAACTTTAAGAAACGACAACTTGGGTTTCTTGCCAAAGCACAGTTCATATGGTGTCGTCTCAACGGATTTAGATGGTGCCCTATTTAACGTGAATGCAGCCGTCTCTAAAGCATAACCCCAAAACGATAGCGGTAAATCAGTAAGAGAAATCATAGATCGCACCATATCTAATAAAGTGCGGTTATGACGTTCGGACACACCATTACGTTGTGGTGTTCCAGGTGGCGTGATTTGCGAAACTATTCTGCATTGTTTCAAATGAAGACCAAACTCATAACTCAAATATTCACCTCCACGATCAGATCGTAGAAACTTTATTTTCATCTTATGATGATATTCCACTTCACTCTGAAATTCTTTGAACTTTTCAAATGTTTCATACTTATGTTTCATCAAGTAGATATACCCATATCTGTTCAAATCATCTGTGAAGGTCAGAAAATAACGATACCCGCCGCGAGTCTCAACACTCATTGGACTGCATACATCAGTATGTATTATTTCCAATAAATCTGTTTCTCGCTCCATTGTTCCGGAGAGCGGAGTCTTAGTCATCTTGCCCATGAGGCATGGTTTGCAAGCATCAAGTGATTCCAAAAGCCCATCAGAATGGAGTTTCTTCATGCGCTTTACACGAATATGACCTAAACGGCGGTGCCACAAATAAGTTGCACTATCATTATTAAACTTGTATCTTTTGGCTTCAATACTATGAATATGTGTATCACTACTATCGAGATTCAACAAAAATAGACCACTCATCAAGGGTGCATGACCATAAAAGATATTACTCATATAAATAGAACAACCATTATTCTCTGATTTAAATGAATAACCGTCTCACATCAAACAAGATCCAGATATAATGTTCATGCTTAACGCTGGCACCAAACAACAATTATTCATGTCTAAAACTAATCCCGAAGGTAGATGTAGAGGTAGCGCGTCGACCGCGATCACATCGACGTTGGAACCATTTCCCATGCGCATCCTTACCTCGTCCTTAGCCAATCTTCGCTTAATCCATAGCCCCTGTTTCGAGTTGCAAATATGAGCAACAGAACCAGTATCAAATACCCAGGCGCTACTATGAGCATTAGTAAGGTACACATCAATAACATGTATATCAAATATACCTTTCACTTTGCCATCCTTCTTATCCACCAAATACTTGGGGCAGGTCCGCTTCCAGTGACCAGTCCCTTTGCGGTAGAAGCACACAGTCTCAGGCTTAGGTCCAGAATTGGGCTTCTTCACTTGAGCAGCAACTTGCTTGCCGTTCTTCTTGAAGTTCTCCTTCTTCCCTTTGCCCTTCTTCTTGAAACTAGTGGTCTTGTAAACCATCAACACTTGATGCTCCTTCTTGATTTCTACCTCCGCAACCTTTAGCATCGCGAAGAGCTCGGGAATTGTCTTATCCATCCCTTGAACATTATAGTTCATCACGAAGCTTTTGTAGCTTGGTGGCAGTGATTCAAGAACTCTGTCAATGACACTATCATCAAGAATATTAACTCCCAGTTGAGTCAAGTGGTTGTGGTACCTAGACATTCTGAGTATATGTTCACTGACAGAACTATTCTCCTCCATCTTGCAGCTATAGAACTTATTGGAGACTTCATATCTCTCAATCTGGGCATTTTCTTGAAATATTAACTTCAACTCCTGGAACATCTCATACGCTCCATGACGTTCAAAACGTTGTTGAAGTCCCGATTCTAAACCATACAGCATGGCACACTGAACTATCGAGTAGTCATCAGCTTTGCTCTGCCAGACGTTCATAACATCTGGAGTTGCTCCTGCAGCGGGTCTTGCACCTAGTGGTGCTTCCAGGACATAATTCTTCTGTGCAGCAATGAGGATAATCCTCAAGTTACGGACCCAGTCCATGTAGTTTCTACCATCATCTTTCAACTTAGCTTTCTCTAGGAACACATTAAAATTCAAAGCAACAGTAGCACGGGCCATTTATCTACAACAACATAGACATGCAAAAGACTATCAGGTACTAAGTTCATGATAAATTAAAGTTTAGTTAATCATATTACTTAAGAACTCCCACTTAGATAGACATCCCTCTAGTCATCTAAATGATCACGTGATCCATATCAACTAAACCATGTCCGATCATCACGTGAGATGGAGTAGCTTTCAATGGTGAACATCACTATGTTGATCATATCTACTATATGATTCATGTTCGACCTTTCAGTCTCAGTGTTTCGAGGCCATATCTGCATATGCTAGGCTCGTCAAGTTTAACCCGAGTATTCTGCGTGTGCAAAACTGGCTTGCACCCGTTGTATGTGAACGTAGAGCATATCACACCCGATCATCACGTGGTGTCTCGGCACGACGAACTTTAGCAACGGTGCATACTCAGCGAGAACACTTGTACCTTGAAATTTTGTGAGGGATCATCTTATAATGCTACCGCCGTACTAAGCAAAATAAGATGCATAAAGGATAAACATCACATGCAATCAAAATAAGTGATATGATATGGCCATCATCATCTTGTGCCTTTGATATCCATCTCCAAAGCACCATCATGATCACCATCGTCACCGGCTTGACACCTTGATCTCCATCGTAGCATTGTTGTCGTCTCGCCAACTATTGCTTCTACGACTATCGCTACTGCTTAGTGATAAAGTAAAGCAATTACATGGCGATTGCATTTCATACAATAAAGCGACAACCATATGATAGAGGAAAAGGTGTCCCGATGTTTCGATCAGATGGTGGCTATCGTTTTATGTGGGAGTCGACCTTGACGATCCGACTACGAACGTGCGAGACGTCGCGCCTTAGCAATCGCTAAACCAACTTCCGAGGGTTATTGACCACGCCGGAGCTCGATCAACACGAGGGCATGTTTCCTGCGAGCAAACGAAGAACAAGCAAGAAACTAAGATTGCAATCTGGATATTGCGAATATAAGAGGAAAGCTTTATTAATGAAGGTGGGGTTCTGTAACGCCTTGGTCTGGTCGTTGAACACAAACGAAGTACGCGAAGTTGCAGCTATGGCGAACTTTTAATCTAAACAAAACCCAAAGTCTAAACGGTGCCCTAAGGGCTGTATATATGGAGGAAGAGGGGGGAATTTCGTGGCCCTTGGGGAAGGGGTCCGAAACCAACCCTATCTCTTGTTTCCCCACACATATGGACTCTGAAAACAGCCTATACTTATGTATTTCGAAATTACATGGGCCTGGCCCAATAATAAGGTGACGCAGCACCTAGAATAGCCTCTGGACGAATTTTATGAAGTGGCATCTTGTATATTTCGTCCAAGGCTTCATGCACTCCTTATGGTGGCTTCAAAGTCCTGAAATCATCACTTGTAACTCACTTCTTGTTCCCTCGCGCATGCCATCAACTCCATGCTTGTTCTTGCTCCAATGTTCATCCTTCTTCAAGCTAGGCCCTTCATTTGTAAGCAAAACAAATGTATTCAATTTAGGCAGCATCATATTCTCATGAACATTAGAATCATTACCAAGAAACGAAAGTACCTGGTAATTTAATTGGCCCAGTATATGTAACAGTAGGGGTTGTGGGTGTAACAATGGTATTGATGTCCTCATCATCCTCCCCTTCTTGAAATGAAGTCGTCCTCGACGGAAGCTCATCTTCCTCACACAAATAAGGCTTCAAATCTGCAATGTTAAAAGTAGAACTAACCCCAAAATCTGCAGGTAGCTCAAGTTTATATGCATTATCATTTATTTTCTCTAACATCTTAAGAGGACCAGCAGCACATGGCATTAGCTTTGATTTGCGCAAATTGGGAAATCTATCCTTACGCAAATGTAACCAAACAAGATCTCCAGGTGCAAACACAACATGTTTTCTACCCTTATCTCCCGTAAGTTTATATCTAGCATTCATACGCTCAATGTTTTCCTTAGTTAACTCATGCATTTTTAGAATCAATTCAGCACATTGTTTAGCATCAAAATTAACCTTCTCCGAAGATGGAAGAGGCAACAAATCAATAGGTGCATGAGGTAGGAAACCATACACAATTTCAAAAGGGCACATCTTAGTAGTAGAATGCAACGAATGATTATAAGCAAATTCAATATGAGGCAAGCATTCTTCCCACATTTTCTTATTATTCTTCAAAACAGCCCTAAGCATAGTAGACAATGTTCTATTGACTGCTTCAGTTTGACCATCAGTTTGGGGGTGACAAGTAGTACTAAAAAGCAGTTTAGTCCCCAACTTAGCCCATAAACATCTCCAAAAGTGGCTAAGAAATTTAGTATCACGATCTGAAACAATAGTATTTGGCACACCATGCAAGTGAATAATTTCACGAAAGAACAAATCAGCAACATTTACAGTATGAATGGTATAAAGTGTGCCATTTTTTAGAATCTATCCACGACAACAAATATGCTATCCCTCCCCTTCTTTGTTCGAGGTAAACCTGTAAGTGCATCTAGTGCCACCCCTAGTTGGTTTTGGAGTATTGACGACAAACCAGGTTGAGGGACTAATGTGTTTGTGAGAATTGCAGGATAACACAGGTAGTAGTCCCTCATTGATTCGGTTTACCTACCGGAGATGACCCCTAAAAATGTATGAAGACATTGACGACAATGGTGGTATATGAAGATATTCACATTGAAGACTATGAGAAGAGAAGACATCGCGTGAAGACTATGGAGCGCGAAGACTTAGTTGTTTCGTTGTTTCCTTTTCTTCTTTGTTGAGTCATAGGAACCACCGTACTGTTAAGTGGAGTCCCAGTGAACAAAGTCAGAGTGACTGAAGTGATGCTCAACCAAAATCCTATGTCTTCGAGCAAAGACAATGAGAGCAAATCTTATCCAGAGCTGGATGAGTCAGCTTTACTTGTAGCCCAAGTAAAGGTGTCGCGTGTGTTTGAAATCTGACCATTGGAACACGTGTCAGTTCCTTAGTGACCCAGGGTCATTTTGGACAAATCAGGTCGGGTTGCCTAGTGGCTATAAATAGCCCACCCCCTACACCATAAATTGGAGGCTGCTCAGAGTTAGTGCACGTCTTTTGTCATTTGAGAGCAACCCACCTCCGAAGCTTTTGAGAGAGATAGACATCCTTGCAAGGACAAAGCCCAAACACCCAGAGCCAAAGAGTGTTAGGCATCACTGAAGCCTTTCTGTCCGCGTGACCTGAAAACTTGTTACACTTGAGGACTGTGAATCCTCCAGCTGGTTAGGCGTCACGTTCTGAGCATCCAACAGTCATTGTGGATCACCGGTGAACGAAGTCTGTGAAGGTTTGGAAGTCTACCTTGAAGAGTTACCAGAGTAATTGGGCGAGGACTGGGTGTCCTTAGCTCAAAGGGAATAAGGTGAAGACGCGGTCTTCTGAGTTAAATCTCAGCCTCCCTAACCAGACGTACAGTTGTCACAACAACTGGAACTGGTCCAACAAATCTCGTGTCCTCAACAAGTGACTGGTTCTATCCTCTCCCTCTCTTTACTTACAGTTTGTCTTCGTGAAGTCATTGCTTGTTTGCTTCACCTATTTGTCTTCACTGTGTGACCTCTATCGTTGTTTGGCTTCATACCATCTTCCATCCAGATCCTTACTACCTAGCAGCTATTAGTCTTCGTGCTTTCTCTTCATTGCATACTTGACTATGGCTTCCTTAGTGTAGTTTACCTTCCGCTGCATATCAATAGGATCATTTCTATTATTTGTCTTCGAAACTCCCATGTTTTGAAGACTTCCATAAAAATCGCCTATTCACCCCCCCCCCCCTCTAGTCGATAACTAGCACTTTCAAAACCTAAAACAAAGTCCATAGATATATCCTCCCAAGGAAAACTAGGTACAGGCAAAGGCATATATAAACCATGGGGATTGAGTCGTGACTTAGCTTTTTGACATGTAGTGCAGCGAGCAACAAAATGCTCAACATCCCGTCTCATCTTTGGCCAAAAGAAATGTGTAGCAAGTATATCCTCCGTCTTCTTCACGCCAAAGTGTCCCATTAGTCCTCCTCCATGCGCCTCCTGCAACAACAAAAGACGAACAGAGCTAGCTGGAATGCATAGCTTGTTAGCACGAAACACAAATCCATCGTTAACGACGAACTTGTTCCATGTTCTACCTTCTTTACAATTCTGCAATACATCTTTAAATTCAGCATCATGCACATATTGATCTTTGATGGTCTCCAAACCAAATATTTTAAAGTCAAGTTGTGAAAGCATAGTATAACGACGTGACAATGCATCAGCAATAACATTTTCTTTACCCTTCTTGTGTTTAATGACATAAAGGAAAGTCTCAATGAATTCAACCCATTTAGCATGTCTATGGTTTAGTTTTGCTTGACTTTTAATGTGTTTCAAAGATTCATGATCAGAATGTATAACAAATTCTTTGGGCCATAAATAATGTTGCCATGTTTCTAAGGTCCAAACAAGAGCATATAGTTCTTTATCATAAGTAGAATAGTTCAGACTAGGCCCACTCAATTTTTCAGAAAAGTATGCAACAGGTTTGCCATCTTGTAATAACACACCTCCTAATCCAATTCCACTAGCATCACATTCAAGCTCAAAAGTCTTATAAAAATCAGGAAGTTGGAGTAAAGGAGCATGTGTCAACTTATCTTTCAATACTATGAAGGCGTCTTCCTATGCGGTACCCCAAACAAAAGGCACGTCCTTCTTTGTAAGCTCATTGAGAGGTGCAGCAATGGTGCTAAAATCTCTCACAAAACGCCTATAGAAACCAGCGAGTCCAAGAAAACTCCTCACTTGTGTGACCGTTTTGGGCTGCGGCCAACTCTCAATAGCTTCAATCTTGGCTTTATCAACTTCAATTCCCTGTGGAGTAACAACATAGCCAAGAAAAGATACTCGGTCGGTGCAAAAGGTGTACTTCCCAAGGTTACCAAACAAACGTGCATCACGTAGAGCAATAAAAACAACACGTAAATGTTCCAAATGTTCTTCCAAAGATTTGCTATAAATCAGTATATCATCAAAATAGACTACCACAAATCGTCCAATGAAAGCTCGTAAAACTTTGTTCATTAGTCTCGTGAAAGTACTAGGTGCATTAGTTAACCCAAAAGGCATGACTAACCACTCATATAACCCAAACTTAGTTTTAAATGTTGTTTTCCATTCATCTCCCAATTTCATACGAATTTGATGGTATCCACTACGCAAATCAACTTTGGAGAATATTGTAGAGCCACTCAATTCATCAAGCATATCATCTAGTCAAGGAATAGGATGACGATAACGGATAGTAATATTATTAATGCCTCTACAATCAACACACATACGCGGCGTACCATCCTTTTTAGGCACTAATATAATAGGAACAGCACAAGGACTAAGAGATTCACGTATATAACCTTTGTCGAGCAGCTCCTGTACTTGACGCATAATCTCCTTCGTCTCCTCTGGATTGGTACGGTATGGTGCATGGTTGGGTAGCGATGCACCGGGAATTAAGTCAATTTGATGCTCAATACCTCGAATAGGTGGTAATCCTGGTGGCACATCTTGTGGGAGAACGTCAGCGAATTCCTGCAAAATGTTAGTGACAGAAGGGGGCAAAGAGGAAGGCATGTCCTCGAATGAAAATAATGCCTCTTTGCACACAAAAGCATAGCAAATAGATTTGCTAAAATCTAGCTCATCAATATTAGATTTTGTGGCAAGTAAATATGCACTTTTCAATTTAATTTCAGAAGCAACACTAGATGGTTTATTATTAGGTTTCATTTGTTGCTCAAATTCTTTTGCCATAATATGATTTTCACTCTTATTTTTCTCATGTTTTGCTTTAGTAGCTCTATTAATATCATCTTTTAAAATGGAATCAGGAGTCATAGGAAGCAAAGTAATATTTATATCCTTATGAACAAGAGTATATTGATTGTTTCTACCATGGTGTCCAGAATTTTTATCAAATTTCCATGGTCTGCCAAGTAATAAGGAACATGCTTGCATAGGTACCACATCACAATCAACATAATCAGCATATGTAGAGATACTAAAATGCACACGAACAGTACGTGTTACCTTAACCTTGCCGCTGTTGTTGAACCATTGGATGTAGTAAGGATGTGGATGTGGTCTTGTGGTGAGAGATAGCTTCTCCACCATCTCCATGCTAGCCAAGTTGTTGCAGCTCCCTCCATCTATGATGACGCGAATAGAACGTTCCTTCACAACTCCCTTTGTATGGAACAAATTATGCCTCTGATTTTGCTCAGCTTGTGTAACTTGCACACTCAAAACACGTTGAGCAACCAAACATTCATACCTGTCAGCATCTTCAGGAGCCATGTATTGTGTCTCATGATCATCAGAATCATCTCCACCGTGTTCTTCACGTGTAATAAGAGCCAAAGTCTCCTCATCATAGTCACTAGTGGACTCATACCCACCATCCTCAGTAGCAATCATCACACTCTCAGATTTGCATTCTCTCGCATAATCATCCTCCTCCCCATCAGCAGCAGGAGCCATAGAATTATCAATAGTAGCACCAACAGTTTGGCCAGGCTGAAGAGGGACACGGCTCGCTCGGCGGAGGGCTGTTTCGCGACGTGGAGGTAGTCGTTATTGTTGTTGTTGTTGTTGCAGAGGTGCGGTAGGTGCAGCCGATGGTGGAAGATGCGCAAGCAGTTCATTAAATCTGTTACCGAGCTTTGTTTCGAACGTCTTCTCAAGGCCAGTGATCTTCTCCATGGCCTCTTCAAAATTGTTCAGCACATCTTGCACCTGTTCAGTCATCATTTGCTGAAACTTATCATGAAGCTCCTTGTTCGTTAAGTTCTCCCAGTCAATCTCATCGGCTTGTGATCCTGGCATGGTTAGCATCAATAGAAACACACAAGAATATGATCCTACAGACTACTAACAAGTGGTGGTGGTGGTGGTGGGTGTCACAAATCCGTCAAGCAAATCTCAAATTCTTACCAGTTCTTACCCAGCAGCAGGCGGTGATCGGCAACCGATGTAATCAAAACTCTCAAAGCTTGGATAGAGCGATTACCAGGGAGAGTCAAACGCACGATGTAGATGTATGTGGAGCTGGGAAGCCTTATGGTAGCAAAAAGGGTCGGCAATAATCAATTTAGAGATGCAAAGTTGAATAAACGCTCAATGACGGTACTGTGCTGGTCCTAGGCTAGACCGTGCTATAGATGCGAGCCTAGAACACTAACAAAATCACGGCACTGCACGTAAACAACGGAAAAGCACACTCTGGAATTCTTTTTCGCTTTGTTTTTTTTTCTGGCGCTCTTTTATTTGCGCTCCTCTTTTTTTTGCAAAAAATCACTATAATGGCAAGTGCCTCAAAACTTTTCCCAGGTCAAAATGACAGGGTGGGCACGAAAGTTTTTTGACTATTTTTTTTGGAAATCAGGGCAGCGACGACGAAAAAGTGCGACAAAAAATCACTATGATGGCACGTGGCTCAAAAGACTCAGAAAAGCCTAAAAATAGGATAGGGAAAAATATTTTTGGTCGCCGAAATTTTGGCCTAATTTTTTTTCCGAGACCTACTCAGGCAAGGAAACACGAAACGAAAAATAGATGGATCTCGAAAACAAACCTAATATGAAAAGAACTCGGATTGGTGGTGGATGTATGGTGGTACGATATGGTAGTGGTGGTGGTATATGGATACGAATCGGTGGTGGTAGATGGATACGGATTGGTGGTGGTATATGGATACGGATTCAGAGCGGTGGTGGATAAGCGGTGGTGGTAGATGGCAGGGGCGATGATGATGGTGCGGCGGCGGCGTGACAACTTATGACCAGTACTCGAAACTCTAAAAGACTAGACTCTAAGACCAGCAACTTGACACGATGATGCAACCGCAAATTCAACAAAGCAAAAACCCTAAAAAGATTATGCAAAGGCTCAGATTGGTTCGGATATGATGAACTAACCCTAATTTTTTGTGGCTTTTTGGTGGACTGTAGGTATGAAGAACAGACTCGATGTAAACTACGAAAAACTGTAAAATCTCACCGAGCAACCTGGAAATCTGATACCACTTGATAGAGGCAAAGGTGTCCCGATGTTTCGATGAGATGGTGGCTATCATTTTCTGTGGGAGTCGACCTTGACGATCTGACTACGAACGTGCGAGACGTCGCGCCTTAGCAATCGCTAAACCAACTTCCAAGGGTTATTGACCACGCCGGAGCTCGATCAACCTGACCACGAGGGCATGCTTCCTGCGAGCAAACGAAGAACAAGCAAGAAACTAAGATAGCAATCTGGATATTGCGAATATAAGAGGAAAGCTTTATTAATGAAGGTGGGGTTCTGTGACGCCTTGGTCTGGTCGTTGAACACAAACAAAGTACACGAAGTTGCAGCTATGGCGAACTTTTAATCTAAACAAAACCCAAAGTCTAAACGGTGCCCTAAGGGCTGTATATATGGAGGAAGAGGGGGGAATTTCGTGGCCCTTGGGGAAGGGTCCGAAACCAACCCTATCTCTTGTTTCCCCACACATACGGACTCTAAAAACAGCCAATACTTATGTATTTCGAAATTACATGGGCCTGGCCCAATAATAAGGTGACGCAGCACCTAGAATAGCCTCTGGACGAATTTTATGAAGTGGCATCTTGTATATTTCGTCCAAGGCTTCATGCACTCCTTATGGTGGCTTCAAAGTCCTGAAATCATCACTTGTAACTCCGTTCTTGTTCCCCTTGCGCATGCCATCAACTCCATGCTTGTTCTTGCTCCAATGTTCATCCTTCTCCAAGCTAGGCACTTCATTTGTAAGCAAAATAAATGTATCCAATTTAGGCAACATCATATTCTCATGAACATTAGAATCATTACCAAGAAACGAAAGTACCTGGTAATTTAATTGGCGTGCGCGAGCTCTAGTAATTGGTCCAGTATATGTAATAGTAGGGGTTGTGGGTGTAACAATGGTATTGATGTCCTCATCACCATATGGCTCCTGCCAGTTGCCGACAACTGTTACAAAACATGATCATCTCATACAACAATTTATATATCATCACGTCTTGACCATATCACATCACAATAAGCCCTGCAAAAACAAGTTAGACGTCCTCTACTTTGTTGTTGCAAGTTTTACGTGGCTGCTATGGGCTTCTAGCAAGAACCGTTCTTACCTACGCATCAAAACCACAACGATTTTTCGTCAAGTGTGCTGTTTTAACCTTCAACAAGGACCGGGCGTAGTCAAACTCGATTCAACTAAAGTTGGAGAAACAGACACCCGCTAGCCACCTGTGTGTGAAGCACGTCGGTAGAACCAGTCTCATGAACACGGTCATGTAATGTCGGTCTGGACCACTTCATCCAAAAATACCGTCGAATCAAAATAAGACGTTGCTGGTAAGCGGTATGACTATTATCGCCCACAACTCTTTGTGTTCTACTCGTGCATATAACATCTACGTATAGACCTGGCTCGGATGCCACTATTGGGGAACGCAGTATTTCAAAAAATTTACCTACAATCAGACAATATCTATCTAGGAGATGCATAGTAACGAGCGGGGAGAGTGTGTCCACGTACCCTCGTAGACTGAAAGCGGAAGCGTTTAGTAACGCGGTTGATGTAGTCGAACGTCTTCGTGATCCAACCGATCCAAGCACCGAACGCACGGCACCTCCGCGTTTAGCACACGTTCAGCTCGATGACGTCCCTCGAACTCTTGATCCAGTTGAGGCCGAGGGAGAGTTCCGTCAGCACGATGGCGTGGCGACGGTGATGATGAAGTTACCGGCGCAGGGCTTCGCCTAAGCACTAAGACGATATGACCGAGGTGTGTAACTGTGGAGGGGGCACCGCACACGGCTAAGAGAAGGCTTGGTCTGTCTTTGGGGTGCCCCCCTCCCACGTATATAAAGGGGGAGGAGAGGTGGACGGCCCAGGGGGCGCGCCATGAAGGGGAGTCCTACTTGGACTCTCGGTCCAAGTAGGATTCGCCCCCCCCCCCTCCTATTCCTACTAGGAGAAGAAGGGAAGGAGGAGAAGAAGAGAAGGAAAGCCCCCCCCCCCCGCCCCCCAACCCTAGTCCAATTCGGTTTGGGCTTGGGGGGGCGCGCCATCACCTGGCCGCCGCCTCTCTCTCCACTAGGGCCATGAAGGCCCATTAACTCCCGGGGGGTTCCGGTAACCCCCGGTACTCCAGAAAATGGTTGAACCTTTCTGAAACCATTCCGGTGTCCAAACATAACCTTCCAATATATCAATCTTTATGTCTCAACCATTTCGAGACTCCTCGTCATGTCCGTGATCTCATCCGGGGCTCGAACAAACTTTGGTTCATCAAATCACATAACTCATAATACAAATCCTCGTCGAACGTTAAGCGTGCGGACCCTACGGTTTCGAGAACTATGTAGACATGACCGAGACATATCTCCGGTCAATAACCAATAGTGGAACCTGGATGCTCATATTGGCTCTTGCATATTCTACGAAGATCTTTATCGGTCAAACCGCATAACAACATACGTTATTCCCTTTGTCATTGGTATGTTACTTGCCCGAGATTTGATCGTTGGTATCATCATACCTAGTTCAATCTCGTTATCGGCAAGTCTCTTTACTCGTTCCGTAATGCATCATCCCGTAACTAACTCATTAGTCACACTGCTTGCAAGGCTCATAGTGATGTGCATTATCGAGAGGGCCCAGAGATACCTCTCCGACACACAGAGTGACAAATCCTAATCTCGATCTATGCCAACTCAACAAACACCATCAGAGACACCTGTAGAGCATCTTTATAATCACCCAGTTACATTGTGACGTTTGATAGCACACAAGGTGTTCCTTCGGTATTCGTGAGTTGCATAATCTCATAGTCTGAGGAACATGTATAAGTCATGAAGAAAGCAATAGCAGAAAAACAAAACGATCATTATGCTAAGCTAACGGATGGGTCTTGTCCATCACATCATTCTCTAATGATGTGATCCCGTTCATCAAATGACAACACATGTCTATGGCTAGGAAACTTAACCACCTTTAATTAACGAGCTAGTCAAGTAGAGGCACACTAGGGACACTCTGTTTGTCTATGTATTCACACATGTACTAAGTTTCCGGTTAATACAATTCTAGCATGAATAATAAATATTTATCCTGATATAAGGAAATATAAATAACAACTTTATTATTGCCTCTAGGGCATATTTCCTTCATTCAGGGCAATGTCGTTCGGCCTCTGCAACGCGCCGGCCACATTCCAGTGTCTAATGAACTCCGTGTTCGGTCGCCACGTTCACAAATTCATCATCATCTTCCTCGATGACATTCTTGTCTTCAATGTTGATTTACAGGAACATGAAGAACACTTGCGCACTGTCCTCGACCTCCTGCGGGCGCACCAGTTGTACGCCAAGGCCTCCAAATGCTCGTTCACCCAGCAAAGATCGAGTAGTTGGGACATGTCATCTCCAAGGACGGCGTCACCACCGATTCCAGCAAGACCAGCGCCATGAATGTATGGCCCGTGCCCACGACGCCCACAGAGCTCCACGGCTTCCTCGGCCTTACAGGCTACTACCGCAAGTTCATGCCACACTACGGCATTATCGCGAAGCCCCTGACGCGCCTTCTCACAAAGAAAGGATTCCTCTGAGACGACAAGGCCCAGACCGCATTCAAGATGCTCAAGAAGGCGATGGTGAGCACGCCTGTGCTTGCACTCCCAGACTTCAAGTGCCCGTTCGCCATCGAGACCGACGCGTGCGACACCGGCGTGGGCGCGGTGCTGGTTCAGGACGGCCACCCCATCGCATACCTGAGCAAGGCGTTGGGCGTGCGAAACCAAAAGCTCTCTGCGTATGAGAAGGAGTTTCTCGCGTGATGATGGCGATCGACAAGGGGCGCCCTTACCTCCAGCGTGCACCGTTTGAGATCGTCACCGACCACAAGACCTTGTGTTCCTTGGGCGATCAACAGCTCGTCACGGATCTTCAGCGCAAGGCCATGTCCAAGATGGTGGGCCTGCAGTTCACATTCTGCTACAAGAAGGGCGCGGACAACGGCGCAGCCGGCGCGCTCTCCAGGGTGGGGCACCTACTGTCGCTGGACGCGCTCTCGGTGTGCTAGCCCTAGTGGTTGCAAGACGTGGCAAATTCATACGAGACGGACGCGGACGCACAAGAGCTTCTCACCAAGCTTGCCCTCTACGACACCAATGACCAAGGCCGCACTCTGCAGCAAGGAGTGATCCGCCAATGAGGGCGGCTGTGGATCGGCGCCAACATCGCGCTCCAAACCAAGCTGATCGCCGCGCTGCACCACAGCACGGTGGGAGGACACTCAGGCGGCACCGCCACCTACCAGCGCGTACGCAAGCTCTTCTCCTAGCCTGGCTTGAAGCGCGCCGTCGAGGATTTCGTCAAGCAATGCAGCATTTGCCAGCACGCGAAGCACGAGCAAACCCACCCTGCGGGCAAGCTCGAACCGCTTCCAATCCCGCAAGAGCCATGGCAGGACATAACCATGGATTTTGTAGAAGGGCTAACCAAGTCGGGCGACCACGACGCGATCATGGTGGTCGTCGACCGCCTCACCAAGTACGCTCATTTTGTACCTCTCTGGCACCCTTTCACCGCCGCTCAAGTCACCCGCACCTTCTGGGACAACATCATCAAACTCCACGATGTGTTGCACTCCATCATCTCTGACCGCGGCAAGGTGTTTACCAGCGCGATGTGGCGGGAAATTCTCGCTGTCGCAGGCACCAAGCTGTTGTACTCCACGGCATACCACCCCTAGACCGATGGCTAGTCGGAGCGCGTGAATCAGTGCTTGGAGATGTATCTCCAATGCGTCGTCCATGACACGCCCAAGCAATGGCGTCGGTGGCTCTCCGCGGCGGAATTCTAGTACAACTCCTCACACCACGCCTCGATCAATGGCTCCCCTTTCAAGGCTCTGTATGGACGAGAACCCAACTTGGGGGGCCTTCCCGCGGTCAGCACCACCATTTTCGCGCACGCGCCCCTCGACGAGAATGATTGGGCGACCCACACCGTGCTGCTTCGCGCCCAGGCGCGCTTCAAGAAGCAGGTCGATCGTCACCGTGCCAAGCACGCCTTTGACGTGGGCGAGCAAGTTCTCCTCAAGCTTCAACCCTACGCACAATCCTCCGTCGCCAACCGCCCATGTCGGAAGCTGGCATACAAGTTCTTCGGCCCGTTCACCATGATGGAGCGTATTGGCAACCTGGCGTACCACCTGCAATTACCCCAAGACGCATCCATCCGGTGTTCCACGTCTCCCGGCTCAAGTCGTTCGTCCCCGACTATACACCAGTCTTCATTGAGCTGCCCAAGATCCCGGACCTCACCGCCGCTGAGCGTGTTCCGGTGGCCATCCTGGACTACCGCATGATGAAGAAGGGGAACACTCCAGTGGTACAAATACAAGTGTAATGGAACTCCATGCCGCAATCAGCTGCTACCTGGGAAGACTACACTGTCCTGCGGCAACGCTACCCCGATGCACAGCTCTGGGAAGATGAAGAAGCTGCTGCTCAAGAGGGGGCAAATGTCACGCCTGTAGATCAATCTACAGCGGACTGAAGAAATGAAATTCAGAGTTCTGAACTTGCAACAACAACGACCTGGTCAGCGGGGCCGGGCTGGGCCCACTGTCAGGGGATTGAGTGTGTGTGCCAGCTGTGGCTTGGCTTACTTGTATGCACGTGTGTGGACACGGAGGCATCGAGATTTGCATGAACCTTTTCCTCCATGACGTCTATCTCTCTCGCTCGCTCTCACCTACGCTCGTCCTTCTCCTCTCATCTCTCATCCCATCCTCCCCTTCAGGTCTCACGATCGGGACGAGACATTCTAGAACAATACCTTGCTCTGAAGTGGATTTGAATTTCAATCGCTCCCTCCAGATCCTCCTGAGGAGAGGCGCTCCTCGCGCGCAAGACCAATGCCCTCGTACCGCTGCACCGTTGTCGCACCCTTCCTTCTTCCCCGTCCTTCTTCTCCTACCTCTCCTCCTCCCTGGATCCTTCTCTGTCTCTCTTTTCTACCAGAAAAATCAAAGCGCGCCGCCGTGCCGGATCCATCCTTCTCCCGTGCCCACTGGATCCCGCCGCCGCCGTTCTGCACTGAGCAGACGCGTCGTCCCAGCCCCTCGAGCCGCCGCGTTGACCTGATCCAGAATCTGCGCTCGAGCGCCGCGGCGGGGTGGCAAGCGGGTAAAGGTGTGGCCGCGGCGGCGAGTGGTGCGGCAGCGGCAAGGGGGATTTGGCTCGGGCATAAGGTCGAGGCGAGGAGGCGGAAGTGTACGGGTATTTTTTTTCCCAGCGAATCATTTTTTACTTGCAAAATCATTTTTACTATGCAGATTAATGATGGATTACGGGTTTAATACACAAAACCATAGGGGCTTTTTTGCAAAAAGTGTGTGACGATGAGCGGTTTTATATTACTAACAAAAGGGCTCGTGTGTTGCACCGGGAGAGAAAATTAAAGTGTTTGACATAACACCCGTCAACGCAGCATGACGGGGGTAGGGATGCGTCGTGCCTAGGTATAGAAGAAATTCATCTCATGCTTTAATACCTATTACTGTGGAATATTCTTACCATCGAATTTCAAAGTAGCCCCGTCTAATTCAAAAATTTCCTATGGGTGACTTCATCAATTTCAAATCTCATTCATTGGGGTGAATGTACGCCCAGCGCCTGCATCTATACTTTTTCCTTCAACCTTTGTATGCAGCAATTTAATGTGTCGTCTAAAAAAAAGTAATTTAATATGTCCGTTTGCACCGGAAGAAGAAAAAAAGATTGATGAAGCCGTATTCATGTCATTTGACGATGTCTCCTCCAGTTTCACACTATCGTCAGATGAAAGAGTAGTGGTGTATTGAAGTTGGATTTTTTATAATTTATTAAAATATTTGATTGCAAGCAGGTTTTTACGATGTTGAATTTCCTTTAAGAGAATGTTTGTTTGTTTGGTTATTATATTTCCTTTTTTTTCACTATTTGGACTTGCCCAAACGCAAGCATTTCACGTAGACATCAGATAGACTGTTTCTCAGGAGAAAAAAAACACGCACACTTTGTGAGATGCACGCACATCTCGCCCCCTAATCTCAAATCAAAAGAAACGTCGGCACCGGCCTCTAATAGGCCGCACCATTTTGTTGAGATGCACGCACACGCACACTATTTTTTTCGCAAAAAATGGAGTATATATTAAATCAGCCGGGTCGAGCGGCCGCCATGCGTCCTTCCTCGTCTCCTCCCGTCCGTTGAGAGTCGCCCCCCGTGCCCGGCTCCGTCCCTCTTCCCTCCCGGCAGCTCGCTTCCTTCGGCCGGCTTCCATGGTGGAAGGCCACCCCCCGGGGGTGTACATGAAGTTTAAGTTTAACTACGCAATTGATGATTTCCCATGGTTATACCTTACATCGTATGATGCCATTGGCAAGCACCACCGTGATAAGCAGTGAAACTTTTGACAACATATATATGACTTTAAGTTTTGACAACATATATGACTTTAAGCAAGCAGGATTTCTACACAAACACCGCGTTATCAGGTGCTGGTCCTACCAATCCACGACAAATGCACTGTTCATGAAATGTCCCAAGCCAAAGGGAACAAAGGAGTGTCATATACATATGTGCGCAAGAAGGGAGCAACAGTGGGGGAAAGGTTAACATGATTTCTGAGCATAACAGAAGACCATGGCCTTGGTTAAAAGTACACAGTAGATCAGCAGCATCTACTGATCCAGCAATGAGACTACTGTTCCATCAACCAAAGGTAGATCCGATCATGATAGTTGCTCTAGAATTCAGTGTCGAAGCAAGATGCCATCACTTTCGAAACAACTGATCGTGCAAAGGGTATATAGCTTAGACTGTACCTGCACATAACAACAACTGTAACTTCAGAATTGCTGCCCCATCACTCATGCTCTTGGGATGATAATTTATGTAGTTGCACCAATTATTTATCAATTTATGTAGTTGTACCAATTATTTATCTAAAAATGTTGCCCATTTATGTGATATGATGAGACATCACAAGGGATAATGTTTTTATCCATGCATCTACAGACTTGCACTGATATCTCAATCAACTCTCATGTTAAAGTGGCGTTGGCTGGAGAAAGTTGGGCAAGACAACCCTGGGCAGGCCTTCAGATTCAGTTACAGCTGGAAACGGATGAGTTGTTCGCAACGCCTACGAGCTGCACTCTGAAGAATGACATCACCTTCACTTCTGGACTGACAGATGGATTCACAGGGTTAGTGTGGCCCAGGTTGTGCTGGCCTTGCTTCAGTTTGTCTGGCCTGCTGTGTTACGACGCCTAGTGGCGGATGCCCTTCCTGAGGCAGATTGGGCGAGGGATCTCAGGGGAAGCCTATCTGTGCCGGCGGTTGCATACAGCTGTGGAGGACCCTGCTTGATTTTGAGCTGGGACCTGGGAGTGGATCCTAGCGAGTTCAGGTGGCGACTTTAGCCCGACGGCAAGTTCTCTCTCGTTCCACTTACAGTCTTTTCTTGCTCGGTCAAGAAATTTGCCATCTGTGAAACGGAGCTTTGGTCTTCTTGGGCTTCTCTAGGGATTAAAATCTTTGTATGGCTTGCGCTGCATAATCAGTTGTGGACTGCGGACAGACTTGCTCAGCGTCAGTTGCAACACCCGCCGCTTTGTGTTCTCTGCTGTCAGGAGGAAACTGCTAACCACCTGCTTCTGCGGCGCCCTTCCTTGCGGGACAATCTGGCTTCGCTAACAAACTGGTGGCTTCCTTGCGGGACAATCTGGCTTCGCTAACAAACTGGTGGCCGCCCGGCAGTTTTTTTTCGAGAAAACACAGAAGATTTGCGTTTCATTGTATTGAAAAGGAAGGGGTTTCAGTTACATCCTCCTAGGAGGCAATTATACAGAGTGAGGGTGCTGCAATTAGTGTACGTCCCAGGTCTGGGGAATGAGAGCACGCAGGGCCAACGCGCCGGCTCTGGCCCAAAGGGTCGCCTCCTCCTTGATCTTATCCAGTAGCGTAGCTATAGAAGGGCTGGCTCTGTCAAAGACGCAGTCGTTCCGATGCTTCCACAGCATCCAAGGAATGAGTAGTGTCACCGAGGCGAGGCCCTTGCGCATAGGCTTGGGCGTGTGCTGCCGCACGGAGAGCCACCAGGTGTTGGTTGATGGCTCGCCATCAGGCGGGTTGCAAGGAACCCTTAGCCAGCTCAGGATTTCATACCATACCTGCCGGGAGAACGGGCAGGCGAGGAGGAGATATTGGATGGTCTCCGGCGCCTGGTCACAGAGTGGGCAGCACGCGGGGTGCTGCAAGCGCGACGGGCGAGGCGGTGAGCGGTCCAACACCGGTCTAAGTGGGCGAGCCAATAGAAGAAGCGTACCCGGGGCGGCGCCCAGCATTTCCAAGTGAGCTTCCAAGCATCACACGCGGTGGATCCGTGGAACGTGGCAAGGTAGGCGGACTGCGCGGTGTAGGTGCCTTTGGAGCTCCACTTCCAGAGTAGATGATCTGGCTCAGAGGAGAGCGTTGTGTGCTCAATCATGTGCCAGAATAGCAGGTACTCGCCGATCTCTTGAACCCCAATGGTGCCCTGTATGTCGCGCGCCCAACTGTTGGCCTGAAGGCCATCCGCCAACGTCCACAGCTTGTGGCGTCTCTTGGGGATGCAAGAGTATAGCGCCGGCGCGATCTCGCTGACGGAGCGTCCGTCAATCCAGCGGTCCTCCCAAAACAAGGCGAGCTGGCCGTTGCCTATTTGCGTGATGGTCGAGGCAAAGAAAAAGGCGCGCTCGTCGGCGGAGAACTGCAGGTCAAGACCACTCCAAGCCCTGGCGCTGTCGGTGCGGCTTAGCCACAGCCAACGTATACGGAGGGCGAGGCCTGTGCGCTCGAGGTCGTGGACACCAAGTCCTCCAAGCAAGATCGGCCGTGCGACGCGCCGCCAGTTGACATGGCAGTTGCCGCCATTGGCTTCGGCGCGTCCGGCCCAGAGGAATCCCCTCTGTTTCTTCTCCAGCACCTTGATGATCCGCTTCGGGGGTGCTAGCGCCAGCAGCTGGTGGATGGGGATGGGGATGGCGCTGAGCACGGCCTTGACAAACGCGAGGCAGCCAGCCTTGTTCATGAGGCGAGCCTTCCAGGTAGGCAGCATGCCAGCAGTTTTGTCGACCACGGGTTGGAGCAGGGCAGCGGATGGGCGCTTGATCGTGAGCGGGATGCCAAGATATGTGATAGGCAAGTCCACGATGGGGCAACCAAGTGCGTCGATGATGGGTGCCACGTCGTCGGTGTCACAGGTCACAGCAGATGAGGGTGGTTGAGCTCTTCAGGAAGTTCACCTGGAGGCCCGACGCGCGTCCGAAGAGCTGCAGGACTCCTTTCACAGCCATGGTGTCGCCCTGGGTGGGGTGGCAGAATAGGATCACATCGTCCGCATATAGCGAGACGGCCGGGATCGGGCGCCGCGGGTGAAGCTGCTGCAAGATGCCCGTCTCGGTGGCTCGGTGAAGGAGACGGCTAAGCGTGTTGACTGCGAGGACAAATAGCTGGGGCGGGAGGGGATCACCCTGTCGAAACTCGCAACGATGCCAAATGGTCGGGCCGGGCTTGCCGTTCAGGAGCACCTTGGTGCTGGCCGACGAAAGCAGAATGGTCAGCCAGTCCAGGAAGCGGCTGCCGAATCCGTATTGGCGCAGTACCTCGAAGAGGAACGGTCAGCTGATCGAGTTGAAGGCCCGTGCCCAGTCGAGCTTCAACAGCAAGCGGGGGGCCTTGAGCTGATGGAGGAGGCGCGCGGACTGCCGGACAAGGACGAAGTTGTCATGCAACGAGCGTCCAGGGATGAGTGCGTTCCGGTTCGCGCTGATGAGGGCATTAAGCTGGGGCGCGAGACACAGCGAGAGGACCTTCGCGAAGATCTTGGCGACGAGGTGGATGAGGCTTATCGGCCTGTAGTCTCCGAGACAGCGAGCATCCGCGCGCTTGGGCAGCAGCGTGAGGAGCGCCTGGTTAAGGCAGCTGAAACCTCGGCCCCGGAGCGCGTAGAGCTGCTGGAACACGTCGATGAGGTCCTGCTTGACGATGGGCCAACATGCGCGTAGGAAGTCAGCGGTGAAGCCGTCGGGGCCGGGTGCCTTGCGCGCGGGCAAGCGCTTGATGGCCTGCCAAATCTCCTCGGCGTCAGAAGGTGCGTCGAGGTCGTCGAGGTTGGCAGGCGTGATGAGGACGGAGAGGTCCAGAGTGCACTCCCGGGGCGCGGCGGTGCCAAGTAGAGCGTCGAAGTGCGCGTAAGCTGCCGCGGCCATGTCTCCCTGGTCCATGATGATTTCCTCGCCAACCACCAGGCTGTGCACCGTGTTCTTCTGCCGCCTATAGGAGCATTGCCGGTGGTAGAAGGATGTGTTGGCATCGCCGTCTTTGAGGGTCGCAAGGCGGGCGCGTTGGCGAGCGATGGATCGCTCCAGGGAAGCAAGGCCTAGGTAGGAGGCCTTGATCTGGCGACGCAGCCAGTCTTCGTGCGGGGACAAAGCTCTACTCTCCAAAGCAGTCTCAAGCTTGAGGAGAAGCTCGCGGGAGATCGCCAGCCTGAGGCGCACATTGCCCACGGTCCGCGAACTCCAGGTAGTGAGCTGGCGCACGGTGGCCTGCATGCGCAACATGAATCGCCGGAATGGGTCTGTCACGTGGACGGAGTGCCATGCAGCCGCGACGACGTCGTGGAATCCGTCGAGGCGAATCCAGAAATCCTCGAGGTGGAAGCGCCGGTGTGTAGGCGCTATCGGAGAGCAGTCCAGGAGCAAGGGGCTGTAGTCGGAGACGACGGAGGCGAGGCAGCGTAGGAGGCACGCGCTATGAAGCTCCTCCCAGTCCGTGGTGCAAAGCACCCGGTTGAGGTGGACAAGGGTCGAGGGCGACTGCTCATTCAACCAAGTGTAGCGTCTCCCGCTGAGGTACACTTCTTTGAGCGCTAGGTCGTTGAGCACGCGTCGAAAGCGACCCATCATGCGGCGGTTGACGTTCCCGGTGTTTTTGTCCTCGTCGTGATATATGAGGTTGAAGTCCCCACACAACATCCACGGTCCGGGGCACTCGTCGCGAATGTCGCGGTGCTCTTGCATGAAGGCGACCTTGTCGTCGTCAAGTTGGGGCCCGTAGACGACGGTGAGCCACCATGGAGTGCCGACGCCAGACGCGGTGGAGACCTTAGCAGACAAGGCGTTGGTAGTGAAAAGAGGATCGGTGATGGCCACCTCTCTACTCTTCCATGCCAACAGGATGCCGCCACGGGTCCCGTCCGCGGGCAAGTACACATAGTCGTCAAAATCCGAGCCAAGAGTCTCGAGGACAACCGGCGAGCAAACTAACTACATCTTAGTCTCTTGGAAGCAGGCGATCGATGCATTGGTGGTTACAACAAGTGACCGAATGGCGGAGCGGCGAGCGCGCGCGTTGAGGCCGCGCACGTTCCAAACTAGGACCTTGGGGGCGTGATCCATGGAGCAGAGATCGACGAGCAGGCGCGCCGGCGTGGCTAGACCCCAATCGGGCTGCCAGCCACCACCGTGGTGATCGGCGCAACGGCGGGGTCGGAGGGGAGCTCGTGACCTATCAACGCTGCCATGGCCGAGAGGATAGACATAGGGAGAGGCGTCGCAAAGAGCCCCTCATAAGTCTTCATCTCCGTGGCCGTGATCTTCTGGTCCAGCCCAACGATCCCGAGAGTGCGTAGGATGTGGATTTCCGCACGTCTTTCAGCGGTAGGTGGAGCAGCCGCCTTGCATGTCGATGCCGAGGCAGATCTTCCACGTCACGGGGCAAAGTTGGGCGGATATCGCCGCTGACGTTTCCCGGGAGTTAGGAGGGCGGCGTCGAGCTGCTTGGTTGCAGCAGCGAGGAAGTCGCCAAGGGTCCAGGTTGTCGTTGTTGTTGCACCAGCGCGTGGACATGTATGGCGCAAGGTCACCGGGGGCGAGGCGAAACGCGTAGGAGTTCTCTCCACAGCGGGGCATGCAGCTTGGGCCGGGTGGGGGCATGCAATCTGGGCCAGGTGGGCAGGTGGGCCGTCCAGGGGTGGCTGCGATGTGGATGCATTATCCAGCGCAGCCTCTCCCTCGTGTGGGGCCGCAGGGGAGGGATCCATGCGTGGCGCGTCTCGCGCGGCCGCGGGAGACTCCAGAAGCCCTTCCTCGTGGTCGCTTGGCGGGGCCTGCTCCGTGGTTTGAACCGGTGGGCCAGCATGCGCTAGTGGAGCACGGTCTGTGGACCGGTCAGCGTGGGACACCACCGCTGCGGGCGCTGACGGGAGCGAAACACCACTTTGCCCCGACAAGGGATCATCCCGGGGGGTGGGGATAGGCGAATCGGGGACCTCACTGTCTAGCGACAAGTGGCCTGTGGGGCAGTCCTGGCCTGCGGGGCTGTCAAGACTGGCCTGGGCCGGCACAGCTTTTGCATGGCACCGGTCCTGCTCGTGAGGCGACAGCAGCGGTGCATGGTTCTTAGCCAATGGGGGCTGGCCATCAGACGTCGTCGGGCCCAGCAGCTCAGGATCAATGGACGGGCCAGCGGGCAGCGGTGCAGCCTTGGCGATCGTTGCCACATCAGCAGCGCGCCTTTTCTTTCCACCGCGCCTGCCTCTTTTGGAAAGCCGGCGGGAGCGCAGCTGCCCGCCTGCTGTGGGCCAGGGCTCCATCGTCCTTCCCTGGGTACGGGCATGCAGCGGCATGGCTGCGTCCGTACGACGGCGTGGGGCGGGCCATCGGGCGACGACGGCGATCCCATCCGCACGGCCATGGTGATCGGAGGCACGCCAACCAGTGGAGTCGACCGCCATGCCGTCCGCGCGGCCGTCGCAGGCGTCAGACGTGCGCCGTCTCTTGCGGCTACGGCGGCGGCCTCGGCCGCGACCAGACCCATCTCCGCGTGTCTCCTCACCGGCTTCGCCACCCAACGCATCATCACTAGGGCCGCCGTTGTTGCCGGCAGCAGCCGAGGCGGCAAGCGCAACGGGGCCATCGGCGAACATGATAGACACGGGGTAGCTCAGCGTGCGGATGGTCGGCAGCGAGCCGCGTCTGGTGGCGGGGACGGATTCCACGATCTCCAGGACGGCCGCGCGGCGGGTGCTGGCCGGCTCGTGCGTGCGCGTCGTCAACCGGAATACGACGAGGTCGGCGCGCGAGCGCGTGCTCGGGTGCAGTCGCTCAATCCAGCAGCTGGAACCGAGAAGGTGCTCAGCGGTGGAGAGGTGCCAAGCCTGCGCGGGGATGCCATGGAGCTCCACCTGGACTGTGTGCTCGAAGGAGCTCACGTCGGCGTGCGCCAGCTTGTTCCAAGGGCGGAGCGACAGAGTGAAGCCGGGGCCGTTGATGAAGTGGTCGCCTGCGAGCCGCGCCATGATCTCGTTGGTGGAGAAGATGATGAGGAAGTCCTCCGGGGCGTGCACGTGAATGGAGAAGTCGCCGGGCTGGAGGCAAAGGGAGGAGTGCAGGACGTCCTCGACCTCCCGCGGGGTGACCGCCGGTCTGGCACCCATGATGGAAACCACCATCCCGCGCCGCAGAACGAGCTCGGCCTCCTCCATCTCAACGGAGCGGGACATGACCACACGCACCGGAGTGGAGGGCTGGGCCGGCTCACTTGCGGAGGGGCCTGCAGCCGGCGGGGCATGTAGGAGCGGTGGCGCGCGCGGCGCCGTGGCTGGGGATGGTGGCGCGGGGAGGTGCACGGAGAACGCCGCGGCAGAACTTGTGGCAGTCCCGGGAGTTGTGGCCGGAGTAGAGGCAACGTCGACAGCGAACGTCGTTTGTGTAGTCCCGGACAGGGTGACCGGGGTCGAGGCAGCGGAAGCAGAGGCCGGCGCTTTCCTCCGGGGACGGGTTGCGACGGCGCGGCGGTTGCTGGGCGCGGGGGGAAGCCTCAGGGCGCGCGCGGCGGCGGCGGTTCCTGCGCCGGGGGAGCTGGAAGCCTTCAGCGTCGACCTCCGCACCACCCTGGACGCGGTGGACCTCGGAGCGAGGGCCCAGGCGAGATGCGGCCGGGGCGCGCCGGGGAGCCGCCGCGCGCTCGCGCGCAACCGCAGGGTGGGGGAGGCGCGGCGGGTGGGCGCCGGGCTTGGCGGAGCAGGGGAGCTCCTGGCGACATCGCTGTAGGACCGGCTGGGCTCACCCTCGGACTCCATCCAGCGGCGCGCGCTAGCAGGGCTGTGGTCGAGGTCGCCGGCGGAGTCGGACGGGAGCGCCATGGGGCGGTGGGGAGGGGCTGGGGGGCTGAGGGAGGAGGGCTACCGGCGAGGGCTCGCCGGCGGCAGGGTTGGTGGGGCTAGGCAAGGAGGGAGGGGGAGCGAGCCTTGATGGATGATGATCGGCCGCCCGGCAGTCATGTTTTTCCAGCGCGCAACCGCAGGGAGGTGGACGCTCTGATTTGTCTGACTCTCCGGCTCCTCTAGCTCGAAAGGAACAGCTATGTCTTCGACAAGGTGGCGTCAATGCCCTCGCTGGTCATCAAGCAGATTAGGGAGGAATTTCCTTTGTGGAAGATTTGCTAGATCTTGTGGATTTGTAGGGAATGTGAG
Organism: Aegilops umbellulata; assembly: GCA_032464435.1. Lineage (NCBI taxonomy): Eukaryota > Viridiplantae > Streptophyta > Magnoliopsida > Poales > Poaceae > Aegilops > Aegilops umbellulata. Next base: position 295,574,264 of record CP136057.1, read on the forward strand.
TTAGCACTTTCTTTGTCCATGGCGGAGTGCTTTCTCCTGTGGTTGCACCCCTGTATATAACTGATGTAACGCTCTACCTTTCTTTGTACAAAAGACACGCAGCTTGCATTTCTTAAAAAAATAATCTCTTTGGGTGTCTGCTTAGCTGTGGAATATTTTTAATAGAAAAATAGCACGAATATTGGTTAATTTTAAAGTAATCATCCAGTGAGTTTTTCTTACACATGTTGGACCTAGGAGAAATTATGAGTGTGCAGTTGGGTCAACATTGAACAGAACTCGTTGCTAAAAATCAAACTTTAAAAGATATTAAACTTACCAGATAAGGGCACCAAATTCCAAGACGATGGCAAGTAGAGTCAACAGCTTACTGTGAACCTGTTTGGAGCAGAAAAGACAGATATTTGGTTGGTTATAGAACTAACACATAAACCTGGCAGAAAATTTATGAAATATGCCAGATTTCTCTAATCATTTTACTTACTAAGAGAGCGCAGAATAGAGAAATTATGATGCTTGCAATGTATATAGCAGTGGCATATATACGGACAGGATCAAGCATCATATCAAACTGTCTCTTGGGACCTATAAGAAACGCTGTACTGTCAAACAAATGATCCCATCATTAGCTGACATGAGGAAAAACTTTGATACATAAACGATAATAATCTAGTTAAGGAAGGTGATTCGATGGTTCACATCTTCATCAATACCCTCATCCTCCTGCAACATTGACCCCAAATACCGAAAGGTGTCCTTCCGATATACCACCTGGCCATCAAGGCTAACCTCCTCCTCCTCACACCTAGTAGTACTGAAACCGCACATCATATACTCGGTTTTAGTTCTACTAAGCCTAAACCCTTTCGATTCCAAGGTTTGTCTCCATAACTCTAACTTCCTATTTACCCCCGTCCGACTATCGTCAACTAGCACCACATCATCCGCAAAGAGCATACACCATGGGATATCTCCTTGTATATCCCTTGTGACCTCATCCATCACCAATGCAAAAAGATAAGGGCTCAAAGCTGACCCCTGATGCAGTCCTATCTTAATCGGGAAGTCATCAGTGTCGACATCACTTGTTCGAACACTTGTCACAACATTATCGTACATGTCCTTGATGAGGGTAATGTACTTTGCTGGGACTTTGTGTTTCTCCAAGGCCCACCACATGACATTCCGCGGTATCTTATCATAGGCCTTCTCCAAGTCAATGAACACCATATGCAAGTCCTTCTTTTGCTCCCTATATCTCTCCATAAGTTGTCGTACCAAGAAAATGGCTTCCATGGTCGACCTCCCAGGCATGAAACCAAACTGATTTTTGGTCACGCTTGTCATTCTTCTTAAGCGGTGCTCAATGACTCTCTCCCATAGCTTCATTGTATGGCTCATCAGCTTAATTTCACGGTAATTAGTACAACTCTGAACATCCCCCTTGTTCTTGAAGATTGGTACTAATATACTCCGTCTCCATTCTTCTGGCATCTTGTTTGCCCGAAAAATAAGGTTGAAAAGCTTGGTTAGCCATACTATCGCTATGTCCCCAAGACCTTTCCACACCTCAATGGGGATACAATCAGGGCCCATCGCCTTGCCTCCTTTCATCCTTTTTAAAGCCTCCTTCACCTCAGACTCCCGGATTCGCCGCACAAAACGCATGCTGGTCTCATCAAAAGAGTCGTCTAGTTCAATGGTAGAACTCTCATTCTCCCCATTGAACAGCTTGTCGAAATACTCCCGCCATCTATGCTTAATCTCCTCGTCCTTCACCAAGAGTTGGCCTGCTCCGTCCTTGATGCATTTGACTTGGCCAATATCCCTCGTCTTCCTCTCTCGGATCTTGGCCATCTTATAGATGTCCCTTTCACCTTCTTCGTGCCTAACCGTTGGTAGAGGTCCTCATATGCCCGACACCTTGCTTCACCAACAGCTCGCTTTGCGGCCTTCTTCGCCATCTTGTACTTCTCTATGTTGTCTGCACTCCTATCCAGGTATAGGCGTCTGAAGCAATCTTTCTTCTCTTTAATCGCCTTCTGGACATCATCATTCCACCACCAGGTATCCTTATCTTCGCTTCTCCTTCCCCTGGACACTCCAAACTCCTCCGAGGCCACCTTACGAATGCAAGTCGCCATCTTCATCCACACATTGTCTGCATCCCCTCCTTCCTCCCAAGGGCCCTCCTTAATGACCCTCTCCTTGAACACCTGAGCTACCTCCCCCTTGAGCTTCCACCACTTCGTTCTAGTGACTTACAACTAGTACTGAATAGCCTCTTCCATCGATACTGTGTCACGCCAAGGGTATCGGATTCAACTAGTATAAAATGCTTCAAGAACCAGACACGCTGATGAAGAAACTGCGACTTATCCGTCACATTCTAAAGACCGTCGCCAAGCAGCTCTGACCGCCTCAACTGCTACGAAGGCTTCACCTGCAGGCTGCAGTGCCTCCATCAACTTCTTCACCACGCAGTGCCAGGGCGATAGTGCCTATGTCCTCAACTTTTAGTTATCGTTGATGCCAAAGGGGGAGAACATAGTGATTAGAAGTTTCTGAGGGTGTTTTGCATGGTTGATCTAGTTGAGTTACAAATCTTGGTTCTTCAGATGATCCTTGTAAGTCTGCTATGAACGATAAATGGAACTTCTGATTTTTGCATCCAGATGTAGAAGTGAAAACTGAGCGTGTGCTTGGGTGGCTAGCCTCACAAAGTCTGCCCCCCTGCATTCGAGGCACAACCTCCAAGCGGTGGGTGGGTTTCTTCTTTCAGAAAATGCCACTGAGGGTGTAAGTGCATCTAGTACCCCACTGCCCCCTGGTGAGTTTTGGTGATGTATAACAAACGAATAAGGGAGTCGTGTGTTTGTTGAGTATACACAGATGAGTAGTCACTAAAGCAATGGTTTAACTGAAGGATGTCAGACCCTAAAGGCGTAGTGAGCTTTCTGTTTCTATTTCTTCATTTGAGTCATAGAGCAAACCGTACTATTAAGAGGGGCTGGATACCGATGCAAGAGGGGTTGGATATACGCCTTTGAGATTTCTTTCCAGATGAATCTGCTAGCTTCAATGACTAAGTTGAATACGTTTGAAGAATCGGCATGGGTGAGGACTCGAGAACGTACTTCTTCAGTGTCACTAGGATTAGCTTCTTCATTGAGTTAGTGAAGTTAGTTTTTGGAGTCGCCCTAAGTTCTTTAGAGAGAACAACTGCACGCGAGGCCAGTTCTTTTTTTAGGGTAGCTGCCAGTTTAAATTGTAACCGTTGTGGTTTCTTTCATGGCCCGCAAGATGGTCAGCTCGGCCGACCAACGACTAGTTCTCAGCCCATGCTATGAATAGCCCTCTACCCCCTCTAGTTTGAGCTGGATTCTTGAGCATCATCCCGCCCTGTCTGCAGCAAGTTTTCCCTTCCTCCGATTTCGTGACAAATCCTAAGTGAAGAAAATCAGGGCAAACACAGTTGCTGTGATAGAGCAGTCCTGCTTGTTACTCTTGAGGAATTGGCGTCCTCTAGACGGTTAGACGTTGATCTGTGTGCATCCAACGTGTGGATTTGCCGCAATCGAGTTTGTAATGGTTAGGAGATCACCGCGAGATCTACCGCGAGTATTGGGTGAATTCGGAGGAACTTAGCTCAAGGTAAATAAGATGGAAGTCTTGTTTGACTTCGGAGCACTGTATTTAGCCTATCTAATCAAGACGTAGAGTTGTTGCCAACAACTTGAACTTTTGTAAAAAAACTCCTGTGTCTTCATCAGCAATCCGATTTTGTTTCCTCTCTCCTTTATATTTCTGTGCTTGTTTCACTTTTGAGGAATTTTGCATTGCTCTAGTGAAGGACGAGGAGATCAAGCATAGATGGTGAGAGTAGTTCGACAAGTTGTTCAATGGAGAGAATGAGAGCACTACCATTGAGCTGGACACAATGATACCAACATGCCTTTTGTGCGATAAATCCAGGAGTCTGAGGTCAGGGAGGCTTTACAAAGTATGAAAGGAGGCAAGACGAAGGGCCTTGATTGTATCCCCATTGAGGTGTGGAGAGGCCTCGGAGACAGCGATAGTATGGCTAACTACGCTTTTCAACCTCATTCTTCAGGCAAACAAGATGCCCGAAGAATGGAGACGGAGTATATTAGTACCAATTTTCAAGAATAATGGGGATATTCAAAGTTGTACTAATTACCATGGAATTAAGCTGATGAGCCATACTAAAGCTATGGGAGAGAGTCATTGAGCACCGCTTAAGAAGAATGAGAGCTCTACCACACTGACGGCGACACGGAGGACTTTCCGATTAAAATAGGACTGCACCAAGGGTCAGCTTTGAGCCCTTATCTTTTTGCTTTGGTTATGGATAAGCTCACAGGGGATATACAAAGAAATATCCTGTGGTGTCTTTGCAAACGATGTGGTGCTAGTCGAAGGTAGTCGGACGGGGTTAATAGAAAGTTGAGCTGTGGAGACAAACTTTGGAATCAAAAGGTTTCAATCTTAGTAGAACTGAAACTAAGTACATGAGGTGCAGTTTCAGTACTACTAGGCACAAGGAGGTTAGCCTTGGTGGACAGGTGGTACCTCAAAAGGGCACCTTCGATGTCTGGGGTCAATGCTGCAAAAGGATGGTGATATTGATGAAGATGTGAGCCATCGAATCAAAGCCGGATGAATGAAGTGGCGCCAAGCTTTTGGCGTCCTCTATGACAAGAGAGTGCCACGAAAGCTAAAAGGCATGTTGATGCGGAGCATCCCAAGGTTATCTCCACTCACCAAGCGCCAAGTGGACCTATGACACGTGCACGTGCAAGAGCTCTCGAAACCGAGGTGACATCTCTCCTCTCGCAATTCCTCTTTGAAACACATGAGACATGGCTACTACCTCAAATGGAGACACTTTGCAGGTACCGAGGAGTTCGCCATGAAGAAGCTAAGGAGCAAGTCCGACCGAGGGAGGAAGGCGAACGTGAAGACGGAGAAGAAAAAGGGCAAGATAGGAGATGCCCGGATGATCCGGACCGTCGTCCGGACGATTCGGCTCCAGCCCGGACGATCCGGACCCCGGCCCGGATGATCCAGCTACAGCACACGAAGACCACAGCAAGCCTCCTTGCGAAACCGGACGATCCGGACCGACTCCCGGATCATCCGGAACCACCCGGACGTCCGGACCATCTCCCGGTCATCCAGACCCCCCCCCCCCCCCCTCGACGGCTGCGACACATCCGGACGATCCGGACGGCCGCCCAGATCATCCGGACCCTTGACACCCGGATCATCCTGCGTGCATGAGTTGGGCCAAGGCCCATGTACCCTTTCGTCCCCCTAGCCTATATATACGACTCCACCTCCACTTTTCTAGGGTTAGCATTGGTTTAGCTCATATGAGAGACAGAGCTTTGCTCATCCACTTGATACCTACTCCCTTGGAGGCCTAAGTCCTCCATCTAGGAGAAGATCCCCCAAGTGGATTCAAGCCCTCCTCACGAAGAAGATCCCCTAGTGGATTCAAGACCTCCTCACGAAGAAGATCCCCTATGATGAGGCACGGACTAGCGAGATGCTAAATCGTGCGTGTAGATGACCCGATCTTTCACGGGGATGCTTGATCAACTGTTCTTCCACCTGGTCCCTCAACCTCCAGTAATAAGATTCACCCGTGTACGAAAATACATGAATAAAAATAATGATCCCCTCGGATCAGCACGTAGGCGTCGATGTGATGATCAACCCTCCGTCACTAGTAATTTCCTCGATGGGAAAATCACAGATAATACACACGATATGGTCGCCCTCGACTCGGACGTTTTTCTGTATACTTCATAACTCCCAATACAAAACTGATCTCCCCCCGTTACATGGACGCCATCTACTTTTATATAACCAACTCACGGCCTAAGGCCCACACCACCAGACTCCTAACTACGTAACTAGTACAACTTGCCATCACGATTTATATGGCACGTAATTAGCACAAGGAAAACTACTAGCTAACAAGAAGATATACTTCCTATTTTTAAAAGGACACATGCGTACGTAAGGTAAAGGGACTCGAAAAATATATGACTATTCTCCATGCTATTAGGACCCAACGTGCAGCTCCATCGTCCCAATTTTAATCCATCGGGGAGGTGTACGAGAGTTAGGTTGCACCTTGCCACGTATGGGTTCCTCCATAATCTCAAGTTGGTTGCCGTGATGAGCATATATTTCTTGGAAAGGATCTGACTTCCTTTTATTTATCAAACCAACTCTTATATTTCCATGTGTGTGTGCATGTACAAGCACGTCTATGCATCAATTTGTTGTCCAAATAACCAGCTTGACGTGCATCCATCTTCGCAGCACGAATACCTGGACCGCATAGCAAACGTTTCTTGCCATCTCTGCCAGTGTGCAATATATTTGGACAACTTATAGTTGTGCCAGCATCCTCAAATAGACTCTTCTCGCTCACCTTAGTTGGTTCGAGTTTAGTAGCAGCCGCACTTGATAATATTCTAGACGTCGCAATGTCCGTATCACCCTAGTGGAGAAGAACTAGCTACTTGTATCCCTCCTTCGTTGGATTTGATCATGTGTCTCCCTTTGTGTTCATGGATCTAGCACATGTGTGATCGTTTCTCGTTGATTTGAATGTTTCCTCTCGTTTCCCCTCGTGTGTTCGTCGTGTTCTTCGGGAATCCCCCTCCAAATCATGAAAGATCAGCCCATAGGGTTCCGCCCTACATCATCTTGGTATCATGAACCAAGGTTGATCACGAATTTGGAGTCCCTACCCCTCGTTTTCTAGCCTAATTTTGCTGATTTTGTCCCAATTTCAAAAATCCCCACAAAAATAGCCCCAAAGTTTTTTGTGATTTGTTGGTTTGATGAAGTTTTGTTGGATTTGATCCGTGGATTCGTTGTGTTGCAAGTGGATCTACCCTTTCCCCACCATCCCCACCACGAAATCCACCCAAAATCCCCGAAATTTTCGATTTTCCCCATGATTTCGAGTTTATCCCGAGCCTCACCCGCGAGCAGTTGACCTGCCCGGATCATCCGGACCCTGACCCGGATCATCTGGACGCGCCCGGATCATCCGGCTTCCCCTGACGAAACTGCATTTCTGCAGTTCTCCACCGCCACCATTTTCGCACCTGCATACCCACTTCGACCACCACCATTCCACTTCCGCAAACCCCTCGACATATCCAACCGTACCACCATTTGACTTTGGTTTTGAGAATTTGAGTTGTGGTTCTCCGTTTCCTAGGGTGTTTCGGCTAACTAGGAATGGTTCGACATCGACATCGCACCGCTCATCGTCGCCAAGGACTCGACATCGACAACGGCCACTTCACAATTTTGACACCCTGACCGTAAGCAAGGACGGTAACTTCGACAACACCTTTGTGTACTCCTTTCCATTACATTGATAACCCCATAGCCCATTTTGCGTCACTTTCCTATCGAAACTAGCCATTTGAGTATTGCCGGCAACATTACTTGTGCACATTAGTGATCATCGTCTCATTGCATATATCACATCATCTTGGTATCCGTATCTTGGTATCATCTCTTGTGTCACAAGGTTGTCATCGCATATACACAATTGCTATCTTGGTTCGTCGAGTGTGCAAAAGAAGTCCAAAGAAAGAGCTAAAAAGAGAAAGAGCCGACAAGCTTTTAAGCAAAAGAGAAAGATAAGCAATGAGCTTTTAAGCAAGAACCATAGCATCATACTACATTAAGATTGTCATACTTGATCATCTTGGATCATATCACCGAAACATCATACATATATAGCCACTTGGGATAGAAGTCGTTGCATTTTTGCTTTGTAGGTTGTGCACTTGGGATAGAAGAAATTGCAACTCCTCAAGCAAGGCACCAAGTTCGATGAAGAGTACTACGGGGAAATGGAGATCGCAATGATACGAGCTAATGTCAAGGAAGATGAGAAGCAAACTATGGCACGTTTATTGAATGGACTCAACCATCCTATCAAGAAGATCGCGGATTTCCAACCGTACACAAACCTCCTCGAGCTAGTGCACCAAGCTACCAAGGCGGAGCAACAAGTGCAAGATGATTACAAGTATGCCAAGTACGCTTCCAAGACCTACGGCTCCTATAATGAAGCTTTAACGACTACGACGCCTTCTACCTCGACCAAAGCTTCCCCAAGCAACGGCGACAAGTCAAGTTACAAGAATACTTCGACAACCTCAAGTCGTCCTCCTACTACAAGCAACTTCAAGCCGGGAGCTTCATCATCTACAACTCCACCGGATGAGACCGTCAGGACAAGTTCCATCAAATGCTTCATATGTGGAGGACGAGGCCACAAGACATTCGAGTGCACCAATCGGCGCACCATGATAGCCAACGACGACGGCACATACGACTCCATGAGTGAAGAAGAAATGGAAGCCCTTGAGCATGTGGCCATGCACTGGCAAGTGAATGAAGATGAAGATGACCAAGTCTTTTGTGACAATCATTCGAGCCCCGCTCTCGTTGTCTCCAAGGTCTTGACGCTTCAACATCAACAAGAGGAAGACTAACGTTGTCACATCTTCCATACCAAAGCGGGCATCAACGGACGTTCCGTAAAGGTCATCATCGATCGAGGAAGTTGTCACAATTTGGCAAGTGAAGAGCTATGTTCCAAGCTACAATTGGTCAAGATGAAGCATCCTCGTCCTTACAAGGTCCAATGGCTTAGCAACTCCGGCACCATCCAAGCGGAGCACGCCGCTCAAGTCTCCTTCAAGATTGGAGCATACGAAGACACCTTGGAGTGTGATGTGGTTCCCATGTCCGTTTGCCATCTCCTACTTGGACGACCTTGGCAATTCGACCGCGGCGTCATTCACAACGGGCGAACCAATCACTATAGCTTCAAGGTGAAGGGAAAGGAGTACATGCTACGACCTATGTCACCAAGCCAAGTGATTGCCGACAAGCAAGCTACCACCCATCGTGGAGAGAATAGTGAGAGAGTGAACCACCAAAAAGAGAGTGAGCGCCACAAGCCAAAATTGAGTGCCTCCACGATGAGCGACAAGAAAAACTTAGTTCTCTTAGCCACCAAAAGAGAGATGAGAGAAGTGTGTGAGAACCCATCTAGTGTCACCCACTATGTCCTATTGTGCAAAGATGAAGCGGCAAGGACTAACACCTCTCACAATCTACCTTTAGTGTTGTCTTCTCTATTGCAAGAATTCCAGGACGTTTTTCCCGACGAACTCCCTCGGAGACTACCTCCACTACGTGGCATCGACCACTGCATCGACCTCATTCCCGGCACACCTCTACCAAACAAGGCACCGTATTGTGTCAACTCAGACGAGACAAAAGAAATCCAAAGGCAAGTGCAACAACTCATGGACAACGGACATGTACGTGAAAGCTTAAGCCCTTGTGCCGTCCCGGTTATTCTTGTGCCTAAGAAAGATGGTAGTTTTCGCATGTGTTCCGATTGCCGTCCCATCAATGCTATCACCGTTCGTTATCGATATCCTATTCCTCGCCTTGATGATATGCTCGATGAGCTTAGCAGAGCCACAATTTTCTCTAAAATTGATCTTAAAAGTGGCTATTACCAAATACATATTCAAGAAGGTGATGAATGGAAAACCGCTTTCAAAACCAAGTTTGCCTTGTATGAATGGCTAGTTATGCATATGGGCTTATCCGAAGCACCCGGCACTTTTATGCGTGTGATGCAAACACATCAATATTTCCCTGCAGGAAGGCGACGAGCGCGCTTTCTTATTTGCAACTCACGGTAAAGGTACCACCAATGCCACCCTGGTAGAGACTTGCTTCGTAGCAGGTGTTGAGGCTTTGGCCTTCTTGCTCTTGCCGGTAGAGCTCTCTGGTACGTCCTCAACAGGCATGCTACACTCTAAGGTGTGCTACCCGGTGGCCTCGCTAGAGGTCTTGCCGGTCTTCTTCTTTCCTTCCCGGGAGCTTTGCCGGCAGGAGCAGGTGCCTTGACGGCAGATGCTGTCACTGCCTCTTGATAGAGCTTGTCAGCACAGATAATTGCGTCCTTCTTGTCGGAGTGGATGGTGATGATGCTCATCGAACCCGACATTTTCAAAGTATTATAGGCGTAATGTGACACTGCCATAAACTTTGCCAGGGCCGAACGACCAAGAATCCCATTGTAGGGCAATGGTATCTTGACGACGTCGAAAACAACCTTCTTGGTCTTGTAGTTCGGTCCGGTGCCAAAAGTGACCGGCAAGGTAATCTTTCCGATAGGCTGGCTCCTCCCCGGATTAACCCCTTGAAACGTTCCCGTTTCTCGGAGATCTCCATCAGGGATTTGCAGCCTCCTGATCACATCGGGCGAGATCAGATTCAAGCAGCCCCACCGTCAACCAACACTTTCGTCACCTTGAGGTTGCGAATTGTTGGAGAAACAAACAAAGGCAAACACCCGACCACGGTGGTCCGGTCAGGGTGGTCCTCAGTGTCGAAAACGATCGGCGTGTCGGACCACTTGAGCGGTTTTTGCGCCTCTACTGCTAGTCCGGCCGCATTGATCTCACGCGCCCACTGCTTGAGCTGGTGGTGAGAGGAGTGCAAAGATGCACCTCCATCAACGCACATGGCCTCCACAGCCTTTTGGAATTCCTGTCCCTCAGATTCTTCATCGTTGTCATCACCATCATCCTCGCCCTCCTTCTCGTGGCCGCGAGCAGGCTTCTCCTTCTGCTGTTGGCCCTTGGCGCGGCGACCCCCACGGCCACCGCGGCTTTTGTTGCCAAACCCATCGGCGCAATCTTGGACTTTCGCCTTGTCACGCTTCTCGTACTCTTGCTTTTGCTTTTCGGCAAGATGTTCCACTTGCCGGCAATCTTGGACGTCGTGGCCCTTGGTACGGTGGATCTTGCAGTATTGCTTGCCGGAGCTCTCCGTCTTCTCGCCTGCCGCAGCCTCCTGACAGCCAGCGTATCCAGCAACCTTGTTGCCGGAGCTCTCGGTCTTCGACTTCTTGGCGGCATTGGAGTCAGCCAGAACCCTTAACGGCCATCACAGTCTTGCCTTTGCGCCTGCGGTTGCGCTTTTGGCATGTCTTCTTTGGGCTGGATACGTCGTCGTCCTCGGAATTAGCTTCGGCTCTGGCATCCTCCCCGGGAAGCCTCCTCCCCTCCTCGGCACGCACACTGGTTCGCCAAGGCGTACAAGTCGTTGACGGTCTTCAACTACCCAATGTTCAACTCAGCCCACATCCTGCGATTGTGAACATTCGTGTGGAACTAAGCAATCACAGCAGCGGGGTGCACATCGGGGATGTTGCGATGCACACGGCTAAACCTCTGGACGTACTTACGAAGCGATTCACCATCCTTCTGTGGAATCAAGTGGAGGTCACTGGGCTTCTCCGGAGGCTCATGGCCCCCGATGTAGGTCCCAACGAACTCATGACACATGTCCAACCAAGAAGAAATGGAGCCCTCCGGCAAGTTCATCAGCCAAGATCTCACGTTGGGCTTGAGCCCCAACGGAAAATAGTTGGCGAGAACCTTGTCGTCTTTGCCACCAGCAACTTGCACTGTGATGGTATAAATATGCCAAGAAACTCAGACGGATTGAGCTTGTCGTCATACTTCTCCAGCAAGTCAGGCTTGAAACTTTGGGAAGAGGGCTACTGAAGTTCCCGCAGCTCGCGAATAAACGTTGGGCAACCCACATCGTAGGGTACGCACCCAGGGAACCCCTGTGCAGGCTCGTTCACAACAGGTCCTTCCCACGCGTCTGACTGACGGCGCGCTTCCCGGCGGTAGTTCGAGCATCCTCAGCGCACCGATCGTTGATGACCTGGCGCTGATCTTGGTGGCGATTCCGGCGGCCTGGCGGATCAGACGACGCCATTGACATATCGTCACGGGCGTCGACCCGCTGGCTCTGCCATACTTGCCGAGGAGGGGACTGCACCGTTGGTGCACCACCCCTGGTTCGCCCATCAGCCCCTCGTACTGGCGTCGTTGGCTGCCATTAAGAGGGCCCCGCCGGCCGCACCCCATCGTTGTTGGCGAAGCCCACGAGGCTCTAGATGGTGGCTCGCCACTCATCCATCTTCTCCGAAGCCGGAGGAAAGTTCAGCAATAGCTACACCTGCGCCAACACCTCCGCCGGCAACGTGGGCATGACTGGGCGCAAGGACTAAGAGGTGCCTCACCTTCTGTGCAAGCCAGAAGGAGCTCCATCTTTGTCCTGCTGCCGCGGTCGATGCTCACCAGCAGTTCGACGTGGCAGCAGGCCATGCGCACCATGGGATTGGTGCACATGCTTCTTTCCTGGACGCCGACCAGGGTCGACGTCGTTGCAGGGAAGCGCTTCATGTCCATCTTGTGATGGCCTCGGCGTGCGTCCCACCGCTCCATCAGTCTTGGATCTCGTGGCGTCATCCTTGGACGTAGCCACAGCGACCTTATGAGCCGCAGCGCCGCCTTTCCACATAGCGATGTGCGGGTCTTGACTCCCGACAGAGTGACGACTCTTGCCTCCAGAACGGCGGGGAGAGTGCTCGTCGCCGCCCCTGTCCGCCGGAGGTGTCTGGGTCGGGAGCTTAGAGGCAGACAGTGCACCCACCGTCGCGCTCTTCTTCTTGGGCGCCATGGATGAAGAAGATGGTGAAACTTGCACGAGAACTGCTGGAGTCGATCCGCACAAGCGATCCCCCTGCCTGGAGCGCCAAAGATGTTAGGGTACGACAATCTAACCAGCGAGGCCCCTTTGCAGTTCGGCTGGGGAGATCGACGAGCACGGAGAGCAAATCCAGAGGTTAACATGCAGGGTTTTCTTAGGTTCGGGCCGCCGTGGGGGCGTAAATCCCTACTCCTCCTGCCTTTTGATGGATTGACTTGGGGCTCAAGTTACAAACAAGCGCAACTTGCCGGAAAGGTGCATGCAAGGTGCAACTACTGTGTAAGAGTGAGCAAAGTGTCGACCCGTGCTCAGGTAGCCATGGGCCTTCTTTTATAGACGAAAAGGGGTCACCACAGTGGCAACATGGTCATTTACATGCATGGAATAGTGGCTTCGACGTTATCCAATCTAATCCCGCCGGACTAGGACAAGGGCATTTAATGCACTGTGAGCTGATAACGATCCTTGGCAAAAAAGCATCTCTCCTTCTATGCCGTCGGTCCGGGCGAGCCTATCATCTTGACACGTCCACTAGACGGGTGTCAATAAAGTTAACCTTTATGCAACGTGCTGACACGTGACCTGATGATCATCTCTAAGCCGCCTGATGATCATCTCTAAGCCGCCTGCCCGCTCGACACCTAATCTTGACAAGCCATCAACTAACTGATGAGGTGGAGCGGCCGAAAAGCGGGAGGCTGGCAAGGAACTTGTCGGATCTTGGCTTGCTGGTGTGGAGCTTGCCGGCAATTGGAGTCTTGACCGTCAGTACTAACTTAGTACTTCTCAATGACCTGTCGGAAGATGTTCTTCACGGTCTTGTGAATTGAATCTCGAGTCTTGTATGCAATAGTCCTCCGGGAAGCGTTGTCGACGAAAAAGCTACAACTGCCTGTGCACAAGTCAGGATACTAAGGCACCCATATCTTAGTGCACTGACAACCTAGAACATCAATTATTTTGGAACAAAGGGAGTAGTGTTTTAGAACAAGAAAACATAGTATGTGATTAACTCATTTGTACTCACCCGCAAAAGAAAAAAAACTCATTTGTACGGGATCAAAAACTAAATATGAAGGGATATAGACAATTCTCGAAAGCAAAACAAAGTGAGAGAAGACACATATTCTATCAAAAAGAACTACAAATAGTGCAACAGACCTTCCGAGTGCCATCGCATTGCCAAGCGTGAATGTAACACCAAACTTCACAGGATTGAAGAAAACGATCATCGACTGCAATGATAGATACAAAAGCCAAATAAATAACACAGTTGGACTAAATACTAGCAATTGCAATGACTAACATTTATACTTCTATATAGTGCAGGGCTACATCCAACGGCAGAAACTGTCATGAATCCCTGTGTTTTAAGACATGGATACATTGAATCAAACGACGAACGTTCTCTCAAAGCTTGGCTCTAGAAACTTCGCTTGCACCCGAGCCACTAGCGCCTAGTGAACCAGTCGTTCTTTGCATCTTAACCTAAAATCCAGTGATCCGCCTGCCGAAACAACAACCAGAGTTAACTTGGTCCCACGTAGAAGTAGAATAGAGATTAAATTAGGAAAAAAAGTGCAAATTTTGGAAAATAAATCCTAGAGTCACAGTTCCGATTGAGCATCAAAGCAACCGGCAAATTGCAGCAAAATAAAGAAACTTTCACATGAGAATGGGCCAAAAAAGTACCTTCCAATTTTCTTCTTTGTTGCTCCAGCAGAAAATGGATGCCCTATACACCCTCACTCCAACAACCCAGTTTCTAGATCCTTTGTGCTTGCCTCATGCTCTTGGCACCAAATGGAACAACAACAGCTACCGCCCATGTCGAGATCAAGACCAACAGGTCACAACCAGGAGCGTCGCCGCAGTTTCCACTATCAACATCGATAACTCTGTCCAACTGTGCGTGTGGTGCTAGGTAAAGCCAAGAGATCGATGCGGCCTGGTACATCTCGAGGAGAGACGGGCCGGTAATCTGAGGTCTTGGTGGGCAATGGGCCATGGATCATCCATCCCTCCTGAGGCAACAGATATGCTGAGGGTAAGAGCAGTAGTAGTTCTGATCATAGTGGGAAAGAAGCGCCTTAGAAAGATGATGACATACGTCGGAAGGGATGCAGCATTAGACAAAAGACTGGAGGAGGGGGTCATTCCTGGTGAAGTTGGGGAATCAAGATGTGAGAAGAGCGCGAGTGAGTGCCGTGTGCGTTGATTCTTCCACTTCAATGGATTATTGTGTTCCGAACAGAGACGAAGATCGGGATGGAGAACTTCCATAGGAAAAAAAGAAGATCAGGATGCAGCCCCGATGACCCATGCTAGCCTAGAAGGACTACAACTAAAAGGACTATCCCTTTAGATAAAGAGGAACCATGACCGTCAAATACATTGTGTGAATGAAAATTAGAAGTAGCTCCCTACAAAAAAAAGGTAACACTGTAGCTGATGTAACCCTTCAGTAAGAACATATTTTTATTCATTTGCAGGATTAGCCCTTTAAAAACAATTACCAATTAGAGCCATAAGAAAACAATTCAACCAGTTCAGACTGATTTTATAGACATTTGATAAACTCTAACAAAATGTTTAGTCTAGCTGTTTTTTATTTTCATGGTTAATAGAATTACCAGTAGTAAAACACCAGGCAAGACACATGATATTCATTGAACACAACAACAATGATATTAGTGCAGAAATATATACAAGGCACCATAGTTAGGCTTTATATTGTTAAGCTTCATGCACTAGCCAACGCAACCAAAAGTCTGAACTGATGAAAAAGGCTGGTGCAATCCACATATACTGTAACACCCCCTCTCACGTGTGACGGGGAAGACAAGTCAACACGTGCAACCGGAAGAGAGAGACGACACGCGAAACTCACGTATGACTCAAGAGGCCTCTACGTGGACACAAAGGGGGGCTATCAGCAATTTTTAATAAATTGCGAAAGTCGGGACTTGAACTCAAGACCTTAGCTCCGATACCATTTTAAGCTTCATGCACTAGGCAACGCAAGCAAAAGTCCGAACTGATGGAAAGGGCTAGTGCAATCCACATATACTGTAACATATGTATCGGTAAGTCGTGGATGATCCCGATTCCCGAGTTCACCTGCTCTCACGTGAACTGTAAATTCGAAACAAATTCAAAAAATCTGAACTTTTTTTTGAACTCGAGTGTGCTTTGTGCGTGCAAGAATTCATGAACTAATGACATCCAAGGAGCTCTAGAAAAATAAAAACCAGCTCTCCAAAATGCTTTTTATTTCAAATTTACTGCTAATGCCATGTGCCAAATTGGCAAAACATCGTGAATACTAACAAGAACTCCTAATCATACACAATGTTATCTCCATATGAGATCCAAAAGGAGACAGCCTGATAAAGCGTAAGAAGATGACTTAAACCCAAAGGTTAAAGAACATACTGCAAGGGTGTAGCATCGGAATAGGTACAGATAACAGCGTTCAGGAAGAAAAAAATACTATTAATCACGTGATGTTACACGTGCACAAAAATAAAGGGGGGAACTGCGCATAAGAATGCTGATAAGGCATGTAAACTCACCAAGAAAGTGCAAGTCAAACCGGCAGCCAAGCATATCGCAAAACCATACAACCTCTGCAAACAGAAAAACAAAATCGAAAGGTCTTGGATTTCAGTTCTGTGGTACAACCACTATATACAACAAGAACAGTAACCCAGATTTGATGCAGCGTAGCCGCATTGATGGAGATGTTCTACCGCGACCTATCCTCATCAATCCTTGCTGGTCAGTCCCCGAGAAGGTAATGACTGCAACAACTCCCTCCGTTCCTAAATATAAGTTTTTGGAGAGATTCCACTATGGACCACATACGGAGCAAAATGAGTGAATCTATACTCTAAAATGCATCTAGATACATCCATATGTTGTCAGTGAAATCTCTACAAAGAGTTGCATTTAGGAACGGAGGGAGTAGTTAGCATTAGCTTGGCTGATAGTCCCGGGTGACTCTCACAGCCAGATCTGAGCGGAGATGCCTCGGGTCCGAGAGGTAGCAAGTAAAAGATGGGGAACGGGGGAGGAGGAGGAGGCGGAGGCGGCGGCTTTCCTGGGTGGTGTTGAGGGTGCAGTGCCGGTTGATGTCGTCGAAGAAGGACTGCTCCTCAGGCGGCGGCGGCGCGGACTCCTCGTCGAACTCCATGCCGACCAGCATCTTGGCCCGCTCCAAGGCATCCCGCATCCTATCCATGCTAGCTCAGATACTGGGCGTCTCCGATGGGGGCAGCCTCGAAAGCACGGCCAGCGACCCGTCGGTGAAGGCTGGTGCGGGAGGATCCCGTCCGGCGAGGAAGATGGCAGAGTGTTCTTTCACGGCCAGCGCGGAGTTCACTTTGGTACCACAATTGGGCCTGGGTAACCACTTTACGGTTTTTTTTCGGATCAGTATCACGTCTCGGATCAGGCCGCAACAAATCGAGCTGACTCGTGTTTAAACTTTTTTTTTTTACAAGGAAACTCACCAGCGGGCCCCGCTTGTCAGGTGCTGACGTTGCGAGGAGGCGCGTGTCGGCCCCTGACTAGGAGTAAGTCCGGCTCGCTCGCTCGATTTGGCTCGGCTGGGGATGAAGCCCAGCAGCTGCGCGGCGTAGAGGAACAGCTCAGATTTGAACCTGCCCTGTTCCGCGGCCATGACAACGTCGAAGAAGCCATGTGCTCCCACGGGCTCGATAGCACCTCGACGTCACGTCCTCCTCGCTAGACACCTGGCCTCCGGCATTCCTTGATCTCCCCTCGCCGACCCGATATCCGGCCGCTACGCCCATGCACGAGCTAATCTGCCGCACGCCACAGCTCTCGGGAGAAAGGTCGTTGACTTATGCTGCTCACGAACTCTAGCCTTGCACGAGCTACAACCCTCCGTTGTTGTTGTCTTCTCACGAGATCCTGCCTCTTGAGCTCGTGCACGCCGCCAAGCTCCTCCCAAATGGTCGCACCCGGCGGCGGCGGATGTGCTCATGTTGTGATGTTTGATGTATGTGTGCGTGGGTGCACCATTCTGTGCTGTGGTGCAGGCATGTGTGTGGTGTGCGCAACCGCGGGCCACCACCTAGGTGCGAGTGGACCATCGATGCTCAGTCATGTGTGCAACAGTGCAATCGTGTGTGTGGTTGCCGCACCGCGAAGCTCGTTGTGGATCTCCTCCTTGTGTGCCGCCAGGCCCGCAGCTCCGCGGGGTCTAGGACCAGCAGAGCACCTCGGTATTCATCACCTCGACCCGCCGCATGATTAATGCCGAGGGTGGGAATTTGCCCACCTCCTCTACGAGGGTCGGTCACGCCTACAGCTCCATGTTGGAAACATGCCCTAAGGCAATAATATTTTGTATTGTTTATTTCCATGTTTATAATTAATATTTTATATTTTATGTTATAAGTGGTATATATGGTCCTCGAATATGTGATTCGGAGGAAAACTCATAAGCATATATAAAATGATAAACGGTAAAACCTAATTCCCAGTTTTGCCTATAGGACTAGCTCAAGTGTCGTGTGATGATTATGTTTTCCTAATCATGAGTGTCTGTTTAGCAGCAATGCTAGACATACGGAGAGTTTACAGATGGTTTAGGGGGATGAGGGGGTGTGATTAGCTGAGATTTAATTAGGAGGGGGGCAATTAGATGAGGCCACGTTCTCTCCCTGTAACGCTTTTGTATCAATCATCATGTCGTTTAGTATTATTGTTTGTTTAGTGACAAGGATGCCAATAACATTGAGGGTATGATTTTAGTAGAGCAATCATATCGAATTGACCCAACTTGTTTGTTATACTTTGAGATGTTATCACAGCAAGTCCACAATTATAACATGGCGGCTTAATATATGCTTTAATTCCTTAGACCATGATAATATCAAGTCACTTCATACTAGACAATACACATTGGTGTTTCTCCAACGTCATCTGTAACACGATGGTCATAACGACAACTTACAGGTTTATCGGAAAGTACAATGAGTGCCTGGATAGCTCAAGAGTTGGATTTGCTCCTCCGACAATGGAGTGATATTCTTAGGGCCCTCTCTGCGTGACGGCATCCATTATTGTCTGACCAGACACAAGTGACTACGTCACAAGGATGCCAGAACATGTCAACGAGAAAGAAGAACAAAACTGGTAACAAGGAGACCGGTATAGTGAGCATGAGAATGACTCAAGGGGATACCAATATATCTCACATCGGGTCTTGTCGCGAAGCAAAGTGTCTAACATATGATAACCAAAGGTTCACTTGAATATCATTCATTTAATCATAGGGATCAATTTTTTTCTAGAATACGTACGAGTGTGTGTATCATCTATTAAAGAAGGATAAGGGTGAAAGAGACCCATCCATAGTGTAGTGTTACAGATTACATGCCAACACTCATTACTGCAAGTTGCTGCTAATGCGACACTACGATCAGAGACCCTTCGACGAAACTGTGTGCGATGTCATAATCGCAAACGGTGGTGTAAAATAACCGTCAAAAAAGGTGCAAAACGTTTGCGATGGAGGATGCATTAAACACGGTTCAAATTTTAGTTGCGTGTGCGATGCAGGGCATACGGTTCAGCTCAATTAACTATTTGCGATTAGGAGGAACAAAAGAAACGGGCAGCTAGATGAAGGTGTGTGCGATATACAGCATACGGTTCACTCGGATGAACTGTTTGTGATTAGGCAACACAAAATAAACGGTCAGCCAGATGAAGGTGTGTGTGATATACGGCATGCGATTCACTCGTATGAACTATTTGCATTGAGACGAGAGAACAGAAACGGTTCAATATAACAAGATGTGTGCGATACGCTGTAAGCGCATCTAGTGCCCCTTAGTGATTTTGGTGTATTGAAGACTTATAGGTTAAGGGTCTAACATGTTTATGAGTGTACACAGGTCTATAAGTCTATGAGGAGTTTGATATTTACAGAGAAAGTCGACCCCTAAAAATGAAGTTCTTCAACTGAAGACTTTCTGAAGACTTTGAAAGTGAAGAAATTGGTGTGACCTTGAAGACTTGGTTATCATTCGAGGAACATGAAGCGTGAAGACTCTTGTTTTCGTAGTTTCATTTTCTCTTTCTTGAGTCATAGGAAACACCGTACTGTTAAAGGGGGTCGAGGAAACACTAAGGAGAAAATTTACATGTGATGCTCAACTCAAATCCTATACCTACCAATCCCTTCGAGTGAAGCCATTGGAAATCTCATACAGTTCAGTCAATTTCTTCAGTGACAGAGACACAGTTCTTCTGGTCACTGAGCACTTTGCTCTGACTGAGGAGTTAGGAATTCGCCAGTGCGAATTTCCTACACAGTGAGGAACATGATAGCCCTGAGGAATTTGTACCTCAAATTTCCGACCGTTGCTGTGCTACGCGCCAGCTGTCCCAAAATATCTTATCCACCTAACGGTCATATCATTGAAGGGCATTTATGTCTTATCATGTCGGGCTGCTCCCTAGGCTATAAATAGCCGCCCCCTACAACCACTAGCTAATTGGCTACTTCGCGAGAACTTGACACTTGTCATTTGAGAGCAACCCATCCTCCGAGGACTTTGAGCGAAAATCATCAAGTGAGGAAAATCCAAAAACCCAAACCCAAACACCTACAAACCCAAAGTGATTGAGCATCACTGAAGAGATTGATCCTGCGTGGATCCGACGCTTGTTACCTTTGAAGACTGTGCTTCTTCCAGACGGTTAGGCGTCAAGGTCTAGAGCATCCAAGAGGAATTATGGGTCGCCGAGTGACCGAGTTTGTGAAGGTTCGGAAGTCACCTGAAGACTTACCACGAGTGACTGGGCGAGGACTGTGTGTCCTTAGCTCAAGGAGAATACGGTGAGGACTGTGTGTCTGGGACTAGGTGTCCTCGAGTTTAAATACTCAGTCACTCCAACCAGATGTACAACTGAGACAGCAGTTGGAACTGGTCTACCAAATCATTGTCTTCACCAAGCCAACTGGTTCCATCTCCTCAACACTTTCATTTCCTCATTACTGTGTTGCATGTTTGTTCATATCCGTGTTTGAAGACTTTGAGTGAAGACTTTCTCAATTTTCTCAGTTCAATTTCTTCAGTCTGTTTGTCTTCATCTTGTGCTATCCTGTGTTTACGCTTTCTGTACTCTGTGTTTGTCTTCATTTCATAATGATGACCATGCATGTATTCTGCTATGTTTACTTCTGAGTACTTATTCCGATGCTAGTAGTTCTTCGCTAAGGAATTTCCTCACTAGCAAATTCCTCAGTGAAGAACAACATAAAAATCGCCTATTCACCCCCCTCTAGTCGATATAACGCACTTTCAATTGGTATCAGAGCAAGGTACTCCCTTGTTCTGTGTGATTTTGGTTTAACCGCCTGGAGTTTTAGTTATGTCGACCGCAGGTATGATCAAGGTCTCTGTTGGGTGTCCTACCTTCGATGGGACGGACTACCCCTACTGGAAGAATAAGATGCGAATGCATCTTGAGGCAATTGATAATGATCTCTCGTACGTTGTGGAAAATGGTGTTCCCTCCGTCTCACCCTCACTGAACGCTATCGATGTGAAGAGATTCAAGCAACTCGACTCTCAAGCGAAGAATATCACATGTGGCCATCTGAGCAAAGGACAGTATGGTAGAGTGAGTGCTTTGGAAACTGCTAAGCATATCTGGGATAGGCTGTCCAAGGTCAATGAAGGAGTTTCAACTCAGCGTGACTCTCGAGTTGATGTTCTTCGCAATCTCTTCAACTGCTTCAAAAGACTCGACAATGAAAATGATCAGCAAACCTTCGATCGCCTCACTGACATCTCAAATGAGCTGCAAGCACTTGGTGCCACTGACATCACCGACCATGAGGTGGTGAAGAAATTGCTGAGATCGCTTGATTCCTCATTTGATACTCTGGCACTGATGATACAAGAGTGTGCTGATTACAAGTCACTTGACCCCGATGATATCCTCAAGAGGCTAAACACTCATGAGTTCCAGCTTGCTGAAAAGAGAGATCTCAATGGTTCGAGCTATGGTAGATCACGTGCATTGAAGGCCAAGGTAGTATCTGAGTCCGAAGATGAAGACTCTGGTAGCAGCCTTGGTGACCCCGAAGAACTGAGTCATGATCTAGCACTGCTAGTGAAGAAATTTCAGAAGTTCTCAAGACGTGGTCGTTTTGGAAAACCCTCAAGGAGTAATGATTCCTCATCCAGTGACTATAAGAAGAGGCTTTGTCACAAGTGCAAGAAACCAGGACATTACATTCAAGATTGTCCTCAGTGGGAAAAGGAATCAAAGAAGAAGAAATACAAGGATTACAGTTCTGATGATGCGAAGAAAAAGAAGAAGTCCTCAAAATCTTCATCATCAAAATCCTCGAAGTCTTCGTCTCACAAGAAGAGCAGCTCCAAGAAGGCTCGGGCATTCATTGGCAAGGAAATGGACTCTGAGGCTGAATCTGAAGAAAATGAAGCAGAAGAGGAATCTGATGATTCTGAGTCTGGTGTGGCGAGCCTAGCCCTCGCTACTGCATTCGTCAGCAAGCCCATCTTCACCTCTGAAGAAAGTAATCTCACCAACAAGGCTGATGAAGGCAATGATGACTACGCTCCCACCTATTGCTTCATGGCAAAAGGTGCCAAGGTAATCAAATATACCTCCTCTGAATCTAGTGGAGATGAATCTGATGAAAATCTTAAGCCTAGCTACTCTAAACTTGCCAAGATTGCTGTGCAACAACAAAAGGCTTTTGAAAAGGTTCAAAACATGCTAGACAAAAGTGATGATATGTTGGGTGAAGAAATGGATCGCACTAAAGCCTTAACTGAAAATCTTCAGAGACTGCAGACCAGGTTTGATAACCTTCAAGGTCATCATAACACTCTCTTATCTGATCATGAGAAGCTCTCTTATGAATACCTTCAAAAGAAGCAAGATCTTGAAAATCTAAGAGTGAGTTATGAAGATCTTCAGAAGGAGCACGATTCATTGCTTGCTCAACAAATCAGCGCTGCTCAGGAAGAATTTATTCCTCCATGTTTAAAATGCATTGAACGAGAATCTGTTAATTCTTCACCTGAATGTTCAAATGCTTCTAATGTTACAAATTCTTCACCTGTCTCTGTTATCACTAATTCCTCATCTGAGGACATTGCTAGTATCACTGACGATGCAGGGCTGAAGGAATTGTACATGACAGGCATGTACAAAAGCCTCAAAGGGCATTAGACTCTTTGTGATGTGCTTAAAAAGCCGATCCTCAACAGGAACCCTAGGAAAGAGGGTATTGCCTTTGAGAGGAAACTCAATGCTGATGGTACATATTGGAAGCCTGAGCAGTACCCCAAAACCTCATGGGTTGCTGCAAAGGGACCTCCAGTTGATCCATCTAATTTATCTGGTTATACATGTGAATCTTCTCATTCTTCTGATGAGTCATTTGACTCCAACTATAAACTGTTCAAAAATCAGAATGGTGAAGTATTTGCTAGATATGTTGGCACTAACTGCAGGAATGGTTCCCCTATGAAGAAAATCTGGGTTCCCAAAAGGTACCTTGAAAGTCTTCAGGTGAATGTCCTCATGACACCACCTGTGAAGAATAGGAACCCCAGATCAAATTCTTCATATGGACCAAATTCTTCATATGGATCCAAGTCCTCATACGGACCAAATTCCTCACATGGATCAAAGTCCTCATATGAACATCATCATGCTAACAACTCTGTTTCGCATGGAAAAGCCAAGGGCTATGAATATGAGCATTATTCGTCAAATTATTATGTTCATAAGTCCTCGAAGAATTTCTCTGCTTATTCATATGCTTACCCTAACCCCTCTTATGTGAAATGTAATGGTTTGACCACTATGCCACCATTCTCATATGGAGCTCGCAGAATGATGAACTCTTTGCCACCCCTTCAGATGTGGGTGGTAAAGAAAAAGAACTAATCTCTTATGCAGGGTCAGGTCTCCAGACGTACTGTAACGTCTGAAGAATTTGCTGGGGACCTGACAAATTGCCTGAAAGGACGCAGGCTAACCATGATGAAATGAACTTTCATTTCACACGTCCTCCCTCTGTTTTATCTGTTCTACTGCTTGATGAAATTGATCTGATGAATTGTGATATCATATTCTTCACTTCTGAAGTATATGAGGTCGTAAGTTGCACTAATTCATCTGCAGGATGATCAACCCAAAGCCACTGAGTGGGTACTTGATAGTGGATGTACAAATCACATGACTGGTGACAGGAATCTGTTGATGGATGCTCCCTTATCGTCATCACATCTGAAGCATATCATCTTTGCTGATAAAAGCAAAAGTGAGGTATTGGGTCTAGGTAAAGTTGCTATCACAAAGGATCGACACATGGACAAAGTCATGCTTGTTGAGTCCTTAGGATACAACCTTATGTCTGTCTCAATGCTTTGTGATCTTGATATGCTTGTTGTCTTTGGCAAGTATCGTTGTGTTGTGATTATGGAAGCTGACAATTCCAAAGTCTTCGAAGGCTTTAGGAGAGGAGACTTGTATATTGTTGATTTCTCTACAAGACCGCAACCAGCCGTGTGGCTACTTGCAAAAACTTCAGAAGGATGGCTATGGCATCGATGACTTGGTCATGCAGGCATGAGGAATTTGCACACGCTTGCGAAGAAGAAGCATGTTTTTTTGACGCATGTTATTGGCATTGAGAATGTCAAATTCCTCAAGGATCACTTATGCGGTGCCTGTGAAGCTGGAAAGATGACCAAGGCCAAGCATCCAGCAAAGACCATCATGACCACCACTCGTCCATTTGAATTGCTTCACATGAATTTCTTCGGTCCTAATCATTATTCTTCTGTTTCAAATGAAGCATCTCAATATGGCTTTGTTATTGTTGATGATTACTCTCGTTACACATGGGTACACCTTGTCTCTTACAAACATGAAGTGCAGGAAGTCTTCAAACGATTTTCCTCGAGGGCTTCAACCAACTTTGGTGTGAAGATCAAGCACATCAGAAGTGACAATGGCACTGAGTTCAAGAATTCGGGTCTCAATGAATATCTTGATGAACTTGGTATTACTCATGAGTTATCTGCTCCTTATACTCCTCAACAGAATGGCGTCGTGGAGCGCAAGAACAGGACTCTTGCTGAGATGGCTCGCACTATGCTCGATGAGTACAAAACCCCTCATCGTTTCTGGGTTGATGCAATTGATACTGCGTGCCACATCATCAACAGAGTATATCTTCACAAATTCTTCAAGAAGACTGCCTATGAACTCCTCACTGACAAGAAACCCAATGTGAGTTATTTCAAAGTCTTCGGTGCTAAATGCTGGATTAGAGATCCTCATCACAACTCTAAATTTGCACCGAAAGCACATGAAGGTTTTATGCTTGGTTACGGAAAGGACTCGCACACCTACAGAGTCTTCAACAATGTTCTTCACAAGATTGTTGAAACTGTAGATGTGCAGTTCGATGAAACTAATGGCTCGCAAAGAGAGCACATACCTTCTGTGTTAGATGAACCAACACCTGAGGATTCTATCAAGCACAAGGCTACTGAAGATGTCATTCCTACTGAAGAATCTGCTGAAGAATTTATTCCAGAACGTGAAGAACATCGAGCTGATGCACCTGAAGAAAATGCTGAGGAAATTGATGCTGAAGAAAATGCTGATCAAATTCCTCAACGACAACCAGCTCATCCTCGCGTTGCAAAAGAAGTGCAAGTGGAGAAGATCATCGATGACATTAGGGCACCAGGTCCTCTCACACGCTCAAAAGCTTCACACTTATCTAACTTTTGTGGGCACTTTGCTTTTGTTTCTATCACATAGCCCACTAAGGTAGATGAAGCATTTCTGGAGCCTGAATGGATTTAGGCCATGCAAGAAGAATTACATCAGCTCAAGCTCAACAATGTGTGGGAACTAGTCAATCGTCCTCGCAAGCATAACATCATTGGCACAAAGTGGATCTACCGCAACAAGCAAGATGAAAATGGTGTTGTGGTGAGGAATAAGGCACGACTAGTAGCTCAAGGCTACACATAGGTTGAAGGAGTTGATTTCGATGAAACTTTTGCACCTGTTGCTAGACTTGAGGCTATTCGCATATTGCTTGCTTATGCTAACCATCATGATATCATATATCAAATGGATGTAAAAAGTGCATTCCTCAATGGTAAGCTTGAGGAAGAAGTATATGTTGCTCAACCCCTAGGTTTTGAAGATCCAAAACATCCTGACAAGGTCTTCAGACTTAACAAGGCCCTCTATGGCCTCAAGCAGGCCCCACGGGCGTGGTATGATACTTTAAAGGAATTCTTCATGAAGAAAGGCTTCACACCCGGTTCACTCGATCCCACTCTCTTTACTAAGTATTATGATGGTGAACTGTTTTGTGCCAAATATATGTTGATGATATCATCTTTGGTTGTACTGACCAACGTTATAGTGATGAATTTGCCTATATGATGAGTGAAGAATATCAAATGTCTATGATGGGAGAGTTGAAATTCTTCTTAGGTATTCAAATTCGTCAACAACGCAATGGCATATTCATATCTCAGGAGAAATACCTCAAGGATGTCCTGAAGAAATTCGGCATGCAAGATTGCAAAGGCATTAAAATTCCTATGCCCACAAATGGTCATCTATGCACTGATGAAAATGGTATTGACTTCGATCATAAGGTATGCCGCTCCATGATTGGCTCTTTATTGTACTTATGTGCATCTAGGCCAGATATAATGCTTAGTGTTTGCATGTGTGCCCGATTTCAAGCTGCACCGAAGGAATCACACCATAAGGCTGTGAAGCATATTCTTCGATATCTAGCTCACACACCAACACTAGGATTATGGTATCCCAAGGGCTCGGATTTTGATCTCATTGGATATTCTGACTCTGACTATGCTGGTGACCGTGTGGACCGCAAGTCAGCATCTGGTACTTGTCATTTCCTCGGACGATCCTTAGTCTGTTGGTCCTCGAAGAAACAGAACTGTGTATCACTGTCTACTGCTGAAGCTGAGTACATTGCCGCTGGTTCTTGCTGTGCTCAACTGCTACGGATGAAGCAAACACTCAAGGACTATGTCGTCAACGTGAAGAATGTGCCTCTCCTGTGTGACAATGAGAGTGCCATCGAGATTGCTCACAACCCAGTTCAGCACTCGAAGACAAAGCACATTCAGATTCGTCATCATTTTCTTCGTGATCATGTGTTGAAGGGCGACATTTCTATTGAGCATGTGAAGACTAAAGAACAACTAGCTGATATCTTCACTAAGCCCTTGGATGAGAAGAGATTTAGCAAGTTGTGGTGTGAGCTAAATATCTTAGAGTCTTCGAATGTACTATGAAAAGGCACTCATCCTAACACTTAAGCAAAATTGATGACTTAGATGTGCAACACATGAAGAAACGTTTTTCTTCAATCAATGAAGAATAACACTCTAAGTGTGAAGAAATTAATGAAGAATTTGATTCTCAGAACCCTACGACAATTGTACACGGTGTCTGAAATCATCATTCTTATACGGTGGGTCACGCCACCACAAAATTTGAAAATCTTCAATTTGAGTTTTTCCTCAACTTTTGAAATTCCTCAGTTGTTCAAATTCTTCAACTTGCAAAATCTTCACTTGTGCCGTCGTTTTTCTTCATTGGCTATATATATATATATGAGTTTATGTCCTCTACAGCATTCACTTATAGCTATTTTTTCAAGTTGGTTTTTCTGTTAAGTGAATGTGATCGGACCCTTCCCCTCCATGCTATACTCAATCCAATCTATTCACAAATTCTTCATGTGCGTTCTATTTGAAACTCATTCAAAATCTTCACTGTGTCCTTGTCAGCTGAAGAAATTGCGAACGGAACGTTAAAACTGATCTTATCCAAATTTTCGGTTTTGCCGCTCAAACCGTTCCGCATCCCACGATGCATTATTTTACTCACCCACGATCTTACACGATCTCCACTACACAGTACGTGGGTGACACATGTCGTGAGAAGGAGAATGGTCAGGGGCACGTTCGTCCTAAATCTTCGGGCGAACAGTTTTTCACTGCCTCTATAAATACCCCTCTCCCCTTCCTCACTTCTTTTACTCCGCTCGATTTCTCTCTCTCTCGCTCGAGCTCCTCAAACCCTAGCGCCGCCGCTACTCCATCGTCGTCGGTGAGGAAGAGCTTCACTGCCTCGACCTCGTCGTCGTCGTACTCGTGCCGACCGCGGAAATCTTCACCTCCGCCGCCGCCGTAGACGTCTTCCTCCTCCGAGTTAGGGCGTGGAAGATCTACATCGACGAACCTCACTGTTTCATCTCACTGTTCGTCGTGTTCTTCATTCAGGGTAATTAAAAGTTACTTTTACTGCCCTCCTTGATTCGAAACTTTTCTACAAAATCTTCAAAGGTGTTTTATTCTTCAAATCCTCTCACACAAAACACCTCACATGTTATCTGTTCTTGATTCATTTCCCTAAGCATCATTTTCTTCAAGATTCCTCAATTGTGTGGATCTTCGATCTATACAACTCTGGAACCTAAGATATAGCGCGCTTAGTGAAATTCATCAAGACGCATCTGGTTAAATTCCTCAAACTTGTTCTTTTTGAAAAACCCTCTGAGAACGCATATGACCTCTCCAAATTCCTCGCAACTATACTCTTTTCACAGGTACACATGTCCGCTGCTGAATCATTAGGTTCTCATCAACTTAACTCGTTTGCAGCGTTCCTCGAAGAAAAAATGCATACTTCTTCAGAGAATTCAATTGTTCAAATTCCTCAACTGAAGAAAATGGCTGACGGTAAAAGGCCACAGAAAGGAGGAAAGAAGCTTGAGGTCATGACTGCATTTGAAATCCCTAAGGATATATATACTAAGTACTGCACGCCTGATGAAGCCAAGTTTGGCAAAGAGACCAAAAATCAGCGCAAGGTGCGCATTCAGAAGATAGAACGGAGATGGGCACGCGAATGGAGGGAGTACAGATACGTCACTCCAAAGTACATGAAGAAATTCGCACTGAACCCTCCATGCCCAAGAGCCCCATTGGCACCTGGCCAGGTGGCTGATCCCACTAGCATCAAACGCGGTGAGGATTTTCCTGAAGAATGGGCCAAGCGCCAAGCCAAATTGGCAAGACAAGCCAGAGAAGCAGTGAGGAAATTCAATGAAGATTCTGCTGCTGCTGCTGCCACTGAGGCCTCTGTCAAGCCGAGGAAATCAATGCTTAAGAAGCCCGCTCGAAAGCCAAGTGCTTCACCAACAATGCCCTCATGGCCAAGTTCCTCAGCTGCGCCCTCACGTCCAGAAACTTCAAAATCTTCAAGGCAAATTCCTCAAGCTGCCCCTGCTCCTCCAAAATCCTCAGCACCTCCTCCAAAGTCCTCAACTATTCCGCCAAAGTCCTCAGCACCTACGCATCTTGCCACGTGTCAAAGGACAATAGGCATCTCTATTGCCTCTGGTGTCTCAGCAAGTTCCTCAGCTGCACCATGTTCCTCAGCTGGACCCTCTCTGCTGAAGAAAAAGGCTACTGCAAGACGCGGTACTCGCCCAAGTCCTAAGAAGAAGCAGGTAGTCTTCAATGTACCATCTGACGAAGATGAAGCTGATGAAGAAGAACTTGCAGAAATCATCAGGGACTGACAAGAAAGGGTCGCTAGAGCCAAAGGCACACCTGTGCCGCTGCTGTTGGATCCAAGGGCGATCCTCGATTACATTGATCTCTGGCATAAGGATCCCAACACACCTATGCCTGACTTCAAGCTGACACCTGGCCAAAGTTACATGCTGACTCACTTCATCCAAGAGGAGAAGTGGAAATATGATAGGGCCAGAGAGATCAAGAAATCGCAGTACAGAAAAGAGAAACTGCTGAAGAAAAATGTTGTCAAAATGACAATTGAAGAACTTATCAAGATGCAGGCTGAAATTAAAGCCCTCAACGACAACTTCAACTCATACTATGCTGATTGGCAAGGAGCCAAAGTCAGGTTTGTGAGACTGACTGAAACTTTCACCAATGTTGCAGCTCCAACGCAACAAGAAGTTCCTCAAGCTGAAGCTTCTGCTCAGCCGACTGAAGAACATGCCAGCACCGCTGATGATTTTTCAGGCTGCTAAAGAAAATGTTAGTTCCAGGGCTGATGACTCCATTCCAGCCGCTGAAGAAATTGTCAGGGCATCCACTAGTGGTGCGCCTGAAGAAACTGAAAAAGTCAGGGCAACTGCATCAGTTGTGCGTGAGGAAATTCAACCAGATTCCTCAGCTCCACCTGCGCCTACACCAACTCCTATCCTTCCATCTGCATCAGATGTGAAGAAGACCAAGGCTGCAGAGCGAGCTGAAGTGAAGAAAAGGAATGCATCAAGTGCTTCAGAATCTTCAGCTCCAAAGAAGATGAAGCCGATGACCAGCTCATTTGAGAATCCAATTGATGCTGTTCCGATCTCAACCATGCCATCGAAGGACCTTGTTCCTTTTGATGAAGAATATGTGATCCCAAGCGGATCTGATGAAGAAACTCCATCTTCTGCTTCGTCAGAGCAGATTGATGAAGAAATTGAAGTGGATGCAATCCCTTCAACCCAAGTGGTCTCATCACCTATGCCTCAGTTTACTGCTGAAGAGGCTGGTGTTGAAGAATTGGAAGATGAAGATGTGGACATTGGAAGCACAACTCCAGTGATGAATGACGACTTTTGGGAAAGTCAGCATCCCAATTCTCCACTCTTCACCCCACTGCAGCAAATCCCTCACTCTCCTGCACCAACAGTTCAATTGGGCTCTGAAGAAACTCATCCCACTACATCTGTGCATGAAGAAATTCCAGCCACTAGTGCTGAAGAAACTGCTGCTGCTGCTGAAAATGTGACTGCACCTGAGGAAGAACCTGAAATTCCTCAGCCTAAAGAACCTGAGATCGCGATTCCTGAGGTAGTGATGCAACTCACTGACACTCCTCTGCCCAAGCCAAAGGATCCGTTCTCAAGGAAACAAAAGTTCAAGGCTGAAGACTTCTTTGGCGAGCACGTGTTCTTCACAGAGTATAATCCATATGACTCTGCTCGCATAAGGAAGAGGCGTTTCTGGACTGCAAGTCAAGCTAACTTCTATTCCTCAGTGCTGTTCAACAAAGACAAAGTCTTCGACCATGCACATATTCCTCACGTGGATATGGAGTCCATGCTGTGCTTCACGCCAGTCCTCAGTGTTCTTTATGATGCTGGACTACTCAATTTCTGCACTGACATCTGTGATTGGAATGAAGAACTCATTCTTCAGTTCTACGCAACACTGCACATCACCGGCAACTCTGAAGATGTGAATTCATGGGTTCTGGACTGGATGACTGAGAACACACATTACAAGGCACCAGCAACTGAATTGCTTCGTGCCCTTCCTCTAAGTCCTCCCCTTGAAGATGCACGTTGTGTTTACACGAACCTGAGCTTTCAAATCACTACATGCAAGTGCTGATGAAACCTTTGAAGCCAGGGCAGGCCCCTCGAACCAAATTCCTCGTCAAGGAATTGTTGTATGTGCCTCGGACTGTCTATCGCATTCTGACAAAGACAATGAGTCCTATCAAAGGCCACGACTCACAAGATGAAGAAGGCATTGGCATCATGAAGAATATGCTTTTCAACATGTGTCATGGCGTTCCTGTCAACTTCCATGATTTCTTCATGAGGACTCTGGCCAACATTGCTATGTCACCATTTGAGCTGAAGCCTTATGCACCATGGATTATGATATTCATCAGGACAAGGTCTTCACTCAATTACAAAGTTGAAGCTCTGAACCACTGCAGCTACTTGCCCCCTATTGAAGTCCTCAAAAGGACATTTTCCTCAGCTGAAGAAAAGGGCAAGGCTACTGCTGTGATAGATGAAGGCATTCGTCCATTGGATGGTCAATTTCGCAAGGCTGCATCTTATTCCACCAATGATGACTCTGCCACACATGACACTACCGCCAACAATGCCAAGCCAAATCCTCAAGCCACAGCACCCAGGGTGATGACTGATCGTGAGTTACTCCTCAGTCTTCATCAAAAGGTTGATTGCAATCACAAATGGGTCAAGCGTCAGTTTGGTTCAATTCTTCACAACATGACTGCAACACATAATGCAGTGAAGAAAAACCACTACTACCTTCATGAAACCCTCAACCACACCTGGGCTGTTCTGTCTCAAGTTTACAGCGCTGATGATTTGAAGCAAATGGGTCTCAAAGAAGAGTTTGACTAATTTGCCCCTCCTTCGAAGAAATACAAGAAGGTCAAGGTTCCTTCTTTGGTGGCCAACTCATATTCTTCATCTCGTGAGACTGATGAAAATGAAGACTTGGACGACACTACGGCAGGCCCTACTTCAACAACCTACCCCAACAACGCTGGCGCTCCTTCATCAACGTGATTATCTTCAAGAGCGTCAGTCCTCAGTTTCGATCCTTTTGGTCATTTGATGACAAAGGGGGAGAAATTTGAGTTAGTCTTCAAGCGGGTCTATTATATCATTTTTTGCTAAGTTACAACTCTCGTTCTTCTGAAACTTTATTGGATCGAGTTGTAATCTTAAACCCAATGGTGCGCTGATACTTTTGTTGCACTATGCTCTGATACTTTTGATGCACTATTGGGCATGCTTATTCCTCATTAATATTATTGCACGCATGCTAAATTACATCAGGCACCATATTTCATCATGCATTTCAAATTCTTCATATTATATATCAAATGCGTGTATGAATTACAAGATATAGGGGGAGATCTCCATGATTCATCTCTTCAAGTGTGCATTGCTTCAAAAGCAAATTCCTCACTATGCACATCTTCAGGGGGAGTTCTTCTATATCTTGCAATCAAATTCCTCAATATTTATATTTACACTTCATATGTTTATCCCCGTTGAAAACTTAACCTATATTGTCATCAATCACCAAAAAGGGGGAGATTGTAAGTGCATCTAGTGCCCCTTAGTGATTTTGGTGTATTGAAGACTTATAGGTTAAGGATCTAACGTGTTTATGAATGTACACATGCCTATAAGTCTATGAGGAGTTTGATATTTACAGAGAAAGTCGACCCCTAAAAATGAAGTTCTTCAACTGAAGACTTTGATATTCTGAAGACTTTCTGAAGACCTTGAAAGTGAAGAAATTGGTGTGACCTTGAAGACTTGGTTATCATTCGAGGAACATGAAGCGTGAAGACTCTTGTTTTCGTAGTTTCATTTTCTCTTTCTTGAGTCATAGGAAACACCGTACTGTTAAAGGGGGTCGAGGAAATACCAAGGAGAAAATTTCCATGTGATGCTCAACTCAAATCCTACACCTACCAATCCCTTCGAGTGAAGCCATTGGAAATCTCATACAGTTCAGTCAATTTCTTCAGTGACAGAGACGCGGTTCTTCTGGTCACTGAGGACTTTGCTCTGACTGAGGAGTTAGGAATTCGCCAGTGCGATTTGCCTACATAGTGAGGAACATGATAGCCCTGAGGAATTTGTACCTCAAATTTCCGACCGTTGCTGTGCTACGCGCCAGCTGTCCCAAAATATCTTATCCACCTAACGGTCATATCATTGAAGGGCATTTATGTCTTATCATGTCGGGCTGCTCCCTAGGCTATAAATAGCCGCCCCCCTACAACCACTAGCTGGTTGGCTGCTCCGCGAGAACTTGACACCTGTCATTTGAGAGCAACCCATCCTCTGAGGACTTCGAGCGAAAATCATCAAGTGAGGAAAATCCAAAAACCCAAACCCAAACACCTACAAACCCAAAGTGATTGAGCATCACTGAAGAGATTGATCCTGCGTGGATCCGATGCTTGTTACCTTTGAAGACTGTGCTTCTTCCAGACGATTAGGCGTCAAGGTCTAGAGCATCCAAGAGGAATCGTGGATCGCCGAGTGACCGAGTTTGTGAAGGTTCGGAAGTCACCTGAAGACTTACCATGAGTGATTGGGCGAGGACTGTGTGTCCTTAGCTCAAGGAGAATACGGTGAGGACTGTGTGTCCGGGACTAGGTGTCCTCGAGTTTAAATACTCAGCCGCTCCAACCAGATGTACAACTGAGACAGCAGTTGGAACTGGTCTACCAAATCATTGTCTTCACCAAGCGAATTGGTTCCATCTCCTCAACACTTTCATTTCCTCATTACTGTGTTGCATGTTTGTTCATATCTGTGTTTGAAGACTTTGACTGAAGACTTTCTCAATTTCCTCAGTTCAATTTCTTCAGTCTGTTTGTCTTCATCTTGTGCTATCCTGTGTTTACGCTTTCTGTACTCTGTGTTTGTCTTCATTTCATAATGATGACCATGCATGTATTCTGCTATGTTTACTTCTGAGTACTTATTCCGATGCTAGTAGTTCTTCGCTAAGGAATTTCCTCACTAGCAAATTCCTCAGTGAAGAACATCATAAAAATCACCTATTCACCCCCCCTCTAGTCGATATAACGCACTTTCATACGCGATAAAGAGGTCTGTAATCAAAAATTTGTGCGAAGACCAATAATAACACAGACGGTTGCAGCTAATAAGACGTATGTGATATGCTCTGTCTACACAACATCTATTGGCCATTGGGGGATGGGCGGTCATCCGGATACGCCATAAGGATGCGAAGAGGCATCCTATCAGCAAGGACTAGCTGTTCCACCAGTAGCTCATGTAAGAAAACTCTCAAGTTAAGTGTGCTCAGGCTGGAGCAACCATGAGATGGGTGACTGGATGGGAAGTTGTGTTGATGTTAAATTAACGGATAGGATGGGTCGTATCTGTCAAATTAAATGACTGATACGACCCATCCCATGAGTTAATTTAACCTCGAGGTCCTTGTTTTTATTTTATTTTATTTTTTAACACATGTTAAAGAAGGCCTACCGCATTACTTTCTAACAATGTGCAATACATGACATACAGTTGATTCATCCGACTTGTATGTGATGGAATAGGTCGTGTGTGTTGTGAGCAAACACTTGCTAGTATTCAACCGTTTGGGATTGATGAATTCATCACCGACGGGTTCCCTAGTGTGGTCCGTGTTCATCTGATCATCATCTACTTCCTGTGCTAGCTCGATGTTCCTTCTATGCTAAGTTTCCATTAATTGATGGCGTCTTACGAACACGCCACCGTTTCCCGCCATTTCCTCACATATTTCCCGCCACCCAGCTATATTGCACATAGGCGGCGCGCGACGCACGGAGGCGACAAGCGTAGCCTGTAGCACATCCACCTTTTCGAAGCATGCCAACCCACCAAAGCACTGCCTCTGCCATCAACCTCGTCGATGATAAAAACGAGCAGGCGCCACGGCCCGTCAAGGCCGAGGCGCTCCCCGGCAACGCGATGGACGCTGCCATGATGCACGTCATCGCCAAGGCTGAGCAGACCTTTGGCGCATGGCGCTTGAGCGCCGCGGATCAAGATAGGCATGTCGGCGCCGACAGGCTGCAACTCGCCGCACAACATGATCGATGGCGCGCCGCAGAGCAAGCTAGGCGTGTCTGCGTCGATAGGCTACGGCTCGCCGCACGGCGAGACCATTGGAGCGTCGTAGAGCGAGAGGCGCGGCGCGCCGCACAGCACGAGCGGATCCATCGGCGCTTGCCTACTGTCGACACAGCGTCGCAGCTGGGTACACGTCCCGTCAGTACCCCCATTCCTCGCCAGGTGTGTGAAGAGGCCCTTAGCGTCGTACTTGCACCAGATGCCGGCCGCGTCGTACTTGCACCGGACGCCCGCCGCGCCGTTCGCATGGGTGCCACCGTTCGCCTTATCCGCGGCCCGCTGGATACCAATGCGCTGGTCGTAGGCTCGACCGCCTCCTTGGCCGAGGTGTCCACCTGGGCGCAGTAGAGGAACATGGCCGTCGCATCCTCGGGCTGGTGATCTTCGATGAAATAGCCAACTTGGATCTCGAGATCGCGCTCCAGATGTACCGCGAGCGTGTTGACCGCTTGGACGAACGCCTGCACGAGTTCAGGCAGAGCCAAGAGCTACCCTAGGCAAGAGCTGCTGGTCATGGTCTCATGGACGCATTTTATTTTGAAAAGTCGTTTCGACGTGGATAGCTATGTATTCACAGCAATCATAGTATTGCTCTGTTTATTGCTCTGTTTCAATGTGTGTACTCTGTTTTTCATTCTTATATGTTCTGTTTCAATGTGTGTGTATACGCTTTCCATTCTGTATATGTGGATGATAACAGCTAGATTCAAATTAGTATACAAAAACAAATAGAAAATGGAATTCATAATATATATATATATATATATATATATATATATATATATATATATTAATTGTTCATTCGTTCATCACAGAATATATCATCACATATACGTGATGATACTTAACTACTAGGTGCAATGCATAAAATTGAAAACGAACAATACTAAAACTAATAATCCCTCCTGGGGCCAGTATTCCGACTCCTAGGTGTAGCCCCTCGCCAGCAACTCCCTGGTGCGCGGCGTCTTCCCAGTGCGGAGGCAGTACTCCGACTCCTCCGCCTCGCAGCGCTTGACGTGTCGATCTGCCTCTTGCTGGCGGACGCGCGCGGCCGATCTTGCCATTTCGTTGGGTGCCCACCGGAGCTCCTCGTCGGTGTCACGCTCACTACAAGAGGAACCCCCTTTAGTAACGGATCGATGCGTTGTCCATAAAACAGAAAGATCTCATATATTAAATCGAGTCAGTTGCATTAGATGGAATGCAATCCAAAGAATACATATACATGATTTCTGTACATTGAGATATACATGACTTCTGTACATTGAGCATGAAAATGACATTCTATAAAATTAACTTAAATCTATATGGTAGTAGCCCCATTCTCCACCTTCCAATCAACTCAGTCGTGCACCATCCATTTATCTTCAATGTACAACAACAAAAAAGAGACATATGTAATGTATCATTAGAAAAATAAATAAATAATGAGCTCAACAGAGCAATAAAAAGGAGAAGTCACATACAAAGGTTGAAGGCCATGAGATAACTAACCCAACTACATGACCAATACATCCGACATCTTTGAGTGGCCATATCAACTGAACATATATTTCCCAATGTTCGAAGATGCAATGAGAATACAATCAAAACATGGTCTATGAAGGGGTGATGACTAAAATGATTTTACCTCTGGTTATTGTAGGCACTCATTTGATGTATAGGAAGCCTTGAGTGCCTAATATAACAATCAATAAAATAAGATATCACACCAATAACAATATACAGTATATAGGTTGTTTTGGTGCCATTCTCAAATTGTTGTTCATGCATGCTGAATGGAATTTCGTGGCCCTTGAGGGAGGGGTCTGAAACCAACCCTAACTCTTGTTTCCCCACACATACGGACTCTAAAAACATCCTATACTTAAGTATTTCAAAATTACATGGGCCTGGCCCAATAATAAGGTGATGCAACACCTAGAATAGTCTATGGACGAATATTATGAAGTGGCATCTTGCATATTTCGTCCAAGGCTTCATGCACTCATTATGGTGGCTTCAAAGTCCTGGAATCATCACTTGCAACTCTGTTCTTGTTCCCCTTGCGCATGCCAACATCTCCATGCTTGAACTTGCTCCAAGGTTCATCTTTCTTGTCCATGGTAGGCCCTTCATTTGTAAGCAAAACAAATGTATCCAATTTAGGCAGCATCATATTCTCATGAACATTGGAATCGTTACCAAGAAACGAAAGTACCTAATAATTCAATTGGCGTGCGCGAGCTCTAGTATTTGGTCCAGTATGTATAGCAGCAGGGGCTGTGGGTGTAACAATGGTATTGATGTCCTCATCATCCTCCCCTTCTTGAAATGAAGTCCTCCTCGATGGAAGCTGATCTTCCTCACCCAAATAAGGCTTCAAATCTGCAATGTTAAAAGTGTGACTAACCCCAAAATCTGCAGGTAGCTCAAGTTTATATGCATTATCATTTATTTTCTCTAACACCTTAAAAGGACCATCAACACGTGGCATTAGCTTTGATTTGCGCAAATTAGGAAATCTATCCTTACGCAAATGTAACCAAACAAGATCTCCAGGTGCAAACACAACATGTTTTCTACCCTTATCTCCAGCAAGTTTATATTTAGCATTCGTACGCTCAATGGTTTCCTTAGTTAACTCATGCATTTTAAAAATCAATTCAGCACGTTCTTTAGCATCAAAATTAACCTTTTCCGAAGATGGAAGAGGCAACAAATCAATAGGTGCACGAGGTAGGAAACCATACACAATTTCAAAAGGGCACATCTTAGTAGTAGAATGCAATGAGCGATTATAAGCAAATTCAATATGAGGCAAGCATTCTTCCCACATTTTCTTATTATTCTTCAAAACAACCCTTAGCATAGTAGACAATGTTCTATTGACTACTTTAGTTTGTCCATCAGTTTGGGGGTGACAAGTAGTACTAAAAAGTAGTTTAGTCCCCAACTTAGCCCATAAACATCTCCAAAAGTGGCTAAGAAATTCAGTATCACGATCTGAAACAATAGTATTTGGCACACCATGCAAGCGAATAATTTCACGAAAGAACAAATCAACAACATTAACAGCATCATCGCTTTTATGACATGGTATAAAGTGTGCCATTTTCGAGAATCTATCAACGTCAACAAATATGCTATCACTCCCCTTCTTTATTCGAGGTAAACCTAAAACAAAGTCCATAGATATATCTTCCCAAGGAACACTAGGTACAGGCAAAGACATATATAAACCATGAGGATTGAGTCGTGACTTAGCTTTTTGACATGTAGTCCAGCGAGCAACAAAACGCTCAACATCTCGTCTCATCTTTGGCCAAAAGAAATATGTAGCAAGTACGTCCTCCGTCTTCTTCAAGCCAAAGTGTCCCATTAATCCTACTCCATGTGCCTCCTGCAACAACAAAAGACGAACAGAGCTAGCAGGAATGCATAACTTGTTAGCACAGAACACAAAGCCATCATTAATAACGAACTTGTTCCATGTTCTTCCTTCTTTACAATTCTGCATTACATCTTTAAAATCAACATCATGCACATATTGATCTTTGATGGTCTCCAAACCAAATATTTTGAAGTCAAGTTGTGAAAGCATAGTATAGCGACGAGACAAAGCATCAGCAATAACATTTTCTTTACCCTTCTTGTGTTTAATGACATAAGGGAAAGTCTCAATGAATTCAACCCATTTAGCATGTCTACGATTCAGTTTAGCTTGACTTTTAATATGTTTCAAAGATTCATGATCAGAATGTATAACAAATTCTTTGGGCCATAAATAATGTTGCCATGTCTCTAAAGTCCGAACAAGAGCATATAATTCTTTATCATAAGTAGAATAGTTCAGACTAGGCCCACTCAATTTTTCAGAAAAGTATGCAACAGGTTTGCCATCTTGTAATAACACACCTCCTAATCCAATTCCACTAGCATCACATTCAAGCTCAAAAGTCTTATTAAGATCAGGAAGTTGGAGTAAAGGAGCATGTGCCAACTTATCTTTCAATACCGTGAAGGCTTCTTCCTGTGCGGTACCCCAAACAAAAGGCACATCCTTCTTTTTAAGCTCATTGAGAGGTACAACAATGGTGCTAAAATCTCTCACAAAACGCCTATAGAAACCAGCGAGTCCAAGAAAACTCCTCACTTGTGTGACCGTTTTGGGATGCGGCCAACTCTCAATAGCTTCAATCTTGGCTTTATCAACTTCAATTCCCTGTGGAGTAACAACATAGC
The DNA here is from genome assembly GCA_032464435.1 of Aegilops umbellulata. Lineage (NCBI taxonomy): Eukaryota > Viridiplantae > Streptophyta > Magnoliopsida > Poales > Poaceae > Aegilops > Aegilops umbellulata. The sequence continues at coordinate 295,613,727 of CP136057.1, forward strand.
CAAGAAAAGATACTCGGTCGGTGCAAAAGGTGCACTTCCCAAGGTTACCAAACAAACGTGCATCATGTATAGCATTAAAAACAGCACGTAAATGTTCCAAATGTTCTTCCAAAGATTTGCTATAAATCAGTATATCATCAAAATAGACTACCACAAAACGTCCAATGAAAGCACGTAAAACTTCGTTCATTAGTCTCATGAAAGTACTAGGTGCATTAGTTAACCCAAAAGGCATGACTAACCACTCATATAAACCAAACTTAGTTTTAAATGATGTTTTCTGTTCATCCCCCAATTTCATACGAATTTCATGGTATCCACTACGCGAATCAACTTTGGAGAATATTGTAGAGCCACTCAATTCATCAAGCAAATCATCTAGCCTAGGAATAGGATGACGATAACGAATAGTAATATTATTAATGCCTCTACAATCTACATACATACGCGACGTAACATCCTTTTTAGGCACTAGTATAATAGGAACAACACAAGGACTAAGAGATTCGCGTATATAACCTTTGTCGAGCAGCTCCTGTACTTGACGCATAATCTCCTTCGTCTCCTCTGGATTGGTAGGATATGGTGCACGGTTGGGTAGCGATGCACCGGGAATTAAGTCAATTTGATGCTCAATCCCTCGAATAGGTGGTAATCCCGGTGGCACGTCTTGTGGGAAGACGTCAGCGAACTCCTGCAAAATGTTAGTGATAGCAGGGGGCAAATAGGAAGGCACGTCCTCGAATGAAAATAATGCCTCTTTGCACACAAAAGCATAGCAAACAGATTTGCTAGAATCTAGCTCATCAATATCAGATTTGGTGGCAAGTAAACATGCACTTTTCAATTTAATTTCAGAAGCAACAGTAGATGGTTTATTATTAGGCTTCATTTGTTTCTCAAATTCTTTTGCCACAATCTGATCTTCACTCTTATTTTTCTCCTGTTTTGCTTTATTAGCTCTAAATATCATCTTTTAAAATGGAATGAGGAGTCATAGGAAGCAAAGTAATATTTTTATCCTTATGAACAAGAGTATACTGATTGTTTCTACCATGGTGTACAGAATTTTTATCAAATTGCCATGGTCTACCAAGTAATAAGGAACATGCTTGCATAGGTACCACATCACAATCAACATAATCAGCATATGTAGAGATACTAAAATGCACACGAACAGTACGTGTTACCTTAACCTTGCCGTTGTTGTTGAACCATTGGATGTAGTAAGGATGTGGATGTGGTCTTGTGGTGAGAGATAGCTTCTCCACCATCTCCATGCTAGCCAAGTTGTTGCAGCTCCCTCCATCTATGATGACGCGAATAGAACGTTCCTTCACAACTCCCTTTGTATGGAACAAATTATGCCTCTGATTTTGCTCAGCTTGTGTAACCTGCACACTCAAAACACGTTGAGCAACTAAACATTCATACACGTCAGCATCTTCAGCAGCCATGTATTGCGTCTCATGATCAGAATCATCTCCACCGTGTTCTTCATGTGTAAGAAGAGCCAAAGTCTCCTCATCATAGTCACTAGCGGATTCATACCCACCATCCTCAGTAGCAATCATCACACGCTGAGATTGGCATTCTCTCGCAAAATGTCCTCTTCCCTTACAACGACGACAAATAATATCACTTGTGTGCCCTATTGATGCCATGGAAGAAGAAGAGTTCTGTGCAGGACCAACAGGTGTGATCTTGGCAGATAGTGGTGGTTGTGCCTGTTTTCTTGTATCACGGTTGGAGGTGGCACCTGAAGGAGGTGATGGTGCAGTGGAAGTAGATGATGCACATGGTGTCCATGATGAGGTCGACCTGCAGAAAATTTAGTTCGCGCCAATGCCTGTCGATACTGCACTTCACGTTCAACTTTACAAGCAAGATGGAATAAACGAGTGATATTATTATAATCCTTATAGTCTAGAATGGTCTGAATCTCTCTATTTAATCCACCCAGAAAACATGCAGGCATAGCTTCATTCTCCTCAACAATACCACATCTAATCAAGCTAGTTTGTAATTCCTCATAATATTCTTCTACTGAATTTTTTCCTTGTCTTAAGTGCTGCAATTTTTGAAGTAATTCATGTTGATAATATGGTGGAACCCAAAGAGTACGCATAGCAGTTTTCAAAGCAGCCCAAGTAGCTGGAACATGATATAATCGACAATGTTCAGACCACCAAACACATGCAAAGCTAGTGAAAGCACAAACAGCAGCAGGAACACGTCTCTCCTCAGGATATTGTAAACATGTAAATCGTTGTTCAGTTTCTAACTCCCAAGTAAGATATATATCAGGAACATATCTACCCTCAAATGGTGGAATATTCAATTTCAATTTAGGGAGATGGTCATGATCTCGTACCTGAGGGGGAGCCCTAACATTTCCATTTGCATGTGGACGACCTGGTGGTTGCACGTAGTTCTGATTTTGATCAACTTCATCCTCGTAATCTGATGTAGGGTGGAACCCTAGATGGCCGATCTTTCACGAAAGGAGCGGATCCCTACGAAGAACGTGATGAACACGAGGGGAAACACGAGGGAAACACGAGAGGAACACGAGAGAAATCACTCAACCAACAAGAATAGATCACACATGCGCTAGATCGATGAACACTAAGGTAATATACAAGATCCAAAGTCAACAACGGACGATACAAACGGTAACCGGTTCTTCTCCATGAGAAGGTCTTGATGGGGGCCACCCAAGAGGGGGTCTTGAATCCAAGATGATCTTCTCAGTAGAGGGGCCGCGGTCTCTCTCGTGGAGTAGATCCGTAATGGATGAGCAAAGCTCTATCTCACATCTGAGCTAATCCTTTGCTAACCCTAGAAAGGAGAAGGGGGAGGTCTATTTATAGTCTAAGCCTCGAAGGGGTAAGTGAAAAGGGATACATGGGCCTCTGGCCCGACTCTGCACACAGGCAGGCGCCGGATGTCCGGGCTCTCGTGAGACACCGGATGTCCGGGGCGGTTGGCCGGATGTCCGGTCCGAGCGGGGTGGCCTTCTGTTGGCTTCTGTTGTTGATGCCGGATTTCCGGGGGAAGACCGGATGTCCGGGCTGTGGCGTCGCGCCGGATGTCCGGGCCCATGGGATGGATGTCCGGCCGCTGATGCTTCGGTCGTCTGTTGGTGCAGCTGTTGGGCGGCTGCACAGGCGCTGGATGTCCGGCTGCTATAGCTTCAGCAGCTCCGTCTTCTTCTGTCGTCGCTTCCATGCTTCCCTCGCGGATGGTGTAGTTGTTCTTTGGCGCTTGCACTCCTCTGCGACATCCGTGAAGCTCCGACAATACCTATGCATGCACACGGGAGAAGTGTCAAGTAGTATACCATCCTCAAAGGGGTCAAGTGAGCACGTGTAAAGGAGATGATTCACCTTTGTGTATGTGAAGTAGATGTCGCACGTGTCACTTGCCAAACGAACTCTTGACATGGTGATGTCCATAGGATGCTCCGCAGCATCTCCCCTCCCTTGGGAAAGATCCGACCTCGGATTGAAAACCAAATCACCATGGGAAAGAGATGGCTTCGCCGTGTAGAAGTGGATGTTCACCAAGTACTTGTCATCTTGAAGCTCGAAATGGGCACTCTCCAATGTCGCACCGTCTTGTGATTCCTTCAAAAGGAGTAAGGACAACAAACACTTGGAAAAACAAATGTGGTTAGCGTTAGTGCAAAACCAAGCATTCAAGAGGTGATTCACCAAACAAGTGTCATCATGCAAAGCATATGGTTCGACAAAGGATTGTGACATGGCATGTAAGCATAACAATTGATCACAAGCAAAGATATCATGGGGACAAGCATGTAAATGGGAGGTAGAGATGCAAATATGTGTGTCAAGAGAATAAGCATCTACCTCAAAGTCATAGCAAGCATGGGCAAAGTGCTCAATGAAAGGTCTATGGTAGGCATAAGAAACATTCACAACACCAAAGAAAATGAAGTGTCTAAACACATGGGTCAAGTGCAAGACAATCCAAGCATAATGTGCATGGGGTGTAGTGAATATCGTGTGGCACTCAACACAATGGAAAGAGCAATTGTTCATCATGTGTGAGGCAATCAAGGCAATCATGTGACAAGCAATGGGACATGGCATATGTGAAGTGATGACATTGTTGCAACCAAACATATGGGAGGAGCAAATAATCCAAGAATTGGATGCAACACACAAGGCATATATATCATGATGCATGGAATGGTTAAAATGACAAGTCGAAGCAAGATCTCTAACAAGTGTGCAATCAAGTGATCCAAGATGAACAATAAGTCTCATGGGGAAAGCAACACAAGTAGTACGATCCATAATATCCATGATCATGGTTTGGGGGTTCTTAAAAGAGAAGGATATCACCGTGAAAGCGTGTCCTTGTGCGTCCTTCACAATGCCGAAGTACAAGCAAGTGCGATGTAGAATCATCGTGGTAGAAGGTGGTTCGCTCTTAAGAGCTCGAATGGTCAACTCACATGACGTGGATGTCGACACAAAGTCCAAGTATCCTACACATGCACACAACAAAACAAAGAACGTATGCACATGGTAGATAAACACATCATCCATCATGATGGTTCTCTTCTTTTGCACATAACCATTAGAAGCACAAGTGCATGAATAATATTATGCAACAATGGCTATATTCATGGCACGGGGTATATGGTGCAAACAGGTAAGACAAGCATGCTTCACAAGGAATATGTCAAAATCTCCAATTATATGTGAGAATGCTATGGGGGCAAACTCATTATCAAGATTAAGGGCATTGTTGCACTCAATAAATGTCAAATCATCTAGCATGAGAGAGGCAACACATGGAGATAAATGACAAGAAGCAATAACAATCATGTGCAAAGCATGGAAATGGTTGTCATCAACCGCATGAAGTGAGCAAGTATGAATCATCGGTGATGCAACAAGGCAAGCAATCATAGTAATCAAATCGTGCAAACTAGTGGAGCGAAGATGCAACACACTATATGAAATCATGGCAATCATGTCATGTGAGCAAAGAATAGACATAGGCAATGTACATGACATATCGCAAGCACGAACACAAATCAAGATCATAGTATCATCATAGGCATGGGGCACAAAGCAATCATGGCAATAACAAAAAATATCTCTACCAAGCTTGCAAATACACATACATGTACTAGAATCAATCATCATGTGTAATGCAAAGCATGGGTTACAAATGCATGACAAAGGCATAGGAATGGGCATATCATGCAAAGTGAACATGGCAAGATGGGCATAGAATATGTATTGGACAATAACCCATAACCAAGTGAGGGTCATGTAGAAGAAATGCGCGAAGTATTTGCGCGAAGAGAGCGGTGGGAAAGGCAATCCATCGGATCCCAAGTCATCATTGCGCTCTAGAGCTCGTTTTGTCAACTCGTGGGATTGCGAGGTTGACAAGTATTCATGGGTACCTACACAAAAGAGACACAAACCAAAGGAATTGTGCGCGTGGTAAATGTACACATCATCCATCATGATGTGTATGTGCAAGTGAGTGTTAGCACAAGATAAGCATCGCTCAAAGAAATTTGATGCATGGTACAAGAACATGTCATCCATCATGAAAGAATAGTTATGGTGTATGACACGATGGGGACACAAATTGAGAATGCAAGTATATGGCACATAAATAGCATGCTTATTCATGGGGAGCATATGGTGCACACAAGTATTGGGATCATGCAATGGATAGGATGGATCAAAATCTCCTAACATGTATGAGGAAACTATGGGGGTCTCCTCATGAGCAATATTGGAAACATCATATGGAGAAAATGGACAACATCCAAAACAATGCATATTCGAAGTTAGGTGGTCATGGCATGACATATGAGATAAATGATGCAAAGGGAGCATATCAATATCATCACAAGAAAAACAAATGCCAATAACCATGGGCTTGTCATCTATGCCATAAGTGCAAATTGGGTTTAGTTTAATGGCATATGCATAGTCACTATGAAGAGATTGCAAATATGACATATGATTGATCTCATGCATAGCATATGACAAGTCAAGCGGATTGTCAAACATGATGTGACCTAAAGAATTGTCACAAGAATCCTATGTAACATGGCATCACAACCAATAGACTCCACATGACAATCATCAAACTCATCATAAATGGGTAAATCATCGCATGGGGAAATCATACTAGCATGAAGCATGGTAATAGGTTGATCAACATCATGCAAGCAATCAATGTCAAGAATGTCCACTAGTGGGACTAGAGCATCACCTTCACTTATGTTACCTTGTTCATTCCACTCAAGTGGTGTAGGCGAGGTGGCAAAGACCAAATGGTGGTCATCTTCATCTTGATGGAACCATGTGGGGGGTGCATCATATTCCACCATGGCCATCGTCTTGTCCAAAGGGAGGACGTAGTCATCGCGAATCGGCGCGTCATCATATATGGGACCTAGCACCAAATGAGAAGACACAATAGAGCTAGAGGTTAAGTCATTAGAAATCGAAGTGGCCTCACTCTCTATATGTGGTGGTTCACTCACTCCCTCAAGGTAGGTGCACTCAAAGTCACATATGGTGGAGTCACTCATCTCACTCAAGTGGTGGGGGTTGTGGCTCTCCTCACATGGGAATTGGGGCAATCGTCATATATGGGGCTAGTGGTGAAGACACTCTCTCTCTAAATATGGTGGAACAAGTCACTCAAGTCATCATACATCACCGTGGTCGAAGGGAAAATCCCATGCTCAACCATCTCATTGCCGTCACCATGGATGAAGGCCGAAGATGGCACATCATCGCTCTCCTCCATGACCGAAGGGAAAATCCCATGCTCGATCATCTCGTCACCGTCGCCATGGATGAAGGCCGAAGATGGCACATCATCACTCTCGCCTCCTAAGATGGAAGCATCATCCTTGCTCGTCACCAAGTCGCTCGCCTCCAAAGCTTGGTCCTTGAAGGTCTCCGTAGTCATACTCGTCGCCACACCATCTTGAAAAAGAGTCGTGGAGGACGGGGCATCATCAATGCCACAAAGAGTGATGGCGGTGAAGTCGAACTTGGGAGCATCGTCTTGGAGCTCATCGGGCTTGGACATCTTTGTGGTACTAGCCTCATGCTCGTCGTATTTGAGTTTGGTCTTCGAGAAGTGTGCTTGGGGTGGAGAAGCCTTGGCCTTCATGATTTCTTGTTCCGCCTTGAGAGCACCAATGTAGTTGTCGTCGAGGGACTTGTAGTTCTCGAGGAAGATAGTCTTGGAGATGTCGTTGTTCAATCCTATCATGAAGTGGAACTTCATTGACATGGGGTCGTCCACGCCAGCTTGTTGCAAGGCAATCATCATCTCCTTGAAGTACGCTTCGATGGACTTGGATCCTTCGTTGGTGTTCTCCAATTGGCGTAGAAGTTGTTCCGTGTAGGTTGGAGGCACAAACTCTCGCCGCAAAGCTTTCTTCATCTTGGGCCAACTCATGTCGTTTTTCTCCGAAGGTGTGTGAAACCACCATGTCGAGGCATAGTCGTGGAAGTTTCTTGTGACGCACTTCACTTGATCTTCGGGAGGAACTTGATGTAGCTTGAGGTAGTCGTCCATCAAACGCTTCCACTCGAGATACTCCTGGGTTCTAGAGTCCCATAGAAAGGAATCTCGTGGTCGGTGTCGAGGTCGTAGTAGCTCGTGGAGGTCGCGGACTTGAGCTTGGGGAGCTTCTCTTGAGCGTAGTCTTGAGGTGCTTGTTGGCGAAGATGCCGTATATCCGAAGGCGAAGATGCCTTGAAGTCGCTTGGCGAAGATGCCAAGGGAGATGGTGAAGTCGTTGAGCGGTTGTTGGTGTTGAGCTCTTGACCTTCACGTTCTTGTTGGTGATGGTGTCGATGCCAATGTGATCTTGCCGGAGATGGTAGCTCGGAAGCATGTGCTCTTGAGCGTCTTCTCGAATATGAGGAAGATCGCTTGTAGGACTTGATGAGGGCTTTGAGCTCCTCCATTTGAGCGTTCATCTTGGCGTCGTTGGAGTTGTTCGTGGCATCGAACTCGTTGTTGTTGTTGTAGACCGAGGGTGAAATGCCTTGCCTATCCATCACAAGACTCGAGCAAATATGAGTGGGAGAAAGAGAAGAACTTATACCAAATGTACCTTGACCGATGTTGAAGATGGATCAATGATCACTCAATGTGTAACAAGGAAATAACACAATTGGTACCAATTCTTGTCGGTTTCTCACACCTACACAAGTAAGGCTTATGGTGGAGCTCGCTGAGGATAGTGGCACAAAAATTTGATGCAAAATGTTAGCAAGAGTCAATAATGTTGAAAGAGATTCACAAATTTGCAAGTGAAACAAGTAGACCAATAGCAATATGTGGCACACGGAAACACACACACGGATAGATAAATGGGGTCGTGCAACCAAGGAATGAGCACAAAATGTGGAATCCACGGAAAACGCTCGTGTTGCACAACTCAAGAGAGATGCTAGCACGATTGCTCTATAGGCGGATACGACACTTGTGCACAACCTATGATATGCAAAATGGATAAACTTCTATCCCAAGTATGCTATATATGTAGGGTTCCCGGTGTTTCTCTCAAGATGATCCAAGATGATCGCATATGACAACCTTATATGCAATGTGGTATGATGCTATAACACTTGCTTACAAGCTCTTTGTTCTTTCTCTTTTGCTTAAAAGCTTATTGTTTTTTTTATGGCCACTTTGCGAAATGCACAAACCAAGATAGCAATTGTGTATATGCGGGAACAATCTTTGTGACACAAGAGATGATATGATATCAATATGATATGGTATGTATGCAATGGGAGGTGTAGATCACTAATCTGCACAGGTAACGTTGCCGGCAATACTCAAATGGCTAGTCTCGATAGGCAAGTGACGCAAAATGGGCTAGGGGTTAACAATGTAATTGCAAGGGAATATACAATGGAGGGATACCACGATACCAAAATGATATGGAGGTTACCGTCCAAGGCGATGATGAGTAGCGGTGTTCTTGATGGAGATACCCAGATGATGGAGACTCGTCCCTAAGTAGCCGAAAAACCTTAGGAAACGGAAAAACCGCGAACTCAAAATCTCAAATGTCAAATGTCAAATGGTGGTAGCGGGATGCGGTGGTGGTTTTGCGGAAGCTCAAAGGGATTGCATAAATGCAATGATGGGTTATGGAGTATGCAATGCGGAAGTCGAGGGTAAGGTGGATGGACTATACACGGTGTCGGAGTTGGAGGCACGGTCCCTAAGTAGTCGAAACACCTTAGGAGACACAACTCACAACACAAACAAAAATTTGGTTAAGTTGGGTTGGTGGAAGTGTATGGTAGGCAAGCCTATGCGGAAGTTATGGTGGTGGTGGTTGATGAAGAAGCAACCATCCCTAAGTAGCCGAAACACCTTAGGAGACTCAAGTCACAACTCAAACAACCTCAAATGCTATGGGGAACTAAATTGGTTAGGTTGCGGAAGTCGGTGATGGTTTTGCGGGAGTTATGGTGGAAGCCCTAGGCAAAGATGCCAAAGTTCCAAAAATTTGACGGTTGTGGTAGTATTTTTGTGGGATGGGGGATGTCAATAGCTTCAAAACAAGCTAAAGAACGTCAAAAACGGACTCCGGATGAATTAGTTATGCACAAAACGGTGAAACGTGTAAAGCTGAAATCCCAGGGGTCGGACATCCGGGGTCCGGGCCGGATATCCGGGACCTGATGTCCAGAAACTTGCGCGAAAATGCGCTCCAGGAGCCGGATGTCCGGGCTAATGGCCGGATTTCCGGGATGGCCGGATGTCCGGGCTCCAAATCCGTGGATGGACTCGAGGAACTCGATTTGGGGGCGGAAATTGATGATTTCGGGGGCAAAATTGCGGAGATTTCGTGGATGGAAAGTGGGAAACTTGGAGGAATGCTAGATCCACTCGAAACCAAGCAAATCCATGGATCAAATCCAATAAAACATCATCAAACCAACAAATCACAAAAAAATTGGGCCTATTTTTGGTGGGGATTTTCGAATTTAGGACGAAATCAACAAAACAAGGCTAGAAAACACAACGGGGAGGCTCCGAAATCGTGATCAACGTGGCTCATGATACCAAGATGATGTAGGGTGGAACCCTAGATGGCCGATCTTTCACGAAAGGAGCGGATCCCTATGAAGAACGTGATGAACACGAGGGGAAACACGAGGGAAACAGGAGAGGAACACGAGAGAAATCACTCAACCAACAAGAATAGATCACACATGCGCTAGATCGATGAACACAAAGGTAAGATACAAGATCCAAAGTCAACAACGGACGATACAAACGGTAACCGGTTCTTCTCCGTGAGGAGGTCTTGATGGGGGCCACCCAAGAGGGGGTCTTCAATCCAAGGTGATCTTCTCCGTAGAGGGGCCGTTGTGCCTCTCGTGGAGTAGATCCGTAATGGATGAGCAAAGCTCTATCTCACATATGAGCTAATCCTTTGCTAACCCTAGAAAGGAGAAGGGGGAGGTCTATTTATAGTCTAAGCCTCGAAGGGGTAAGTGGAAAGGGATACATGGGCCTCTGGCCCGACTCTGCGCGCAGGCAGGCGCCGGATGTCCGGGCTCTCGTGAGACACCGGATGTCCGGGGCGGTTGGCCGGATGTCCGGCCCGAGCGGGGTGGCCTTCTGTTGGCCTCTGTTGTTGATGCCGGATTTCCGGGGGAAGGCCGGATGTCCGGGCTGTGGCGTCACGCCGGATGTCCGGGCCCATGGGTCGTATGTCCGGCCGCTGATGCTTCGGCCGTCTGTTGGTGCAGTTGTTGGGCGGCTGCATAGGCGGGCGGCTGCACAGGCGTCGGATGTCCGGCCTCTAGCCCGGATGTCCGGCCGCTGTAGCTTCAGCAGCTCCGTCTTCTTCCGTCATCGCTTCCATGCTTCCCTCGCGGATGGTGTAGTTGTTCTTTGGCGCTTGCACTCCTTCGCGACATCCGTGAAGCTCCGACAATACCTATGCATGCACACGGGAGAAGTGTCAAGTAGTATACCATCCTCGAAGGGGTCAAGTCAGAACGTGTAAAGGAGATGATTCACCTTTGTGTATGTGAAGTAGATGTCGCATGTGTCACTTGCCAAACGAACTCTTGACATGGTGATGTCCATAGGATGCTCCGCATCATAATCTCCCACATAATCGTCCTCCTTTGCATCAGCACCAGGAGCCATAGAAGTATCAACAGCAGCACCAACAGTTTGGCCAATCGCAAGAGGAACACGGCTCGCTCAGCGGAGGGCTGTTTCGCGATGTGGAGGTAGTCGCTGTTGTTGTTATTGTTGTAGAGGTGCGTTAGGTGCAGCCGGTGGTGGTGGTGGAAGACGTGCGAGCAATTCATTAAACTTGTTATCGAGCTTTGTGTCGAACGTCTTCTCCATGCCATCTATCTTCTCCATGGCCTCTTCAAATCTGTTTAGCACATCTTGCACCTGTCCACTCATCATTTGCTGAAATTTATCATGCAACTATTTATTCGTCATGTTCTCCCAGTCAGTCTCGTCGGCTTGTGATCCTGGCATGGTTAGGAGCAATAGAAACACACAAGAATATGATCCTACAGACTAGTAACAAGAGGTGGTGGTGGGTGTCACAAATCCGTGAAGCAAATCTCAAATTCTTACCAATTCTTACCCAGCAGCAGGCGGTGATCGGCAACCGTTGTAGCCAAAACTCTCAAAAGCTTAGATAGAGTGATTGCCAGGGAGAGTCAAACGCACGACGTAGATGTATGTGGAGCTGGGAAGGCTTATAGTATGGTAGCAAAAAGGGTCAGCAATAATCAATTCAGAGATGCAAAATTGAATAAACGCCCAACGACGGTACTGTGCTGGTCCTAGGCTAGACCGTACTAGAGACGCGAGCCTAGAACACTAACAAAATCACGGCGCTGCACGTAAACAAGGGAGGAGCACACTCTGAATTTTTTTATTTTTTTTCACTTTTTTTCCTCTTTTTTTTTGCTCCGCAACAATTTTTTTTTCGAAAAAGTCTACAAATGTCCTAAAAACTGCCTAGTCAGAATTTTCCAGACTTAGTTTTTTTGAAACTAGAACTATTTTTCTTCTGCGGATGGCTTGGATGTTGGGGAGTCTTACTCTGTCATGACTCGGAGTATCGCGTGATCTAGCAATCGAGAACAAAGCAACAATTACTGGACTCGGACTGGTGGCGGAGATGAATCTGGTGAAAACTCGGACTGGTGGCGGATATTTGCAGGGCGATGGAACACGGACTGGTGGCGAATCTATGATGGAGGTGGACTCGGATTAGCGTGATGGCGGTGGATATGTGGTATATGGTAGCGGCGATGACGATGGTGGTATATGGCAGCGGTGATGACGATGGTGGTATATGGCAGCGGTGATGATGATGGTGGTATATGGCAGCGGTGATGTGGTGGTATATGGCAGCGGTGATGACGATAGTGCGGCGGCGGCGTGACAACTTGTGAACAGAACTTGAATCTCTAAAGTACTAGACGCTAGGACCAACAACTGGACACGACGATGCGACCGCAAATTCAACAAAGCAAATGCAGAAAATATTATGCAAAGGCTCAGATTGATTTGGATAAGATGAACTAACCCTAATTTTTTTTGGCTTTTTCGTGGACTAAGGGTATGAAGAACAGACTTGATCTAAACTACGAAAAACTGTAAAAATCTCACCGAGCAACCTGGCAATCTGATACCACTTGATAGAGGCAAAGGTGTCCCGTCTTTCGACGAGATGGTGGTTATCGTTTTGGACGAAGTCGACTTTGACGATCCGACTACGAATGTGTGAGGACGTCGCGCCTTAGTAATCGCTAAACCAACTCCGAGAGGTTATTGACCACGCCGGAGCATGATCAACCTGACCACGAAGGTATGTTTCCTGCAGGCAAACGAAGAACAAGCAAGAAACTAAGGTTGCAATCTGGATATTGCGAATATAAGAGGAAAGCTTTATTGATCAAGGTGGGGTTCTGTGACGCCTTGGTCTGGTCGTTGAACACAAACGAAGTACGCGAAGTTGCAGCTATGGTGAACTTTTAATCTAAACAAAACCCAAAGTCTAAACGACGCCCTAAGGGCTGTATATATGGAGGAAGAGGAGGGAATTTCATGGCCCTTAATGGAGGGGTCCGAAACCAACCCTAACTCTTGTTTCCCCACACATACGGACTCTAAAAATAGCTTATACTTAAGTATTTCGAAATTACATTGGCCTGGCCCAATAATAAGGTGACGCAACACCTAGAATAGTCTATGGACGAATATTATAAAGTGACATCTTGTATATTTCGTCCAAGGCTTCATGCACTCATTATGGTGGCTTCAAAGTCCTGGAATCATCACTTGTAACTCCGTTCTTGCTCCCCTTGCACATGCCAACATCTCCATGCTTGAACTTGCTCCAAGGTTCATCTTTCTTGTCCATGGTAGGACCTTCATTTGTAAGCAAAACAAATGTATCCAATTTAGGCAACATCATATTCTCATGAACATTGGAATCATTACCAAGAAACAAAAGTACCTGATAATTCAATTGGCGTGTGCGAGCTCTAGTAATTGGTCCAGTATGTATAGCAGCAGGGGATGTGGGGTGTAACAATGGTATTGATGTCCTCATCACTTCCTCCATATATACAACCCTTAGGGCACCGTTTAGACTTTGGGTTTTGTTTAGATTAAAAGTTCACCATAGCTGCAACTTAGCGTACTTCGTTTGTGTTCAACGGCCAGACCAAGGCGTCACAGAACCCCACCTTCATTAATAAAGCTTTCCTCTTATGTTCGCAATATCCAGATTGCAATCTTAGTTTATTGCTTGTTCTTCGTTTGCTCGCAGGAAACAGGCCCTCGTGGTCAAGTTGATCGTGCTCCGGCGTGGTCAATAATCCTCGGAAGTTGGTTTAGTGATTGCTAAGGCGCGACGTCTCGCACGTTCGTAGTCGGATCGTCAAGGTCGACTCCCACAGAAAACGATAGCCACCATCTCATCGAAACATCGGAACACCTTTGCCTCTATCACCCTAAGAGGAAGTTATCCCCCGTTAGTCATCAAGCATGCATTGTTCCCTCTCGGAACCACGAACCTTCTAGCGAGTTGCTCCTGTTTGTGAGGGGTGTGTGTCCAAACTTTCGTCAAACATGCCAGTTTTTTTACAACATCGTCTTGGTGGCATGACATCAAATCAAGCAAGGTTTCATGTTTTTTCTGATCATTTTTTTATTTTTTGGAATTAAAATGCCATGGCACTCCATGCGTGTGCCCATGCCTTGAGACCAATATCTTTGAAAATTCCTTGTAATTTACTGCACATGGAATTAACTCGCACATAAGTACACAAAAATATGATTTTTAAAACCGTTATGGTTAGGCGTTGCATGTAGATGTAGTTCAAATTTGAATTACGGTCATTAAATGGTTAGAAAATCACTTAAATGTCTTTAAAAGGTCAATTGACCCCTGAAATTTTCCAAATTTTCACATGACAGTTGTATTAGTGCACGTTAAACATAGGAAAAAAATTGAAGGTCGTAAGAGGAAGCTATCTCCCGTTCGTCATCAGACATTCATTGTTCCCTCTTGGAACCACGAACCTTCTAGCGAGTTGTCGGTGTACTAAAGTAGGGGTACCTTAGTACCCCAGACTTGTGCACGGGCAGTCGTAGCACCCTGCGGCAAGGCCCGCCCCGGAAGCGCCAAGAGAAGACCAAGCATTCAAGACAAGGCCCCCGGCGAGAGGAGCTTGCCGGGCCAAGAAGACAAGGCCCCCGGCAAGAGGAGCTTGCCGGGCCGAGAAGACAAGACCCCGGGAAGAGGAGCTTGCCGGGACGACTGAGCCCATGTAAGGCCATCCAAGAACAAAGTATAACGAGACAGAAGATCGAGCCCCCGACAAGAGGAGCTTGTTGGGAAGGCCGAACCCAGGCACCACAAGAGAAGCCAGCCGCGGCGCGCCAAGCGCCCCGGCAAGGCCTGATAGCTAGCACGCTATCAGGCACAGGAAGACGACCCCCGCGGCAAGCCACTTGCCGCGGCAAGATCGCCACCTCAAGACTGCGCTCCAGCTCGCCCGCCACGCGTCGCTCCGGGGCTTCCCCCGAGGGCACGTGGCGAGGCACCGCGCAGCCTGGGGCATGCGGTGGCATGCAGCCGCCATCGTGGCGAACGGTGGCGCACCTAACGGTCCGCCTCGGTGCTGTCCGGGCGACCGTGACGGGCATTTAATGCCCTTGTCCCCTACCGTCAGAAGTAGGTATGATAACACTGTGCCGCACTGTAGCGCCACCGTTCCCGCACTATTACAGCTACCACCCCCTTTACACTTTTACCCCTTTCTCCTACGTTGACACCTGTCGGTGACCCCTTTGCGCTATAAAAGGAGGCCCGTGTGCAACGTAGAAGGGGTTCCGGGGTTCGGAGATTCGGCATCCAGACAGCCATACGCTCGGTGCAGCTAGCTCCCCAAGCTCCCGAGCTCCCCAGTTCAATACAACTAAGCAGGAGTAGGGTTTTACGCGTCCATCGCGGCCCGAACCTGGGTAAACCGCCCGTGTGCCCGCTTCGATCTGCTCTCCGCGCTCCCTCCGCCCCCCTCGCCGGACAACGAAAGGGGCTCCGGCCCCATAGGTGCTCGCGGGGGGACGCCCGTCCGCCCCGACATCTTTGGCGCGCCAGGTAGGGGGCGCGTCGAGGTTGTGCGGATCAGATCCTGCGTTCGCGCGAGCGCGCTCTTCGTCAGCTTCTCCGAACTCGCTAGCTTCATCAACACCATGGCCCCGAAGAAGAAGGCTTCGGAGGCCGCGGGCCCGTCCGCGTCACTCCCACCGCTACCGGAGCCAACGGTGGGCGGGGGAGACGCCGTCGGAGGGGTGGCCACCGGCGAGGACACTCGCGGTGCCACCAAATCCAAGAACAGGGCGGACGACCGAGCCTCGGCCTCCGAGGACGCGCCGCATCCGTCCCTTCAAACGACGACCCAGCAGCGCCATGCCACGGGAGGTGGCATCCGCTTGCTGGAACAAGGGCAAACAGGAGGTTCGCGGGACGCCACGGGCCCCCGTCCGGACACGGGCAAGGCGAAGGCGCCGGGGAGGGACCCCGCTCTTTCTAACATTGTTAGGAGTCCGAGCGCATCCCGCTCCTCGCGCCACTCGCCCCCGCTCCCCTCCACTCCGGCAGAAGCGCTCGCGAGAGCGCAACTGCTCCTCGACTACCCTCCAGCGGCTGGCAAGGCCGAGAGCTGGAGGGCCACCATCCAGAGCCTGATCGCCTTCGCCAACAACGACACGCCGCAGCGGCCGGCGACCTCACGGCCCCGGCAGGTCGAGAAGACGAAGGCCGACGGCGACAAGACCGCCGGAGGTGCGACCACCGTGCACTCCCCGGCGCAGAAGCAGAAGACGCCGCCCCGCTGGAACAACGCCGACGACGGCTCCACAGCGTCGTCGGACCCGCGGACTCGCCGGGACCAGCGCCAAGTCCTCGACGAGCGGCAGCAAGAAGACGCTCGAACAAGGATTGAGCGCCGCCGAGAAACTCGGCGACAATCAGACCAGCGGGCTGGGAACGCTGTCGACGCGTACGCGCCCGGTGAACCAGGTGACTTACCGTACGCGGCAGGTTGCCCTGCGTTCACCCGCGAGCTGCGACGCGTCCGGTGGCCCAGCACGAAGAACTTCAAGCCCGACGTACCGGAGAAGTACGACGGCAGGACGCACCCCTCGGAGTTTCTCAGCATCTACACAATCGCTGTACAAGCTGCCGGGGGGCGCGACGAGAGGATATTGGCAAACTACTTCCCGCTCGTGCTTAAGCCGAACGTTCGTTCGTGGCTTATGCACTTGCCGGAAGGCTCCATCTCTTCCTGGGCGGATCTCTGCCATCAGTTTGTTGGCGCCTTCACAGGCGGCCACAAACCTCATGGCCAGGATAGCGACCTCCACATCCTAGCCCAGAAGGAAGGAGAACCCCTGCGCAAGTACATCCAGCGTTTCAGCCGCGTGCATCGCAACATCCCCGACGTTCACCCTGCCGCGGTTATCAGCGCGTTCCACCAGAACGTGCGTAACCGCCGCATGCGGGAAGAGATGGCCATGACCAAGATCCGGGACGTCAGCGAGCTATATGCCTTGGCTGACAAATGCGCGCGCGCGGAGGAGGGGAGGAAACTCCCCGGGGAGGATGCTGGCGCAGGAGAAAGCGACAGTGACGACACCGCCCCGGCGAAGAGGAGCCAGCGGCGGAATAATAGGAGGAAGAACAGGAAAGAGGTGCTTGCTGTCGAGGGGTCCGGCAAGGAGGCTCCCGCCAAGCGAACGCAGGCTGGCGGCTCCGGCAAGGAGCCTGCCCCCGTGGCGACAGCCGACAAGCAGGACGGCTCCGACAAGCAATACTGCAAGATCCACCGCACCAAGGGCCACGATCTCTCCAACTGTAAAAGCGTCGAATACCTCGTCGTGCAGCAGAAGGCTGAGTACGAGAGGCGCGACAAGGGGAAGGCCCAGGGTGGGGGTGGCGAACCAAGCAAGAAGCGGCCGCCCGTCGGCCGGGGAGGACGCCGCGGCAAGGCCAAGCAGCGGCAAGGCGATCGGCCTCCCCGGGGCCGCGACGAGGATGACGAAGACGACGACGAAGACGTGGAAGACGAAGATAACAGCGAGCAGGAGTTCCAGAAGGCCACGGAGGTCCTTTGCGTTGACGGCGGCGCCTCTCTGCACACCTCCCACCGCCAGCTTAAGCGGTGGGCGCGAGAGGTGAACGCAGCAGAGCCGCCCGTGGAGTCGCGCAGGCTCCTCAAATGGTCCAGCACGCCCATCATTTTCGATCTTGAGGACCACCCCGACCGCACAACCGCGGTCGGGTGCTTGCCGATGCTGGTCTCACCCACCATCCGCAACCTCAAGGTCACCAAAATGTTGGTAGACGGCGGGGCCGGGCTGAACTTGATCTCCTCCGCTGTGATCAAGAAACTCCAGATCCCAGACGGCGAGCTCGAAGAGACCGGATCCTTCCAAGGGATCAACCCGGGGAGGAGCAAGCCCAAGGGGAAGATTACTCTGCCGGTGACCTTTGGCGGCGAGCTTAACTTCAGGACTGAGCGTATCACGTTCGACGTCGCCGATATCCCGTTACCATACAATGGGATCCTCGGCCGTCCCGCTCTCGCCAAGTTCATGGCGGCTTCCCACCACGCCTACAACGTACTCAAGATGCCGAGGCCGATAAGCGTCATCACTGTCCATGGCGACAAAAAGGACGTGCTTATCTGCGCCGACAAGATCTACCGGGACGTAGCAGCCGCGGCAGAGAAGGACACACTTGCCGCTGAAGCCCCCGGGGGGAAGAAAACAAAGACCAAGCCCGGTAAGTGCTCTGGGGCCCACTCCGGCAACCGCACCTCTTCGGAGTGCTGCGCCGCCGTCGAGGACGTTCCGTCGAGCTCCGCCGGCAAGTACAGGAAGGGAATGACCGCTCCTCCGGCAACCAAGAAGGTGTCCGCCAAGGAGGACGGCACTGGCGGTACCTTCACCATCAGTGCCACGCTTGACAGCAAATAGGAAAGCGCGCTCGTCGCCTTCCTGCGGGCGAATGACGACGTGTTTGCGTGGCAACCGTCCGACATCCCCGGTGTTCCCAGGAGGGTGATTGAGCACAAGCTCGCTGTCTGTCCTCACGCGCGACCCGTCAAGCAGAAAGTAAGAAAGCAAGCCGTGGAGCGCCAGGAATTCATCAGCGAAGAGATCAAGAAGCTAGAGGCAGCAGGCCTAGTGAGAGGTGTGATCCATCCAACGTGGCTGGCCAATCCGGTCGTCGTGCGCAAAGCCAATGGGAAGTGGAGACTGTGCATAGACTTCACCGACGTGAATAAAGCATGTCCCAAAGATCCATTTCCCTTGCCGCGCATTGACCAGATTGTTGACTCCACTGCCGGATGTGAGCTACTCTCTTTCCTTGATGCATATTCAGGCTACCACCAAGTCTTTATGGCCAAGGAAGATGAAGAAAAGACCGCATTTATCACTCCGTGCGGCACCTATTGCTTCATACGCATGCCGTTTGGACTGAAGAATGCGGGATCAACGTTTGCAAGGGTAGTGCACTCTGCTTTCGAGCCGCAGATCCATAGGAACGTGGAGGCCTACATGGATGATATCGTGGTGAAGAGCAGGAGCAAGGAAACCCTGGTCCAAGATCTGGAAGAAACATTTCAGAACCTGCGCAAGATACAGCTCAAGTTGAACCCCGAGAAGTGCGTTTTCGGAGTCCCCTCCGGCAAACTTCTCGGGTTCTTTGTGTCACAGAGGGGGATTGAAGCTAACCCCGACAAGATCAAAGCCATCGAGCAAATCAAGGCCCCAGAGCGCGTCAAGGACGTCAGAAAGCTTGCCGGTTGTGTGGCCGCCCTCAGTCGGTTCATTTCAAGGTCTGCAGAACGCGCCCTGCCCTTCTTTAAAATCTTGAAGAAGGCAGGCCCCATGCAGTGGACTCCAGAAGCGGAGGCAGCGCTGCAAGATTTGAAAAGGTACCTATCCTCCACTCCAATACTTGTCGCACCTAGACCACAGGAGAAGTTGTTGCTATACCTAGCGGCAACCAACCAGGTGGTTAGTGCTGCGTTAGTGGCGGAGAGGGAGGCCGACGAGGAGCCTATACCACCTACAAGCGAGTCCAGCGACGAGCGGGGGGCTGCTCCAGCAAGCTCTGGCCCCGACAAGGGCCACCCTGCGCAGGAACCGGATGGAGCGCGGAAGAAGATGGTGCAGCGCTCGGTGTATTTCGTAAGTTCCCTCTTGCAGGGGGCTAGATCAAGATACTCCGGGGTGCAGAAATTGCTTTTCGGCCTCCTCATGGCCTCGAGAAAGCTGCACCATTACTTCCAAGCGCATGAGATAACAGTAGTCACTCGCTTTCCGCTGAAGAGGATATTGCACAATCCAGAGGCAACAGGCAGGATCGTCGAGTGGGCACTGGAGCTGTCGAGCTTTGGGCTCAAGTTTGAAAGTACTTCAACCATACAGAGCCGAGCTTTGGCAGAATTCATAGCTGAGTGGACCCCGACGCCAGATGGAGAAGGCCAAGAAACAAGCGCACCCGTACAAGGAGCAACAAGCGAGTGGGTAATGTACTTCGATGGTGCCTTCTCGCTGCAAGGCGCCGGTGCTGGCGTGGTACTCATCGCGCCCACCGGAGAGCACCTCAAGTATGTTGTCCAGATGCACTTCCCAAGAGAGCAAGCTACCAACAATACTGCTGAGTATGAAGGCTTGCTCGCCGGCCTCAGGATTGCGGCCGAACTTGGGATCAGAAAGCTGATCGTGCGGGGAGATTCTCAACTGGTGGTCCGGCAAGTCAACAAGAGCTACCAGAGCCCTCTGATGGAAGCTTACGTCGATGAAGTGAGGAAGCTGGAAGAACACTTTGAAGGGCTGCAAATGGAGCACGTCGCGAGAGCTCAGAATGAGATAGCAGACGGCCTTTCGAAGTGTGCTTCGCTGAAGTTACCTGTGGAACCAGGGACCTTCTTGCTCAAGCTGACTCAACCATCCGTTACACCATCAGTTGGGCAGTCCAAGAAAAGGAAGTTGGTCTCCGGCGACTATTCGCAGGCGGACCTCCCTGAGACCGCCGCCAAGGTCCCCAAGATCAACAACCAGAACGCCGGGGGACAGCCCGCTCCTGCGGATCCCAGGATCCGTCCAGTCGAAGCCGGTGTCCCCGGTAAGCCTCGCTCCAGCGGGCTGATCAGCAGCCTGAACGCCGAGGGACAGCCCGCTCCTGCGGATCCAAGGGTCCGTCCAGTAGAAGCAGGTGTCCCCGATAAGCCTTGCTCCGGCGAGCCGATCAGCAGTCTGAACGCTGAGGAACAGTCCGCTCCTGCGGGTCCGAGGGTCCGTCCAGTGGAAGCGGAGGTTCCCGACAAGCTTTGCCCCGGCAAGCTTGCCGGGGGATCACCGGCTCCGGCTGAACCAGGGGTTCTTGCCGTAGAAGCCGGGGTCCCCGCAGCGGCCTTCATGCCTTTAGTCCTTGCCGTCGAGCCCCGGGCTCCGGCATGGGCACGGCAGATCGTCCGTTTTCTGCAAACTGGAGAACTTCCCGACGACCCAGAAGAGGTGGAGAAGATCACCAGGCAGTCAAGTATGTACCAGTTCGTGGACAACGAGCTGTACAGAAGGAGACTCAACGGTGTCAGATTGAAGTGCATCTCCAGGGAAGACGGACAGAAGCTGTTGGCAGAGATACACGGAGGCATATGCGGCCATCACATTGGCGCAAGAGCACTTGTCGGGAAAGCCTTCCGGCAAGGGTTCTTCTGGCAAGAAGCCCTCCAAGATGCAACTGCACTAGTAACCAAGTGTGAAGCGTGCCAGTTCCATGCAAAACAGATTCATCAGCCAGCTCAAGCTCTCCAAACAATCCCTTTGTCCTGGCCCTTCTCGGTCTGGGGGCTCGATATCCTCGGCCCTTTTCCCCGAGCCGTCGGGGGCTTCGAGTACTTGTACGTTGCAATCGACAAGTTCACGAAGTGGCCAGAAGTGGAGCCAGTAAGGAAGGTGACCGCGCAGTCAGCAGTCAAGTTCTTCCGGTCGATCGTCTGCCGTTTCGGAATCCCCAACAGAGTCATCACCGACAACGGGACACAATTTACAAGTCGCGCCTTCATGCAATACGCCCAGGATCTCGGCGCCAAGGTCTGTTTCGCTTCGGTTGCTCACCCCAGGAGCAACGGTCAAGCAGAAAGGGCCAACGCTGAAGTGCTGCGCGGACTCAAGACCAGGACCTTCGACAGGCTGCACAAGTGTGGAAGAAATTGGATTGAGGAGCTGCCGGCGGCTCTGTGGTCAATCAGGACGACACCAAGTCGAGCCACCGGACAGACACCTTTTGCTCTAGTCTATGGAGCGGAAGCAGTCATCCCCACGGAACTCGTATACGGATCTCCTCGGGTGCTCGCTTATGACGAGCTCGAGCAAGAGCGGCTGCGCCAAGATGACGCGCTGCTCCTTGAGGAAGGACGTCTCCAGGCTGCGGTACGAGCCGCTCGATACCAGCAAGCCTTGCGTCGCTACCATAGCCACAAGGTCAAGGCCAGGAGTCTCGAAGAGGGCGACCTTGTTCTTCGGCGCACTCAGTCGGCCAAGAATTCCAACAAGTTGACGCCAAAGTGGGAAGGACCTTATCGGGTGAGGCAAGTCACGAGGCCTGGCGCTGTCCGCCTCGAGACCGAAGAAGGCGTACCAGTGAGCAACTCCTGGAACATAGAGCATCTTCGCAAGTTTCACCCGTAAGGCGCGGTTGCCGTGACCCGTTCCGGCAACCATCGGTTTGTACAGGCCTTGCCGCTGCTGCATGTAACCCCTTGTACAAAGCCAGGCGAAGCCCCTGGCGCCAGATAAAGTTGCCCTGTTAGGCGACCTTGTTCTTAGGCACGTTCAGTCGGCCAAGAATTATGACAAGTTGACGCCGAAGCAGGAAGGCCCTTGTCGGGTGGAACGAGTCGCGAGGCCCGGCGCTGTCCACCTCAAGACCGAAGAGGGCCTACCAGTGAGCCACTCCTGGGAATATAGAGCATCTTCGCGAGTTCCGCCCACTAGGCGCGGTTGCCGTGATCCGCTCCGGCAACCATCGGTTTGTACAGGCCTTGCCGCTGCTGCATGTAACCCCTTGTACAAAGCCAGGCGAAGCCCCTGGCACCAGATAAAGTTGCCCTGTTAGGCGACCTTGTTCTTAGGCACGTTCAGTCGGCCAAGAATTATAACAAGTCGACGCCGAAGCAGGAAGGCCCTTATCGGGTGAGACGAGTCGTGAGGCCCGGCGCTGTCCGCCTCAAGACCGAAGAGGGCCTACCAGTGAGCAACTCCTGGGAACATAGAGCATCTTCGCAAGTCTCGCCCATAAGGCGCGGTTGCCGTGATCCGCTCCGGCAACCACCGGTTTGTGCAGGCCTTGCCGATGTTGCATTTAAGCCCTCGTACAAAGCCAGGCGAAGCCCCTGGCCGAAGATAAAGAAGCGCTGGCGCCCTAGATTTTAGCATGCATGCTGAGTCAAAGTCTCGTCCTTGGTTAGGGTTGTCATTTCCTAACTGTCGCTAACCCCTAACTTAGAGGTCGAGTCCGCGTCTTTTTCCCGTCCTTTCCCTTTGGCTCGCAGGAATTGAATGCCCTTGCCGGGCCGCTCAAGGACAAGGAAGAGGAGAAGGACGAGCCAACACCTACGCCCCGGCGAGCCAGAGTCGCCGAGGGTTGCAACCTCAGATAAGTTTTTGCATCCCTCATCATGCATTCTCTTATGGACTGTGGGATTTGAAAGCCTCCTTTCCTCCTGGAAAGCTACCGTGCTCTCTTAGCGGCAAGCCCCAGAGCGCGTTCCTGGGGCCCGCTTCGATAGCAGCCGCGGCAGCAAGAGGGAGGGAAGCGAGGGGCCGGAACCCGCCTGCTCCCTGCCTCCGCCAAGGGCGTGAGAAAGGTCGAGCAGTGCGGGGGAGCGGCTGGGCCTGTTGCCGGGCGAGAACTGTCTATCTTAACGGTGTAAAGGATTCGTTCCTTACCGCGGTTTCCACCCGCGAGACAAATGATCCGGCAAACATCCCCTTTTCATTAAAAACACTCCACTCAGGTACAGTTCAGAGAGAATGAAAAACATGAAAAGAGGGATTACAAGGCTTAAACGCAACTAAGGCCCGAAGGCTTACAAGCTGAAAAGAGATAAGGTGCCCGTAATCCCTTTCTTGTCTCTCTCCTCAGGAGGTAGGGCAAGTAGGCGAAGAGGGCGAAAGGGGCGCCTAGATGAGCTACGGGTGGCAGAAGGCACCAAGAGAAGATCCGGGGGCTCCGCCCGGGGGTCTCCGGAGGCTGAAGAAGACGGAGGCGCCGGAGGCAGAGCTGGAAGATGAGGCAGCGGCCTTGCCGCCAGCCTCTCCCTCTTCCGCAGCCTCGCCACTCCGGCCGCCCGAGGAGATCAAGCCCCCCGGCAAGAGGAGCTTGCCGGGCCGAAGAGAAGACCCCGGTGGTCGTCACCGAGAGCAAGGGTGATGACGGCGTCTGGGGCGCATCTGGAACACGAGGCGCCGGAGCGTCAGCCAGCTGTCGAAGTCGGCCCGTACTCCGACTTCGCGGCCTTCGACGTCCGCCCTCTGTCCTCCTCAGCAGCCCCCCCTACGCCAGTCGCCCAAGGAGACGACCCCGGGGAGTTCACGGAGCCCGGCGCGGTCGATGGGGCCGCCGGCGCCACCCGGAGCTGCGGCCGACGCCTAGTCGTACCCGTCATCCCGGCGGCTGCTCCCCTCGTCGTCGCTGTCGCTCCCCTCCTCGCCACTCTCGCTCGAGGAGGAGCCTTCGCTGTCGGAGGAACTATCTTCGCAGCACCGGGCCCGGATACCGAAGCCCCAGAAGGCCTTGACGGAGAGGAGGTCCTCCCCCACTAGCTTGAAGTGGAGGGTGAACCCCTCCGTCAAGCTGTGTATCCGGGCGAACGTCTTCCACCCGCGGCCCAGATACACCACGCCGGGGGCTCGGGACTCGACGTGGACTCGCGTCCCGCTGATCCCGCAGCCCCTCATGCGCAGGTTTAGCGTCTCAGGCTGCTCCACCTCCAACACGTTCGCGAATGGAGCGGGAAGACGGAGGTGGCGACGAGGCGCCCGGTGCAGCCTGATAATGAACTCACAGGGGTCGTCCCCGAGATGGACCGCGGGAAGGAACGGAGCCGCTGGCGGGGGCGAGGGCGGCGCACCGATCCGTCCGCCCCGAGCGCCTCGGCCCCGTCCACGACCTCGTCCGCGACCTCGCCCTCTCCCTCTTCCCCCGACGATCGGCTCCGCCGCCGCGGGCGCAAGGGGAGGAGGGGCGCGTTGCCGAGTAGACACCCTCGCGGCAATCGAAGAAGAACCAGGGTTCCCCCCTCCATCGCAGATGGGGGAAGGAAACCAGAAGCAGAAGGAGGAAGGAGATGGAGTGCGTATTTCCGTCGCCCCCTCTCGCTCCTTATAAAGGAGCGGAGTGGGACCGCGGCCGCCCCACTCCTCCAATAGAAGCGGAGGAAGGGCAGGCGACTGGGGCCGACCCACTGCATCGGCCCGCGCCGGCCCGACTCCCTGCCTCCGCCGCCGCGACTCCGAGTGCATGAGGACCGCGTGGTGGGCGCGCAGAACCGAGGCGACGGGTGGGACGACCTCTCCCCGTCCCGTGACTATGGGGAACGGACGCCTCGAAAACCGCGCCCCACCACCATTCATTTATTGAGCCGCGCCTCCGCACCTCCCTCCACTTAAAGAGGGAACGAGCGTTTTCGCCCCCACGACGCCGCGGTAAGCGCGCGCTGCCTGGGGAAGGCGCGGCGGATGCGGAGTTAAGGAGCAGCGCGACCAAGGCCATGCGTGCCCGTGCACCGTTAGGGCCTGGCCCAACAACGCTCGGCACCATGTGTGGCCCAGGCCCGGGGGCTCCTGTCGGTGTACTAAAGTAGGGGTACCTTAGTACCCCAGACTTGTGCACGGGCAGTCGTAGCACCCTGCGGCAAGGCCCGCCCCGGAAGCGCCAAGAGAAGACCAAGCATTCAAGACAAGGCCCCCGGCGAGAGGAGCTTGCCGGGCCAAGAAGACAAGGCCCCCGGCAAGAGGAGCTTGCCGGGCCGAGAAGACAAGACCCCGGCAAGAGGAGCTTGCCGGGACGACTGAGCCCATGTAAGGCCATCCAAGAACAAAGTATAACGAGACAGAAGATCGAGCCCCCGACAAGAGGAGCTTGTGGGGAAGGCCGAACCCAGGCACCACAAGAGAAGCCAGCCGCGGCGCGCCAAGCGCCCCGGCAAGGCCTGATAGCTAGCACGCTACCATGCACAGGAAGACGACCCCCGCGGCAAGCCACTTGCCGCGGCAAGATCGCCACCTCAAGACTGCGCTCCAGCTCGCCCGCCACGCGTCGCTCCGGGGCTTCCCCCGAGGGCACGTGGCGAGGCACCGCGCAGCCTGGGGCATGCGGTGGCATGCAGCCGCCATCGTGGCGAACGGTAGCGCACCTAACGGTCCGCCTCGGTGCTGTCCGGGCGACCGTGACGGGCATTTAATGCCCTTGTCCCCTACCGTCAGAAGTAGGTATGATAACACTGTGCCGCACTGTAGCGCCACCGTTCCCGCACTATTACAGCTACCACCCCCTTTACACTTTTACCCCTTTCTCCTACGTTGACACCTGTCGGTGACCCCTTTGCGCTATAAAAGGAGGCCCGTGTGCAACGTAGAAGGGGTTCCGGGGTTCGAAGATTCGGCATCCAGACAGCCATACGCTCGGTGCAGCTAGCTCCCCAAGCTCCCGAGCTCCCCAGTTCAATACAACTAAGCAGGAGTAGGGTTTTACGCGTCCATCGCGGCCCGAACCTGGGTAAACCGCCCGTGTGCCCGCTTCGATCTGCTCTCCGCGCTCCCTCCGCCCCCCTCGCCGGACAACGAAAGGGGCTCCGGCCCCATAGGTGCTCGCGGGGGGACGCCCGTCCGCCCCGACACGAGTTGCTCTGGTTTGTGAGGGGTGTGTGTCCAAACGTTCGTCAAACATGCCAATTTTTTTACCACATCATCTTGGTGGCATGACATTAAACCAAGCAAGATTTCATGTTTTTCTTATCATTTTTTTACTTTTTGGAATTAAAATGCCATGGCACTCCATGCATGTGCCCATGCCTTGAGACCAATATGTTTGAAAATTCCTTGTAATTTATTGCACATGGAATTAACTTGCACACAGGTACACAAAAATGTGATTTTTCAAACATTTATAGTTAGGCGTTGCATGTAGATGTAGTTTGAATTTGAATTACGGTCGTTAAATGGTTAGAAAATCACTTAAATATCTTTAAAAGGTCAAATGACCCCTGAAATTTTCCAAATTTTCACATGACAATTGTATTAGTGCAGTTAAACGTAGGAAAAATTTGGAAGGCCGTAAGAGGAAGTTGTCTCCGTTCGTCATCAAACATGCATTGTTCCCTCTCGGAACCACAGACCTTCTAGCGAGTTGTTCCGTTTTGTGAGGGGTGTGTGTCCAAACGTTCGTGAAACATGCCAACTTCTTTACCACATCATCTTGGTGGCATGACATTAAATCAAGCAAGGTTTCATGTTTTTATGATCATTTTTTTATTTTTTGTAATTGAAATGCCATGGCACTCCATGAATGTGCCCATGCCTTGAGACCAATATGTTTGAAAATTCCTTCTAATTTACTGCACATGGAATTAACTCGCACACAAGTACACAAAAATATGATTCTTCAAACCGTTATGGTTAGGCATTGCATGTAGATGTAGTTCCAATTTGAATTACGGTCATTAAATGGTTAGAAAATCACTTAAATGTCTTTAAAAGGTCAAATGACCCCTGAAATTTCCAAATTTTCACATGACAGTTGTGTTAGTGCACGTTAAACGTAGGAAAAAAATTTGAAGGCCGTAAAAGGAAGCTATCTCTCGTTCGTCATCAAACATGCATTGTTACCTCTCGGAACCACGAACCTTCTAGCGAGTTGCTCCGGTTTGTGAGGGGTGTGTGTGTCCAAACTTTTGTCAAACATGCCAATTTCTTTACCACATCATCTTGGTGGCATGACATTACATCAACCAAGGTTTCATGTTTTTTGATCATTTTTTTATTTTTAGAATTAAAATGCCATGTCACTCCATACATACGTATGCATGTGTCAATGTCGTGAGATCAATATGTTTGAAAATTTCTTCTAATTTGCTGCACATGGAATTAACTCGCACACAAGTACACAAATATGATTTTTTAAAAAATATTGGTTAGACGTTGCATGTAGATGTAGTTCAAATTTGAATTACAGTCATTACATGGTTAGAAAATCACTTAAATATCTTTAAAAGGTCAAATGACCCCTGAATTTTTCCAATTTTTCACATGACAGTTGTATTAGTGCAGTTAAACATAGGAAAAAATTAAGGCCGTAAGAAGAAGCTATCTCCCGTTCGTCATCAAACATGCATTGTTCCCTCTTGGAACCACGAACCTTCTAGCGAGTTGCTCCGGTTTGTGAGGAGTGTGTGTCCAAACGTTCGTCAAACATGCCAATTTCTTTACCACATCATCTTGGTGGCATGACATTACATCAACCGAGGTTTCATGTTTTTCTGAGCATTTTTTTAATTTTTTGGAATTAAAATGCCATGTCACTCCATGCATACGTATGCATGCATGTGTCCATGTCGTGAGGCAAATATGTTTGAAAATTCCTTCTAGCTTACTACACATGGAATTAACTCGCACACAAGTACACAAATATGATTTTTCAAACCGTTTTGGTTAGGCGTTGCATGTAGATGTTCAAATTTGAATTACGGTCATTAAATGGCTAGAAAATCACTTATATGTCTTTAAAAGGTCAAATGACCCCTAGAATTTTCAAAAATTTCACATTACACTTCTAGTAGTGCACGCTAGACTTTGAAAAAATGAAGACCGTAAGAGGAAGTTATCTCCCTTTCGTCATCAAACATGCATTATTCCCTCTCGGAACCACGAGCCTGCTAGTGAGTTGCTCCGGTTTGTGAGGGGTGTGTGTCCAAACTTTCATCAAGCATGCCAATTTTTTTACCACATCATCTTGGTGGAATGACATTACATCAACCAAGGCTTCATGTGTTTCTGATTTTTTTATTTTTTGGAATTAAAATGCCATGTCACTCCATGCTTAATTGTGTCATAGCCGTTAGACCGATATGTTTGAAAATTCCTTCCATTTTACTGCACATAGTGTTAAATCACACACAAGTACACAAAATATGAGTTTTCAAACCGTTATGGTTAGCTGTTGCATGTACATGTAGTTCAAATTTCAATTACGGTCATTAAATGGGTAGAAAATCACTTAAATGCCTTAAAAGGTCAAATGACCCCTGAATTTTTCCAAAATTTGACATAACAGTTGTATTAGTACTACAAAATTTCTCGTTCATTCAAAACAACATCCGTTGGCACTTTACTCCAAATTTGTCTTTCACAGCTAATAAAAGATATCTACAACATCACACACAGTTGTTTTCTAGGAACCGTTTGCGATGAAAATATCTGAGTCTATTTTAAGTCTCCCTCCTTAAGCTTCGCCGGCTCGTCTGCTCTAGTGCTGGCAACCCCCGAATCCACGAATCCCGATCCCCATTCCCGCAACCCCTTCTTGCAAAGATGACGCCGTGGAAATGCTTCGTGAAGGCCTGTACGATGGCAGCGCCCCCCCGAGCGCCGCCGCCTGCGCGGAAAGCGTGGTCGCCTACGCCGAGAGTGCCGCCGCATCCGCATTGAGCGCGGCCGCTTCCACCGAGATGGTGTCCGTGACAGCCAATAGGGCAGCTGCAGCTGCTGCTGCAACGTCGGCTACAAACACCGAGAGTGCTCGAGTTGCCGTCCATGCCGCTGATGTCGCCTTGGTCGGGGTCGAGGCCATCCACACCAAGATCAAGGATGCACACCGATACATCTCCGTCGTATCTAATTTTCCAAACACTTTTGCCCTTGTTTTGGACTCTAACTTGTATGATTTGAATGGAACTAACCCGGACTGACGCTGTTTTCAGCAGAATTGCCATGATGTTGTTTTATGTGCAGAAAACAAAAGTTCTCGGAATGACCTGAAACTCCACGGGATGTCTTATAAAAAATAATAAAAAATCCTCGCCAAAGATGAAGCCCAGGGGGCCCACACCCTGTCCACGAGGGTGGGGGGCGCGCCCCCCTCCTAGGGCGCGCCCCCTACCTCGTGGCCCCCCTGTAGACCCTCCGACGCCGACTCCAACTCTATATATTGGCTTTCGGGGAGAAAAAAATAGGAGAGAAGAAATCATCTCGTTTTACGATACGGAGCCGCCGCCAAGCCCTAAAACCTCTCGGGAGGGCTGATCTGGAGTCCGTTCGGGGCTCCGGAGAGGGGGATTCGTCGCCGTCATCATCATCAACCATCCTACATCACCAATTTCATGATGCTCACCATCGTGCATGAGTAATTCCATCGTAGGCTTGCTGGACGGTGATGGGTTGGATGAGATTTATCATGTAATCGAGTTAGTTTTGTTAGGGTTTGATCCCACTATGTTCTGAGATTGATGTTGCTATGACTTTGCTATGCTTAATGCTTGTCACTAGGGCCCGAGTGCCATGATTTCAGATCTGAACCTATTATGTTTTCATGAATATATGTGAGTTCTTGATCCTATCTTGCAAGTCTATAGTCACCTATTATGTGTTATGATCCGACAACCCCGAAGTGACAATAATCGGGATACTTCTCGGTGATGACCATAGTTTGAGGAGTTCATGTATTCACTATGTGCTAATGCTTTGTTCCGGTACTCTATTAAAAGGAGGCCTTAATATCCCTTAGTTTCCATTAGGACCCCGCTGCCACGGGAGGGTAGGACAAAATATGTCATGCAAGTTCTTTTCCATAAGCACGTATGACTATATACGGAATACATGCCTACATTACATTGATGAATTGGAGCTAGTTATGTGTCACCCTATGTTATGACTGTTACATGATGAACCGCATCCGGCATAATTATCCATCACTGATCCGGTGCCTACGAGCTTTCCATATACAGGTTCTCGCTTATTTACTTTCCCACTGCTACTGTTACAATCACTACAAAATACCAAAAACATTACTTTTGCATCCTTTACTTTTGTTGTCGTTACCACCACTATCATATTACTTTGCTACTAAACACTTTGCTGCAGATACTAAGTTTCCAGGTGTGGTTGAATTGACAACTCAGCTGCTAATACTTGAGAATATTCTTTGGCTCCCCTTGTGTCGAATCAATAAATTTGGGTTGAATACTCTACCCTCGAAAACTGTTGCGATCCCCTATACTTGTGGGTTATCAAGACCTTTTTCTGGCGCCGTTGCTGGGGAGCATAGCTCTATTCTGTGAGTCACTTGGGATTTATATCTGCTGGACACTATGAAGAACTTGAAAGGCGCTAAGACAACAATTTATCCCTCAACTACGAGGGGAGGTAAGGAACTGCCATCTAGCTCTACACTCGATTCACCTTCTGTTATGAGTAAGCTTGCGACACCTAAACCTGCTTCTGCTATTCGTTCTGATATGTCGCATGTTATTGATGATGCCACTTCTGCTATGCATGATACTTATGATGAAACTACTTCTATGCCTGATACTACTGTGCCCCTTAGTGAATTTCTTGATGAACAAATTGCTAGGGCTAGAGAGAAAGAAATTATTGAATCTGAATATAATGATGAAAGTGATGATGAAGATATGCCTGTTATTCCTGAGGGTTATGTTTTTGATATGAAATCTTCTGCCGCTATTTTAGCTTGCAAGGATAGATATGAGCTCAAGAGGTTATTAGCTAAATGGAACAAAAAATCACTTACAGATAAAATGAAACCTGACCCTGCTTTTGCTACTTCACCCATCTGTGTTCCTGATAAGGATTTTGAATTCTCTATTGATCCTGATATAATTACTTTGGTTGAATCTGATCCTTTTCATGGCTATGAATCTGAAATTGTTGTGGCACATCTTACTAAATTAAATGATATAGCCACCCTGTTTACTAATGATGAGAGATCGTGTTACTTTTATATACTCAAAATATTTCCGTTCTCATTAAAGGGTGATGCTAAGATATGGTTCAATTCTCTTGATCCCGGTTGTGTGCGTAGTCCCCAGGATATGATTTATTACTTCTCTGCTAAATATTTCCCTGCTCATAAGAAACAAGCTGCTTTAAAGGAAATATACAACTTTGTGCAAATTGAAGAAGAGAGTCTCCCACAAGCTTGGGGGAGTCTTCATAAGTTACTTAATGCTTTGCCTGATCATCCTCTTAAGAAACCTAAAATACTTGATATCTTTTATAATGGACTAACCGATGCTTCCAGAGATTACCTGGATAGTTGTGCTGGTTCTCTTTTCAGGGAAAGAACACCGGATGGAGCTGAAATTCTATTGAATAATATGTTGACAAGGGGCACCTCCTGAGCCAGCTCCCGAGCCAGCTCCTGCTCCAGTTAATGGTCCTATTCCTAAACCAACTCCGAAGAAGAGAGGTGTTTTATTTGTCAGTCCCGAAGATATGCAAGAGGCAAAGAAATCTATGAAAGAAAAAGGTTTTAAAGCTGAAGATGTTAAGAATTTACCTCCTATTGAAGAAATACATTGTCTTAATTTATCGTCTGTTGAAGAAACATATGATCTTAATCCTTTATTTATTGAAGAACCTCCTGGTCCCGATATCCCGACACACGTAGTAAAGGTAAATTCTCTCTATAGATTTGATGAAGGTGATATTCCTCACTATAAGTCTGCTAGACAATGCTTAGAAGAGTTTGATAACTTTATTGTCAAACAAGAAAATTTTAATGCTTATTTTGGTAGACAATTGAATTACGATTCCGGTATGATTAAACGCTTGGGTGATTATATGGCTAATATTAAAGGTGAACTTAAACTTGTTAGGAAACATGCTTCTATGGTTACCACTCAAGTAGAACAAGTACTTAAAGCTCAAAAAGAAGTGCTTGATGAAATGAATACTAAGAAAAATGATTATGCTGTTAGAGTGGCTACTAGAACTGGTAGAATGACTCAGGAACCTTTGTATCCTAAAGGCCACCCTAAGAGAATCGAGCAAGATTCTCAGAGAAATAATATTGATACTCCTAGTTCTTCTAAAAAGAAGAAAAAGAAAAATGATAGAACCGTGCAAACTTCTAGTGAACCTATTGCTGAACCACCTGATAATCCAAATGATATATCTATGTCTGATGCTGAAACACAATCTGGCAATGAACATGAACCTAGAGAGAATGTTAATGATGATGTTCATGATGATGCTCAACCTAGTAATGATAATGATGTAGAAATTGTACCTGTTGTTGATCTTGATAACCCACAATCAAAGAATCAACGTTATGATAAGAGAGATTTTGTTGCTAGGAAACATGGTAAAGAAAGAGAACCTTGGGTTCAGAAACCCATGCCTTTTCCTCCCAAACCATCCAAGAAGAAGGATGATGAGGATTTTGAGCGCTTTGCTAAAATGATTAGACCTATCTTTTTGCATATGCGATTGTCTGATGTGCTCAAAACGAATCCTTATGCTAAATATATGGAAGATATAACTACTAATAAAAGAAAGATACCGGAAGCTGAAATTTCCACCATGCTTGCTAATTATACTTTTAAGGGTGGAATACCAAAGAAACTTGGAGATCCAGGAGTACCTACTATACCTTGCTCCATTAAAAGAAATTATATTAAAACTGCTTTATGTGATCTTGGGGCCGGTGTTAGTGTTATGCCTCTCTCTTTATATCATAGACTTGACTTGAATAAGTCGACACCTACTGAAATATCTTTGCAAATGGCTGATAAATCAACTGCTATACCTGTCGGTATTTGTGAGGATGTGCCTGTTGTGGTTGCAAACGTTACTATTTTAACGGACTTTGTTATTCTTGATATTCCCGAGGATAATAGTATGTCTATTATTCTTGGAAGACCTTTTCTTAATACTGCAGGGGCTGCTATTGATTGCAACAAAGGCAATGTCACTTTTCATGTTAATGGTAATGAGCATATGGTACACTTTCCAAGGAAACAACCTCAAGTCCACAGTATCAACTCTATTGGAAAAATTCCATCGATTATATTTGGAGGTTTTGAATTTCCTCTTCCTACTGTCAAAAAGAAATATGATATACTTATTATTGGGGATGTGCATATCCCCGTTGAGGTAACTTAGTGTTATTCGAAATTTCTCCGGTTTCATGATTATCGGAATGAGTTTGTTAACAAGACTTGATCAACCTTGTTAGTGGATTCTTTTTGATGAGCATGAGATGGATGAAACTAGAAGCACAATCTTCTGTACCCTCTCTATACTTTCCGTAATTTAGTTGAAATAAAGTAAAAATAGTATTTTTCTGTCTGTTTCCTGACTTATTCGTGCAATATAAAAATATCCCAAAAATAAAAGTCCTCAGAATGACATGCCAATTTAATATGATTTTTTCGGGAATATTTGAGGATTTACTGTGCAAAAATTACCGGGGGGGGGGGGGAGCTTCCACCTGGCCACGAGGGTGGAGGGCGCGCCCTACACCCCTGGGCGCGCCCCCCTGCCTCGTGGGCCCACGGTGGCCCTCCTCCACTTATCCCAGCACCCATCTTCTTCCTCTGCCTCACACAAACCCGAAAAACCAACTCAAGCACGAGTTCCAGCCACTTTTGCTGTGATTTTCGATCTCCTTGCTCAAAGCACCTCTCGCAAAACTGCTTGGGGAGATTGTTCCTTGGTATGTGACTCCTCCATTGGTCCAATTAGTTTTTGTTCTAGTGCTCTATTCTTTGCAAATTTGTGCTGCATAGGTGACCATGTTCCTGAGCTTGGATGTGAAATTTATATGGTTCCAAGTACTTCTAATGCTTGATATAGGCTCTAGGCACTTGTAGGAGTAGTTGCTATGAATTTTATTGAAGTTGGTTCACTTTTGTTTGAAGTTACTAAAAGTCTCAGATTATTTTAGAAAATAATGAAGAGACTTTTGAGGGGCTCATCGAGCCGAAGCTCAAAGGAGAAACAAAATGAAGAAGCTCAGAGGCCCAAATATAATTTGCCTCGTACCACGGAGATACGACCGTGTGAATGGCCTTCTGATAATTTCTTGACACATGCCGGGATTTATGAAGATTTCTATTCATTCATCGAAAATG
Organism: Aegilops umbellulata; assembly: GCA_032464435.1. NCBI lineage: Eukaryota > Viridiplantae > Streptophyta > Magnoliopsida > Poales > Poaceae > Aegilops > Aegilops umbellulata. Next base: position 295,648,514 of record CP136057.1, read on the forward strand.
CTGGCCTCACCGACTTCGTCCGCGACCAACGTCCATAGTATCTCTTACTCACAAATACTTTTGTGCAAAACTTCTACTTTTACACTAAGGAATCACCTCCTTCAGTAGAGTTTCATTTATATGACGTTGTGAAGAAAATGCCATTGTCTGAATTTTGCGCAGTATGCAACATACCCCGTGAGGGTATGTTAGAGGAACCACCCCGTAAAGAGGTGGAACCATTTGTTAAACTTATCTCTGTGGGAGAAACCAGGAAGGTTTCTGATGCAAGAATTACTAGCATACACTTTCCTGTATTACGCTATTTTGCCTTATTTGCTAGTCGTTGCTTGATTGGTCGCGGGAATTGTGGGAACCTTAGTGTTCCTGATATTATTATTTTGTTCCATGGTTTATACCGCGACAACACTGTTAGTATGGGCGGCATTGTTGCTAGATGGTTGAGTCTGAACCGTACTAAGGGCCCCATCTTTGGAGGCATTTATGCTTCTCGCCTTGCTGCACATTTTAACATAGCTATTAGGCATTATGAGAAAGAAGAAAAATTGCTGCCTAATGCCTATTTAGATTATAAGAGTATGATAGCACATGATTTTCTTGTTAAGGGCAGGGATGGGGAGCTCAAATATAAGTTATACTTTGATAAACATCATCCTGAAACTATTACGCTGCCTGCTCCTTCTTTGTTTAATTTTGTAGGACCCTATCTCGTTACGTGGGCTGCCGTTCAAGCTTACAAAAATCCTGCACCAGCCCTGAAACCGGAACCACAAGATGAGCCTCCACGACAATCTGTTTATTCTTGGGATCCAGAGATGACTGTCAGTCAATGGCAGTCAGAGTCTTCCTCATCACAGTATGATCCAAACTATTCTTCGTCACAGTATGACCCCAGCTACACCTACGGGTATCCGCCAGGCTATCCCTGGCAATAGACCAACTTAGGCCAAAAGCCTAAGCTTGGGGGAGTACGTATTTCTCACCGACATTACATTTATGTTCACACACACTCATTGCTAGATGTCGGTGCTCGTGCTCTTTCACTATAATATCCATGCTAGTTTATTTTCTTTTTCCTGCTTTCTTCTTGTGTGTTTGTTAAACCTTAAGAAAAAAATATTAGTAGTAGTTTACTTTCTTGCTGTAGTAGTAATTAAAAAAGAAAACCCCAAAATATTTCCCGTTCTTCTTTTGCTTGTTGGGAGCTTTCCCGTGTAAATAGTTTTTATTTCTTTTCTTTTCTTTGGGGGTCAGTAGGAGAAGACCATAATTAAATTGTTGAAGTGGCTCTTATATGCAGTATTGTTGATTTAACCAAGAGCCCATATTGCCTTGTCTTCTCCTGTTTATTGAATGCTCGCAGATTCTAGCTTAGTCCAATGCACATGCACTCTTATTATTATTCACACCATTCAGTCGTGCAAGTGAAAGGCAATTATGATGATATATGATGGACTGACTGAGATGGGAAAAGCTGGTATGAACTCGACCTCTTTTGTTTTTGTAAATATGATAAGTCCATCGTTCTTGATTCAGCTTATTATGAATAAACATGTTTGCAATGACAATTAGAGATCATAGTTCCTTATGCCATGCTTGATTAGCTATGAGTTATAATGGTTTACCTTGCATGCCAACATGCTATTGAAATGGTTATGATGTGGTATGATAGGGTGGTATCCTCCTTTGAATGATTTAAGTGACTTGACTTGGCACATGTTCATGCATGTAGTTGAAACAAATCAACATAGCCTTCACGGTATTTATGTTCATGGTGGATTATATCCTACTCATGCTTGCATCCAATGTTTATTAATTTTAATGCATGTACATGGCTGTTGTCGCTCTCTAGTTGGTCGCTTCCCAGTCTTTTGCTAGCCTTCAGTACTAAGCGGGAATACTGCTTGTGCATCCAATCCCTTAAACCCCAAAGTTATTCCAGATGAGTCCACTATACCTTCCTATATGCGGTATCTACCTGCCGTTCCAAGTAAATTTGTATGTGCCAAACTCTAAACCTTCAAATAAGCATTCTGTTTTGTATGCTCGAATAGCTCATGTATCAACCAAGGCTGCCCTTATGTTCCATGTTAGGCGGGTTATTCTCAAGAGGAGTGGACTCCGCTCCTCACTCACGAGAAAATGGCTGGTCACCGGGATGCCCAGTCCCATGCTTTATGCAAACTAAATCAAAATTAATTGCCAACAAAACTCCCCTGGGACTTGATGTATGTTGGAGGCACTCCTAGTTTCGAGCAAGCCATGGATTGATGCTTGTTGGTGGAGGGGGAGTATAAACTTTACCATTCTGTTTGGGAACCGCCTATAATGTGTGTGACATGGAAAATATCGCCATCTCTTAGTTGCTATGTTGACAATGAAAGTATACCACTCAAAATATAATTCATCTCTATTTGAAAACTGAGCTCTGGCACCTCTACAAATCCCTGCTTCCCTCTGCGAAGGGCCTATCCATTTACTTTTATGTTGAGTCATCACCCTCTTATTAAAAATCACTAGATGGAGAGCACAACTCATTTGCATTCATCACTGTTAATTTATATTGGGTGTGACTATGATTGGATCTCTTTTACCATGAATTACAATGTCTAGCCTGTCCTTGATCTTTAAAGGTGCTCTACATTTATGTTTTGCGGTCTCAGAAAGGGCTAGCGAGATACCATCTTGTTATATCATATTATGATTGTTTTGATAAAGTGTTGTCATCCGAGGTTTATTATTATGGCTCGCTAGTTGATTATGCTATTGATATGAGTAATTGTGAGACCTGAGAATTATTGCAAATGTGGTTAGTTATGATCTTTGCCGAAAACTTGAATGCTGGCTTGACATATTTACAACAACAAGAGCAAACAGAGTTTGTAAAACCTTTTCTTTTTCTCTTTCAGTTTGTCAACTGAATTGCTTGAGGACAAGCAAGGGTTTAAACTTGGGGGAGTTGATACGTCTCCGTCTTATATACTTTTCCAAACACTTTTGCCCTTGTTTTGGACTCTAACTTGTATGATTTGAATGGAACTAACCCGGACTGACGCTGTTTTCAGCAGAATTGCCATGATGTTGTTTTATGTGCAGAAAACAAAAGTTCTCGGAATGACCTGAAACTCCACGGGATGTCTTATAAAAAATAATAAAAAATCCTCGCCAAAGATGAAGCCCAGGGGGCCCACACCCTGTCCACGAGGGTGGGGGGCGCGCCCCCCTCCTAGGGCGCGCCCCCTACCTCGTGGCCCCCCTGTAGACCCTCCGACGCCGACTCCAACTCTATATATTGGCTTTCGGGGAGAAAAAAATAGGAGAGAAGAAATCATCTCGTTTTACGATACGGAGCCGCCGCCAAGCCCTAAAACCTCTCGGGAGGGCTGATCTGGAGTCCGTTCGGGGCTCTGGAGAGGGGGATTCGTCGCCGTCATCATCATCAACCATCCTACATCACCAATTTCATGATGCTCACCATCGTGCATGAGTAATTCCATCGTAGGCTTGCTGGACGGTGATGGGTTGGATGAGATTTATCATGTAATCGAGTTAGTTTTGTTAGGGTTTGATCCCACTATGTTCTGAGATTGATGTTGCTATGACTTTGCTATGCTTAATGCTTGTCACTAGGGCCCGAGTGCCATGATTTCAGATCTGAACCTATTATGTTTTCATGAATATATGTGAGTTGTTGATCCTATCTTGCAAGTCTATAGTCACCTATTAAGTGTTATGATCCGACAATCCCGAAGTGACAATAATCAGGATACTTCTCGGTGATGACCATAGTTTGAGGAGTTCATGTATTCACTATGTGCTAATGCTTTGTTCCGGTACTCTATTAAAAGGAGGCCTTAATATCCCTTAGTTTCCATTAGGACCCCGCTGCCACGGGAGGGTAGGACAAAAGATGTCATGCAAGTTCTTTTCCATAAGCACGTATGACTACATACGGAGTACATGCCTACATTACATTGATGAATCGGAGCTAGTTCTGTGTCACCCTATGTTATGACTGTTACATGATGAACCGCATCTGGCATAATTATCCATCACTGATCCGGTGCCTACGAGCTTTCCATATACTGGTACTCGCTTATTTACTTTCCCACTGCTACTGTTACAATCACTACAAAATACCAAAAACATTACTTTTGCGTCCTTTACTTTTGTTGCCGTTACCACCACTATCATATTACTTTGCTACTAAACACTTTGCTGCAGATACTAAGTTTCTAGGTGTGGTTGAATTGACAACTCAGCTGGTAATACTTGAGAATATTCTTTGACTCCCCTTGTGTCGAATCAATAAAATTGGGTTGAATACTCTACCCTCGAAAACTATTGCGATCCCCTATAATTGTGGGTTATCACACACGCCAAGACATTCCATGCCACCTCGGACTCCAGCATGCAACCCACGTCTGAAAAAGCGGCGGTGGCCATGGAGCACTTGCTTCCTCATGAGGTCGCGGAGCGGGAGCTGGAGATGCAGGAGGCGGCGGAGATCGAGGAGCGGCGGGAGGAGGAGTTGCGTGTGGCCGAGGTCGAGGTAGAGAAGAGTCTTTCCGTCGAGGAATCGGCGATGGAGTACCAACGCGAGGTCTGGCGCAGCCACTACTACGAGTACTACTGATGCAGAGCATCCCATGATCATCCCCATGGACACCACCTCAACTATCCAAGCTCCAAGTGGACCCATGACGAGAGCTAGGGCTCGTGCTATTCAATCCGAGGTGACATCTATCCTACTTGAGTTTCCCTCCTCTTCAAGGGAGACATGGCTACTGCCTAAGTCCGAGATGCTATGTGTGATCAGGTACAACACTCAAGACCCGGAGCCAGGAGCTGAAGAAGAAACGACAGGCGTCAACTCTCTGGACAACCCAGAACCTCCGGCCACAGCTCGGAACTTCCGGCCCCCGGAACGTCCGGTCTACCCGGAGCTTCCGGCATCCGACGACATCGACCAGCCCGGGCATGCCAACTCTCTGGTTAGCCCGGAACCTCCGGCCCGCACAGACCTTCCGGCCCCCGGAACCTCCGGCCCGCCCGGACCTTCCGGCCCAGGACGCCAGCCCAGATCCACCCGCGCCAACTCTCTGGTTAGGCTGGACCTTGCCCGGACTCTCCGGCGCCCGGAACTTTCGGCCCCGCCTGGAGCTTCCGGCCCTGCCTGTGAGCAGCCACTTGGGCCGAGGCTCGTGTACCCTTTCGCCCCGTAAACTATATATACTCTTCTTCTACCTACGTTTTAGGGTTAGCATTGGTTTTAGCTCATAGTTGAGATAGATCTTTGCTCATCCATTACAGATCTACTCCACGAGAGAGATCGCGGCCCCTCTACGAAGAAGATCCCCTTGGATTCAAGACCCCCTCTTGGGTGTCTCCATCAAGACCTCCTCTAGGAGAAGAACCGGTTACCCCTTGTATCGTCCTTTGTTGGATTTGGATCATGTATCTTTCTTTTGTGTTCATCGATCTAGCGCATGTGTGATCTATTCTTGTTGGTTGAGTGTTTCTCTTGTTTTCCCCCATGATTTCCCTCGTGTTATTCCGCGCGTTCTTCGTGTTCCTCGTAGGGATCCTCTCCAAACATGAAAGATCGGCCATCTAGGGTTCCACCCTACATCATCTTGGTATCATGAGCCACGTTGATCACGTTTTTGGAGCCCCTACCCCGTGTTTTCTAGCTTGATTTTGTTGTTTTCGTCCTAAATCCCGAAAATCCCCACCAAAAATAGCCCCAATTTTTTTTGTGATTTGTTGGTGTGATGAAGTTTTGTTGGATTTGATCCATGGATCTGCTTTGTTTCGAGTTGATCTAGCATCCCTACCCTTCTTCCCCTCTAATTTCTTCTTTTTCCCCTTCGGATTTGGGTTTTTCCTCAAGTTTTTCCGCCCAAATCCACGATCCAGAAGTCTCTGTTCTCGGCAGAATCGCGACCACCGGAACTTCCGGCCCCCGGACCTTCCGGCCGTCCCTGGAACTTCCGGACCCCGGACCTTCCGTCTTGCCCGGACCTTCCGGCTTAGACAGAAAGTTCGCGCATCTTCGACGACTTCCGCTACTTCGACAACTCCGTCCACGGTGCAGCGGCATCTTCGCCAACGTACTGAAGACCGTGCACTACGACAACGACTACAATCTCATCCTTTTGAAATTTTCAACCATAAGCAAGGACGGTAATCTCGACGACATCTTTGTCCAAACCTTGCCATTGCATTGATAAACATCATAGCCCATCTTTTGCATTGCTTACCCATCGAGACTAGCCATTGAGTATTGCCGGCAACGTGACTTGTGCACATTAGTGATCATACTCCATAGCATACATACCATACCACAGTGGTGTATATCTTGGCATCAACTTGTGTGTCACAAAGTTGTCATCGCATACACAATTGCTATCTTGGTTCGTGAAGTTTGGCATAAGAAAAGAGCTCAAAAGTGAAAGAGCCACCAAAGCTTTTAAGCAATAGAGGAAATATAAACAAAGAGCTTATAAGCAAGAACCATAGCATCATACAACATTAAGATTGTCATACTCGATCATCTTGGATTAACGCACAGGAACATCATACATATAGCATACTTGGGATAGAAGTCGTTGCATTTTTGCTTAGTAGGTTGTGCACAAGTTCGTATCCGCCTATTGTGCAATCGTGCTAGCGTCTCTCTAGTGTTGTGCAACAAGAGCTTCTTGGTGGATTCCACATTTTGGCTCACCCTTGGTTGCATAACCCCATCTTATCTAATTACGTGTGTGTTTCCGTGTACCATATCTTTCTATTGGTCTACTTGTTGCATTTGCAAATTTGTGAATATTTTCCAACATTATTGAGTCTCACTTACAATAGCATCAAATTTTGTGCCACCATCCTAACCGAGCTCCACCATAAGCTTTTACTTGTGTAGGTGTGAGAATCGACAAGAATCGGTACCAATTGTGCTATTTCCTTGATACACATTGGAGTGATCTTTGATCCATTTTCAACATCGGTCAAGGTACATTTGGTATTGGTTCTTCTTTGTCTCCAACTCACATATCTTTGTTTGGAATGATGGATAGGCCAAGTACTTCTAACAACCCACTCTTCTTGGAGCAAGACGAAGACATGTCATCCTACATCACCAAGACTCAACTATTTGGTGCACACCGAGCTTTGCATCAAGAACAACTTGCTTTGGGCGAACGCATCGACAATCTCGTCACCGACCTAAGACACTCTGAGCAACGTACAAGGGACTACTTCGACACATCCATGAGTTCCCTCAAAGAAGATATCCGAACCATGATGGTCCACTCTTCTACAACTTCGTCCTCGTCAAGACGGAGCCGCTCAAGTCGACTGTAACATCCCAAATTTTCAATTTGGAATGTTATACATTAGATCATCATGCATAACATATTTTCTTGCATTTTGGTCGATCAGAGAAATTTCACGCAACTCAAGGACCCTCGGAGAGAGTTGGAGATTTTGTTATTTTCATAATTGAGTTTTCTCAAATTTTGAAAAGAGGATCATTTGAATTTATTTATTTCATCTTCAATTATTTTTCCAATAACAAAAATATGAGAAGGGAATAATATGACTTTCCCAATTTTAGGAAAAATAAAGATTTAATAAATAAATCAAATTTTGGATTTTTCCAGAGTTTATTTGCATTAGGGAAAAATGCGTGTTTTTAAAATATTGCATTTAGGCCCCGAGTAAAAGTTCATTTTGTTCGACTCATTTTTAGGAGTCGGGAAAAAATAACTTCGGGATTTTTGGAGTTCGATTAGATTTTTATTTTATTTATTTTTTCTGCGCGCATATTTATATAAAAAAAATATGCGCAGCGCCCCGCCTGGGCCAAAGGCCCGGCCGGCCCAGCCGCCCCGCCCCGCCTCGCGCGCGCGCCCGCTCCGCGCAGCGCCGCCGCCGCCGCGAGTCCGGATCGGACTCCGCGCCGCCGCCGCCTTTTCTTGCCCCCTCCCCCAAGTCTCCCCCCTCCTATATATATATCCCCCTCCCCCTCTCCTCCCCACACCAGCCGCCGCCGCTGCCCGCAGCAAGCAGCAGCGGCAACCAGCGCCGCCAGCCGCCGCCTGCCGCCGCCGCCCCCGCGCCGCGCCGTTGCCCCGCTGCCCCGCCGCCCCGCCGGAGCCTCCCGCCGACGAGGTAGCCCCGCGCCGCGCCGCCCCTCGCCTCGGTTCGGTTTTTTTAAAACCGTTCCGGTTTATTATTATTTTGTTTCGTTTTTTTTCGAAACCCTAGATCGGTTTTTCGTTTTTTTTCGGTTTAATTATTTAGCGAGCGTTCGCCGGACCGTTCGTCTTAACGAACGTGAACACCGGTTAGTCTCGGTTAACGAACGTCCGTTCGTTTAACCGTTCGTCGTTTTCTTTTTCGTCGGATTTATTCCGCGATTTTTTGATCGCGATTTCAGATCCGATCTTCTTTCTAGTTTATCTTCTCGCTCGTTTATCGGAATCAGGTGATTCAAGCGCCTGGAGTTCCGTTTCGAAACCGCCGTTCCGACTAATCAACTTAAACAAGATTTTGCTACTGTAAAACTTGACCTAGTTTCAATTTGCTAGAACCGAGTTGTTTTCTTCCGCAGTTTGTTTTCCGTTGCTTTGTTCGGTTCGTTTTCTTTTTGCAACCGGAGTTCTTAAGTTGAACTTTCTGGTTCGATCTTCTGTTCGAGTTTTACCTGTGCATTAGATGAGTACTTATTGTATGCTTGTTGTTTGTCTGTGATAGATCACCCGGAGTGCGCCGCCTGTTATTTCGAAGCTCTAGGTTTCGCAGATCCTCAGCAAGGCAAGTAACACTTTGATCATACCTTCTCATTGCCCAGTTTTTACTGCATTAGATCAATCCTCACACATTGCATGATTAGGATCTAATTAAACTGTGGGATGGGAAGTAGATGAGGTAGTACCTATTACCTGCTTTACTTATGAAACCTTTGGGAGTTACTTCTACGTTTGCTTATTATGCCATGCTATGCTAGTAGACGTGGATTGGGTGAGTGATATCCATGACAGATGTGAGTATTGTTAATTAATGGTTTATCTAAGGAGGCAACTTAAACACACATCTGGGTGGATTGAGGCACCTGGTTTCTATCAGGACTTGCCTGTTTTTCTTTTGGACCGCCACCCAGGCTCAAAGGGATCATAAGATCATTCATGCTAGTAACTTCCGTGTGTAGCCACAAGCCATTATGGGCTCTGGCATAGTTGACTAAGTCGTGCGAACTCTTACAGGGTAGACTAGCAGATGTAGGGGAAAGTAGGTGTACCGGTCTATCCAAACGTAAGGTGCTAGCGCTTCTGAAAGACTATGTCTCGGTCATCCGTTTCTCAAACACCATGTAGTGCGAGAAACCAAATGGAGGCGATCGAGTCTTGTGGGGAAAAGTGCGCAAACCTCTGCAGAGTGTACAAACTAATCATGATTAGCCGTGTCCCCGGTTATGGACGTCTTGAGTATCTAGTACTTGAATATCATGTGAATCTCATCATGTTACTTCTAATTAATATTGTTGGGTTTTAATTGTTCACTTAATTGGGATCGGAATGCTGTCAACCATTCTCGATGTTTCAACCACCATGATAGTTAAATAAAATCTATTACTTTGCAGTAGGGAAAAATTGGCTTTACGCAAAACTGTAACCATAGAGCTTTTCCACCAGCCATATATGCATGTAGTTTAGGCTTATCATTCATTATTCTCTATGTGTTACATTGCCAGCATATTCCATGTGCTGACCCGTTTTCGGGCTGCAACTTTCATGTTGCAGACTTTTCAGACGATGAGTAAGGTGCTTTTAGGTCGTGGTTCTATACTCAGTGATGCCGTTGGAGTTGATGGACTCACTTATCTTCCAAGTCTTCCGCTGTTATCGTTATTAGATGGCCTTAAGCCATATTTATTGTAATAAGTTCTCTTTGAGACACCGATGTAATAAGTGTGTGATTGCTACTCTGCTATAAATCCTTCGAAGTACTGTGTGGTGTCAGCATTACTGATCCAGGGATGACACCGGAGCACAGAGACTTGACCATCTGAGGTCGGGTCGCTACAGAGATGGTATCAGAGCACACGCTGACTGTAGGACACGACCACTAAGTTACAGCCATAGATCACTATTCTCCTCTCATTTTCTAACTCCTCATCTTTTCTACTCTTTTAGGATGACGGACGCGAAGATCAAGTACGCTCAACCGGATGAAGGCACACCTTTTGGATTTCACTTGAAGGAAGTCACCAAGTACGTGAACATTGGACTACCAAGCTTCACCGGGACCTTCAACGCCACTCTGCCTAAAGAGGAGCGCTGGAAGATTCAAGCTCACGTTCCGGGAAGGACATTCGCGCCAATCACGAAGCCCATAGATAGTGTTTTCAGTGCACCAACCTGGAGTCTGGGAAAGAGCATGACAGCTCATATCACCATGGGACGCATTGGAGAAGTTTATCAAGAAGACCTCAAGGACACTATCTACCAGATTTGCGGACGCCGAGATGAACAATGGGAGATAGTCAGCACCAAGAAGGATAGATCTATTGTGGCTTTCATCCAGGAGTTAAACCAGCACATTCGATGCCAAGAGAATCAGATGTGCAATGACATGATAGAGTTGAAGAATGCGAAGGCAAGGATCATCGAGCTAGAAGGAGAACTGAAGGGTACACGCAAGGACTACATGGACGAGATCGTAGCGCTAGCAAGGCACAATGTCGATCTTAAGCAGGAGATTGAAGAACTCAAGGGGGAATTAGCATCCAATAAGGAAGACAAGTACGTCGCATGTCCGGACAACTACATCATCATCGACGACACCGATTCGGATCCAAGTGAACCCGACTTTGAAGACAAAGCTGGAGCAGGCATCATGGAGTCTTCCTCCGATTCAAATTTCTAGATGACCACCAAATATTAGTAGTATTTCCCCCACGTATACATTATAGTTCGAGCACTTTTGCGATAGTTCTAGACCGTTTGTAAGCCCTTGTTTGAATTGAATGAAGTGATTTTGTGTGCATTTGTCTCATGTGCACTTGGGTAGTGTTTTCTCTTTAGACCTCACTCTATTCTTAATTCTCGTCTCTTTCTAAACCCTCAGATGCCTCCGAGACGTGACAATGGATTCCCACCGGATCTCACCTAGTTGATCCAGCAGCAGAACCAATTGTTGCAGTTGTTAGTCCAGAACTAGCAGAACAACAACAACAACAACAACAACCCTCCGCCGCCGTCACCTGTTGATCACCTAACCCGCTTCCTTAGGCTGAATCCGCCGGTGTTTTCCAGTAGCACCGAGCCAATAGTAGCAGACGATTGGCTCCGCAAGACAGGAAGGGAGTTGACCACTGCAGGATGCACAGATGTTGAGAAAGTGAAGTTTGCCGCGCATCAGCTTGACGGACCCGCGACAGCATGGTGGGAGCATTTCATAGCCACTTACCCAGTTGACACTGTCACATGGGATCAGTTTCAGCAAGCTTTCCGCACTGCCCACGTTTCAGCAAGAGCTATGGCCATGAAGAAGCGTGAGTTTCGCAACTTACGCCAAGGAGGAAGGACAGTTGGCCAGTATGTTGACGACTTCAGCAAGTTAGCACGTTATGCCCCAGATGACGTTGCTACGGATGCGGCTAAGCAGGAGAAGTTTCTAGAAGGACTGAATGATGAGCTAAGCATGCAGTTGATGGTAGCAAGTTTCAACAACTACCAGGAGTTGGTAGATCGTGCCATCATGATTGAAGGGAAGTAACAGCAGGTTGAGAACCGCAAGAGGAAGTATGGACAGGGGAAGTATAACTCTGGAGCCCAGCAGAAGCCCCGTTTTGCCCCTAAACCGGGAGTTCAGTTTCAGCATACCCATGGAGGAGGTAGTTCGCACAACCATAATGGCCACAAGAATGGTAATGGGAATGGAGGAAGCAATGGCCAGAACCGTACCACCCCATCAACCCCAGCCAAGAGAGATCTGAGTCAAGTCACGTGTTTCAAGTGTTCCAAGACCAGACATTATGCCGATGAATGTCCCGAAGGCCAGAATGGCAAAGGAAGCTCTGGGAAGAAGCCAAACCCTTTCAACAGGGGATTGAAGGTATAGCAGTTGACCCCACAAAGGTTGAGACCGTAACCGAATGGGAAGCACCAACGACAGTTGGAGAGATCCAGAGTTTTCTTGGACTCGCAGGATACTACCGGAGATTCATTGAGAATTTCTCAAGGATTGCTAAGCCTATGACTGAATTGTTGAAGAAGGATACCAAGTTCAATTGGACTGAGGAACGTGAGGCCAATTTTCAGGAGTTGAAGGAACGATTGGTTTCCTCACCAGTGTTGATTCTGCCAGATCAGACCAAGGATTATGAGGTGTATTGCGACGCTTCATGTCGAGGACTTGGAGCAGTGCTTATGCAGGAAGGAAGAGTTGTTTCGTATGCCTCACGACAACTGAAACCTCATGAACTAAATTATGCTACGCATGATTTGGAGTTAGCAGCCGTGGTGCATGCATTGAAGACATGGAGACATTTCCTCATTGGAAATCATTGTGAAGTATATACAGATCACAAGAGTTTGAAGTATATTTTCACACAGAAGGAGTTGAACCTCAGACAAAGGAGATGGTTGGAGCTCATCAAGGATTATGATATGAAATTGCATTACCATCCAGGAAAGGCTAACGTTGTAGCTGACGCATTGAGCCGTAAGAGCCATGTCAATACCCTAATGACGGGAGAAATACCAAGGGAGTTAGCCGAGGATCTTCGTGAGCTATGTTTGGAAATAGTTCTGAGAGGCTATGTAGCAGCATTGGAAATTCAATCTACCTTGATGGATAAAATTAGGGAGGCTCAGAAATCTGACAAGGAGATTGCTTCTATAAAAGAGATAATGAGCGAAGGAAAATCAAAGGGATTTCGTGAGGATGAGCACGATACCCTATGGTTTGAGGACCGTGTTTATGTGCCCAATGACCCGGAGATCAGGAAGTTGATTCTGCAAGAGGCACATGATTCACCCTATTCGATTCACCCAGGAAATACCAAGATGTATTTGGATTTGAAGGAAACATTCTGGTGGACCGGAATGAAGAAGGATATTGCAGCATATGTAGCAGTTTGTGATGTGTGTCATAGAGTGAAGGTAGAACATTAGAAGCCAGCTGGATTGTTACAACCATTGCCGATACCCGAATGGAAGTGGGATAAGATAGGCATGGATTTTATCACAGGACTACCCAGGACGAAGGCAGGCTATGACTCGATATGGGTAGTAGTTGATCGTTTGACGAGGGTAGCACATTTCATCCCAGTTAAGACCACTTACACCAGTGCTAAGTTGGCAAAGATATACATGACCAGGATCATTTGTTTGCATGGAGTTCCGAGGAGTATCGTATCAGATAGAGGAACCCAATTTACCTCAAAGTTTTGGAATCAGTTGCATGAAACTTTAGGAACCAGACTAGAGTTCAGCACGGCTTTTCACCCACAGACGGATGGACATACTGAGAGAGTCAATCAAATTTTGGAAGATATGCTGAGAGCCTGTGCACTAGATTATGGATCTAGTTGGGACGATAACTTGCCATATGCGGAGTTTTCTTATAACAACAGTTACCGAACCAGTTTGAAGATGGCACCTTTCAAAGCTTTATACGGAAGGAGGTGCAGGACACCGTTGTCATGGGAAGAAGTTGGAGACCGTCAGTTCTTTGGACCAGATCTGATTAAGGAGTCTGAACGGAAAGTTAAGTTGATTCGCGATAGGCTCAAGGTAGCCCAGTCCAGGCAGAAGAGCTACGCAGATTCTAAACGTAAGGAGACAGTTTACGAAACCGGAGACAGGGTTTATCTTCGAGTATCCCCACTTCGAGGAGTTAAGCGCTTTGGAGTTAAGGGAAAGTTAGCACCGCGTTTCGTTGGACCGTATAAGATTTTGCAACGTATGGGAGAAGTTGCTTATAAGTTGGAATTACCAGAGGGACTGTTAGGAGTTCATGATGTACTCCATGTTTCTCAGCTGAAGAAATGTCACGCCGATATGGCGGAGGTACCGCTAAGAGATACAGTGCCGCTTGAAGCGATTCAGTTGAAGGATGACTTAACGTATGAAGAGAAACCAGTCAAGATTCTCGAATATGCCAGCAGAGTTATCTGCAGCAAGGTTATCAAGTTTTGCAAAGTTTAGTGGAACCACCACTCAGAGGATGAAGCCACCTGGGAGAGAGAAGAAGATTTGCTCAAGGACCACCCTCACCTATTTTCTAGCCAACCCGAATCTCGAGGACGAGATTCATTTTAAGGGGTGTAGGTTTGTAACATCCCAAATTTTCAATTTGGAATGTTATACATTAGATCATCATGCATAACATATTTTCTTGCATTTTGGTCGATCCGAGAAATTTCACGCAACTCAAGGACCCTCGGAGAGAGTTGGAGATTTCGTTATTTTCATAATTGAGTTTTCTCAAATTTTGAAAAGAGGATCATTTGAATTTATTTATTTCATCTTCAATTATTTTTCCAATAACAAAAATATGAGAAGGGAATAATATGACTTTCCCAATTTTAGGAAAAATAAAGATTTAATAAATAAATCAAATTTTGGATTTTTCCGGAGTTTATTTGCATTTTATTTGCATTAGGGAAAAATGCGTGTTTTTAAAATATTGCATTTAGGCCCCGAGTAAAAGTTCATTTTGTTCGACTCATTTTTAGGAGTCGGAAAAAATTAACTTCGGGATTTTTGGAGTTCGATTAGATTTTTCTTTTATTTATTTTTTCTGCGCGCATATTTATATAAAAAAAATATGCGCAGCGCCCCGCCTGGGCCAAAGGCCCGGCCGACCCAGCCGCCCCGCCCAGCCTCGCGCGCGCGCCCGCGCCGCGCAGCTCCGCCGCCGCCGCGAGTCCGGATCGGACTCCGCGCCGCCGCCGCCTTTTCTTGCCCCCTCCCCGAAGTCTCCCCCTCCTATATATATATACCACCCCTCCCCCTCTCCTCCCCACACCAGCCGCCGCCGCCGCCCGCAGCAAGCAGCAGCAGCAGCCAGCGCCGCCAGCCGCCGCCGCCGCCGCCTGCCGCCGCCGCCGCCGCCGCCGCCTGCCGCCGCCGCCGCCGCCGCCCCCGCGCCGCGCCGTTGCCCCGCTGCCCCGCCGCCCCGCCGGAGCCTCCCGCCGACGAGGTAGCCCCGCGCCACGCCGCCCCTTGCCTCGGTTCATTTTTTTAAATCGTTCCAGTTTATTTTTTTGTTTCGGTTTTTTTGAAACCCTAGATCGGTTTTTCGTTTTTTTCGGTTTAATTATTTAGCGAGCGTTCGCCGGACCGTTTGTCTTAACGAACGTGAACACCGGTTAGTCTCGGTTAACGAACATCCATTCGTTTAACCGTTCATCGTTTTCTTTTTCGTCAGATTTATTCCGCGATTTTCTGATCGTGATTTCAGATCCGATCTTCTTTCTAGTTTATCTTCTCGCTCGTTTATCGGAATCAGGTGATTCAAGCGCCTGGAGTTTCGGTTCGAAACCGCCGTTCCGACTAATCAACTTAAACAAGATTTTGCTACTGTAAAACTTGACCTAGTTTCAATTTGCTAGAACCGAGTTGTTTTCTTCCGCAGTTTGTTTTCCGTTGCTTTGTTCGGTTCGTTTTCTTTTTGCAAGCTTCGACGACTCCAACACCTTCTACCTCAACCAAGCCATCTACAAGCAACAGCGACAAGTCAAGTTACAAGAAAGCTTCGACAAGCTCAAGCCATCCTCCTACTACAAACAACTTCAAGAAAGCTTCATCATCACCTACTCCAACCGATGAGACCATCAAAACAAGTTCCATCAAATATTTCACATGCGGAGGCCGAGGCCACATGTCCTTCGAGTGCACAAACAAGCGCACCATGATCCTCAACGACGACAGAACCTATGACTCCATGAGTGAAGGAGAAATGGAAGCTCTTGAGCAAGTGGCCATGCACCGACAAGTGAACAACGAAGACGAAGATGATCAAGTCTTTTGTGATGAAGATTCAAGTCCCGCTCTTGTTGTCTCCAAGGTCTTGATTCTTCAACATCAACAAGACGAAGATCAACGATGCCATATCTTCCACACAAAGGCAGGCATCAATGGACGTTCTGTCAAGGTCATCATCGATGGAGGTAGTTGCCACAACTTGGCAAGTGAAGAACTATGCTCCAAGCTTCAATTGGTCAAGAGGAAGCACCCGCACCCCTACAAGGTTCAATGGCTAAGTGACTCCGGAACTATACGAGTTGAACATACGGTCCAAGTCTCCTTCAAAATTGGCGCATATGAGGACACTTTGGAGTGTGATGTGGTCCCAATGACCATTTGACACCTCCTTGGTCGACCATGGCAATTTGACCGTCGTGTCATCCACAACGGGCATACCAATCACTATAGTTTCAAGATGAAAGGGAAGGAATATGTGCTATGACCTATGTCTCCTAGTCAAGTGATAGCCGACAAGCAAGCCACCCATCATGGAGAGAAGAGTGAGAAAGTGATCCACCAAAAAGTGAGTGAGAGCCACAAGCCAAAATTGAGCGCCTCTTCGCCTAGAGAGAAAAACCTCATACTATTTGCCACAAAAAGTGAGATGAGAGAAGTGTGTGAGAACCCATCCAGTGTGATGCACTTTGTCCTTGTGTGCAAGGATGGGGAACCAAAAACTAACACCTCTCACGAGCTACCTTTAGTGTTTCAATCTCTTTTGCAGGAATTCCAAGATGTTTTCCCCGATGAGCTACCTCCGCTACGAGGCATTGAGCATCGAATCGACCTCATCCCCGGAGCGCCTCTCCCAAACAAAGCTCCATACCGTGTCAACCCCGAAGAAACTAAAGAGATCCAACAGCAAGTTCAACAACTCATCGACAATGGTCATGTACGTGAAAGCTTAAGCCCTTGTGTCGTTCCCGTTATACTTGTGCCTAAGCCAGATGGAAGTTTCCGCTTGTGTTCCGATTGTAGACCTATCAACGCTATTACCGTTCGCTATAGGCATCCCATTCCTCGCTTAGATGATATGCTTGATGAACTTAGTGGAGCCAACTTTTTCTCAAAAATTGATCTTAAAAGTGGTTATTATCAAATCCGCATTCAAGAGGGTGATGAATGGAAAACTGCTTTCAAAACCAAATTTGGCTTATATGAGTGGTTAGTTATGCCTATGGGTTTATCGGAGGCTCCCGGTACTTTCGTGCGTCTTATGCATTATGTGCTTCGCCCTTATATTGGAGTCTTTGTTGTGGTTTACTTCGATGATGTTCTTGTGTTTAGCAAATCCATGAAAGAGCATCTTATTCATATTAGGGCTGTTTTGCAAACCCTTCGCAAGGAACGTCTTTATGCAAACTTGAAAAAATGCACGTTTGGTGTTGACAAAGTGGTTTTCTTGGGTTTTGTTGTCTCTTCCAAGGGTGTCCATGTTGATGAATCTAAAATTTAAGCAATTAAAACTTGGCCCCAACCCACCAATTTGCAACAAGTGCGTAGCTTTCTTGGTCTTGAGGGTTTTTATTGTCACTTTGTGAAAGACTTTAGCACAATAGCCGCTCCTTTGCATGCTTTGAGTAAGAAGAATGCTCCTTTTGTTTGGGGATCTTTGCAATCCACCGCTTTTGATGAGCTCAAGTCTTTGCTTACTCATGCTCCAATTCTTGCTTTGCCCAATTTTGACAAAACTTTTGAGGTTCATTGTGATGCAAGTGGTACCGGAATTGGCGGAGTTTTGATGCAAGAAAAACGAGCCATTGCATATTTTAGTGAAAAACTCTCCGGTGCTCAACTCAACTACCCCATCTATGACAAAGAATTGTATGCTTTAGTGCGTGTGCTACATGTTTGGGAACATTATCTTAGACCTCATGAGTTTGTCATCCATACCGATCATGAAACGCTTAAGTACTTAAAAGGTCAAACTAAGTTGAACAAGCGTCATGCAAAATGGAGTGAATTTATTGAATCTTTCCCCTATGTAATCAAGTACATTAAGGGTAAGGAAAATGTAGTTGCGGATACACTTTCACACATATGCACGCTTGTCACTAAACTTGAGTTGAATGTTATTGGTTGTGAGCACATAAAAGACTTGTATGAGCATGATCCTACATTTGCTATTCCTTATGCCAAGTGTTTGACGCATACTTCTTGGGATCGATACTACATCAAAGATGGATATCTTATGAGAGCTAACAAACTTTGCATTCCCGAGTCCTCTTTTCGTTTGTTGCTTTTGCAGGAATCTCATGGAGGCGGCCTCATGGGACACTTTGGACGCGACAAGACATTTGCTACGCTCTCAAAGAACTACTTTTGGCCCAAGATGTTTCGCGACGTCAATCGCTTCACCAACCGATGTTCTACATGCCGCAAAGCTAAGTCTAAAGCCCAATCTCATGGCCTCTATATGCCACTTCCAATTCCATATCAACCATGGGAAGATATTAGCATGGTCTTTGTCCTTGGTTTGCCTAGAACTCGAAATGGCAAGGATTCCGTTTTTGTTGTTGTGGACCGTTTCTCCAAAATGGCTCATTTCATTCCTTGCAACAAGATAGACGATGCTTCACATGTTGCAAATTTGTTTTGTAGGGAAATCTTGCGCCCTCATGGAGTGCCAAAGACGATTGTCTCGGACCGCGACGTCAAGTTCTTGAGTTACTTTTGGAAGAACTTGTGCGCCAAGCTCGGAATCAAGCTCTTGTTCTCTTTGGCATACCATCCACAAACCGACGGCCAAATGGAGGTGACCAACTGTACGCTCTCCACTCTACTACGCGTGTTGATAAAAAAGAACATCAAGGAGTGGGAAGAGTGCCTACCCATCGCCGAGTACGCCTACAACCGAGCAAGACATTCGACTACCGGCATGTCCCCCTTTGAGGTCGTCTATGGCTTCAACCCATTGTCCCCATTGGACATTCTCCCTCTACCTCTACAAGAGCGCACAAACATGGACGCGAGTGCCCGAGTCAACTTCCTCAAGAAGATGCATGAAGATACAAGGAACACCATCGAGCGCCAAGTACAACGACTCGCGACCAAGCTCAACGTCAACAAGCAACCCATGATGTTCCATGTTGGAGATCTTGTGTGGCTATACCTTCGCAAGGATCGATTCCCCAATGAACGCAAATCCAAGCTACTACCCCGAGCGGATGGACCCTTCAAGGTGCTTGCACGCTACAACAACAACGCATACAAGATCGACATCCCACGCGACAAGTACTCCGGGAGCGACATCTTCAACATCAAAGATCTCTCTCCGTACCATGGTGATGAGGATTTCGATCCGAGGTCGGATCTTCCCCAGGGATGGGAGATGATGCGGAGCATCCCACGATCATCCCCATGGACACCACCTCAACTATCCAAGCTCCAAGTGGACCCATGACGAGAGCTAGGGCTCGTGCTATTTAATCCGAGGTGACATCTCTCCTACTTGAGTTTCCCTCCTCTTCAAGTGAGACATGGCTACTGCCTAAGTCCGAGATGCTATGTGTGATTAGGTACAACACTCAAGACCCGGAGCCAGGAGCTGAAGAAGAAACGACAGGCGTCAACTCTCTGGACAGCCCGGAACCTCTGGCCACAGCCCGGAACGTCCGACCTACCCGGAGCTTCCGGCCTCCGATGACATCGACCAGCCCGGGCATGCCAACTCTCTGGTTAGCCCGGAACCTCCGGCCCGCATGGACCTTCCGGCCCGCCCGGACCTTCTGGCCCAGGACGCCAGCCCAGCTCCACCCGCGCCAACTCTCTGGTTAGGCCTGACCTTGCCCGGACCCTCCGGAGCCCGGAACTTCCGGCCCTGCCTGTGCGCAGCCACTTGGGCCGAGGACCGTGTACCCTTTTGCCCCGTAAACTATATATACTCCTCTTCTACCTACGTTTTAGGGTTAGCATTGGTTCTAGCTCATAGTTGAGATAGAGCTTTGCTCATCCGTTACGGATCTACTCCACGAGAGAGACCGCGACCCCTCTACGGAGAAGATCCCCTTGGATTCAAGACCCCCTCTTGGGTGGCCCCATCAAGACCTCCTCTAGGAGAAGAACCGGTTACCCCTTGTATCGTCCTTTGTTGGATTTGGATCATGTATCTCTCTTTTGTGTTCATCGATCTAGCGCATGTGTGATCTATTCTTGTTGGTTGAGTGTTTCTCTTGTTCCCCCCATGATTTCCCTTGTGTTCTTCCACGCATTCTTCGTGTTCCTCGTAGGGATCCTCTCCAAACATGAAAGATCGTCCATCTAGGGTTCCACCCTACATCAACTACAACCTTGAGGGCGGCGCCGAGGACGAGGACGAGGACGCGGTCGACTTCAGCAGGGGGACGCGGAGTCCACCAACGGCGGCATGTCGCCAGGACAAGTCATCGACATCTCATTTCACACCGGCGATGCATAGGCCGACGCAGCGGCGGATTTGTTAAAATTATGCGTACTTAGGCTTTGTTTTTAATGCTGGTGTTTTGTTATAGCAATGTTTAGGTCAACTGGCTCTATTTAATTACTAAAATTGCTCGATTCAGTAAGTGTGGTATGTCTACTATACGCTCTTTTGTGTGCCCAAATTAGCAAGCGATGTTAAATTATGCAATGACCTACCCGGGGAAATTTCCACCAAAATTTGAATTATCAAACTCATCCCATGCGCGTAAAGCAGAAGTGATAAAGACCGAACCCCGTTGGCAAGATCCGATCCGTTGTTGTGGCCCGACCTTTCACGACACTCCACCTTCAGCAGTAGTAGCCTCTCGCCCACGCACGTGATGTACGCGAAGTAGAGGGATTGAACCTTACGGTCCAGCACGAGAAAACCAATCTCGACGACGGTACTCACGCGCAAAACAATTTCCACAAAGAGAAATCGCAACACAGAGGTTTTCTAAAGCTTCCTCCAAAACTTAGGGATTTTTAGACAGGTTCCCCCAAATCTCGATACGGGTATTTATCCTAAGAACACATCGTGTCTATTCATAAATCATAACCTGACCTTTTACATGGCCGTACTATGCCTATTTGTACTAGTACTACTAGTATAGCTGACCCAACTAACAAGGATTAATGCACACAAGCTTTCCCAAGAATTCTGTACTCTTATTTGGTTCAAACTAAATTGCCTTTTACATCTCGGCTTGCACCAAAAAGATCTGCTAAAATTAAAGTTTATATCTCCTACTTGAACGCTAGTTAATTTGGTTTTGCTAGCTGGTGGCCCCCATCCTGATTCCTTTAAACACCATCGCTTCAACGTGAGAAACTTCTTGCTGGGTCCAATGCTTGATTGGTCCGGTGGCCGTAGGCTCCCAAAGAAATAACCAACATGATGTATTCCTTTTAAATCTGAAACAAACTCATGCACATGTACGTGGTACAAAACATGGTAGCATCTAATTGATTTTTGGCTGGACCCACTGGCATGCATGCCACCTGTTTGATTGCCCTATGCATGCAAATATGAAAGCACTCCTTGGTACTTCGGCCAAGACTTAAGCAAAACCCTTGCAACATGTACACCGTCGACATGAACTGTCACAACGGCCATATCATCCTCGTCTTGTTCAACTACAACAGCGTCAGCCGCCGTATAAGCAGCAGGCATTGTTGTTTTACATATTGTCATATCATCCTCTCCCCCTTGAAGAAAAATCGTCCTCGGTTTTGAGTTTACCTCTTCCTCACTTGATTGAATAACAACCACAAAAATTTCAGCAACTTCGACCTTCTTCTCTTCTTCTTCCTGCTCTTTTATCTTCTCAACATGTTCTTTCCTCCAAGAAATAAAACGCTCCTCACCCATTGGCACGAGGCTACACTTCTTACCCTTCTTGACAGTATATCTATGTGTTTTGCAATCATACATAACATCATGCTCTTTATACCATGGCTCGTCCAATAACAAGTGACATGAAATCATAGTTGTCGGAATCATGTCGCATAAAACCTCGCAAAAATAATTTCCCAACAAAAACGGTACCTTGGTTTGGTGCGTCACATTGAGCTCTTCATGACCCAACAAAACAAGTACGGTCGTGCTCGTGGTGCAATCGGTAGATCCAACTTCTCCACCATCTCGATGCTTGCTGCGTTGATCAAATTCATGTGATCGATGGTCATGGCACATGATCTCTCTCTCACCACCACACAGGTGTGAAAAAGACCAGTCCAACGGCCTTCCTCCTCCAACTGAAATCCATAGCTTAACTTACTGAATAACGATGCGCTCGCCATCTTCTCCATAGTGCCGTGAACAACCTGATGCTCTGAATACCACCTGATGAGGCGCGGACTAGCGAGACGCTAATTCGTGCCTGTAGACGGCCCGATCTTTCCCGGCAATGCCTGATCAACAGTTCCTCCTCGCAACCTCCAATAATAATATTCACCCGTGTATGAAAACACACGAACAAAGATAAAGACCCAGTTGGATCAGCACGTAGGCGTCGATGTGATCATCAACCCTCCGTCGCTAGTAAATTTCCCTCATGGGAAAATCACACAGAACACACACGATATGATCGCCCTGGACTCGGGTGTTTTCTGTATTTCTCATAAACTCACGCGAAAACAAATATGTCCTTTACATTGACCGAAGCTAGCCTTTTATATGGCTTAGCTCGTGTACGCCTAAACCGAAATCACGAAATATCTGGACGCTAAAAGGAAACCAATATTCTAATGATCAAATCCTAACAGAAGCCAACTCAAGAACTTCTACATGTCAAACTAGTGGACGTACAAACTTAAAAGGAAATTATATCCTTTTTTATTTGGACGTGGACTCCAAGATACTAGCTAACTACTACCTTGCATGCAACGTGATTTCTTTCCATGCAAACTTAGATCGATGGAGCCGCCCCGTATCCAATTTGGAGGCGTGCGGAACATCGGTTTCACCTCAGCAGGCTCCGGTTCCTCATGGTTGATGCGACACTGTCTTTTGTCATTGAAAGTGCTTGTTATCGACTAGAGGGGGGGGGTGAATAGGCGATTTTTATGGAAGTCTTCAAAACATGAAAGTTTCAAAGACAAACAGTAGAAATGAACCTATTGATATGCAGCGGAAGATAAACTACACAAGGCAAGCCATAGTCAAGTATGCAATAATGTGAGAGTACGACGACTAGTGGCAGCTAGGTAGTAAGGATCAGGATGGAAGATGGTATGAAGCCAAACAACAGTAGTAGTCAAGCAATGAAGTCAAACAGGTATGACAAACAGGCAATGACTTCACGAAGACAAACTGTAAGTAAAGGGAAGAGAGGATAGAACCAGTCACTCGTTGAAGACACAGGATTTGTTTGACCAGTTCCAGTTGGTGTGACAACTGTACGTCTGGTTAGGGAGGCTGAGATTCAACTCAGAAGACCGCGTCTTCACCTTATTCCCCTTGAGCTAAGGACACACAGTCCTCGCCCAATCACTCTGGTAAGTCTTCAAGGTAGACTTCCAAACCTTCACAGACTTCGTTCATCGGCGATCCACAATGGCCCTTGGACGCTCAGAATGTGACGCCTAACCGGCTGGAGGATTCACAGTCCTCAAGTGTAATAAGTCTTCAGGTCACACAAACAGAAAGACTTCAGTGATGCCTAACACTCTTTGGCTCTGGGTGTATGGGCTTTGTCCTCACAAGGATTTCTCTCTCAAAGGCTTCGAGGTGCGTTGCTCTCAAACGACAAAAGCCGTGCACTAACTCTGAGCAGCCACCAATTTATGGTGTAGGGGGTGGGCTATTTATAGCCACTAGTCAACCCGACCTGATATGTCCGAAATGACCCTGGGTCACTAAGGAACTGACACGTGTTCCAACGGTCAGATTTCAAACACACGCGGCTACTTTACTTGGGCTACAAGCAAAGCTAACTCATCCAGCTCTGGATAAGATTTGCTCTCATTGTCTTTGCTTGAAGACATAGGATTTGGGTTGAGCATCACTTCAGTCACTCTGACTGTATTCACTTGGACCCCACTTAACAGTACGGTGGTTCCTATGACTCAACAAAGAAGAAAAGGAAACAATGAAACAACTAAGTCTTCGCGCTCCATAGTCTTCACTGGATGTCTTCTCATGTCATAGTCCTCAATATAAATATCTTCATATACCACCATTGTCTTCAATGTCTTCACACATTTTTAGGGGTCATCTCCGGTAGGTAAACCGAATCAATGAGGGACACTACCTGTGTTATCCTGCAATTCTCACAAACACATTAGTCCCTCAACCATATTTGTCATCAATACTCCAAAACCAACTAGGGGTGGCACTAGATGCACTTACAATCTCCCCCTTTTTGGTGATTGATGACAAACTGGTTGAAGTTTTCAACGGGGATAAAGTATGTGAAATTGTAAAGGGTAGAGGATTGTCTTCATAAGTTTCAAAGGCTCCCCCTGAAGATGTGCATATAAGTAATTTGCTTCTGGAATGCAAATGCACATGGCAGGTTGTACTTGTGGAGATCCTCTTCAATTTATGACGACAATTCATCATGCATGATAAGATATAACGAAGATTATGACATGCATAATGAAAAATGGACGTCTGCAGAATGACCTAAGTGCGGAAGTTATCATCGCACATGCGGAATTTGTCATCGCATCACAGAATATCAAATAAGTAGCAGACGACCATCAAGTTTAAGTGTTACAACTCAAAGAACCAAATGTATCAAAACGCGAGTTGTAAACACTAGGCAAAATATAAAGCAATCGCCCATATGAACCCGCTTGAAGACTATCAAACTCATACGCTTCTCCCCCTTTTGTCAGTAATGACCAAAAAGGTTTGAAGACAGAGCATCTACTCGTTCTCATGAGGAGTAGTTGAAGCAGCAGGGTTGGTGTTGTCGTTTGGCGGTGCAGACGAGCTTGGAGCAGTGTCGATTCTTGTAGAAGGGGTCGGTGAAGTAGCATCATCTTCTTCATCGATCACTTTGGCGTTAACAGTTGCCGCATAAGAGGAATATTCAGAGTCTTCAAGGGATGGAGTGCGACGTAGGACAGCATTCCGTGGAGGAGTGGAGTCAAACATGAATTTTTCTGTGAAGCCATCATCTTGAAGATCCGCTTCAGCACTGAGCAGGGTCAAACTCTTCCATGATCGCCGACATGTTTCATGCGTGACAAAGGCATTCTTGGTGGCAAGATTGTGAATGCGATTCACATCCACCAAGAGGCTCTGCATTTGGCGCTTAAGCCAGTCATGATGCTTATCATGTTTCTGATGAAGGGCAACTAGAAGCTCTCTGTCATTGAGAATGCGGGAGCGCTTCTTAGGCCTTTGGGCAATTGTGCTCTCAGTGGCTTCTGTTTGCGCACGATGAGGCATGCGAGTAATCCCAGCCAGAGGGTAGACTCGAGCGACAGCTTGAACTCCTTCATCATTTTGTGTGAAGCTTTGATGGTCAGCATTCTGAAGACTAAGAGGCTCCTTTGCAGTTTCTGGATATATGGCTTCAACAGACAAATCAACATCTGGCATAAATATGATATGATTGCGTGCAGAGGGTTGATAGTTGAAGGCAGAGTGAAGCTTAATCACTCGCATGATCCAAGGAGCATAGAACTTCAGACCCAAGATGTCAGATCCAGATGCAGCAAGTTGGTGAATGAAGAAGTCTTGGGCATTGAAGCGTTTGCCATAAAGAATATGGAAAACCAAAGTCTTCATTGCGCCTTCCAGCTTGGCATTAGGAGAGTGTCCTTTGATAGGCCAAAGAGTTCGCCTGACTATATGATAAATGGTGCGGGGCAGATACTCAAGGTCTTCAACAAAGAACGCCTGCGGGTATTCAGCATCTGGAGGCAATGGCTTCATCATGCTGAGCATCTGACTCATATTGGGTTCAGGCTTGTGAAAGATGCTCTCCATAGCATCATTGTGAAGCTGACAGCCAGGCTCATAAAGATCATCTGCAGAGGGCAGGCCTGTAAGCTCAATGACATCAATGGCTTTGGCTTCATGATGAACATTTCCTGTCATCCACTCAAGAACCCATGTCTTTGTATCTTTATAGTAGCCACGGATATGGAGAGTGGCATAGAATTGGAGCAATAACTCTTCGTTCTAGTGCTCCTTATCAGTGACAAACTGCAGCAGGCCGGACTCTCTGAAGCAGTCCAGAGCCTCTTCCAGACAGGGCAGACCAGTGATGGCTTCAGCATCAAGGCGCATATGTGGGAAAATGCGACCTTGATTGTACAGAATGCATGAGTAATAGCTTCGCTGCTGATAGCTCCAGAACCGATCAGAAGATATCCTTGCGCTTGAGTAAGGGTTCTTTGCACTGTCAAAGAAGGTATTGTGTGCCTTGAAGCCATTAATATTGAAAGATCCTGGTGCTGATGCAGTACCTGGAAACCTTGGCAACCTAGGCTGTGGCTTCTGAACCCATGGCCTGTGCTCAACATGGTACTCAAACTGAGGACCAGCAGCGGCAGGCGGAGGAGTCAGAACAGGCCATTTGATAGAAATGAGCTGACCATAGTTGAAAGCTTGCTCGATAGTGTGCGAAACAGGAGCAGAGGCGTCAACATTGGCTTCAGGTGCAGATGCAGCATTGGCTTCTGGCACATTTGTCGGTGCAGGCTCCACATTTTCGTCAGCCATGACAACGTCATTGGCTTTGGTGGTCGCAGCCTGAAGATTTTCAACCTCCACTTGACGAGCTGGAGGGTCTGGCACTTGCACGTTCACTTCTGGAATTGTTTCTTCGATAATGGGGGGAGTTGGGACACGTTCTTCTTCTTGTCTTTCATCGGCTGATGCAGTCGGAATGTCTTCAACACCTTTGGCTTCAGACTTAGAGACATTCACAGTGGGAGTGGCATCTGGAAACACTTGACGTGCAACAGATTGTTGAGGCACTTCTCCTTCTGGAACGCTCGAGGTGGTGACTTGAGGCCTTGGTCCTTTGCGAAGCCTGCGTAACGCTGGCGATGGAGTTGGCTGGGCCTCAAAGTCGTCATCTTCATTTCAAACAGGCGGGGTAGCTTAATGTTTGGGAGAACTTGGGGTGTCTTGTTGTTGTGGGTGATCAGCCCACGAAGCATCCTGTGCAGTTGGCGTTAGAGGACGACCAATGCTGATGAGTTCGTTGTTCATGAGAACAGGCGATGATACCAGGTTTTGTTCGATCTGAGGAAGGACTTCATCATCTTCAACATTGTCGTGGTGACCAATGTCTTCAGCAGCGTTGGGGTCAACTGCTGGAATGTCTTCAGCTTCATGAGCCCCTATGGAAGCAGGCTCATGAACTATCATCCTTTGTTCTTGATGATCAGATGTAGGAGGGATCATTGAGATTGGTTCAACAACTAAGGGCTCTGAGGGAGCAGCCCTATCCTTTTTGGTTCTGCGCTTCTTCTTAGTGGGAGCAGCATCAGAGGCGTCAGGATTTTTCCTTTTTCTGGCTTCAGCCTCAGCAGTTCTTGTCTTCTTTAGCTCAGAAGCGGTTGATCTGACCTTTGGCTTCGAGCCGGTCATGCTAGTTGGGAAGACAATGCGCGGCTCTTCCTGCCTTGAAGGAACAGTTTGGTCAGTCAAAGGCTTCTTCTTCTTGGCAGCCATTCTTGGGTCGATGCCAGGACGACCAAGAGCCTTGCGCTTCTTAGCCTCATTGTAGGATTGCACACACTTGTCAGCCAGATTTTTCATGCGCTCTCGAGAACCTTTGGCTTCTTCACGCTTATTGAGGAAGGATTCCTTGAGCTTGTGCAGCATAATCTTGAAGTTCTTGACGTCTTGCACGCTGAGTTTGGCCACATGCTTCTTGAACTGAGCTTTCTCATAGTCGATCTTGTGTTTCAGCTCAAAGATGCGCTGAGCGAGAGCTAGCTCTGAAGCAATGGCTCCATTGAAGGAGACGCTGAGCCCAATGGGAAGTTGTAGATCGTCAAAGCTGAGATTTGGTGAGTCAAACCACTCATCAATGAATTTGTGAATGATTGCCACATCAAAGAGAGGAAAATCATTGAAGATCTCTGCTTCTTCCTTGCTATTGATCAGTTGCTCAAGGGCATCATCTGCAAGATCTTCATCACTAGACAGATCAATGTGCTCTTCACGCAGAATAACAGCAGGGGTCAGTGCCTGATCAGTATGCTTGACAAGTTTCTTCTTCTTCTCCGTCTTCTTGGAGATGCGTGACAAATCTTCAGACTGCACACTGTCTTCAGGAGGTGCAGTTGCCAGAGGTTTCGCACTTGAAGCTTTTGGTGGAGCAGCTGATCTTGAAGCTTTTGCCTTCTTGGGCTTCTATGGCTTTGGAGTAGGAGCAGGGGCTTCATCAGAGTCAGCGGCATCATCTGAGTGATCCACTTTGGCACCTTGAACTCTGATGTAAGCGATGAGGCCATCAAGGTCATAGAAAGGATCGATGACATTGGGTTCTGCATCGCGTGAGCCGTCAGCACGAGGAGCAGGAGGACCAGGGTTGAAGTCTAACCCCAAAGAATCTTTGTTCTTCTTTGCTGAGGCCTTGGCAAACTGGAAGTTGCGCTTGAACAGATTATCGTCACGACACCAGAGCAATGATGATGGGTCGGCATTTTCAGGCTGAGATCCACGGACCATGCAAGGATAGAAGCCTTGCGCAATGGCATTAGCTCTGGATCTGGGCAGAAGACCTCTGTATAGAATATCTCCCCATGGTCGTTTGATGGCATTTTTCTCTGCATATTCCTGGGTGATGAAGTTGTACTTGAACCACTGTTCAGCCCAATATCGTCGAATCCATTGGATTCGGGTCTTGCGCTGATTGTAATCCTCTTCAGGATCTGTCTTGTAAAGCTCAGAGAGGTCATCAGGCAAATCTCTTGATGTTCCTCTACGACGCTGTCTGCCACCCTTCCTTACTGATTTTTCTGTAGCCATGAACTTCAAACTGAATGGTTTCAATACGTTCAAAGGCTTCAAAGGTTTCCTCTTGCTGGACAGACAGGAACTGGCTTCGGGAGAGTTAATATGATGCTGTAAGAATTCTGCAAATGAATGCAGACCATGAGAACCAAGGGATTCTCCCACGGACATGTACCTGTGACAGCATTAGAGATGCGAGGGAAGGGGAATAGGTCATATGCATTCTCAGAAGATTTTGAAGATAAATCAGTTTGAAGACATTGACCTCATGATGCGAAGACATTCACTTATGTGTTGAGAGTTGGTTCCAGATTTGTACGAATCCGCGAATAAGTACAAGTGAGGAATCTACCTTGTTATGAAGCTTAAGTGAATATGCTAGGCAGTATGAGATGCAGACAGAATGGATCTAACTTGTATAGGCAGAAACCTATTTTGGTAGACAGGATAAATCTATGAGGATCAAAAAGGCGGTAAAAAAGAGAGTTTTATTTACCACACGAAGAACTGCTAGATGAGAAGAGTAGGAGACCGAGCAGTTCAATCCACCGTGCCCTAACTTGGCGACGGAGGACACCTACGGCGGCGGCGGAGAGGACGATGTCCGCGGCCGACGTGAGGCCGGCGTCGGAGAAGTCGCGGCAGCTAAGCGCTTCGTCGCCGGTATCATCGAGAGCTAGCGGTGGCGCTAGGGTTTTGATGAGGTGGAGAGGTGGAAGAAGTTTCTTTTACCGCAGGGGACATGTATTTATAAGGAAGTGGGCGGCACAATGCAATTACACAGGTGCCCCTGGCGGTTCACATCTGATGGGCACGTGGCAAGCATGCAACATACTTAGAGTTGTCCCACGTTCCCACGCCCGCCAGGTTTGTCGGATAGACGTTCCGGCTTCTCCGAATTTCAGGCAATAAGGATGACACATTTAAAACAGATTTAATGTTTGTCTCTGTATCTTCTGCTGACAAGGACGCAGAGAAGACATTCGACAGTTTCAATAGAATGCATATGATTTGGACAGATAGAGTTTGAGATAGAAAGCATAGACAGATTAGGGTCCGATCACATTCACTTAGTTCAAAAGATTCAACAAGGAAACATAGCTATAAGTGAATGCTGTAGAGGACAGAACACTAGTATATATATATATATATATATATATATATATATATATATATATATATATATATATATATATATATATATATATAAACAGCAGTCGAATCAACGTAGTGAAGATAATCATGAAGATAAATTCAAACTGAAGTCAAATCAAATGTGAAGACATATCAAATGCAATGCCATGAGTGAAACACTTCAAACAGAAAAGTTTGGTGGTGGCGTTACCCACCGTATAGGAAGTATTAGACCCAGACACGGCGCACAATTATCATGGCGCTCCGAAGTCAAATTCCACGTTAATGTATTCACACTCAGAATGTAAGTCTTCATTGATTGAAGATATACTTTACTTCGTGTGTTGCACATCTAAGTCATCAACATGCATAAGTGTTAGAATATGTGCCTGATCACAGGACATTTGAGGATTCCAAGATATTTAGCTCAGACCGTAACTTGCAAAACCTTTTCTCGTCCAAGGGCTTTGTGAAGATATCTGCCAATTGCTCTTCAGTGTTGACGTGAATGATATCAATATCTTTCTTCATGACATGATCTCTGAGAAAGTGATGACGAATTTCAATGTGCTTTGTCTTCGAGTGCTGGACTGGATTATTGGCAATCTTGATGGCGCTTTCGTTGTCGCAGAAAAGAGGCACTTGTTTCAGATTGATGCCATAGTCCTTGAGAGTTTGCTTCATCCATAGAAGCTGAGCACAGCAAGATCCATCAGCAATGTATTCAGATTCAGCAGTTGAGAGTGACACACAATTCTGCTTCTTTGAAGACCAACAGACAAGTGATCGTCCCAGAAAGTGACATGTGCCTGATGTAGACTTGCGATCCACCTTGTCACCAGCATAATCAGCATCAGAAAATCCAACCAGATCAAACTCTGAGCCCTTTGGATACCATAATCCTAGTGTTGGGGTGTGAGCCAAATATCGAAGAATTCGCTTCACAGCTAGGTGATGCGATTCCTTTGGTGCCGCTTGGAATCGACCACACATGCAAACACTAAGCATAATATCTGGCCTAGATGCACATAGGTAAAGCAAAGAACCAATCATGGAGCGGTATACCTGTTGATCGAACTCTTTACCATTTTCGTCGGGACCCAGATGATGTTTGGCTGGCATTGGCGTCGTGTAACCTTTGCAATCTTGCATTCCAAACTTCTTCAAGCAATCTTTGAGGTATTTCTCTTGAGATATGAAGATGCCATTCCTTTGCTGACGAATTTGAAGACCAAGGAAGAACTTCAGCTCACCCATCATGGACATCTGATATTGCTCTTGCATCATGTATCCAAACTCATCACTATACTTCTGGTTGGTGCAGCCGAAAATAATGTCATCCACATAGATTTGGCACACAAACAGTTCACCATCATATGTCTTCGTGAAGAGTGTAGGATTGAGGGATCCAGGTTTGAAGCCTTTGCTCTTCAGGAAGTCTTTGATTGTATCATACCAAGCATGAGGAGCTTGTTTGAGTCCATACAGTGCTTTGTTTAGTTTGTACACCATATCAGGATGTTTTGGATCTTCAAAGCCAGGTGGTTGTGCAACGTATACTTCTTCTTCAATCTTGCCGTTGAGAATTGCACTCTTCACATCCATTTGATATAGCAAGATATTGTTGTGGTTAGCATAGGCTAGCAATATGCGAATAGCTTCAATTCTAGCCACAGGAGCAAATGTTTCATCGAAGTCAATCCCCTCAACTTGAGTATATCCTTGTGCAACGAGACGTGCTTTGTTTCTGACAACTTGGCCATGCTCATCTTGCTTGTTTCGATATATCCATTTTGTTCCAATGATGTTATGCTTGCGAGGGTCAGGACGCTTTACAAGTTCCCAAACATTGTTCAGCTTGAACTGTTGAAGCTCTTCTTGCATTGCTTGAATCCATTCAGGTTCCATAAAGGCTTCAACAACTTTCTTGGGTTCTGATATTGACACAAAAGAAAAGTGCCCACAGAAATTTGCTAACTGCGTTGCTCTTGACCGAGTAAGTGGACTAGGTGCATTGATGCTATCAATTATCTTCTCAATTTGCACTTCACTTGCAACACGAGGATGAGCTGGGCGAAGAATTTGTTCTTGCTGATCATTGTCATCATTGGGAGGATTGTCTTCAGGCTGAGCATTGTCTTCAGATTGGTTTGGTGCAGAAATGATCAGTTCCTCGTCAGGCTGTGCTTCAGCAGGCACGATTTAACCAGTTCCCATTAGCTTGATAGACTCGCTGGGTGGAGCTTCTTCAAGATTACTTGGCAGTAGTTCTCTTTGTGAACCATTGGTTTCATCAAACCGCACATCTACAGTTTCGACGATTTTATAGAGATAGAGGTTGAAGACTCTGTAAGAGTGCGAATCCTTTCCGTAACCGAGCATGAAGCCTTCGTGAGCTTTTGGTGCAAATTTTGACTTGTGATCGGGGTCCTTGATCCAGCACCATGCTCCAAATACTCTGAAGTAGCTTACATTTGGCTTCTTGCCAGTGAGGAGCTCATAGGATGTTTTGTTCAGAAGCTTATGGATGTAAACACGGTTGATGACGTGGCATGCTGTATCAATAGCTTCAGGCCAGAACTTTCTTGGTGTTTTGTATTCGTCCAACATCGTCTGAGCCATCTCAATGAGGGTTCTGTTCTTGCGCTCTACGATGCCATTTTGCTGAGGTGTGTAAGGAGCAGAGAACTCATGAGTGATTCCCAATGTATCCAGATAAAGATCAAGTCCGGTGTTCTTGAACTCTGTGCCGTTGTCACTTCTGATATGCTTGATCTTGACGCCATAATTATTCATGCCTCGATTGGCAAAGCGTCTGAAAACATCTTGCACTTCGGTCTTGTAGAGAATTATGTGCACCCATGTATATCTTGAGTAATCATCGACAATAACGAAGCCATAGAGACAGGCAGTTGTAGTGAGGGTAGAGTAGTGAGTAGGGCCAAATAAGTCCATGTGTAGTAGCTCGAAGGGTTGAGACGTAGTCATGATTGTCTTCGAGGGATGCTTGGCCCTAGTCATCTTTCCAGCTTCGCAGGCACCGCACAAATGATCTTTCTTGAACTTGACGTCTTCAATGCCAATGACATGCTTCTTCTTAACGAGCGTATGTAAGTTCCTCATCCCAGCATGCCCCAGCCTCCGATGCCATAGCCAGCATTCTGAAGCTTTTGTAAGAAGACATCTTGCAAGCCGTGGACGTGCTGAGAAATCTACCATGTACAAATCATCTTTCCTGTACCCTTCAAAGACTAGAGATTTGTCAGATTCCATTAGTACAAGGCAACGATACTTTCCAAATATTACAACCATGTTCAGGTCGCAAAGCATTGAGACAGACATTAAGTTGAAGCCAAGGGATTCAACAAGCATCACTTTATCCATGTGCTGATCCCTTGAGATTGCAACTCTACCTAGACCCAATACCTTGCTTTTACCAGTGTCAGCAAATGTGATGTGACTCTTATTAGATGGATGTAAGGTTGAGTCCATGAGAAGACTTTGATCACCAGTCATATGATTAGTGCATCCGCTGTCCATAATCCATTCTGATGCACGAGGTGTCATACTCTGCATTACAGTTAGGAGGATAGGCTTCACCAAGAGTATTGTGAAGCATAAACATTTGACGGGCAAGAGGATTATGGAAGCTCAGATCAAGATTAGGACTGATAGGATGAATGGCAAGTGGTTCAGGAACAAAATACATAGTGAGACCATTTGGGCATTTGATCTTGCGCCCCACAAGATATTTTAGGTCCCCAGCAATAGCATCAGACGCCTTTGATTTTCGGCTGGAGACCTTTCCCTGCAAAAGAAAGTTAATTCTTCTTAACCACCCACATCTTCAGGGGTGGCTTAGAAGCAATGAGTCTAAGTGCAGCATCTGAGAACTTCGGCTTTGGAGCCCTAGCAAATAGCCTTGCAGGAGATGAATGATACTCATATGAATAAGTAGAAAAGTTCTTAGTTCTATGAACATAACAGTTTGAAGATACACGCTCATATTCATAAGTCTGAGTACGGTTTTCCTGCAAAACATTGGCGTTAGGGTGACTCAGGTGAGTACTCTGTCTGTATGAAGCCTTTGGACCATATGAAGCCTTAGGTCTGGGATTTGTCTTCTTCCCAGGTGGTGTCATGATGACATTCACTGGAAGCTTCTCAAGACAGCTTTTGGGAACCCAGATCTTCTTCATAGGTGGCCCATTCCTGCAGTTAGTACCAATATATCTGGCAAACACTTCACCATTCTGATTCTCGAACAGTTTATAGTTTGCATCAAAGGATTCATCAATGACAATAGGATTAGCACAGGTAAAGCTAGATTAGGTGGATGGATCCACTAAAGGTCTGTTTGCGGTAACCCATGTGGTTTTAGGATACTGCTCAGGCTTCCAGTAGGAACCATCAACATTCATTTTCCTCTCGAACCCAACACCCTCTTTCCTAGGGTTTCGGTTCAGAATCTACTTTTTGAGGACATCGCAAAGTGTCTGATGCCCTTTCAGACTTTTATACATCCCTGTTTCAAGCAATGTCTTCAACCTAGCATTTTCATCAGCAATAGTAGTGGTATCCTCCGCAGAGGGGTTAGTTACTACATCAGTAGTTGAAGACGATGCAACAGTAACAGTAGTGGAACATCCAGCAACAGAGGTAGCGTTATCACGCTCAAGGCATTTTAGACATGGTGGTTCAAATGCATCCTAAGCGGGACTGATCTGTTGAGCGCGAAGTGACTCATTCTCTTTTTGAAGATCTTCATGAGCCACTCTCAACTTCTCAAGCTCTTGCTTCCTTTGAAGATAATCATAGGAGAGCTTTTCATGAGTGGTTGTGAGCGTATCATGACGACTTTCAAGTTCTTGGTACTTAGCATGAAGATTTTTTATGTCTTCAACTAAGGACTGTGAACGAGTCATTTCCGCGTCCAACAAGTCATCGCTTTTGTCTAACAGTTTTTGAGTATGTTCCATAGCCTTTTGTTGTTCAGTTGCAATTTTAGCAAGTGTTTTGTAGCTAGGCTTGGATTCACAATCAGAGTCATCTTCACTAGATGTTTGAAAGTAAGCATCACATGATTTTACCTTGGCACCACGTGCCATGAAGCAGTAGGTAGGAGTAGGGTCGTCCATGTCATCAGCTTCAGCGTTGGTGTGGACGTCATTGTCTTCGGTGTTGAAGATGGAATTGGCAACATAAGCAGTGGCTAAAGCCAGACTTGCAACACCAGGGTCGGATTCCTCCCTAGACTCCACCTCCACCTCCTCAGAAGCAGACTCCTCCTCTGAATCCATTTCCTTCCCAACAAAAGCACGAGCCTTGCCAGATGAGCTCTTCTTGTGAGATGAAGACTTTGATGAGGTCTTGTAAGAAGACTTTGAAGATTTCTTCTTTTTCTTGTCATCAGAATCATATTCCTTGCTCTTCTTCTTCTTCTTCTTCTTCTCGTAGTCCCAGAGTGGACACTCAGAGATGTAGTGTCCAGGTTTCTTGCACTTGTGACATGTTCTATTCTTGTAGTCATGAGTAGAAGCTTCATCATTTCTTGAGCTGGATCGTGAAGACTTTCTGAATCCTTTCTTCTTAGTGAACTTCTGGAACTTCTTCACAAGCATAGCAAGTTCCTTTCCAATGTCTTCAGGATCAACATAACTGCAGTCAGATTCTTCTTCAGATGAGGAAACAACTTTTGCCTTCAAAGCGCGAGTTCGGCCATAGTTGGGACCATAGATATCTCTTTTCTCAGAAAGCTGGAACTCATGTGTGTTGAGCCTCTCAAGTATATCAGACGGATCGAGTGTCTTGAAGTCATGACGTTCTTGTATCATGAGGGCAAGGGTGTCAAAGGAGCTGTCAAGTGATCTCAGTAGCGTCTTGACGATTTCATGCTTGGTAATCTCAGTGGCGCCGAGAGCACGAAGCTCATTTGTGATGTCAGTGAGGCGATCAAACGTGAGCTGGACATTCTCATTGTCGTTTCTCTTGAAGCGATTGAAGAGGTTGCGAAGAACGCTGATCCTTTGATCTCTCTGGGTTGAGACGCCTTCGTTGACCTTGGATAGCCAGTCCTAGACTAGCTTTGACGTCTCCAGAGCACTCACACGGCCATACTGTCCTTTGGTCAGATGACCACAGATGATGTTCTTGGCAGTAGAGTCCAGTTGAATGAACTTCTTGACATCAGCAGGGGTGACACCTTCACCAGTCTTGGGAACGCCGTTCTTGACGACATACCAGAGGTCGACATCAATGGCTTCAAGATGCATGCGCATCTTATTCTTCCAGTAGGGATATTCAGTTCCATTGAACACGGGGCAAGCAGCGGAGACTTTGATTATCCCTGCAGTCGACATAGCTAAAACTCCAGGTGGTTAAACCGAATCACACAGAACAAGGGAGTACCTTGCTCTGATACCAATTGAAAGTGCTTGTTATCGACTAGAGGGGGGGTGAATAGGCGATTTTTATGAAAGTCTTAAAAACATGAAAGTTTCGAAGACAAACAGTAGAAATGAACCTATTGATATGCAGCGGAAGATAAACTACACAAGGCAAGCCATAGTCAAGTATGCAATAATGTGAGAGTACGACGACTAGTGGCAGCTAGGTAGTAAGGGTCAGGATGGAAGATGGTATGAAGCCAAACAACAGTAGTAGTCAAACAATGAAGTCAAACAGGTATGACAAACAGGCAATGACTTCACGAAGACAAACTGTAAGTAAAGGGAAGAGAGGATAGAACCAGTCACTCGTTGAAGACACAAGATTTGTTTGACCAGTTCTAGTTGCTGTGACAACTGTACGTCTGGTTAGGGAGGCTGAGATTCAACTCAGAAGACCGCGTCTTCACCTTATTCCCCTTGAGCTAAGGACACACAGTCCTCGCCCAATCACTCTGGTAAGTCTTCAAGGTAGACTTCCAAACCTTCACAGACTTCGTTCATCGGCGATCCACAATGGCTCTTGGACGCTCAGAATGTGACGCCTAACCGGCTGGAGGATTCACAGTCCTCAAGTGTAATAAGTCTTTAGGTCACACAAACAGAAAGACTTCAGTGATGCCTAACACTCTTTGGCTCTGGGTGTATGGGCTTTGTCCTCGCAAGGATTTCTCTCTCAAAGGCTTCGAGGTGGGTTGCTCTTAAACGACAAAAGCCGTGCACTAACTCTGAGCAGCCACCAATTTATGGTGTAGGGGGTGGGCTATTTATAGCCACTAGGCAACCCGACCTGATATGTCCGAAATGACCCTGGGTCACTAAGGAACTGACACGTGTTCCAACGGTCAGATTTCAAACACACGCGGCAACTTTACTTGGGATACAAGCAAAGCTGACTCATCCAGCTCTGGATAAGATTTGCTCTCATTGTCTTCGCTTGAAGACATAGGATTTGGGTTGTGCATCACTTCAGTCACTCTGACTGTATTCACTTGGACCCCACTTAACAGTACGGTGGTTCCTATGACTCAACAAAGAAGAAAAGGAAACAATGAAACAACTAAGTCTTCGCGCTCCATAGTCTTCACTGGATGTCTTCTCATGTCATAGTCTTCAATACAAGTATCTTCATATACCACCATTGTCTTCAATGTCTTCCCACATTTTTAGGGGTCATCTCCGGTAGGTAAACCGAATCAATGAGGGACACTACCTATGTTATCCTGCAATTCTCACAAACACATTAGTCCCTCAACCATATTTGTCGTCAATACTCCAAAACCAACTAGGGGTGGCACTAGATGCACTTACAGTCATATATTTGGTTCACCTCTCGCGCCGTTTTTCCACCTCGACGCCATAATTTTTGTACGTCACTAGCATGGTGTAAATTATCTTTATGTTCCGGCTGCACATAAGGTAGAATGTATTGCCATATAACTTTAGCAATTCCAGGTCCACAAACCTCACGTATTCTTCCATCTTTGCCTAGATGCACTTTAAGTTTGACCATAACTTGTTTCTCTTTTCGATCCTATGTTGAACGACTCTGAACATAATCATCTGTTCCAGTAAATAACTCACTGCTCAACCCCTCAACCGGTTCAACTTTAGTAGCTTCAACAATCTATGACATCATGTCCATATCAAGAAGAATCGTTTGCGATACACACAATCATTCAAAGTGAATGGTCCGGCGGCACCGCGCACAAAGTTTCCCTCCACATTTCCAAAAATTTGGTTACCGCCAAAATATCTACCCCCGCCCCCCTTCCCCCCTTCCCCACCCCCTTTTCTTCCCGACCACAAGTCACATTTCCCCTCTTTCCTCCTTCCTTCCTTCATTGCTAAGCTATAGCCGCTTCCTCGCTCTCGTCGTCTCGCATCCTACCGCCGGGGTCGCCATGGTCTTCTTCAAAGACCTCTCCAGCAGTTCCTCCTCCGGCGACTACTCCTTCACCACCCGGGTATGCTTCTCTTCTCTCTCTAGGGCTATGACTTGGAATGAAGGATTTTTACCCGACGGTCGATTTGAGTCATTTCTTCCTCTTGTAGCTCCCTAGGACCATCAGTGGCAACAAATGGAGCGGGGTGGCTGAAAATGTATGACTTGGAATGAAGGATTCATACACTGTCACGGTCCCAACCCATTCATACCACACCTTCAACCAAACACGTCCTAAGACAGTGTCACAGTTTGTACCTAGTATCTTAAATTGTTGCCATCTCATTAGCGGTGCCATTAGAAAATTATTTGGCACCGCTTCAGCAGTTTTTGCAGACAACTTTGGTCCACACATCCGAGCAGCCAAGCAGTAAAATACTAAATCTTTATGGCACGAAGGAACTGGGCATCGGAGCAACTACGTGCTCCGGAGTCCGGGTCCTTGATTTTTTTCGGCTGCATCGGCTCGCCAGTGCAGGGCACCGGTACGAGATGTAGCAAAAGTTGCCTTTACCCCAGTTTTGGCATACATAGTGGACGGCCTTAGTGCTATTAGTTCTATGTTACTAAATTTGTGCATGCACACACCTGTTAATATCAATTTGCTGTCATCCAAACACTGTCGCTATGCTATTGCAGTTATATTTAAGTTCCTCATAAAATGTTCAATTTGTTATTTATTGTACATGAGTAAGAACTTAGCGTCGTTGTAGTTATTTATAGCTTCTGATGTTCCAGAATTTGGTTGATGTCTCAGTACCAATTATTTCATTTGCACACTGATCTTTTTGAGAAGATATGTCATAATTAACATGTTTCTTCATTTTTTCAAAATAAGCATTGGTGCTTTTCTATGTTGCTATAAACCCATTTCCCCTACAATTTTTACTGATCTAGTTTTAAATATTATAGGATGAACGGAAGTGTTCTTACTTGGAGTGGGTTGATCAAGAGTGGCCATAGTCTTTGAAGATGTGCCTAGCGAAGCTCTGGAGCATGTATGAGGAAGAGAACAGACGTAGGCTTAGAGAAGCTGTTGTCAACTTTGTAGAATATTTCAAGTTGCGGGATAAAAAGTTGAAGGTGGTGAATGAGCTTAGATTTTTAAATCAGACTTTGCTAAGATGGTGTTGGTGAAGGAGGAGGCACTTTCCCAGTTGGCCCATGCAAAACAGGTTCTTACTGGACTGAAAGCAGAGGTGGATAAGACGAGCCTGGATGATCTTGATTAGGGAAATGAATATATTGTTCTTATGAAGTTGAACTAGCTATATGTTGTACTATGCTGTTTTCATGTAGCTACCGTACTGTGATGTTATAATATATTTATGTGCCTGATATGAAATTGGCAAACAACTGTTTGATATGAAATGTGAATTTGCGTAATACTGGAATTATTAATTGTAAACTAATAAACCTGCTAATTGTGTCATGGACCTTTGCAAACAGTTCTAGTAGTAAAAGCGCTTGCGATTGATAGCCCAATGCCACACAGTTTTCTTCATCAAATCGTGTGTGATATAGTTGATAAAAGCAAATAGTTAACCAAGGCAGACCGTGTGTGATAGTTACACCTTTCACACACGAGCCTACACATACAACTGTGTGGGATGTATGTACAAACGGAAACGTTTTCCCGGGATTGACTGTGTGGGATGTACATAAGAACAGAAACATATTCCTTGGATTGACTATGTGTGATATACATACAAACGGAAACGTTTTCCCTGGATTGACTGTGTGGGATATACATAAGAACGGAAACGTATTCCTTGGATTGACTGTGTGTGATATACATACCTACGGTAATGTTTTTTCTGGGATTCACCGTGTGGGATGTACATACCTACGGAAATGTTTTTCTTGGATTACCATGCGGGATGTACATACCTACGGAAATGATTGGGTTTTGATGCCTCACCCGATCGCACACGGCCCTAGCCTGGGTCACAGGAGGGCCTATGCCCGACGATTTCTGGGTCATGTGGGAAGGACCCCGCTATCACCCACACTCATTTGGCGACGGTTCCAAATGTCGTTGCGGAAAGGGGTTAAAAACCGTTTGTTTAGGACCGATGCGTACCAGTGACTACTCCACCCAACCACAAACGGCCAAATTCCTAGCCGATGCTCGCACTCACCCACCTAGCTAGCTTGGTCCAGAAGGCCTCGAGGTTGTCCTTGATGAGGCCCGCTTGGTGCCAGCTCCTACTCTCTCCATTGACATCAGTGATAACCTGTCTCAAAGAAGGTGTTGCCCCATCG
Source organism: Aegilops umbellulata (assembly GCA_032464435.1). Taxonomy (NCBI): domain Eukaryota; kingdom Viridiplantae; phylum Streptophyta; class Magnoliopsida; order Poales; family Poaceae; genus Aegilops; species Aegilops umbellulata. The sequence goes on from CP136057.1 coordinate 295,689,215, forward strand.
AACACGATTGCATTCCGGTGTTTCCACAATGTCCACAAACCGAGTGTTAGTATTTCCATGATGCCCCTCTCTGAGTGGTTGCTGCTTGTTTTGCTGATGCACCAATCCACAAGTATATCCTCTTGCATGGGTGCCCAATTTGGCGATCCCAAAGCCACGCATACTACCGTCCATGCCTGATACGTCTCCAACGTATCTATAATTTATGAAGTATTCATGCTATTATATTATCAACCTTGGATGTTTTATATGCATTTATATGATATTTTATATGGTTTTTGGGACTAACCTATTAACCTAGAGCCTAGTGCCAGTTTCTGTTTTCTCCTTGTTTTATAGTATCGCAGAAAAGGAAAACCAAACAGAGTCCAATTGACCTGAAACTTGACGGAGCTTATTTTTGGACCAGAAGAAGGCCACGGAGTCAAAGAGTTGGGCTAGAAGAGTCCCGGGCTGCCCACGAGGGTGGGGGGCGCACCTCCTTGCCTCGTGGACAGCCCGGAGACCCCCCTGACTTGTTCTCGTGGACAGCCCGGAGTCAAAGAGTTATTGAAATTTAGGATGAAGAATAAGTTACTGCCACAATTTTCAGCTTGGTTAGAGTCCATCTTGTAATTATAGGGGTAGTATAGATTTTTTTATGGTTTCTCTCTCTTTCTTCTTCTTCTTTTTTAGTTCCTTTTTTCTCTCTTCTTTCTCTTCTTTCTTTCTTTCCCTTTTCTGGGCTTACCTCAAGCCCTTAAGACATTGTTTTCTTTCCCTATTTTATTTAATAAAAGATGCAGTGGGGTTTTACCCTACTGTTTATAGTAAAAAACACCTCTCATATATACCCAAACTTCCAGAAAGAAACCAAGATCGGAAGTTCTGCAGCCGCAAGCCTCTGTAGCCACGAGAAATCAATCTAGGCCCTCTCCGGCACCCTGCCGGAGGGGGCCATCATCACCGGTGGCCATGGAGGAGGATCCTAGAGAGGCCATCATCGCCATGAAGGCCAAGGACCAGAGGGAGAACCTCTCCCCATCATCACGGGAGGCCATGGAGGAGGAAGCACAAGGGGCAGAACCTCTCCTCCTCTCTCTTGGTGGCACCGGAGTGCCATCGAGAGGGGAATCATCGCCGCGATGATAGTCTTCATCAACATCACCACCACCATCACCGTCCTTATCTCTTTTATGCGGTCCACTCTCCCGCACTCCGATGTAATCCCTACTCGAACATGGTGCTTTATGCCACATATTATGATCCAATGATGTGTTGCTATCCTATGATGTTTTGAGTAGATATCTTTTGTCTTTGGGTTGATTGATGATCTAGATTGGTACGAGTTGTATGTTTTATTTTGGTGCTGTCCTATGGTGCCCTCCGTCTCGCGCAAGCGTGAGGGATTCCTGGTGTAGGGTGTTGCAATACATTCATGATTCACTTATAGTGGGTTGGTGAGTGACTGAAACACAAACCCGAGTAAGGGGGTTGTTGCGTATGGGAATAAAGAGGACTTGATGCTTTAATGCTATGGTTGGGTTTTACCTTAATGATCTTTAGTAGTTGCGGATGCTTGCTAGAGTTCCAATCATAAGTGCATATGATCCAAGTAGAGAAAGTATGTTATCTTATGCCTCTCCCTCATATGAAATTGCAATGACAACTACCGGTCTTGTTAATAATTGCCTAGGACAATTCCGCACACCGATCCACCATTATTCCACACTCGCTATTTATAATATTTAGTAATATATCATAAATTTATGATAACAGCACCTACTTTTATATTTTAGCTCTCCGATACCATGCAAAGTTACCCTCTTCATACCCATAACGTAGTTTTATTTCTCGTTACTAGTTGGAAGCAAACGTTCGGTGCACGTAGAGTCGTATCAGTGGCAGATAGGGCTTGAGAGAATATTGATCTTACCTTTAGCTCCTTGTGGGTTCGACACTCCATACTTATCATTTCCACCTTTGGAAATTGCTATGATGATTCCTTGCACTTGGGGATTATCAAGCTCTTTTCTGGCGCCGTTGCCAGGGAGCAATAGCGTGGGGTTGATATTATCGTGTGTGCTTGTTTGCTTTCTCCACTAAGTAGATTTTTTACTTTTTGTTTCTGTTTAGTTGTGGGTGAAACATACAAAACAATTTAAAGAATGAAAATACAAAAAAAATTACTTGCCTTTCATGCCTAAAAAGTTTTTCAAAAAGAGAATTGACTGGAGAGTTATGCATTGAAGAAGTGGGGGTCGACCTTGAGCACTTGTGTTCATGCTCACGGAAACAATGTAGAATTTTTCATGGAAGTTTCTCTATAAATAATTATTCCCTTGTGTATATCCATTGTATTATAAAAATAATGTGCCAAGTTTTGGTTTTAGGATGATTAGATTGCTTGTTTACTATGTGCAGAACAAAAACAGAAACTTTGGCTGTAGCGCGTGATTTTACAATTTTTTCTAGAAGGTCAAATGGGTCTGAAACTTTTTGCACATTACTTATATACAAATTTTTCAAATTGTCAAATTTATTTCATAATATTTGGAGTTACAGAAGTTTGCTAAACTTCCAGATTACTACAGACTGTCCGGTTTAAGACAGATTCTGTTTTTGATGCATTGCTTGCTTGTTTTGGTGAAACTATCGATTTCTATTAGTGGATTAAGCCATGGAAAAGTTATATTACAGTATCTATAATGCAAAAACAAAATATGAATTGGTTTGCAACAATACTTATAGTAGTGATTTGCTTTTTTATACTAATGGATCTCACAAAGTTTTTGTTAAAGTTCTGTGTGGATGAAGTGTTCGAAGATCGAGGAGCTATCAATATGAGAAGAATAAAGAGAGGCAAGATTTAAAGCTTGGGGATTCCCAAGGCACCCCAAGTACATATTTCAAAGGATACTCAAGCATCTAAGCTTGGGGATGCCCCGGTTGGCATCCCATCTTTCTTCTTCAACAAATATCGGTATACCTCGGCTTTTGTTTTGTTCACATGATTTGTGTCCTTTGTGTTTTTATTTTTCTTCAAGAACCATGCTAGTGTTAGATGTCCCTTCATCAATTTATAGAATACTTCATGTGCTTCACTTATATCTTTTAAGTATGATTTTATAGAATTGCTCTTTGTGCTTCAATTAAATCTTTTGAGTATGGTTTTATAGAATGCTTCCTGTGCTTCACTTATATATTCTGAGCTTGGATATTGGTTAGACTATATTAATTGTAGAATGATCCATGAACTTCACTTATATGTTTTGGAGTATGGATAATACTATCATCTAAAGTGGGTTTGGAAGAGTGTCAACTTTAGGAATTAGTGATCCCACTATTCCGAATGAGAAGAATTTTGCTTATGTGGAGAGTAGAAATTTTTTTATGCTTGTAGATCATGAAAAGAATGCTTTATGTGATGGTTATATTGTTGAATTCATTCATGATGCTACTAAAAGTTATTATGAGGGAGGAATATATGCTTGTAGGAGTTGCAATAATATCAAGTTTTCCTCTCTATGTGCTTAAAGTTTTGAAGTTATACTTGTTTTGCCTTCCTATGCTAGTTGATTCTTGTTCCTATAAATTATGTGCTCACAAAATCACTAGGCATAGGAAGCGGGTTAGATTTAAATATGCTATTCATATTCTTCATGATGCTCTCTGTGGGGACCCCGACTCATAAGTCGAGATCACCGAATGCACGTGTACAGTGATCCCAGAGATCAATGCTCACTGAACACACAGAGGCTGAAATACAAGAGTCTTACATCCATACATACTGTGTTACACAAATTATGACCATTATGGTCAAGTCTTACATAGATAAAGCCACAAGGGCTGGATACCAAATAAACTTAAGCAGCGGAAATCTTCGTTGATAAATAGAACCCATGCCATCTGCCTTAACCCTACATGCATTCTGACTGGGAAGCGTCCTAGTTCGCGTGTTCGTCACCAAAGAACTCTTCCTCAAACTCCTGTTCTTCCATGCCTGGCTAATTAAATAACCAGTGGCAAGCCAATGAGTACTTTGAATGTACTCGCAAGCAACCCATGATTTGGTTCAAGAAACAATGCAACTGTACAACAAGTAAGCAGCCTAGCTTCAAGCTAGTTAAGATGTCCCTTCAACTTGTGAGATATGCATCAATGAACATGGGTAACCTTGAGAACAGGTCACAGATATCAAAATAAATAAAATTTTGAATCAATGCCATGTCTCCCAACATGTCAAGTCACCACCTTGACATAAATAGTTCTCTTCCACACACACACATACACCGAGGTTGTAATTTTCTAGACGTAGTTTAAGTAGCACCTCCCAACTGTCCATGACCGTGGACATGGCTATTCGAATAGTTTGACACTCTGCAGAGGTTGCGCACTTTACCCACAAGATCCGGGAAGCTTTCGTGTCATCCACGATCCCGCAGTACCTCAAGTACTCGGGGGAAGCACCCGACCATCACCTTTCCTTAAACGACACTAACATAGGGTCCACTCATTGATGCACGGCCCTCGTGTATAAGAGAAAGATCGTGGGACTAGCCCTTTTTACATTATTACGCATACATGAAGGGACCAACGGTGTGTCTGGTGCCCTGTGAAAACAGTCATGGCCGCCTATCCAAGCACGACCCCGTCCCGAGAGTGACCTCAAGTCACCCCCGTCACTAGTAATGTGGGCACCATGCTAGTATCAACCTAAGTAATCAATAATGCCCCGTACCATAAAGGGGTAGAGTGGTTGCACATGTTTGGTTGGGACGGTAATCACACATAAATCTAATCCATCATTTTACACACACTCATACACACTCCAAAAGCTCTCTTCGGTACACCACTTCTTCCTCGAGTGGTGACCTTAGTTCAACATCTCCCAAGGGCATTAGGGGCACCCGATGGGGTTTTCGAAAGATTGTAACCACGAAGAGTTCGTGGTACACATGCATCATTAGGCATCAACTAGTTTCTTGGCAATGCAATCATGAACAAGGTAAGGTCATGAGTAGGGGTATGCAGCATGGTTTGTTCACCACAAGTCTACCACCGTCATATTTCATCATCATGCAATAGAAAAAAGGGTACCGATAAAAAAAAGGGTGTCATGGTCAAAGGGCTGCTTGCCTTGATTGGCTTGTTCTTCGAGGTCTTCAAATCCTTATCCTCCTTCCTCTTCAGCTACTTCGTCAAATACGGGATCTAAACGTCGCAGGAAAATAACGGAAAATTAAGACAATGATAAAAACAGAAAAATCAAAGTGCTCAGAAAAATGTCAACTTATTTTTGTAAAATGCTAGGAGGAAAACTAGGAAGGGGAAAATTCCTAGTTTTTGATTTGGAGTTATATAAGAGGGGATATGGATTTCCAAACAGAGATTAAACTGCTCAAATTTGAATTTAAATTTGAACAGTACATAAAAGTTGGTTGGATTTGAATGAAAGTTGCACCATTAAATAGGTGGGATTTGTACAAGATTTTAGGAACTGGAATTGTTGCATTTGGATTATTATTTAATCCTGTGGAATTTTTGGAAAAGTGACAGAAAAAGAAAAAGAAAAGTGGTGTTGTGCCACTGGGCCAGAGAGGCCACGGGCAGCAGGCCCAGAGGGGAAATCGGCCCGCGCGAGGCCGCCACGTCGAAGGAGTAAAGGCGGGGTACGCCTTCTGCCGACGGGCGAATCGGTGCGCGCGCGTGCGTTTAAACCTGACGGGTGGATCCCACCCGTCAGGACGTGAGGCTGACGGGCGGGGCCCACGGCCGTTGTCGTCTACCTCCGTCCAGAGGCAACGGCGAGCTCGCCGGCGGTGATATAGGGCACGTGGGGATGCATGGTTGGTACCGTTGGACTCGGGAGGATGTCGCCGTTCGGGTGGTGGTGGAGACGGTCGCCGGAGCAGCCTGGTTCACCGGCGACGAGGTCACACGGCGGAGGTGCTTCGGGCGTCGATGGTTCCGGCCGTTGCCGACTGCAAAAAGAGTGGGGAAGAGAGGGGAAAGGGTCAGCGTTGCTGCGCGGTTCCAGATCGAGAGAAAACGGGGGCGGAGGAGGCCTGTACCGCATTAAAGCCGACGAGCCGAGGCGGCGGGGCTCGAGCTCGATCTCGAGCTCGAGCGGCTCTGGAGACCAATGGGTGGTGTGGGAGGTGGATTAAGAGTGCGGGGGAGCGACAGGGAGCGAGAGAGAGGCTCGGGGTCGCCTTTTATAGGCTGCCCGAGGTCCATCGTGGGCGCGGCCTATGGGTTCCCGCGGGATCGGCTCGGGTGGCCGTTAGAGAGGGAATGGGGGCTCGGGGGTGTTCTTGGGAGTGGTGTAGGGCGCCAGGGAGAGAGAGGAGGAGCGGGACGAGCTGCACGCAGGCAACAGGAGTGGCGCGAGCATTGGCCGAGCGGGGCGGCGCTCTGGCGCGAGCTGCAGGAGAGAGAGGAGGGCGCGGGAGCAAGTGGGCGGCCTGCTGGCGTGGAGCGGACGTCGAGGGGCCTCGACTGGCGCGCGGGGGAGGCTCGAGGTGGCCGGGAGACGCGGCGTCAACGGTCGGGTGCCCTGCCAGACGCTCCAGAGCGCGACTTTGGCCGGCATCCGCGGCTTCCCCTCGTTCGCGCGCGTCCACTTGTGTCTGGAGGCTGCAGGGGGCATGGGCAAAAGCTGGAACGAGCCTTGGATGCTCTGGAAAGCTAAGGGGAGAGAAGGAGTCTGAGAGAGAGAGGGAAATCTGCTGTCCAGAGAAGAAAAATGGGGTTCTCCCCCCTTCATCATTGCTTCCTCGGGCAGCAAAGCACACAGGTGCTAGAGGGGGACTAGGAGGTGCTGTGGTAAAAAGTTGAGCCTACGGAGATTAGTGGAAGAGGCCAAAAATGGGATTTTTGTAAAGTGGCAGAAGGTGTTTGATGCTGGTTTGGGCAAGTATATGGCTGCCATTTGCCATGAGACTCCACAGGGTGAGATGACACATATATTTAGGGCCTTCCACCAATTTGGAGCTTATTTGAGCAAAGTTGCCAATGCAACTTTTGTAAACCCTAGAGATGAGCAGAAATAGACTTGTGTAGATCTAGTTGAGCATAACTCTTCTCCTTGATGCACTACTTGGTGTAGTGGCCTCATTTTGTCATGTGAACATGCTCACAAAAGTTGGGCTCAAGGAGAGAAAGTTGGTAGTACAGACTTGTTCAAGTTTGATTCTGGTTAGAGGGGTTTTTGGGTCATTTTGGTGAACCAAAATGACTTTAATTGACATGAGGCTTTGCAAGGTGGTCACAATATGCATTTGTGACTTGCTGGATTTTCCTTGGATTTTTATGAAAATATTTCCTGTAGAAATATTTCAAATCCTTGAAATGGGCAGAAATAGTTTTGGGAGGTTTTGTCCAATATTTTGATCATAACCATATGTTGAAACTCATATATATGGAAAATATATGTCCATTGAGTCTCCCTAATTTTTCTCAAATATTTTTAAAGCTTTTAAATAATTTTAACCTATTTAAGACCATTTCTGGCCTTAAGAAAAAGCCTTCAAATAAAATAGGAAAATAACTTTTAAAATTATATTTTTGTGGTTTCTGGTTATCCTCTATCTAATAGGAGTCAAATATATTTTTGGAAAGATTTTTACTGCCCTTTATTAAGTACTTGCAGTTCAAACCTCAATTCAGGGGGTTTTGGAAAACTAATTTTTGAAAATGACTTTTTGGCCAAATTATTTTTGTAAGAAAATACTATATTGCTCTATACACAAGGCATGATCATTGGGCAGAAGTTTGGGGCAAGGAGATGAAGTATAGAAGGTGGAGTAGTTGACTTTTAAATAGCACTTGAAAAACCACACAGAGAAAACCAACTTCAAAATAAAAGCCAAATAATGCAAAAGTTTTTGTTGGTCCAAATTTTCGTGCTTTATTAATGCAAATGAAATGTTACAAAATGCAGGGTGTGACAGACCTACCGCCCTTACAAGAATCTCGTCCCCGAGATTCCTAAACTAGGCTTTAAAGAGATATGGAAACTCGGATCTAAGGTAGTCTTCATGTTCCCAGGTTGCTTCTGCTTCAGTGTGGTTGTCAATTTCTTACAGGATTCCCATTACTACGGGTCTGGGTAATCCAACCGTGCCATTCGCACGACCCCTTGGGAACAGGCGAGTATTAAGGCTTGAGGTGGGGTGGGGGCGTTTGATATTCACTGCCTATATAAGTGGATACAGATCCTCCTTTTTACCCCACACCTTCTTCCATCCTCTGCCTTCCCATCCTTGAGCTCCAGTGCCCAAGCTTCGATCTTTCCCACCGCCACCAACTTCTCCGTTCATGTCTGGATCCGGCTCACAAGGCAAGTGGGTGGCCTCCTTCGTAACGGAGAAGGACGTCAAGGAGCTCCTGGAGGCAGGGTACCTCGACACGCCGAGAAGTAGTGTTCATCCCCCACTTACTCCGCGGACTAGGGTTTCACCTCCACCCCTTTGTCTAAGGCCTCATGTTCTAGTACGGGCTAGATTTTCATGATCTAGCCCCAAATTTGTTCCTCCACATCTCGGCGCTCATCGTCGTGTGCGAGGCGCTCCTCCGCATCCCTCCACACTTTGGCCTATGGCTCAAGGTCTTCAACATGAAGTCGAAGGTGGTCGACGGGCAACATGTGGACTATGGCACCGCCATGGTGAGCAAGCTCCCCAACACCACCTGACCCAAAGGAGCCTTCGTGGAGACCGTCAAAGTATGGCAGCAGGAGTGGTTCTACATCACCGAACCTCACGACGCCACATGGGCGCCCACTCCTGCGTTTAGATACGGACCCCCAACGCGGCTCGCGTCATGGACCAACAAGGGTCAGGGCTGGGGGTCGACTGACGAGGTGTTTATGCTGCAAAAGCGCATCAAAAACATGATAGAAAAGAACACCAGCCTCACTGGCGTGATCCAAGTGATGCTATTCCGCCGGACCCTTCCCTGCCAGTGCTGGCCACTCCATATGTGGGAGTTCAATCTAGAAGGGTCGCAGACCCTGCAGTGATTCTTCGGCACGATGCACGAAGAGATTTGGAAGCTGCTCTTCAAAGCCTAGAAGTCATGGCCTGAGATGACTGATGACATCGGCCTCGACTGCGCTCATCCGGCCACCCGGTAAGGATTTAGTTTCCGAACATAACTTTAGTTCACAAATCAAAGGGTATGTTGAGCCTTCCATCCCTTATTCAGGGCTGGACGAAGAAGGCAGAGTGGATCAAGTGTCCGGCTTCTATGCCTGAAGACCCGGCCATTCCTCTGCTAACGAGGATGCTAGTCCCGGCGCCGTATCAGACGCCGGAGAAGAAGGCCAAGAAGAAGAGCAAGGAGGACAAAGGTGGCCTCCGCCGTAAAGGTACTTCGGACGCGGTGTCCGGAGAGACCAAAGCTCCCTCCTCCCATGAGGGAGATGAAGATGAAGAGGAGGAGGAGGCAGACAGCGATTCTCCCCTTAAGGGCAGGAAGAAGTAAAGGGCGGCCTCCGTAGACCCGGAGGCAGAGGCATCCAAGAGGGGGAAGGTGTCCCTCTTGGATGGTTCGGACACGGATGCCGAACACTCCCCCATGTGGTGCCCCAGGGAAAATCCCCTGGCCACATCGTAAGTGCCAAAGGATACTCTAACGCTATCTAGTCCTTTATGATTTTAACTATAACACATCATGTTATGTGTTGCAATCCGGTCTGTGGCCTCCCCCAACAATCGTCATCCGAGGGGAACTCCCTGGCACCGGAGATGGTGGAGAGCGTGTCGCCTTCGTGAGCCTCTCCGCCTACCACCGCGGATGACACTGAGGTGTTATCTCGAAGGGCCTCTCCAGGCCATGGAGAGGTGACGGAGGCCGCCAAGACGGCGCCAGAGGGTAACACCTCGACTATCGAGAACATGGGTGGTGCAACCCCCGTGGAGACTAACGACGGGGGCCTTGACCAGTCTGGGCCCCAGCCAAACACCATTTCGGAGACCCATGAGGCTCCGGAATCGAGCAAGCAACCTCCTTAAAAGGAGGAGGGAGCGCCCACTCCAACGGCAACCTCCACTAATCCGGAGGCGTCGAACACTCTGATGGAAGCACTGCGACGTTTTTCTGTCGTGGAGGAGCACCGTACCTTGATGGGTATGGTGGTTGAGAAGGTTTAGACTGCCAAGAGCGGGTTGAACGAGGCCTTCACCAGCCTGCTAAAGGGCTTTGAGGTATGCGGTGTAATATTCTTATCCGCTTTTCATATGAAAATATATGCCTATGTATAGATAGTAGCCCCTGGGACTCTGTTCGGTTTTGAAAAAATTGCCGAACAAAGGATCAAATAACAATCGCAGGAGGTAATGTACTGTTCTATTTGTAAACAGGCTTCCCTGTTAGCGGCGACCTCCTAGGCCGCTGAAATGTCCGAACTTCAGCGAAAGCTGAAGCTGGCCGATGAGGATCTCGTCCGCATTAACAAGCGGTTCGATGAGGCCGAAGGTATGTTTGAAAAATTGTTCACACACCTGAAGTGATATGCCAATGCGGAGTTTAAGCTCGTGTGTTGCCTTGATCATCATTGCAGGTAGTGCGGCCAAGGTCGAGACCCTGAAGAGCGCCCTCGCCCAAGCCAAGGAGAAGGCACGGGTGAGCAAAGCGTCCACTAATAAAGCGGTTGCGGATTTAAAGGCCGAGCAGGTCGCCCGCTGCCAGTATGAGGAGCGGGTGACCGAAGTGGAGCAAGAGCTCAAGGACGCCGCCGACAAGTGTGTGGACTTGGAGGTGAAGAATAAGGCCCAAGCGGTCGATCTAGCCAAGGCTCTCCAGGAGGCCAAGGAGGCGCGGACCGAGTCCCGGGCGGCTCGCGAGGAGATCAAGCAGGCCAAACAGATAGTGGCTGGTAAGCCCTTTCATTTGCAGATTATATTTGGCAGTCAGAAATATGCCTTGCTCACTCGACTATGGAGTTCTCCAGACGCCTTTGCGGATCTTCCGAAGAGTGTTGCCGATGCCGCATAGTATTTCCGGGCCCAAGAGGGGAACATGACAGAGAAGCTCTTCTGGTCATAGTACCTGGCGTCGGAGCGTTTAGCGCTGCTGAACAACCAGATGATGCAGCTGGCGGAGCTGCATATGATGTCCGGGTTGGCCATGAAGGACATCATAGTCCGGTTGTGGCCAGTTGGACCCATTCCTAGTAGCTATTTCGGCCTGGTCAAGCGGCTCGATGACGCCCTGCCCCAAGTTGAAGGTGTGAAGCACTCGGCGTGCATAGAGGATGCGCGGATGGCCTTTGCCCATGTCAAGATGCACTGGGCGAAGATGAAGGCTATCGTCGTGGCGGTCGAGGGCCCACCCGAAGGCAAGAACCACTGCAAGCCAGAGCGGTATTTTGAAGACGTCCTAGAGGGTGGCCGTTTAATAGAGGGTCAATGCTTGAAGGATATCATATTTGAGTGAATGTATCCGGGCTGCCCAAACGTTGTTTTATGAACCAAGGCTTTGTAATATATTTGTGCCTTTTATCTGAAATTAGTTTCCTCCTGTGCAGCCGTTTATTAATCTTGAGAGTTTGCCAGTCGTCAGCTTTAGCCCCCATGTAGATGCTACGGGGGTGTTCGGATTAGCGGATGATCACACTTGACCCAACGTCTTGGTCCGTGAAGGAGGTGTCTGCGCAATGAACCAGGCAATCAGACTATGCGGCTTTATCACTTTCACTTAGCCATAGGAGTTTCATGGTGGGGCTAACGATTAGCCCCTGGTGCATATGCGGCTATCCCAACTAGGAAGCCTTAGACGCGTGACTGTACGAAGGCCAGTCCTTCGTGTAAGACGGAGAAAATCGCAAGAGATTTATACCAAGTCACCGAACTTCTGACCAGCTCTCACCACATCATGACAGTCAGTTTTTGGCTTTCTCTACTGAGGCATTTGACCGGACGAACCGGAAACACAATCGTAGTAGTTCTCCCTTTACTACCTTAGCCGAATGAGCGGAACGTAAGGTAGTAACCATAGGATCCGGGCAACCGAACTATTGACCAAAGACATGATTCGGAGCCGATGCATATAATGCAGTATCCAGGACGCTGAAGTATACTCTGAAAGTGTTCAGACTTTTTTTTGAAAACAAATGTGGCCGAATGGAGCCCCTGGCAGTTTAAATCATGCCGAGGTGTATATGCCAATCTGACGTGAAGAGGGAATACAGATTATGAAATAAACCAACACCGAATAGGGTTGGACAAAACAATTTCCATTATAGTCTGGTTGATATGTCAAAATGTGCTCTTACAGAGAATGCCATAAGCATCAAGGCTATTTTACATGCCAAGAATTTGTAAAAAAGGGAAAGTTGTATACAGGTCCTAAAAAGAAAAGGTGGTCTTGAAGATCCTTTGGACATCCTGCTGCACGTTTGCGCCGCTTTTTGCCTTGGTGTAGGATCCTTTGAGAGGATCAACGATCGTGTATATAAAAGGGGCCTAGGAAAGATCCCTTGTACCACCGAAAAGTGATTTAGGTTTTAAAGAACCTGAAATAAAAAGAGAAAAAAGAAGAAAAAAGAAGAAGATTAAGGTCCGAATAGGGCCGCATTATGGACCTTGTCCTCCGTGTGCCTCCGTCCTTGCCCAAGGTATTTTGAGTGCGTAGTTATGCACGCGCGGTACATATGCCGCGATTAGGTGGGGGGGGGGGCTAACGGAGGCGGAATTTCTAGTCCAGCTTTGGATGGACCGCGCTGTTGTTCTGCAGGGTAGACCGGACTCGTTTGACAGTGTTCGGGGGCTTGATGGCCGATGAAGTGTTCGGCTTGATAGGGCCGCTCGGTACCTCGGCTACGAGGGCCGCAGTGTGCTCCTTGGTATGAAGGGAGCGCTCCATGTTTCCATTGACTGTGATAACGCCCCACGGCCCGGGCATTTTGAGCTTTAAGTAAGAACAATGCGGGACCGCATTGGAGCGGACAAAGGCGGTACGTCCGAGCAGTGCATGATAACCACTGCGGAAGGGGACGATGTCGAAGATCAAGTCTTCGCTTCAGAAGTTGTCCGGCGAACCGAAGACTACTTCCAATGTTAGTGAGCCCATGCAGCGGGCCTCAACATCGGGTACACTCCTTTAAAGGTGGTGTTACTAGGTTTAATTCTTGACGGGTCAATACCCATTTTACAGACGGTGTCTTGATAGATCAAGTTAAGACTGCTGCCACCGTCCATAAGGATTCGAGTGAGATGGTATCCATCAATAATTGGATCGAGGACCAGAGTTGCCGAACCTCCATGAAGGATACTGGTCGGGTGGTCCCTGTGATCAAAGGTGATCTGACAAGCCAACCACGGGTTGAATTTAGGGGCAACAGGCTCTACAGCGTAGACGTCCCTTAGCGCGCATTTGCGCTCCCTCTTGGGGATATGCATGACACAGATCATATTCACTATTTTCACCTCAGGGGGAAATTTATTTTGCCCCCATGTGTGTTGGTTCTATGGTAGGGTGAATCGACTGCAAATTAAAATTTCCTATGCGCAGAACACCAAGAACATGCTATGGGAGATGGATCATAGTTCGTTACCACTAGACGCGTAGTGCCGTGCAACGGAAGAAGAGTTGGGGCAGCGCGTCCGCGTGGATTGTCTCCTCCTAGTCCGATCTCCCTCGAACAACTAGTCGTCGGATCCCTCGTACAGGTTCGCCGGAGCGGCGCAGGTGCACCGCCTCTACCGGTATCCGCGCGTGCAGGAGGAATGTCGTGCGACGGACTGCTAGGTCCGATCACACAACCGGCGGCGAGTGGAGGTGTCAATTCGCAACACATGCAAACCCTAGTGACAGCGCTGAAGCGATCAACCACATGAGTGTGTGTCAGTGGGAAACGACACCTATGGGATCACAAGAATCCCTATTACAGTTGCGGGGCGCGGGGTCGCGAGAAGAGCGGATCAAACAGATAGCACACGGTTCCTTTATCCAGGTTCGGGCCGCGAGGATGCGTAAAACCCTACTCCTGCTTTGGTGGATTGTTTATCTGTGTTCTTGAGCTAGCAATGGGCGTCAAGAGCTCCAAAAAGCCGAATCCTCCTCCTGGTCGCCTCGGGCCTCCTTTTATAGGAAAGGGGTTGCCACAGTGGCACACAGGAGGTGGAAAGGGTACAGTAATGCGAGGCTATCCCTCGCATTACATGACAATGCGCATTTAATGCGCCTTGCTTAGGTGTCCTTGCTTTATCGGGGCCGGGGGAGAGCCTCGTCTCGTTCGTCGCCGCTCCCTCTTGCGTCGACACGTGCCCTGGCCAACGGTGCTTGTGGTGCCATGTAGGCAGGCAGGCAGCTGAGGTGGCGCAGTGGCGGGTCTCCACGAAGATCAGTTCACCGCCACGCAGGTGCCTGCCCAACTGGTTGGGTCGGCAGCTGCATGCGAACGACGGTGGGGGTGCGACTGGTGCGGGCCTGATGGTGGCCCCACGGGCGTCCTTGGCAAGGGCCTTGCCGTGGCGCCCGCTGTCATCCCCGACAAGGCTCTTGCCGTGGGCCTTGTGGTCCTCCTTGGCTGGGATCCCGCCAAGGATCATCTCCTTCTTAAGTGGGTATCTGATCTTGAATGTCTTCACAAAGATCTGCATGCCACCACGGGGATGTCTCCCGAATCCTTGCCCCATGGGGGCAATGGACTCGAGGGTGACTTCGCTCCGTAGGTGTGGGGCGAGCTGCCAACAAGGATCTTGCCGGGTTAGCTAAAGCTGCCCCCCGGCAAGGATCTTGCCGGGGGGGGGGGGGGTCTGCTCTGTCCCCTTTGCTCTTTGTGGTCTGGGTGTTGGCGTCGTTCTGCTTCTCTTCAGCTTTGGCCTTACCTTGGCTTACCTCCCTTGCCGCGCTCGATGTGGCGGCGCCCACGGCTCAGACTGCCCATGCACAGTTATAGGGGTACAAAAAGTGTACCCCCCTTTTTGTACATTGACAGGAGCCCCCGGGCATGGGCCACACATAAGCGCAACGTGTTGTTGGGCTAGGCCCAAAAACGGTGCGCGGGCAGGCGGGGCGGTTTTTACCGCGGTAAGTTCCTTCGCGCGCTGCGCTTCCCACGCGTCCCGCGTGTGGCGCGGTGTGGGGAGGCGTGCGTTACGTGGGCGGCATGCGTGGGGCTGAGCTCTACACGCATGCGTCACGTCGTAGTAAAGGGGGCGGTTCGCGCCTTCCCCATAAACGGAGGGAGGCGTGGAAGCGCGGCCCATTTACTGAACGGGGCCGAGGCGTGGTCTTCAAGGCATCCACTCCCTGCAATCACGGGGTGGGGATAGGTCGCCTCACCCGTCGCCTCGGTCCTGCACGCCTGCCACGTGGCTCCCATGCACTTGGGGCGGCGATCGGTGGAGGCGGGAAACTGGGCCGCCGCGGGATGGGGCAGCGGGTCGGTCCCAGTTCCCTGCGCCTTGCGCGTCTTGATTGGCGGAGCGGGGCGGCCGAGCCCCACCCCATTCCTTTATAAAGAGCGGGAGGGGGGATGGCGTCCCGCATTCCTTCATCTCCTTCTCCCTTCAGCTTCTGCTCCCCCTTCCATCCGCCATGGAGAGAGGGAACCCTGGTCCTTCAACGGTGGCGGCGCGGGTCGCCGCTCGACAAAGCGTTCCTCCTTCTCCTACACCCGCGGTGGCAGAGCCAGCCGCAAGGGGAGGGGGAGGGGGCGAGGCCGTGGGCGAGGCCGAGGCGCTCGGGGAAGAGGAGGACGGGGCGGCGCGCCAGCCTTGCCCCCGCCAGCAGTTCCTCCCCCCATGGAGGGCCATGTTGGGGACGACCCTTGCGAGTTCTTCGTCAGGCTACGCCGGCCGCCTCGCCATCGCCTTCGTCTCCCGACCCCATTCACACGGGAGATGGAACTGGATCCACCGGAATCATTGCGGCTGCACATGAGGGGCTGTGGGATCAGCGGTACGCGGGTTCGCGTCGACTTTCCAGCCCCTCACGTGATGTATCTTCGTCGGGGATGGAAGACATTCGCCCATATCCACTGCTTGACGGAGGGGCTCACTCCCCATTTCAAGCTGATGGAGGGCGGCCTCCTCTCCGTCAAGGTCTTTGGGTGCTTCGGGACCCGGGCAAGGTGCTGCGTGGAGAGCTCTTCTGATGGCGCAGACCCCTCCTCGGGTGGGAGTGACGAGGAGGATAGCGGCAGCGACGACGAGGGTAGCAGGCGGCTGGATGACGGGTCCGACTAGGTGTCGGGATCCACCCCGTCCGGCACCGGCGACCCCATCATCCGTGTCGCCGGCTCCCTGAACTTCTCGGGGTCGTCTCCTTGGGCGGCTGGCGTTGGGAGGCTGCAGAAGAGGAAGAGGGCGGGCGGCAAGGCCGTCAACTCGGAGTACGCGGGCACCGATGCCTTCAACGCGTGCTGACGTCCTGCCGCCTCGTCTTCGAGCTCTGCTCCTGGCGTCGCCATCACCATCCAGCCTTCGGACGGCCACCGAGATGTTCTCTTGGTGTCTTCTGCCACCCGTAGCTTGCCTAGGCGCCCCTTTTGCCCTTTTCGCCTCCTTGACCTGCCTCCTGAGGAGAGAGACAAGAATGGGATTACGGGCACCTTATCTCTTTTTAGTTTGTAAGCCTTCGGGCCTTAGCTGAATTTAAAACTTGTAATCCCATCATTCATGTTTTTCATTCCCTATGGACTATACCTGAGTGGAATGTTTTTAGTGAAAAAGGGATGCTTGCCGGGTCATTTGTTTGCGGGTAGAACCCACGACAAGGAATAAATCCTTGATATCTTTAAGATAAACATTTCCTTGCCCGGCAACAGGCCTTGCCGTCTCCCCACTTCACTCAACCCTTCTCACGCCTTTGGCGGAGGCAGGGATGAGGCGGGTTCAGGCTCCTCGTTTCATCCTTTCGCTGCCGCGACTACGACCAAACCTGGCCCCAGGAACGAGCCCTAGGGCCTAGAGTTAGGGGAGCATGGTAGCTTTTAGGAAAAACGAGGTTTCACATACCTCAGTCCATAAGGGAATGCATGATAAGGGATTAAGAACTTATCTGAAGCTGTAGCCCCCGACAACTCTGGTTTGTCGTGGGTGAATCTTTGCGCTTGCTGCCCCCGGCAATACTGGCTTGCCGGGGTTTAGATGCTGGCCCGTCCCTCTTCTCTTCTTCATCCTCAAGTGATCCGGCAAGGATATTAGTGAGTCCTGCGAACCAAAGAAGACAAAAGGACGGCAAAGGGACGCACACTCGACCTCTAAGCTAGGGGTTAGTCGCCGCTAAGCACTATCAACCCTAACCAAGGACGAGACTCGACCTAGCATGCATGCTATAACTTAGGGCACAAGCGCTTCATTTATTTATGCTTAGGGTCTGCGCCTGGCTTTGTACAAAGGGTTACATGCATCATCGGCAATGCTTGTACAAAAGGTGGCTTGCCGGGGGTCCCGGCAAGGCGCGCCTCACGGGTAAAACTTGCGAAGATGCTCAATGTTCCAAGAGTTACTCACCGGAACGACATCTTCGGTCTCCAGGCGGACTGCGCCGGGCCTGGTGACTCGTATTACCCGGTAAGGGCCTTCCCACTTTGGCATCAACTTGTTGGAATTCTTGGTCGATTGAACGCGCCGAAGGACAAGGTCGCCTTCCTCAAGGCTTCGGGCATGAACCTTGCGGCTATGGTAGCGGCGCAAGGCTTGCTGGTAGTGTGCTGCTCTCACAGCCGCCCGAAGACGATCTTCCTCAAGGAGCAATGCGTCATCTTGCCGCAGTTGCTCTTGCTCAAGCTCATCATAAGCGAGCACTCGAGATGACCCGTACATGAGTTCAGTGGGGATAACTGCTTCTGCCCCGTATACCAGGGCAAAGGGTGTCTGGTCGGTGGCTCGATTTGGCGTCGTCCAGATCGACCAAAGAACCGTCGGCAACTCATCAATCCAGCGCCTTCCGCTCTTGTGCATCCTGTCAAAGGTATTGGTCCTTAAGCCTCGCAGCACTTCAGCATTTGCCCTCTCAGCTTGACCGTTGCTTCGTGGGTGGGTAACGGAAGCGAAACAGACTTTGCTGCCGAGGTCTTGAGTATATTGCATGAAGGCGCGACTTGTGAACTGTGTGCCGTTGTCGGTGATGACCCTATTGGGTACACCGAAACGGCACACTAGCCCCTTGAAGAACTTGACGGCTGACTGAGTTGTGACCTTCCTCACTGCTTCCACCTCCGGCCACTTTGTGAACTTGTCGATTGCAACGTACAAGTACTCAAAGCCCCCGACAGCGCGGGGGAAAGGGCCCAGTATGTCGAGCCCCCAGACCGAGAAGGGCCAGGAGAGAGGAATGGTTTGAAGGGCTTGAGCTGGCTGATGAAGCTTCTTTGAATGGAATTGACACACTTCACACCTAGTGACTAGTGTCGTCGCATCCTGGAGGGCGGTGGGCCAGAAGAAACCTTGCTGGAATGCCTTGCCGGCAAGGGCCCTTGACCCGATGTGGGATCCACATATGCCTCCGTGTATCTCTGCCAATAGCTCCAGTCCTTCCTCTCGAGGGATACACTTCAATTTCACACCGTTCGGACTCTTCCTGTATAGGACGTCATCGATGAACTGGTACATGGTAGAGCGACGGGCTACTTTTTCCGCTTCTTCCTGCTCCTCAGGAAGTTCCCCTGTTTGGAGGAATCGGACGGTATGTTGTGCCCATGCTGGAGCCTGGGGCTCGATGGCGAGGACTAAAGGCATTTCCTCCGCTATAGGGGCGGCTATCTCGACGGCAAGAGCTTGATGCTCCGCTTGAGCTAGCCGTCTCGTGGCGGGCTCAGCGTCCCCGGCAACATCCTTGCCGGCGGCTCCGGGGAGCTCAGCAGGAAAGTACTTGCCGGGCCCTGATTTCCTCCTCTTGTTCTGCTCTGTTGATGGATCAACGGATGGCTGAGTTAGCTGAAGCACAAAGGTACCTGGTTCCACAGGTAGCTTGAGGGCAGCGTGTTTTGACAGGTAATCGGCGATATCGCTCTCCGCTCGGGGAACGTATTCAGCCTATATACCGTCGGAACGCTCTTCCAGTTTTCTCACTTCATCAACATAGGCCTTCATCAACGGGCTCTGGTAATCCTTGTTGACTTGCTTGACGACAAGCTGCGAGTCGCCCCTGACGATGAGCTTCTTGATTCCGAGGTCTGCCGCGATCCTAAGACCGGCAAGCAGCCCTTCGTACTCTGCCGTATTGTTTGTTGACACCTCCCTGGGGAAGTGCATCTGGATCACGTAATTGAGGTGCTCTCCGGTGGGGGCGACAAGCAGTACGCCAGCCCGGGCACCTTGTAGGGAGAAAGCTCCATCAAAGTACATGATCCAATTGCAACTTGCCTCCTTGCTAGGGAGAACAGTCCCTTGGGCTTCTTCTTCAGGTGTTGCGGTCCACTCTGCAATGAACTCCGCCAGGACTCGGCTCTGGATCGTCGAAGTACTTTCAAACTTGAGGCCAAAGCTGGACAGCTCCAGTGCCCATTCCACAATCCTCCCCGTCGCATCTGGATTGTGCAATATCTGTTGTAGAGGGAGGCGAGTGACGACAGTGATCTTGTGTGCCTGGAAGTAGTGACGCAGCTTCCTCAAGGCCATAAGAAGGCCGAAGAGCAGTTTCTGCACACCGAAGTACCTTGATCTAGCCCCCTGCAGGAGGGAGCTAACAAAGTAGACCGGGTGCTGCGTCATTTTCTTCTTTGGCGGCACTTCGACTGGCTATGTCGTCTCCGCATTGGTGGTGTTGGGCTCTGTCGCTGCCATCACCTTGTCGTCAACCTCTCTCTGGGCCACTAGTGCGGCGCTGACCACCTGGTTCGTTGCCGCCAGGTATAGCAGCAACGACTCCTGTGGCCTAGGTGCAACTAGTATTGGCACGGAGGAGAGGTACTTCTTCAAATCTCGCAATGCTGCCTCGTCTTCTGCCGTCCACTCCATCGGGCCCGTCTTTTTCAGGATCTTGAAAAAGGGAAGGGCGCGCTCGGCAGACTTGGAAATGAAGCTGCCCATGGCAGCAACGCAACCAGCAAGCCGACGCACATCCTTGATTCGCTTGGGTGCCTCAATCTGCTCTATAGTTTTGATCTTGTCCGGATTGGCCTCTATCCCATGCTGTGACACAAAGAACCCGAGAAGCTTGCTGGACGGGACGCCAAAGACGCACTTCTCAGGGTTCAGCTTGAGATTGATCTTGCGCAGGTTTGCAAATGTCTCTTGCAAATCTGGTATGAGGGTTGCCCTGTCCTTGGTTTTAACCACTATGTCATCCATATAAGCTTCCATATTTCTATGGAGCTGGGGTTCAAAACCAATCTGGACCGCCCTTGCAAACGTCGAACCAGCACTCTTCAACCCGAAAGGCATCTGCATGAAACAATACATACCACATGGGGTGATGAATGATGTTTTCTCTTCGTCTTCTCTTATCATGAAGATCTGGTGGTAGCCAGAGTAGGCGTCGAGGAATGACAACAGATCACACCCAGCCATGGAGTCAACAATCTGGTCGATGCGCGGCAACGGGAAGGGGCCTTTAGGACAAGCCTTATTGATATCTGTGTAATCAATACACAACCTCCACTTCCCATTTGCCTTGCGCACTACGACCGGATTGGCCAACCACGTTGGATGGAGCACTCCTCTTACCAAACCCATTGCTTCCAGTTTCCGGATCTCTTCTGTGATGAACTCTTGCCGTTCCAAAGCTTGCTTTCTGAACTTCTGCTTGACGGGCCGCGCATGAGGACAGATAGCAAGGTGGTGCTCAATCACCTCCCTGGGAACGCCGGGGATGTCGGAAGCTTGCCATGCAAACACATCGACATTCGCCCGCAGGAAGGTGACGAGCGCGTCTTTCTATTTGTCATCAAGGGTGGAGCTTATGGTGAAAGCTCCTCCCGCTCCGTCCTCATTGACGGAAACCTTCTTGGTTCCCGGTGGTATGGCCCTGGACTTCTTGTTCCCGCCGGTGGAGCTCTCTGGCACGTCCCCGACGGCAGCGCTACACTCCGAAGAGGTGCGCTTGCCGGAGTGGGTGTCCGAGGTCTCACCGGTCTTCTTCTTCTTCTTCCCTCCCGGGGCCCCAGCGGCAGGAGCAAGTGCCCTAGTGGTGGCAGCTGCTGCAACTGCTTGCTGGTATAGTTGGTCAGCGCAAATCAGCGCATCTTTCTTGTTGGAGGGGATGGTGATGATCGTCACGGGCCCTGGCATCTTCAGGGTGTTGTATCCGTAGTGTGACGCCGCCATGAACTTGGCCAGCGCTGGGCGACCAAGGATCCCGTTGTAGGGCAAGGGGATCTTGGCAACATCAAACACGATCCTCTCCGTCCTGAAGTTCAGGTCGCTTCCAAAAGTCACGGGCAGCGTGACCTTTCCCTTGGGTTGGCTTCTTCCTGGGTTGACCCCTTGAAACGTGCCCGTCTCTTGGAGGTCTCCGTTAGGAATCTGTAGTTTCTCGATCACGGCAGGTGAGATTAAGTTCAGACCGGCCCCGCCATCGACTAGCATCTTTGTCACCTTGAGGTTGCGTATTGTTGGTGAAACCAACAATGGCAAGCACCCGACCGCAGTAGTGCGATCAGGGTGATCCTCAGTGTCAAAGATGACAGGTGTGCTGGACCACTTCAGCGGCCTTTGGGCATCAAACGACGGCTTTGCCGCTGTAATCTCTCGCGCCCACTGTTTAAGCCGGCGGTGAGAAGTATGCAGCGAGGCGCCGCCATCGACGCACATGGCCTCTGTAGCTTTCTGAAACTTTTGGTCGCCGGACTCGTCGTCCTCTTCGTGATCGTCGTCTTCTGGCTTTCTGTCACGGCCCCAGGCGGGCCTCTCCTGTTGTTTATCCTTGCCGTGACGGCCTGCCTGGCCGTCACGCTTCTTGTCGGACCCCTCAGCACCGTCTTGGCCCTTCTCCTTGTCCCGCCTCTCATATTCAGCCCTCTGCTTCTCAGTGAGGAGCTCAACCTGTCGGCAGTCTTGGAGAGCATGGCCTTGTGCGATGGATCTTGCAGTACCGCTTGTCGGAGTTTCCTGACTTCTCGGCAGCCGCCAAGGCCCGGCAGGCGACACATCCGGCAATTTCCTTGCCGGGGTCATCTGCCTTGGTTTTCTTGGTGGAGCCGGTGTCATCAGATCCCTCGACGGCAAGCACGACTTTCCCTTTGCGCTTCCTGTTGCGGCGCCGACCTTTCTTCGCCGTGGCGGCAGTATCCTCATCTGAGGAGTCGGTTTCCACGCCGGCATCTTCGCCGGGGTACTTCCTTCCCTCTTCAGCCCGGGCACATATGTCAGCAAGAACATAGAGTTATGCTACATCTTTCACCTTGTTCATCGCCAGCTCTTCGCGCATCTTGCGGTTACGCACGTTCTGATGGAACGCGCTGATGATGGCGGCAGGGTGAACATCAGGGATATTGTACTGTATCCGGCTGAACCTCTGTATATACTTGCGGAGACTCTCGCCTCCCTTCTGGGGAATGACGTGCAGGTCGCTCGCCTGGCCATGGGCTTTGTGGCCTCCAGTAAAGGCGCCCACGAACTCATGGCACAAATCCGACCAGGAGGAAATGGAGTCTACCGGCAAGTGCACCAACCACGACATGGCGTTGGGTTTAAGAGCCAACAGAAAGTAATTCGCAAGCACCTTATCGTCGTGGGCTCCGGCAGCTTGCATCGCGATGGTGTAAATGCTGAGGAACTCGGACGGGTGGGTCTTGCCGCTGTACTTTTCGCCCACGTCAGGTTTGAAAGCGCGGTGAGTGGGCCACTGGAACTGCCGCAGCTCACGGGTAAAAGCCGGACAACCTACCTCGTAAGGTAGGCCTCCAGGGCTCTCCAGTGCCGGGTGGTTCACAGCAGGCCCTGCTCGCCTGTCTGATTGGTGGCGCGCTCCGCGCCGGTGCTCGATAGTGGTTCAAGCGTCTTCATATTCTCGTTCCTGAAGGACTTGGCGCTAGTCACAGTGGGTCCGCGGGTCGAACGACGCTACGGAGATTTCGTCGCCCGTGACGTCACGACGGGCTGGCGCCCGCAGCGCCGGGCGAGGAGGGGGCGAGTGCACCGTGGTCGCGGCGCCGCCGGCTCTCCTGCCACTGGTGTGGGACTCCGTCGGAGCGTCGACCCGGGGGCTCCACCGGACTCGGTTCTTCTTGGTTGGCCACCGCAACAAGGCTTCAGATAGTGGCTCTCCATTCGTCGAGTTTCCCCGTAGTGGGAGGGAAATCGAGGAGCAACTGCGCGCGCGCCAGGGCTTCTGCCGACATTGGTGGCAGCGAAACCTGCACGGATCGCGACGCGCTTCGACTTCTGACCATGTCAAAAGGAGCTCTATCACGACCCCGCGGTCGCATGCCATCTTTGCCAGCGCCTCGGCGAGCGGGCAGGTCTTCTACATCCTGGGAGGGGCGCTCGGGGCTCTTCCCGCGGCGACGCCCGGGGTCTTCGGTGTGATTATGCCGTTCATCGCGCGCCGCTTGAGAGGAGCGTGCCGTCGGCGCCGGCGTGGGAGTCTGGGAAGCCCTCGTGTGGCCTTCGGGCGGGGCGGCAGCGATCTTGGAAGGCCCTGCGCCACCCGCGGAGGGCCTGGCTCCATCTTTGGATTTGGCGGCGTGCAGCCCGTTACCAGGCGCACGAACGTTGCCGCCTCCCAAACTCCGGCTGCTGGGACGGTGTTGGTGTTCGCGAATGGCGCCCCGGGTTCTTTCTGCGACTGGTCCGCTGCTCACCCGCGTCGGGACGGGTTGTCCGGCTTCTGACGGGCCAACCGCCACCGTCGTCTTCTTCTTGGGCGCCATGACGATGAAGGAGCGTCGAACTAACTGCTAAAGCTGATTCTCACAACTGCGCTGCCCCCTACCTGGCGCGCCAAAGATGTCGGTTGGAAACGACACCTATGGGATCACAAGAATACCTACTACGGTTGCGGGGCGCGGGGTCGCGAGAAAAGCGGATCAAACAGATAGCACACGGTTCCTTTATCCAGGATCGGGCCGCGAGGATGCGTAAAAACCTACTCCTGCTTTGGTGGATTGTTTATCTCTGTTCCTGAGCTAGCAATGGGCGTCAAGAGCTCCAAAAAGCCGAATCCTCCTCCTGGTCGCCTCGGGCCTCCTTTTATAGGAAAGGGGTTGCCACAGTGGCACACAGGAGGTGGAGAGGGTACAGTAATGCGAGGCTATCCCTCGCATTACATGACAAGGCGCATTTAATGCGCCTTGCTTAGGTGTCCTTGCTTTATCGGGGACGGGGGAGAGCCTCGTCTCGTCTGTCGCCGCTCCCTCTTGCGTCGACACACGCCCTGGTCAGCGGTGCTTGTGGTGCCATGTAGGCAGGCAGGCAACTGAGGTGGCGCAATGGCGGGTCTCCACGAAGATCTGTTCGCCGCCACACAGGTGCCTGCCCAACTGGTTGGGTCGGCAGATGCATGCGAACGGCAGTGGGGGTGCGACTGGTGCGGGCCTGATGGTGGCCCCACGAGCGTCCTTGGCAAGGGCCTTGCCGGGGCCCCGGTAAGGGTCTTGCCGTGGCGCACGCTGTCATACCTGGCAAGGCTCTTGCCGGGGGCCTTGTGGTCCTCCTTGGCTGGGATCCCACCAAGGATCATCTCCTTCTTAAGTGGGTATCTGATCTTGAATGTCTTCACAAAGATTTGCATGCCACCACGGGGATGTCTCCCGAATCCTTCCCCATGGGGGCAGTGGACTCGAGGGTGACTTCGCTCCGTAAGTGTGGGGCGAGCTGCCACGGC
This sequence comes from Aegilops umbellulata, assembly GCA_032464435.1. NCBI lineage: Eukaryota > Viridiplantae > Streptophyta > Magnoliopsida > Poales > Poaceae > Aegilops > Aegilops umbellulata. The sequence continues at coordinate 295,713,917 of CP136057.1, forward strand.
AAGGATCTTGCCGGGTTAGCTAAAGCTGCCCCCGGCAAGGATCTTGCTGGGGGGGTCTGCTCTGTCCCCTTTGCTCTTTGTGGTCTTGGTCTTGGCGTCGTTCTGCTTCTCTTCAGCTTCGGCCTTACCTTGGCTTACCTCCCTTGCCGCGCTCGGTGTGGCGGCGCCCGCGGCTCAGACTGCCCGTGCACAGTTATAGGGGTACAAAAAGTGTACCCCCTTTTTTGTACACCGACAGTGTTCCGCACCCAACTTTATATAGGCGTCCATCGCGGGCTCAACACTTGGGCCTCGCACGGACCCTAAATCCCATAAGTCTACTCGGCCACAATCCGAATACAGCTCGGATCACATCCGATCAGTGCCCCCGGATCTGAACTCGTAGGTTCCTTCCCTTAAGCGTGCATCCCCTTAGGTTCAAGCCGACTTGGTCGCAGTTCAGATCACCTCCGAACTGCTCGGTTGGTAGCAGCCCCTAGCAAGGCACGCCGAACACCAAGCAGACTATCAAGCTGGTTAGGAGAACCTCTACATCATACTTCCATTCCTTTTGCCACACGATATATGTTGTTGGGCTCAAGGCGAGTCTGCCATCCTTGTGCTAGCCCAACCTCTTTCTCGTTTCAGTGATGCCGACCACTATCCGGATTATCTCATAATCCTTGTCGCATGGCCATGCTTATCCTGGTTGTATCACACGGGGGGCCTAGACTATATCTCTCCTGATCGGAGGGGAAAATCCCATCTTGCTCGACCATGTCTTGCGGCATGGGTCTGGACGAGCCTGAAACCTACCTTTGTAACTACCCAGTCATGGAGTAGCGTTTAGTCGGCCCCAAGCAAGTCTATCACCATCGCGAGTACATGTGCCAGCTCAGGTCTTTGGACATAAAACGTTTGTTGTACTAGAGACTCACATATGACATATCGCTGTGTCTCATAGTTGGGTCTGTCCGACTCGGACCTTATCTCGACTCGGATATGACTACGTCGAATCCAACCAGACCTTTCCAAGTCCATATTACCCGGTTAGCATCCAATGCTCCATGGCTAGTGAGACCAAGCCATCGATCGTGTCATATGCTAGTCTAGTCGACTGTGCGTCCACACAGCCCTTTTGACTAGGGACCTTTTAGGGCAGTCATCATGCAATGCATAGTCCCACAAACAAGTCACGTACTTGCTGGTACACATCATTGATAATGTCCAAGGACTATCTTTATTCATAAACACATAGGAAATATCATCATATATGATTGCCTCTAGGGCATATCTCCAACACTGTGTTCGGTGGGCGGGACTCTTCATCATCCTCGCTTGGCGGTCCTTTCCCCTTATGTTCGGTATTTAACTTACTGGACTATTTAAAGACCCAACAATTTCTGTTGAAGTGGTTGGCAGGCTTGTTAGGGGTGCCATGAATCTAGCAAGGCCGATCGAGTATTTTGTACAAATTGGATGGACCAACTTTATTTCCTTTGAATGGCTTCTTCCGCTGACTGGATTTAGAGCCACTGAATCTGGCGTTAACTGATGTGCCTTCAGTTTCTTCATTGTTACTTCGATGCTTATGTTTTTTGCGTCGTGGCCTACCATTGTCGTCCGTGACTTCGGAGGTGCCAGGGTCACTGGTACTGTTGCTTCTACGAGCCAACCAGCTGTCCTCTCTCGTACAGAAGCGGGTCATGAGTGTGGTAAGGGCTGCCTTGGACTTAAAACTTTCTTGGTCAAGGTGTCGGGCGAGCCATTCATCATGGACGCTATGTTTGAAGGCCATAAGGGCTTCGGCGTCCGGACAATCGACGATTTGGTTCTTTTTAATTAAGAACCTAGTCCAGAGTTTGCGGGCTGACTCTCTGGGTTGCTGGACTATGTGACTAAGGTCATCGGCGTCCGGAGGCCGAACATAGGTACCTTGGAAGTTGTCTCTAAGGGCATCCTCCAGATCTTCCCAGCTACCAATGGAGTTCTCTGGCAGGCTGTATAACCAGAGTCGTGCTCATCCTTTCAGCTTTAAGGGGAGGTATTTGGTGGCATGGAGGTCGTCGCCACGAGCTATGTGAATATGGAGAAGAAAGTCTTCAATCCAACCGCAGGGTCGGGCGTTCCATCGTATGATTCAATGTTTACGGGTTTAAACCCTTCTGGGAACTGGTGCTGCATGACCTCATCGGTAAAGCATAAGGGCTGTGCGGCACCTCTGTATTGGGCAATGTCACAACGGAGTTCGGATGATATCCGTATTCGGTTTTTGGCCCGGCAAGGTTATGCCTGTCGTGCCAGGCTTGATGGCCATCGTCTCGCGTTGGGGCGCGCCCCCTTGATCCATAGATTGATCTGGCCTGACCGACTCTATTGTCTAGGTCCTGTCATAAGTCGTAGGTATAGCCTGGAGATGCTACCTCTTTGCCTCGACAGCGAGGTGGTATGGGCTGGTGTTCGGCATAAGCAGCCGCTTTATCTCGCCCACGTGGTGGCCGGTCTGGTTCATTAGCGCGGTCATATCTTGATGGTATTGGCTCAAGGGCCTCGTCGTCGAATTGTGGTAGTAGCCTAGGCTTCGGATAACTCTTTGTTGGGTGCTCGAGGCCGTATTCCTCGGCAGCTAGGACCTGGGTCCACCTGTCATTGAGTGTATCCTGTTCGGCTCGGATATGTTGCTGTTTCTTTTTTAGGCTTCTAGCAGTGGTGATTAGCGGACGCTTAAAGCACTCTTGCTCGAGGGGTTCCTCTGGCATGATGAAATCTTCATTGTCGAGGCCGACATCGTCATTCTCGACCTGCTCGTCGGGGTTAACTTGCCCCTCCTCCCGTTAGTCATGTGCGGACGCAGGCCCAACGGGGTCTTCGGGGTCTTCGGCATTGTCCAGAGTGTTATCGTCTCCGGTGCCGTTATTACTTTCCTTTCGCGACGTGATTTTGAGCGGCGTCACTGACGTCGATGTTTCGGTGGTGCATCCGAGGTTGATCCTCAATCGAATCTTTCCTGCCTTCGTCGTCATCCTCTTTGGGTGTATCCACCATATACATCATATGTGGAGGTAGCCGTCCAACGCCCGGTGAATGGCGGGTCTTGGCTTTGTTTGTCTCCGGCATCGTCGTCCATACCGTCAATGTCTTCGGAGGCATAATCTAGCACATCAGTCAAATCCTCGATAGTGGCTATTAAGTGGGTTGTGGCTGGGACGTGAAATTCCCCGCTCTCAGCCCCTAGTCTGGGCTAGGCGTAGTTCGGAGGCAATACTTCCGTAATGGAGAGGGATCACATTAATTCCAAGGTCTCACTTAAGAGCGAAGGCCTGACGGGGAACCGAGGACCTGCAGGGCCAAGCATGAAAGAATCTGCCAGGCTGTGCTCACTAGACGTAGACCTTGAGAGTTCGGAGTTGGTATCCAGAGGTGAGTTTGGCTCCCTGATGATAGGGACAGCCTGGCTTGATTCCCGGCTTTCCGAAGACATAGTTGCCTCCGAATCTCCGGACAAGAGTTCCGCAGGAGAACGGAGTCCGGTGGGTTTCAGAAACCCTTCTTCGGATGAAGTGGCCCGCTCAGGATCTAAGGCCAGGGCAGAGATGACAGTTGATCCTTGAACGGTGCCTGATGACGGATCCGATGGGCTTCCTGTTGGGGAACGTAGTAATTTCAAAAAATTTCCTACGTACACGCAAGATCATGGTGATGCATAGCAACGAGAGGGGAGAGTGTTGTCTACGTACCCTCGTAGACTGAAGCGGAAGCGTTGACACAACATAGAGGAAGTAGTCATACGTTCTCCTCGTGATCCGACCGATCCCAGCGCCGTTACTCCGGCGCCTCTGAGTTCTTGACACACGTACAACACGATGACGATCCCCGGGCTCCGATCCAGCAAAGCGTCGGGGAAGAGTTTCGTCAGCACGACGGCGTGGTGACGATCTTGATGTTTTACCGTCGCAGGGCTTCGCCTAAGCACCGCTACAATATGACCGAGGTGGAATATGGTGGAGGGGGGCACCGCACACGGCTAAGGAACGATCTCAAGGATCAGCTTGTGTGTCTATGGGGTGCCCCCTGCCCCTGTATATAAAGGATGGAGGAGGAGGAGGCCGGCCAAGGCTTGGTGCGGCCAGGATGTGGAGTCCTACTAGGACTCCAAGTCCTAGTAGGAGTCCACCAAGAGGGGAGGAAGGGAGAAGGAAGTGGAGGAGATGGAAAGGTGGCCAGCCCCCTTTTCCCTAGTCCAATTCGGACCAGAGGGAAGGGGGGCGCAGCAGCCCCTTGGCCCTTTCTTCTCTTCCCACTAAAGCCCATCAAAGGCCCATTGCTTCTCCCGTAACTACCCGGTACTCCCGAAAATACCCGAATCACTCAGAACCTTTCCGATGTCCGAATATAGTCGTCCAATATATCGATCTTTACGTCTCGACCATTTCGAGACTCCTCGTCATGTCCCCGATCTCATCCGGGACTCCGAACTCCTTCGGTACATCAAAACTCATAAACTCATAATATAACTGTCATCGAAACCTTAAGCGTGCGGACCCTACGGTTCGAGAACAATGTAGACATGACCGAGACACGTCTCCGGTCAATAACCAATAGCGGGACCTGGATGCCCATATTGGCTCCTACATATTCTACGAAGATCTTTATCGGTCAGACCGCATAACAACATACGTTGTTCCCTTTGTCATCGGTATGTTACTTGCCCGAGATTCGATCGTCGGTATCCAATACCTAGTTCAATCTCGTTACCGGCAAGTCTCTTTACTCGTTCTGTAATACATCATGTCGCAACTAACTCATTAGTTGCAATGCTTGCAAGGCTTAAGTGATGTGCATTACCGAGAGGGCCCAGAGATACCTCTCCGACAATCGGAGTGACAAATCCTAATCTCGAAATACGCCAACCCAACATCTACCATTGGAGACACCTGTAGTACTCCTTTATAATCACCCAGTTACGTTGTGACGTTTGGTAGTACCCAAAGTGTTCCTCCGGCAAACGGGAGTTGCATAATCTCATAGTCATAGGAACATGTATAAGTCATGGATAAAGCAATAGCAACATACTAAACGATCGGGTGCTAAGCTAATATAATGGGTCATGTCAATCAGATCATTCAACTAATGATGTGACCTCGTTAATCAAATAACAACTCTTTGTTCATGGTTAGGAAACATAACCATCTTTGATTAACGAGCTAGTCTAGTAGAGGCATACTAGTGACACTCTGTTTGTCTATGTATTCACACATGTATTATGTTTCCGGTTAATACAATTCTAGCATGAATAATAAACATTTATCATGATATGTAAGGAAATAAATAATAACTTTATTATTGCCTCTAGGGCATATTTCCTTCAGTCTCCCACTTGCACTAGAGTCAATAATCTAGTTCACATCGCCATGTGATCTACTAGCAATAGTTCACATCACCATGTGATTAACACCCATAGTTCACATCGATATGTGACCAACACCCAAAGGGTTTACTAGAGTCAGTAATCTAGTTCACATCGCTATGTGAATAACACCCAAAGAGTACTAAGGTGTGATCATGTTTTGCTTGTGAGATAATTTTAGTCAACGGGTCTGTCACATACAGATCCGTAAGTATTTTGCGAATTCTATGTCTACAATACTCCGCACAGAGCTACTCTAGCTAATTGCTCCCACTTTCAATATGTATCTAGATCGAGACTTAGAGTCATCCAGATCAGTGTCAAAACTTGCATCGATGTAACCCTTTACGGCGAACCTTTCTGTCACGTCCATAATCGAGAAACATATCCTTATTCCACTAGGGATAATTTTTGACCGCTGTCTAGTGATCTACTCCTAGATCACCATTGTACTCCCTTGCTTAACTCAGTGTAGGGTATACAATGGATCTGGTACACAGCATTGCATACATGATAGAGCCTATGGCTGAAGCATAGGGAACATCTTTCATTTTCTCTCTATCTTGTGCAGTGGTCGGGCATTGAGTCTTACTCAACTTCACACCTTGTAACACAGGCAAGAACCCTTTATTTGCTTGATCCATTTTGAACTTCGTCAAAACTTTGTCAAGGTATGTGCTTTGTGAAAGTCCAATTAAGCGTCTTGATCTATCTCTATAGATCTTGATGCCCAATATGTAAGCAGCTTCACCGAGGTCTTTCTTTGAAAAACTCCTTTCAAATACTCCTTTATGCTTTGTAGAATAATTCTACATTATCTCCGATCAACAATATGTCATTCACATATACTTATCAGAAATGATGTTGTGCTCCCACTCACTTTCTTGTAAATACAGGCTTCACCGCAAGTCTGTATAAAACTATATGCTTTGATCAACTCATCAAAGTGTATATTCCAACTCCGAGATGCTTGCACCACTCCATAGATGGATCGCTGGAGCTTGCACACTTTGTTAACACCTTTAGGATTGACAAAACCTTCTGGTTGCATCATATACAACTCTTCTTTAATAAATCCATTAAGGATTGCAGTTTTGTTATCTATTTGCCAAATTTCATAAAATGCGGCAATTGTTAACATGATTCAGACATACTTCAAGCATCGATACGAGTGAGAAAATCTCATCGTAGTCAACACCTTGAACTTTGTCAAAAAACTTTTTCGACAAGTCTAGCTTTGTAGATAGTAACACTACTATCAGCGTCCGTCTTCCTCTTGAAGATCCATTTATTTTCTATGGCTTGCCGATCATCGAGCAAATCCACCAAAGTCCATACTTTGTTTTCATACATGGATCAAATCTCAGATTTCATGGCCTCAAACCATTTCGCGGAATCTGGGCTCATCATCGCTTCCTCATAGTTTGCAAGTTCATCATGGTCTAGTAACATGACTTCCAGAACAGGATTACCGTACCACTCTGGTGCGGATCTCACTCTGGTTTACTTACGAGATTCGGTAGTAACTTGATCTGAAGTTACATGATCATCATCATTAGCTTCCTCACTAATTGGTGTAGTACTCACAAGAACAGATTTCTGTGATGAACTCCTTTCCAATAAGGGAGAAGGTACAATTAACTTATCAAGTTTTCTACTTTCCTCCCACTCACTTCTTTCGAGAGAAACTCCTTTTCTAGAAAGGATCCATTCTTAGCAACGAATGTCTTGCCTTTGGATCTGTGATAGAAGGTGTACCCAACTGACTCTTTGGGTATCCTATGAAGACATATTTCTCCGATTTGGGTTTGAGCTTATCATGTTGAAACTTTTTCACATAAGCATCGCAACCCCAAACTTTAAGAAACGACAACTTTGGTTTCTTGCCAAACCATAGTTCAGATTGTGTCGTCTCAACGGACTTAGATGGTGCCCTTTTTAACGTGAATGCAGCTGTCTTTAATGCATAACCCCAAAAACGATAGTGGTAGATCGGTAAGAGACATCATAGATTGTACTATATCCAATAAAGTACGGTTATGACGTTCGGACGCACCATTATGCTGTGGTGTTCCAGGTGGCGTGAGTAGTGAAACTATTTCACATTGTTTTAACTGAAGACCAAACTCGTAACTCAAATATTCGTCTCCGCGATCAGATCGTAGAAACTTTATTTTCTTGTCATGATGATTTTCCACTTCACTCTGAAATTCTTTGAACTTTTTCAAATATTTCAGACTTATGTTTCATCAAGTAGATATACCCATATCTGCTCAAAACATCTGTGAAGGTCAGAAAATAATGATACTTGTCGGGAGCCTTAATCTTCATCGGACCACATACATCGGTATGTATGATTTCCAACAAGTCATTTGCTCGCTCCATTGTTCGGGAGAACGGAGTCTCAGTCATCTTGCCCATGAGACATGGTTCGCAAGCATCAAGTGATTCATAATCAAGTGATTCCAAAATTCCATCAGCATGGAGTTTCTTCATGCGCTTTACACCAATATGACCTAAACGGCAGTGCCACAGATAAGTTGCACTATCGTTATTTACTTTGCATCTTTTTGGCTTCAATATTATGAATATGTGTATCACTACGATCGAGATCCAACAAACCATTTTGTTGGTGTGTATGACCATAGAAGGTTTTATTCATGTAAACAGAACAACAATTTATTCTCTTACTTAAATGAATAACCGTCTTGCAATAAACATGATTAAATCATATTCATGCTCAACACCAAATAACACTTATTTAGGTTCCACACTAATCCCGAAAGTATAGGGAGTGTGCGATGATGATCCTATCAATCTTGGAACCACTTCCAACACACATCGTCACTTCACCCTTAACTAGTCTTTGTTTATTCTGCAACTCCCGTTTCGAGTTACTACTCTTAGCAACTGAACCAGTATCAAATACTGAGGGGTTGCTATAAACACTAGTAAAGTACACATCAATAATCATGTATATCAAATATACTTATGTTCACTTTGCCATCCTTCATATCCGCCAATCACTTGGGGTAGTTCCGCTTCCAGTGACCAGTCCCTTTGCAGTAGAATCACTTAGTCTCAAGCTTAGGACCAGACTTGAGCTTCTTCACTTGAACAGCAACTTGCTTGCCGTTCTTCTTGAAGTTCCCCTTCTTTCCATTTGCCCTTTTCTTGAAACTAGTGATCTTGTTAACCATCAACACTTGATGTTTTTCTTGATTTCTACCTTCGTCGATTTTTAGCATCACGAAGAGCTTGGGAATCGTTTCCGTTATCCCTTGCATATTATAGTTCATCACGAAATTCTACTAACTTGGTGATGGTGACTAGAGAATTCTGTCAATCACTATCTTATCTGGAAGATTAACTCCCACTTGATTCAAGTGATTGTAGTACCCAGACAATCTGAGCACATGCTCACTAGTTGAGCGATTCTCCTCCATCTTTTAGCTATAGAACTTGTTGGAGACTTCATATGTCTTAACTCGGGTATTTTCTTGAAATATTAACTTCAACTCCTGGAACATCTCATATGGTCCATGACGTTCAAAACGTCTTTGAAGTCCCGATTCTAAGCCGTTAAGCATGGTGCACTAAACTATTAAGTAGTCATCATATTGAGCTTAGCCAAACGTTCATAACGTCTGCATCTGCTCCTGCAATAGGTCTGTCACCTAGCGGTGCATCAAGGACATAATTCTTCTGTGCAGCAATGAGGATAAACCTTAGATCACGGATCCAATCCGCATCATTGCTACTAACATCTTTCAACACAATTTTCTCTAGGAACATATCAAAATAAACATAGGGAAGCAACAACGCGAGCTATTGATCTACAACATAGATATGCTAATACTACCAGGACTAAGTTCATGATAAATTTAAGTTCAATTAATCATATTACTTAAGAACTCCCACTTAGATAGACATCTCTCTAATCCTCTAAGTGATCACGTGATCCAAATCAACTAAACCATGTCCGATCATCACGTGAGATGGAGTAGTTTCAATGGTGAACATCATTATGTTGATCATATCTACTATATGATTCACGCTCGACCTTTCGGTCTCCGTGCTCCGAGGTCATATCTTATATGCATAGCTCGTCAAGTATAACCTGAGTATTCCGCGTGTGCAACTGTTTTGCACCCGTTGTATTTGAACGTAGAGCCTATCACACCCGATCATCCCGTGGTGTCTCAGCACGAAGAACTTTTGCAACGGTGCATACTCAGGGAGAACACTTCTTGATAATTTAGTGAGAGATCATCTTATAATGCTACCGTCAATCAAAGCAAGATAAGATGCATAAAAAGATAAACATCACATGCAATCAATATAAGTGATATGATATGGTCATCATCATCTTGTGCTTGTGATCTCCATCTCCGAAGCACCGTCATGATCACCATCGTCACCGGCGCGACACCTTGATCTCCACCGTAGCATCGTTGTCGTCTCGCCAATCTTATGCTTCCACGACTATCACTACCGCTTAGTAATAAAGTAAAGCATTACATCGCGATTGCATTGCATACAATAAAGCGACAACCATATGGCTCCTGCCAGTTGCCGATAACTCGGTTACAAAACATGATCATCTCATACAATAAAATTTAGCATCATGTCTTGACCATATCACATCACAACATGCCCTGCAAAAACAAGTTAGACGTCCTCTACTTTGTTGTTGCAAGTTTTACGTGGCTGCTACGGGCTTAAGCAAGAACTCATCTTACCTACGCATCAAAACCACAACGATAGTTTGTCAAATAGACTCCGTTTTAACCTTCTCAAGGACCGGGCGTAGCCACACTCGGTTCAACTAAAGTTGGCGAGACAGTCTTCCGCAAGCCATCTATGTGCAAAGCACGTCGAGGGAACCGGTCTCGCGTAAGAGTACGCGTAAGGTTGGTCCGGATCGTCTCGTCCAACAATACCGCCGAACCAAAGTATGACATGCTGGTAGGCAGTATGACTTATATCGCCCACAACTCACTTGTGTTCTACTCGTGCAAATAACATCAAACCATAAAACTAGGCTCGGATGCCACTGTTGGGGAACGTAGTAATTTCAAAAAATTTCCTACGTACACGCAAGATCATGGTGATGCATAGCAACGAGAGGGGAGAGTGTTGTCTACGTACCCTCGTAGACTGAAGCGGAAGCGTTGACACAACATAGAGGAAGTAGTCATACGTTCTCCTCGTGATCCGACCGATCCCAACGCCGTTACTCCGGCGCCTCCGAGTTCTTGACACACGTACAGCATGATGACGATCCCCGGGCTCCGATCCAGCAAAGCGTCGGGGAAGAGTTTCGTCAGCACGACGGCGTGGTGACGATCTTGATGTTTTACCGTCGCAGGGCTTCGCCTAAGCACCGCTACAATATGACCGAGGTGGAATATGGTGGAGGGGGGCACCGCACACGGCTAAGGAACGATCTCAAGGATCAACTTGTGTGTCTATGGGGTGCCCCCTGCCCCTGTATATAAAGGATGGAGGAGGAGGAGGCCGGCCAAGGCTTGGTGCGGCCAGGATGTGGAGTCCTACTAGGACTCCAAGTCCTAGTAGGAGTCCACCAAGAGGGGAGGAAGGGAGAAGGAAGTGGAGGAGAAGGAAAGGTGGCCGGCCCCCTTTTCCCTAGTCCAATTCGGACCAGAGGGAAGGGGGGGGGGGGGCGCAGCAGCCCCTTGGCCCTTTCTTCTCTTCCCACTAAAGCCCATCAAAGGCCCATTGCTTCTCCCGTAACTACCCGGTACTCCCGAAAATACCCGAATCACTCAGAACCTTTCCGATGTCCGAATATAGTCGTCCAATATATCGATCTTTACGTCTCGACCATTTCGAGACTCCTCGTCATGTCCCCGATCTCATCCGGGACTCCGAACTCCTTCGGTACATCAAAACTCATAAACTCATAATATAACTGTCATCGAAACCTTAAGCGTGCGGACCCTACGGTTCGAGAACAATGTAGACATGACCGAGACACGTCTCCGGTCAATAACCAATAGCGGGACCTGGATGCCCATATTGGCTCCTACATATTCTACGAAGATCTTTATCGGTCAGACCGCATAACAACATACGTTGTTCCCTTTGTCATCGGTATGTTACTTGCCCGAGATTCGATCGTCGGTATCCAATACCTAGTTCAATCTCGTTACCGGCAAGTCTCTTTACTCGTTCTGTAATACATCATGTCGCAACTAACTCATTAGTTGCAATGCTTGCAAGGCTTAAGTGATGTGCATTACCGAGAGGGCCCAGAGATACCTCTCCGACAATCGGAGTGACAAATCCTAATCTCGAAATACGCCAACCAACATCTACCATTGGAGACACCTGTAGTACTCCTTTATAATCACCCAGTTACGTTGTGACGTTTGGTAGTACCCAAAGTGTTCCTCCGGCAAACGGGAGTTGCATAATCTCATAGTCATAGGAACATGTATAAGTCATGGATAAAGCAATAGCAACATACTAAACGATCGGGTGCTAAGCTAATATAATGGGTCATGTCAATCAGATCATTCAACTAATGATGTGACCTCGTTAATCAAATAACAACTCTTTGTTCATGGTTAGGAAACATAACCATCTTTGATTAACGAGCTAGTCTAGTAGAGGCATACTAGTGACACTCTGTTTGTCTATGTATTCACACATGTATTATGTTTCCGGTTAATACAATTCTAGCATGAATAATAAACATTTATCATGATATGTAAGGAAATAAATAATAACTTTATTATTGCCTCTAGGGCATATTTCCTTCACTTCCTTCGGTGGTCGAGGCCGTGGACCCTTCGAAGATCAAGTCTCCTCGGATGTCGGCGACGTAATTCAGGCTTTCAAATCAGATCAGATGACAAGGGGTGTAGCTATCGATCTGTTCAAGGAGACCAATTGAATTGGCACGCAGAGCAAAGTCAGCGAACACAAAAAGTTGACCAGGGAGGAAAGTTTCCCCGGAAACAACATCATTGTTGATGACTGAACGAGCCACCGAACCTTCTGCCGACGACACAGTGGAACTCTCAATGAAAGCGCCAATGTCGGTGTCAAAACCGGCCGATCTTGGGTAGGGGATCCCGAACTGTGCGTATGAGGATCGAAGGTAACATGAGACAAAGGGGACACGATATTTACCTAGGTTTGGGCCCTCTTAATGGAGGTAATACCCTACTTCCTTCTTGATTGACTTTGATGAGTATATGGATTACAAGAGTCGATCTACCTCGAGATCGTAATGGCTAAACCCTAGCTGTCTAGCCTATGTGAATTCTGATGGCCTCTACAGACTAAACCCTCCGACTTATATAGACACCGGAGGGGCGTAGGGTTTTACAGGGTCGGTTTACAGAGGAAGGAAACTACACATCCGGATGCCAATCTTGCCATCCACGCAAAGGAGAGTCCCATCCGGACACGGGGAAAGGCCTTCTGCCTTGTATCTTCACGACCCATCAGTCTGGCCCATGTTACATAGCCCGGACACCCGAGGACCCCTTAATCCAGGACTCCCTCAATGATATTATGAACTTTAAGATGTGGATAATGATATTGTTAAACTGAAGCTATTTCCGTTCTCACTATGAGATTGCGCTAAAACTTGGTTTTCATCTTTGCCTAAACATAGTATTGATTCGTGGAATAAGTGTAAAGATGCTTTTATTTCCAAGTATTTTCCTCCCACTAAGATCATCTCCCTTAGGAATGATATTATGAATTTTAAGCAACTTGATCATGAACATGTTGCACAATCTTGGGAGAGGATGAAATTGATGATAAGAAATTGCTCTACTCATGGTTTAAGTTTGTGGAGGATCATACAAAAAAATTATGCCGGATTGAATTTTGCTTCTAGAAATCTTTTAGATTCAGCCACAGGAAGGAAATAACATTATGAGAAGGTACTAAACTCCTTGATAATATTAAGGCTAATTACTTTAAATGGCATACCAAAAGATCCTCTACTAGTAAAAAAGTGCATGCGACTGAAGAAATTAATGTTTTGAGTGGAAAGATGGATGAAAGATTGCTCCTATTGATCCTAATGATATTCCGTTGTCTACTTTGATTGAGAATAATAATGAATTTATGGATGTGAATTTTGTTGGTAGGAACAATTTTTGTAATAACGCGTATAGTGGTAATTTCAACCCTAGGCCGTTTCCTAGTAATTCCTCGAATAATTATGGTAAGTCCTACAACAATTCTTATGGAAATTATAATAATACGCCCACTGATCTTGAGAACAATATTAAAGAATTTATTAGTTCTCGAAAGAATTTCTATGATACGGTTAAACAAAATTTGCTTAAGATTGATGATTTGGCTAGAAACATGGATATAATTTCCGTTGAGGTCGATTCTTTGAAAATTAGATATATTCCACCCAAGCATGATATTAATGAATCTCTCAAAGCTATTAAAATTTCTATTGATGAGTGCAAAGAAAGGACCGCTAAGATGCTTGCTAAGCGAGATTGGTTTGTAAAAGCATGTTCTTCTAGTTTTTGTGAAAATAATGATGTAGATCTTAAAGTGATTGACGTGACTCCTATTGAATCTTTGTTTTCCAATATAAATCTTGATAAATATGGGACTGGAGATGAGTCAACTTTAGCTAGAAGGCATCCCAATGATTCAGAGTTTATAGATCTTAATGCAAAAAATTGATAAAAGTGGGATTGGAGAGGTCAAAACTTTAAGTAGCTATAAACCCACTCTTTTGGGTTTCAAGGATTTTAATTATGATAATTGTTTTTTGATAGATTTTATTTCCTTGTTGCAATCCAGGTTAAATTCTCTTCATGCTTACAATCAAAATAAAGCTTTTACTAAACATATCGTTGATGCTATGATGAAATATTTTGAAGAAAAGCTTGAATTGAAAGTCTTCATTCCTAGAAAACTTTATGATGAGTGGGAACTTACTATTAAGATTAAGATTAAGGATTATGAGTGCGATGCTTCGTCTGATTTGGGTGCTAGCGTTTCCACGATTCCAAAAACTTTGTGTGATGTGTTAGGTTTTCGTGAATTTGATGATTTTTCTTTGAATTTGCATCCATCGGATACTAGTATTAAGAAACCTATGGCAAGGATTAATGATGTTCTTAGTGTTGAAAATAGGAATTATGTGCCCGTAGATTTCATTGTTCTTGATATAGATTGCAATCCTACATGTCCCATTATACTTGGTAGACCTTTCCTTAGAATGATTGGTGCAATTATTGATATGAAAGAAGGGAACATTAGATTTCAATTTCCGTTAAGGATGGGCATGGAACAATTTCCTAGAAAGAAAATTAAGTTGCCATACAAATATATTATGAGGGCCACTTATGGATTGCATACCAAAGATGGCAATACCTAGATCTATGCTTTATGCCTAGCTAGGGGCATTAAACAATAGCGCTTGTTGGGAGGCAACCCAATTTTATTTTTGTTATTGCTTTTTTGTTCCTGTTTTTGAATAAATTTATCATCTAGCCTCTATTTAGATGTGTGTTTATGTTTTAACTTAGTGTTTGAGCCAAGCAAGACCTTTTGGGTGATCTATGGTGATAGTTGATTTGATCTCGCTGAAAAACAGAAACTTTTACGCTCATTGCTATAATTTCTAAAAATCACACAAGCGTGGAAAAACTCTGTATTTTTTGGAGTTACAGAAGTATACGAAGTTTTCACATTGCTATAGACTGTTTTGTTTTTGACAGATTCTGTTTTCTATGTGTTGTTTGCTTATTTTGATGAATCTATGGGTAGTATCGGGGGGTATAAACCATGGAGAAGTTGGAATACAATAGATATTACACCAATAAAAATAAATAATGAGTTCACAACAGTACCAAAAAGTGGTGATTTATTTTCTTATACTAACGGATCTCATGCGTTTCCTTGTTGAGTTTTGTGTTGTGAAGTTTCCAAGTTTTGGGTAAATATTTGATGGACAACGGAATAAGGAGTGGCAAGAGCCTAAGGTTGGGTCTGCCCAAGGCACCCCAAGGTAATATTCAAGGACAACCAAGCATCTAAGCTTGGGGATGCCCCGGATGGCATCCCCTCTTTCGTCTTTGTTTATCGGTAAATTTACTTGAGGCTATATTTTTATTCAGCACATGATATGTGTTTTGCTTGGAGCGTCTTGTTTGATTTGATTCTTTGCTTTTTAGTTTGCCAAAATCATCCTTTCTGTACACACCTTTTGAGAGAGTCATGTATGAATCGCGAATTTATTAGAATACTCTATGTGCTTCACTTATATTTTTTGAGCTAGGCAATTGCTCTAGTGCTTCAGTTATATCTTTTTGGAGCATGATTGTGGTTGTATTTTATAGAAATTGTTGAACTCTCATGCTTCACTTATATCATTTTGAGAGTCTCTCTAAACAGCATGGTAATTTGCATGGGTTATGAATTTAGTCCTAATATGATGGGCATCCAAGCGGGATATAATAAAAAACTTTCCACTACTGCAGGATGCTGCTAACGCGACACTACGATCAGAGACCCTTCGAGAAACTGTGTGCGATGCAATAATCGCAAACGGTGATGTATGAAAACCGTCAGAAATGATGCAAAAGTTTGCGATGAATGATAGATCAAACACGGTTCAGATTTTAGTTGCGTGTGCGATGAGGGGCATACGGTTGATCTGTACGAACTGTTTGCGATGAGACGGAACAACAGAAACGGGTAGCCAGATCAAGGTGTGTGCGATATACGGCATACAGTTCACTCTGATGAACCGTTTCCGGATGAGTGAGGTCAACACAAATGATTTGGCGTAACAAGATGTGTGTGATACCTGGCAAACAGGTCGTAATCAGAATTGTGTGCGATCATTATAGACAGCCCATACGGTCTTTTTTTGTGAATTGTGTGCTCGTCAGGGCACACAGTTCAACAAACCAACCTGTTGGCGATAATGTAGAAGATCTCTGTCGAATACATATTACTAACCGTCTGCGATGAGATTGACAGGATAAACAGAGATATATACAGTCTGCTTAATTTAGTCCTTCTTCTTCTTGTTGTTCTTATTGGATGGCCCCGCGACATCGTCTTGGCGAGGACACTTCTTGCCGCTGACCATTGGCTTTTCATCGCCGCCGCCGTCGTCATCGTCGTTGCTGTCGTCGTCGTCCTCCTCCTCGTTCGACCATTCCTCCTCCTCACCATCATCGTCCTCTTATTCGTCCTCCGACGGCTCCTCGTCCATCTGGTTGTCGTCTTACGACTTTGGAGGCGGCGTCCCTTCCATGAACCAGATATAATCTAGGTCTGGGCTCGACGTCGGACTCATGGAAGACGAGCAGGATTATTCCGATGTTGACCTATCATCGGGCGCCCGACTGCTGCCGAACTGTCATCCTCGCTATCGCTCGACATGTCTGCAAAGTGTGTGCCAGTGTGTAGCGCGGCCTGCCGGAGACGATGAAGATGGTGGACAGTTAAGCGGAGTATGCAGAGAAGAGGAACTGCCAATTGAAGCGGGGGTTGACGTATTATCTAACCGCTGATATAATCAACCGTAATTATTTGTACCCAGGTGCTCCAAATTCCCGGGGTTGCGCATGACTCCTATTGGCTATTTGGCTGGTTTCCTTTTTCAGTACAAAAAAAGGAACGAGTTTTGGGATTATGCACCGGTACCGGTACGAACGGAGTACGACAGTTGGCAAGCAATACATTGAGCTCTTCTTATTGATAAAGCCAGTAATAATCAAACTAGAAAGGAAAAGAAAAAAGACAAAGAAAAATATCTGCACGAATCTTCGTGTAACATCAATGGCATATATAGGACCTAGATGTGCATTACTTAGAGCACATCTAGATGTGCTTTAGCAATACTGTCAAACAAAACCCCTAATCATCATTGCAAACAGCGCATAGAACATTGCTAATGCGACAACCACAACTACACCTGCTAGTTCCTTCTTGTCTCTTGCTTTCATCTATTGCCTGTGATTGATTCTTTCTTTCTTCATCATATTGGTTGCACATTCCAGATCAGCCAGTTTCTTCTTCAGCTTTACATTATATTCTGCGAGCTTGGTGATAACACTGCAAGCCCTACCATGCCATTCTTCATCCAGCCAGTTAACAAAGGCACAAGCCTCATATCCCTGCCAATGTTAAATAGTATTCTGGATGAGCGGTGGCATTAACTGAAGTAAAATGATGAACTTAATTATCACTAACATCTAAGGTGCAACTGAGAAACCACCTGCCAATGTCGAATCCATCCGTGCATACATGTCGAGCGGGAGTGTGCGCGTGCACACAACTCAGCTTTTGGTACTTCTCAGTGGCGCAAAACTCGGAGTTGAACTCATGTTGCGGGAGTCTGGAGTCAACCCCCGGATCCGGCGGCAGATCGCTTTCCTTGGGGGGGGGGTCATTTAGGACGGATTCAGCAAGGAGCCATACTTTGGACATGGTAAAAAAGATCGGGATAGATTGGAACCTGACAGGACGATTCGATCCGAAGTACACCCACCTTCTGATGACCTTAGGCAAATGCTCGGCGGCGACTGCCGTCGTGGCGGCAATACGAGCAGGAGCAGCCGCACCGAAACCATCAGCACCACTTGTCCGCATTCCCCCAATGTCAGCGCCACGAGAGGGAATTTGGAGGCTATGTAGGGATTTGGGGGAAATGGGGAAACTATGGAGATAAGCTAACGGTCGGGAACTACTAATGGCACTATATATATGTTGTATACGGCACACTATTTGTACATGTTGTTTGTGTTAGGTATTACAATGTCACAAATGATCTCTGCAACAAACCGTGTGAGAAGACAACGTAGGTTAGACACGGTTGCCGTTACATAACCGTATGTGATGTACTACCCTGTCCATATAATTGAGTTACGGTGAGATACCGTGTAAACAGCCACTCCGCGGATATCCGTCAAAAAAACAACCGCTCTGCATATAGAGATGGCAGTGGCGGCCTAGGCAGCGGCTACTGGAGAAGAGGTCAATCCTCGGTCGGCGGGCGGTGGCGGCGTCATAGGAGGTCAATCCTCATTTTGTGGTGGGAGATAGGAGGATCTCAACCATCGAGGTCAGTGGCGGTGTGACTCGAGCACATCCCGCGATCGATGGCGGGATAGTGGAGGACGAACTTCACGCGGCAGCCGCATTAAGCTTTGCTCCTCGACCCTGCTGTCTCGGCGTGCCGCCGCATCGCACTTGTCTGTCTGCTGGGTGGAGGTCGTCGCACAGCTAATTAATTAAGGTATTCTTTTCGTGAGTGGCTAAATTTAGGTATTCAATTCCTAAGTGTAGTGTTGTACTAGTACTCTGCGTGTAAATTGACTGGCCATTAATTTTTGTCATAGCACGTCTGGATAACAACATTGAGCGCCCTCAATAATTATTAAAATAAAACCTTGTGATTTATGCACGCATCTTTGGACAGCAGTTAATCCGTGTATTAATGTTGTTGTTTTGTTTTTAATTACCATTCGTGTGCTGCAGATGGAACGATCTCGATGGATGAAGAATTGGAGAACCACAGATTTTATCAGTGGCGTGACAGAGTTCATGAATTTGGTTGAAAGTACAATGAGGAGAATTGGTGATGCGGATTACATCCCGTGTCCATGTACTGTTTGTGCCAATACAGAGTCACATGAAGTTGCAGATGTCTAGATGCACTTAGTCTCTAGGGGTTTCATGGATGGATATACACGTTGGACCAGACACGGTGAAGAGGAGGTCATGGATGAAGATACCCAGGGCAGCGAGATGCCAAACCCTGATCAGTGTCACATGGATGTTGAATCTAACATCGGGCCAGAGGTGTTAAGCTACCAATGGAACACCAGAAAGCCGAAACGCCCACTAGAAAACCAAGACGTCGACGCAGATGACGACGATCTTGATATGCCAGATTTTGCTGCTATGATTGCAAATTTCGAGGGCCCAGATAAGCATATGATTGGGTACAAGGATCTGCCAACCATTGATGCGGACTCCAAGAAAGAATTGTATCCAGGTTGCAAAAAGAAATATTCCACGTTGAGTGCCACCTTGGCGCTTCTCAGATTTAAAGCAGCAAACGGTCTATCAAACAAGGGCTTCACAGAGATGTTAGTTCTTTTGAAAGAAATTCTTCCAGAAGATATTGTGCTCCCTAGAAGAACGAATGAAGCGAAGAAAATTGTTTGCCCATTGGAACTTGAAGTACAGAAGATACACACTTGTGTGAATGATTTTATATTGTACAATGGTGAGTACAAAGATTATCGTGCATGTCCCACATGCAAGCATGCACGATACAAGCGCAGGAGAGCAAAGGACAAGTACAAATTGGACGACGAGATCAATACAGGAGTCTCATTCAAGGTTGTTTGGTACTTGCCTTTAATTCCAAGGTTGAGGCATTTGTTTGCAAACCCTAGAGAGGCAAAGAGGTTGCGGTGGCATCATGATGAGAGAATTGCGGATAAGTATATGAGGCACCCGAAAGATGGGACTCAGTGGGAATTAATCGACAAAAAGTTTGAAATTTTTGCCAAGGATCCTAGAAGTATAAGGCTCGGGGAGTGTACTGACAGGATGAATCCTTTTGGCGATATGAACACCAATCACAGCACATGGCCGGTGCTTCTGTGCATATATAACCTAGCTCCTTGGTTGTGTATGAAGAAAAAACAGATTATGATGTCAATGATTATCCAAGGCCCGAAGCAACCTAGAAATGACATCGACATTTACTTTCAGCTACTGGTAGAAGAACTGCTGACATTGTGGATAGATGCGCCTACTGTAAAATGTTATGATGCTTACAGAAAGGAGATTTTCGATCTACATGCCATGCTGGTGCACACCATTCAAGATATGCCGGCATTAGGCAACATATTGGGGCAGAAAACAAGGGGAGAAGTAGGGCGTGTCACATGGATGGATAGGACAGCTAGTAGAAGACTTTGCAACTCGCACAAAATAGTTTATTTGCGTCATCGTAGGTTCTTACGGAAAAATCACCCATACGAAAGATGACAGCTGAATTTGATGGTACGGCAGAGGCAGTTGTAGCCCCAAGACCCTATGAAGGGGTGGTGGTCCACAACGTGGCTAAAAAAATTAATGTTGTGCTTGGCAAGAACCACCCTTTGACAGTGAAACTAACACCCAAGGATCAAGTTTTTAAGAAGAAATCGGTGTTATGGAAATTACCTTACTGAGAGATTCTACGTGTACGTCACTGCATCGATGTCATGCACGTAGAGAAGAATGTATGTGAAAGCATCCTTGGTACTCTGCTCAAGATTAAAGGTAAAAGAAAGGATGGTGACGGTTCACGGCTCGATATGCTTGCTGACCAATCACAACGCAAGAGTGAAGCAGAAGATGATGACAAATTCATCAAAGCTCATCAGAGTTACAATTTTAGTACAAAAGAAGCAACACAGTTCTTCACCTATTTGTTGTTAGTTAAGACACCCTCTTCCTACTCCGCAAACATCAGAAGTCTCGTGGATGTGAGCTCAGGTAAAATGAAGTTGGTACACATGAAGTCACATGATTGCCACGCAATGTTGACACAAATCCTCCCGGTGGCCATCAGGAATCTGATGGACAAAGATATAAGAAACACGCCCATTGACCTTTGTGATTTCTTCAACCAACTATGGCAGAAAGTTGTAGATCCTGAAGAGTTGGATCATATGCAAGATGATATTGCAAGAATATTGTCCAACCTAGAATTGTTTTTCCTACCATCATTCTTTGATATCATGGTCCATCTCACTGTGCACCTTGTCGACGAGATAAAGTATTGTGGTCCTGTGTTTCTTCGCAACATGTATCCCTTCGAGTGGTTCATGGGAATCCTGAAGCGCTTTTGTCGGAACCGAAACTATCCATAGGCAAGAATCCTACAAGGTTATACCGCGGAGGAGGTGGTTGAGTTTTGCACCAAATACATGAAACAAAGACCTATAGGTTTGCCCCTCTCTCGCCACGAGGGAAGGCTGAAAGGTAAGCCAGTCCTTGCTGGCATGCAAATGGCTGCACCCGGAGAATTGGCAGAGAAAGCCCATTTGACGGTACTGCTTAACAGCCCAGTTCTCATCGCTTATGACGAAGAACACTTGGCAGAGATACGCCAAAGATTCTTACCAATGGTGCCTTCATCAGAGGTGGAGATGAAGGAGCACACTAAGAACTATGCTGAATGGCTGAAGAATCGTTTGGCACAAGGATCCATCGATGACATTGCTACCTGGTTGGCATAAAAGCCATCACCTACGGCGCTGACGTACCAAGCATATGACATAAATGGATACACGTTCTACACTGAGGAACGTGATAAGACCTCGTATCAGAACAGCTCTGTTCGAATAGAATGCATGACTGTAAATGAAGCTGATAAAAGGGTATATTATGGAACTATCAAAGCGATTTGGGAGCTTGACTATGTGAAAGTTAAGGTGGCATTATTCAGGTGCGCATGGATCCCTCTTGGTCAGGTAAGGATTGATGAGTACAGGAAGACCTGTGTTAACAGGACAACGATGGCATATCACGCGGACCCATTCATTCCTGCCAGCGATGCTACTCAGATTTTCTTTGTGGAAGACCCCTTGCATAAGAACGGCCATTTAGCGATGCATGGGAAGAGAAGGGTACTGGGTGTCGACGATCTTGCCGATCAGGACGAGTACGATGAATTTGATGAGTTGCCAGCCAAGGGATCACGCACCAGTGCAACAGAGAAGAAGTTTAAAATCATCAAAAACTCCAAGTTCATTCGGGGTCAACTTAATGATCCCAGTTCCCACATGTACATGGGAATTAAGCTGTAAGACTAGTATTTATGCCTACCCTGCAACTTAATTCGTTCAACTTAGAACTGTCGCGTGTACTGAATTTGTGAGTTATGCCCGGTTTTCTATTGATGTAAGAACCGTTAATATGTTGACCTTAATATGCTGTCAGCTCAGGCAATGAATATGAATTGTTTTTTGTTGTTGTTATTATTATTATATCATAGATGTAGCACACTCAATCTATCTCACTACAGTATGTGTGAACAAAAATATGCAATCTGGTTAGCGAATAGCACACGGTTCATTGATGAAAGCCGTGTGCCGACCAAACCCCGCCACCACCCTGCCCATGATCTGAGTCGTGCTTTTTAATTGGCCAGAACCCAAACCCCACGGATCATACGTTTGCACCGTTGGATGCTCCCAGATCGAACAGCGATCCTCATCCCTTTCGCCAACACATGTAGTTCCGGTTGTAATTTTATTTTTATGCACAAAATGCACGTTAATATCAAAAAATGTCTTAAATATAGCTAACGATACCTGAAATGTGCCAGAAAATCAAACCCGTGGTATAATGGTGATTGCGTATCGTGGAAATTTTTATGAGGCCAAACGATGAAGTCATCGGCCATAGGATTTTGAATTGACACGTCTCCTTTTGGAAAACCATGATCCTTCATGTGAGATGCTCCGGTTTGGAAAGAGCGGTCATCAAAACTTATTCCAAACTTCCAATTTTTTTCCACGGGGTCGTGGGAGCACGCCACAGGCACACATCGATTTTGATGATGTCTGAACTCCATCTAAATTTTCTGTAATTAATATACCAACTAGGCCTACGCCAGTGGCCGCACCTCGCGGCCGAAATGTTTGAAACTTCTCCCCGCATCTTGAACAAACGGATGAAAACTCACAAAGTGACGCACAAATGATCTGTACACCTTTGCTAGGATGATAGTAAGGGGGTATCATAGCTAGTATCATGCATGCCAACTAGGCAATTTTGATGAGCTGTCATAGAATTAATTAAATGAAGAAAGAGAGGGTTAAGTATCATAACATGAAACCGTACCATAACAAATGTTATGCTACTATGTGTCATGTATGACAATATAAATAAAGTACGACATATGATACTAGCTACTCTATGATACTATGCATTATTAGAGCAAGTAAGTACACAATAGAGTGACATAAGACTAGCTAGCCACAATGGGTAGTAAGATAGAATGTTACTAGTCTATGTTACTAGCTACCTCTATAGTGGGGAGTAACATATGTGTAGTAACATGCAATACTTCATTTATTAGGCTATAGACTCATCTTGCCATGAGATATGTGATGTTACTCGGACTAGCCACAATGAGTAGTAACATAGACTAGTAACATGCCCATGTGTTACACTAGTCGTTAATACCTCTATAGTGGGGAGTAACATATATGTGTGGTAACATGCAACACTTCATTTATTAGGCTATAGACACATCTTGCCTTGATATGCCCATGTGTTACACTAGTCTCATACCCACAGTGGGAGTAACATAGGTAGTAACATCACACATATCGACTTTCCTCCATTTATTCGTTTATTGCTTGCCACATCATCTATTTTATCTAGATATGTGTGATGTTACTACCTATGTTACTCCCACTGTGGGTAGTCTGGCTATAAGGAATAGAATAATATATATGTGCTTATTAGTTCGAGGAAAGAGAAGAGAAGCGGGCTCTTGGTTAGTAGAGCCAGCTGCAACAGGAGACCCAAGACACTTTGCATTGTGAGGATGTAAGGTGGGCCAACTATTGATAAACTAGTACGTATATAAAACTTATTATTGTACATACCCGCTAAGAGGTTGGCTTATATGACATGTCAACTTCTTATAGTCGACCCTTGGATGTATTATTAACCATGCATGCTCTTAGTGAGGTAGCTAGTGTATCATAGATGACTAGCTAGTATCAGACTAGCCACAGTGGGAGTAACTTTAGCAGTAACACCGACTCCAACTCAACAAACTTGCTTATG
Organism: Aegilops umbellulata; assembly: GCA_032464435.1. Taxonomy (NCBI): domain Eukaryota; kingdom Viridiplantae; phylum Streptophyta; class Magnoliopsida; order Poales; family Poaceae; genus Aegilops; species Aegilops umbellulata. The sequence continues at coordinate 295,738,146 of CP136057.1, forward strand.
TGGCAATAAGTTAATGAGGAGAGAGATAGTTTCAGTAACTGATAGTTATTGTAGCATCACATGTCCCAATGCAATATGAGTCTGTAACCTAAAAAATGAAGCTCTGCATGACACTACACTTATGTTACTACCCACTATGAAGGTAGTAACATATATAGTCTATTGATATGTGTATGTTACCACTATAGTACTCTCCATTGTGGCTAGCTAGTCTCATACTCCCTCCTTTCTGGTTTAGCTAGGCTGGTTGTAATGGTATTATCATAAGCGGTATCATGCCAACTAGACTTTCTGGATGATGTGGCACACAAGAGAGGATGTGGTATCATATCATGATACTGTGTCATATTAAATGTTGTACTACTACTTTGTGTGATTAGTAAGGCAACATAAGATGTTAACTTATGATACTATGCATTAAGGAAGTAGTTAGTATCCTAGCTACAGTACTATATATCATATATATGCATGATACTACTAGTATATATATATATATATATATATATATATATATATATGTATGTATATGTATATGATACTCCCCATTACAACCAGCCTTATAGGGCTCAATTCAAAAATCTCACCAACCAAGGTAGATGGTGAGTGGTGGAATACCTTTTGTAGTTTGCAAGAACACACAATTAATGCTTTTGTTTTCCTCAAAAATTTATGTTTTCCAATGTATTAATTGCAATACATGCATGCATATATAAAGTACATGCATTGGTCAACTTTCTCTTAATACTTGCATGCAGTGATTTAATGCACCTTGGAATCTGGACATGTGATGATGGGGAACAACCACATTGAGCCTTATAAAATGGAAAAACTAAAATTTTGAGATAAGCCTATAAACCGGAAAGGAGGGAGTATATATGCATGATACTAGTATATGATCGGCAATACCTCTGTAATGTGAGCATGCATAGCATCATGAGTTAGTATCTTAGGTTCCTTATTAATTACCATGCATGACATAAAGTAGTGCAACATTTAATATGATACGGTATCATGATATGATACCACACACCCTCTCTTTCATCATTTAATTGTGTGCCACATCATCCAAAAAGTCTAGTTGGCATGCATCATACCGCTTGATACTCCCATATTACGACCAGCCTTATTAGGGTGGCCATAGTGGGGGTATCATAGCCGGTATCATGCACCCGGGAATAGAAAATATGATGATGTCGCAAAGAAGCAGTAACGTAGGTAGATACCGTAACATATATATATATATATATATAAAATAAAGGCTATACTACTTTGTGTCACGCATGGCCATAAATATGGTCATCTATGATATATACTCCCCCCGTAAACTAATATAAGAGCGTTTAGGTCACTATTTCGTAATCTAAACGCTCTTATATTATTTTACAGAGGGAGCTAGTACTACTCTATGATACTATATATGCACTATGAAGGTACGTAAGTAGTATCATACACTAGTATCATATGCATGATACTATATATATATATATATAGTACTATATGATACTCCCTATATAAGGCTAGCCATAGTGGTGGTATCATAGCCGACGATGTCATGCACTCGGAAATAGCAAGTATATATGCTGATGTGGCAAAGAATTAAATATATATAAAGAGGGTTTGAGTAACATATAGTAGGTAGATACCGTATCATGTTAAATGCGATGCTAATTTGTGTCATGCATGGCAATAAATATGATATATATATATATATATGATATACTATACTCTATGAGTTATATACTAGCTATGTGCTATAATTAATTAAAGGTAGTATCATATGTACTGTATATTCATGATACTAGTATATGACACTCTCCACTATACTCATGATTTCTTACCGTGGAAAAATTGGAGGCGAAACGATGAACTCATGTTTTCATTCGAACAAAAATATGATGTTAGGTAATGTAAATGTTTTCAAAGAGCACACGGTTCACTCACGAAAGCTCTTTGTCCACTAAATCATGGCCGATGAACCCCCCACCCCTCTGCCATGCGCGTGATCTGATTCGTGTGTTCTTGTTGGCCAGAACCCAAACCCCACGGATCATACGTTTGCACCGCTGGATTCTCCTTGATCGACCCTTTCGACAACACATGTACATGTTACTACTACTCCTTGCAATGAGCGGTATGCAATGCATGTGTTAGTAGGCATGACAGCTTGTCCATGGAAGTTGAACCACAAAGACCATCACATTTCTACCACTACCACACTCGATTCCCAGGATGCCGCTCCAACCCACGGCACATCATTGAAACTCTCTATACCACTCGGTACTACGGAATGGCTTCCACCTCCACCCCGCTGCCACCTTAACCCTAGCCACCCACCCCACTGGCAATCAGCCCACCCGACCATGGGTTTTCACATCTGATCGCACCACCCTCTCTAGCGCACGTTGCTCTCCTTGTTGGTTGTCATCTCCATGGCAGTGCATGCTTCCATCTCCTTGGGTTTGGACTTTAGCCCGGGGATGGCTTTGGCGGCTGAGATCCAGCGCACATTCAACCGATCTGTGCATCCGACCTCTGACTCGGGTCACTTCATGATGGTGGTCTCTTTTGTCCGGCACTCTTTTCGTCTGGATGAGGATAATGTTGGCCTCGCTCTTGAATCTGCAATTGGTGGTTATTGCTCTCATCTCAAGGTATCGTACCTCAATGATCGGGTTTTTTCTTTCACGGTTTCCTGCAAGCAAGTGGGGTTTTTCATTCTACATCAGTGTAGTTTTGTCTGCGATCTTTTCAAGTGCTATTTTCATCTCTGGGGTCATGGTGGTCCAGATTGGGAGAAAGAATTTCGTCTCTGGCAGGTTGAATGCCAGCAGGAATGGACCTTAGTTAGTCCAACAAAACGTAGGGTTTAATTTGGGATGTAGGCCATGAAACATGTTCCTAGTAAATCCTCAATGCATGGTAGATCTACCTCTGGCCACCCAAAGAAAACTTTATGATTTGCTACGTTCATCAACTATCCTGCTCGTAAGGGGTATAGTTATCATCCCACGCCCTCAGACGTGTTGACTGTCCGTGAGGCTGGTTATCATGTTTCAGCCCAAGAAGCCTCAGGCACCTCATCTCCGGTGATGGCCGTAGCTAGCCTGCCGCCTCCGGCGATCCTTTTTGGTTTGTTTCAACAATCTTCGGAATCTCCGCTGTCTGTTGGCGGCAACCCCGGATCTCCTGCTGGTTTGAAGCTTATTGGACCGGGCTTTGTGGTCATTCCGGATTCTCCATCGTTGGAATGTCCTGGGCCTACACCTCAGCCCACATCCTCCTCCTCTCAGCCCATTGAAATTTCTGATGAAGAAGAGGACAGTTTGGCCCAACGTGACTCCATAGTTTTCGAGCAATTCTCTCCATCGCCACAGGATGTTGTCAGGGATTTACAGAGCTTTGACGAGATGATTGAAAATTTGGCTGCCACGTTTTGGGACTGTCAGAATAGCTTGGGTATGGGCCACAGGACAGAGACTTGTTCTAATAGGATTCGGTGTAGAAATTGTTTTCGGTCTGGTCACATTAAACGGGACTGCACCGACCAACCACCTGATTCTCCTCTCTAGGTACCAAAAGTCCCATCCAAAAGCTTTGGAGCCCGCGCCAAGAAAGACAACTCTCTGGCCTCTTCGGTTTCCCCAAACCAGACACCTTCACCTCCCAAAAAATCCCAATCGTCCGTCTCCCACCCATCGCCGCGAAGCTCACTATCTTCGCCCGTCGGTCCTGCGCCCGCCGTGCCGTCAGCTGCATCGCCGGCATCGCCAATGGCGGTCTATGCGGTTGATCCGCACCGCTTTGTTCCGGCTGGATATGATATCGTCGACGGTGGAGAAGATCGGCTCCCAAGGACCTTCTACACGCCTGCCATCACGCCCCCCGCAACCATGAGCAGTACATGGTGGCAATCGTCGAGCTCATACCAGAAGCACACTTGGTTGCTATCCATCGACAGCAGGTTCTTGATTTTCTTACACAGACCCTGCATATTCCGGTGCTTTCTGCTCAGACTTGGTTCCAAGGGGTAGGGCTCTTTGAGATGGAGGATCCTGTAGTGAGGGGTTCGTTTACTCAGCACCCTCCTTTTCCCCTTGGGGTGGATGAAGATGGAGAGGAATTTTTTGTCAAGTTTATTCCACACAACCAGGGGAGGGTTTCAGAGCTATTCATGGTCATAGAACGGGCTGGCTCATGTTTATTGGAGTGCCACTTGATTATCGCAACACGCAGTGCTTAACCGAGGTTGTTGGCACTTTTGGCCAGTTTCACTACTGGAACCAAACAGATCGTTCTCTGGTTAGATCCCTGGTCAGAGCTTCTTTTCTAGATAATGCTCTGGTGCCGCGTTCTGTGGTTTTTCGGAACTTTGCAAACTGGGGCGGTGCTGTTGTATCTTGGACGGCCGATTGTTTCATCTTGACTGGAGAATTTGCGGATGCTATGATACCTGCCGACGAAGACCCAATGCCACTAGACGGCAACCCAGATCCTATGCCAGGCGTAAACCCACCGCAGCCCTTCTGGGCAATGCCACTGTACCCTGCGCTTGGTTGGAATGCTGTTCCACCTCACCATAATCCAAACCAGGGTAACAATGCAGGTGGCTGGGGTGTGGATGTCAATGAGGCTAACAATGCCAATGATGCTGGATGGGGCCCTTGGGAGGAGCAGGTTCAGCAGCCACAACAACATCATGAGGATGAACCTGGTCAGCAGCAGGATATTGTTCAGGAGCAGAATTCCATGGTCCTCAACCCTTCTTTGGACTCTGACAATGACATGGATTTAGAGGAGGTTCAACAGCCTGTCCAACATGTTGTGGTGCAGCACCCAGTGGCTCCTCTTGACCCAATTCAATTGGGAATTGTTCGTGTTGTTTATGGTCCTGTGCTTCCTCCACACCTTATCTGGGAGAGGTCTTTTCGTTCACTGCTGCCTGCATTTTTCATTAGAAAGGTGCCTTTTTCGCTGCCCGCACATCAGCAATGGCAGTCTCAACTCACCACTTGTGTTTTGCCTGAGCATTGTGATTTCTCTTTTGGACTTCTGATGAAGCACTGCAATCCTCCCACGCCTCGCTCGTCTGTGGTTATTGAAGAGATTTTCTTGGATCATGTGGAGCCTCAAGTTTCTTCCCATGAGTAGGTTGAACCTGTGCAGCCTGCCAATGATGAAGCGCCATAGAATGACGATGACTTCCAGTTCACGTCTGTTCTTCCTCCAGTGCTTGGCAAGCGTGGACGTGAGGCCAGGCAAGGTCGTCGGCCACTAGTTACTGTTTCTCCAATTCCGGACTTCTCCGTCAGGCGCATGACCGTAGCGCTGCTAAGGCCTCTGGTTACAAACGAACTTCAGCCATCCCTACCAAAGCTTCTGCATTGCGCCGCCCGAGGGCCAGGAAGGCCAAGCCATCAGTTGAAGACTCTGACGTTCATGAAGCCGCAGCGCAGGCGACACCTCCACCAACACCCATCGCTGACCTGCAGGCAGTCGATGCTTGTCTGGGTATTTCTGCGGATCATCTGACTCTGGAGAAGCTTACGACTCCTCCTAAGAATTCCTCTTCTGATCCGGTGTTCGATGATGAGTAAACCTAGGCTTCAAGATTGGCGCCAGAGGGGTCTTGCCTGGCATGGTTTTTGTTTCTTTAGTGACTATGTTTTATCTGAACTTGTTGCACTGTATGCGCTTTTGGGTTGTGCGACTGTGGTCTGTGAAACTGCTAGGTTATGCCTGCCATTCCTTATTTTATCGCTGCGAGCTCTTTATGGATAGTACAACTTATCGTAATTGGCGTGTGCTCTGTTGGAATGTCCGTGGCCTGAATTCAGATGATCGTCAGCGTGATGTGAGAGCAAAGATTGAGGAGAGCCAATGCTCCATTGTTTGCTTACAAGAAACGAAGTGTGCAGATTTTGATATTCGGAAAATTAGATCTTTTTGTCCTCGGCGCTTTGATACTTTTGTGTTTGCCCTGGCCGTCGGTGCTTCTGGTGGCATCCTTGTGGTTTGGAACTCGTCCATTTTCCATGGGACCCTCGTTCAAATTTAGAGCTTTGGCATCGTAGTTTCTTTTCAGTCAGTCCATAATGCTGAGAAGTGGACCCTAGTGTCCGTTTATGGGCCCTGTGATGGCCCCCCTAGGGATAATTTTGTTAGTTGGCTCTACCACCTTAATATCCCCACTGATGAGAATTGGTTGCTTCTGGGCGATTTCAACTTCATTCACTCCTTTGATAATAGGAACAGGCCAGGAGGTGATGTCAATGACATTTTCCTCTTTAATGAGATTATTGGCCATTTGGGTTTGCTAGAATTGCCATTAAAGGGCAGGAGTTTTACTTGGTCCAATATGCAAGAACAACCATTGCTTGAATAGCTTGATTGGTTTTTTACCACCTCTGACTGGATTTCTATTTACCCCAACACTGTCGTTCTACCCCTGGCAAAAATGTCGTCTGATCATGTCCCCTGCGTGGTTTCAATCGACACCAATATACCTAAATCCAGAGTCTTCGGGTTTGAGAATTACTGGGTGGACATGCCAGGGTTTTTGGACTGTGTCAAGCTTTCTTGGAACCAACCAGTGTTTGCTAATTTGTCTCCTTCTGCCGTCCTGACAACCAAGTTTAAGCGCCTGCATTCTGCCCTCAAGGCTTGGAGCAAGAACCTGTCGTTCCTAAAACGACTGACAATGGATTGCTCCCGTGTAATCATATTATTTGATAACCTGGAAGAGTTGCGGCCTCTCACCACACCTGAATTTAACTTTCGGAAGATTGTTAAATTACACAATGAGAATCTGCTTCGCATCCACTACATATATTGGAAGCAGAGGTGTACAATCCGTTATATTAAGGTGGGAGAGGAGAATTCTAAGTTTTTTCATGAAATGGCTTCTGAATGTCTGCGCAGGAACACGATTGCAAGCCTCTCTGTTGCAGGTGCTGACCCAGTTTCTGATCATTCTCAAATGGCGGGAATCCTTTGGTCCTCTTTTAAAAACAGAATGGGCCAGGCCCAAGGTATCAATATGGGCTTTGATTTGCCAGCTCTTATCCAACCTGTTGATGGACTTAGCTGTCTGCCTGAACCGTTTTCTGCTGAAGAAATAAACACTGTCCTTAAGGAGTTGCCGACTGATCGAGCTCCTGGGCCGGATGGTTTTAATGGTCTCTTTGTTAAGAAGTGTTGGCCCATTATTGAGAAGGATTTTTTGGCTCTCATTCAGGGGTTTTATGATGGGAGGCTATCTTTGGAAAATATCAATGGATCCCTTATTACCTTAATTCCAAAGATGTTATCCCCTGAGGGACCTGAGGATTTTAGACCCATCTCTCTCACTAACACATGCCTCAAGTTCCTCACTAAGCTTTTGGCAAATAGGCTTCAGAAGGTCATTCTCCAATGCATCCATAAGAATCAATATGGGTTTCTGAAGAGCAGAGCCATCCAGGACTGCCTGGCTTGGGCTTTTGAATATATACATCAATGCAACCAATCAAAAAGGCCAATTATCATTTTGAAATTGGACTTTGCTAAAGCTTTGGACACAGTGGAGCATGGCCTCATCTTGCAAGTTCTTCAGCACAAAGGTTTTGATGCCAAATGGATTTCTTGGATTAAAGAGATTCTCTCCTCAGGATCATCATCTGTATTGCTTAATGGGGTGCCTGGCAAACAATTCAAATGTAAATGTGGGGTCAGGCAGGGGGATCCATTGTCCCCTCTTTTATTTGTCATAGCTGCTGATTTATTGCAATTTGTGGTCAATGACATGCTGGCTAAGGGAGTTCTAACACTCCCCATCCCATCTCAGGACCCTGATTTTCCCATCATTCAGTATGCAGATGACACAATAGTTATCCTTTCTGCAGTGGAGGAGCAGTTGGTAGCTCTTAAGAACATGCTCCATATTTTTCAACAGTCTATTAGCCTAAAGGTTAATTTTGAAAAATCATCAATGGTGCCACTCAATGTTTATCCCACTGAGGCACAGAAATGTCTTCCATTCTGGGATGTAAGCTGGAGCAGTTACCTTTCACATATCTGGGTTTGCCACTTGGTACTACAAGACCTAGAATCATTGATTTCATGCCACTAGTGGATAGTGTTGAACGAAGATTATCTGTTAGCTCTGCCATGCTCAACCAAGGATCCAGGTTGCAATTGCTCACATCTGTGCTTACTTCCATGCCCATATACTTCCTCTGTAGCTTGCATATCCCACCTGGTATTATCAAACAGTTGGATAGGATTTTCAAGCAGTGCTTGTGGAGAGGAAATTCTGATGTGCCTAAGCAATCCCTAGCTGCCTGGGATTTAGCTTGTATGCCAAAGGATAAGGGAGGTCTTGGCATCTTAAACCTTAATGTTCATAACCAGGGTCTGCTTCTCAAACAAATGCATAAGTTCTACAACAAGCAGTAGGTTCCTTGGGTACAACTCATTTGGGATAATTATTATGATGGAGTAGTGCCCCATGCAACAGTCCTAACTGGCTCCTTCTGGTGGAAAGACATTCTCAAGCTTGCTGACACATATAGGTCAATTGCTTCAGTGCACGTTAGTATGGGTGATTCTGCTCTCTTTTGGCTAGATGCTTGGCATGTAGGTGGCTCTTCAAGGCCACTTTGCCTCAGATTACCAAGGCTTTTCTCTTTTGTCTTGGATGATAAGGTTTCTGTCAGGGAGTTCTTACAAACTCAGGATTTGTTCTCCATGTTTCATCTGCCAATCTCTCAGCAAGCAGCTACAGAACTGGAAACCCTAGAAGAAGGGATGTTCAATCTCTAGAGAGATCCAACATTGCCTGATGTTTGGATTTGGCCTAGTAAATCTGGACAGTTCTCTGCAAAGAGCTTCTATGACATCATGCATACACACCTCCCAACTATTCAACCTTGCAAGTGGCTTTGGCAGAGCAGATGTGCTATGAAAATCATGGTTTTTGGCTGGCTGTTATTTTTTGACAGGCTCAACACTAAGGACATGCTGGTCCGCAGGCACTGGAGGTCCCTTACGGCTGATAATCTATGTGTCATCTGTAATGCTTATGTTTGGGAGGACAGGGCTCATCTTTTCTTTGGTTGTAATTTCAGTGCCAGGGTTTGGAACTACCTGCAGATCGACTGGTCACATGGTTCTACTATTCAGCAAAGTATATCACAAGCAAGGCAGAGATTTGGGCATCCTTTCTTCTTTGAAGTTATGCTCATAGCTGCTTGGAATATCTGGATTCTGCAAAATGGGAGAACTTTCAGGGGAGTTCAGGCTACTTTTGCTGCCTGGAGGGGCAGTTTTGTACATGATATTATTCTCCTGTCACATAGGTTTAAGGATAGCTCTAAGTCTAGGCTTGTAGATTGGGTTAACTCCCTTATGTAATTGTAAGTTCTTCTTAACCTTTAGTTTAGGTTTGTAATCCTTTTTCTTTCTCTGTACAGTTTGCCTCTTTGAGACTGCAATAAAGGGTTGTGGGGTTTTTACCCTACAATAAATATTAAAAAAAACACATGTACATGTTTTCAAATAGCTCCTCCCAATTTTTTTTCAAATAGCACATGGTTCACACACGAAAGCCGTGTTCCTACCAAACCGTGGCCGATGCCCCCTTAGCTGCGCGCGCGATCTGAGTCATGCGTTCTGATTGGCCAGAACCCAAACCCCAAGGATCGTATGTCTGCACCGTTGGATGCTCCCAGATCGAACGACAATCCTCATCCCTTTCGACAGGGAATACATTCCGGCTAGGAATTTATTTATACGCAAACATGCATGGTAAATGCCAAAAAATGTCTTACATATAGTACACGAGACCTGAAATGCGCCAGCAAATCAAACCCGTGGTAAAATTGTGATTGGTTTACGTGTGAAAAATTTAGATAAGAAACGGTGAACTCACGTCTTCATTTCAAAATTAATACGTCTTCATTTCAAATGAAATTGTTCTGTTTGTGCACACAAGCGCTTAGAGGCAACCGTTTGCATAGGCCTTTCCACGCGTGCGGCGACCGGGGATATTTTTCACCCTTTTCTCCTAGGCCGCCAACACCCCCCATAGTCCGCCCGCATTTCACTCAACTAGTCCACCCAATCTCCTTCGCCAGCTCCCCCCTCCCCCAGATCCACAACAGAACCCTCTCCGGCACCGCCGTGCTCACCCCGGCCGTGTGCCCGCTCTTCTGCGTCAAGCCTACGTCCACTGTCGTTCCCAACATGCGACGACCCGCGCCTCGCCGTCTTCGTTTGCTCGCCAGCCACCCTCGAGCATATCGATGCAGTAACCCTCACCTCTCCTGTGGTCTGGCCGGGTTTGCATTAAGAAGCCTATTAGTTACTTCTCTCCATCGCGGTGAAGCATATTTCCTCGCAATCCCTCTTCCAATTCCATTCCGTATGTTCCCAAATGGGCTATAAAATAACGGAGAGCCTATATATGTTCATGATCTACCTTCCTTACTACATATAAGTTGTATTTGTTCCAATAAGTTACTGCCTATCTACAGATCGCGGGCGCCCGAGTCACACAAACTTAATAATTAGCCGTACATTTTCTAAATTATTGCATGGCATGTTTAGAAAGCTTGATACCAAGTTGTTAGTTTTATGCTTATCCTCCTTTACTGAGTTTGGCATGTGTTCTCTGTAGATGTCGAGTAGCAGCGACAACACTCATTCAGGCCATGTATCTTCATCTGATTTGGACAATCCTAGGTCTTCAGCAGATTGTGAAGGATCAAGTAGTTTTGAACGGGATAGAGCTGCAGCAATTACCCTTCCGGTCAGGACACGAAGGAACGCTCCAACGAAGCCAACACACCAGCCTAAAGGTGTATATGAAGTAACCGAGATTGATTTAAAGTCCTGGGCTCCAACTAAACCAGATAAAGTACGCATGAGGTTCAGGAGTGTGTGTGGATTTGTTGGCAGGGCAAGGCTCAACATTAATCTGGCGGGGTTTTGGAAGGATGACATAGAAACACGGCGAAGGATAGTCTGGGAGATCATGGATCACTTCAACGTTCCAGAGCAGTGGAGAATGCAGGTGGAACACGCTGCACTGAAGAAGGCTAGGGATGCTTGGAGAAACTGGAAGCACGTGATGTACAAGAAGTACTTGAGTGAAGGCAAGGACCCAATCCCCACATACCCCCAAATTACAAAGGTAGACTGGGTAGTATTCAAAAGGGTCAGGGCAACTCCAGAGTTTGCTGCGAAGAATTTCAAGCAATCGGAACTTCAGAAGAAGAACATACACCCCCACCGTATGGGTGTGGCAGGATACTACGGCATGAAACTGATATGGGAACAGGAGGACAAAGAAGCGGTAGCGGCGGGTGGGAGTCCGGCCTTTAGTGAAATCCAGGGCGAACACGCGAGAGTCTACTTGCGAGCACATGCAAAGAGGCGTAATGACGGAACTTATTACTTTGAAAATGCACGTGACGCCAAACTGTATGAAGTGATGGTAGAGGCTTCCAAGATCCCTGGAAAGTTCTACAGGAACTCAGGGTCATGTGATATTCTGTCCACTGCTCTGGACACAAAAGAGCCCCCTGGCCGTGTAAGGGGTATAGGAGTTAATGTCCCGCACAAGAGGGCTTTCACACTCAGCAAAGAAGAGAGGTTCAACATGAAAAAAGTGAGGAGTGAAATGAAGCAGAATGCATTGTTTGAAAAGTTGAAGAAGGAGATTTATCCGGCTGTTCAAAAGGATGTTGAGGAGTGAATGATGATGATGCAGAAGACTCTAACACTGACAAATAGCTAGCAGATGGGAGGGGAGGCGGGCATGGATGATGCTTCTTATTGTGCCACAACACTGCACAAGAGTAGTTGTGCATCAGCTGACCCCAACGACACTGAGACTGCAGCTGCTCGTGATGATGCTATATCTGATCTATCTAGAATGAAAGACAGACTGAAGGGCGTGCTTACACATTATTAAGGTACATTAAAATGTGCAATAGCCTGGGTTTTCCCACCCTTCTTGGAAGATGGCCTCTTCTTGGACAGTGTGCCATTGAAGCCAGGCTGTGTGAAGTGCTACGTGACTGAAGTAAAGCCTGGATTCAATGAATTTGCCCTAAAGAATGTCCCAGGACACTTCGATGAGCAAAGGACCTTGGGAGAAACACTATTACATCACATCCAGTGGCCACGAAAGGAAATAGAGTTCATCGATGATATTCCTGAAGCCCTGCCAAGAGCAACCACTGTCGCCCCTCAACCGGTGACCCTCTCCTTGCCAGAGCAGCTCTCGCGGGATGATGCATCAACTTGTGATCAGCCAAACCGACTTTGTGGCGTACAGGCCATGTCATCCTCCGCCCCAAAGCAGCCAGTGGCAAGGCCTACAACTGCTGATGACGCACCACTGGTTCAGTTGCCGGCCGCTGAAGCAGCGGGGGGAGACCCAGCTGCAACACATGCTCAGCAGACCAACCTGGTGGAACAGACTACTAAGCAGTCTGATGCTTCAGAACCGCCAGCTAAGCAGTCTGTAGGTCCAGAACCGACTGCTCATCAGTCCGCTGGTCCGCAGGCGCATGATCAGCATACCAATGCATCAGCACTTCCTGCTCAGCAAACCAACGCATTGGCACGCCCTCCTCAGCACACCGACAAGTTGGCACCACCTGCACAGAAACTCGACATAGCTTCAATGCATGGTCAGCAGTCTGATGCCTCTGCTCCTACAGCCCAGCAGTCGGTCACTGCAGCACTGCCAGCTCAGCGGTCCGACATAGATAAACAGTCTGCTAAGAAGTCCGTACAAGCTTCACCGTCTGCTCAGCAGTCTACCGTGCAGGCAACCAGCCATTTTGCCAGAAATGCTTCAAGCACCAAGAAGGAAGTGGCCAAAAAGGCTACACCCACGACCACGAGGAAGCGCAATGAGAACGTGAAGAGGAAAGAGAACGATTGCCTCTTACTTAGAGCACTCATCACCCAGAACCAAATTAACAGCAGCTTGTTCAAATCGGGGAGTAATATTATTTCTGACGTCATGGATGATGAAGAAGTAGGATTGTTGCTTGCTAAAAGAAAAGCAGACGTACTTGAAGTACGCAATTACGTCCATGGTCAGCCATTTCTTGTTGGCGAATACATTGATGAGTGCAGCTCCAGTTGCCGCGAGTTACATGAATATTGCATGGATCAAATGTCGGAAGGTCATCACCATTTGCTAGTCCACTACAATAGAGATCATTTCCGACACGATGTTGGTTCCATCATTGTGAGGTTTGAGGACTTACATCTGTTCTTCAACTTCAACGTGCTCGATGCCACTCTTGTTAGATGCATGATTTTGTAAGTACTTAACAAACTCTGATCAACTTCTCCATACAAGGCTGTAAATGATAAACAACTAACTGCATTTTATTCCTCTCAGGGGATTGAACGCGCAGAGAAGACAAAGTGAGAGTGTGTCTTTCATAGATCTTGCATTAGCAAATGGCACAACATTACATGAAAAGGACCGACGGGACTGGGCCATTAACACAGTTGTCCGTATCTTTGAAAACACGTCCCATGCAGAATCATTTCTCTGGCCATATCATGAAGGGTAAGTCAAGTAAACAACGACGCATACACTGATTGTCTTTCAGATTTCGACATCATTCATAAGTTCATGGCTTTCTTAATATGTAGCAATCACTGGATATTGGTATTCATTGTTCTAAACAAGAACACAGTTTACTACATCAATTCTCTGAGAGAGCGCTCAGGATCTGACGCATCTTCAGCAATTCTTGGATAGGTATTGAATTCTATGATGTTGAAATTAATTTGCATTCATATCTGGTTCAATAATTGAGTTGTCAAAAATCATCATCATTTTGCAGTGTGCTCGCATTGTGGGATACTAAAAAAGGGAACCTGTTCAAGACGGAACAACCTATGCAACACGAGATCTTTTCTCCGGTAACACACTGAAATCCGTTATTTTTAGAAAATTTATCCAACAGTCTGCAAATACCTTTACTTACGCTAGTCAAATGTTCAAGCTTCTAAATAAACCTCTTCCTATTTTGCCCAAAGAAAAAATAATACATCTAACACCGATTAGGTTGTTCCTAACAGGACAAATACATGACTAATTTTGTACAAAAACTTTCCGTGTCCTCAGCAAGAAGCAGGGACCAACCTTTGTGGATACTATGTTTGTAGACACATGATCTCCATCTGCAAATCTACTGATAGTTGCGACGATCCTCGTGAATTAGTACCAGTAAGTCTATCTTAATTAATATCATTAATATCTTCTACTCCACTCATATGGCACATTCTGATCTTAGAAATACTGCAGCTCATCTTAAAACCGAGGACCCCTGAACCGCTCCCGGCTGGTGAATTGCTGATGGTTCGGAGATTTATCAGCGACTTCTTCCTGGGTCACTACATCAATCCCACCAGTGATGATGAAGATTTTAGCATGGTTTCTCCTGAAACATTGAGTAAGAGTTAGCCGCTAAACATATACCGCATGGATCCAATATTTTCCATCTGATGAGGTCTTCGTATTTCATATACTATGATTAATTATGTAATGGATATATGTGTGAAAAAATCATTGGAATTTAGCTACCATATGTTCAATTGCAATTTTTGCAAAATCTGATGAATGTCCTTCCTGCGGACACTATTTCTTCAATTGAATATTGTGGCGAAATTGCTTTTTGCGTGCCGATTCAAAATGGGATTTTTTTATTTGTTCAATTGAATATTGTGGCGAATTTGCTTTTTGCGTGCCAATTCAAAATGGGATATTTTTTTTAACCTGGCAATTGCTCCGCACACGGTTCAACTAAATGAGTGTGTGCAATCCACATCGGAAATCATACGTCAATCGTATTGGAACCGTCGGTGATATACAGCAGATCGCAAACGATTCGCAGTGCTACTACGTGTGCATAGGTTCTTCGGAACCGTTTGTGATATCGCGTTATCGCACACGAGAACTGGGAGTAACCCGTGCCCAATGCAAAATACAATCCCAGTCATATTTTTTTCAGGAAACGTGTGGGATCCCAAACGAAAAGCACACGTCACTCTTGCGGCAACCATAGGTGATACCTAACAAATCGCAAATGGTCTGCAACACTTGTATGTGTGCGAAGGGGCTCCTGAACCGTTGGTGATAGAACATTATCACAAACGATAATTGTTGGAAAACATGTGCGATGGAGTCTAGCATGGCAGACGAGTTACGCAGAAAACTCGTGTGCGATATTGCACAAATCACACACACAGTTCATATGTTGGCCCGTGTGCCTTACATACTGTTTCCCAAACGGTTTGTTACGATAGACCGTATGGTTTCACTGCATCATTAGAAACGCTTAATCACCGATACCACACGTGCGAAAGAATTTACTATGTGCTGCATCGCACACGATTAAATTTTGGAAGGCCTCTGGATCACTGTTCCATATCCCCGATGCTTTTTGGGTCGTGTGGGAAGGATCCCCTATCGCACACACTCACTTGGCGACGGTTCCGAAGACCGTCGCGGAAAGGGGTAAAAAACCATTTGTTTAGGACCGACGCGCACCAGTGTTCATATAAAGAGCGTTGAGTCCTATGTGAAGTTGGTTCCTTATGATTGTTTTGAGATATAAAGATGGTGATATTAAAGTCATGCTATTGAGTAATTGTGGATTGGTAAACATACTTTTGTTGAAGTTTGTAATTCCCGTAGCATGCACGTATGGTGAAACGTTATGTGATGAAGTTGGAGCATGATTTATTTATTGATTTTATTCCTTATGAGTGGCGGTCGGGGAAGAGTGATGTTTTTTTCCTACCAATCTAACCCCCTAGGAGCATGCGTGTAGTACTTTGTTTCAATGTCTAATAGATTTTTGCAATAAGTATGTGAGTTCTTTATTACTAATGTTGAGTCCATGGATTATACGCACTCTCACCCTTCCACCGTTTCTAGCCTCTCTAGTACCGCACAACTTTCGCCGGTGCATTAAACCCACCATATACCCTTACTCAAAATAGCCACCATACCTACCTATTATGGACTTTCCATGGTCATTCCGAGATATATTGCCATGCAAATTCCACCGTTCGTTTCATTATGAAATGCTCCATCATTGTCATATTGCTTTGTCATAATCCCCAAGTGCAGGGAATCATCGTAACAATTCCCAAAGTTGGAAGTGATAAGTATGGAGTTGTTGGGGAACGTAGTAATTTCAAAAATTTCCTACGCACACGCAAGATCATGGTGATGCATAGCAACGAGAGGGGAGAGTGTTGTCTACGTACCCTCGTAGACCGAAGCGGAAGCGTTGACACAACGTAGAGGAAGTAGTCGTACGTTCTCCTCGCGATCCAACCGATCACATCACCGTTACTCCGGCACCTCCGAGTTCTTGGAACACGTTCAACACGATGACAATCCCCGGGCTCCGATCCAGCAAAGCGTCGGGGAAGAGTTCCGTCAGCACGACGGCGTGGTGACGATCTTGATGTGTTACCGGCGCAGGGCTTCGCCTAAGCACTGCAACGATATGACCGAGGTGGAATTTAGTGGAAGGGGGCACCGCACACGGCTAAGGAACGATCCGTAGATCAACTTGTGTGTCTATGGGGTGCCCCCTGCCCCTGTATATAAAGGATGGAGGAGGAGGAGGCCGGCCAAGGCAATGGTGCGGCCAGGATATGGATTCCTACTAGGACTCCAAGTCCTAGTAGGAGTCCACCAAGAGGGGAGGAAGGGAGAAGGAATAGGAGGAGAAGGAGAGGTGGCCGGCCCCCTTTTCCCTAGTCCAATTCGGACTAGAGGGGAGGGGGGGCGCAACAGCCTTTTTCCTTTTCCCACTAAAGCCCATCAAGGCCCATTACTTCTCCCGTAATCCCGTAACTCCCCGGTACCTCCGAAAATACCCGAACCACTCAGAACCCTTCCGATGTCCGAATATAGTCGTCCAATATATCGATCTTTACGTCTCGACCATTTCGAGACTCCTCGTCATGTCCCCGATCTCATCCGGGACTCCGAACTCCTTCGGTACATCAAAACTCATAAACTCATAATATAACTGTCATCGAAACCTTAAGCGTGCGGACCCTACGGTTCGAGAACAATGTAGACATGACCGAGACACGTCTCCGGTCAATAACCAATAGCGGGACCTGGATGCCCATATTGGCTCCTACATATTCTACGAAGATCTTTATCGGTCAGACCGCATAACAACATACGTTGTTCCCTTTGTCATCGGTATGTTACTTGCCCGAGATTCGATCGTCGGTATCCAATACCTAGTTCAATCTCGTTACCGGCAAGTCTCTTTACTCGTTCTGTAATACATCATGTCGCAACTAACTCATTAGTTGCAATGCTTGCAAGGCTTAAGTGATGTGCATTACCGAGAAGGCCCTGAGATACCTCTCCGACATTCGGAGTGACAAATCCTAATCTCGAAATATGCCAACCCAACAAATACTTTCGGAGACACCTGTAGAGCACCTTTATAATCACCCAGTTACGTTGTGACGTTTGGTAGCACACAAAGTGTTCCTACGGTAAACGGGAGTTGCATAATCTCATAGTTAAAGGAACATGTATAAGTCATGGATAAAAGCAATAGCAACATACTAAACGATCGGGTGCTATGCTAATGGAATGGGTCATGTCAATCAGATCATTCAACTAATGATGTGATCTCGTTAATCAAATAACAACTCTTTGTTCATGGTTAGGAAACATAACCATCTTTGATTAATGAGCTAGTCAAGTAGAGGCATACTAGTGACACTCTGTTTGTCTATGTATTCACACATGTATTATGTTTCCAGTTAATACAATTCTAGCATGAATAATAAACATTTATCATGATATAAGGAAATAAATAATAACTTTATTATTGCCTCTAGGGCATATTTCCTTCAGTCTCTCACTTGCACTAGAGTCAATAATCTAGATCACATCACCATGTGATTAACATCAACAGTTCACATCATCATGTGATTAACACCCATAGTTCACATCGATATGTGACCAACACCCAAAGGGTTTACTTGATTCAGTAATCTAGTTCACATCGCTATGTGATTAACACCCAAAGAGTACTACGGTGTGATCATGTTTTGCTTGTGAGAGAAATTTAGTCAACGGGTCTGCCACATTCAGATCCGTTATGTATTTTGCAATTTTCTATGTCTACAATGCTCTGCACGGAGCTACTTTAGCTAATTGCTCCCACTTTCAATATGTATCTAGATTGAGACTTAGAGTCATCTAGATTAGTGTCAAAACTTGCATCGACGTAACCTTTTACGACGAACCTTTTTGTCACCTCCATAATCGAGAAACATATCCTTATTCTACTAAGGATAATTTTGACCGCGGACCAGTGATCTACTCCTAGATCACTATTGTACTCCCGTGCCAATCTCAGGGTAGGGTATACAATAGGTCTGGTACACAGCATGGCATACTTTATAGAACCTATGGCCAAAGCATAGGGAATGACTTTCATTCTCTTTCTATCTTCTGCCGTGGTCGGGCTTTGAGTCTTACTCAATTTCACACCTTGTAATACAGGCAAGAACTCTTTCTTTGACTGTTCCATTTTGAACTACTTCAAAAAAATTTCAAGGTATGTACTTATTGAAAAACTTATCAAGCATCTTGATCTATCTCTATAGATCTTGATGCTCAATATGTAAGCAGCTTTACCGAGGTCCTTTCTTTGAAAAACTCCTTTCAAATACTCCTTTATGCTTTACAGAATAATTCTACATTATTTCCGATCAATAATATGTCATTTACATATACTTATCAGAAATGCTGTAGTGCTCCCACTCACTTTCTTGTAAACACAGGCTTCACCGCAAGTCTGTATAAAACTATATGCTTTGGTCAACTTATCAAAGCGTATATTCCAACTCCGAGATGCTTGCACCAGTCCATAGATGGATCGCTGGAGCTTGCATATTTTGTTAACACCTTCAGGATCGACAAATCCTTCTAGTTGCATCGTATACAACTCTTCTTTAATAAATCCATTAAGGAATGTAGTTTTGTTTATCCATTTGCCGGATTTCATAAAATGCGGCAATTGCTAACATGATTCGGACAGACTTAAGCATAGATACGAGTGAGAAACTCTCATCGTAGTCAACACCTTGAACTTGTCGAAAACCTTTTGCGACAATTCTAGCTTTGTAGATAGTAACACTACTATCAGTGTCCGTCTTCCTCTTGAAGATCCATTTATTTTCTATGGCTTGCCGATCATCGGGCAAATCCATCAAAGTCCATACTTTGTTCTCATACATGGATCATATCTCAGATTTCATGGTCTCTAACCATTTCGCGGAATCTGGGCTCATCATCGCTTCCTCATAGTTCGCAAGTTCATCATGGTCTAGTAACATGACTTCCAGAACAGGATTACCGTACCACTCTGGTGCGGGTCTCACTCTGGTTTACCTACGAGATTCGGTAGTAACTTGATCTGAAGTTACATGATCATCATCATTAGCTTCCTCACTAATTGGTGTAGTAGTCACAGGAACAGATTTCTGTGATGAACTACTTTCCAATAAGGGAGAAGGTACAATTACCTTATCAAGTTCTACTTTCCTCCCACTCACTTCTTTCGAGAGAAACTCCTTCTCTAGAAAGGATCCATTCTTAGCAACAAATGTCTTGCCTTTGGATCTGTGATAGAAGGTGTACCCAACAATTTCCTTTGGGTATCCTATGAAGACATATTTCTCCGATTTGGGTTTGAGCTTATCAGGATGAAACTTTTTCATATAAGCATCACAACCCCAAACTTTAAGAAACGACAACTTTGGTTTCTTGCTAAACCACAGTTCATATTGTGTCGTCTCAACGGACTTAGATGGTGCCCTTTTTAACGTGAATGCAGCTGTCTTTAATGCATAACCCCAAAAACGATAGTGGTAGATCGGTAAGAGACATCATAGATTGTACTATATCCAATAAAGTACGGTTATGACGTTCGGATGCACCATTATGCTGTGGTGTTCCAGGTGGCGTGAGTAGTGAAACTATTTCACATTGTTTTAACTGAAGGCCAAACTCGTAACTCAAATATTCGTCTCCGCGATTAGATCGTAGAAACTTTATTTTCTTGTCACGATGATTTTCCACTTCACTCTGAAATTCTTTGAACTTTTCAAACATTTCAGACTTATGTTTCATCAAGTAGATATACCCATATCTGCTCAAAACATCTGTGAAGGTCAGAAAATAATGATACTTGTCGCGAGCCTTAATTTTCATCGGACCATATACATCAGTATGTATGATTTCCAACAAATCTGTTGCTTGCTCCATTGTTCCGGAGAACGGCGTTTTAGTCATCTTGCCCAAGAGGCATGGTTCGCAAGCATCAAGTGATTCATAATCAAGTGATTCCAAAATCCCATCAGCATGCGCTTTACACCAATATGACCTAAACGGCAGTGCCACAAATAGGTTGCACTATCATTATTAACTTCGCATCTTTTGGTTTCAATATTATGAATATGTGTATCACTACGATCGAGATCCAATGAACTATTTTCATTGGTGTGTATGACCATAGAAGGTTTTATTCATGTAAACGGAACAACAATTGTTCTCTAACTTAAATGAATAACTGTATTGCAATTAACATGATCAAATCATATTCATGCTCAACGCAAACACCAAATAACACTTATTTAGTTTCAACACTAATCCCGAAAGTATAGGGAGTGTGTGATGATGATCATATCAATCTTGGAACCACTTCCAACACACATCGTCACCTTGCCCTTTAACTAGTCTTTGTTCATTCTGCAACTCCCGTTTCGAGTTACTAATCTTAGCAACTTGAACTAGTACCAAATACTGAGGGGTTGCTATGAACACTAGTAAAATACACATCAATAACATGTATATCAAATATACTTATGTTCACTTTGCCATCCTTCTTATCCGCCAATCACTTGGGGTAGTTCCGCTTCCAGTGACCAGTCCCTTTGCAGTAGAAGCACTTAGTCTCAGGCTTAGGACCAGACTTGGGCTTTTTCACTTGAGCAGCAACTTGCTTGCCGTTCTTCTTGAAGTTCCCTTTCTTTCCTTTTGCCCTTTTCTTGAAACTAGTGATCTTGTCAACCATCAACACTTGATGTTTTTCTTTGATTTCTACCTTCGCCGATTTTAGCACCGCGAAGAGCTTGGGAATATTTTCCGTTATCCCTTGCATATTATAGTTCATCACGAAGTTCTACTAACTTGGTGATGGTGACTAGAGAATTCTGTCAATCATTATCTTATCTGGAAGATTAACTCCCACTTGATTCAAGCGATTGTAGTACCCAGACAATCTGAGCACATGCTCACTAGTTGAGCGATTCTCCTTCATCTTTTAGCTATAGAACTTGTTGGAGACTTCATATCTCTCAACTCGGGTATTTGCTTGAAATATTAACTTCAACTCCTGGAACATTTCATATGGTCCATGACGTTCAAAACGTCTTTGAAGTCCCGATTCTAAGCCGTTAAGCATGGTGCACTAAACTATTAAGTAGTCATCATATTGAGCTAGCAAAACGTTCATACCATCTGCATCTGCTCCTGCAATAGGTCCGTCACCTAGCGGTGCATCAAGGACATAATTCTTCTGTGCAGCAATGAGGATAAACCTTAGATCACGGATCCAATCCGCATCATTGCTACTAACATTTTTCAACACAATTTTCTCTAGGAACATATCAAAATAAACACAGGGAAGCAACAACGCGAGCTATTGATCTACAACATAGATATGCTAATACCACCAGGACTAAGTTCATGATAAATTTAAGTTCAATTAATCATATTACTTAAGAACTCCCACTTAGATAGACATCCCTCTAATCCTCTAAGTGATCACGTGATCCAAATCAACTAAACCATGTCCGATCATCACGTGAGATGGAGTAGTTTCAATGGTGAACATCTTATGTTGATCATATCTACTATATGATTCACGCTCAACCTTTCGGTCTCTGTGTTCCGAGGCCATATCTGTTATATGCTAGGCTCATCAAGTTAAACCTGAGTATTCCGCATGTGCAACTGTTTTGCACCCGTTGTATTTGAACGTAGAGCCTATCACACCCGATCATCACGTGGTGTCTGAGCACGAAGAACTTTCGCAACGGTGCATACTCAGGGAGAACACTTCTTGATAATTTAGTGAGAGATCATCTTATAATGCTACCGTCAATCAAAGCAAGATAAGATGCATAAAAGATAAACATCACATGCAATCAATATAAGTGATATGATATGGCCATCATCATCTTGTGCTTGTGATCTCCATCTCCGAAGCACCGTCATGATCACCATCGTCACCGGCGCGACACCTTGATCTCCATCGTAGCATCGTTGTCGTCTCGCCAATCTTATGCTTCCACGACTATCACTACCGCTTAGTAATAAAGTAAAGCATTACATCGCGATTGCATTGCATACAATAAAGCGACAACCATATGGCTCCTGCCAGTTGCCGATAACTCGGTTACAAAACATGATCATCTCATACAATAAAATTTAGCATCATGTCTTGACCATATCACATCACAACATGCCCTGCAAAAACAAGTTAGACGTCCTCTACTTTGTTTGTTGCAAATTTTACGTGGCTGCTACGGGCTTAAGCAAGAACCAATCTCACCTACGCATCAAAACCACAACGATAGTTTGTCAAATAGATTCTGTTTTAACCTTCTCAAGGACCGGGCGTAGCCACACTCGGTTCAACTAAAGTTGGAGAGACAGTCTTCCGCAAGCCATCCATGTGCAAAGCACGTCGAGGGAACCAGTCTCGCGTAAGCGTACGCGTAAGGTTGGTCCGGATCGTCTCGTCCAACAATACCGCTGAACCAAAGTATGACATGCTGGTAGGCAGTATGACTTGTATCGTCCACAACTCACTTGTGTTCTACTCGAGCAAATAACATCAAACCATAAAAACCTAGGCTCGGATGCCACTGTTGGGGAACGTAGTAATTTCAAAAATTTCCTACGCACACGCAAGATCATGGTGATGCATAGCAACGAGAGGGGAGAGTGTTGTCTACGTACCCTCGTAGACCGAAGCGGAAGCGTTGACACAACGTAGAGGAAGTAGTCGTACGTTCTCCTCGCGATCCAACCGATCACAACACCGTTACTCCGGCACCTCCGAGTTCTTGGCACACGTTCAGCACGATGACGATCCCCGGGCTCCGATCCAGCAAAGCGTCGGGGAAGAGTTCCGTCAGCACGACGGCGTGGTGACGATCTTGATGTGTTACCGGCGCAGGGCTTCGCCTAAGCACTGCAACGATATGACCGAGGTGGAATTTAGTGGAAGGGGGCACCGCACACGGCTAAGGAACGATCCGTAGATCAACTTGTGTGTCTATGGGGTGCCCCCTGCCCCTGTATATAAAGGATGGAGGAGGAGGAGGCCGGCCAAGGCAATGGTGCGGCCAGGATATGGATTCCTACTAGGACTCCAAGTCCTAGTAGGAGTCCACCAAGAGGGGAGGAAGGGAGAAGGAATAGGAGGAGAAGGAGAGGTGGCCGGCCCCCTTTTCCCTAGTCCAATTCGGACTAGAGGGGAGGGGGGGCGCAGCAGCCTTTTTCCTTTTCCCACTAAAGCCCATCAAGGCCCATTACTTCTCCCGTAATCCCGTAACTCCCCGGTACCTCCGAAAATACCCGAACCACTCAGAACCCTTCCGATGTCCGAATATAGTCGTCCAATATATCGATCTTTACGTCTCGACCATTTCGAGACTCCTCGTCATGTCCCCGATCTCATCCGGGACTCCGAACTCCTTCGGTACATCAAAACTCATAAACTCATAATATAACTGTCATCGAAACCTTAAGCGTGCGGACCCTACGGTTCGAGAACAATGTAGACATGACCGAGACACGTCTCCGGTCAATAACCAATAGCGGGACCTGGATGCCCATATTGGCTCCTACATATTCTACGAAGATCTTTATCGGTCAGACCGCATAACAACATACGTTGTTCCCTTTGTCATCGGTATGTTACTTGCCCGAGATTCGATCGTCGGTATCCAATACCTAGTTCAATCTCGTTACCGGCAAGTCTCTTTACTCGTTCCGTAATACATCATCTCGCAACTAACTCATTGGTTGCAATGCTTGCAAGGCTCTATGTGATGTGCATTACCGAGAAGGCCCTGAGATACCTCTCCGACATTCGGAGTGACAAATCCTAATCTCGAAATATGCCAACCCAACAAATACTTTCGGAGACACCTGTAGAGCACCTTTATAATCACCCAGTTACGTTGTGACGTTTGGTAGCACACAAAGTGTTCCTACGGTAAACGGGAGTTGCATAATCTCATAGTTAAAGGAACATGTATAAGTCATGGATAAAAGCAATAGCAACATACTAAACGATCGGGTGCTATGCTAATGGAATGGGTCATGTCAATCAGATCATTCAACTAATGATGTGATCTCGTTAATCAAATAACAACTCTTTGTTCATGGTTAGGAAACATAACCATCTTTGATTAATGAGCTAGTCAAGTAGAGGCATACTAGTGACACTCTGTTTGTCTATGTATTCACACATGTATTATGTTTCCAGTTAATATAATTCTAGCATGAATAATAAACATTTATCATGATATAAGGAAATAAATAATAACTTTATTATTGCCTCTAGGGCATATTTCCTTCAGTCTCCCACTTGCACTAGAGTCAATAATCTAGATCACATCACCATGTGATTAACATCAACAGTTCACATCATCATGTGATTAACACCCATAGTTCACATCGATATGTGACCAACACCCAAAGGGTTTACTTGATTCAGTAATCTAGTTCACATCGCTATGTGATTAACACCCAAAGAGTACTACGGTGTGATCATGTTTTGCTTGTGAGAGAAATTTAGTCAACGGGTCTGCCACATTCAGATCCGTTATGTATTTTGCAATTTTCTATGTCTACAATGCTCTGCACGGAGCTACTTTAGCTAATTGCTCCCACTTTCAATATGTATCTAGATTGAGACTTAGAGTCATCTAGATTAGTGTCAAAACTTGCATCGACGTAACCTTTTACGACGAACCTTTTTGTCACCTCCATAATCGAGAAACATATCCTTATTCTACTAAGGATAATTTTGACCGCGGTCCAGTGATCTACTCCTAGATCACTATTGTACTCCCGTGCCAATCTCAGGGTAGGGTATACAATAGG
This sequence comes from Aegilops umbellulata, assembly GCA_032464435.1. Lineage (NCBI taxonomy): Eukaryota > Viridiplantae > Streptophyta > Magnoliopsida > Poales > Poaceae > Aegilops > Aegilops umbellulata. The sequence goes on from CP136057.1 coordinate 295,763,404, forward strand.
TCTGGTACACAGCATGGCATACTTTATAGAACCTATGGCCAAAGCATAGGGAATGACTTTCATTCTCTTTCTATCTTCTGCCGTGGTCGGGCTTTGAGTCTTACTCAATTTCACACCTTGTAATACAGGCAAGAACTCTTTCTTTGACTGTTCCATTTTGAACTACTTCAAAAAAATTTCAAGGTATGTACTTATTGAAAAACTTATCAAGCATCTTGATCTATCTCTATAGATCTTGATGCTCAATATGTAAGCAGCTTTACCGAGGTCCTTTCTTTGAAAAACTCCTTTCAAATACTCCTTTATGCTTTACAGAATAATTCTACATTATTTCCGATCAATAATATGTCATTTACATATACTTATCAGAAATGCTGTAGTGCTCCCACTCACTTTCTTGTAAATACAGGCTTCACCGCAAGTCTGTATAAAACTATATGCTTTGATCAACTTATCAAAGCGTATATTCCAACTCCGAGATGCTTGCACCAGTCCATAGATGGATCGCTGGAGCTTGCATATTTTGTTAACACTTTCAGGATCGACAAAACCTTCTAGTTGCATCGTATACAACTCTTCTTTAATAAATCCATTAAGGAATGTAGTTTTGTTTATCCATTTGCCGGATTTCATAAAATGCGGCAATTGCTAACATGATTCGGACAGACTTAAGCATAGATACGAGTGAGAAACTCTCATCGTAGTCAACACCTTGAACTTGTCGAAAACCTTTTGCGACAATTCTAGCTTTGTAGATAGTAACACTACTATCAGTGTCCGTCTTCCTCTTGAAGATCCATTTATTTTCTATGGCTTGCCGATCATCGGGCAAATCCATCAAAGTCCATACTTTGTTCTCATACATGGATCATATCTCAGATTTCATGGTCTCTAACCATTTCGCGGAATCTGGGCTCATCATCGCTTCCTCATAGTTCGCAAGTTCATCATGGTCTAGTAACATGACTTCCAGAACAGGATTACCGTACCACTCTGGTGCGGGTCTCACTCTGGTTTACCTACGAGATTCGGTAGTAAATTGATCTGAAGTTACATGATCATCATCATTAGCTTCCTCACTAATTGGTGTAGTAGTCACAGGAACAGATTTCTGTGATGAACTACTTTCCAATAAGGGAGAAGGTACAATTACCTTATCAAGTTCTACTTTCCTCCCACTCACTTCTTTCGAGAGAAACTCCTTCTCTAGAAAGGATCCATTCTTAGCAACAAATGTCTTGCCTTTGGATCTGTGATAGAAGGTGTACCCAACAATTTCCTTTGGGTATCCTATGAAGACATATTTCTCCGATTTGGGTTTGAGCTTATCAGGATGAAACTTTTTCATATAAGCATCACAACCCCAAACTTTAAGAAACGACAACTTTGGTTTCTTGCTAAACCACAGTTCATATTGTGTCGTCTCAACGGACTTAGATGGTGCCCTTTTTAACGTGAATGCAGCTGTCTTTAATGCATAACCCCAAAAACGATAGTGGTAGATCGGTAAGAGACATCATAGATTGTACTATATCCAATAAAGTACGGTTATGACGTTCGGATGCACCATTATGCTGTGGTGTTCCAGGTGGCGTGAGTAGTGAAACTATTTCACATTGTTTTAACTGAAGGCCAAACTCGTAACTCAAATATTCGTCTCCGCGATTAGATCGTAGAAACTTTATTTTCTTGTCACGATGATTTTCCACTTCACTCTGAAATTCTTTGAACTTTTCAAACATTTCAGACTTATGTTTCATCAAGTAGATATACCCATATCTGCTCAAAACATCTGTGAAGGTCAGAAAATAATGATACTTGTCGCGAGCCTTAATTTTCATCGGACCATATACATCAGTATGTATGATTTCCAACAAATCTGTTGCTTGCTCCATTGTTCCGGAGAACGGCGTTTTAGTCATCTTGCCCAAGAGGCATGGTTCGCAAGCATCAAGTGATTCATAATCAAGTGATTCCAAAATCCCATCAGCATGCGCTTTACACCAATATGACCTAAACGGCAGTGCCACAAATAGGTTGCACTATCATTATTAACTTCGCATCTTTTGGTTTCAATATTATGAATATGTGTATCACTACGATCGAGATCCAATGAACTATTTTCATTGGTGTGTATGACCATAGAAGGTTTTATTCATGTAAACGGAACAACAATTGTTCTCTAACTTAAATGAATAACTGTATTGCAATTAACATGATCAAATCATATTCATGCTCAACGCAAACACCAAATAACACTTATTTAGTTTCAACACTAATCCCGAAAGTATAGGGAGTGTGTGATGATGATCATATCAATCTTGGAACCACTTCCAACACACATCGTCACCTTGCCCTTTAACTAGTCTTTGTTCATTCTGCAACTCCCGTTTCGAGTTACTAATCTTAGCAACTTGAACTAGTACCAAATACTGAGGGGTTGCTATGAACACTAGTAAAATACACATCAATAACATGTATATCAAATATACTTATGTTCACTTTGCCATCCTTCTTATCCGCCAATCACTTGGGGTAGTTCCGCTTCCAGTGACCAGTCCCTTTGCAGTAGAAGCACTTAGTCTCAGGCTTAGGACCAGACTTGGGCTTTTTCACTTGAGCAGCAACTTGCTTGCCGTTCTTCTTGAAGTTCCCTTTCTTTCCTTTTGCCCTTTTCTTGAAACTAGTGATCTTGTCAACCATCAACACTTGATGTTTTTCTTTGATTTCTACCTTCGCCGATTTTAGCACCGCGAAGAGCTTGGGAATATTTTCCGTTATCCCTTGCATATTATAGTTCATCACGAAGTTCTACTAACTTGGTGATGGTGACTAGAGAATTCTGTCAATCATTATCTTATCTGGAAGATTAACTCCCACTTGATTCAAGCGATTGTAGTACCCAGACAATCTGAGCACATGCTCACTAGTTGAGCGATTCTCCTCCATCTTTTAGCTATAGAACTTGTTGGAGACTTCATATCTCTCAACTCGGGTATTTGCTTGAAATATTAACTTCAACTCCTGGAACATTTCATATGGTCCATGACGTTCAAAACGTCTTTGAAGTCCCGATTCTAAGCCGTTAAGCATGGTGCACTAAACTATTAAGTAGTCATCATATTGAGCTAGCAAAACGTTCATACCATCTGCATCTGCTCCTGCAATAGGTCCGTCACCTAGCGGTGCATCAAGGACATAATTCTTCTGTGCAGCAATGAGGATAAACCTTAGATCACGGATCCAATCCGCATCATTGCTACTAACATTTTTCAACACAATTTTCTCTAGGAACATATCAAAATAAACACAGGGAAGCAACAACGCGAGCTATTGATCTACAACATAGATATGCTAATACCACCAGGACTAAGTTCATGATAAATTTAAGTTCAATTAATCATATTACTTAAGAACTCCCACTTAGATAGACATCCCTCTAATCCTCTAAGTGATCACGTGATCCAAATCAACTAAACCATGTCCGATCATCACGTGAGATGGAGTAGTTTCAATGGTGAACATCTTATGTTGATCATATCTACTATATGATTCACGCTCAACCTTTCGGTCTCTGTGTTCCGAGGCCATATCTGTTATATGCTAGGCTCATCAAGTTAAACCTGAGTATTCCGCATGTGCAACTGTTTTGCACCCGTTGTATTTGAACGTAGAGCCTATCACACCCGATCATCACGTGGTGTCTGAGCACGAAGAACTTTCGCAACGGTGCATACTCAGGGAGAACACTTCTTGATAATTTAGTGAGAGATCATCTTATAATGCTACCGTCAATCAAAGCAAGATAAGATGCATAAAAGATAAACATCACATGCAATCAATATAAGTGATATGATATGGCCATCATCATCTTGTGCTTGTGATCTCCATCTCCGAAGCACCGTCATGATCACCATCGTCACCGGCGCGACACCTTGATCTCCATCGTAGCATCGTTGTCGTCTCGCCAATCTTATGCTTCCACGACTATCACTACCGCTTAGTAATAAAGTAAAGCATTACATCGCGATTGCATTGCATACAATAAAGCGACAACCATATGGCTCCTGCCAGTTGCCGATAACTCGGTTACAAAACATGATCATCTCATACAATAAAATTTAGCATCATGTCTTGACCATATCACATCACAACATGCCCTGCAAAAACAAGTTAGACGTCCTCTACTTTGTTTGTTGCAAATTTTACGTGGCTGCTACGGGCTTAAGCAAGAACCAATCTCACCTACGCATCAAAACCACAACGATAGTTTGTCAAATAGATTCTGTTTTAACCTTCTCAAGGACCGGGCGTAGCCACACTCGGTTCAACTAAAGTTGGAGAGACAGTCTTCCGCAAGCCATCCATGTGCAAAGCACGTCGAGGGAACCAGTCTCGCGTAAGCGTACGCGTAAGGTTGGTCCGGATCGTCTCGTCCAACAATACCGCTGAACCAAAGTATGACATGCTGGTAGGCAGTATGACTTGTATCGTCCACAACTCACTTGTGTTCTACTCGAGCAAATAACATCAAACCATAAAAACCTAGGCTCGGATGCCACTGTTGGGGAACGTAGTAATTTCAAAAATTTCCTACGCACACGCAAGATCATGGTGATGCATAGCAACGAGAGGGGAGAGTGTTGTCTACGTACCCTCGTAGACCGAAGCGGAAGCGTTGACACAACGTAGAGGAAGTAGTCGTACGTTCTCCTCGCGATCCAACCGATCACAACACCGTTACTCCGGCACCTCCGAGTTCTTGGCACACGTTCAGCACGATGACGATCCCCGGGCTCCGATCCAGCAAAGCGTCGGGGAAGAGTTCCGTCAGCACGACGGCGTGGTGACGATCTTGATGTGTTACCGGCGCAGGGCTTCGCCTAAGCACTGCAACGATATGACCGAGGTGGAATTTAGTGGAAGGGGGCACCGCACACGGCTAAGGAACGATCCGTAGATCAACTTGTGTGTCTATGGGGTGCCCCCTGCCCCTGTATATAAAGGATGGAGGAGGAGGAGGCCGGCCAAGGCAATGGTGCGGCCAGGATATGGATTCCTACTAGGACTCCAAGTCCTAGTAGGAGTCCACCAAGAGGGGAGGAAGGGAGAAGGAATAGGAGGAGAAGGAGAGGTGGCCGGCCCCCTTTTCCCTAGTCCAATTCGGACTAGAGGGGAGGGGGGGCGCAGCAGCCTTTTTCCTTTTCCCACTAAAGCCCATCAAGGCCCATTACTTCTCCCGTAATCCCGTAACTCCCCGGTACCTCCGAAAATACCCGAACCACTCAGAACCCTTCCGATGTCCGAATATAGTCGTCCAATATATCGATCTTTACGTCTCGACCATTTCGAGACTCCTCGTCATGTCCCCGATCTCATCCGGGACTCCGAACTCCTTCGGTACATCAAAACTCATAAACTCATAATATAACTGTCATCGAAACCTTAAGCGTGCGGACCCTACGGTTCGAGAACAATGTAGACATGACCGAGACACGTCTCCGGTCAATAACCAATAGCGGGACCTGGATGCCCATATTGGCTCCTACATATTCTACGAAGATCTTTATCGGTCAGACCGCATAACAACATACGTTGTTCCCTTTGTCATCGGTATGTTACTTGCCCGAGATTCGATCGTCGGTATCCAATACCTAGTTCAATCTCGTTACCGGCAAGTCTCTTTACTCGTTCCGTAATACATCATCTCGCAACTAACTCATTGGTTGCAATGCTTGCAAGGCTCTATGTGATGTGCATTACCGAGAAGGCCCTGAGATACCTCTCCGACATTCGGAGTGACAAATCCTAATCTCGAAATATGCCAACCCAACAAATACTTTCGGAGACACCTGTAGAGCACCTTTATAATCACCCAGTTACGTTGTGACGTTTGGTAGCACACAAAGTGTTCCTACGGTAAACGGGAGTTGCATAATCTCATAGTTAAAGGAACATGTATAAGTCATGGATAAAAGCAATAGCAACATACTAAACGATCGGGTGCTATGCTAATGGAATGGGTCATGTCAATCAGATCATTCAACTAATGATGTGATCTCGTTAATCAAATAACAACTCTTTGTTCATGGTTAGGAAACATAACCATCTTTGATTAATGAGCTAGTCAAGTAGAGGCATACTAGTGACACTCTGTTTGTCTATGTATTCACACATGTATTATGTTTCCAGTTAATATAATTCTAGCATGAATAATAAACATTTATCATGATATAAGGAAATAAATAATAACTTTATTATTGCCTCTAGGGCATATTTCCTTCAGTCTCCCACTTGCACTAGAGTCAATAATCTAGATCACATCACCATGTGATTAACATCAACAGTTCACATCATCATGTGATTAACACCCATAGTTCACATCGATATGTGACCAACACCCAAAGGGTTTACTTGATTCAGTAATCTAGTTCACATCGCTATGTGATTAACACCCAAAGAGTACTACGGTGTGATCATGTTTTGCTTGTGAGAGAAATTTAGTCAACGGGTCTGCCACATTCAGATCCGTTATGTATTTTGCAATTTTCTATGTCTACAATGCTCTGCACGGAGCTACTTTAGCTAATTGCTCCCACTTTCAATATGTATCTAGATTGAGACTTAGAGTCATCTAGATTAGTGTCAAAACTTGCATCGACGTAACCTTTTACGACGAACCTTTTTGTCACCTCCATAATCGAGAAACATATCCTTATTCTACTAAGGATAATTTTGACCGCGGTCCAGTGATCTACTCCTAGATCACTATTGTACTCCCGTGCCAATCTCAGGGTAGGGTATACAATAGGTCTAGTACACAGCATGGCATACTTTATAGAACCTATGGCCAAAGCATAGGGAATGACTTTCATTCTCTTTCTATCTTCTGCCGTGGTCGGGCTTTGAGTCTTACTCAATTTCACACCTTGTAATACAGGCAAGAACTCTTTCTTTGACTGTTCCATTTTGAACTACTTCAAAAAAATTTCAAGGTATGTACTTATTGAAAAACTTATCAAGCATCTTGATCTATCTCTATAGATCTTGATGCTCAATATGTAAGCAGCTTTACCGAGGTCCTTTCTTTGAAAAACTCCTTTCAAATACTCCTTTATGCTTTACAGAATAATTCTACATTATTTCCGATCAATAATATGTCATTTACATATACTTATCAGAAATGCTGTAGTGCTCCCACTCACTTTCTTGTAAATACAGGCTTCACCGCAAGTCTGTATAAAACTATATGCTTTGATCAACTTATCAAAGCGTATATTCCAACTCCGAGATGCTTGCACCAGTCCATAGATGGATCGCTGGAGCTTGCATATTTTGTTAACACCTTCAGGATCGACAAAACCTTCTAGTTGCATCGTATACAACTCTTCTTTAATAAATCCATTAAGGAATGTAGTTTTGTTTATCCATTTGCCGGATTTCATAAAATGCGGCAATTGCTAACATGATTCGGACAGACTTAAGCATAGATACGAGTGAGAAACTCTCATCGTAGTCAACACCTTGAACTTGTCGAAAACCTTTTGCGACAATTCTAGCTTTGTAGATAGTAACACTACTATCAGTGTCCGTCTTCCTCTTGAAGATCCATTTATTTTCTATGGCTTGCCGATCATCGGGCAAATCCATCAAAGTCCATACTTTGTTCTCATACATGGATCATATCTCAGATTTCATGGTCTCTAACCATTTCGCGGAATCTGGGCTCATCATCGCTTCCTCATAGTTCGCAAGTTCATCATGGTCTAGTAACATGACTTCCAGAACAGGATTACCGTACCACTCTGGTGCGGGTCTCACTCTGGTTTACCTACGAGATTCGGTAGTAAATTGATCTGAAGTTACATGATCATCATCATTAGCTTCCTCACTAATTGGTGTAGTAGTCACAGGAACAGATTTCTGTGATGAACTACTTTCCAATAAGGGAGAAGGTACAATTACCTTATCAAGTTCTACTTTCCTCCCACTCACTTCTTTCGAGAGAAACTCCTTCTCTATAAAGGATCCATTCTTAGCAACAAATGTCTTGCCTTTGGATCTGTGATAGAAGGTGTACCCAACAATTTCCTTTGGGTATCCTATGAAGACATATTTCTCCGATTTGGGTTTGAGCTTATCAGGATGAAACTTTTTCATATAAGCATCACAACCCCAAACTTTAAGAAACGACAACTTTGGTTTCTTGCTAAACCACAGTTCATATTGTGTCGTCTCAACGGACTTAGATGGTGCCCTTTTTAACGTGAATGCAGCTGTCTTTAATGCATAACCCCAAAAATGATAGTGGTAGATCGGTAAGAGACATCATAGATTGTACTATATCCAATAAAGTACGGTTATGACGTTCGGATGCACCATTATGCTGTGGTGTTCCAGGTGGCGTGAGTAGTGAAACTATTTCACATTGTTTTAACTGAAGGCCAAACTCGTAACTCAAATATTCGTCTCCGCGATTAGATCGTAGAAACTTTATTTTCTTGTCACGATGATTTTCCACTTCACTCTGAAATTCTTTGAACTTTTCAAACATTTCAGACTTATGTTTCATCAAGTAGATATACCCATATCTGCTCAAAACATCTGTGAAGGTCAGAAAATAATGATACTTGTCGCGAGCCTTAATTTTCATCGGACCATATACATCAGTATGTATGATTTCCAACAAATCTGTTGCTTGCTCCATTGTTCCGGAGAACGGCGTTTTAGTCATCTTGCCCAAGAGGCATGGTTCGCAAGCATCAAGTGATTCATAATCAAGTGATTCCAAAATCCCATCAGCATGCGCTTTACACCAATATGACCTAAACGGCAGTGCCACAAATAGGTTGCACTATCATTATTAACTTCGCATCTTTTGGTTTCAATATTATGAATATGTGTATCACTACGATCGAGATCCAATGAACTATTTTCATTGGTGTGTATGACCATAGAAGGTTTTATTCATGTAAACGGAACAACAATTGTTCTCTAACTTAAATGAATAACTGTATTGCAATTAACATGATCAAATCATATTCATGCTCAACGCAAACACCAAATAACACTTATTTAGTTTCAACACTAATCCCGAAAGTATAGGGAGTGTGTGATGATGATCATATCAATCTTGGAACCACTTCCAACACACATCGTCACCTTGCCCTTTAACTAGTCTTTGTTCATTCTGCAACTCCCGTTTCGAGTTACTAATCTTAGCAACTTGAACTAGTACCAAATACTGAGGGGTTGCTATGAACACTAGTAAAATACACATCAATAACATGTATATCAAATATACTTATGTTCACTTTGCCATCCTTCTTATCCGCCAATCACTTGGGGTAGTTCCGCTTCCAGTGACCAGTCCCTTTGCAGTAGAAGCACTTAGTCTCAGGCTTAGGACCAGACTTGGGCTTTTTCACTTGAGCAGCAACTTGCTTGCCGTTCTTCTTGAAGTTCCCTTTCTTTCCTTTTGCCCTTTTCTTGAAACTAGTGATCTTGTCAACCATCAACACTTGATGTTTTTCTTTTCTACCTTCGCCGATTTTAGCACCGCGAAGAGCTTGGGAATATTTTCCGTTATCCCTTGCATATTATAGTTCATCACGAAGTTCTACTAACTTGGTGATGGTGACTAGAGAATTCTGTCAATCATTATCTTATCTGGAAGATTAACTCCCACTTGATTCAAGCGATTGTAGTACCCAGACAATCTGAGCACATGCTCACTAGTTGAGCGATTCTCCTCCATCTTTTAGCTATAGAACTTGTTGGAGACTTCATATCTCTCAACTCGGGTATTTGCTTGAAATATTAACTTCAACTCCTGGAACATTTCATATGGTCCATGACGTTCAAAACGTCTTTGAAGTCCCGATTCTAAGCCGTTAAGCATGGTGCACTAAACTATTAAGTAGTCATCATATTGAGCTAGCAAAACGTTCATACCATCTGCATCTGCTCCTGCAATAGGTCCGTCACCTAGCGGTGCATCAAGGACATAATTCTTCTGTGCAGCAATGAGGATAAACCTTAGATCACGGATCCAATCCGCATCATTGCTACTAACATTTTTCAACACAATTTTCTCTAGGAACATATCAAAATAAACACAGGGAAGCAACAACGCGAGCTATTGATCTACAACATAGATATGCTAATACCACCAGGACTAAGTTCATGATAAATTTAAGTTCAATTAATCATATTACTTAAGAACTCCCACTTAGATAGACATCCCTCTAATCCTCTAAGTGATCACGTGATCCAAATCAACTAAACCATGTCCGATCATCACGTGAGATGGAGTAGTTTCAATGGTGAACATCTTATGTTGATCATATCTACTATATGATTCACGCTCAACCTTTCGGTCTCTGTGTTCCGAGGCCATATCTGTTATATGCTAGGCTCATCAAGTTAAACCTGAGTATTCCGCATGTGCAACTGTTTTGCACCCGTTGTATTTGAACGTAGAGCCTATCACACCCGATCATCACGTGGTGTCTGAGCACGAAGAACTTTCGCAACGGTGCATACTCAGGGAGAACACTTCTTGATAATTTAGTGAGAGATCATCTTATAATGCTACCGTCAATCAAAGCAAGATAAGATGCATAAAAGATAAACATCACATGCAATCAATATAAGTGATATGATATGGCCATCATCATCTTGTGCTTGTGATCTCCATCTCCGAAGCACCGTCATGATCACTATCGTCACCGGCGCGACACCTTGATCTCCATCGTAGCATCGTTGTCGTCTCGCCAATCTTATGCTTCCACGACTATCACTACCGCTTAGTAATAAAGTAAAGCATTACATCGCGATTGCATTGCATACAATAAAGCGACAACCATATGGCTCCTGCCAGTTGCCGATAACTCGGTTACAAAACATGATCATCTCATACAATAAAATTTAGCATCATGTCTTGACCATATCACATCACAACATGCCCTGCAAAAACAAGTTAGACGTCCTCTACTTTGTTTGTTGCAAATTTTACGTGGCTGCTACGGGCTTAAGCAAGAACCAATCTCACCTACGCATCAAAACCACAACGATAGTTTGTCAAATAGATTCCGTTTTAACCTTCTCAAGGACCGGGCGTAGCCACACTCGGTTCAACTAAAGTTGGAGAGACAGTCTTCCGCAAGCCATCCATGTGCAAAGCACGTCGAGGGAACCAGTCTCGCGTAAGCGTACGCGTAAGGTTGGTCCGGATCGTCTCGTCTAACAATACCGCTGAACCAAAGTATGACATGCTGGTAGGCAGTATGACTTGTATCGTCCACAACTCACTTGTGTTCTACTCGAGCAAATAACATCAAACCATAAAAACCTAGGCTCGGATGCCACTGTTGGGGAACGTAGTAATTTCAAAAATTTCCTACGCACACGCAAGATCATGGTGATGCATAGCAACGAGAGGGGAGAGTGTTGTCTACGTACCCTCGTAGACCGAAGCGGAAGCGTTGACACAACGTAGAGGAAGTAGTCGTACGTTCTCCTCGCGATCCAACCGATCACAACACCGTTACTCCGGCACCTCCGAGTTCTTGGCACACGTTCAGCACGATGACGATCCCCGGGCTCCGATCCAGCAAAGCGTCGGGGAAGAGTTCCGTCAGCACGACGGCGTGGTGACGATCTTGATGTGTTACCGGCGCAGGGCTTCGCCTAAGCACTGCAACGATATGACCGAGGTGGAATTTAGTGGAAGGGGGCACCGCACACGGCTAAGGAACGATCCGTAGATCAACTTGTGTGTCTATGGGGTGCCCCCTGCCCCTGTATATAAAGGATGGAGGAGGAGGAGGCCGGCCAAGGCAATGGTGCGGCCAGGATATGGATTCCTACTAGGACTCCAAGTCCTAGTAGGAGTCCACCAAGAGGGGAGGAAGGGAGAAGGAATAGGAGGAGAAGGAGAGGTGGCCGGCCCCCTTTTCCCTAGTCCAATTCGGACTAGAGGGGAGGGGGGGCGCAGCAGCCTTTTTCCTTTTCCCACTAAAGCCCATCAAGGCCCATTACTTCTCCCGTAATCCCGTAACTCCCCGTACCTCCGAAAATACCCGAACCACTCAGAACCCTTCCGATGTCCGAATATAGTCGTCCAATATATCGATCTTTACGTCTCGACCATTTCGAGACTCCTCGTCATGTCCCCGATCTCATCCGGGACTCCGAACTCCTTCGGTACATCAAAACTCATAAACTCATAATATAACTGTCATCGAAACCTTAAGCGTGCGGACCCTACGGTTCGAGAACAATGTAGACATGACCGAGACACGTCTCCGGTCAATAACCAATAGCGGGACCTGGATGCCCATATTGGCTCCTACATATTCTACGAAGATCTTTATCGGTCAGACCGCATAACAACATACGTTGTTCCCTTTGTCATCGGTATGTTACTTGCCCGAGATTCGATCGTCGGTATCCAATACCTAGTTCAATCTCGTTACCGGCAAGTCTCTTTACTCGTTCCGTAATACATCATTTCGCAACTAACTCATTGGTTGCAATGCTTGCAAGGCTCTATGTGATGTGCATTACCGAGAAGGCCCTGAGATACCTCTCCGACATTCGGAGTGACAAATCCTAATCTTGAAATATGCCAACCCAACAAATACTTTCGAAGACACCTGTAGAGCGCCTTTATAATCACCCAGTTACGTTGTGACGTTTGGTAGCACACAAAGTGTTCCTACGGTAAACGGGAGTTGCATAATCTCATAGTTAAAGGAACATGTATAAGTCATGGATAAAAGCAATAGCAACATACTAAACGATCGGGTGCTATGCTAATGGAATGGGTCATGTCAATCAGATCATTCAACTAATGATGTGATCTCGTTAATCAAATAACAACTCTTTGTTCATGGTTAGGAAACATAACCATCTTTGATTAATGAGCTAGTCAAGTAGAGGCATACTAGTGACACTCTGTTTGTCTATGTATTCACACATGTATTATGTTTCCAGTTAATACAATTCTAGCATGAATAATAAACATTTATCATGATATAAGGAAATAAATAATAACTTTATTATTGCCTCTAGGGCATATTTCCCTCAGGAGTGTCGAACCCACAAGGAGCTAAATGTAAGATCAATATTCTCTCAAGTCTTATCTGCCACTAATACGACTCTTTGTACACCGAACGTTTGCTTCCAACTAGAAACGAGAAATAAAACTACATTGTGGGGATGAAGAGGATAAATATGCATGATATCGGGGAGCTAAAATATAAAAGTAGGTGATGTTATCATAAAGTTAGAATATATTACTAAATATTATAAATAGCGAGTGTGGAATAATGATGGATCGGTGTGCGGAATTGTCCTAGGCAATTGTTAACAAGACCGGTAGTTTTCATTGCAATTTCATATGAGGGAGAGGCATAAGCTAACATACTTTCTCGTCTTGGATCATATGCACTTATAATTGGAACTCTAGCAAGCATCCGCAACTACTAAATATCATTAAGGTAAAACCCAACCATAGCATTAAAGCATCAAGTCCCCTTTATCCCATACGCAGAAACCCCCTTACTCGGGTTTATGCTTCTGTCACTCAAGCAACCCACTATAAGCGAATCATAAACGTATTGCAACACCCTACAGCGGGAAACCTTCACGCTTGCGCGACATGGAGGGCACAATAGGACAGCACCAAAATAAAACATATAACTCGTACCAATCTAGATCATCAATCAAGCCAAAGACAAAGGATATCTACTCAAAACATCATAGGATGGCAACACATCATTGGATCATAATATGTGGCACAAAGCACCATGTTCAAGTAGGGATTACAGCAGGGTGCGGGAGAGTGGACCGCATAAAATAGATGAGGATGGTGATGTTGATGAAGACGGTCACCGCGGCGATGATTCCCCTCCCGATGGCACTCCGGCGCCACCGGGAGAGAGGAGGAGAGGTTCTCCCCCTTGTACTTCCTCCTCCATGGCCGCCCCCCTAGATGTGGAGAGGTTCTCCCTCTGGTCCTTGGATTTCATGGCGATGATGGCCCCTCCGGGATCCTCCTCCATGCCCTCCAGTGATGATGGCCTCCTCCGACAGGGTGCCAGAGAGGGCCTAGATTGATTTCTCGTGGCTACAGAGGCTTGCATCAGCGGAACTTCTGATCTAGGTTATTTTCTGGGTGTTTCTGTATTTATAGGAATTTTGGGCGTTGGTTTCACGTCAGGGGGTCTCCGAGTCGTCCACGAGATAGGGGCCCACGCCCAGGGGGGTGGGCGTGCCCCCACCCTCGTGGAAAGCCCGGGACTCTTCTTGCCCAACTCTTTTACTCCCGGGGCTTCTTTTGGTCCATAAAAAATCATCAAAAATTGGCACGTCAATTGGACTCCGTTTGGTATTCCTTTCTGTAAAACTCAAAAACAAGGAAAAAACAGAAACTGGCACTAGGCTCTAGGTTAATAGGTTAGTCCCAAAAATCATATAAAATAGCATATAAATTCATATAAAACATCTAAGATGGATAATATAATAGCATGAATACTTCATAAATTATAGATACATTGGAGACGTATCAGCATCCCCAAGCTTAATTCCTGCTCGTCCTCGAGTAGGTAAATGATAAAAGAAATAATTTATGAAGTGTGAATGCTAGCAGGTGCACTAGTTTCATCAATGATAATTTCAATCACCTTTTCTAGCATCATTATATGTCATAACAGTAGCTCATCTCATAAAACTTTTCATGATCAAGTAACAAGCTATTCACGTGTTAAAGTATAGATCATAAACTTTCTGTAAAACTAACAAAAAGTGCTCTTAGTCATCAAACAATTGCAATTCATCTTATTTTCAGGAAGGGTCTATGTAAGAGATTTGATTTATCAAATCCCACATACTCAACTATCATATAGTCTTTCACAATTGCTAACACTCATGTGATATTTATGGGTTCAAAGTTTTAATCGGACACAGAGAAAGATAGGGGCTTATAGTTTTGCCTCCCATCCTTTTACCTCAAGGGTAATGTCAACAATAATACTTTATGAAAGCCTACATCCAAGTGGATATATACATCCGGATCGCTCCAACACAAAGTGCTTGCCAAAGGAAAAACTGTAAAAACGAAAGGTGATGATCACCATGACTCTTGTATAAGGGTAGAAGATAAAAGTAAAAGATAGGCCCTTCGTAGAGGAAAACAGAGGTTGTCATGCACTTTTATGGTTGGATGCACTGTAGCGACCAGACCTCAAACAGTCTGATCTCTGTACACCAGTGTCATCCCTGGATCAGTAATGCTGACACGCATAGTACTTGAAGGATTTATAACAGAGTAGCAATCACACACTTATTACATCGAATGTCTCAAAAGAGAACTTATTACAATAAATATGGCTTAAGGCCATCTAATAACGATAATAGCAGAAGGCTTGGACGATAAGCGAGTCCATCAACTTCCAACGACATCACTAAGTATAGAACCACGACCTAAAGGCACCTTACTCGTCGTTTGAAAAGTCTGCAACATGAACGTTGCATCCCGAAAACGGATCAGCACATGGAATATGCTGGCAATGTAACACATAGAGAGTAATGAAAGAAATAAGCTATACTACATGCATATATGGCTGGTGTAAAGCTCTATGGTTACAGTTTTTGCGTAAAGCCAATTTTTCCCTACTATAAAGGAATAAATTTTATTTAACTATCATGGTGGTTGTTAAACATTGAGAATGGTTGTTCTCAATCCCAATTAAGCATCATCAATAAAAACCCAACAAAATTAATTAGAGTAACATGATGAGATTCACATGATAATCCAAGTACTAGATACTCAATACGTCCATAACTGGGGACACGGCTAACCATGATTATTTTATACACTCTGCAGAGGTTTGCGCACTTTTACCCACAAGACTCGATCTCTTCCGTTCGGATTCTCCCACTACATGGTGTTTGAGAAACGGATGACCGAGACAAAGTCTTTCAGAAGCGTTAGCACCTTACGATCAGGTAGACCGTACCACCTACATCCCCTACATTTCCTAGTCTACCACTGTAAGAGTTCGCGCGACTTAGTCAACTATGCTAGAGCCCATAGTAGCTTGTGGCTCCACACGGAAGTTTCTAGTATGAATAATCTCATGATCCCTTGGAGCCTGGGTGGCGGTCCATAAAGAAAAACAACAGGCAATCCTGGAATACCCAGGTACCTCAATCCACCCAGATGTGTGTTTAAGTTGCCACCTCAAATAAACCATTAATTAACAATCTCACATCTGTCATGGATATCACTCACCCAATCCACGTCTACTAGCATAGCATGGCATAATAAGAAAACGTAGAAGTAACTCCCAAAGGTTTGATAATAAAATAGGTAATAGGTACTACCTCAACTACTTCCCATCCCACAATTTAATTAGATCCTAATCATGAAATGTTTGAGGATTGATCTAATGCAATAAAACTGAGTAGTAAGGAGGTAAGATCAAAGTATTACTTGCCTTGCTAATGATCCGCGAAACCTAGAGATTCGAAGTAACAGGCGGCGCACTCCAGGTACTCTATCGCAAACAAACAAACAAGCATACAATAAGAACTCATCTAATGCACAGGTAAAACTCAAATAAGAGATCTAACCAGAAAGTTCAACTTAAGAACTCCGGTTTGCAAAAAGAATCAAATCAAACGAAGCAACGAAAGTCAAACGGCGAAAGAAACAAACTTCGTTTTACTAATCTGGACCTATGCCAAATTTTATAGAAGCAAAAACTTGTTTGAGTTGGTTAAACGGAAAGAGAGTTTCGAGACGAAACTCCATGGGCTCGAAACGCCTGATTCCAATAAATGAGCGAAAAGTTATACTAAAACGAAAATCGGATCAGAAATCGCGATCAGAAATAATCGCGGAAAATCCGAGAAAAATAAAAACTGACGAACAGATTAACGAACGAGCATTCGTTATCTGGATCTAAACGATGAACGCGTCCGTTAAAACGAACAAACGAGCGAACGCTTGCTAATTAACTAAAACAAAAAAAACCCGATCTAATAAAAAACGAAAACTAAAAAAATCAAACGGTTTTCTAGCAAAAACCGGCGGCGGGGCGGGGTCAACCTCGGGCGGCGGGTCGGCGGGACGGGCGGCTCGGGCGGCGGGATCGGCGGCGGCGGCGGCGGCGCGGGGCGGCGGGGCGGTAGCGTTCAGCGGCGCGCGGCGGCGGCGGCTTGGGGCGGCTAGGGTTAGGGTTTGGTGGGGCGGTGGCGGCTTGGGCTGATTCGGGCTCCGCGGCGCGCTGTATAAAGGCCCGTCCAGGCGGAGTCCTGGCCGAACACGACCCGGAGTCGGTTCTGTTTTTTTAAATAATTACACGCAGAAAAACAAACAAAAGAATTACTAAATGGACTCCAAAAATCCTGAAAAAAATTCCACGACTTCTAAAGTCAAGCCGGACAAGGTGAACATTTATTTGGGGCCTAAATGCAATTTTGAAAAAAGCACATTTTCCTAAATTCAAATAAAATAGCGAAAAACTCTGAAATAAAATCTTATTTGATATTTTATTAAATCCTCAATATTTCTTTATTTTAGGAAAGTCATTTTATTCCCTCTCTCATATTTTTATAATGTAAATAATTGAAGATAAAATAATTAAAATCAAATGATCCTATTCTCAAAATTTGAGGAAACTCAAATATGAAAATAACGAAATCCCCAACTCTCTTCGTGGGTCCTTGAGTTGCGTAGAATTTCTAGGATCAAAAATCAAAAGCAAATAAAATATGCTATGCAATGATGATCTAATGTATAACATTCCAAATTGAAAATTTGGGATGTTACAAACCTACCCCCCTTAAGATGAATCTCGCCCTCGAGATTCGGGTTGGCTAGAAAATAGGTGAGGGTGGTCTTGCAACAAATCTTCCTCTCGCTTCCAGGTGGCTATCTCCAAGTCATTTGGCACATAAACACGGTCTTCAAACCATAGGGTATCGTGCTCATCCTCACGAAATCCCTTAGCCTTTCCCTTGCTCATTTTCTCCTTTATGAGGCGACCTCCTTATCAGTCTTCTGAGCTTCTCTGATCTTATCCATCAAAGTTGACTGAATCTCCAATGCTGCTACATAGCCTCTCGGAACTATCTCCCAACGTAGCTCATGAAGATCCTCGGCTAACTCCTTTGGTAAATCTCCCGTCGTTAGTGTATTGACATGGTTCTTACGACTCAGTGCATCGGCTACTACGTTAGCCTTTCCGGGATGATAATGCAGTCTCATATCATAATCCTTGATCAGCTCCAACCATCTCCTTTGCCTGAGGTTTAGCTCCTTTTGCATGAAAATATACTTTAAGCTCTTGTGATCCGTGTACACTTCACAGTGGTTTCCAATGAGAAAATGTCTCCAAGTCTTTAGTTCATGTACTACGTCTGCTAACTCCAAATCATGCGTAGCATAGTTCAACTCATGAGGTTTCAGCTGTCGTGAAGCATATGAAACAAGTCTTCCCTCCTGCATAAGCACGGCTCCAAGTCCTCGACGTGAAGCATCGCAATACACTTCATAATCCTTGTTCTGATCTGGCAGAATCAATACTGATGAGGTAACCAAACGTTTCTTCAACTCCTGAAAACTGGCCTCACATTCCTCAGTCCATTTGAACTTAGTATCCTTTTTCAACAACTCCGTCATAGGCTTCGCAATCTTTGAGAAATTCTCAATGAATCTCCGGTAGTATCCTGCGAGTCCAAGAAAACTCCGGATCTCTCCAACAGTTGTTGGGGCTTCCCAATTTGTCACAGTGACAACCTTGGTGGGATCAACTGCTATTCCCTCTCCGGATATAACGTGTCCGAGGAATCCTACTTCCTTCAACCAAAACTCACATTTGCTGAACTTGGCATATAACTGATGTTCTCTGAGCTTCCCAAGTACTAAACGCAGATGTTCCTTATGTTCCTCTTCATTCTTCGAGTAAACCAGAATATCATCAATGAACACCACGATGAACTTGTACAAAGACTCCGCGGGGCGCGCGGCGGCGGCGGCTTGGGGCGGCTAGGGTTAGGGTTTGGTGGGGCGGTGGCGGCTTGGGCTGATTCGGGCTCCGCAGCGCGCTGTATAAAGGCCCGTCCAGGCGGAGTCCTGGCCGAACACGACCCGGAGTCGGTTCTGTTTTTTTAAATAATTACGCGCAGAAAAACAAACAAAAGAATTACTAAATGGACTCCAAAAATCCTGAAAAAAATTCCACGACTTCTAAAGTCAAGCCGGACAAGGTGAACATTTATTTGGGGCCTAAATGCAATTTTGAAAAATGCACAGTTTCCTAAATTCAAATAAAATAGCGAAAAACTCTGAAATAAAATCTTATTTGATATTTTATTAAATCCTCAATATTTCTTTATTCTAGGAAAGTCATTTTATTCCCTCTCTCATATTTTTATAATATAAATAATTGAAGATAAAATAATTAAAATCAAATGATCCTATTCTCAAAATTTGAGGAAACTCAAATATGAAAATAACGAAATCCCCAACTCTTTTCGTGGGTCCTTGAGTTGCGTAGAATTTCTAGGACCAAAAATCAGAAGCAAATAAAATATGCTATGCAATGATGATCTAATGTATAACATTCCAAATTGAAAATTTGGGATGTTACAAACCTACCCCCCTTAAGATGAATCTCGCCCTCGAGATTCGGGTTGGCTAGAAAATAGGTGAGGGTGGTCTTGCAACAAATCTTCCTCTCGCTTCCAGGTGGCTATCTCCAAGTCATTTGGCACATAAACACGGTCTTCAAACCATAGGGTATCGTGCTCATCCTCACGAAATCCCTTAGCCTTTCCCTTGCTCATTTTCTCCTTTATAGAGGCGACCTCCTTATCAGTCTTCTGAGCTTCTCTGATCTTATCCATCAAAGTTGACTGAATCTCCAATGCTGCTACATAGCCTCTCGGAACTATCTCCCAACGTAGCTCATGAAGATCCTCGGCTAACTCCTTTGGTAAATCTCCCGTCGTTAGTGTATTGACATGGTTCTTACGACTCAGTGCATCGGCTACTACGTTAGCCTTTCCGGGATGATAATGCAGTCTCATATCATAGTCCTTGATGAGCTCCAACCATCTCCTTTGCCTGAGGTTTAGCTCCTTTTGCATGAAAATATACTTTAAGCTCTTGTGATCCGTGTACACTTCACAGTGGTTTCCAATGAGAAAATGTCTCCAAGTCTTTAGTTCATGTACTACGTCTGCTAACTCCAAATCATGCGTAGCATAGTTCAACTCATGAGGTTTCAGCTGTCATGAAGCATATGAAACAACTCTTCCCTCCTGCATAAGCACGGCTCCAAGTCCTCGACGTGAAGCATCGCAATACACTTCATAATCCTTGTTCTGATCTGGCAGAATCAATACTGATGAGGTAACCAAACGTTTCTTCAACTCCTGAAAACTGGCCTCACATTCCTCAGTCCATTTGAACTTAGTATCCTTTTTCAACAACTCCGTCATAGGCTTCGCAATCTTTGAGAAATTCTCAATGAATCTCCGGTAGTATCCTGCGAGTCCAAGAAAACTCCGGATCTCTCCAACAGTTGTTGGGGCTTCCCAATTTGTCACAGTGACAACCTTGGTGGGATCAACTGCTATTCCCTCTCCGGATATAACGTGTCCGAGGAATCCTACTTCCTTCAACCAAAACTCACATTTGCTGAACTTGGCATATAACTGATGTTCTCTGAGCTTCTCAAGTACTAAACGCAAATGTTCCTTATGTTCCTCTTCATTCTTCGAGTAAACCAGAATATCATCAATGAACACCACGACGAACTTGTACAAAAACTCCATAAACACCTTGTTCATAAAATAGGCAGGTGCGTTAGTTAGACCAAATGACATAACGGTATACTCATACAACCCATACCTTGTGGTAAAAGTTGTCTTAGGTATGTCTTGCTCTCGAATCTTCAACTGATGGTACCCCGATTGCAGATCGATCTTGGAAAATACCTTGCAATCGATCAAACAGATCATTGATCATCGGTAGTGGGTACTTGTTCTTGATTGTTACTTCATTCAATCCACGATAATCAACAACCATCCTTAACGATCCATCCTTCTTCTCCACTAGAAGTACTAGCGATCCCCAAGGTGAAGAACTTGGGCGAATATAACCTTTATCCAGTAACTCCTTAATCTGCTTCTTAATCTCTTCCAAATCCTTTGTGGGCATCCTGTATGGTCTCTTCGATATTGGCCCTATGCCTGGCAAAAGTTCAATCAAAAACTTGATGTCTCTATCTGGTGGCATGCCTGGCAACTCCTCTGGAAATACGTCAGGGAAATCCTTTACCACTGGTACTTCCTCCTGCGCAACTCCTGATAAGGAATTTACTTGAGTCCTCTTCGGCACATGCCGGGATACATACTTGATCCTTCTTCCTTCTGGCGTCGTAAGCAAAATTGACTTACTGGCGCATTCAATGTTCCCTTCATACTTTAATAACCAATCCATGCCTAATATCACATCCAGTCCTTGAGATTCCAATACTATTAGGTCCGAGGGAAATAAATAGTTACCAATCCTTAATGGTAACCGATGACACCATAGACTAGCCATATACTCTACTCTAGGCGAGGTTACTAACTTGGGTGACCTAAGGGCTTGGGTTGGCAGTTTATACTTATCCAAAAATCCCCTTGAGATGTATGAATGCGATGCACCAGTATAAAAAAGAACGAGTGCAGTAAATGATTTAACCAAAAACGTACCTATTACTGCATCGGGCTGAGCTTCAACCTCCTCCATGTTAACGTGGTTCACCTGTCCCCTATTGAAAGGGTTCGGCTTCTTCCTAGAGCTTCCATTGCCATTACAATTCTCTGATTCAGGACATTCATTGGCATAATGTCCGGTCTTTTGGCACTTAAAGCAAGTGACTTGGCTCAGATCTCTCATGGCTGGGGTTGATGGGTTGGTACGGTTCTGGCCGTTGCTTCCCCCATTCCCATTACCATTCTTGGGTCCATTATGATTGTGCGAGCTACCTCCTCCATGGGTATGCTGAAAAGGTACTCCCGGTTTTGGGGTAAAACGCGGCTTCTGCTGAGCTCCAGATTGTACTTACCTTGTCCATTCTTCCTCTTGCTGCTGCTTCCATTCAATCATAAGAGCGCGATCTACCAACTCCTGGTAGTTGTTGAAGCTAGCTACCATCAACTGCATGCTCAGCTCATCATTCAGTCCTTCCAGAAACTTCTCCTACTTAGCTGCATCTGTAGCAACGTCATCTGGAGCATAACGTGCTAGCTTACTAAAATCATCCACATACTGGCCAACTGTGCATCCTCCTTGGCGCATGTTGCGAAACTCATGCTTCTTCATAGCCATAGCTCCTGCTGAAACATGGGCCGTACGGAAAGCCTGCTGAAACTGATCCCATGTGACAGTGTCCACAGGGCAAGTGGCTGGGAAATTCTCCCACCATGCTGCTGCGGGTCCCTCAAGCTGATGTGCGGCAAATTTCACCTTTTCCGCATCTGTGCATCCTGCTGTGGTCAATTCCCTTCCTGTCTTGCGGAGCTAATCATCTGCAACAATCGGCTCGGTGCTACTTGAGAACACCGGCGGATTCAGCCTAAGAAAACAGGTTAAGTGATCAACAGGTGGTGGCGGTGGTGGGTTGTTGTTGTTCCCTTGATTCTGATTCTGGACTAGCAACTGCATCAAGGCATTCTGCTGCTGGATCAACTGAGTGAGCTCCAGCGGAAAAAGCAAATCCATTGTCACTTCTCGGAGGCATCTGAGGGTTTAGAAAGGATGAGAATATAGAATAGAAGGGGGTCTAGAGAGAAAACACTACCCATATGCACATGAGGCAAAAGCACACAAAATCACTTCATTCAATCAAACACAGGCATACAATCGGTCTAAAACTATCATTAAAAGTGCTTGGACTATGCTATATACATGGTGGAACACTACTACTGTTATGGTAGTCTACTAGAAAAACTACTCCGATGAAGACTCCATGATATCTGCTCCAGCTTCATCAACGTCATCATCATCGCTGTCGTCTGGATCCGAGTCGGTGTCGTCAATGATGATATAGTTCTCCGGGCAAGTGGAATCGTCATCTTCTTCTCCAGGTGCTGGTCCTCCCATAACTCCGATCTTCTTAACTAGGCCGTCATTCTTCTCCAGTAGTGTCTTGATTTCCTCCTCATATCCATCGCGTGTAAACTTGGGTTCTTCCTCCAGCTCCGTGATTCTTGTCATCGCCTTCTTTAGATCTATCATGCATGCGCACATCTGGTTCTCCTGGCGTCGAATGTGCTGGTTTAACTCCTGGATGAAATTTGCAACTGATCGGTCCTTCTTGGTGCTGATCATCTCCCAATGCTCATCTCGGCACCCACAAATCTGGTAGATAGTATCCTTGAGATCATTGTGGTAAACTTCTCCAATGCGTCCCATGGTGATGTGAGCTGCCATGCTCTTTCCTAAATTCCAGGTTGGTGCATCAAAGGTAAATTCTATGGGCTGAGTGACTGGCGCGAACGTGTTTCATGGAACTTGAACTTGAATCATCCAGCGCTCCTCTTCGGGTAAAGTGGCGTTGTAGGTCCCGGTGAAGCTTGGTACTCCGATGTTCAGGTACTTAGTGACTTCCTTCAGGTGGCGTCCAAAGGGTGTATCTTCATCCGGTTGCATGAACTTGTTCCTTGCATCTGCCATCCTAAAAGATTAGAAAAGATGAGGAGTCAGAAATGAGAAGAGAGTAGTGATCTAGGGCTTTAGCTTAGTGGTCGTGTCCTACAGTCAGCGTGTGCTCTGATACCATCTTGTAGCGACCAGACCTCAAACAGTCTGATCTCTATGCACTAGTGTCATCCCTGGATCAGTAATTCTGACATGCACAGTACTTGAAGGATTTATAACAGAGTAGCAATCACACACTTATTACATCCAATGTCTCAAAAGAGAACTTATTACAATAAATACGGCTTAAGGCCATCTAATAACGATAACAGCGAAAGGCTTGGACGATAAGCGAGTCCATCAACTCCAACGGCATCACTGAGTATAGAACCACGACCTAAAGGCACCTTACTCGTCGTCTGAAAAGTCCGCAACATGAACGTTGCAGCCCGAAAACGGGTCAGCACATGGAATATGTTGGCAATGTAACACATAGAGAGTAATGAAAGAAATAAGCTATACTAGATGCATATATGGCTGGTGTAAAGCTCTATGGTTACAGTTTTTGTGTAAAGCCAATTTTTCCCTACTACAAAGGAATAAATTTTATTTAACTATCATGGTGGTTGTTAAACATTGAGAATGGTTGACAGCATTCTCAATCCCAATTAAGCATCATCAATAAAAACCCAACAAAATTAATTAGAGTAACATGATGAGATTCACATGATAATCCAAGTACTAGATACTCAAGATGTCCATAACCAGGGACACGGCTAACCATGATTAGTTTATACACTCCGCAGAGGTTTGCGCACTTTTACCCACAAGACTCGATCTTCTCCGTTGGGATTCTCGCACTACATGGTGTTTGAGAAACGGATGACCGAGACATAGTCTTTCAAAAGCGCTAGCACCTTACGATCGGGTAGACTGTACCACCTACATCCCCTACATCTGCTAGTCTACCACTGTAATAGTTCGCACGACTTAGTCAACTATGCTAGAGCCCATAGTAGCTTGTGGCTGCACACGGAAGTTTCTAGTATGATTAATCTCATGATCCCTTGGAGCCTGGGTGGCGGTCCATAAAGAAAAACAACAGGCAATCCGGGAATACCCAGGTACCTCAATCTACCCATATGTGTGTTTAAGTTGCCACCTTAAATAAACCATTAATTAACAATCTCACATCTGTCATGGATATCACTCACTCAATCCACGTCTACTAGCATAGCATGGCATAATAAGCAAACATAGAAGTAACTCCCAAAGGTTTGATAATAAAACAGGTAATAGATACTACCTCAACTACTTCCCATCCCACAATTTAATTAGATCCTAATCATGCAATGTTTGAGGATTGAACTAATGCAATAAAACTGGGTAGTAAGGAGGTATGATCAAAGTGTTACTTGCCTTGCTGATGATCCGCGAAACCTAGAGATTCGAAGTAACAGGCGGCGCACTCCGAGTACTCTATCGCAAACAAACAAACAAGCATACAATAAGAACTCATCTAATTCACAGGTAAAACTCAAATAAGAGATCTAACCAGAAAGTTCAACTTAAGAACTCCGATTTGCAAAAAGAATCAAATCAAACGAAGCAAAGAAAGTCAGACGGCGAAAGAAACAAACTTCGTTTTACTAATCTGGACGTAAGTCAAATTTTCCAGAAGCAAAAACTTCTTTGAGTTGGTTAAACGGAAAGAGGGTTTCGAGATGAAACTCCAGGCGCTTGAATCGCCTTATTCCGATAAACGAGCGAAAAGTTATACTAAAACGAAAATCGGATCAGAAATCGTGATCAGAAATAATCGCAGAAAATCCGAGAAAAAGAAAATCTGACGAACAGATTAACGAACGAACGTTCATTATCTGGATCTAAATGATGAACGCGTTCGTTAAAACGAACGAACGAGCGAACGCTTGCTAATTAACTTAAACCGAAAAAAAACGATCTAATAAAAAAATGAACGAAAACCGGCGGAAAACCGAACGGTTTTCTAGGAAAAATCGGCGGCGGGCGGGGTCAACCTCGGGCGGCGGGTCGTTGGGACAGGCGGCTCGGGCGGTGAGATCTGGCGGCGGCCGCGCGGGGCGGCGGCGTCCGGCGACGGCGGCTTGGGGCGGCTAAGTTTAGGGTTTGATGGGGCGGCGGCGGCTTGGGCTGATTCGGGCCCCGGGGCGCGCTATATAAACGCCCGGCCAGGCGGAGTCCTGGCCGAACACGGCCCGGAGTCGGTTCCGTTTTTTTAATAATTACGCGCAGAAAAACAAACAAAATAAATACTAAACTGACTTGAAAAATCCCGAAATAAATTTTCTCCGAGTTCTAAAATCAAACCGGACAAGGTGAACATTTATTTGGGGCCTAAATGTAATTTTAAAGAACGCACATTTTTCCTAAATTCAAATAAAATAGCGAAAAACTCCGAAATAAAATCTTATTTGATTTTATTATTAAATCCTCAATATTTCTTTATTTTGGGAAATTCATTTTATTCCCTCTCTCATATTTTTATAATAGAAATAATTGAAGATAAAATAATTAAAATCAAATGACCCTATTCTCAAAATTTGAGGAAACTCAAATATGAAAATAACGAAATCCCCAACTCTCTCCGTGGGTCCTTGAGTTGCGTAGAATTTCTAGGATCAAAAATCAAAAGCAAATAAAATATGATATGCAATGATGATCTAATGTATAACATTCCAAATTGAAAATTTGGGATGTTACATGCACAAAATCTTAATGCAAAAGAACGTAACTTTATATTGCCTCTTGTGATAAAGACCTTTATTATGCAGTCCGTCGCTTTTATTTCTTCCCTATCACAAGTTCGTATAAACCTTATTTTCTTCACACTAATAGATCGTACATATTTAGAGAGCAATTTTTATTGCATGCACCGATGACAACTTACTTGAAGGATCTTACTCAATCCATAGATAGGTATGGTGGACTCTCATGGCAAAACTAGTTTAAGGGATGTTTGGAAGCACAAGTAGTATTTCTACTTGGTGCAAAGAATTTGTCTAGCATCAGAGGGAAAGGCAAGCTCAACATGTTGGATGATCCAAGACAATATAACGTTTCAGATATAGGAAAACATAACCCATTAAGTTGTCTTCCTTGTCCAACATCAACCTTTTAGCATGTCATATTTTAATGAGTGATCACAACTAGATAGTATATTTATATGTGAAATCTCTCTTCCTTCAATATTCTTTCATGAATTGTTCAAGTGACCAATTCTGCGTTTGCTAACTTTTAATAAGTTTACTACCTATACTTATTATGCGTGAAGTCATTACTCCCCATGTTATAAGCATATGAAATGTATATAAATTCATATTTATGATATTCAATTCATTCAACCATTTACTCATAGGATATACTTGAAGCACGTGAGTAAATGACAAACTACCCCAAAAATATATAAGAGAAGAACACTGAGTAGTCAAATAATCAACTAGCCATGGGAGGATTATTTTTCATTCAAGATTTCAGATCCAATGATTTTATTCGAATATCAAGTAAAATTGAAAATACGCTCCAAGGAAAACACATATCATGTGACGAATAAAAATATAGCTCCGAGTAAGGTATACTGATAGTTTTGAAGAGGAAAGAGGGGATGCCTTCCGGGGCATCCCCAAGCTTAGGCGCTTGAGTCTTCCTTGAATATTACCTTGGGGTGCCTTGGGCATCCCCAAGCTTAGGGTCTTTCCACTCCTTATTCTCCTCATATCGATATCTCACCCAAAGCTTGAAAACTACAATCACACAAAACTTAACAGAACTTCGTGAGATAGGTTAGTATGATAAAGAGTAAACCATTCACCTTGGTACTGTCAAAGACAAGGTTCATAATTGTTCTCACACAATGCCTACTGTAACATATCTCCACAATTTATACTGAGAAATATAAGCCATAGAAACTAGAAAACAAGCAAACTATGCAATGAAAACAGAATCTGTCTGAAACAGAACAGTCTGTAATGACCTGAACAGCAACCATACTTCTGCTACTCCAAAAATTATGAAATAAATTGGTGGACGTGAGGAATTTGTCTATTAACCTTCTGCAAAAAAGAATCAACTCAAAAGCACTGTTCTGTAAAAAAATGCCAACTAATCTCGTGAGCGCAAAGTTTCTGTTTTTTACAGCAAGATCACATTAACTTTCACCCAAGCCTTCCCAAAGGTCTTACTTGGCACTTTATTGAAGCAAAAGCTATGAAACATGATTACTACAGTAGCTTAATCATGTAAACACACAAAAACAGTAAGGGTAAATATTGGGTTATCTCCCAACAAGCGCTTTTCTTTAATGTCTTTTAGCTAGGCATGATGATTTCGATGATGCTCTCATAAAAGATAAGAATTGAAACATAAAGAGAGCATCATGAAGAATATGACTAGCACATTTAAATCTAACCCACTTCCTATGCCTAGGGATTTTGTGAGTACACAATTTATAGGAACAAGAATTAACTAGCATAGGAAGGCAAAACAAGTATAACTTCAGAACTTTAAGCACATAGAGAGGAAACTTGGTATTATTGCTAATCCTACAAGCATATATTCCTCCCTCATAATAATTTTCAGTAGCATCATGAATGAATTCAACAATATAACCATCACATAAAGCATTCTTTTCATGATCTACAAGCACAGAAATTTTTCTACTCTCCACATAAGCAAAATTCTTCTCATTAGGAATAGTGGGATCACTAATTCCTAAAGTTGACACTTTTCCAAACCCGCTTTAGATGATAGTATTATTCGTACTCCAAAATATATAAGTGAAGTTCATGGGGCACAAAATATCCAAGCTCAAAATATATAAGTGAAGCACACGAAGCATTCTATAAAACCATACTCAAAAGATTTAAGCACAAAGAGTGTTCTATAAGGTCATACTCAAAAGATATAAGTGAAGCACATGAATCATTCTATAAATTGATGAAGGGACATATCATAATAGCATGGTTCTTAAAGAAAAAGAAAAACACAAAGGACACAAATCATGTGAACAAAACAAAAACCGAGGTATACCGATAATTGTTGAAGAAGAAAGATGGGATGCCAATCGGGGCATCCCCAAGCTTAGATGCTTGAGTATCCTTGGAATATTTAATTGGGGTGGCTTGGTCATCTCAAAGATTAAACTCTTGCCTCTCTTTATTCTTCTCACATCGGCAACTCCTCGTTCTTCGAACACTTCATCCACAAAAAACTTTAGTAAAAACTTTGTGAGATCCGTTAGTGTAATAAAGCAAACTACCACTTTAAGTTACTGTAATGAACTCATTCTTTATTTATATTGGTGTTAAACATACTGTATTCCAACTTCTCTATGGTTCATACACCCCGATACTAGCCATAGATTCATCAAAATAAGCAAACAACACGAGAAAAACAGAATCTGTCGAAAACAGGACAGTCTGTAGTAATCTGGAAGTTTAGTAAACTATGTAACTCCAAAAATTATGAAATACATTTTAAAATTAGAGAAATTGGTACATAAGTAATGTTCAAAAAATTTTAGACCCATTTGACTTTCCAGTAAAAATGTAAATTCACGCACTACAACCAAAGTTTTTTTTGTACTTCACATAGTAAACAAGCAATCTAATCATCCTAAAACCAAAGCTTGGCACATTATTTTTATAATACAATGGATATACACAAGGGGATAATTATTTACAGAGAAACTTCCATGAAAAATTCTACATCGTTTCCGTGAGCATGAACACAAGTGCTCAAGGTCGACCCTCACTTCTTCAATGTATAACTTTCCAATCACTTCTCTTTTTGAAAAACTGTTTAGGCATGATAGGCAAGTAATTTTTTTGCATTTTCATTCTTTAATTTTTTGTATGGTTCACCCACAACTAAAAAAACAAAAAGGAAAAACAAAATCTACTTAATGAAGAAAGCAAACAAGCACACACGAGAATATCAACCCCACGCTATTGCTCCCCGGCAACGGCGCCAGAAAAGAGCTTCATAATCCCCAAGTGCAGGGAATCATCGTAGCAATTCCCAAAGGTGGAAGTGATAAGTATAGAGTGTCTAACCCACAAGGAGCTAAAGGTAAGATAAATATTCTCTGAAGTCCTATCTGCCACTAATACGACTCTACGTACACCGAATGTTTGCTTCCAACTAGAAACGAGAAATAAAACTACGTTGTGGGTATGAAGAGGATAACTTTGCATGATATCGGAGAGATAAAATATAAAAGTAGGTGTTATCATAAATTTAGAATATATTACTAAATATTATAAATATCGAGTGTGGAATAATGATGGATTGGTGTGCAGAATTGTACTAGGCAATTGTTAACAAGACCGGTAGTCGTCATTGTAATTTCATATGAGGGAAAGTCATAAGCTAACATACTTTCTCGTCTTGGATCATATGCACTTATGATTGGAACTCTAGCAAGCATCCGCAACTACTAAAGATCATTAAGGTAAAACCCAACCATAGCATTAAAGCATCAAGTCCCCTTTATCCCATACGCAACAACCCCCTTACTCGGGTTTATGCTTCTGTCACTCAAGCAACCCACTATAAGCGAATCATAAACGTATTCCAACACCCTACAGTGGGAACCCCTCACGTTTGTGTGACATGGAGGGTACAATAGGACATCACCAAAATAAAACATACAACTCATACCAATCTAGATCGTCAATCAACCCAAAGACAAAGGATATCTACTCAAAACATCATAGGATGGCAACACATCATTGGATCATAATATGTGGCATAAAGCACCATGTTCAAGTAGGGATTACAGCAGGGTGCGGGAGAGTGGACCGCGTAAAATAGATGAGGATGGTGATGATGTTGGTGATGTTGATGAAGACGATCACCGCGGCGATGATTCCCCTCCCAATAGCACTCCGGTGCCACCGGGACAAAGGAGGAGAGGTTCTCCCCCTTATGCTTCCTCCTCCATGGCCTCCCCCCTAGATGGGGAGAGGTTCTCCCTCTTCTCCTTGGCCTTCATGGCGAGGATGGCCCCTACGGGATCCTCCTCCATGGCCTCCGGTGATGATGGCCCCCTCCGGCAGGGTGCCAGAGAGGGCCTAGATTGATTTCTCGTGGCTACAGAGGCTTGCGGCGGCAGAACTTCCGATCTAGGTTATTTTCTGGGGGTTTCTGTATTTATAGAAATTTTTGGCGTTGGTTTCATGTCAGGGGGGTCTCCGAGTCGTCCACGAGATAGGGGCCCACGCCCAGGGGGGGTGGGCGCGCCCCCACCCTCGTAGACAGCCCGGGACTCTTCTGGGCCAACTCTTTCACTCCCGGGGCTTCTTTTGGTCCATAAAAAATCATCAAAAATTGGCACGTCAATTGGACTTCGTTTGGTGTTCCTTTTATGAATACTCAAAAACAAGGGGAAAAAATAGAAACTAGCACTGGGCTCTAGGTTAATAGGTTAGTCCCAAAAATCATATAAAATAGCATATAAATGCATATAAAACATCTAAGATGGATAATATAATAGCATGAATACTTCATAAATGATAGATACGTTGGAGACGTATCACTTTGCATGATTATGTAGTTGGCATAGTATTTGTGGCAAGGCCACCGTTCATCTCTATACATGTCACTCTTGATCATTGCACATCCCGGTACACCGCGGAGGCATTCATATAGAGTCATATTTTGTTCTATGTATCGAATTGCAATTCTTGATTTGAAAGTAAATAGAAGTGTGATGATCATCATTGTTAGAGCATAGTCCCATGTGAGGAAAGGATGATGGAAGCTATGATTCCCTCACAAGTTGGATGAGTCTCTGAACTTTATAAGAAAATAAAAGAGGCCAAAGAAGCCCACCAAAAAATGAGAGAAAAGAGAGAAGTGACAATGTTACTATCCTTTTTCCACACTTGTGCTTCAAAGTAGCATCATGATCTTCATGATAGAGAGTCTCCTATGTTGTCACTTTCATATACTAGTGGGAATTTTTCATTATAAAACTTGGCTTGTATATTCCAATGATGGGCTTCCTCAAATTTCCCTAGATCTTCGTGAGCAAGCGAGTTGGATGCACGCCCACTTAGTTTATTTTTGAGCTTTCTTACACTTATAGCTCTAGTGCATCTGTTGCATGGAAATCCCTACTCACTCACATTGATATATATTGATGGGAATCTCCATAGCTCTTTAATACGCCTAGTTGATGTGAGACTATCTCCTCCTTTTGTGTTCTCCACAACCACCATATTCTATTCCACCTATAGTGTTATGTCCATGGCTCACGCTCATGTATTGCGTGAAAGTTGAAAAGGTTTGAGAACATCAAAAGTATGAAACAATTGCTTGGCTTGTCATCGGGGCTGTGCATGATAAAATACTTTGTGTGATGAAGATGGAGCATAGACAGACTATATGATTTTGTAGGGATAACTTTCTTTTGCCATGTTATTTTGAGAAGACATGATTGCTTTGTTAGTATACTTGAAGTATTATTGTTTTTATGTCAATATTAAACTTCTGTTTTGAATCTTATGGATCTGAACATTCATGCCACAATAAATAAAATTACATGGAAAAATATGTTAGGTAGCATTCCACATCAAAGATTCTATTTTTATCATTTACCTACTCGAGGACGAGTAGGAATTAAGCTTGGGGATGCTTGATACGTCTCCAACGTATCTATACTTTTTTATTGTTCCATGCTATTATATTATCTGTTTTGGATTTTTTATATGCATTAATATGCTATTTTATATTATTTTTGGCACTAATTTATTAACATAGAGCCTAGTGTCCGTTTCTGTTTTTCCTTGTTTTTGAGTTTTACAGAAAAGGAATATCAAACGGAGTCCAAACGGAATAAAACATTACGATGATTTTTCTTGGACTAGAAGACACATGTAGGACTTGGAGATGAAGGAAAAAACGTCCCGAGGAGGCCACAAGCCCTCAGGGCACGCTGTAGGGGGGAGCCCCCTGTCTTGTGGACCCCTCGGAGCTCCTCTAACCCTAATTCTTGGCCTATAAATTCCCAAATGTTCCCAAACGACCAGAAGCGTCCACCAAAATACTTTTCCGTCGCCGCAAGCCTCTGTTTCCGTGAGATCCCATCTTGGGGCCTTTTGCAGTATTCTGCCGGTGGGGGACTCGACCATGGAGGGCTTCTACATCAACCCTATTGCCCTTTCGATGAAGCGTGAGTAGTTTACCAGAGAACTAAAGGTCCATAGCTAGTAGCTAGATGGCGTCTTCTCTCTCTTTGATCTTCAATACAATGTTCTCCTCGATGTTCTTGGAGATCTATCGAATGTAATATTCTTTTGCGGTGTATTTGTCGAGGTCGATGAATTGTGGATTTATGAGCAGATTATCTGTGAATATTATTTGAATCTTCTCTGAATTCTTATATGCATGATTTGATTTCTTTGTATTTGTCTTCATATTATCGGTTTGGTTTGGCCAACTAAATTGGTTTTTCTTGCAATGGGAGAGGTGCTTAGTTTTGGGTTCAATCTGGCGGTGTCCTCACCCAATGACAAAGCAGGGGTAGCAAGGCACCTATTTGTATTTTTGCCAACAAGGGTAAAAAGATGGGGTTTTCATCATATTGCTTGAGATTATCCCTCTACGTAGGCATTACTCCATTCTTATGAACTTAATACTCTAGATGCATGCTAGATAGCGGTCGATGTGGGGAGTAATAGTAGTAGATGCAGGCAGGAGTTGGTCTACTTGACATGGGCGTGATGCCTGTATTCATAATCATTGCCTTGGATATCGTTCATAATATTGCGCTTTTCTATCAATTGCTCGACAGTAATTTGTGAACCCACCGTATTATTTTCCTTCAAGAGAGAAGCCTCTAGTGGAACCTATGGCCCCTGGTCTATTTCCATCATATATTTTCAGATCTATAAACCAAAAATACCTTGCTGTAATTTACTTACTTTTATTTTGTTTTATGTTTTAGTAATCTTTTATATCTATCTCTATCATATCTCATCTTTTCAAGTGACCGTGAAGGGATTGACAACCCCTTTTATCACGTTGGGTTGATGCGGCTTGAACTACGTCGGTATTTCCCCAAATAGGAAGGGATGATGCAATGCAGCTACGTTAGGTATTTCCCTCAGTGATGAGACCAAGGTTGTCTAACAAGTAAGAGAACCACGCAACACTACATAAACGGTACCTGCACACAAAGAACAAATACTTGCAACCCGACGTAAAGAGGGGTTGTCAATCCCTACCGGGCAAAAAGATAGATAAAATTGTAGTAGGTTAGATAAATAGATCTTGCGGGGACGCGAGATAAAATAAATAACAATAAATTGCAGCATGGTATTTTTGGGTTTTTGGATTAATAGATCTGACAATAAACGCAAATAAAAATTGATCTCGAAGGCAAATATTATAAAGAAGAGACCCGGGGGCCTAGATTTCACTAGTGGCTTCTCTCGAGAAAAATAGCATGCGGTGGGTAAACAAATTACTGTTGGGAATTGATAGAACTTCAAATGATCATGACGATATCCAGGAAATGATCATTATATAGGCACCACGTCCAAGATTAGTAGACCGACTCCTGCCTACATCTACTACTATTACTCCACACATTGACCGCTATCCAGCATGCATCTAGTGTATTAAGTTCATGGAGAAATAGAGCAATGCAATAAGAAAGATGACATGATGTAGATAAGATCTATTCATGTAGGAATAGACTCCATCTTGTTATCCTTAATAGCAACGATACATACGTGTCATTTCCCCTTCTGTCAATAGGATTGAGCACCATAAGATCGAACCCATCACAAAGCACTTCTTCCCATGGCAAGAAAACATCGATCTAGTCGGCCTAACTAAACCAAAGATTCGAAGAAAAATTCAAGGTTATAAGTAATCATGCATATAAGAGACCAAAAGACTCAAATAACTTGGATGGATAAAAACATATATCTGATCATAAACTCAAAGTTCATCGGATCCCAACAAACACACCACAAAAAGAGTTACATCAAATAGATCTCCAAGAGACCATTGTATTGAGAATCAAAAGAGAGAGAGAGGAAGCCATCTAGCTACTAACTACGGACTCGTAGGTCTACAATGAACTACTCACGCATCATCGTAGAGGCACCAATGAGGATGACGAACCCCTCCATGATGGTGTCTAGATTGGATATGTAGTTTCCGGAACTTGCAGCGGCTGGAATTGTTTTTCGTCGACTCCCCTAGGGTTTCTGGAATATTGGGGTATTTATAGAGCAAAGAGGCGGTATGGGAGGCCACCGAGGTGGGCATAACCCACCAGGGCGCGCCTCCAGGCGTGCCTAGGTGGGTTCTGCCCCCCTTGGGGCTCCCCTTTGGTACTTATTTGGCCATCCTGTGTCTTCTGGCCTACAAAATTTCTCCAAAAAGTTTCACTTTGTTTGGACTCTGTTTAGTATTGATTTTCTGCAAAGTAAAAAACAAGCAAAAAACAACAACTCTTATGTCAATAGGTTATTCCCAAAAAATGATATAAAGTTGCTATAAAATGATTTTAAAACATCCAAGAATGATGATATAACAGCATGGAACAATAAAAAATTATAGATACATTGGAGACGTATCATGGGTGCAAGTGTTTGATTGTTTGTGCAGGTGCATAGATTCGAGACTTGCGTTTATCTCCTACTGGATTGATACCTTGGTTCTTAACTGAGGGAAATACATATCGCTACTTTGCTGCATCACGCTTTCCGCTTCAAGGGAAAAACCAATGCAAGCTCAAGAAGTAGCAGGCACCAACCTTTGCTCTTCTTTTGTACATAATAGCATATGTAGTCGTGTACAAAATAGATTTAAATTTACCTCCTCCATTCCAAAATAATGGTAGTTATAGGATTTTCAAGAGTAAAAAATTCAAAAAGAACCACATAATTTAATGAGATTTTCAAACATACAAGGTCAAATTTAATGATGTCTATTTAGGTCAATCCTCAAAGTTCAAGAGTACTCTAAACGTGAATGCTTCTGGTTCAAAATTTTGAACAAAGCACCAAAAGAGCCTCTACTCGCCCGAAACCGCATGAGACCAATGTTTGGTAGAAGGAAATTACTTTTCTAACTCTGACCCGTGAAACCTATCGTCCCGATGGCCAAAGGTAGGTTTGTAACTTCATCTAGACGCCATGAAACCGCCTCCGAAAGACATCCATACACCGTCGTAGCCTAAACACACATGCGCTCGGCCGAAATCGCTCCTGCCCACTATTTGGGACACCTGGGATTACCGTCCTACCCTCGACCCATTGTAGGTCTGAAATTTAAGAGGGGGGGGGGCAAAGTTTGTACTTTCCCCAAATTTCAATCAAGCGCGTCCCATCTGTTAAAAAAAAACAAGCCCATCCCAAACCGAGACATGGTTCCCCCTTAGCTCCCCCTGCCCCCCGTCCGATTGCCCATCCGTACTCCATGAGCGCCAAAACTACCTCTCCACTAGCCGCAAAACCCCGGCGTCCCCCATCCGTCATCCCATCCCACACATCAACCGCCGCCCTCCTCCATCACGCCGGAGCTGATACCCCGACGTCATCATCCACCGCAACCGCAATCGCAATGCCCTCCATGGCTAGTAGTTGAAGCCGAGGCCGAGCTGCCTCCAGGACGCTGACGTGCGCTGTACCCGAGCCAGTTCAACCATGTCATCATAGGCATCACCACTGCCGCTCCAACGTCGCCACCATCCTCCGCACCGGAGATGTTCTTGCTACGCCATCCTTCGCCGCCTCGGATCCGCTTCCCCTCCGTCGACAGACGGCGACCGAAACACAGTCAACAATTTGGCCATGGGTTCGTCCAAGGTTCCACCCTCCTCAACAACATCGGTTCCCCCGGTAAAAAGAAGAACATCACCGTGAAATCGGGAGGACACAACACTGACAACCGGAACCGGCACTCCTCTTCCCTTATTCATGCAAATCTTACGTGTCTGCTTGCACGATATTCATCCCACAGAAGACACAAGTTGACCACTTCTTCCTGCACCTTCTTCCTTAAACTAGATGTTCCTAGTAACTCGTGATGCACAAGGTTTCTCCTCATATACTATTTCACCTTAGCTAGAGGTCCGTCGCCCCCTGGAATTCAATTCCTGGTCAGCTGATTCCTAATTAAAGGAAGCATTCCCCAGCGTAACAGGCCCTAGTCCGCCTGATACATCGGGGAAGGAACGCCTCAGTGTTTTTTGTAGGGGTGTGTGGGGCCTAGGAGCTGCTGGCCCCCGATCTGGAGGTCGGCAGGGCTTAAAGCGATGGTCGGCGGGGCGCTGCCAAGCACGATGGTGGTGTGAGGTTGAGGGGAGGGAGGGGCGACGGTTGCTGGCGTTCTAGAAAGATCGTCAATAGTGACTGGCGGGAGGTAGATGAAGGCCATCTGCCCGTTCCTTGCAGATCGGACAGTTCAGAAAAAAAATCGACTGAACTATTTATTTTCAGTCGGCTGTAATTTTGATAGGACCACATGTGGTGGTGTGCTGGAGGTGTACCTGCATTTCTCATTCTTTTCTAGCTTGTACTACTTCTAATTTGTTGAAATGACACTTATGAAGAGATAATTTTAACTGGGTAGAGTGATATTCGTTGCATCGTCCATATGGTGTCTATCTTGCATTGCTTATAATTTGTTGAAATGCCTTCTAGTTAGTTTACACATCATAGTCGTGAATATGCAATGCTGTAGTTTTTTCTTACACATTCAAGCGTCCTATCATGCGGTTGCCTTACATTAAAGTAGTGCTCATCAGCATCCTGCATACATGAGTTCTTAAAATCAATTTTTTATTCATTTTTCTTGTGTGTTTGACTTGACAAGGCAATAAAATTAATTAAGAGCAAGGAAAAAAATTAAGGCAGTGACTGATGGCGGTCTTCCGGCGAAACCGGTGTCGCACGTGCTTTCTCTAGCTTGATAGTGTCATATTGTCTTGCATGTTGCATAAGGTATCTAGCTTCTATTGCTTGTAATTTGATTAAATTACTTCTGCTTAGTTTACACAAATAGTTGTGAATATGCCATGACGTCCTATTTTTCGTACATATGCCATCCTCGTATCATGTGTTTTCCTTATGTCAGAGTAGTGATTGTCAGTATCATACATGAAAGAGTTCTGAAGAGTGAATTTTATTGCTTTTTTCTTGTCGGTTTTACTTGAAAATAAAAAATCAATAAAGCGGAAGGAAATTAGCAAGGTAGTGGATAATGATGCTCCTTCTGACCAACTAAAACGGAGGGCCTCTACAGATTCTACTCCTCCACCCCCCCAACAAGATTTGCAAGACAACATATGCATAGACACTCAACGTAGCTGTGTTGATGATGAGCACGTCTCCCCTTGTCAACCATCACAGGCGACCGCTTTTACTTGGCACTGTTATATGTGGTTGCATGTTATGTATGATGTCTAGCTTGTATTTCTTCTAAGTGTGTTGAATTCCATCTACTTACTTTATGCATTATACTTGTGAATCAGACACGTGTTCTTGTTTCTAGAACATACAATATCTGTCTATCACACCATGTTCTTACATCAAAGTACCATTGTTGTGTAACCTGCAGCAATCACTTATCATAAGACTGTTTAACGTGCGAGTGTGATATAGGTTACATGTCACATTCTTTTCAAGCTTGTACTACTTCTAATTTCTTTAAATGTGTCGGTGCAACAAACTCTGGGTCCGTTGCCCAGACTGTGCACAGGCACGAGAACCATAACACCAAGGTCAGAGTGGAGCACAAGGAATCAGTTCTTCGAAGGACCAACGTGCAGCACAAGAAGGCCAAGACTAGCCAGAGGAACAAGATACTGCTAAGGGAAAAACCTCCCTTGCCGGGCAGGCAAGCGTAGCAAGGACGGGGTCATCCCCGGAAGCAAGCCTCCAGGCCGTCCCGGCAGGACCTACCGGGACTCACGAAAGAAAAACCACCTCACCACAACGGGTGTCGTCGATCGGTGCGGTGTCAAGCTCCAAAGTGATTAAGTGGCTGTTGTTCGCGACATGGCAGCCACATCCTATAGGAAATACCTACAGGCGACACCCGTCCTGCGACGTGTCGAGCGAGCAGGTGCGAAGCTGGTAAAATAGCCTCGCAAGGCCTGCCGGGCAAGCAACGATGTGACGTTGAGCGGCGCATTTAATGCACTCTGTAAGTCTGCAGAGTTAGGTATGATAGCACTGTTCACTATGTAATCAGTGCATAATGACTAATTTGCCACTGTGGTGACCCTTTTATCTATAAAAGGAGGACCAAGGCAACCGTAGAAAGGGTTAGCGAATCCACCCCTTCACACATTCATACGCGCGCTGCCGTTTCACCCCTAGGCAACCCTGCCGGGCCAAGCATGTTGCGCTCACCACAATTTTTCCACCATCAATCCACCAAAGCAGGAGTAGGGTTTTACGCCTCACGGCGGACCGAACCTGGGTAAAAGACTGCCTTTTGTGATCTTTGTCGCGCTGTTCGACGCCTCTCTACACTTTGTGCAACGTGCCATCCCCCCGCCGAACCAGCAAGGGACTCTTGGTCCCATAGATGGCCGTGGTTTCCCACGACATCTTTGGCGCGCCAGGTAGGGGGGTCACTTGCGTGAACCTGAAAGCGTGATCAGCGCATCATCTTCATCTTCCGGATTTATCGATTATGGCGCCCAAGAAACCCGGTGCTATAGCTCACCCATCCATCTCAAAGGTTCCGCCGCCTGCGGCCACCTACGCCGCGGGGGATGCGGAGGCCCATGAGGATGTGGGCACTGCAGGGGATGCGGTCGACGAAGGAGGTGGCGTCACCACCTCCCCCGCGGCCGGAACAGGAGCGGGAAGCACTGGAGGAGAGCAACATCAGCAAGATCCCAGCGGCCATGCTCCATGAGGTACGGGTGAAGGGGTTATTCCACCAGTACCTCTTCCCCTCGCCGAAGGGCACAACCAAAGTGGTGGCGGCCGCTCTGGGGCGAATCGCCGCCCTCCAGCCGCCCTGCCACGGGCATGGCCGCGGTGCGCGCGCCTCTCCCAGAACAGGTTGACCCAGCCATCGTGCCTAATGGAGCCGCTGGCCCTCAAGCGCCTTCACCTAGTCACTGTGCCCTCCAAGTGGCTGGCTCACAACAGCAAGGGCGCGACGCTGTCGCCATCGGCACTGTCAGAAGCCGACCGACGGTGCGGTCTACATCATCATCACCGATGCCAAGCACCGCCACGGAGGCCATGGCACGTGCCCAGCTGCTGCTGAGGTTTCCATCGGCGGCCGATCAGATGGATGAATGGACAGCCACCATTCAGAGTCTGATTGGCTTCGTCGAGGCTGGGGGCCCACAGTGAGCCGGCCTGTCGCGGCCTTCCCAAGCGATGACAACGAGTCTCGTTACTGCTCATACGGAGGGGGCCACCCCACGGTGCAGTCCCCACCCTGGCAACCAGCGCGGGTGTGGAAGAACCAAGAACCCAAGGATGCCTCGATGGCCTCTTCCGACTCTCGAGCACGTCCAAGTCAACAGCGAGCACCGGAGGTCAGGCAGAGGGGAGACACGCACGTTATCATTAAGCGACGCTGCCACGACCACCGCTGGACCAGTTGGTGCGATGGTCTCGATGTTGATGAGCCTGTGCTCGAGAACAGTGGGTGCCTGCCCTTCGAGGTTGGGTGCCCTGGCTTTACTCGTGAGTTGCAGCAAGTCCGTTGGCCATCTGCTCGCACGTTCAAGCCAGAGATACCAGAGAAGTATGATGGAAGGTTGAATCCGGAAGAGTTCTTGAGCATCTACACCATCGCTATTCAGGCTGCTGGAAGAAGAGATGAGAAGGTGTTTGCCAACTACTTCCCTTTGGCACTCAAGTCCAATGTGTGGTCTTGGCTGATACACCTGCCGGAGAACTCCATTTCGTCATGGGGTGACCTGTGCCATGAGTTCATTGGCGCTTTCATAGGCGGCCATCAAGAACTAGGACGGACCGGCGAATTGCAGCTTCTCCAACAAAATGAAGGAGAGACCCTCCGCAAGTATTTGCAGATATTCAACAAAGTCCACAAAAACATCCCAAATATCCATCCAGCGGCTGTGATAGCTGCCTTCCAGTCCAATGTGCACAACCGCAGGATTCATTCCAAGATGAACGTGCGGTTACCCAAGACTGTGAAGGAGCTTTACACCTTGGTGGACAAGTGTGCTCGGATGGAGGAGGGAAGGAAACTCCCCGGAGAAGAAGATTTCATCAATGTCGACTCGGAGGATGACGATGAATCCACCAGTCGGAAGAAGAGCATGAAGTGCAACAAGAGGCGCAAGGATAAGGTAGTGATGACCGTCGAAGGATCGGGCACGCCTAGTACCGACAAAAAGGCTAAGGCCGAAGCCCCCGGTAAGGAGACTGTCGCGTGTGCTGACTGCCGGGGGCTGCAGCTACCGAGAATGCTAGGAAAGGTGATGGGACGTACTACAAGATCCATCGGACCAAGGTCCACGATCTCCAAGAGTGTCATCGGGTTGAGCAGCTCGTCAAGAGGCAGAGGGCTGAATATGAGAAACGAGACAGCAAAAAAGGTCAGAATGGTACTGGCGGTAGGGTCGGGGCGGTGAAGCAAATCATCCCAGCAAGGCTTTTTCGAACCAAGGAAAACCCACCAGGGGCCGAGAGAAGGAAGTTTGCAATAATGAGGGTGATGGATGGGATGAAGAGGAAACTGGCGAGTAGGAGTTCCAGAAGGCCACTAGCGCCATGTGCATTAATGGGGGTGCATCTTTGCACTCCTCTCACCGTCAACTTAAACAATGGGCGTGTGAGGTCAATGTCGTGGAGCCAGCGGCAGAGGCTCGGAAGATGCTTGAATGGTCACGCACGCCCATTATCTTTGACGAAGAGGACCATCCTGACTGCACCACCGCGGTAGGATGTTTGCCATTTGTTGGTCTCTCCAACAATTCACAACCTCAAAGTCACAATGATGTTGGTTGACGGCGGGGCCGGGTTGAATGTGATTTCCCCAAAGGTTATTAGAAACCTTCAGATAGCAGAGGAGGAGATGAAGGTCACGGGCACGTTTCAAGGAGTTAATCCTGGCAGGAGTCATCCTAAGGGAAATATCACATTGCCAGTGACATTTGGGGGGACTGAACTATCGGACTGAGAAGGTAGTGTTTGATGTGGCGACCTCCCCATGTCGTACAATGGGATTCTTGGACGCGCAGCTCTGGCAAACGTCATGGCAGCATCCCACTATGCCTACAACACCTTGAAGATGCCAGGGCCGGTTGGAGTTGTCGGTACAATATCCGGTGTATCTCGTAGTAGGGGTCCTAATCTAGGCGTCTTGGAGCGATGGTAACATGGACACGGGGTTTTACCCAGCTTCGGTCTCTCTTGATGAGAGAATACCCTACATGCTGCTTTCGATTGTATTCATATGGGTGTAGTACAGAGTACACGTATCTACCACGAGATTGTAGTAATGAATATGAGATTGTCTATTGACTAGCCTGGCCTCGGTTTATATAACACACCGGAGGCCTAGGGTTTAGGAGAATCCTCGCCTTGGGCGCCAAGTCTTGTGGAGTCTTCGTTGTATGCGGCAGAGGCTCTCCGAACTGGCCCATGAGTATACGGCCATGGGGGTCTTCAGCCCAATCTAACTGATTGGGAGACGACGTGGTGAATACCCCTTAGTCCAGGACATCGTCAGTAGCCCCCTGAATCGATCTTCAAGTTGGGGACGCTCCTCGATTCTTCTGAAATGTTCTTCACCTTCGGTCGTCGGTCTTGAAAACTGGTTCAACAAATCTTACCATCTTCGATCTTGAGGATCGCCAAATTGATTCCGAAGAGTTTACACGTCGGGTATCCGAGGAGCCCCTTTGAGTTATCGGCTTTTATCAATGCCTTTTTATTTTTACACCACACCTCGGATTTGAAGTTGTTCCCGTGCGGTGGTGTCCTCTTGCATCCGAGCTCCAACGTCGGACTGCTTTCGAGGTATGTGTTGCAGCCGAGCTCCAATGCCAGACCGCTCCCGAGCTCCAACGACGGAAGATATTCGAAGAGTTTTGTTACCGCCGAGCTCCAATGCCAGACTGCATCCGAGCTCCAACGCCGGACTATGTCCAAGCTCTAATGCCAGACGGTATCTGAGATCAAACGCCGGACTATATCCGAGGTGTCATAGCTCACCTTGGTTCAAAAAAATTGAAGGAGTTTAGCCGAGCTTAATGCTGGAAATGCCCTCTATGGAGCCACCCATTCAAATCCAAGCTTTATGCCGGACTACCTCCAAGGTGGTGCACCACCTCGGGCTTGGGCTGATTGTTTACGGATTTTATTTCCGATGCATGTAAATTTATTCACTATCAACATGTATAACTAGTAGCCCGCAAGGTGTGTGTTGGTCTAAAACCCAAGATGCACCTGAAGGAAAACATGAAACCGCTGATCCTAGTAGCCCCTGAGACTCAGGTCGATGCGCGAAATCGGCCTGAGGATCAACTCCTAGATCAGTAGCACATGTAGGAATAGAAACACAATGTAATATATTAGAGATAATAGTGATCGGCGAACGGGCCCTTGAGAGAGGGTCTTGAAAAGTTGCCGTAATATATTTAGCTTGATGCCAGATAGGTCCAAATGGTATCTATTGTTATCCGAAGACACGTTTGCCCATAGTTCAGTTAAGCCGAACACTTGGCAGTTGGAATTTTCTGCATTGAAATAGGCAATGCAGTAGCCCCCGAGACACTGGTCGGGTGGCAACACGAGATCAGGGGATCGATGTGCCCCTTTTAATATTTATAAATAATGAGCACGAGGCCCAGCAGCCCCCGAGCCTTAATGTGGGCATGGGTGGCCGAATTAAGGATCGATATCCATTTGAAAAATAATTCTTCTGTGTAACACAAACTTCTCAGAAAGAGAATAAAGATCTCATAAAGGAGTTAGAGCTAACGAAAGTTGAGCTCGCCAAGGTAGGCCTCAAGGGGCTCAAAAGGAAGGAAATTAATGCCAATAAGGAACTATGAGAGCGTTATGTCAGCTGCTCGGGCGTCTCAAAGAGACTGTGCCATTGACTCTTTAAAAGATTGGCTGAGAAAAAATTGATTTTTGCTCGCAATGTATGTGTAATGATTCTATGTACCCAAGTACTTTACATCATTAATGCTTAGATCCGCATTGTACAAAACTTTGTTGACCGACCATCGGCTTCAACCTCTTCGGCAAGTAGCCGAGGAGTGTTTTCCTACTTTATATAGCCGTAGGGGTGCCCCCCTGCCCCCATATATAAAGGAGCAAGGGGGGAGGCCGGCCGGCCCTATGGGGCGCGCCAGGAGGAGTCCTCCTTCTAGTAGGAGTAGGACGCTCCTCTCTCCTACTACTAGGAGGGGGGAAGGAAGGGGGAGAGGGAGAAGGAAAGGGGGGCGCCGCCCCCCTCTCCTAGTCCAATTTGGACCAGAGGGGAAGGGGTGCGCGGCCTGCCCTAGGCCAGCCCTCTCTCTCTTCACTAAGGTCCATAAGGCCCACTATTTCTCCCGGGGGGTTCCGGTAACCCTCCGGCACTCCATTTTTCTCCAAAACCACCCAGAACACTTACGGTGTCCGAATATAGTCGTCCAATATATCAATCTTTACGTCTCGACCATTCCGAGACTCCTCGTCATGTCCGTGATCATAGCCGGGACTTTGAACTACCTTCTGTACATCAAAACACAAAAACTCATAATACTGATCGTCATAGAACTTTAAGCATGCGGACCCAACGGGTTCGAGAACTATGTAGACATGACCGAGAGACGTCTCCGGTCAATAACCAATAGCAGAACCTGGATGCTCATATTGGCTCCCACATATTCTACGAAGATCTTTATCAGTGAAACCTCATAACAACATACGTTGTTATCTTTGTCATCGGTATGTTACTTGCCCGAGATTCGATCGTCGGTATCTCAATACCTAGTTGAATCTTGTTACCGGCAAGTCTCTTTAGTCGTTCCGTAATACATCATCCTGCAACTAACTCATTAGTTGCAATGCTTGCAAGGCTTATAGTGATGTGCATTACCGAGTGGGCCTAGAGATACCTCTCCGACAATCGGAGTGACAAATCCTAATCTCGATATATGCCAACTCAACAAGTACCTTTGGAGACACCTGTAGAGAACCTTTATAATCACCCAGTTATGTTGTGACATTTGGTAGCACACAAAG
This sequence comes from Aegilops umbellulata, assembly GCA_032464435.1. Taxonomy (NCBI): domain Eukaryota; kingdom Viridiplantae; phylum Streptophyta; class Magnoliopsida; order Poales; family Poaceae; genus Aegilops; species Aegilops umbellulata. The sequence continues at coordinate 295,808,356 of CP136057.1, forward strand.
TGTTCCTCCGGTATTCGGGAGTAGTTGCATAATCTCATAGTCATAGGAACATGTATAAGTCATGAAGAAAGCAATAGCAGTAAACTAAAATAATTAAGTGCTAAGCTAACAGAATGGGTCAAGTCAATCACATCATTCTCCTAACGATGTGATCCCATTTATCAAATGACAACTCATGTCTATGGTTAGGAAACATAACCATCTTTGATTAACGAGCTAGTCAAGTAGAGGCATACTAGTGACACTATGTTTGTCTATGTATTCACACATGTATTATGTTTCCGGTTAATACAATTCTAGCATGAATAATAAACATTTATCATGAAATAAGGAAATAAATAATAACTTTATTATTGCCTCTAGGGCATATTTCCTTCAGTCTCCCACTTGCAATAGAGTCACTAATCTAGTTCACATCGTCATGTGATTTAACACCAATAGTTCACATATTTGTGTGATTAGTTCACATCTCCATCGACTAACACCCCAAGGGTTTACTAGAGTCAATAATCTAGTTCACGTCGCTATGTGATTAACACCAAAAGAGTGATCATGTTTTGCTTGTGAGAGAAATTTAGTCAATGGGTCTGCCAAAATTAGATCCGTATGTATTTTGCAAATTTATATGTCTACAATGCTCTGTACGGAGCTACTTTAGCTAATTGCTCCCACTTTCAATATGTATCCAGATTGAGACTTAGAGTCATCTGGATGAGTGTCAAAACTTGCATCGACGTAACTCTTTACGACGAACTCTTTATCACCTCCATAATCGAGAAACATATCCTTATTCCACTAAGGATAATTTTGACCGTTGTTCAGTGATCTACTCCTAGATCACTATTGTACTCCCTTGCCAAACTCAGTGTAGGGTATACAATAGATCTGGTACACAACATGGCATATTTTATAGAACCTATGGCTGACGCATAGGGAATGACTTTCATTCTCTTTCTATCTTCTGCCGTGGTCGGGCTTTTAGTCTTACCCAATTTCACACCTTGTAACACAGGCAAGAACTCTTTCTTTGACTGTTCCATTTTGAACTACTTCAAAATCTTGTCAAGGTATGTACCCATAGAAAAAACTTATCAAGCGTCTTGATCTATCTCTATAGATCTTGTTCCTCAATATGTAAGCAACTTCACCGAGGTCTTTCTTTGAAAAACTCCTTTCAAATACTCCTTTATGCTTTCCAGAAAATTCTACATTATTTCCAATCAATAATATGTCATTCACATATATTTATCAGAAATGCGGTAGTGCTCCCACTCACTTTCTTGTAAATACAGGCTTCACCGCAAGTCTGTATAAAACTATATGCTTTGATCAACTCATCAAAGTGTATATTCCAACTCCGAGATGCTTGCACCAGTACATAGATGGATCGCTGGAGCTTGCACATTTTGTTAGCACATTTAGGATCGACAAAACCTTCTGGTTGCATTATATACAAGTCTTCTTTAAGAAATCCATTAAGGAATGTAGTTTTGACATCCATTTGCCAGATTTCATAAAATGCGGCATTTTGCTAACATGATTCGGACAGACTTAAGCATCGCTACGTGTGAGAAAATCTCATCGTAGTCAACACCATGAACTTTGTCAAAACCTTTTTCGACACGTCTAGCTTTGTAGATAGTAACACTACTATCAACGTCCGTCTTCCTCTTGAAGATCCATTTATTTTCTATGGCTTGCCGATCATCGGGCAAGTCAATCAAAGTCCACACTTTGTTCTCATACATGGACCCTATCTCAGATTTCATGGCCTCAAACCATTTCGCGGAATCTGGGCTCATCATCGCTTCCTCATAGTTCGCAGGTTCGTCATGGTCTAGTAACATGACTTCCAGAACATGATTACCGTACCACTCTGGTGCGGATTTTACTCTGATTGACCTACGAGGTTCGGTAGAAACTTGATCTGAAGTTTCATGATCATCATCATTAACTTCCTCGTTAATTCCTGTAGGCATCACTAGAACTGATTTCTGTGATGAACTACTTTCCAATTCGGGAGAAGGTACAATTACCTTATCAAGTTCTACTTTCCTCCCACTCACTTCTTTCGAGAGAAACTCCTTCTGTAGAAAGGATCAATTCTTAGCAACGAATGTCTTGCCTTTGGATCTATGGTAGAAGGTGTACCCACCTGTCTCCTTTGGGTATCCTATGAAGACACATTTCTCCGATTTGGGTTTGACATTATTAGGATGAAACTTTTTCACATAAGCATCGCAACCCCAAATTTTAAGAAACGACAACTTTGGTTTCTTGCCAAACCACAGTTCATATGTTGTCGTCTCAATGGATTTAGATGGTGCCCTATTTAACGTGAATGCAGATGTCTCCAATGCATAACCCCAAAACAATAGTGGTAAATCGGTAAGGGACATCATAGATTGCACCATATTTAATAAAGTATGGTTACGATGTTCGGACACACCATTACGCAGTGGTGTTCCAGGTGGCGAGCGTTGCGAAACTATTTCGCATTGTTTCCAATGAAGACCAAACTCGTAACTCAAATATTCTCCTCCATGATCAGATCGTAGAAACTTTATTTTCTGTTTACGATGATTTTCCACTTCACTCTGAAATTCTTTGAACTTTTCAAATGTTCCAGACTTATGTTTCATCAAGTAGATATACCCATATCTGCTCAAATCATTTGTGAAGGTCAGAAAATAACGATACCCGCCGCGAGCCTCAACATTCATCGGACCACATACATCAGTATGTATGATTTCCAACAAATCTGTTGCTCACTCCATAGTTCTGGAGAACGGCGTTTTAGTCATCTTGCCCATGAGGCATTGTTCTCAAGCATCAAGTGATTCCAAAATTCCATCAGCATGGAGTTTATTCATGCGCTTTACACCAATATGACCTAAACGGTAGTGCCACAAATAAGTTGCACTATCATTATTAACTTTGCATCTTTTGGCTTCAATATTATGAATATGTGTATCATTACAATCGAGATCCCACAAACTATTTTCATTGCGTGTATGACCATAGAAGGTTTTATTCATGTAAACAGAACAACAATTATTCTCTAACTTAAATGAATAACTGTATTGCAATAAACATGATCAAATCATATTCATACTGCCGGGGAAATCTGGCTCCTCGAGCACCTATGGGGACGGAGGCCCTTCTCGGTTCGGCGGGGGGCGGAGGTCGCGCGAAGAGCGGATCGAGGCGAAGCACACGGGGTTTTTTTACCCAGCTTCGGAGCTCTCCGGAGAGATAACACTCCTACTGCTGCTTTGTGGATTGTATTGAGTTCTTGCTCGGGAGCGCTGAGTGCTACAGTACACTCAAGCAGCTAACGAGACCGAGCGTTCTTCTGTTTGTACTCTCAGAGATCGCTCTCCGGGGACCGATCCCCCTCTACGTTGTGCATGGGCCTCCTTTTATATGTTCAAGGGGTCTCCAACAGGTGGCAACGTAGGTAAGGGAAAAAATGGAAATATGCGGTGGTAGGTACAGCTACCTACACAGTGTATCATACCTAACCCTGACGGCAGGGGACAAAGGCATTAAATGCCTATCTACGTCGCCCTGACGGTGCAGAAAAGGGACCGTCAGGCGCGCCACCGCTCGCCACGATGGCGATCTTGTCAGCGCCGCATGCCACAGTGTACCCCTGGCTGCACAGCCTCCCGCCACGTACGCCACGAAGGGTCCCAGAGCGACACGTAGGTGGGTGAGCTGGAGCGCAGGTACAGAGTGGTTGCCCGCCGCGGCAAGTGCCTTGCCGCGGCCGTTGTCTTGCCGCGTCCGGGAGCTTGTCACTTGCCGAGTCCTGCCGGGACGCGTGGCGCGTCGCGGCAAGTTCTTTGAGATGCTCTGGTTGGCCTTCCCGGCAACCTCCTCTTGCCGGGGTCTTGTGCCTCGAGTGGCCTTCCCAGCAAGCTCCCCTTGCCGGGGACTTGTCTCCTTGGCTTAAATACTTTGTTCTCGAATGGCTCCAAAGGAACCATAGAGAGCCTTGGCGATCACCTGGCAGGCCTTGCCGCGGGGTGCTGCGACTGCCCGTGCACAAGTTCGGGATACTAGGGTACCCCTACTTTAGTACACCGACAGGAGCCCCCGGGCCTTGGCCACACACGGTGCCGAGCGCTGTTGGGCCAGGCCCAAAACAGGGCACGGGCACGCGCGGCCTGGGTCACGTTGCACCTTGCTCCGTATCCACCGCGCCCTCCCCGAACGGCACGCGTCGATTGCGGCGTCGTGGGAGTGGTCGTGGGTGGTCTTTTATTCGGAAAAATGAAACGCCCGCCTCCTGGCGGTTAGTATCTTCCAAATAAACGGAGGGAGGAGTGGAGGCATGGTCTTCGAGGCGTCCACTCCCCACGATCACGGGGTGGGGAGAGGTCGCCTCATCCGTTGCCTCAACTCTGTACTCCTGCCACGCGGCCTCCATGCGCTTGGAGTGGCGAACGGTGGAGGCGGGAAACCGGGCCGTCACGGGTCGAGGCAGCGGGTCGGGCCCAGTTCCCTGCGCCTTCTGTGTCTTGATTGGCTGAGCGGGGCGGCCGAGCCCCCACCCCGCTCCTTTATAAGGAGCGGGATAGGGGGGATGGAAACCCGCATTCTCTCATCTCCTCCTTTCTTCAGCTTCTGCTCCCCTCTCTCTCATTCGCCATGGAGAAGGGAACCCTGGTCCTTCGACGGTGGCGACGAGGGTTGCCGCTAGGCAACGCGTCCCTCCTCCCCCCGCACCCGTGGTGGCAGAGCCAGCTGCAAGGGGAAGAGGGAGGGAATGAGGCCGCGGGCGAGGTCGAGGGCGAGGTCGAGGCGGTCGGGGAAGAGGTGGGCGAGCCAGTCCGCCGGCCTCGCCTCCGCCAGCAGATCCTCTCCCCGTGGCGGATCATATCGGGGACGACCCTTGCGAGTTCTTCGTCAGGCTGCGTCGGCCGCCTCGTCGTCGCCTTCGTCTCCCGACTCCGTTTGCGAGCGAGATGGAGTTGGATCTGCCCGAGACACTGAGGTTGCACATGAGGGGTTGTGGAATCAGCGGTACGCGAGTCCGCGTTGTTTTCCTGGCCCCTAATGTGATGTATCTTGGTCGAGGGTGGAAGACGTTCACCCGCATCCACAGCTTGACGGCGGGGCTCACCCTCCATTTTAAGCTGATGGAGGGTGGTCTTCTCTCCGTCAAGGTCTTCGGGTGCTTCGGGACTCGGGCACGGTGCTGCGTGGAGAGCTCCTCCGATAGCGAAGGCTCCTCCTCGGGCGGGAGTGACGAGGAGGACAGCGACAGCGACGACGAGGGCGGCGGGCGGCGGGATGACGGTTCCGACTAGGTGTCGGGTGCCGCTCCGTGTGGCACAGGCGACCCCATCATCCGCGTCGCTGGCTCCTGGAGCTTCTCGGGGCCGTCTCCTTGGGCGGCTGACGTAGGGAGGCTGCGGAAGAGGAAGAGGGCAGGCGGCAAGGCCGTCAACTCGGAGTACGAGGGCACGACGCCCTCAAAAGCGTGCTGACGTCCTGCCGCCTCATCTTCGAGCTCTGCCTCCGGCGCCGCCATCACCATGCCGCCGAGACGTTCTCTTGGTCTCTTCTGCCACCCGTAGCTCGTCTAGGCGCCCCTTTTGCCCTTTTCGCCTCCTTGACCTGCCTCCTGAAGAGAGGGACAAGAGAGGGATTACGGGCACCTTATATCTTTTTAATTTGTAAGCCCTCGGGCCCTAGTTGCATTTAAAGCTTGTAATCCCATTATTCATGTTTTTCATCCTCTCATGAACTGTACCTGAGTGGAATGCTTTTTAATGAAAAGGGGATGCTTGCCGGGTCACTTGTCTCGTGGGTGTAACCCACGTCAAGGAGCGAATCCTTTATATCTATAAGATAGACACTTCCTTTCCCGGCAGCAGGCCCTGCCTTCTTCCCACGTCGCTCGCCCTTTCTCACGCTTTTGGCGGAGGCAGGGAGGAGGCGGGCTCAGGCTCCTCGTTTCGTCCCTTCGCTGCCGCGACTACGACCAAATCTGGCCCCGGGAACGAGCCCCAGGGCCTAGAGTTAAGGGAGCAAGGTAGCTTTTAGGAAGAAAATGAGGTTTCGCATGCCTCAGTCCATAAGAAAATGTATGATAGGGGATGAAAAACTTATCTGAGATTGCAGCCCCCGGCAACTCTGGTTCACCGTGGGTTAATCTTTGTGCTTGCAGCTCCCGGCAATACCGACTTGCCGGGGTCTTGCAACCCCCGACACACTGGCTTGCCGAGGTCCAGATGTCGGTCTGTCCTTCTCCTCCTTTTCGTCCTTAAGTGGTTTGGTCAGGATATGCGAGCCCTGCGAACCAAGGGAAACGAAAAGAACGGCAAAGGAACGCACACTCGACCTCTAAGTTAGGGGTTAGCCGCAACTAAGCACTGTCAACCCTAACCAAGGACGAGACTCGACTCAGCATGCATGCTAAAACTCAAGGCGCCAGCACTTTATCTTCGCTTAGGGTCTGCGCCTGGCTTTGTACAAAGGATTACATGCAACAGCGGCAAGACTTGTACAAAATGGTGGTTGCCGGACAGGGTCCGACAACCGCGCCTTACGGGTAAAACTTATGAAGATGCTCGATGTTCCAGGAGTTGCTCACCGGAAAGCCATCCTCGGTCTCAAGGCGGACAACGCCAGGCCTAGTGACTTGTTTCACCCGGTAAGGGCCTTCCCACTTTGGCGTCAACTTGTTGGAATTCTTGGCGGAATGAACGCGCCGAAGAACAAGGTCGCCTTCCTTGAGACTTCTGGCTTTAACTTTGCGGCTATGGTAGCGGCGCAAAGCTTGCTGGTATCGAGCAGCTCGTACAGCAGCCTGAAGACGGTCTTCCATAAGGAGCAGCAAGTCATCTTGTCGCAGCTGCTCTTGCTCAAGCTCATCATAAGCGAGCACTCGAGGTGACCCGTATACGAGTTCCGTGGGGATAACTGCCTCTGCTCCATAGACTAGAGCGAAAGGTGTCTGGCCGGTGGCTTGATTTGGCGTCATCCTGATCGACCAAAGAACCACCGGCAGCTCCTCGATCCAGTTTCTTCCGCACTTGTGCAGCCTGTCGAAAGTCCTGGTCTTGAGCCCATGCAGCACTTCAGCATTTGCCCTCTCTGCTTGACCGTTGCTCCTGGGGTGAGCAACAGAAGCGAAGCAGACCTTGGCGCCAAGATCTTGGACGTACTGCATGAAGGTGCGGCTCGTGAATTGCATACCGTTGTGGGTGATGATCCTGTTAGGGATCCCGAAGCGGCAAACAATCGACTTGAAGAACTTGACTGCTGACTGTGCTGTCACCTTCCTCACTGGTTCCACTTCCGGCCACTTTGTGAACTTGTCGATTGCGACGTACAAGTACTCAAAGCCCCCGACTGCTCGGGGGAAGGGGCCGAGGATGTCGAGCCCCCAGACCGAAAATGGCCAGGATAAAGGGATTGTCTGGAGAGCTTGAGCTGGCTGGTGTATCTGCTTGGAATGGAACTGGCACGCTTCACACTTGGTTACTTGTGCAGTTGCATCCTGGAGGGCTGTCGGCCAAAAGAAGCCTTGCCGGAAAGCTTTGCCGGCAAGCGCTCTTGCGCCAATGTGGTGACCACAAATGCCTCCATGTATCTCTGCCAACAGCCTCTGTCCATCTTCCCGGGGAATACACTTCAACTTCACACCGTTGAGTCTTCTTCTGTACAGTGCGTTGTCGACGAACTGGTACATACTTGACTGTCGGGCTACTCTTTCCGCTTCTTCTAGCTCTTCGGGAAGCTCTCCTGACTGGAGGAAACGGACGATCTGTTGTGCCCATGCTGGAGCCTGTGGCTCGGCAACAAGGACTAAAGGCATATCTGCTGCTGCGGGAACATCCGCTTCTACGGCGAGAACCTGCGGTTCAGCCGGAGCTTGATGATCCCCGACAAGCTTGCCGGAGCGAAACTTGTCGGGAGCGTCTGCTACAACGAAACAAACCCTGGGGCTTGTCAGAGCGGACTGCTCCTCAGCACTCTTGGCATTGATCTTAGGGACCTTCTTGGCGGCGGCTTCGGGAAGCTCTGCCGGAAGATAGTTACCAGAAATCAACTTCCTCTTCTTGCTCTGTCCAGTTGATGGCGTCACGGATGGTTGAGTCAGCTTGAGCACAAAGATCCCTGGTTCCACAGGTAACTTAAGTGCCGCGCACTTTGACAGGCCATCAGCGATGTCGTTCTGAGCTCTTGGAACATGTTCCATCTATAGGCCGACAAAGCGCTCTTCCAGCTTCCTCACTTCATCAACGTAAGCTTCCATCAATGGACTCTGATAATTCTTGTTCACTTGGCGGACGACAAGCTGTGAGTCACCCCTGACAATGAGCTGCTTGATCGCAAGGTCTGCCGCGATCCTGAGACCGGCGAGCAATCCTTCATACTCTGCAGTATTGTTTGTTGCTTGCTCCTTGGGAAAGTGCATCTAGACCACGTACTTGAGGTGCTCTCCGGTGGGTGCGACAAGCAGCACGCCAGCACCGGCGCCTTGCAGCGAGAACGCACCATCAAAGTACATCAGCCACTCTTTGTTTGCATCCTTGACGGGGATGCTCGTCTCTGGAATTTCTTTGTCTGGTGTTGGCGTCCACTCTGCTATGAATTCTGCCAATGCTCTACTCTGGATAGTTGAAGTGCTCTCAAACTTGAGGCCAAAGCTTGACAGTTCCAGTGCCCACTCAACAATCCTGCCTGTTGCTTCTGGATTCTGCAGTATCCTCTTCAGCGGAAAGCGAGTGACAACTGTGATCTCATGTGCTTGGAAGTAATGGCGCAGCTTTCTCGAGGCCATGAGAAGGCCGAAAAGCAACTTCTGCACACCAGAGTACCTTGACCTAGCCCCCTGCAGAAGGGAACTGACAAAGTAGACTGGGCGCTGCACCATTTTCTTCTTTTGTATCCCTTCGCACATCTGCGCAGAACCATCTTCGTCGGGACCAAGCTTGTCGGGGAAGCCCCCTGCTTGTCGCTGGATGTGCTTGCCGTGGTTGCTGGCTCATCATCTGCCTCTCTCTCCGCTACTAACGCAGCACTAACCACTTGATTGGTTGCCGCCAGATATAGCAGCAACTTCTCTTGTGGTTTAGGTGCGGCAAGTATTGGAGTGGAGGACATGTATCTCTTCAAGTCCTGCAGCGCAGCCTCCGCTTCCGAAGTCCATTTCATTGGACCTGCCTTTTTCAAGATTTTGAAAACCGGCAGGGCGCGCTCAGCAGACTTAGAGATAAACCTGCTGAGAGCCGCCACGCAGCAGGCAAGTATTCGTACATCCTTGACGCGCTTCGGTGCTTCAATCTGCTCAATGGCCTTGATCTTGTCGGGATTGGCTTCAATTCCCCTCTGAGACACGAAGAATCCGAGAAGCTTGCCGGACGGGACTCCAAACACGCACTTCTCGGGGTTGAGCTTGAGGCTGATCTTGCGTAGATTTGCAAAAGTCTCTTCTAGATCTTGAATCAGAGTTGCTTTGTCCCTGCTCTTGACCACTATGTCATCCATGTAGGCTTCCACATTTCTGTGTATTTGTGGCTCAAAAGCAGTATGGACTACCCTTGCGAATGTTGAACCAGCATTCTTCAAACCGAAAGGCATTCGTACAAAACAGTACGTGCCACATGGAGTGATGAACGCGGTTTTCTCCTCATCCTCTTGTGCCGTGAAGATCTGATGATATCCTAAGTAGGCGTCAAGAAATGAAAGCAAATCACATCCGGCCGTGGAGTCAACAATCTGGTCAATGCGCGGCAGGGGAAATGGGTCTTTGGGACAAGCTTTATTGACATCGGTGAAGTCGATACAAAGCCTCCACTTCCCGCTTGCCTTGCGCACGACTACAGGATTGGCCAACCACATAGGATGGAGCACTCCTCTGACAAGGCTCGCTGCTTCCAACTTCTTGATCTCTTCTGCGATGAATTCTTGGCGCTCCACTGCTTGTTTCCTGACTCTCTGCTTGACGGGCCGCGCATGAGGACAGACGGCAAGGTGGTGCTCGATTACTTTCCTGGGAACGCCGGGGATGTTAGACGGTTGCCACGCAAACACATCGACATTCGCCCGCAGGAAAGCAACGAGCGCGCTTTCCTATTTAGGGTCGAGAGTGGCACTGATGGTGAAGGTACCACGAGTGCCGTCCTTCTTGGCGGACACCTTCTTGGTCGCTGGCGGAGCTGCCATCGTCTTCTTACACTTACCGGTGGAGCTCGATGGTGCGTCCTCGACGATAGCGCAGCACTCCGAAGAGGTGCGCTTGCTGGAGTGGGCATCAGAGCTCTTGCCGGACTTGGTCTTCTTCTTCCCCCCGGGAGCTTCAGCGGCAAGTGTCTCGCGATATGTGGCGGCTGCTGCTTCCCAGTAGATCTTGTCGGCACAGATAAGAGCGTCTTTCTTGTCGCCATGTACAGAGATGACACTTATCGGGCCTGGCATCTTCAGCATGTTGTACGCATAGTGAGAGGCCGCCATGAACTTGGCGAGCGCTGGACGGCCGATAATTCCATTGTAAGGCAATGGAAAATTGGCAACGTCGAAAGTGATCCTCTCAGTCCTGAAGTTCAGCTCGCTGCCAAATGTCACCGGCAGCGTGATCTTCCCCTTTGGCTTGCTCCTTCCCGGGTTGATTCCTTGGAACGTGCCGGTCTCTTCGAGCTCGCTGTCAGGGACTTGGAGTCTCTGGAGCACAGTGGAGGAGATCAGGTTCAAGCCGGCCCCGCCGTCAACTAGCATCTTAGTGACCTTGAGGTTGCGGATAGTTGGTGAGACCAACATCGGCAAACACCCGACAACAGTTATGCGATCGGGGTGGTCCTCAATATCAAAGATGATAGGCGTGCTGGACCATTTCAGAAGCTTGCGTGACTCAACGGGTGGTTCTGTTGCATTGACTTCCCGCACCCACTGCTTGAGTTGGCGGTGTGAAGTATGCAGAGAAGCACCGCCGTCAACGCACAAAACTTCTGTGGCTTTCTGGAACTCCTGCTCGCTGGTCTCGGCGTCATCCATGTCTTCGTCGTCGTCGTCATCTTCATCCTTGTCGCGGCCGCGGGGAAGTTTGTCGCCTTGCCGCTGCTTGGCATTGCCGCGGCGTCCCCCCCGGCCGGTGCGCTTCGTACCGGATCCTCTAGCACCTCCTTGGGTCTTCTCCTTGTCGCGTCGCTCGTATTCGGCCTTTTGCAGCTCAACGAGCTGCTCGACCTTCTTGCAGCTCTGGAGGTCATGGCCTTTGGTGCGGTGAATCTTGCAGTACTGCTTGTTGGTGCCGTCCTGCTTGTCGGCGGCCGCCACAGCCTGGCAGTTGGCGCATGCGGCAACCTCCTTTCCGGAGCTACCAGTCTTGGCTGTCTTGGCGCCACCTTCGTTGCTGGACTGCTCGACAACTAGCACATCTTTGCCTTTCCTCTTCCTGTTGTTCCGCCGCCGGTTTTTGCTTGCCGGGGCGGCATCATCGCTGTCAGATCCTCCTGTTCCTGTATTTTCTCCGGGGAGTTTCCTCCCTTCTTCAGCACGTGCACATCTGTCGGCCAGGGCATACAGCTCATTGACGTCTCTGATCTTGCACATTGCCATCTCCTCCCGCATCCTGCGGTTACGCACGTTCTGGTGGAACGCACTGATGACGGCGGCAGGGTGGACGTCTGGGATGTTGCGTTGCACTTGGCTGAATCTCTGGATGTACTTGCGCAGAGGCTCCCCTTCCTTCTGGGCAAGAAGATGAAGATCACTCTCCTGGCCATGAGGTTTGTGGCCGCCTGTAAAGGCGCCGACAAACTGATGGCATAGGTCTGCCCAGGAAGATATGGAGTTTTCCGGCAAGTGCATGAGCCAGGACCTGACGTTGGGCTTGAGCACCAGAGGGAAGTAGTTGGCAAGGATCTTGTCGTCTCGCCCCCCGGCATCCTGCACCGCGATGGTGTAGATGCTGAGGAACTCCGACGGATGCAGCGTGCCGTCGTACTTCTTTGGTACGTCTGGCTTGAAATTCTTCGTGCTGGGCCACTGGACTTGCCGCAGCTCACGAGTAAACGCAGGGCAACCTACCGCGTACGGCAGGTCGCCTGGTTCCCCTGGCACTTGCATGTCGACAGCGGGGCCAGCGCGTCGGTCTGATTGACGCCGCGTTTCTCTTCGGCGCTCGATGCGGGTACGAGCGTCTTCTTGCTGCCGTTCATGAAGAACGTGGCGCTGATCGCGACGAGTTCACGGATCTGATGAAGCAGTGGAGTTGCTGTCGTGGCGGACCCGGCGAGTCAGCGATCTTGGCCTTCGGGGCGGAGAGTGCATGGTGGTTGCACCTCCACCGGTTTTGTCGCCATCGGCTCGCACCTGGCTGGCCTGCCGCAGCTGCGATGTGGTCGCCGGCCGTGGAGTGTCGCCGTTGGCAAAGCCGATGAGACTCTGAATGGTGGCCCTCCAGTCGTCGATCTTGTCTGGCGTTGGAGGGAAGTCTAGGAGCAGTTGAGCTCGCGCCAGAGCTTCTGCTGGAGTGGCGGGTAACAGTGGCGAGCGGTGCGAGGAGCGGGATATGCTCGGACTTCCAACGATGTTAGAGGGAGCAGTATTCCGTCCAGGCGACCGTGCCTCGCTCGCGCCAGCACGTTGGCGTACATGTTGGCCTTGAGCATCCCGGGATCCGCCAGCCCGATTTGGGTCCAGCGAGCGTATGGTACCATGACTACCACGATGCTGCCGGTCCTGCACCTCTTGAGATGGGCGCGGTGCGCCTACGGACGCCCGGTCGTCGTGGGAGCCGGCTACGCCCCCGACGGGCAGCGCAGCCTTGTCCTTGGACTTGGTGGCACCGTGGGCTCCCTCGTCGACGCCCGTTCTTCCGCCGGCGTCTTCCCCACCGGCCGTTTGCTCCGGCGGCAGTGGATTCGACGCGGACGGCGCAGCCGCCTCCGAAGCCTTCTTCTTCGGTGGCATGTCGATGAAGTCGATGAAGATTTAGCTCGCGTGAACGCCGGATCAGGTTCACACAACCTCAACGCCCCCTACCTAGCACGCCAAAGATGCCGGGGAAATCTGGCTCCTCGAGCACCTATGGGGACGGAGCCCCTTCTCGGTTCGACCGGGGGCGGAGGTCGCGCGAAGAGCGGATCGAGGCGAAGCACACGGGGGTTTTTTACCCAGCTTCGGAGCTCTCCGGAGAGATAACACTCCTACTGCTGCTTTGTGGATTGTATTGAGTTCTTGCTCGGGAGCGCTGAGTGCTACAGTACACTCAAGCAGCTAACGAGACCGAGCGTTCTTCTGTTTGTACTCTCAGAGATCGCTCTCCGGGGACCGATCCCCCTCTACGTTGTGCATGGGCCTCCTTTTATATGTTCAAGGGGTCTCCAACAGGTGGCAACGTAGGTAAGGGCAAAATGGAAAGATGCGGTGGTAGGTACAGCTACCTACACAGTGTATCATACCTAACCCTGACGGCAGGGGACAAAGGCATTAAATGCCTATCTACGTCGCCCTGACGGTGCAGAAAAGGGACCGTCAGGGGCGCCACCGCTCGCCACGATGGCGATCTTGTCAGCGCCGCATGCCACAGTGTACCCCTGGCTGCACAGCCTCCCGCCATGTACGCCAGGAAGGGTCCCAGAGCGACACGTAGGTGGGTGAGCTGGAGCGCAGGTACAGAGTGGTTGCCCGCCGCGGCAAGTGCCTTGCCGCGTCCGAGAGCTTGTCGCTCGCCGAGTCCTGCCGGGATGCGTGGCGCGTCGCGGCAAGTTCTTTGAGATGCTCTGGTTGGCCTTCCGAGCAAGCTCCTCTTGCCGGGGTCTTGTGCCTCGAGTGGCCTTCCCGGCAAGCTCCTCTTGCCGGGGACTTGTCTCCTTGGCTTAAATACTTTGTTCTCGAATGGCTCCAAAGGAACCATAGAGAGCCTTGGCGATCACCTGGCAGGCCTTGCCGCGGGGTGCTGCGACTGCCCGTGCACAAGTTCGGGATACTAGGGTACCCCTACTTTAGTACACCGACACATACTCAACGCAAACACCAAATAACACTTATTTAGGTTCAACAGTAATCCTAAAAGTATAGGGAGTGCGCGATGATGATCATATCAATCTTGGAACCACTTCCAACACACATCGTCACTTCACCCTTAACTAGTCTTTGTTCATTCTGCAACTCCCATTTCGAGTTACTAATCTTCGCAACTGAACTAGTATCAAATACTGAGGGGTTGCTATAAACACTAGTAAAGTACACATCATTAACATGTATATCAAATATACCTTTGTTCACTTTGCCATCCTTCTTATCCGCCAAATACTTGGGGCAGTTCCGCTTCCAGTGACCAGTCCCTTTGCAGTAGAAGCACTTAGTCTCAGGCTTAGGTCCAGACTTGGGATTCTCCACTTGAGCAGCAACTTGCTTGCCGTTCTTCTTGAAGTTCTCCTTCTTCCCTTTACCCTTTTCTTGAAACTAGCGGTCTTGTCAACCATCAACACTTTATGCTTTTCTTGATTTCTACCTTCGTCGATTTGAGCATCACGAAGAGCTTGGGAATTATTTCCGTTATCCCTTGCATATTTTAGTTCATCACGAAGTTCTAGTAACTTGATGATAGTGACTAGAGAACTCTATCAATCACTATCTTATCTGGAAGATTAACTCCCACTTGATTCAAGCAATTGCAGTACTCAGACAATCTGAGCACATGCTCACTGGTTGAGCTATTCTCCTCCATCTTGTAGGCAAAGTACTTGTCAATGGTCTCATACATTTCGACATGGGCATGAGTCTGAAATACTAATTTCAACTCTTGGAACATCTCATATGCTCAGTGGCGTTCAAAATGTCTTTGAAGCTCCGATTCTAAGCCGTAAAGCATGGTGCACTAAACTATCAAGTAGTCATCATATTGAGCTTGCCAAACGTTCATAACATCTGCATCTGCTCCTGCAATTGGTCTGTTACCTAGCGGTGCATTAAGGACATAATTCTTCTGTGCAGCAATGAGGATAATCCTCATATTACGGATCCAATCTGCATCATTGCTACTAACATCTTTCAACTTAGTTTTCTCTAGGAACGTATCAAAAATAAAACAGGGGAGCTAAACGCGAGCTATTGATCTACAACATAGATATGCAAAAACTATCAGGACTAAGTTCATGATAAATTTAAGTTCAATTAATCATATTACTTAAGAACTCCCACTTAAATAGACATCCCTCTAGTCATCTAAATGATCACGTGATCCAAATCAACTAAACCATGTCCGATCATCACGTGAGATGGAGTAGTTTTCAATGGTGAACATCACTATGTTGATCATATCTACTATATGATCCATGCTCGACCTTTCGGTCTCCAGTGTTCCGAGGCCATATCTGCATATGCTAGGCTCGTCAAGTTTAACCCAAGTATTCTGCGTGTGCAAAACTGGCTTACACCTGTTGTATTTGAAAGTAGAGCTTATCACAGCCGATCATCACGTGGTGTCTCGGCACGACGAACTTTCGCAACGGTGCATACTCAGGGAGAAGACTTATACCTTGAAATTTAGTGAGAGATCATCTTATAATGCTATCGTCAATCAAAGCAAAATAAGATGTATAAAAGATAAACATCACATGCAATCAAAATATGTGACATGATATGGCCATCATCATCTTGTGATTTTGATCTCCATCTCCAAAGTACTGTCATGATCTTCATTGTTACTGGCATGACACTATGATCTCCATCATCTTGATCTTTTATCAACGTGTCGTCACATGGTCGTCACACCAGCTATTGCTTTTGCAACTATTTTTATCGCATAGAGATAAAGTAAAGCAATTGCATGGCACTTGCATCTTATGCAAAAAAAGAGACAACCATAAGGCTCTTGCCAGTTGTTGATAACTTTAGCAAAACATGATCGTGTCATACAACAATTTATATCTCATCACGTCTTGACCATATCACATCACAACATGCCCTGCAAAAACAAGTTAGACGTCCTCTACTTTGTTGTTGCAAGTTTTATGTGGCTGCTACGGGTTGAGAAAGAACCGTTCTTACCTACGCATCAAAACCACAATGATAGTTCGTCAAGTTAGTGTTGTTTTAACCTTCACAAGGACCAGGCGTAGCCACACTCGGTTCAACTAAAGTTGGATAAACTGACACCCGCCAGCCACCTGTGTGCAAAGCATGTCGGTAGAACCAGTCTCGCGTAAGCGTATGCGTGATGTCGGTCCGGGCCGCTTCATCCAACAATACCGCCGAACCAAAGTATGACATGCTGGTAAGCAGTATGACTTGTATCACCCACAACTCACTTGTGTTCTACTCGTGCATATAACATCTACGCATAAACCTGGCTCGGATGCCACTGTTGCGGAACGTAGTAATTTCAAAAAAATTCCTACGCACACACAGGATCATGGTGATGCATAGCATGGTGATGCATAGCAACGAGAGGGGAGAGTGTGTCCACGTACCCTCGTAGACCAAAAGCACAAGTGTTAGCACAACACGGTTGATGTAGTCGTACGTCTTCACGATCCGACCGATCCAAGTACCGAACGCTCGGTACCTCCGAGTTCAGCACACGTTCAGCTCGGTGACGTTCCACGAACTCCGATCCAGCAGAGCGTTACGGGTGAGTCCCGTCAGCACGACGGCATGATAACGGTGATGATGTTGCTACCGATGCAGGGCTTCGCCTAAGCACCGCTACGATATGACCGAGGTGGATTATGGTGGAGGGGGCACCGCACACGGCTAAAAGATCAACTGATCAACTTGTGTGTCTATGGGGTGCCCCCTGCCCCCGTATATAAAGGAGCAAGGGGGAGGCCGACCGGCCCTATGATGCGCGCCAGGAGGAGGAGTCCTCCTCCTAGTAGGAGTAGGACTCCCCTATTTCCTACTCCTACTGTCAGGACCCCGATTCCAAGTCACATCGATCTAGCCGGTAACACCTCATATCACTTTGCGTCCTCACGCACGGTATTCCCACGGGTGTCGCCTTACCATGGCCGGGACCATTTGCGCCTTTTGGATCATGTATATGATAGTGTCGCTAGCATCCATATGACAGAGAACCCGGGCCGACATGACTACTCGTGAACCCAAAGTGGCACTAACTTACGGGGACAGGCATACATGAATCAACATCGAGCATGTCGGTCAGCAGTGTGCGAATTCGGGTTGTAGCACTGGGCTAACAGGACTCCGGTGAACCGGGCTGTAGCAGGCTAGGCAGGACTCCGGATGTCACCGCGTGACATTTCCCCGAAGGGACAGACAAAGGAATGAAGTGAATCACATGCCGGCCAGTCAAGTGTTCCGGAGCAGTAGTGCTGGGCTAGCAGGACTCCGGTGAACCAGGCTGTAGCGGACTACTATGGCTCATGGAAGCACAAGACTACATTTCCCCATAAGTGAGGCTACCAAGGATAAACAACTAGGTTGTCAGATCCCACACATACCAAGCATTTCAATCATACATACAACATGCTCGATATGTGTAAATACAACATGGCATCACAACATAACTCTACGACTCAAGTATTTATTCATTAGGCTCCGAGGAGCCAAGTATTACAATCATGGTCTCATAACCCAACATACAGAGCATACAAGCATCGAGCGGAAGCATAAACATGTCTGGGTATAGACGACTACAAATGAAAAAGGCCGAGAAGCCTGACTATCTACAAGACCCTCCCAAGGGTACAAGATCGTAGCTAAGATAACAAGCTAAACATTGAAGTCCACGCGGAACTACTAGCGAGACTAAAGTCTCTCTTTAAAACATAAAATAAGCAAACGTGAGTACAAATGTACCCAGCAAGACTTACATCAGAACTATCTACATATGCATCGGTATTAGCAAAGGGGTGGTGGAGTTTAACTGCAGCAAGCCAGCTTTGACTCGGTGGCTATCCTGAACTACGACTGCAAGTAACTCTTTTGAGGTGGCGCACACGAGTCCACATATTCACCATATCAATACACCACTATGGATCCGCTCCCGTCCTCCTACGAGAACGCCATCCATAGCACTCGCGCTTATCTTACGCATTTTAGAGTATCCACTTTCACTTGTCTATGAACTGTACAGGCAACCCAGAAGTCCTTTACCGTGGACACGGCTATTCGAATAGATGATGTTAACCCTGCAGGGGTGCACTTCTTCACACATGCTCTCGCCACTTACCACCATGTACACGCCGTGTATCTCAGCAACCTTCAAGCGGAAGCCTGGCGAGGGAGTCGGCCACGACCTGACTAACCACACAAGTCTCTAGTCCAGGTTTATCGCCTATTCGGGTTCCATCCGCAAGGAGATCCGTCCGGGGTGTCGCTCACGGCCCCAAACGATGTGAGCAGGGTTCCCAAGCCCACCATCCGGGTGCCACTTGGTACACCGTGCCACTGTGCCTAGTCTGTCCCAAGCCCACCTGTACCGGGTGCCACTTGGTAGACTACTAACCTACAAACACCAGAAACTAGTTGCAACTCCTGGACAGAGATCAGGTTGATTAATAAGTCGAGAGGGGCACTTAAGCATTCCAATGCATGGTTGTAACTGTTCATGGATAACAAACACAGAACTCAGCTCCTGAGGACGGCTGCAATGAGACAACCCACCATGTACTCCTACATGGCCTCTCACCGCTACCTTTACCAAATCGTGTTCAAACACTTAGCTCTCAATAGTAGGACATGTTCACCACATTCTAATTCATTCCCGATGAATCAGACCCGACTCAACTCTAAGAAGTTGCAGGCATGACAACAAGCATGAATGAGTAGGCACATCAGGGCTCAAACAACTCCTACTCATGCTAGTGGGCTTCATCTATTTAATGTGGCAATGACAGGTCATGCAGAGGAAAAGGGGTTTAACTACTGCAGCATGTGACAGTTGAATCGCTGTTGTCCTAATGCAGTAAAAGAGAGCAGGAGCAAGAGAGTGGGATTGTATCGGAATGAACAAGGGGGTTTTGCTTGCCTGGCACTTCTGAAGATAGTATAGATCTTCATAGGTGTCATCGAACTCATTGCCAGATCAACGTCTACTGAGGGGGAACAATACCGGCAAACAAGAGGGAACACAATCAATGCAATGCACAAATATGATGCATGATCATGGCATGAAAATAATGTTATGATTTGCACTAGTGCATCTAGCAACAATTTAATTCAAGTCCATATGGACAAAGGGTTCATATGCAAACTCCATATTTAGCTTTTAAGAGGCCATTATCATGTTTTCACTTATATAATAGGTATAAGTTGGTTTAGCATGCACGAAAGTAGGATAAATTGATAGATTGCATTTCCCTGATAATTTTTCATATATAATTTATTTCATTTGGAGTTACGGTTTAATTTCTATGATTTTTACAAGTTTGCTCTATTTTCTGGAATTTCCTTAAAAGAATAAATCTAGAAAAGGGCATTACTGCGTCAGCATTGCGTCATGCTGGCCTCAGCAGGTCAATGGACCGGCTCAAGGTCAAACCTGACGTGTGGGGTCGGCACGTCAGTGTCTCGTGCTGGTTTGTGTGGATGACAGGTGGGACCGGTCAACACTGACTTGACCAAGTCAAAGCTGACATGTGGGGTCCACCCAGATTAGTACTAATCTAAATAGGACATTAGGCTAACCTAAACGGGCACAGGGGCCCACATGGCAGTGGCTCTAGGAGTGTTTAGTAGGGTCATTAGCGCTAATTAAACTGGCGCCACATCAGCAGATGACGCCGGCGTCCACAGGAACGGCGGGGACTCGCCGGAGTTGCTCGGGACGGAGCTAACGAGCACCGCTACGCGCGTGGTTTGCGGCTACAGCAAGCTGGCGGTGCGGCGCATCTAAAGGAGGCAGCGGGGGGTGCCGGGTGCAGTGTAGCGGCGGCGGCGGCGGGCGGAGTTCGGCTGGGTGCGGGGATGCGGCTGTAGCGCTCGAGAGAGCGAGTTGGGATGCGGGTTGGGTTCCTGGCGAGGTCTGGAGCATGTCCACGTGCCTAGGAGTGACGAACACGGCCTCTGGCCACGACGGCGAGGAGCTCAGGTGGTGGCGCGATTCGGTCGCCGGCGAAACGGTGGCCATGGTGAGAAAAGGAGCACGGGAGCAAGGGGAGAGGAGGCAGGGGCTCACGGCGAGTCAGTTGGAGCAGGCGGCGAGCTCGTGGGGAGGTCGGATGGCGTCGAATCATCGGCGGTTGTCGTCGGATCCCGCAGAAGAAGACAAAGGCGAGGACGATGGCACGGGGCTCCCGGCGTCATGTGGCTTGGCGATGAGGAAGAGGGCGTCGCGGCGGAGCCGTTGGATGGTACGGAGAGGGGTAGGGTGGACGGTGGCCACGGTGATCGTCGTCGGTGGCGACAGCCGTGTTCGGGTGTGCATGAGAGATCGAGACAGAGGAGGGGGAGATGTCGGTGTACTAGAGCAGGGGTACCCTAGTATCCCGAACTTGTGCACGGGCAGTCGCAGCACCCCGCGGCAAGGCTTGCCGGGTGACCGCCAAGGTCCTCCGTGGTCCCTTTGGAGCCATTCAAGAAAATTATTCAAGCCAAGGAGACAAGGCCCTGGCAAGAGGAGCCTGCCGGGAAGGCCAACCAAGGCATTTCAAGGAACTCGCCGCAACGTGCCACGCATCCCGGCGAGGCCCGGTGAGCGGCAAGCCTCCGGACACGACAAGACAATGACCGCGGCAAGGCGTTTGCCGCGACAAGCTACCACTCCGTACCCACGCTCCAGCACATCCACCAACGTGTCGCTCGGGGACCCTTCCAGGCGTACGTGGCGGGAGGCTGTGTAGCCAGCGATACGCGGTGGCAAGCGGCGCTGACAAGATTGCCATCGTGGCGAACGGTGGCGCCCCTGACGGTCCCTTTTCTGCACTGTTTGGGCGACGCAGATGGGCATTTAATGCCCTTGTCCCCTGCCGTCAGGGTTAGGTATGATACACTGTACAGGTAGCTGTACCAACCGCAACACCTTTCCATTTTTACCCTTGTCTACGTTGCCACCTGTCGGTGACCCCTTGAGCATATAAAAGGAGGCCCATGCGCAACGTAGGGGGGAGGAACAGAAAAACACTCACGCTCGGTCTCGTTAGCTGCTGGTGTGTACTGTAGCACTCAGCGCTCCGGAGCAAGAACTCAATACAAACCACAATGCAGGAGTAGGGTATTACGCGATCAGTGCGGCCCGAACCTGGGTAAACTGCTCGTGTGCTTCACCTCAATCTGCTCTTCGTGCGATCTCCGCCCCCCACCGAACCGAAAGGGGCTCAGTCCGCCGGTCCCCATAGGTGCTCGTGGAGCAGTTTCCCCGAGATCTTTGGTGCACCAGGTAGGGGGCGTCGAGGTTGTGTGAACCTGATCCGGCGTTCACACGAGCTAGATCTTCATCATCTTCATCGACATGCCGCTGAAGAAGAAGGCTTTGGAGGCGGCCGCTCCGTCCGCGACAAACCCACCACCGCCGGAGCAAACGGCTGGTGGGGAAGACGCCGGCAGAAGAACGGGCGTCGGCGAGGAAGCTCGTCATGGTACTCACGGTACCATACGCTCGCTGGACCCAGATCGAGCTGGTGGATCTCGGGATGCTCAAGACCAGCATGCACGCCAACATGCTGGCACGAGCGAGGCACGGTCGCCTGGGCGGGATACTGCTCCTTCTAACATAGTTAGAAGTCCGAGCATATCCCACTCCACACACCGTTCGCCACCGCTACCCGCCACTCCAGCAGAAGCTTTGGCACGAGCTCAACTGCTCCTAGACTACCCTCCAACGGCGGACAAGATCGACGACTGGAGGGCCACCATTCAGAGTCTCATCGGCTTTGCCAACGGCGACACTCCGCGGCAGCCGAGTACATCGCAGCCGCGGCGAGTCAGCCAGGCACGGGCCGATGGCGACAAGACCGGTGGGGGTGCAACCACCGTGCACTCCCCGCCGCGAAGGCCAAGATCGCCACCTCACCGGATCCACCTCGACGGTGACTCCACCGCGTCATCGGATCCACGAGCTCGTCACGATCAACGCCAAGTTCTTCACGAACGACAGCAAGAAGACGCTCGTACTCGCATCGAGCGCCAAAGGGAAGCGCGGCGTCAATCAGACCAGCGCGCTGGGCCCTCTATCGACATGCATGCGCTAGGGGAACCAGGCGACCTACCGTACGCGGTAGGTTGCCCTGCGTTTACCCGTGAGCTGCGGCAAGTCCAGTGGCCCAGCACGAAGAATTTCAAGCCAGGCATACCAGAGAAGTACGACGGCAAGTTGCATCCGTCGGAGTTCCTCAGCATCTACACCATCGCGGTGCAAGCTGCTGGGGGGCGGGACGACAAGATCCTTGCCAACTACTTCCCGCTGGTGCTCAAGCCCAACGTCAGGTCCTGGCTCATGCACTTGCCGGACAACTCCATATCCTCCTGGGCAGACCCGTGCCATCAGTTTGTCGGCGCCTTTACAGGCGGCCACAAACCTCATGGCCAGGAGAGTGACCTTCATCTGCTCGCCCAGAAGGAAGGAGAGCCCCTGCGCAAGTACATCCAGAGATTCAGTCATGTACAACGCAACATCCCGGATGTCCACCCTGCCGCGGTCATCAGCGCGTTCCATCAGAACGTGCGTAACCGCAGGATGCGGGAGGAGATGGCGATGTGCAAGATCAGAGACGTCAGTGAGCTGTATGCCCTGGCCGACAAGTGTGCACGTGCTGAGGAAGAGAGGAAACTCCCCGGAGAGAATACAGGAGCAGGAGGATCTGACAGCGAGGATGCTGCCCCGGCAAGGAAAAACCGGCGGCGGAACAACAGGAAGAGGAAAGGCAAAGATGTGCTAGTTGTTGAGCAGTCCGGCAACGAAGGTGGCGCCAAGAAAGCCAAAGCTAGTAGCTCCGGCAAGGAGGTTGCCGCATGCGCCAACTGCCAGGCTGTGGCGGTCGCCGACAAGCAGGACGGCACCAACAAACAGTACTGCAAGATCCACCGCACCAAGGGCCATGACCTCCAGAGCTGCAAGAAGGTCGAGCAGCTTGTCGAGCTGCAGAAGGCCGAATACGAGCGACGCGACAAGGAGAAAGCCCAAGCAGGTGCTGGAGGATCCGGCATGAAGCGCCCCGGCCGGGGAGGACGCTGCGGCAAGGCCAAGCAGCGGCAAGGAGACAGACCTCCCCGCAGCCGTGACAAGGATGAAGATGACGACGACGAAGACATGGATGATCTCGAGACCAGTGAGCAGGAGTTCCAGAAAGCCACAGAGGTCTTGTGCGTTGACGGCGGTGCTTCTCTGCATACTTCACACCGCCAACTCAAGCAGTGGGTGCGGGAAGTCAATGCAGCAGAACCGCCCGTCGAGTCACGCAAGCTTCTGAAATGGTCCAGCACGCCTATCATCTTTGATATTGAGGACCACCCTGATCGCACAACTACGGCCGGGTGCTTGCCGATGTTGGTTTCACCAACTATTCGCAACCTCAAGGTCACTAAGATGCTAGTTGACGGCGGGGCCGGCTTGAACCTGATCTCCTCCGCTGTGCTCCGGAAACTCCAGGTCCCTGACAGCGAGCTCGAAGAGACCGACACATTCCAAGGAATCAACCCGGGAAGGAGCAAGCCGAAGGGGAAGATCACGTTGCCGGTGACATTTGGCAGCGAGTTGAACTTCAGAACTGAGAGGGTCACTTTTGACGTTGCCGATTTTCCATTGCCTTACAATGGGATTCTCGGCCGTCCAGCGCTCGCCAAATTCATGGCGGCCTCTCACTATGCGTATAACATGCTGAAGATGCCAGGCCCGATAAATGTCATCTCTGTCCCTGGCGACAAGAAGGATGCTCTTATTTGTGCAGACAAGATTTACCGGGAAGCGGCAGTCGCAACGGATCGCAAGCCACTTGCTGTTGAAGCTCCCAGGGGGAAGAAGAAGACCAAGTCCGGCAAGAGTTCTGATGCCCACTCCGGCAAGCGCACCTCTTCGGAGTGCTGCGCTACCGTCGAGGGCGCACCATCGAGCTCCACCGGCAAGTGTAAGAAGACAATGGCAGCTCCGCCAGAGACCAAGAAGGTGTCCGCCAAGGAGGACGGCACTGGTGGTACATTCACCATCAGTGCCACTCTCGACCCTAAATAGGAAAGCGCGCTCATTGCTTTCCTGCGGGCGAATGTCGATGTGTTTGCGTGGAAACCGACTGACATCCCCGGTGTTCCCAGGAAAGTAATTGAGCACCACCTTGCCGTCTGTCCTCATGCGCGGCCCGTCAAGCAGAAAGTCAGGAAACAAGCAGTGGAGCTCCAGGAATTCATCGCAGAAGAGATCAAGAAGTTGGAAGCGGCAGGCCTTGTCAGGGGAGTGCTCCATCCTACGTGGTTGTCCAATCCTGTAGTCGTGCACAAGGCAAACGGGAAATGGAGGCTTTGTATCGACTTTACCGATGTTAACAAAGCTTGTCCCAAAGACCCATTTCCCTTGCCGCGCATTGACCAGATTGTTGACTCCACGGCCGGATGTGATTTGCTTCCATTTCTTGACGCATACTCAGGATACCATCAGATCTTCATGGCAGAAGAAGATGAGGAGAAGACCGTATTCATCACTCCATGTGGCACGTACTGTTTCATACGGATGCCTTACGGTTTAAAGAATGCTGGTTCAACATTCGCAAGGGTAGTCCATAACGCTTTTGAGCGACAAATACACAGAAATGTGGAAGCCTACATGGATGACATTGTGGTCAAGAGCAAGGACAAAGCAACTCTAATTCAAGATTTAGACGAGACTTCTGCAAATCTGCGCAAGATCAGCCTCAAGCTCAACCCCGAGAAGTGTGTGTTTGGAGTCCCTTCCGGCAAGCTTCTCGGGTTCTTCGTGTCTCAGCGGGGAATTGAAGCCAATCCCGACAAGATCAAGGCCATTGAGCAGATTGAAGCACCAAAGCGCGTCAAGGATGTATGAAGACTTGCCGGTTGCGTGGCAGCTCTCGGCAGGTTTATCTCTAAGTCTGCTGAGAGCGTCCTGCCGTTTTTCAAAATATTGAAAAAGGCAGGTCCAATGAAATGGACTCCGGAAGCGGAGGCTGCGCTGCAAGACTTGAAGAGATACCTGTCCTCCACTCCAATACTTGTCGCACCTAAGCCGCAAGAGAAGTTGCTGCTGTACCTGGCGGCAACCAATCAAGTGGTTAGTGCTGCGTTAGTAGCGGAGAGGGAGGCAGATGATGAGCCAGCAACCACGGCAGGCGCATCCAGAGACAAGCAGGGGGCTTCCCTGACAAGCTCTGGTCCCGACAAGGATGGATCTGCGCAGGCGCGTGAGGAGATACAGAAGAGAATGGTGCAGCGCCCGGTTTACTTTGTCAGTCCCCTTCTGCAGGGGGCTAGATCAAGGTACTCTGGTGTGCAGAAATTGCTTTTCGGCCTTCTCATGGCCTCGAGAAAGCTGCGCCATTACTTCCAAGCACATGAGCTCACAGTTGTCACTCGTTTTCCGCTGAAGAGGATACTGCATAATCCAGAAGCAACAGGCAGGATTGTTGAGTGGGCACTGGAACCGTCAAGCTTTGGCCTCAAGTTTGAGAGCACTTCAACTATCCAAAGCAGAGCATTGGCAGAATTAATAGTAGAGTGGACGCCAACACCAGATGAAGAAATTCCAGAAACGAGCATCCCCGTCAAGGAAGCAAGCAAAGAGTTGCTGATGTACTTTGATGGTGCCTTCTCGCTGCAAGGCGCCGGTGCTGGCGTGCTGCTTGTCGCACCCACCGGAGAGCACCTCAAGTACATAGTCCAGATGCACTTTCCCAAGGAGCAAGCAACAAACAATACTGCAGAGTATGAAGGATTGCTCGCCGGTCTCAGGATCGCGGCAGACCTTGTGATCAAGCAGCTCATTGTCAGGGGTGACTCACAGCTTGTCGTCTGCCAAGTGAACAAGAATTATCAGAGTCCATTGATGGAAGCTTACGTTGATGAAGTGAGGAAGCTGGAAGAGCGCTTTGTCGGCCTACAGATGGAACATGTTCCAAGAGCTCAGAACGACATCGCTGATGGCCTGTCAAAGTGCGCGGCACTTAAGTTACCTGTGGAACCAGGAATCTTTGTGCTCAAGCTGACTCAACCATCCGTGACGCCATCAACTGGACAGAGCAAGAAGAGGAAGTTGATTTCTGGTAACTATCTTCCGGCAGAGCTTCCCGAAGCCGCCGCCAAGAAGGTCCCCAAGATCAATGCCAAGAGTGCTGAGGAGCAGTCCGCTCTGACAAGCCCCAGGGTTTGTTTCGTTGTAGCAGACGCTCCCGACAAGTTTTGCTCCGGCAAGCTTGCCGGGGATCATCAAGCTTCGGCTGAACCGCAGGTTCTCGCCGTAGAAGCGGATGTTCCCGCAGCAGCAGATATGCCTTTAGTCCTTGTTGCCGAGCCACAGGCTCCAGCATGGGCACAACAGATCATCCGTTTCCTCCAGTCAGGAGAACTTCCCGAAGAGCTAGAAGAAGCGGAAAGAGTAGCCCGGCAGTCAAGTATGTACCAGTTCGTCGACAACGCACTATACAGAAGAAGACTCAACGGTGTGAAGTTGAAGTGTATTCCCCGGGAAGGTGGACAGAGGCTGTTGGCAGAGATACATGGAGGCATTTGTGGTCACCACATTGGCGCAAGAGCGCTTGCCGGCAAAGCTTTCCGGCAAGGCTTCTTTTGGCCGACAGCCCTCCAGGATGCAACTGCACAAGTAACCAAGTGTGAAGCGTGCCAGTTCCATTCCCAGCAGATACACCAGCCAGCTCAAGCTCTCCAGACAATCCCTTTATCCTGGCCATTTTCGGTCTGGGGGCTCGACATCCTCGGCCCCTTCCCCCGAGCAGTCGGGGGCTTTGAGTACTTGCACGTTGCAATCGACAAGTTCACAAAGTGGCCGGAAGTGGAAGCAGTGAGCAAGGTGACAGCACAGTCAGCAGTCAAGTTCTTCAGGTCGATTGTTTGCCGCTTTGGGATCCCTAACAGGATCATCACCCACAACGGTACGCAATTCACGAGCCGCACCTTCATGCAGTACGTCCAAGATCTTGGCGCCAAGGTCTGCTTCGCTTCTGTTGCTCACCCCAGAAGCAACGGTCAAGCGGAGAGGGCGAATGCTGAAGTGCTGCGTGGGCTCAAGACCAGGACTTTCGACAGGCTGCACAAGTGCGGAAGAAACTGGATTGAGGAGCTGCCGGTGGTTCTTTGGTCGATCAGGACGCCGCCAAATCGAGCCACTGGCCAGACACCTTTCGCTCTAGTCTATGGAGCAGAGGCAGTTCTCCCCACGGAACTCGTATACGGGTCACCTCGAGTGCTCGCTTATGATGAGCTTGAGCAAGAGCAGCTGCGACAAGATGACGCGCTGCTCCTTGAGGGGGACCGTCTTCAGGCTGCTTTTCGAGCTGCTCGCTACCAGCAAGCTTTGCGCCGCTACCATAGCCGCAAAGTTAATGCCAGAAGTCTCGAGGAAGGCGACCTTGTTCTTCGGCGCGTTCAGTCCGCCAAGAATTCCAACAAGTTGACGCTGAAGTGGGAAGGCCCTTACCGGGTGAAACGAGTCACTAGGCCTGGCGCTGTCCGCCTTGAGACCGAAGATGGCATTCCGGTGAGCAACTCCTGGAACATTGAGCATCTTCGTAAGTTTTACCCGTAAGGCGCGGTTGCCGGACCCTGTTCCGGCAACCACCTTTTGTACAAGTCTTGCCGCTGTTGCATGTAATCCTTTGTACAAAGCCAGGCGTAGACCCTGTGCATAAATAAAGCTCATGTGCTCCGCACATCTTGTCAATTTCATGCTTTTTATTTTTTGCATGAGTTATCTGACACTTTGTGCAGCGCCAACCCCCGGTAAGCAATAACGAGCCATAAGGCTCCATATCTTTATTTTCTCTTCTTTCTTTTTTCTCAAGGAAAGGAAGGTTCCCTCGCCCACAAGTTTGCCGGGGGGGAAGGAGAAGATAATGGTATGGACCAGGCGTCGTTCAAGAAAGTTTCGCCTTGCCAGGAAGCAAACAACAGAAAAGCTAAGTTGCCAAAGTTTGAGCAATCAGATTTTTAAAATTTTTAAGTTATCTTCCTTGAACGACCATGCTTTGTATGGAAAACCTGTGCACAGAGGAACCAGCTCGTGGCTAGTTGCGCCCTTACTTTGTTTCGAGTCCGCTCAACAACTTAAGTGAGCTGCGACTAGTTGCGACAAGGTTTCTTGTCGGTAACGGCACCGCCAACAGGCTGCTAACGTCCCGCACTCAGCGCTCGCGGCTAAGGTGCCTGCGCCGGCAAGTTCCCTAAAAGCATAGGGCAAAAACATACAAAGGAAGGAATCAAGTAAAGGAAATAACATTGCAATCACTACCCAAAATAGAGTTATATTACAAGATAGCTTGTTGCGGCTCTAATAGATTGTTTTCATAACATGACCAGCAGCGACAAGAAAAGAAGAAAATGGGCGGCCTAGTCTACACGATCGCCCTCAACCCTCTTGATCCCGCTCACCTTGTCCACAATGGGTGCGACAAGGGCCTTGAGCGCCTCCAGATCAGCTTCCGGCGGCAGGGTCTTGAGGACGTTGGTGAGGTTGAGGCCCGGGTTGTGGAAGGCCACCTTCACCAGCCCCTTTTGAAGAGCTCCCGTGCAGATCTTGCGCAACTCATCGGCCAGCTGCTTTGGGATCCTCTCCCGGAGTCGCTGGAGGGCCGTCGCCACGCCTTTGAAGAACAAGGTGAGCTTGGCGCTGGATTGGAGGTTCTCATCGGAGGGATACCCGAGATCCTCCATCCCCAGCTGCGCCAGCTCCCTGTCGATGTCTGCGGGAGCATTCACAAGACTCTCCGTCCAGTGCTCCACGGTCTCCCTAAAAGTGTTCTGGGTGACAGCAACACTCTCCAGCAGCGCCTTGTCGGCCTTGATCTCCTCCTTTAAGGCCACCTCCCGCTCCCTGGCGCCGTCCAGCGTCTTGGTCAAAGTGGTCAGCTTCAACTCAAGATCTGTGTTGGAGTCCTTGGCGGCGTTGAGCTCCTTGCCCTTCTCGGCGAGACGGGCCTGCAGCTCTGAGTGGCTGTAGGCGTCCTTCTCCCGCTCAAGCTTGAGCGCGGCAAGCTCCTCGCCGCTCGCCTTGAGATCGGCCTCCAGCTGCGCCACCTTCGTCTCCAGCTCCTTCTTGGCGGCCTCGGCAGCAGCGGCAGCGTCCTGTGCTTGCTTGAGAGCTCCGCCAAATGTTCGCTCGCGCGCGGCAAGCTCCTCCTCCTGGCTATCAAGGTTGACCTTCTGCTGCGCCAACTCGCCCTCCTGCGCAGACAGCTTCTCAGCGGCAAGCCGCTGCTGCTCTTCGACGTCGGCCTTCTCGAGGAGGAAGGCCTTCTGCGCCTCGGCGAGCTGCTCCCACTCCTCCGCCAGGGACCGGAGAGCTGCCTGGTTGAGACTTCGGAGCTCCTCCGCGCGCTTCTCAATGTCTGCTCCCGCCTTCGCGGCAAGCGCCTCGCGGGATTACAGCTTGGCTTGCCGAGGGCGGTAGAGCGACAACAGCTTCCGCAGCAGCCGCTCCTCCTCGGGCTCGCTGCTGCTGCTGCTTGGCGCATCAACCAGCGTCAGCCTAGCGGAGGCGAGCACCTCTACGTCGAAGCTTTCTCCTTCGACCGGCGCCCTGGACCTTGACGCCCAGGGGAGGTTGATGAAGACGCCGTCGCCGGCCTTCAAGTAGACGCCTGGCTGGGGCTCTTCGGAACCTGGTGCTGCGGCAGCGGCGGGAGGGTCAGCGGTAGGCGTAGCGCCTTGCGCTCCTACGGCCTCAGGGCCGTCAGTGCGATCGCCAGACTCCTCGCCAGCTGCTGCGGCGGCAGCCTTGGCGGCCTCTTCGCCGGCGGGATCATCAGCGCCGGCCGCTTCTTCGGTGGCAGCGGCGTCGTCGACAACAACCTCGGTCTCCATCAGCTCCGCAGCAGATGGGTCTGACGGCCGGAAAAGGAAGAAAAGTCAAGCAAATATCCAAAAATAAGATCAAACGAAGAAGAACCCAAGGGAAGTTTCGAAGCAAGAAGTATACCTCTACCGGGCTCTGCAGTTGTGGTCTCCGCCGCCGGAGGGCCGCTGGTATTGTCCCTTGCCGGAGAGCTCTCCCTTGTCGGAGGATTCTCCCTTGCCGGAGAACTCTCCCTTGGCGATGTAGTCGAAGCAGATGGCATGTCAGGGGCAGTCTCCGGACGCTCCTGGTGGGGCTGCTCTGCTCCTACACAAACCAACAGTCAGGTATCAGCAAACAAAGAGTATCCATGCACGCCTAACAGCGGGAAGCAAACCATATACTTACGCTGGGGGCTGCTCTGAAGAACAGTTGCCGGGTCCGGTAAGGTTGTCTCGGGCGCACCCCCTGCTGTCGCGGTGGGCTCATCCTCGATGATAATCAACGGGACCTTGGCTCTCTTTGCCGCTCTCTAGGCTAGAGTCCTAAAAAGGAATAAGTTCGGAGTAAAGCAAATGAGATACAAGACAAAACAGCAAGAATTGAAGAAATACAAGTACAACAAGAATCTTACTCTTCTTCTTCCTCGTTGGAGCTGAGCGCGGAGAAGTCAAAGCCTGGCTCACCTCCGGCGTGAGGAGGCGGAGGAGTAGGTTCCCTTGGCCGCTTGGCGGGAGCAGTGACGGTTGTCTGAGACGACCCCGCTCCAGCTGCCGCCGCGGCATGAGAAGCGGCAGGAGCAGAAGCGGCGGTCTGGGAAGACCCCGCTCCAGTTGCCGCAGCAGCATGAGGTGCTCCCGTGGCAACAGAACTTGCCGCGGTGGAGCGTGTCACGCGGCGCGGCGACTGTCGACTCGTCTGCCGCTCCGCTACGTCCCCGGCCTTGCGAAGACGCCTTCTTGGTGGAGCCGGGGGCTCTGCTTGTGGCAAGCTGCCCGAAGATGAGGAGGAAGAGGAGTCGATTTGCAACGAGCCGCTCGTATCCTTGGCGGGCTCGCCCGGTCCGACGTCATGTCCGGCAGGCTCTTCTTCGCCGGCGATCCCCTCCCGCTCGGCAAGGCTTGCCGCCTCCGCTGCCTCTGCTTCCTCCACGGTGAACCCAAACTCGCCCGTGGCTGCGGCTGCCGCCGCCTCTTCCAGCCTAGTGGCGATGCGCTTCACCTCCTCGTCGGTGGTGTCCCGGGTGAGGCCTCTCTGCTCATCGGGGCGGATCGGCGTTTCTACCAAGCCATCGAAGAACGCTTGCACGACGTCGTCTGCAGGCTCTAGCCAAGCTGGGTCAATTCCATGCGAGTCGCACAGCGGCATCATTGCACGGATGCGTCTGAGCGAGGAATTGTTGCACAGCGGAACAACGCCCCTCGGCAACCTGAACACTTCGGGGTGCTGAGGGTCGTACTTGAACAGCTCCTGGAGCATCGCGTTGAGCTCCAGAACAGTGAAGTTGAAGTTGAGGCCCGGACGCAGCCTCATGATATCCGCCGCATTCTTGAACTCCCAGGCGGGTCTCCTCCTCTCCTGCAGGGGGGCGATGCGGCGGCGAAGAAAATCTGCGCCAACAGCGCCTACAGTGAGCCCGGCAAGCCTGAGGCATTGGATTCGGGCGACGGCAATCTTCACCCTGTCGTCTTCCGGGGCCACGTTGCTCCAATCGCTGCCGCGCACTACTGGAGTTTGGCGCCGGGCGGTAAACGACTGCGGGTCCTCCTCGACAATCTAGCACCAGTCTGCTCTCCATTCCTCCCACTTGCTGCGGAGCTCTCCCTCCAGATAAGTGTCCTTCTTGCCGGCTTTTGAGATCCAGGCGATTCCGCCGGATAAAGGCTCTCCTTTCTCAACTCGGGGCGTAAAGAAGTGGCGAAAAAGGGCTACATTTGGATGGACTCCGACAAAGTTTTCGCAGAGATGTGTGAAAACTGCCATGGTCAGGACAGCATTGGGGGTGAAGTCAAGGAGGCGGAGCCCGTAGGTGTTCATAATATCACAGAAAAACTCGGAGAAAGGCGGGCAGAGCCCGCAGTAGAAGAACAAGGCGAATAAGGGGTATCCAGTTGGAGCCATTTTCCAAGCGGCGGCTGGAAGTACCTTCGTGCGCGGGTGCACCCGCGTCTCCGTCGACCAGAAGAGGTAGTAGTACTCCCTCAGATCCCTCGCGGCAAGCTTGCGGGGGGGGGGAGATGGTCCGCTCCTTTCACAGCGCCGCGAGCCACTGCGCTTCGGCCGACTTCACGACCTTCCCCTTGTCGGCTTTCGGAGACACGGCGGAAGTGGTGAGGGAGGTCGACGGCGTTGGTGGTGCTGGTGGCGATGGGGGACGGAGCGCTGCTCTCTTTCGGCTTTGGGAAGAAGGGGAGTGGCGGAGATTTTTGAGGATGGAATAGCAACGGGCGGATGGGCGAACTGCCCCTGTTTCCCCTGCTTATAAGGAGGGAGGGGGCGGATGTTCCGCCTTTCCGAACAAAGAAACCACCCACGATCTCTCCCACGACGCCGCAATCAACGCGTGCCGTTCGGGGAGGGCGCGGTGGATACGAAGAAAGATACGGCGTGACCCAGGTCGCGCGTGCCCGTGCCCTGTTTTGGGCCTTGCCCAACAGCTCTCGGCACCGTGGATGGCCCAGGCCCGGGGGCTCCTGTCGGTGTACTAGAGTAGGGGAACCCTAGTATCCTGAACTTGTGCACGGGCAGTCGCAGCACCCCGCGGCAAGGCTTGCCGGGTGACCGCCAAGGTCCTCCGTGGTCCCTTTGGAGCCATTCAAGACCAAAGTATTCAAGCCAAGGAGACAAGGCCCCGGCAAGAGGGGCTTGCCGGGAAGGCCAACCAAGGCATTTCAAGGAACTCGCCGCGACGCGCCACGCGTCCCGGCGAGGCCCGGTGAGCGGCAAGCCTCCGGACGCGACAAGACAACGACCGCGGCAAGGCGTTTGCCGCGACAAGCTACCACTCCGTACCCACGCTCCAGCACATCCACCAACGTGTCGCTCGGGGACCCTTCCAGGCGTACGTGGCGGGAGGCTGTGCAGCCAGCGATACGCGGTGGCAAGCGGCGCTGACAAGATTGCCATCGTGGCGAACGGTGGCGCCCCTGACGGTCCCTTTTCTGCACTGTTTGGGCGACGCAGATGGGCATTTAATGCCCTTGTCCCCTGCCGTCAGGGTTAGGTATGATACACTGTACAGGTAGCTGTAACAACCGCAACACCTTTCCATTTTTACCCTTTTCTATGTTGCCACCTGTCGGTGACCCCTTGAGCATATAAAAGGAGGCCCATGCGCAACGTAGGGGGGAGGAACAGAAAAACACTCACGCTCGGTCTCGTTAGCTGCTGGTGTGTACTGTAGCACTCAGCGCTCCCGAGCAAGAACTCAATACAAACCACAATGCAGGAGTAGGGTATTACGCGATCAGTGCGGCCCGAAC
Source organism: Aegilops umbellulata (assembly GCA_032464435.1). Taxonomy (NCBI): domain Eukaryota; kingdom Viridiplantae; phylum Streptophyta; class Magnoliopsida; order Poales; family Poaceae; genus Aegilops; species Aegilops umbellulata. Next base: position 295,841,713 of record CP136057.1, read on the forward strand.
CTGGGTAAACTGCTTGTGTGCTTTGCCTCGATCTGCTCTTCGTGCGATCTCCGCCCCCCGCCGAACCGAAAGGGGCTCGGTCCGCCGGTCCCCATAGGTGCTCGTGGATCAGTTTCCCCGACAGGAGAGGTCTAGGAAGAGAGGGGAAAGTGAGAGGGGATCAAGGGAGGTTGCGTGGCGCTCACAGGTGCGTCGGGGTAGCGGCGGGAAGTAGGAGGTGGCCGGCGCGCGTGCTTGCGTGCGGTGGCCACGCACCTCTCATCCTCCTAGCGTGAGGTTGAGGGTGACTGGCACTGCGCTGTGGGCCGGGCCGCACAGTAGCAGGCCGGCCAGGCTGGACAGGTAAGCGCCAGGTAAGTCCTTTCCTATTTGCATTTTTTTTTGTTTTCTATTTGTTTTGCACTGTTTTGATTTAGTACTAATACTAAACCATTTTTGTTGCTTCTGAAATTATTTCTGGATGCAATATGGATTATCCCAAACTCCACAAAAATGTTTTCAGAATAATTGGAGCAATAAAAATAATTATAGGATTTATTTGCTCCAACTCAAGTACAATATGAGTTAATTCAAAAATCCAAAAATGTCCTAGAAATATATTCATCATTTTTGGCAGAGGTTTCTACCTTAACCAAAATCCTGAACTTTTCTTGAGGCACTTTGGGTTCATTGAAAAAGTTTTTAAGTTGAACCTACTTGAGTTCTTTTGGTCCTAGGGATTGATCGCCCCTAATTCAAGTTTCAAAATTTTAGACATGATGCATGGATGCAGTTGCAACTATTTGCAGGCAAATTCTAGGGCTGTGACAACTCACCCCCACTAAACAAGAATCTCGTCCCGAGATTCAGGACGTGAGGTAAGAAGACAGAGGGGCACAAAACTATCACAATCTTGTCGATCCAATTGCCCTTCTCGAAGATGTTGGTTCATTGCTCCAATTTATCTTGACGTTCTTGCTTTCGAGATCTTCATCCAACACGATGGTGACAGAAAGAAACCCTATAGGAAACAATCTCCTCGAAGATCGAGCACTCAAGATCAACTCGTGGAATGAGATGTTGAACCATATCTTGTGCTGAGACAAAAAACGCACATCGGGAGGGATGGAAAGAGATAAATGTCAAGGGTTCAATTTGGTAGGCAATAATTCCACGCAGTAGTAAGATGGTGCATGGTTCCAAAGTAGCGAGGGGATAATTGCCATGATTCCATAACGGTGCACCTTAGAGAAGGTGACTCGTAGAACTATTCCCTTAAGTGGCAAACGAATTAGTTTTGATACAAAGATCATTGAAACCCTCTATACCAGCCTAAGGCAGTTCTCAAACGATCGTCTGGAAGAGTTCAAAGGAGTGTCATACTCAGACTAGGATGGATGATGTGGACTACCTTGTTGAAGACAACGCAAAGGATGATTTTGCTTGCGCGTGCTCTCAAGAACTTGAGCATTTCCATATTCATCAAGGTTCTACCAACATCCGTGTCAAGGATCATGGCAACACAATATACTACCATGATGAATAGTGATGGATGATGCAGATGCAAAGGAAGAGAACACCTTCTCAGATTTCACCTTAGCGAGGCCAAGGAAACAAAATCTGGATGATCGACCGAGAGACATTTAGCACTCCGCTTCTAATGTTCTCCTTGATGCGCTAGCGTAACCCACTTATAGTTATGGTTTGGTATCTATAACATCAAGTAAAAGGTCAGACTTCGGGAGCACAAGAATCCATAAGGAATAGCTACGAAAGTAAATCCTACGAAATCCTTATGGGGAGGTAGCCAACTTCCTCAATCAAAACACTACAATAATAGGTCTTCCGGCTGGGTGTGTCGGCCACGACATGCACTTTACCGATTACAAAGAGACCAATATTATAGTTCTTGGAAAAAGTTCCAACCATCATATCTGCCTGAGATTCAGATCTGGTTGGTGTCAGGATATTCCAGACTCATCAAGTCTAGAGAGAAAAATGAAAGTTTGCAACACAAGTCGACGAGATGACGTTGCAGGATTCTCGGGAAATGGACCACGGTGGTAAGCTCCAAAACATGAGACGGTTCTGCTACAAACATGTGAACACGCTATCCCAGACAAGCATGACCACGTAGTAGTCTTACAACAAAACACTACCGAGTTCAGGTGGGGAACCATCATTGCGGATAACAAAGTCCTTGATTAAGCCCGGGTTAGTTCTTAAAAAGGAACTTCTTATCCTTGAAGAAATAAATCAGTGGCTTGGTGTGCTAGGGACACACATAGAATGAAGGTTGCAAGTATCCAAACCACATAATACTTCGCACGTATGCATGACTGATTTGGGATGATTCTAGAGGAGGCAAAAACAAACTTTCTTGAATTCACGGCGGCAAATTGCATCAGATGCACATGAATTAGAGGAAGTCACTTCTTACACCAAACATATACTTCATGAGCTAGCATGAAGAAAATGCTTTCAAAAGTTTCCAACACTAACTTAGATGTTCAATATGAATCATGGACAGGATGAAAATATTGTCAATGGGCTCAACAACAATCCATCCAGGCTTCAATATAGATGGAATTCCACAATTAAGTGAACACGGTGATAGGCTTGGTCAGACCAAAGGATATAACAGTGTATGCTCGAGGAAACAACCACGAGTAAGAGAACATTACGAACATCGTTGGTATTGATTTGATTTGACGATAGCCCACACTCAAATCAAAATTTTGACAAGACAATAGATCCAACAACTGATCACAAGTGTCAATCGGTGAAGATATCATCTTTCTTCAATACGCACACAAACACATGGATATCCCTTTGGAACGAACTAAGTTGGGCAAGCTTTTGTCTTCCAACTCCCCAAGTTATTGTTTAGCTTAACCAACTAGCTCAGGGGTATCCAACACAGATTCTTGGAGAAAGGCGTGGCTACAAGAAACCAACTTGATCATGAACTCAACATAGCGGTCAGGGGACAACCTGGTGATACTTCCGAGAGGATATTCAAAAAATCAAGAACCACCAATATGTTATTAAGCTCGGGAGCATTAAGGCAAGATTGATGTGATCAAAAGAGCGAGGGATTGACATAATCCAAACTCATTGATCGAGGAGTGCACCAGGAAAATAGACTAGGTAGCACAATCTATCTTATAATGATGATTCAATAACCAACACACTAAGAATGGGATTATCGTCCATTAACTACCAAGCAACACGGTAGCTAGGAGTATTGATTTCACACACCATTGTTCACTTGTCGGCATTCCGGTTGCCATAACACGGGTACGGAGAAATAAACAATGATAGCGAGAAGTATCATTGTGTCAAGAATTCATAAGAGGTGGTGCAATTCCTATGATATTCTTGACAAAAGAAGTAATACTCCAGGGTCGAACAGAACAAAAAGTGGATTGACATTTTGATCTGTGGAATACAACTACTTTGACCCAATCCTAGAAATGGATGAGGTACTGGAGTTTGTTTCTCCTACTCATTCCGGAATAGAATGGCTTGACGGACCATAAGAATAATAGGCATCGATAACACGAATGCACAACTACTCTTGACCAACAATGGACATACGAAGGTCAGAAACAACCAAGGAGAACAACTCAAAGGAACATATCACTTTCTGAGTTGTGGATGCATAGATTAGTATGTCGAGCAAAGCTCAACATTTCTTCCGCATAACCCATCCAGAAGAGGAAGAATTGGCAGAGTCACCAATATAGGACGGAGAACTCACCAAGAGCACTCTAGTTGTGATATTTTGGTTCAAAGAACTTCTGCCATAAGCAGTTCATGGTATTTGGAAGAAGGAAATACCACAGACCTCGAGGGTTATCACAAAGGTTACTAATATCTTAAAGGAACTAGCAACACTATCAATACGAGGTAAGTAGAGTGAATCTTGGGCTTAAGAACCCAGAGATAGAAGGCCTACTAACTAAATGGCATCACGGGATGCTTTCGAGAATGGTGGCCAGAATCATCACACTGGGAACACAAAACATGGCCAGATTACTAGGTGATCATCTACGACACCTAGGGTCTTAATAATAGCTCCAACATATATACCGAGGCAATGGAGTACCTCAACAGAATGATTAGTGTGCTTAATCTGGCCCAAAAGGACATCAAAAACTGGGAGGAAGGATTTGCTAATGCATCAGACCATCTAGAAACCTGGGATGACTCGGACAACATAACGGCTGTAAATGCTCAAAAATATTTGAGACATCATGCAAAATGGTGGCATAACCACTCAACATCATAATATCAAGGTTCCGAGACCAACTGTTAACATATGGAAGTAGTAGGAACAAAACTGAGGCTTAACCAACAATCCTATAAGTCTAGGATTAGTAACACGTGATCCTGATAGAAAGAAGAGAGAGCCTAGTTCCTTAACCCCCGTAGAAAAGAAGAGGTTGACTCAGATCAGAAGGCATAAGGTAAAGGAGTAAAAAGAGCCTTACGTTCCCATCCACAATCAATTCCCTTATATAACTAAAGCATTTCTAGACTCAACTTCGACTAGTTCGGCTTGGTAATCCAACAGACAGTCACGCTCTGATACCAAAACTGCCAGGACCCTGATTCCAAGTCACATCGATCTAGCCGGTAACACCTCATATCACTTTGCGGCCTCACGCACGGTATTCCCACGGGTATCGCCTTACCATGGCCCGGGACCGTTTGCGCCTTTTGGCTCACGTATATGATAGTGTCGCTAGCATCCAAATGACAGAGAACCCGGGCCGACATTACTAGTCGTGAACCCAAAGTGGCACTAACTTACGGGGACAGGCATACATGAATCAACATCGAGCATGTTGGTCAGCAGCGTGTGAATCCGGGCTGTAGCACTGGGCTAACAGGACTCCGGTGAACCGGGCTGTAGCAGGCTAGGCAGGACTCCGGATGTCACCGCATGACATTTCCCCGAAGGGACAGACACAGGAACGAAGTGAATCACATGCCAGCCACTCAAGTGTTCCGGAGCAGTAGTGCTGGGCTAGCAGGACTCCGGTGAACCGGGCTGTAGCGGACTATTATGGCTCATGGAAGCACAAGACTACATTTCCCCATAAGAGAGGCTACCAAGGGTAAACAACTAGGTTGTTGGATCCCACACATACCAAGCATTTCAATCATATACACAATATGCTCGATATGTGTAAATACAACATGGCATCACAACATAACTCTACGACTAAAGTATTTATTCATTAGGCTCCGAGGAGCCAAGTATTACAACCATGGTCTCATGACCCAACATACAGAGCATACAAGCATCGAGCGGAAGCATAAACATGTCTGGGTACAGACAACTACAAATGAAAAAAGCTGAGAAGCCTGACTATCTACAAGACCCTCCCAAGGGTACAAGATCGTAGCTGAGATAACAAGCTAAACATTGAAGTCCACGCGGAACTACTAGCGAGACTGAAGTCTCTCTGCAAAACATAAAATAAGCAAACGTGAGTACAAATGTACCCAGCAAGACTTACATCAGAACTATCTACATATGCATCCGTATCAACAAAGGGGTGGTGGAGTTTAACTGCAGCAAGCCAGCTTTGACTCGATGGCTATCCTGAACTATACGACTGCAAGTAACTCTTTTGAGGTGGCGCACACGAGTCCACATATTCATCATATCAATACACCACTATGGATCCGCTCCCGTCCTCCTACGAGAACGCCATCCATAGCACTCGCGCTTATCTTACGCATTTTAGAGTATCCACTTTCACTTGTCTATGAACTGTACAGGCAGCCCAGAAGTCCTTTACCGCGGACACGGCTATTCGAATAGATGATGTTAACCCTACAGGGGTGTACTTCTTCACACACGCTCTCGCCACTTACCACCATGTACACGTCGTGTATCTCGGCAACCTTCAAGCGGAAGCCTGGCGAGGGAGTCGGCCACGACCTGACTAACCACACAAGTCTCTAGTCCAGGTTTATCGCCTATTCGGGTTCCATCCGCAAGGAGATCCGGCCGGGGTGTCGCTCACGGCCCCAAACGATGTGTGCAGGGTTCCCAAGCCCACCTCGACGGATGGATCTACGCTTGGTACACCGTGCGACGGTGCCTAGTCTGTCCCAAGCCCACCTGTACTGGGTGCCACTTGGTAGACTACTAACACAACCTACAAACACCAGAAACTAGTTGCAACTCCTGGACAGAGATCAGGTTGATTAATAATTCGAGAGGGGCACTTAAGCATTCCAGTGCGTGGTAGTAACTGTTCATGGATCACAAACACAGAACTCAGCTCCTAAGGACGGCTGCAATGAGACAACCCACCATGTACTCCTACATGGCCTCTCACCGCTACCTTTACCAAATCGTGTTCACACACTTAGCTCTCAATAGTAGGACATGTTCACCACATTCTAATTCATTCCCGATGAATCAGACCTGACTCAACTCTAAGTAGTAGCAGGCATGACAACAAGCATGAATGAGTAGGCACATCAGGGCTCAAACAACTCCTACTCATGCTAGTGGGTTTCATCTATTTACTGTGGCAATGACAGGTCATGCAGAGGAAAAGGGGTTCAACTACTGCAGCATGTAACAGTTGAATCGCCGTTGTCCTAATGCAGTAAAAGAGAGCAGGAGCGAGAGGGTGGGATTGTATCAGAATGAACAAGGGGGTTTGGCTTGCCTGGCACTTCTGAAGATAGTATAGCTCTTCATCAGTGTCATCGAACTCATCGCCGGATCAACGTCTACTGAGGGGGAACAATACCGGCAAACAAGAGGGAACACAATCAATGCAATGCACAAATATGATGCATGATCATGGCATGGCAATAATGTTATGATTTGCACTAATGCATCTAGCAACAATTTATTTGAAGTCCATATGGACCAAGGGTTCATATGCAAACTCCATATTTAGCTTTTAAGATGCCATTATCATGTTTTCACTTATACAGTAGGTATAAGTTGGTTTAACATGCATGAAATTAGCATAAATGGATAGATTGCATTTCTCTGATAATTTTTCATATATAATTTATTTCATTTGGAGTTACGGTTTAATTTCTATGATTTTTAGAAGTTTGCTCTATTTTCTGGAATTTCCTGAAAAGAATAAATCCAGAAAAGGGCATTACTGTGTCAGCATTGCGTCATGCTGACCTCAGCAGGTCAACGGACCGGGTCAAGGTCAAACCTGACGTGTGGGGTCGGCACGTCAGTGTCTCGGGCTGGTTTGTGTGGATGACAGGTGGGACCGGTCAACACTGACTTGACCAAGTCAAAGCTAACATGTGGGGTCCACCCAGACTAGTACTAATCTAAATAGGACATTAGGCTAACCTAAACGGGCACAGGGGCCCGCATGTCAGTGGCTCTAGGAGTGTTTAGTAGGGTCATTAGCGCTAATTAAACTGGCACCATGTCAGCAGTTGACGCCGGCGTCCACAACAACGGCGGGGACTCGCCGGAGTTGCTCGGGGCGGCGCTAACGAGCACCACTCCACGCGTGGTTTGCGGCTATGGCAAGCTGGCAGTGCGGCGCATCTAAAGGAGGCAGCGGGGGGTGCCGGGTGCAGTGTAGCGGTGGCGGCGACGGGCGGAGCGGCGGCCGAAGTTTGGTAGGGTGCGGGGACGCGGCTGCAGCGCTCGAGAGAGCGAGTTTGGGTGCGGGTTGGATTCCTGGCGAGGTCTGGAGCACATCCATGTGCCTAGGAGCGACGAACACGGCCTCTGGCCATGGCGGCGAGGAGCTCAGGCGATGGCGCGATTCGGTCACTGGCGAAACGGTGGCCATGGTGAGAAAAGGAGCACGGGAGCAAGGGGAGAGGAGGCAGGGGCTCACGGCGAGTCGGTTGGAGCAGGCGGCGAGCTCGGGGGGGGGGGGAGGTCGGACGGCGTCAAATCATCGGCGGTTGTCATCGGATCCCACGGAAGAAGACAAAGGCGAGGACGACAGCACGGGGCTCCCGGTGTCATGTGGCTTGGCGATAAGGAAGAGGGCGTCGCGGCGGAGCCATTGGATGGTATGGAGAGGGGTAGGGTGGACGGTGGCCACGGTGATCGTCGTCGATGGCGACAGCCGCGTTCGGGTGTGCGTGAGAGATCGAGACAGAGGAGGGGAAGAGGTCCAGGAAGAGAGGGGAAAGTGAGAGGGGACCGAGGGAGGTTGCGTGGCGCTCACAGGCGCGTCGAGGTAGCGGTGGGAAGGAGGAGTTGGCCGGGGACGAGTGCTTGCGTGCGGTGGCCACGCGCCTCTCATCCTCCTGGCGGGAGGTTGAGGGTGACTGGCACTATGTTGTGGGCTGGGCCGCACAGTAGCAGGCCGGCCAGGCTGGACACGTAAGCGCCAGGTAAGTCCTTTCCTATTTGCATTTTCTTTCTGTTTTCTATTTGTTTTGCTCTGTTTTGATTTAGTACTAATAATAAACCATTTTTTTTGCTTCTGAAATCATTTGTGGATGCAATATGGATTATCCCAAACTCCACAAAAATGTTTTCAGAATAATTGGAGCAATAAAAATAATTATAGGATTTATTTGCTCCAACTCAAGTACAATATGAGTTAATTCGAAAATCCAAAAATGTCCTAGAAATATATTCATCATTTTTGGCAGAGGTTTCTACCTTAACCAAAATCATGAACTTTTCTTGAGGCACTTTGGGTTCATTGAAAAAGTTTTTAAGTTGAACCTAGTTGAGTTCTTTTGGTCCTAGGGATTGATCACCCGTAATTCAAGTTTCAAAAATTTAGACATGATGCATGGATGCAGTTGCAACTATTTGCGGGCAAATTCTAGGGCTGTGACACCTACTAGGAGGGGGAAAGGAAGGGGGAGAGGGAGAAGGAAAGGGAGGCGCCGCCCCCCCTCTCCTAGTCCAATTCGGACCATAGGGGGTGGGACGCGCGGCTTGACCTAGGCCAGCCCTCTGTCTCTCCACTAAGGCCCATAAGGCCCACTATTTATCCGGGGGGGGGGGGGTTCCGGTAACCCTCCGGCACTCCGGTTTCCTCCGAAACCATCCGGAACACTTCCGGTGTCCGAATATAGTCGTCCAATATATCGATCTTTACGTCTCGACCATTTCGAGACTCCTCGTCATGTCCGTGATCATACCCGGGACTCCGAACTACCTTCGATACATCAAAACACAAAAACTCATAATACCGATCATCACCAAACTTTAAGCGTGCGGACCCTACGGGTTCTAGAACTATGTAGACATGACCGAGACACGTCTCCGATCAATAACCAACAGCGGAACCTGGATGCTCATATTGGATCCCACATATTCTACGAAGATCTTTATCGGTCAAACCGCATAACAACATATGTTGTTCCCTTTGTCATCGGTATGTTACTTGCCCGAGATTCGATCGTCAGTACCTCAATACCTAGTTCAATCTCGTTACCGTCAAGTCTCTTTACTCGTTCTGTAATACATCATCCCGCAACTAACTCATTAGTTGCATTGCTTGCAAGGCTTATAGTGATGTGCATTACCGAGTGGGCCATGAGATACCTCTCCGTGTCGGTGGGAAACGACACCTATGGGATCACAAGCATCCCTACTACGGTTGCGGGGCGCGGGGTCGCGAGAAGAGCGAATCAAATAGATAGCACACGGTTCCTTTAACCAGGTTCGGGCCGCGAGGATGCGTAAAACCCTACTCCTGCTTTGGTGGATTGTTTATTTGTGTTCTTAAGCTAGCAATGGGTGTGAAGAGCTCCAAAAAGCCGAATCCTCCTCCTGGTCGCCTCGGGCCTCCTTTTATAGGAAAGGCGTTGCCACAGTGGCACACAGGAGGTGGAAAGGGTACGGTAATGCGAGGTTATCCCTCGCATTACATGACAAGGCGCATTTAATGCGCCTTGCTTAGGTGTCCTTGCTTTATCGGGGACGGGGGAGAGCCATGTCTCGTCTGTCGCCGCTCCCCCTTGCGTCGACACGCGCCCTGGCCAGCGGTGCTTGTGGTGCCATGTAGGCAGGCAGGCAGCTGAGGTGGCGCAGTGGTGGGTCTCCATGAGGATCTGTACGCCGCCACGTAGGTGCCTGCCCAACTAGTTGGGTCGGCGGCTGCATGCGTACGGTGGTGGGGGTGTGACTGCTGCGGGCCTGATGGTGGCCCCACGGGCGTCCTTGGCAAGGGCCTTGCCGGTGCCCCGGCAAGGGTCTTGCCGTGGCGCCCGCTGTCATCCCCGACAAGGCTCTTGCCGGGGGCCTTGTGGTCCTCCTTGGCTGGGATCCCGCCAAGGATCATCTCCTTCTTAAGTGGGTATCTGATCTTAAATGTCTTCACAAAGATCTGCATGCCACCACGGGGATGTCTCCCGAATCCTTGCCCCATGGGGGCAGTGGACTCAAGGGTGGCTTCACTCCGTGGGTGTGGGGCGAGCTGCCACGACAAGGGTCTTACCGGGTTAGCTAAAGCTGCCCCCCGGCAAGGATCTTGCCGGGGGGGCTGCTCTGTCCCCTTTGCTCTTTGTGGTCTTGGTCTTGGTGTCATTCTGCTTCTCTTCAGCTTCGGCCTTACCTTGGCTTACCTCCCTTGCCGTGCTCGGTGTGGCGGCGCCCGTGGGTCAGACTGCCCATGCACAGTTATAGGGGTACAAAAAGTGTACCCCCCCCTTTTGTACACCGACAAGAGCCCCCGGGCCTGGGCCACACATAAGCGCAACGCGTTGTTGGGCTAGGCCCTAAAACGGTGGGCGGGCAGGCGGGCGGTTTTTACCATGGTAAGTTCCTTCGCGTGCTGCACTTCCCACGCTTCCCGCGCGTGGCGCGGCGTGGGGGCGTGTGTGACATGGGCGGCATGCGTGGGGTTGCTTCCCGCGGGCATGCGTCACATCACAGTTAATGTGAAAGGAGGCGGCCCGCGTTCTCCCCCATAAGAAGGAATAACCGCGGGCGCGCTGCTCACTTTCTCCTCTTCCTTCGTGCCTTTTCCAATCTCAGAGCCGTCGTTCCCTTTCTTCCTTCCCTTGCAAGCTTTCGCCGCCGCCCGTTGTCGCGGCGACAGCCCCTTCCTCATCTGGGTGCACACAGACCCCGCCGCCTTCTTCGCCTCCTCCGGCAGGCGTCGACTCGGATGATGATGCGGAGCTCCCTTTTGATCTCGGGCCTCTCAGCCCGGAGAGGAAAAGGAAATTGGTGGAAGAGGAGGAGATGGATGACGAGTAAGTACTCCGTTCCTTACTGTCATTTTCATTTCCCTGAATTGGGTCACTTGTCTTGATCCATTTTTGCTTTTGTAGGGATGTAGAGAAGTTGGCCCAGAGGGCAAAGAGGGCGAGGACCTCGGCGAGCAGCCAGCCCCCGGTTGGGGCTTCAAAGACACCACTGGTGGTGCTGAGCAGCCCAGACAGCAGCCCCCGGTGCAGCCCCCAGCATAAGTTCGTCACCCTCCTCTTACTCGACATGCGGTAGGCGCTCGATGCCACGATGCTGACCTTGCCGGGTTTGCAGGAGGGGAGCGGCAGCAGGATGAGCCACAGAGGGCTACTCCTAACACACCTCCCCCATCGACTACGCCGCCGCGGAGGGCGTCCCCGGCAAGGGCATCAGGCATGGAGTCCACACCCATGGAGGAAGAGGGGAACTTAGGCACTGGTCGCTCTGCCTCGGCGCCAAATGCTGGCGGAGAGGTGACTTCTGCTTCACAGCCCGGCACTGGTGAGTCGCCCGTCCTTCGCCTCTGTTCTTTTCCCTTATACTTTTCTTGGCTTCATTGCTCCCGCTGCTGCCCAGGCCCTCCTTCAACAGACACGGAGGACGTGGACACCATTGTCAGAGATATTGCCAAAGAGGTCGCGGCTGAGGCCGAAAAAATTGCCGCCGAGGAGGCCGCCATGAATGCTGACGAGGCCGCCGCTGATGAGGCCGCCAAGGGCGCGACCGAGGATGCCGCCGCGGGGGCCGCCAAGGCTACCGGCGAGGCTTCCGCCGAGGGCGCCAGCGGTGGTGCTGCCGGGGAGGCCGGCAAGGCCTCCGCCGAGGAAGAGGTGATGGATGATCAGCCTCCCTCCTCCTCAACCTCGGGCCCCGGCAGGTATCTGGAGGTGGGCGATGATCTTTTCGTCCACCTCCCAGGGGCGTCAAGCCGAGCGCCCTCCGAAGGGGAAGTTTTTGACGGCAAGGTGCTTGCCGTCACCGGGTTCGAGGTTGTCGACGCGCCAGGCGTTGGCGGTGACGGTTCTCCAGAAGAGCAGCTCTTCCGCGCCATGGGGGCCAATTTCCGGAAGGTCCAAGTGCTCTACCGCGCCCGCCTGGACAAAGTCAAGTCCAGGGCGGCAGCGGTGGACAACGCGGAGGTGGACTTCAAGGCACGCGTTGCCGAGACGCAGACCTGGTTCCACCAGTCTCGCGAGGAGTAGAGGGCCTTTCAGGAGAAATTGGCCTAGCGCGATGTGGAGCTCACCATGAAGCTGGCCGATATCGAGAAGACCCAGGAGAAGGCGACGAACCTGGCTGCCGCGGCCGAAGCCACCCGGAACCAGCATCAAGCCGCCTTGGACTCCCAAGAGGAGGACCTCTCCGCGCGTGAGGGGAAGCTTGCCACAACGCTCCGCGGCAAGGACGAGGAGCTCGAGGCCCTTGTCGCGCGGCGGACCCGCGAGCTAGAGTAGAGGCACAGAGAGGTACTCGATGCCCAAGCCCTGGCCCATGCTGGCAAGGTGAAGGAGCTGGAAGCAGAGCGGGACGAGCTGAAGGAGCAGGCCCTCAAGCTGTCCGGCGAGAAGAACACGCTCAACTGCGCCTTGGTAGAGGCACAAGGAGCGGTCATCAGCAGGACTGGAGAGCTCTCCGAGGCGCGGAACTCCATCAGAGACCTCAAGCTGAAGCTGGAGGATCTCGAGAAGATGCTGTCGGAGAGCAGGGCTCGGGAGGAGACCTTGACTAGGAGCCTGGAGGAGGAGAAACAGCTGTGGGCAAACAAGGCCGCCTCCCACCAAGAATAGGTGGATCAGCCATCTGGAGGTCGTTGCCAGCAGGGTCACCTCGCAATTGGCCACCATGGGGATGCCAAATGTGAGGTACGCCCCTGAGCGCATCGGGACCGTCAACGCCAAGCTGAACCATTTATTCGAAGGCGTCCTCGGCGCCTTGGCCTATCTTCACTCCAATAGGACGGCCCCACTGGCTGAGGAGGCCCGGCGGCTTTGCCGGAGGGTCGTGACCAAGGTCCTCACCAAGGTGGCGCATTGGAATCCCGACCTTGACTTCGCGGCCGCGATGACGAGCTTGCCGGATGGTGTTGACCTCACGGTGCTCAAGGAGCGCATCAAGACCATCACCGACTGCATCGACGAAATCAAGAGGGTGGAAGGCCAGCGCCGGGACTAGGCATCCCGTTCTTCTTCGCCGCTGCGGGTTCCTGACCAAGACAAATTTTATCTTTAGTTAGAACCGCAGCAATGATGTGATGTAATATAACTTTGAAGTACTCTTAATTTTCATGCATGTTATTTCCCCGTTCAATTCCTCTTTGTATGTGTGCCCTACGCCGAACGGGAAGGCTCCCCGGCACGGAAGCCCCAAGCGGCGTCTTGGGGATGGATCCCCATGGCATGCCGGGTACGCGTGCTGCCGGACGAGCCACCTCCCCGTTCCGAACGCGGCCGCTCGAACTGTCGAGCTTGACTCGAGTCAGAATCGAGGGCGTTGTTGATCGCGGAAGGCTACTCTGCCACTCTCGACGCAGCCGCTTGAGCTGTTGAGCGGACTCGAAACAGGGCAAGGGCGTTGCCGATCGTGGTAGAGCCCCCTAGCGTGCAGCTTTTTCATACAAAGCGCGACATCTCCGGGGGGATAACCTCAAATAAAAAGGGTAGTATAAGCAAGGGTTCAGTGCAACTTAGCTTCTGTTTGCGATCGCTCGAGTGTCGACCTTCTGGCCTCCTTACTTCTTCAAGGGTCACGAAGATGAAGGAGCGCCGGGCTGACTACCAAAGCTGATTCTCACAACTGCGCTTCCCCTACCTGGCGCGCCAAAGATGTCGGTGGGAAACGACACCTATGGGATCACAAGAATCTCTACTACGGTTGCGGGGCGCGGGGTCGCGAGAAGAGCGGATCAAACAGATAGCACACGGTTCCTTTATCCAGGTTCAGGCCGCGAGGATGCGTAAAACCCTACTCCTGCTTTGGTGGATTGTTTATTTGTGTTCTTGAGCTAGCAATGGGCGTGAAGAGCTCCAAAAAGCCGAATCTTCCTCCTGGTCGCCTCGGGCCTCCTTTTATAGGAAAGGGGTTGCCACAGTGGCACACAGGAGGTGGAAAGGGTACAGTAATGCGAGGTTATCCCTCGCATTACATGACAAGGCGCATTTAATGTGCCTTGCTTAGGTGTCCTTGCTTTATCGGGGACGGGGGAGAGCCCTGTCTCGTCCGTCGACGCTCCCCCTTGCGTCGACACGCGCCCTGGCTAGCGCTGCTTGTGGTGCCATGTAGGCAGGCAGGCAGCTGAGGTGGCGTAGTGGTGGGTCTCCATGAAGATCTGTACGCCGCCACGCAGGTGCCTGCCCAACTGGTTGGGTCGGCGGCTGCATGCGAACGGTGGTGGGGGTGCGACTGGTGCGGGCCTGATGGTGGCCCCACGGGCGTCCTTGGCAAGGGCCTTGCCGGGGCCCCGGCAAGGTTCTTGCCGTGGCGCCCGCTGTCATCCCCGGCAAGGCTCTTGCCGGGGGACTTGTGGTCCTTCTTGGCTGGGATCCCGCCAAGGATCATCTCCTTCTTAAGTGGGTATCTGATCTTGAATGTCTTCACAAAGATCTGCATGCCACCACGGGGATGTCTCCCGAATCCTTGCCCCATGGGGGCAGCGGACTCAAGGGTGGCTTCGCTCCGTGGGTGTGGGGCGAGCTGCCACGGCAAGGGTCTTGCCGGGTTAGCTAAAGCTGCCCCCCGGCAAGGATATTGCCGGGTGGGCCTGCTCTGTCCCCTTTGCTCTTTGTGGTCTTGGTCTTGGCGTCGTTCTGCTTCTATTCAACTTTGGCCTTACCTTGGCTTACCTCCCTTGTCGTGCTCGGTGTGGCAGCGCCCATGGCTCAGACTGCCCATGCACAGTTATAGGGGTACAAAAAGTGTACCCCCCTTTTGTACACCGACACTCTGACAATCGGAGTGACAAATCCTAATCTCGATATATCCCAACTCAACGAGTACCTTTGGAGACACCTGTAGAGCACCTTTATAATCACCCAGTTACGTTGTGATGTTTGGTAGCACACAAAGTGCTCCTCCGGTATTCGGGAGTTGCATAATCTCATAGTTATAGGAACATGTATAAGTCATGAAGAAAGCAATAGCAGTAAACTTAAATGATCAAGTGCTAAGCTAACGGAATGGGTCAAGTGAATCACATCATTCTCCTAATGATGTGATCCCGTTTATCTAATGACAACTCATGTCTATGGTTAGGAAACATAACCATCTTTGATCAACATGCTAGTCAAGTAGAGGCATACTAGTGACACTATGTTTGTCTATGTATTCACACATGTATTATGTTTCCGGTTAATGCAATTCTAGCATGAATAATAAACATTTATCATGGAATAAGGAAATAAATAATAACTTTATTATTGCATCTAGGGCATATTTCCTTCAACTAAAGGGCCCAAAGATACGAAAGGCCTCACATGGGCTGAAAGACGTCGTGGACCATACATGGGTCAAAAGTGAAACGGGCTAGTATTATACTGGATGGCCCACATGATACTATTGGGCTGAATTCGGGAATGCCATAAGGGGCCGTGAGTTACCGGGCCGTAAAATGGGCTATATGCAAACAGACCGTTAACAGGCCTTTCATGGCCCGGCCAGCTAGCTTTTGACCAAGTCAAATAGGCTGGCCTTGTAAGCTAAATGGGACACTATTGGGTCGTGCCATGTGTCGACATATCATAGGCGCCTCTCTGTCCCAATGACGAGCTGACACGTGGTTCTTCCGGCCAATGAGAATTTCACACATGGAAAATCCCCATTGGTCGGGGCTGTTAACGGGTTATCAGATCCAAACCAGAACCCGATAGCTTAACTACGACCCGTTACAATGGTTGCCACGTGTCGGTTACCCTTGATGAAAGCACTTCCATGACACGCCATTTATCGTCATGGAAGTGGACACTTCCATGATGATAATTTCAGTATTGTCATGGAACACTTCTATGACAACAAAGGTATGACTATCCTGATTCTGTCATAAAATCATTATGGATGTACATGCATTACAGAAAACGTGACCTACTGTGACAAACATGTACCATCATGGAAGTGGTTATTTTGTAGTGCCACGTCCCTCTTGTGTGTGATCCGCTGATCATCTAATGTAGCTTGCAATACCTCCCACTGTCCTGACTCGATTGGGTCGAGGGATCTCTGAAAAGCCAGAGTCCATCCATTATTGATCCAACTCTTGGTCACTTTAACCTTAGGGGATGCTGAAATGGTGAACAGAGTCAGGAAGCACATATTAAAAGGTTGATCGCCACACCATCGATCAAGCTAGAAAAGCGCAACCTTCCCACTTCTCACATGGAACCTAGTGCCTAACCAAAGAAGGGGTTGCACTTTGTGCACTCCCTTCGCAAATTTGGATAGCTTAGTATTAGGCCGGAAGTCCGTTCCCCCATTCACTAGATAACATGATATTACAAACAGGAGACACATGACCCATCACACAAAGCATACAAGCAACGGAAGCATAACATGTCTGGGTACAGACAACTACAAAAGAAAAGGGCTAGGAAGCCGGACTATCTGCAAGACCCTGCCAAGGGTACAAGATAGCAGCTGGGATACAAGCTAGTTGTCAAAGTCCAAGTGTAACTACTAGTGAGACAGGAGACCTCCTCTGGAAAAACATAAATAAGCAAACATGAGTACAAATGTACTCAACAAGACTTACATCAGAACTAGCTACATATGCATCAGTATCAACAAAGGGGCGGTGGAGTTTAACAACAGCAAGCCAGCTTTGACTCTGTGGCTATCCTGTAATGCACCTACGAGTAATTCTTTGAGGTGAGAAATGCACATGAGTCCACTAGTCACCACAACAATACACTACCATGGATCCTCTTCCGTCTCCCATGGAAATACCATCCAAAGCACTCACCGTTATCTTGCGCATTTTAGAGTATCCACTTCAAGTTTTCTATGACCATATAAGTCTCCAAGTACTCCATATCCGCGGATGCGTCTATTCAAACAGATCTTTACCCTGCAGGGGTGAACTTACATGTTTCCACCACTTAGCGTGTGCACACGACATGTGCTCGACAGACTTCAAGCGAAAGACAACGTGGGTGTAGACTATGACCTGACTAACCACACAAGACTCTAGTCTAGGTTTATCACATATCTGAGAACTGAACCGCTATGAAAGTTCGGCCGAGGTTTCCACCACGGCTTCAAACGATGAGTACAGGGTTCCCAAGTCCACCTTGTCGAATGGTTCTACGCTTGGTACACCAGCCATGATGCTTGGTGCATCAAAGCCTACCCCTCCAGTCAGCGCTAAGCACGGCTCCCGGCATGACCTATAAACACCATAAACTAGTTGCAACTCCTAGACAGAGATAAGGGCGATTAATAAGTCAAGCGGGGTCATCTTTCAGGGCCTAATGTGTCGTAGTAGCTGTTCTTGTATAACATACACATGAATCATTTCTTAAGGATGGTGCCAATGAGACAACCCACCATGTACTCCTACATGGCCTCTCATCGCTACCTTTACCAAAACATGTTCACACACTTAGCTCTCATCAGTAGAGCACCATCGATTTACTCCAATCCATCACCCAGATAAACTAGACCTGACATAATTCTAAGCATAGCAAGCATAACATACATAGCATGGTAAAGATCACAACATGGGCTCAAATAATTCCTAACCATGCTAGTAAGGTTTTTACTAATTACCATGGCAAAGACAGATCATGCAGAGGAAGTGGGTTCAGCTACCGCAACAAGTAACAGTTGAAATGTTGTTGTTTGAATGCAGTAAAAGAGAGCAGGAGCAAGAGAGTAGGATTGTATCGGGATGCTCAAGGAGGTTTGCTTGCCTGGAAAAAGAACATGGTAGCACTGCTCCTCAGATAGATACTCCGTGCCACTCATAGGAGTAGGACCTATCGAGAAGAGCAGTAGCAGAGATAATCAATACAAAACATATGCAACAATATGACACATGAAGATGATGTGACAAGAATGATATGGAGTGTGCAAATGCATCTAGCAACAATTTAAATGAGGTCCATTTGAACCAAGGGTTCAAATGCAAACTCCCATATTAAGCACTTTAAATGCCAATTAGTGTTTTCACTTATACAGTAGGTATAGGTTAGTTAAACATGCATGGAAGTAGCATAAATGGATAGATTGGATTTTTTTGATCATTTTTCGTATATAAATTATTTCATTCTGTACTACGGTTTAATTTCTATGATTTTTTGAAGTTTAAACACTTTTCTGGAATTTCTTAATCATTTTTGAAATAGAAATAACACAGAAAACTTTTGTGACGTTAGCCTCACGTCATCACTGCACCAGCAGTCAACAAAGTCAAACCTGACCAGTGGGACCCACTGGTCAGTGACTCGTTCAGTTAATCAGTGTGGTTAGTGTTAATTTTGGCACTAAAACAAAATTAACGAGAGGCCAGCCCCACATGTCATAGACACTAGGGGGTTGTTAGTGGTTAAACAGGGTCAATCCGGCCGCGGTTAGGTTCCGGCGACGGCAGCCACGGCGGGGGGACTCAGAAAACCCCGTCCGGCAACAAAAAGAGCAGCGGTTTGGCTTGGCATGACACTGGTGCTCGTCCATATCCAACGGAGCCATCACCTCCCGCCAGAGAGGACCAGAACGATGGCAGCGAAGGCAAGTGCTGCGGCCGGTGTTCAGGTGTCAACAGAAATGACACTACGACGAGAAAAAACGACGACCGTTAGCCCCTAAGGTTCATACGTGAGCTCCTGAGGCCATTGGACACGGTGGAGTGACCAACTAGTCACCGGAGTGACGCCGGCGATCAGCTCAGGCGGCGGTGGGATCCGGTGGTCGTGGAATCGTGGCTTAGAGCTCAAAATTTTATGCGGGAGAGGAGGGAAACAATGGCGGGGCTCACTGTGAATCTTCTGGCATGGTCATTGAGCTCGGGGTGGCACGGATAACAACGTAATGAAGATGGCAATCTCTACGCAGAGGCGGCGAGGTCGAGCTCGATGGTGAGGTGTCACTGCATCTGGAGATGCGTAGCTCGGTGGAGAAGCATGGGGCAGTGCCACGCAGCTCCTGGACTCGAGGTGGAGCGAGGGGTGGCCGGATAGCGCGGTGGCAGCGAGCGGCGGCGACGAGTGCGTTTTGGTGCGTGCAAGAGTGACAGACAGAGGAGGGAGAGAGATCGAGGGAGAGGGAGGGAGAGCCAGACGGCTCCGCGTGGCTGCATGGCGTCTTCAGGGGAGTCGGGGCATAGGCAGGCAGCCTGGAGGTGGCGCGACGCGTGCTTGCGTGCGTCGGGCGCGGGTCCTCGTCCTCCTAGCAATAGGAGGACGACAACTGGTGTCGGCTGGGGGGCTGGGCTGCCTACTGGGCCGGCCATGTAAGGCCAGGTAAGCCTGTTCTGTCTTCTATTTTTCTTTTCTATTTTTCTTTCTCTGTTCTGATTTAGATTAGGCACTAAATCATTTAAGTAAATTCTGAGAATTATATTGGAGGTTAACAGAATTATTCCAGGGCTCCACAAAACAACTTCAAAATACTTGGACCATTTAAAATATATATATATATATATATATAGCATTTAAATGGCTCCAACTCAAATACTTTTGTGTTCATTTTAAAATCCAAAAATGACCTAGAAATATGTGCATCATTTTTGGCAGAGGTTTATACCTTTATCAAAAATCATGAACTTTTCTTAAAGGTTTTGGGTTCATTGAAAATATTTTTAATTGAACCTAAGAGGATTAATGAGGTGCTAGGGTTTGGTCATTCCGCATTTGAAGTTTAATTGAAATTTAAAAATAATGCAACACCAGAAGCTAGCACTAGGCATTACCAGAACTAGGGATGTGACATACCAAAACTTGTTTGTTATACTTTGCATAATATATTACTCGGAGTAACATGTGTTTTTGTTCCTTAGTCCATGAGAGTATCATAGTCACTCCTTACCATACGATGAGATTTGGGGTTGCTCAAACGTCATCTGTAGCATGCTGATTATAACGACAACATACATGTTTGGGAAGTTTGATAAGGGACTAGATAGCTCGAGAGTGAAATTTGCTCCTTCGATGATGGAGAGATATTGTTAGGGCCCTCTCAATGTGATGGCATCCATCACTGTCTGGCTAGACACAAGTGACTACCTCACGAAGATGTTGGAACACTTAAACAAGAAAGAAGAAGAAAATCGATAGCAAGGACGACGGTGTAGTGAGCATGTGTATGACTTAGGAACATACCGGCAAACCTTGGTATTTTTAAACTATCATGAAGCAAATGGAATATCACAAGATATCCAAAGGTTCACTCGAATATCATTCGTGTAATCATAGGGATCGGTATGGACGTCCAAGGTTCCGCTATCGGTCATTGAACGTAGGGGTTTCATTCACGTCTATGTTTTACCAAACCTACAGGGTTACAAGATGAAGATAATCATGATCTATTGAGTGTCAGTTGGGTGATATTATCGAGGATTTATTTGTGGAATTGTTTTCTTAATATTCAAAATTGTTTTGAGAGGAACTAGAAGCGTTTTGGGGCCTTCGGAAGGGTTTCAGAGGTTATTGGGCAATACCGTTTATAAGTGGAAAATGTTTGCTGAGATGTTAAATTAATAATAAAAGGCTCTAGTAATTATTAGGAGGCTTTCATATTTAATTAAATATCAACGGGCCTAAAAAGGCCAAGTGGTGGAAGGAGAATTGGGCGACGAAGGCCAAATAGGGGGTGGCGCTCCCCTTCCCACTTGGGAGGCCGAATTGGACTGGGGGAGGACTCGGCCTCCCCCTAGACTGGTGCACCAAGTAGGGGCTCCTTTCGTCCTTGTGTGGCGCCCTCCTTATCCCTCTAACCTATATATACTAGAGGATTTGGAGTTATTTGAATACACAATTTTGGAGCGGCGTCTAGTTCTCTAGTTCTAGTTCTAGTTAGTCCTAGTTGATCAATTAGAACTTGACCTAGATCCTCTAATCCTCATAAATAGAAGCCTAGTGTGGTTATAATCTCCTCCCTCTAATGCTTTGGCGATGATTAGCTCTGGACGGTGAAGCGCTGCCGGGTAATGAATATCATATGCTTGCAACTCGTAGAGAGGCTGTGTTTTCGGTCTTCAGTTTGAGGGACTGTTCGTCGGTAGTTTGCGGGATCGTACATCTACGGTTCGAGGGACTCCAACTACGATCTACACCGATCATCTACTTCTACTACACTCTGGAGTTGGTAATGATCGTGATCCAAACCATTTATGCATCTTCATATTGTTCCTAGGTGATCGTAGGGCGATTTTTTCCTACTACGTTTCCCGAAAGTGGCATCAAGGGTGATTCTATGAGTAGATGCATGTTTTGATCTAGATCACATGTGAATGAGTTGGGGTACACAAACAAGGGTGTATGTTGCCCCTGACTTGTGCATGGACAGTAGGCCTCCACCCCTGCAGCACCAAGCTCCCAAGACAAGACCAAGCCAGAGAGATGGCTCTTTGAGGAATCAAAGGTCGGATCAAGAAGACCAAGAAAAGCCAAGGGAACAAGATATCACTAAGGAAAGACTTCCCTTGACAGGAAGGCGAGCCTGGTCAGAACTAGGCTTCACCAAAGACAAGTCCCAAGATTCCCCCGGTAGGCTTGCCTGGGCCGCCAAGGGCAAATCTCCCCGCCAAGACTCCACCACTCCACCGCACAACGATGCAAGTCACTTATCAGTGTGGTGTCGAGCCCCCAAGTGATTAAGTGGTTGTCGTTTGGCACATGGCAGTCATTTGGAAGGGAGATTCTCTCTATATTACACCCGTCCAGAGGCGTGTCATGCAGACAGATAAGAAGGTGGTTAAGCGGCGCGACAGGCTTGCTGGGCTGCATCCTCAGCGTGACAACTAGTAGTGCATTTAATGCACTTTGTCCTAACTGCTAGAGTTAGGTATGATAATGCTGTTAGCTATCTAATAAATGGATAATGACTGATTTGCCACTGTGGTAACCCCTTAGCCTATAAAAGGAGGGTCATGGCAACCTAGGAAAGGATACGGACCCTTGTACACTCTTACGTGCGTAGCTGCTCTCCCTAAGGCGACCTTGCCGGGCTTGAGCGCTGCGTGGACGCCACGGTCCTCTCATCAATCCACCAAAGCAGGAGTAGGGTTTTACGCTTCCCAGCGGCCCGAACTTGGGTAAAAACCACCAGTATCACCCCGCCGTGCTTTTCCATGGTCTACACTCTTTGTGCAACATGACCTTCCCCCTTGCCGAACCACAAGCGGATGTTGGCCCCATAGGTGACCATGTTCCACCATGACAACTTTGGCGTGCCAGGTAGGGGGAAGCGCTTGCACGAACCTGCGGTCGTGGAAAGCGCTCCAAGATGCACCATCATCAACATCGTCGCTCCCTCTGCCATCGACTTCTGGTGGAGACAACATCACTCCCTCGTCCATCCTACCTAGGTTCCATCGCCCATCTCTGCCGCGGCGGCGGAAACGAAAGGTGGTGGGGACGTGATGACCCTGGACGGCTCGAGTAGCGTGGCCACCATGCGGCCCCCATCTGGGGGAAAAAGCGAGGAGATATGGTATATGGTTTCCTCCTCCACCACTTTCACTTGTATATGATCGAGCCACGCGGGGTTAGCGTCATCAACGTCGATAAGCCCACGCGAAACTTGGTCCAGTATTCGCCCCGCTAAGGGAAAATCCCAAGTTAAATGCTGGTGCAAATCCGTCGATTGGCGCCTCGGCAAAGCCGTCCGCGCCAGCGTGACCATTGTTCCTACTACTGTGATATCGTTAAAAGTGTAAGGGGAAAGGAGAGAGACGAACTAGCCCTACTTTTCACCAGGCATTATCACTTGCAAGTGATCTGCTACCCCCTTCGACAGACACGCGAACGCCATCCTTTTAAGATATGCGGACGTGACGAACGACCGCGACGGAAGGAGGAGGAAAGCGTGAACAAAAGCTAAGGCAACATGCCCACTGATGTTTTCTACGAAGTTTGCATTTGCTTATCCCTTAGATAACCAAGTTTTTTTGTATGGTTAAGGCCTTTCATGTGATGGCACCTTGTTGTATTTGTCTGCGCCCCCACTTTTGTTTCGAGCACTGCTCAACAAGGTGGGCAGCATCAAAGACTCCTAAGGAAAAACCTGCTGGGACATGTCCTCGCCAGCTGAATGCTAAGGACACGCTCCTCACAGCAATCGCGACAGCATGTTACGGTCAGGCAATCAAAACACATAGAAAGAAGCTAACCATACGGACATCCATGGGTGAAATGCAAGAGGGATAGCCTGCACTTAAATTTAATTAAACATCGGTTCAACACGAACAAAAGCAGTACGGGGCCAAAACACGAGACATGCATAATGTTTCATTACAGGGAGCCACGGCGACAAGAATGATTCAAGGCTGAGTTTGGTGGCCTTAGGGGACCCTGGGGATGGAGAGGACCTTGTCGATGAAAGGACCGGCCTTCTCCTCGACAGTAGAAACGTCGGCACCTGCCGGCAGCCTCCTGAACCCATCAGCAAGGTTGAAGTCCGGATGGCGATAGGCGATGTTACTCAAGACCATGAAGAGGGCATCGTGGGTAAGCTTTCGGGACTCATTTGCAAAGTGAGCTTCTTTCTCAAAAAACTTATCATGATAAAGTAGCAATTGAAAATGAAATTTGTGTTGTGGAATGCTACATATCATATTCATCATAAACTCTTTTCTTTTGTAGCTTGGACATTTGGACTTTTATATGGTTCAAAGCAATAGTCTAGTTTTGACATGAGGACTTTAATACTCAAGCATACCAACAAGCAACCATGTCTTTCAACATATCAATGCTAAAATAAGTTATCCCTAGCCCATCGTGCCCAATCATTGATCCATTCATGAAACACACTCGCATATTAGCTACACCCAATGCTCAAGTACGATCATAGTGCCTCCTAGTTGGTGCTTTATAAGAGAAGATGGAGACTCAAATTAAAAATGAAAATTGCATAAATAAAAGAAAGCCCCTTCGCAGAGGGAAGTAGGGATTTGTAGAGGTGCCAGAGCTCAAAGCGAAAATTGAGAGATAAAAACATTTTGAGAGGCATACTTTTCCCACCGACGAAAAAGACTTAGAGCTCCAACACTTTCCATGCTAGATATATCATAGGCGGTTCCCAAACAGAAAATAAAGTTTATTCCTTTTTCCACCATACTTTCACTTTCCATGGATAACCTTATCCATGGGTGCCCTCCATACCAACACTTTCCAAGGAATTTATTATTTGACAACATAAAGTAAATTCATTTTTTATTTCGGGACTGGGCATCCCAAATACCTTTGCCTTACTCTCGTGCAATGACAAGTGAATAAATACTCATCGTGAGATTAACGCATCTAGCATTGAAAATATTAGCCACCCCTCACCACCTTGCGAGTGGTACGAGCACAAAAAAGAGAAATTTATTTTGAAAATTAGAGATGCCACATACAAATTTTCTTAGAACGGCAAAATAATACTACATATAGGTAGGTATAGTGGACATCTGGCAAAACCAGTTTAAAGGATTTTGGATGCACAAGTAGTGATCATACTTAGTGCAAAATGAAGGCTAGCAAAAGATTGAGAAGCGACCAACCAAGAAACGAATAATCTCATAAGCGAGCATTGAGCATAATTAACACCGAATAATACACCAGAAGTAGGATGTAATTTCTTTGCATAACTATTTTCGTGCTTGCATAGGGAATCATAAACCTTAACACCAATATTCTTACGAAATCATAATTACTCATCAACATGACTAACATATCACATCATCATATCTCAAAACTATTACGAGGGATCAAGTTTATTTTGTCCAATGATCTTCATGAAAGTGTTTATTATATCCTTCTTGGATATCTATCACTTTGGGACTAATTTTCATGTGTTGCTTTTGATAAGCTCGAACAAATATAAGTGAAGATCATAAGAAATAAGCATAATATTTCTTTCTCTCAAATTAATTTAAGTGAAGCAAGAGAGAGTTTCTTCAAAAATACTAAGTCACACCGTGCTCAAAAAGATATAAGTGAAGCACAAGAGTAATTCCACAGAAAAGAGCTTCATTGACAGGATGTGCGTGCCGCTTACCTAGCCTCCCTGGCAACTATTTGAGGACTCTATTTTATTTAAAAACTTTCAAATCTAAGTACTTTTGTCGGTGTACTAAAGTAGGGGTACCTTAGTACCCCAGACTTGTGCACGGGCAGTCGTAGCACCCTGCGGCAAGGCCCGCCCCGGAAGCGCCAAGAGAAGACCAAGCATTCAAGACAAGGCCCCCGGCGAGAGGAGCTTGCCGGGCCAAGAAGACAAGGCCCCCGGCAAGAGGAGCTTGCCGGGCCGAGAAGACAAGACCCCGGCAAGAGGAGCTTGCCGGGACGACTGAGCCCATGTAAGGCCACCCAGGAACAAAGTATAACGAGACAGAAGATCGAGCCCCCGACAAGAGGAGCTTGTCGGGAAGGCCGAACCCAGGCACCACAAGAGAAGCCCGCCGTGGCGCGCCAAGCGCCCCGACAAGGCCTGATAGCTGGCACGCTATTAGGCACAGGAAGACGACCCCCGCGGCAAGCCACTTGCCGCGGCAAGATCGCCACCTCAAGACTGCGCTCCAGCTCGCCCGCCACGCGTCGCTCCGGGGCTTCCCCCGAGGGCACGTGGCGAGGCACCGCGCAGCCTGGGGCATGCGGTGGCATGCAGCCGCCATCGTGGCGAACGGTGGCGCACCTAACGGTCCGCCTCGGTGCTGTCCGGGCGACCGTGACGGGCATTTAATGCCCTTGTCCCCTACCGTCAGAAGTAGGTATGATAACACTGTGCCGCACTGTAGCGCCACCGTTCCCGCACTATTACAGCTACCACCCCCTTTACACTTTTACCCCTTTCTCCTACGTTGACACCTGTCGGTGACCCCTTTGCGCTATAAAAGGAGGCCCGTGTGCAACGTAGAAAGGGTTCCGGGGTTCGGAGACTCGGCATCCAGACGGCCATACGCTCGGTGCAGCTAGCTCCCCAAGCTCCCGAGCTCCCCAGTTCAATACAACTAAGCAGGAGTAGGGTTTTACGCGTCCATCGCGGCCCGAACCTGGGTAAACCGCCCGTGTGCCCGCTTCGATCTGCTCTCCGCGCTCCCTCCGCCCCCCTCGCCGGACAACGAAAGGGGCTCCGGCCCCATAGGTGCTCGCGGGGGGACGCCCGTCCGCCCCGACATCTTTGGCGCGCCAGGTAGGGGGGCCGACGCCGAGGGGCAGCCCGCTCCTGCGGATCCCGGATCCGTCCAGTCGAAGCAGGTGTCCCCGGTAAGCCTTGCTCCGGCGAGCAGACCAGCAGTCTGAACGCTGAGGAACAGTCCGCTCCTGCAGATCCGAGGATCTGTCCAGTTGAAGCGGGAGTTCCCGACGAGCTTTGGCATTCCTTCCCACGGGCTCGTTCGCGGCCCTCCTCGAGTATCCACTCGCGCAGAGACTGGGCAAGAAGCAGCTGCTCCTTGAGGAGGCCCGCCTTCTGGCCGCTGGGCGAACGATTCGCCTCCAGCGAACTCTGCGCCGCTCTCGCGGCCGCAGAAGTTAGCGCCAGAAGTCGCGAGAAAGGCGACCTCGTTCCCCCGGCGCGCCTCGCCCGCCGGGGTGCCGAACGAGATGACGCCGACCGTGGGAAGAGTCTTTCCAGCGCGGTAGCCGGAACCTGTTTCCGCCAACCATCCCCTCTGCCCAAGTCTTGCCGCAGTTGCATGTGATCCTTGGCGCAGAGAGGGGCGCGGATCCCCAAGCATAGCTACGCCTAGCTCCGGAGGGTCGTGAGGCCCTGCCCCCTCACCTACCCCCAGGATGGGCTGGATGCTGCCCAAGGAGGTTTTACCCCACCGGGCGGCAAGCGATAAGAAAAGATAAGTTGCCGGAGCTCGAGCAATTGCTCCATTAATTTTTTAAGAGTTATCTCCCTCGAACGACCGAGCCTAGGTTGAGAGGCCTGAGCGCGGAAGGACCGGCACGAGACTGGTTGCGCCCTCGTTTCGTTTCGAGTCCGCTCAACGACTCGAGTGTGCTACACCCCGAGTAGCGTCCTCACTTTGTTTCGAGCTCGCCCGGCACCCTAAGCGTGCTGCGACCGCAGTCGCACCGTTTACTTTGCCTCGAGCCTGCTCAACAATCTGAGTGAGCGGCAACCAGCCGCGGCGAGGTTTCTTGCCGGTGGCAGCCCCGCCAGCGGGTCGCTGACGTCCCGCACTCGGCACCCGTGGCAAGGCGGAGGCCTACGCCGGCAAGTTCCCGAAAGCGTAGGGCGGAAACAAACAAGGCGCCGGTCGAGTAGAGGGGGATAACAGTGCGATGCATGGCCTAAGATGAAAAGTTATATTACAAAATGCCTTACTGCTGCCCTAACCAGCCGTTTCCGTGGCATATTTAACAGCGGCAGGGAAAGGGAGATAAAAGAAAGGGGCAGGCGGCCTAATCTACGCGGTCGCCCTCGATCCTCTTGACCCCGGCCGCCTTCTTGACGATAGGGGCGATGAGGGCCCGGATCCCCGTCAGGTCTGCGTTCTCCGGCAAGGGCCTGAGGACGTTGGTGAGCCTGATGTCGGGATTACGGAAAACGATCTTCACCAGCACCCTCTCGAGGGCCCCGGAGATGGCCTCCCGCATCTCGTCGGCCCGCTCCTTCGGGAGCGACGTTCGGAGGTGCTGGAGCGCCTGCACCACCCCCTGGAAGAAGGAAGTGAGCTTGGCGCTGGGCGCGACGTCCTCGTAGGTGAGGGACTGGTGGCCCTCGATCCCCAGCAGCGTCAGCTCCTTGTCGATGGTGGCGACGATGTCGACGAGGCCCTCGGTCCACCGCTCCACTGTATCCCTGAAGGTGTTCTGGGAAACGGCGGCGCGCCTCAGCAACTCCTCGTTGCCGTCGACCTCCTTCCGTAAAGCCGCCTCCTGCTCCTTAGCGCTGTCCAGCGCCTTGCCGAGCGCCTCCAATTTCAGTTCCAGAGTGGAGTTGGAGTTCTTGGCGGCGTCGAGCTCCCGGATCTTCTCGGCAAAGCGACCCTGGAGCTCGCCAAGGGTGAGCGCACCCTTCTCGCGCTCCTGCCGGAGCGCGGCGAGCTCCTCGCCCTTCGCCTTGAGGTCGGAATCGAGCTGCGCCACCCTCGCCTCCAGCCCCTTCTTGGTGATCTCAGCGGCTGCGGCAGCGTCCCGCGCCTTCTTCAGGTCTCTGCTGAGCGCCCGCTCGCGCGCGGCAGCCTCCTCCTCGTGGTCGGCGAGGCTGGCCGTTTTCAGCACCAGCTCGCCTTCCCGCGCGGATAACTCCGCGGCGGCAAGCCTCTGCTGCTCCTCGGCCTCCCCGTCGCCCACAGGGATATCAACGCCGTCCGCCTCCTGAGCACCGGCAACGTCGTCGGCATCGCCACGCGCGCCCTCCTCGATGACGACCTCAGCCTTCGTCGGATCCGAGGCGGGCGCTGCGCTCGCCGCGGCAAGAGGATCGTCGGCCGCGTCCCCCGTCGGAAGGTCCTCCCTTGCCGGGGATCTCTCCCTTGGCGGGGTAGCAGACTCGGTCGGCACGGCGGAAGCGCCCTCTGGACGCGCCCGCCGGAGCTGCTCCGCTCCTGCCCAAAAGCAACAACTTCGCATCAACAACAAGAAGAGGGAGGGCTCGCGTACGCGCCAAACAGCAAGAGCGAGTCGTATGCTCACGCTGGGGGCTGCGTTGCGGGCTGCCCTGAGAGTCCCCTGCCGGGTCCGGTAAGGGCGCCTCCGACACGACCTCGCTTGCCGGGGGAGATTCGTCATCAAGGATGACCCACGGGATCCTCGATCTCTTCGCTCTCCTCTGGGCCAGGGTCCTGAAAAGGGGACCGGGTCAGGGGAAGGGCGAACGAGCTGTCGAACAGGACGAACCATCAGGGAAAAAGATATGAGCTCCATGGGGAACTTACTCTCCGTCCTCCTCGTCGTCGGAGCTAAGCGCAGAATAGTCGAAAGCCGGCTCGGCCCTGACGCGGGGGGAGAGGGGAGTGGGCTCCCGAGGCCGCCTGGCGGGGGCAGTAGACGACTCCGCCCCCGTCGACGCCGCGGCAAGGGGCGCAGCGGCAACCGAAGCCCCAGCCCGCGAAGACCCCGCTCCCGCTGCCGACCCGGCCCTGCGGAGGCGCCTCCTCGGCTGGGCCGGGGGCTCCGCCTGTGACGAGCCGCCCGGAGGCCGCAGGAAGGCAACGCCGACCTCCGACGAGCCACTCGCGTCTTGGGCAGGCTCGTCCTCGCCGCCGTGCCCGGCTGGTTCCCCCTGGTCGACAAGTTCCATCGGGTCAGCGAGGCTCTCCGCCTCCGCCGCCTCCGCCTCGGCCACGGTGAACCCAGCTTCGCCCGCGGCCGCGGCGGCCGCCGCCTCCTCCATCCTGGAGGCAATGTAAGCCAGCTCCGCCGCGGTGGTGGCTCGGATGAGGCCATCCTTCTCGGCGGGATCGACTGGCTCCTCCTCCAGGCCGTCGAAGAAGGCCCGCACGACATCATCCGGCGGCTCCTGCCAGGTCGCGTTGACCCCGTGCGAGTCGCACAATGGCATCATCGCAAGGATATGGCTGAGCGACGAGTTGTTGCACAAGGGAACGACGCCCGGCGGCAGCCGGAACCACTCCGGGTGGTTAGGGTCGTGCTTGAACAACTCCTTCAACATTGCGTCGTGCTCCAGCACGGTGAAGTTGAAATTGAGGCCCGGACGCAGCCTCATGATGTCCGCCGCGTTCTGGAACTCCCAGGCCGGCTTCCCCCTCTCTTGCAGGGGGGCGATCCGGCGGCGAAGGAAATCCGCGCCGACGGCGCCGACGGTGAGGCCGGCGAGCCTGAGACGCAGGATCCGGGTGATGGCGATCTTCAATCTGGCATCGTCCGGAGACACCTCGCTCCAGCCATCGCCGCGCACCACCGGAGTTCGGCGCACGGCGGTGAACGGCTGCGGATGGTCCTCGACAATCAAGCACCATTCCGCCCTCCACTCCTCCCACCTGCCGCGGAGGTCCCCGCCCAAGTAGGCCTCTTTCTTGCCGGACCGGGAAACCCAGGCGATCCCACCAGACAGCGGCTCTCCTTTCTCCACCCGAGGGACAAAGAAGTGCCGGAAGAGGGCCACGTTGGGACGAATTCCGACGAAGTTCTCGCAGAGGTGCGCGAAGACCGCCATTGTGAGGACGGCATTGGGGGTAAAGTCGAGGAGGTGGAGGCCATAGGTGCTCATGATTTCAGAGAAGAACTCCGAGTAAGGCGGGCAGAGCCCGCAGTAGAAGAAGACGACGAAGAAAGGATACCCGGTCGGGTACTGCTTCTGGGCTTCGGCGGGGAGCGCCCGCGTGCGCGGATGCGCTCGCGTCTTCGTCGACCAGAAAAGGGAGTACTTGTCCCTCAGCTCCACCGCGCCGAGCTGGGGGGGGAACGTCGCCGTCCCCTTCCGAAGCACTTCAAGCCGTAGCGCCTCGGCCGATTTCGCAGGTTTCCCCTTCGCCTTGTCGCTCTTCGGGGCCATGGCGGGGGCGGGGGACCGGGATCGTCGAAGCTGACGACGACGGGCGCTCCAAGAACAGATCGCTGCTGCCTCTGGGAGAAGGAGGTGGCAGAGGTTTTAGAGAGATGGTAACCGAGGGAAAGGCGAACCGCCCCTGCTTTCCTCCGCTATAAGAGGAAGAGGTGGGGGGGACGTTTCGCCTCTCCAAATCAAGAGATTGTGCGCGACGTGACGCGCGCCTGTGCGGTTCAGCCCCGCGCACGCCACCCACGTCACGCTCACCCCGCACGCCCCGCCCCCACGACGCCGCGGTAAGCGCGCGCCGCCTGGGGAAGGCGCGGCGGATGCGGAGTTAAGGAGCAGCGCGACCAAGGCCATGCGTGCCCGTGCACCGTTAGGGCCTGGCCCAACAACGCTCGGCACCATGTGTGGCCCAGGCCCGGGGGCTCCTATCGGTGTACTAAAGTAGGGGTACCTTAGTACCCCAGACTTGTGCACGGGCAGTCGTAGCACCCTGCGGCAAGGCCCGCCCCGGAAGCGCCAAGAGAAGACCAAGCATTCAAGACAAGGCCCCCGGCGAGAGGAGCTTGCCGGGCCAAGAAGACAAGGCCCCCGGCAAGAGGAGCTTGCCGGGCCGAGAAGACAAGACCCCGGCAAGAGGAGCTTGCCGGGACGACTGAGCCCATGTAAGGCCACCCAGGAACAAAGTATAACGAGACAGAAGATCGAGCCCCCGACAAGAGGAGCTTGTCGGGAAGGCCGAACCCAGGCACCACAAGAGAAGCCCGCCGTGGCGCGCCAAGCGCCCCGACAAGGCCTGATAGCTGGCACGCTATTAGGCACAGGAAGACGACCCCCGCGGCAAGCCACTTGCCGCGGCAAGATCGCCACCTCAAGACTGCGCTCCAGCTCGCCCGCCACGCGTCGCTCCGGGGCTTCCCCCGAGGGCACGTGGCGAGGCACCGCGCAGCCTGGGGCATGCGGTGGCATGCAGCCGCCATCGTGGCGAACGGTGGCGCACCTAACGGTCCGCCTCGATGCTGTCCGGGCGACCGTGACGGGCATTTAATGCCCTTGTCCCCTACCGTCAGAAGTAGGTATGATAACACTGTGCCGCACTGTAGCGCCACCGTTCCCGCACTATTACAGCTACCACCCCCTTTACACTTTTACCCCTTTCTCCTACGTTGACACCTGTCGGTGACCCCTTTGCGCTATAAAAGGAGGCCCGTGTGCAACGTAGAAAGGGTTCCGGGGTTCGGAGACTCGGCATCCAGACGGCCATACGCTCGGTGCAGCTAGCTCCCCAAGCTCCCGAGCTCCCCAGTTCAATACAACTAAGCAGGAGTAGGGTTTTACGCGTCCATCGCGGCCCGAACCTGGGTAAACCGCCCGTGTGCCCGCTTCGATCTGCTCTCCGCGCTCCCTCCGCCCCCCTCGCCGGACAACGAAAGGGGCTCCGGCCCCATAGGTGCTCGCGGGGGGACGCCCGTCCGCCCCGACAACTTTATTAAAACAGCAAGCAAAACAAAATAAAATTACAATCCAAGGATAGCACACATCATGTGAAGAAGCAAAAAACTTAGGCTCAACCGATACTAACCAATAATTGTTGAAGAAAAAAGGTGGGATGCCCCGAGATGCTTGAGACTTCTTGAAATATTATCTTGGAATGCCTTGGGCATCCCCAAGCTTGAGATTTTGTGTCTCCTTAATTCCTTTTATATCACGGTTTTCCTAAATCTCAAAAGCCACAGAAAACTCAACAAGAACTCATGAGATAAGTTAGTATAAACCAATGCAAAAACCTTGTCATTCTCCACTGTAGCAAATCACTAAATTTATTATTCAACATTGCATACTAAATGCCTCTGCATATTTAATACTCCTATCCTCAAATAGAATCATTAAACAAGCAAACATATGCAAACAATGCAAACATAACAGCAATCTGCCAAAATAGTACAGTCTATAAAGAATGCAAGAGTATCAATACTTATTCAACTCCAAACATTATGAAATTATACCACACTGTTTAAATTTTTTGAGATCTTATTATTCAAAAAGTTTCAACATTTTATCACATTCTGAATTTTCTCGAGAATTTTTGCAACATCGATAAACTTTCTGTTTTGAAACAGCAACAAGTAGACTTGCAAAATAAGCATGGCAAATGCTATCATTGCCACCTTTATTGAAGTAAAAGATGCAAAACATTATTCTAAATAACAGAAAGAAAATCCTAACAAAATAAATTGACACTCCAAGAAAAACACAAATCATGTGACGAATGAAAACATAGCTCCAAGTGAGGTTACCGATAATGTTGAAGACGAAAGAGGGGATGCCTTTCGGGGCATCCCCAAGCTTAGTTGCTTGGATCTTCCCTAGATATTAACTTTGAGTTCCTTGGGAATCCCCAAGATTAGGGTCTTGTCACTCCTTATTCTCCTCATACCGATATCTCACCCAAAACTTGAAAACTTCAATCACACAAAACTTAACGGAACTTTGTGAGATAGGTTAGTATGATAAAGAGAAAACCATTTCACTTTGGTACTATCAAAGAAAAGATTCATAATTGTTTCCACACAATGCCTACTAGATCATATCATTTCCACAATTTATATTGAGCAATATAAGCCATGGAAAGTAGAAAACAAGCAAACTATGCATTGAAAGCAGAATCTATCAAAAATAGAATAGTTTGTGGTAATCTGTACTCCAACCATACTTCTGCTACCCCAAAAATTATGAAAAAATTAGGAACACGTGGGAAATTTGTATATTAATCTTCTTAAAAAAGAATCAACTCAAAAGCGCTCTTATGTTAAAAATGAGAATTATTTTCGTGAGCACAAAAGTTTC
Organism: Aegilops umbellulata; assembly: GCA_032464435.1. Classification (NCBI taxonomy): domain Eukaryota; kingdom Viridiplantae; phylum Streptophyta; class Magnoliopsida; order Poales; family Poaceae; genus Aegilops; species Aegilops umbellulata. The sequence continues at coordinate 295,875,326 of CP136057.1, forward strand.
TGTTTTTCACCAAGATCAAATCAACTATCACCCAACATGATCCCAAAGGATTTACTTGGCACTTTGTTGGAAAAGAAGCAATAAAACATGGTCAATACAGTAGCATAATCATGTGAACACACAAAAACAGTAAGTAAAAGTGTTGGGTTGTCTCCCAACAAGTGCTTTTCTTTAATGCCTTTTAGCTAGGGATGATGAGTTCAATGATGCTCGCATAAAAGATAAGGATTGAAACATAACAAGAGCATCAGGAAGCACATGGCAAGAAGATTTAAGTATAACCCACTTCCTATGCATAGGGATTTTGTGAGCAAATAACTTATGAGAACAAGAATCAACTAGCATAGGAAGGCAAAACAAGCATAACTTCAAAACTTTTAACACATAGAGAGGAAACTTGATATCATTGCATTTCCTACAAGCATATGTTCCTCCCTCATAATAATTTTCAGTAGCATCATGAATGGATTCAACAATATAACTATCACATAAAGCATTCTTTTCATGACCCACAAGCATAGAAATTTTACTACTCTCCACATAAGCAAATTTATTCTCATGAATAGTAGTGGGAGCAAACTCAACAAAATAACTATCATGGGATTGAAAATTCAAATCATGATGACAAGCTTCATGGTTATCATTATTATTTATAGCATACATGTCATCACCATCATCATCATAGTTAGAAACTTTGTTATCATAATAATGAATTCAAACCTCTTTCGAAATAGTGGATTCATCACTAAATAAAGTCATGACCTCTCCAAATCCACTTTCATCAATATAATCATCATAAATAGGAGGCATGGTTTCATCATAATAAATTTTCTCTTCAAAACTTGGGGGAGTAAAAATACCATCTTCATCAAATATAACATCCCCAAGCTTGTAGCTTTGCATATCATTAGCATCATGGATATTCAAATAATTTATACTAACAACATTGCAATCATGCTCATCATTTAAATATTTTGTGCCAAACATTTTATTGACTTCTTCTAACAATTGAGCATAATTTTCTGATCCATCATTTTCAAGAAAAATAATATAAAGATGATCAATAATATGATGCAACCTCAGTTCCATTTTTTATGTAGTTTTCTTTTATAAACCAAACTATTGATAAAACAAGAAACTAAAAGATTCAATTGCAAGATCTAAAGATATATCTTCATGCACTCACCTCCCCGGCAACGGTGCCAGAAAAGAGCTTGATGTCTACTACACAACTTTATTCTTGTAGACCCGTGTTGGGCCTCCAAGCGCAGAGTTTTGTAGGACAGTAGCAATTTTCCCTCAAGTGGATGACCTAAGGTTTATCAATCCGTGAGAGGTGTAGGATGAAGATGGTCTCTCTCAAACGACCCTGCAACCAAATACAAGAAATATCTTGTGTCCCCAACACATCCAATACAATGGCAAATTGTATAGGTGCACTAGTTTGGCGAAGAGATGGTTCTAAAAGTGTAATATGGATGGTAGAAATATATTTTTATAATCGGAATAAATAAAAACAGCAAGGTAGCAAATAGTAAACGGGCACAAAAACGGTATTGCAATGCTTGAAAATGAGGCCTAGGGTCCGTACTTTCACTAGTGCAACCTCTCAACAATGCTAATATAATTGGATCATATAACCACCCCTCAAAGTGCGATGAAGAATCACTCCAAAGTTCCTATCTAGCGGAGAACATAAGAATAAATTGTTTGTAGGGTACGAAATCACCTCAAAGCTATTCTTTTCGTTCGATCTATTCAAGAGTTCGTACTAAAATAACAAAGCTATTCTTTCTGTTCGATATATCCTAGAGTTTGTACTAAAATAACACCAAAGCAATTTCATATTCATAATACTCAATCCAACACAAACAACTTCAAAGAGTGCCCCAAGATTCTACTGGAGAAACAAACACAAGAACATGCATAAACACCTATGCATAGATTACCCTAATGTCACCTCGGGAATCTGCGAGTTGAGTGCCAAAACATATATCAAGTGAATCAATACGATACCCCATTGTCACCACGAGTATTCAATTGCAAGATATATGTCAAGTGTTCTCAAATCCATAAAAGTATTCAATCCAATAACAACGAAATCTCAAAGGGAAAACTCAATCCATCACTACAAGATAGAGAGGGGAAACACCATATGATCCGACTATATTAACAAAGCCCGTGATACATCAAGATCTTGACATCTCAAGAACATGAGAGAGAGAGAGAGAGATTAAACACATAGGTACTGGTACAAACCCTCAGCCACGAGGGTGGACAACTTCCTCCTCATCGTGGTGGCCGCCGAGATGATGAAGATGGCCACCAGAGATGGTTCCCCCCTCCGGTAGGGCGCCGGAACGGGGTCTAGATTGGTTTTCGGTGGCTATAGAGGCCTGCGGAGGCGGGACTTCTGATCTAGGTTAACCCCTGATGGTTTCTCTATTTATAGGATTTTTTGGTGTTGGTTTCACGCTGAGATGGGCCTCGAGGTGAGCACAACCCACCAGGGCAAGACAGGCCCACCAGGCACGCCCTGGTGGGTTGTGTCCCCCTCATGGCTCTTCTCGCCCTCCCACGAAGCTTCGGGGGTCTCTTTTGTTCCTAAAAAATCGCCAAAAAGTTTCAGCTCATTTGGAGAACTTTCATTTCTGCACAAAAAACAACAGCACGGTAGTTCTGCTGAAAACAACGTCAGTCCTGGTTAGTTCCATGCAAATCATACCAAAACCCTATAAAATTGTAGTAAACATGGCATGAATACTTCATAAATTATAGATACGTTGGATACGTATCAGACCCCACTTCTTTTGAGGGAACACAAGCTCAAGATGATCTTCCACCACAAGACCACAAGCTAAAAGGCAATCACAAGCTTCAATAAGATATTGACTCATTTGAAGAAGCTCCTAAGGCGTCAAGTGGGTTCCCAAAACTACGTAAAGCTCTACTTCATCAAGTACAACTACATCCAAGGATTCACATCAAGTTGATGTGGGTCCCAAAGAAGAACTAGAATGTTCTTGAGGGTGACTCCGCCATCATACTTCACTCATATTCATTTTGGCAAGGACTTATGCAATCAACTTTCATATCTTGCACTAGTTCATGGAGTCACAAACCCTCTTATTGGGAGGACAAGGGACAAGGTAACCTAATGCTTTCATGGACATCATCATATGTGCAATTCACTCTATGTCTATGGATATCCTTGTATGTTCCTTGTGGGACTAACCCATGTAGGTATTGAAAGTGCAACACTCCAAAGGATTGCTCCAAATGATCTACATCAACTTTAGCATCCACCTCTTCACTATCTACATGAAGTCATCATCGACAAAACCCAAGGTTAGTTTATCCCTCTTTGGGGGGATATCACATCTAAAGGGGAGCTTTGCTCTAAAAATTGAGCTAAAGCAACTCTAATGGTGTGAACACGTTAATGCTTTATGTAAAAGTGGTAACCTCACTTGTGCTTAAATGATGAGTGTGACCTATGATCAAAGGTTCTAATTTGACTCCTAAGTCAACATACTCATATATAGATGACCTAGTCATCGATAATTGCTTGATAGATGCTAGAATTGGTTGTGCATGCTTTGACACATATTTCATTTGCTATCTTATTGTGTGAGCATGTTGGTTGCATATTTTCTCCATTCGAGGACATCCATTTGTTGTCATGATTGTCTTGGTTTTTATTGGCCAAGTGGATGTACAAGAATGCCTAAGATCCCTTCTAGCTATCTATGCTCTTCTTGTCTCAAACTCTATTCATGCTATATCACAAAAACTGAACAAGTTATTTTTGCACCCTCCTGGTGAGCAGCACTCGGAGCCACCGATCCGTCAAGGGCTGACCTCCAAAACATTCTTCATGCATTTCGGCTAGACCAATACCTCAAACTCGGTCGAAACGAAATCATAGACACTGATCTAGGTTTTCATCTCGGTGCTACCAATCAGACCAACTCAGTCACACTGATTTTCTGTAAATGTGCACAGTTGCACATCTCGGTGCCACCGATTTGTTCCATTCGGTGCCACCGATAGCATACGGGCATATGTACTTCCGCGGTCGTACGTTGAAAATTTCTTCAAATGCTACTGCTCCCGCACCCTGTTGCTGCCGCCCCTTGGTCTCTGGATCGTCACCGGAGTCTCATGTGCACCTTCGCCGCAGTAATCTGCCGCCGTCAACGGCAATCTACCCCGCCGTTGCCGTCGTAGAGGATCTCCACCAAGTTAGGGTGAGATTCGATCTCCTCGTGCCTCTTTTATCTGATTCAATGCACAAGGACAATGCCATGTATGTTGCCACGACTGCAATACCTCTATCCACTAGATTAGTTCATTAGAATAAACTCGAGCAAAAAAATTAGGTTAGGTTTCCACCGAACGCATCTCGGGCCGACCCAATAGGAATTTTCGGTCCCACCGATTTGGCCCTATCCATTGCACAAGTACAACTTGGTTCCACCGAAACGTACTAATCAGTGAGACCGAAAGTAAAGTTTCAGTGACACCCTAGAATCTCGGAGCCACCAAACCACATCTTGGTCCAACCGAAATCGTGTGTTTAGCCTCTGTTAGCTGCTTCAGTGTCACCGAAATGACCAACTCCGTTGCTCCAAAATGCATTATGTGAAAACCTAGAACTAAAGTTTGAATTCAAATTTTTGAAAAACTATCTGCTTTTTGTGATAACTCATCCATTCTACCCATACCAATATATTCACAGGGTTAGCTTTACAAGATGTTGAGTCCGAATGACAGTCAAAACCAGTCAGAGCAGAACGTTGAACTCGGTGAGGGCTCTAGTCCCAATGAGAGCTACTATGAGGGCATTAGGAGCTCTCCTAATTTGCTAAACGCTGCCACCAGAACAAAGAAGAAGAAAACCTCAGACAGTGAGGATGAAGACTTTGTGGCTAGTGAGGCCACCGTTGTCAAGAGAATCCCAACGTCAAAACCACGCAAGTCCTCAGCTCCAGAAGAGACAATGACTTCTACACTTGAGGTCCCAAGTGGTGTAGAACGTGATGCCAGCAAAAAGAAAACGAGGGTAAGGAAGACTATGTCTAAAGTGATTGGCAGACCCTCCATGATGATGGATGAGGAGGAGCAAGAAGAACCAGAAGTTGAAGCACCTCCTTCCAAGATTCAGAAATTGATGTCTGATGCCATGAAGTCAGCTGCTCCCTCCAAGCCCAAGGTTTCTGCTCCTAAGAGGTCTACAAGAAACATTCCAGCTGCTGAGAAGAACAAGGCCCCAGTGCCTGAGGTTCAGGATGATGATGAACCACTAGTGCTTAGGAAGCTTAAGCCTAAGATCCCTGATCATGACTGCACATCTTGATGCAGAAAACATGATGCTCAGGAAGGATAAGGAATTGAGAGAGTGGAGGTGTCGGTGGGAACGACACCTATGGGATCACTGGAATCCCTTCTACGGTCGGCGGGCGCGGGGTTGTGAGAAGAGCAGGTCCAGGAGCCAGCACAAGGATCGTTTACCCAGGTTCGGGCCGCGAGGATGCGTAAATCTCTAGTCCTGCTTTGGTGGATGTATTGAGTGTTCTTGAGCTTTCAAACTAGCTATGGTGGTTGCGTAGTGCCAAAAAGCCGAATCCCTCTCCTGGTCGCCTCGGGCCTCCTTTTATAGGGAAAAGGGGTTGCCACAGTGGCACACAGGAGGCGGAAAGTCCTACAGTGCGCCAACTTATCGCACGGCATTACGGGACAAAGTGCATTAAATGCGTGACTTAGGTGTCCATTAGCTTTATCGGGGATGGGAACGAGGCCCGTCCTGTCCGTCGCCGCTCTCCCTTGCTTCAACACGCGCCCAGGCCAGCGATGCATGCAGTGCCATGTAGGCAGGCAGACTGCTGAGGTGGCGCGGTGGCAGGGTCTTCACGAAGATCTGCATGCCACCACACAGGTGCTTGCGGAGTTGGCCAAGAAGCCGCGTGTTGCCACGCAGGTGCCTGCCCAGCTGGTTGGGCTGGCAGCTGCATGCGAATGGCGGTGGAGCCTTGGCTGGTGCGGGTCCGGAAGAGGCCCAGCTGGCGCCCTCGGCAAGGGCCTTGCCGGGGGCCCGGCAAGGGTCTTGTCGTGGCGTTGCAGTCGTCCCCGGCAAGGCGCTTGCCGGGGGTCTTGTGGATCTCCTCGGCTAGGATCCTGCCGAGGGTCACCGTCTTCTGGTCCTCATCTGATCTCATATGTCCATGGTACTGACAAAGATCTGCATGCCACCACAGAGGCGCCTCCCGAGCCCTGGTCCCAATGTAGTTGTTGACGGTGTTCGGAACCTTTGGGCTCAAGGGTGGCTCGCTCTGTGGGTGTTGGGCAAGCTGCCTCGGCAAGGCTCTTGTTGGTGTTGGGCAAGTTGCCCCGGCAAGGCTCTTGCCGGGGCCGCGGAGGCCGCCCCGGCAAGGGTCTTGCCGGGAGAGTCCACCTCGCCCTCTTGCTCTTTGTGTCTCTGATCTTGGCGTTGTCTTGGTTGTCTTGTGCTTCGTCTTATCTCTGGCTTCCCTCCTTTGCCCCGCTACGTGCGGCCGTGGCGCGTGGCTCTGACTGCCCGTGCACAAGTAAAGGGGTACAAAAGGAGAGCCCCTACTTTTGTACACCGACAGGAGGAAAGTTTATCCCTACTCTACCAAAAGGAGGACTGCCAGTGATTACTACCTCCATACAAGAGAACAACAAGACTTCTATGAGACAATTTTGCTTGATGAGAAGCCCATTGCCAGTGACATGAATTGGGTGGAATGGAAACATATTGATGCCAATGAAGATTTATTTTCCCCATGTTCATGAGAGTTTCGGACTCACAGGTGTTGACAAGTTTTTTGGTCAGAAGCTCACCAAGTGGAACGATGAGATGATCATGCAGTTCTACTCCGCAGCTCATTTTTATCCAGATGGAAGAATTTCATGGTTAACTGGGGGTTCCAAGTACCAGTCTACCATCTCTGAGTGGGTTGCACTCATCGGTGCTCCTGAGGAAGAGTAAAATTGTGTTGATGTATATGGGAAGCCCCGGATGGACCACAATACAATGGCAAACATGTACAAGGAAATCCCTCCCAAGGATCTTGAGAGCCACGAGCTTGGGTTAGTCAAGCATTTGCTAGCTGGTTTGGCCACCACAAACACTATCTTGAGGCATACTCTCTTGCCCAAGTCTAGAGATGACAAGATGATAAGTGGATACTCCATTAATTTGCTCAATTTGTTTGACCCCCCCCCCTAGAAGTGTAGCGACCCGACCTCAGAAGGTCAAGTCTCTGTGTATCAGTGCCATCCCTGGATCAGTATGCTGGCACACACAGTACATCAATGTATATATCAAAGTTCAATCACATGTATAAATAACGTAAAACTGATATATACCTCATAAGTCTCAGCGGAAACAAACAACCGGGTGTGGAGTCCCATCAACGCCATCGGCAGGTTGAGTGTAGACCATAACCCAATCAACGAAACTCACTCGTCGTATAAAATCCTGCAACATGATATGTTGCAGCCGTGTAGGTCAGTACATTGAATGTACCGGCAAGATCACAATATGAGAAAACAGATGATAAAACTATACTATATGCAATATGGCTTTGTGGCTCTGTGTCTGAGCTTTGTTTGCGTAAAAGCTGGTTTTATTTTCCCTACAACAAAGGAATAACAGGAGCCTGTACTATAGAGTTTTCTATCATGACATGGTTCTGCCAACCGATGTCTCATAGCCCAAATCATCATAAGTTGACCACAATTATGTTATCAGTCCGGTGTTGGGAGTTCCGAGATAGATCCAAGTCCAAAGGCTCAAATTGTCCGTAATCGGGGACATGGCTAATCGATTAGGTTTTTAACCCTCTGCAGAGGTTTGTACACTTTACCCGCAAGATTCAATCCCTCTTTTTTGTGTTCTCGCACTTCAGGGTGTTTGAGAACAAGATGACCGAAACATGGTCTTCCGAAGAGTTCCTCTGACCACTGTCCGGTGCTCATCCAATCCTACTGTAGTTCTACATCTGCTAGCACCGTCCCAGCCAGAGTCACCACTAAGGTCAACCAAGCCAGAGCCCATAGTGACTTGCGGTTGCACAGGTAAGCTTCCGGGCATGAAGTATTCTTCCGTCTCTTGGAGTCTGGGTGAAGCTTTCCGCAAGATGTCATGGCGCTTCTCCATGCATCCCGGCCATCCACTGGTTTCTCCAGGGTGCCCGTCAACCGTCCTTCACCCAGTAGTGTGTATGGAATTCTTGTCTCGAGTCTTGAAGTCTTGAGGCCTTGAAAATGCAGTCCTTGCAGATGCCATCATGGAGTTGTCGTCATTGACGTAGAGTCCTCCTTCACACCACTCTCGTGCACTCATACCAAACCCCGTCTACTATAGCGTAGCATTAAAATAAATGACGTCCCGGGCTTGGTAATAGGGTGATGGGTTCCTACCTCATGCATACTACTCAACTACAAGAATTCAGTATCACTACTGGAGAGTTGTTGCAAAGATGCCACTAAATGCAATAAAAACATAGGTATGAAAGCATGGTCAAAGTGAACTTGCCTGGTATACTTGATGAAGATAATATCGCTCTCGCAAAACTTGATAGCACTATACGCAACTCTCCGATGAAAATCTATATAGTCAAACATAGTATTCACATAAGCAAACATACTAGCAAGCAATTTCTAACACTCACAAAAAAATCAACAAATAAAATGCAAATCACAAAGAACACAAAATAATAAACCAATGAAAACTACACAAGAAAACTACTAAAGAAAATTCTAAGACATAACCCAAAATAGCTTTGTCCTAAGTAAAATTTAACAACAAAGAAAATACTAACATAATAAATAAACAAAAAAGAAAATATAAAAAACTAATTTTAACAGAAAGTATTTTTCATAAAATTTTATTTGCAAAAAGAAACAAATAAAAAGCTTTTATGAAACACTAACTATGACCTAAACAAGTTTTCATACAAAACTAAGTAAAATAAAATTTTAAAATAAAAACAAAATTTTCTTTTGTTGACTAACAGAAACAAAACTAAATTTTTCAAGAGTGACAAAAAGAAATAATTTAAAACTAATAAAAACAATAAAGAAAAGACTAAAACAAAACTATAACTAAAACAGTACTGTTTTGCTAAAAACTTAATTTAAAATAAACTAAAAATAAATCACTATATGACTCTGGATAGAGAAAACAATAACAAAACCGTAGCAAAAAGAATCAATCAAAAATATTTTATAAAACTCAAGATACGGCCAAATTAGTGATTTGAACAAATTTCATCCAACTCAAAATTTAAACTACTCAAACTTGATAACTAAATACGCAAACAGAAACTTCAAGAAATTTTGAATCTAATGCAAAAAGAATCACTCAATTTGGATAAACACACTAAAATATATAAGCAATCTAAAATTGAAACTATTTCTGTTTCTAAAACAGAAACGAAAAAAAAACAAAAAAAAACAAACTGGCAGGTACTACGTGGCCTACTGCTACTGGGCTAAACAGGTGAGCGATCGGAACTAAACAACGCTCGGGCGATACTTAACAAAACCATGCATGCACGTGTAATGAAAAACAAAACCCGGGGAACTGGTTCGAACTAACCGGACTTAACTGTAACTAAATCGATCTATATAAAAAAAACGTACCAATTTGATCCAATCTAATCAGGGCCATTGAAACTAGATCGGATGGAGGAGAAGCTCACCACGGCGGCAACAAACTCCGGCGAGATGCCCCGGCTTCGGTGGTCGACGGGACGGCGCTCCGGTCGTCGGTGAGCTCGGTGGCATGTGCGGGGCGATGCAGCGGACGACGGCTAGTCCAGTGGTGGTCGTGGCATCAGCGGAGGTCGACGGAGGAGGACGACGGCGAGGTCGAGGCGGCGGTGGCGTTCGGGCGTTGACGGTGGTGGTGCTCCGGTGCTTGAGGTAGTCGGGCGAGGTCACCGGGGGATGCAGGCGAGCGAGTGGAGGCCGGGGTTGGTCTCAGGAGGCGTCGAGGGAGTCGGAGTGGCTCGGTGGGGCGGCAATGGCGCGGCGGCAGTGCTCGGCTCTGGCGAGCAATTGAGAAGGAGGCGGGCGTTCTTGGAGGGGCTTTGGGGGCGGAATCGGTCGAGGGGAAAGAGTATAAATAGGGGGAAGAGACTTGGAGCAGGGGGCGGATCAGGAGATCGAATCCCATGAAGATCGGGATTCTGGCGGCGCCGATGCCCTGCGTGTCTTGCAGGAGGAGGAAGAAGATGGCGGGGCCCGCTGTCAGCGACAGAAGTGAGCGAGGGAGGGGATCGGGCGGCCGATGGGAAAGCGGATGGCGCGCGCGAGAGGGAGAAGGGCCGGCCTGGTGCGGTAGGGCACTGGGCCACGCGCGGCTGGGCTGCGGCTCGGCTCGCTCCTGGGCCGCGTCAGGTGGCTAGCTAGGCCGGTTGGCCTGGCCAGCTCGGGGGTTTCTTTTCCTTTTTTTTGAATTAAGGCAGAGAAAAAAACTAAAATAAGATAAAAATAAAATATTTTTATATAGGACATATATATATATATCAATAAAATCAGAAAAATAAATCCTACAACGTGAACATTTTTCCAGAGGTAAAATCCAAACTTAAGGAAAAACATTTTTTTATAAATTCCAAATAAACTCCAATTTGAATTCAAAAACTTTTGGCATTAATTTCTCCTGACTTTTTGGACTGTCATGTTAGCTCCTCTCATACTTTTAAACAAGTATTTGTCAGGGGTATATGAAATAAATTTCGAATGCCAAGTTGAATCCAAATTCAAATAAAATTCAAATGCCTCTGAAATTTCCAAATGCCACTCAATTTCACACAATCAGTCACACAACAATCAAACAAACAATCATAATAATTTATTTAGTATAACATTCCAAAATTTAGAATTTTGGGATGTTACAAATCTACCACACTTAAAATGAATCTCGTCCTCGAGATTCGAAGAGGCTAGAAAGAAAAGGTTAGGGTTTGGGGGTCTTCCAGCAATGCCATTGATCGGAAGGGTCTAGTGTGCTACCACACTTAAAAGCAGGGTTATGTTTCCGACAGAACTCATGTACTCCATCCCTTTGGATTGACGGTGTCGGTCTTCTCATATCCTCTAGAATAACTCCTTCACTGAGGCTCTTCCGGTATGGGCATAACCTTTTCCTCAAACACTTGTCCTTTCATCCTGGTGAGGTTCTTCCGAGACTGGGTCTTCATATCTGACATGTATGTCGTCAATTTTAAGAAACTAACGGAACCTCCTGGCGGTCAACAATTTATGGCTTCTCCTGCAGGAAAATGGCCGGGGTTGAATCTCACCGTATATCCTACGGTTGGCAATGGTTGCTTGTACTTGGATCAATCGTCCTACCATTCTAAGGTTTTAAACAATGTCTCGATATCGTCGTCTCTCTACTATGGGTAAGTCACTCAGATTTACCATCCCGAATAGCAAGAGCGAATGATAAAAGTCAGTATGGTGATCAATCCATTCTGCACCCGAATCATTACCCTGTATAAGGTTTCGCGAATCTCACATTTCTAACACTCGAGCATTCTCACAAGCATTGCAGAATTTCTCTTGTACTTGAACTGGGTTTGGGTATATCCTTTGGTTCTGCAAGCCAAACAAAACATCTATCGTTTCTTCACGACTCTCGGTTTTTGCGTAACCTCCTACGAAACGTCTGCTGGTCAAATCATAGCTTGTTCCAATATTTCTTCTTCTCGGGAGTTCTTGATCCTTATTAATTTCCTGGGCCTATGGGCTATGGGCCCACTTCAATACTTGCACATCTTGAACTTATTGTGGGAGTTAAAATTGTTCCATATTCCAACCTTACACCTCCATTTAAATCCAATAATACTTCATTCCTTCATATCCATCATACCGAAAACAAAACTCCTCGGCGGGATACATTTTTCATTTCCATAGATCTGGTGTTCTCATAGGGTACTACCACCCTTAAAGTGCAATGCACAATTTCATCCATAGACCATATTACTCATATCCTCGAAAATGGTCAAAATCTTTGTTCATAGAGTAACAGCTCAAAAAAATCCACGTATGAAATCATGACACATTAACTTTATTGATTTCATGAATTCATTACAATATCTGAGACTTTCATTACATAAATTCAACTCCATATCCTTATGGAAACAATTGCTTCCTACTACACTTATTACCAATATCAAAATTCCATCTACTCAGCTCCAGCTTTCATCTTGTCGGGACATTTGGTAGCATAATGTCCTGCTTCCTTGCAACGAAAACAAATAACTTCCGATAAGTCTTTGGGCTTCTTGGGGATGGTGTCTGCTCTTCGGGCTCTTGGCTTCTTCTCTGGACATTTATTGGCATAGTATCCTAAGGTCTTGCACTTGAAACATGTGACATAACTCAGGTCTTTTTCTGCAGAAATTGGGTTGTTCTGGGGATGCCTTCGTTTTCTCTTCCTGGATTTCTCCATAATGACCGGAGCTTCTATTTCTCGAGGATCAAACTTCACTTCTGCTGCCGGAAAGTCTTTGGGATACTCTTCTCTTTCCTTTGTGCAATACTGAGAATAATGTCCTTCTTCTCTAGATGAATAGCAAGCGTTGGATTAAAATCTGTTTAGGCCTTCTTCTTCAGGGTCTTCAACAACTTGCTTCATCACGGGTTCTTCTAAACTTTCCCTGAGGGCTTCTTTCTGCTGCTTGGTAATTTCTTGTACCTTGGGGTAAATGTGACATTGACCAGGGTAGTGTGTAGTTCCTTCACACAGGAAACAAGTAACCTGCCCAATTGGGCATTCTTCAGCTGGGTGATTTTCGTCACAATGAGGGCATCCATCCTTGTGTTCTTCATTGGTGTGTCCTATTTCTCTGCAAATCTTGCATGCACAAGTTTGCATCATTTTACTGTCATCGGGCTTCTGAATAAAACGAGACCTCAGTAGAATCGTCTTGAATTCTTCCCAAGCATTTGCTTCATTCCATCCTTGTATAGCTTGACGTATCTCTCGCCAAGTTGCAGCACCTTGTGTGATGCGCCGTAAGGTGTATGGAACCATATACTCTCCTTCAATACGGTGCTCCTTCATGCGATCTTCCATGTTCCGTTTCCATTGTGCTACCTCTGGCTGTGGCATTGATCTCGGAAATACAACTCCATCTTCGTTCATCATCTATTGGGTCCAAGTGTTTTGGGATGAGATACGAGAGATAGAGAGGGAAGCACATAATGCAAACAATATAGTTTTGAAAACGGGTTTTATTTGCGGTTGTCGGAAAAACATCAAACACGAGACAGATCACAAATCGTCGCATCTAACGTAAGTATATAACCGGGGTTTGGTCCTCTAAAGGTCAAATAAATCTTTAGAGTCTTCAAATTATTCAAGTCTTCGGAGTCTTCAACTCTTGTAGCTTCAACTCTTCTAATGGAAGGTCAAATCCTCTTTACTCTGAAGAGGCCATCAGTTGTCCGGTATTTGGTCCTTCTAGGAGCGGCTTCAGTTAATCCTCCGTGTGGTCAAAAGAGGATGGGGTATATTATAACTATCTGAGGTAAGAGGGAGTACTTGATAAAACCAGAAAAGATGAGAAGTAAAAAATCTTTTATAAAATAAAGTTTTAGAGACTAAGGCTTTCCAGTTTCTAGGGTCACGTCCTACAGTCAACATGTGCTCTGATACCATCTTTGTAGCGACCCGACCTCAGAGGGTCAAGTCTCTATGTATCAGTGCCATCCCTGGATCAGTATGCTGGCACACACTGTCCGGTGCTCATCCAATCCTACCATAGTTCTACATCTGCTAGCACCGTCCCAGCCAGAGTCACCACTAAGGTCAACCAAGCCAGAGCCCATAGTGACTTGCAGTTGCACAGGTAAGCTTCCGGGCATGAAGTATTCTTCTGTCTCTTTGAGTCTGGGTGAAGCTTTCCGCAAGATGTCATGGCGCTTCTCCATGCATCCCGGCCATCCACTGGTTTCTCCAGGGTGCCCGTCAACCGTCCTTCACCTAGTAGTGTGTATGGAATTCTTGTCTCGAGTCTTGAAGTCTTGAGGCCTTGAAAATGCAGTCCTTGCAGATGCCATCATGGAGTTGTCGTCATTGACGTAGAGTCCTCCTTCACACCACTCTCGTGCACTCATACCAAACCCCGTCTACTATCGCGTAGCATTAAAATAAATGACGTCCCGGGCTTGGTAACAGGGTGATGGGTTCCTACCTCATGCATACTACTCAACTACAAGAATTCAGTATCACTACTGGAGAGTTGTTGCAAAGATGCCACTAAATTCAATAAAAACATAGGTATGAAAGCATGGTCAAAGTGAACTTGCCTGGTATACTTGATGAAGATAATATCGCTCTCGCAAAACTTGATAGCACTATACGCAACTCTCCGATGAAAATCTATATAGTCAAACATAGTATTCACATAAGCAAACATACTAGCAAGCAATTTCTAACACTCACAAAAAAATCAACAAATGAAATGCAAATCACAAAGAACACAAAATAATAAACCAATGAAAACTACACAAGAAAACTACTAAGGAAAATTCTAAGACATAACCCAAAATAGCTTTGTCCTAAGTAAAATTTAACAACAAAGAAAATACTAACATAATAAATAAACAGAAAAGAAAATATAAAACAACTAATTTTAACAGAAAGTATTTTTCACAAAATTTTATTTGCAAAAAGAAACAAATAAAAAGCCTTTATGAAACACTAACTATGACCTAAACAAGTTTTCATACAAAACTAAGTAAAATAAAATTTTAAAATAAAAACAAAATTTTCTTTTGTTGACTAACAGAAACAAAACTAAATTTTTCAAGAGTGACAAAAAGAAATAATTTAAAACTAATAAAAACAATAAAGAAAAGACTAAAGCAAAACTATAACTAAAACAGTACTGTTTTGCTAAAAACTTAATTTAAAATAAACTAAAAATAAATCACTATATGACTCTGGATAGAGAAAACAATAACAAAACCATAGCAAAAAGAATCAATCAAAAATATTTTATAAAACTCAAGATACGGCCAAATTAGTGATTTGAACAAATTTCATCCAACTCAAAATTTAAACTACTCAAACTTGATAACTAAATACGCAAACAGAAACTTCAAGAAATTTTGAATCGAATGCAAAAAGAATCACTCAATTTGGATAAACACACTAAAATATATAAGCAATCTAAAATTGAAACTATCTCTGTTTCTAAAACAGAAACGAAAAAAACAAAAAAACAAACTGGCAGGTACTACGCGGCATACTGCTACTGGGCTAAACAGGTGAGCGATCGGAACTAAACAACGCTCGGACGATACTTAACAAAACCGTGCATGCACGTGGAATGAAAAACAAAAACTGGGGAACTGGTTCGAACTAACCGGACTTAACTGTAACTAAATCGATCTATATAAAAAAACGTACCTATTCGATCCAATCTAATCAGGGCCATTGAAACTAGATCGGATGGAGGAGAAGCTCACCGCGGCGGCAACGAACTCCGGCGAGATGCCCCGGCTTCGGTGGTTGACGGGGACGGCGCTCCGGTCGTCGGTGAGCTCGGTGGCGTGTGCGGGGCGATGCAGCGGACGACGGCGAGTCCAGTGGTGGTCGTGGCATCAGCGGAGGTCGACGGAGGAAGACGACGGCGAGGTCGAGGCGGCGGTGGCGTTCGGGAGTTGACGGTGGTGGTGCTCCGGTGCTTGAGGGAGTCAAGCGAGGTCACCGGGGGATGCAGGCGAGCGAGTGGAGGCCGGGGTTGGTCTCAGGAGGCGTCGAGGGAGTCGGAGTGGCTCGGTGGGGCGGCAATGGCGCGGCGGCGGTGCTCGGCTCCGGCGAGCGATTGAGAAGGAGGCGGGCGTTCTCAGAGGGGCTTTGGGGGCGGAATCGGTCGAGGGGAAAGAGTATAAATAGGGGGAAGAGACTTGGAGCAGGGGGCGGATCAGGAGATCGAATCCCGTGAAAATCGGGATTCTGGCGGCGCCGATGCCCTGCGTGGCTTGCGGGAGGAGGAAGAAGATGGCGGGGCCCGCTGTCAGCGACAGAAGTGAGCGAGGGAGGGGATCGGGCGGCCGATGGGAAAGCGGCTGGCGCGCGCGAGAGGGAGAAGGGCTGGCCTGGAGCGGTAGGGCACCGGGCCACGCGCGGTTGGGCTGCGGCTCGGCTCGCTGCTGGGCCGCGTCGGGTGGCTAGCTGGGCCGGTTGGCCTGGCCAGCTCGGGGTTTTCTTTTCCTTTTTTTTTGAATTAAGGCAGAGAAAAAAACTAAAATAACAGAAAATTATAATATTTTTATATAGGACATATATATATATATATCAATAAAACCAGAAAATAAATCCTACAATGTGAACATTTTTCCAGAGGTAAAATCCAAACTTAAGGAAAAACATTTTTTTTATAAATTCCAAATAAACTCCAATTTGAATTCAAAAACTTTTGGCATTAATTTCTCCTGACTTTTTGGAGTGTCATGTTAGCTCCTCTCATACTTTTAAACAAGTATTTGTCAGGGGTATATGAAATAAATTTCGAATGCCAAGTTGAATCCAAATTCAAATAAAATTCAAATGCCTCTGAAATTTCGAAATGCCACTCAATTTCACACAATCAGTCACATAACAATCAAACAAACAATCATAATAATCTATTTAGTATAACATTCCAAAATTTAGAATTTTGGGATGTTACAAGAAGTTCAAGGTTATGTGTTTGATTGTAGAAGCGGTCAAGAGAACAGTTGCTGACAGAAGAGATCTTGTGGATATGCCCCACATATTCAGATGCTTATCAACTCCAAAGTTGGAACAAGCACATATCTACTAGATCGTGGGCATCTCCCTCTTCAGCCAGAGTTTGAGGATACTATGGTGGTGATGGATCGCTCACACCCCACATCTGTTGAGGCTCAAGAGAAGGCCCAGGCAGCAGCAACAGCAAAAGAAGCCAAATAAGCCTCAACTCTCAATGCACCAATAGCCAACCTCAAATCAAAGACTGATCAGATGACATATCTCCTCGAGGCCACCCTAAGGATTGAGAGGAGTCTGGCCAATATCTCCAAGAACCAGGAGAGTCTAGATCTGGTTGTCGAGACAAAATTCATGATCCTGATGTGAAGATCAGAGACGTTCAGATAGTAGTGGAGAAGCTGCAGGCAGATGTTGAGGCAAGCAGGATTGCTGCGATAGATAGTGGAGATGGGAGACCTACCACTCAGAGGTTCCAGACTATACCTAGAGCACCTAGATCTTCAACTGTGCCAGTTCAGACACGAGGACCACTCACTCTGCAGCTGCCACTACGGCTCCAGTGCCACCTCCAGTTTCTACCCCACCTGTCCAGTATACATCTTTAGAGGCATTTGCAGATGCACTTCTCTCCACGCCATCTACGCACACAGGAGCCACCAGCCAGAAGACCCCTTCAGGGGCTCCATAGGATCGTCCCTAGAGAGACGCATAGCTCTATACCTTTCCAATCTTTTTGGTACTTGTTGCCAAAGGGGGAGTAATTGTACAGATCATTAGGCTTCCATAGAGAGTGTCTCTCTTTTGCTCTTTGGTTTCTATTGTGTTTTTTCTTACTATGTCCGTTTGATTCGTGCTACTTATTTCGTTGATGCTTGTGTGATACTACGTTTGTAATATGTGGTTGATCATACTTTGCTTAATGTGTGCTTAATGCTTATTCCTACAATTATTTGTGTATGATCATTCACTTATTTTTTGGTGATGCGTGCATGTTATTTCACTCTTATCATTTTGTGAGCTCCACCAAGATGTATGTGACATGGAAGATTGACCCATGATCCTAATCGATTGTGCATTTGCATTCAAGAAGAATTTTTTAATAATGCACAAAGTTAGGGGGAGCTCTTGCTTATCACATACTTCTCAAAGCAACAATATATTTCACTAATTTAATCATTTGTCGAAGCTTTGATCTATATGTTGTCATCAATTACCAAAAAGGGGGAGATTGAAAGTACAACTAATCCCCGGGTGGTTTTGGTAATTCGTAACAACATATATCTCATTAAACTAATGTCCATTCAAGATAAATATTTCAGGATGTTCAATGATTGGCATGGCATGAAATAGATATGTGGACCCCTCAAAATGATGAGGACAAGGATTGGTAGAAGCTCAAGACTCTTCATCTTTGTTTAAGTGATCCATGATCAGATTGAGTACATAGGAAAGCCAATACAATTAAAAGGGGATGAGGTGTTGCATAATGGTCTACTTGCTCAAAGTGCTTAGCGATATTGCTCCAAAACTCTCAGCCACTTTCTCTATCCAAATATGTCCAAACCTTAAACTCCAACTCAGCCCCACTGATATCTTCCATCCGGAGCCACCGGGTTCATTCTGACATAGCCACAGCCGAAACCCTAATAATTCGGTCACACTGATACGGATCTCGGTCTCACCGAGATGGCCTTGCGACTCTCTATTACTTGTTGCAATTATTTCGGTCTCATCGAGAATTGCAATCGGTCTCACTGAGATGGCTTGCCAACTCTGTGTTGCCTTATTGCTTCACTTCAGTCTCACCGAGTTGATGCAATCGGTGCCACAAGACGAGGTTTGCCATAAGCCCTAGCACATCGATCCCACCGAGTTGTTCCAGTCGGTCCAACCAAGATTCCTAGCACTCATATTTTGAACAGGTCGGTGCCACCGAGTTTAACAAATCGGTGTCACCGAGATAAGTCAAAAGTGTGTAACGGATGGATTTTGTGTGGAGGCTATATATACCCCTCCACACCATTCTTATCATTAGAGAGAGCCATCAGAATGTGCCTACACTTCCACCATTCATTTTCTGAGAGAGAACCACCTACTCATGTGTTGAGATCAAGAGAATCCATTGCTACCATTTGAACCTTGATTTCTAGCCCTCCCCAAGTTGCTTTTCACTCAAATCCTTCTTCCACCATAGCCAAATCTATGTGAGAGAGTTGAGTGCTGGGGAGACTATCATTTGAAGCACAAGATCAAGGAGTTCATCATCAACACACCATCTATTACCTTTTAGAGAGTGGTGTCTCCTAGATTGGTTAGTTGTTGTTTGGGAGCCCCCATCATGATGTGGAGTTGAACCAAGAAGTTTGTAAGGGTAAGGAGGTCGCCTACTTCGTGAAGATCTACCCGAGTGAGGCAAGTCCTTCGTGGGCGATGGCCATGGTGGAATAGACAAGGTTGCTTCCTCATGGACCCTTCATGGGTGGATCCCTCCATGAACTCGCGCAACTGTTACCCTTTGTGGGTTGAATTCTCCATCAATGTGGACGTACGATAGCACCACCTAGCGGAACCACGCCAAAAATCTGCATGTCTCCATTGCATTTGCCTTCTCCAAACCCTTCCCTTTACCTCAATAAGCAATGGTTCACATTCCGTTGTTATACTCTTAGAATTGCATGTGTAGGTTGACTACTTGACTTGTCCTAATTGCTAAAATCTGCCTACAACTAAAATTGGGAAAAGGAAAGATTTTTATTTGGTCAAGTAGTCTAATCAACCCCCCCTCTAGACATACTTTTGATCCTACGATACCCCAACCCAAAAAATCAACGGTTGCATTAAGACGGTCCAGTCTATAATCTGGCAGGGGGCTCTCGTCCGCAGGAGCGGTGTTCTTACAGTAGAACCACGTCCCAATCCATCCTTTTGGATGACTTGCCAATTTGACCTCTATAAAAGGAAAATTCTTTCGTCTCTGGAGTGACACCCTACCAAGTTCAACGTTGGGGCCATCTGCGCACTCAGTTTGATGGTTGATGTAGAAAACTCTCGAAAGAGAGCAACAGTTGGCTCTATCTAAAGATAGACTTCATAAAATACTTGAAGCTGGCATAGGTAATCGAGTTCGGACCAATGTGTTGGACACGGAGATCGAAGAAATTGAGGAAATCCCTAAGGAATTTTGAGTTGGGTGGTGAGAAGCCCCTTTGGACATGGTCTACAAAGATAATGATCTCTCCTTGATCAGGCTGAGGGGGATTTTCTCCTTCTAATGCTAGCCAGCCAACATCTTTAGCCGACAATAGATCTTGAGTCACAAGGTCATTGAGCACGAGGGTGGATACTTGAGACTTCGCCCAGTTGCAAGTCACGGTTTTTGACATGATGAGTCACCTCAAGGTTAAGAACTACGGACAAAGTATAACTGGTGGGTCATTTATGAATGATAAGTCGTCATTTGGTTTATATGATAAACTGGCAGTACAATAAAATGGCTATGATCAAGGGGTGATTCGACATGGTTATTCAGTTATTAACGAGTTGCGAAAGTTACAAGTCGGCCTAACGAAGGAACAACTATGACTTCTAGGATAGGCGGGTTGTGATATTCAATAATGAACCGGTAACACATAAGGTGACTCAAAAAATTGAGGACTCTCATTTTTTAGCTAAGTGTTGTGCAAACAAGTTTCCACTGAAATGATTACTGCTACGGATCTACAAAATGGTTCGAAAAATAAAATATTCACTAAACCTAAAGAGGATAGTGGAAGTGTTGGCTAGTCGGCTTACAGGATCTAACAAGGATTTGAATATTCTAGATGCAAAAATGTTGTCATGGCTAGCATCGGGGTATTTCTACAAGGAGTTCATTTGAGTCTAGATCCGAACAGCAAGCAATGGTGGTATAAAGATACGAACGATGACGAACATTGATGAAATAGGTAAAAGGATGGAGTTTGCTATAGATCTAATGGAGGAATGAGGTATACCTCAATGCGGCAGAAGCCTCCGAGATGGTCTTGAGCGGCTTCGACAGCGGCACACACGGTGTGGAAGGAGCGGTTGATGTCTCCGGAGTACCACGGTCGCGTGCGGCGGAGCTCTAGTCGCGGATGGCCTGGGCACGAGGAAGAAGAAGGAGCGAGGGGCTGAAGTGGTAAAAGTGAAAAAGGAACCCTTCGGTGTATTTATAAGGGGAAAAGGAGAAGGAGAAGAGGCAGGCGCGAAAATAGAGGAGGCGCAGTAACTTTTTGTGTAAGGGATGCTTCGACTTTCGGGTCTGACAGATATACACAAAGATCCGTTATGATGTCATGCTAGAGCTCCTGAAAATCCAGAGAATGACGTCATGATTCAAAGATATGGAGAAACTGACAAGTGTGGAGTATCATAAGCCATCATATATGACCCGACTGTGATGCAGTTTCAAAGAAAGGAAGAAGACCCAAAATCATTATTAATCAGGAAATTGACATGAATAAATTCAAATCAATCTGGGGGCAAATGTTGGAGATATAACCCCATGATATGGCCTGCACGTTTAGGTCTGAGCTATTCTTTGGTGACTTGACAAAGGCATGGTTGTTGATGGGCTGAGATGACCACGAGTTCAAATCCCAAGAGATGATCGTCGGATGGTCCGACTCTTGGCCCAAAATTATAAGCCGTCATGCCAAAGGAAATTTCTTACTTAGGAAACAAGAAAAGTAGGAAACATATTAGGGCACGGGTCATAGTATGACCCGGACTCTATTGTAAGCCCAGGACCTCCACCTGCATATAAAGGGGAGCCCCTGAGGCAGAAAGACATGTCACAATCTCTCGAGTACTAGGTTAGCCAAGTCGCACCCTTGTAATCAAGAACATCATCATCAATAGCAATCAAGCAGGAGTAGGCTTTTACCTCCACCATGAGGGGCTGAACCTCGGTAAACCCTTGTCCCATGATTCCGATCAACCCCGTTCAAACTACTAATTACCAGCGAAGGTCTCACGACAAAGTCCTTTCGTGAGGACATATGTCGTGAAAAAACCACGACAGACGCTGATCTTGGCATGCCCATGGATCAGATGATGTCGTGGACACGTCGTCCGGCTCATCGTTTCGGCAAACTTGTTGTTGCTGCTGTCATGGTGAGACTACATGATTGGTGTAGCGCCTCCAGTGCACTCACGAGCTCGTCGCACTGGCGCAGTTGACGGCTATCGTGAAGGTCCTGGCTGCTGCGGTTTGTCGTCGTTGGCGAAGCTGGGGAGGCTCTGGATAGTAGCCCTCCATTCTTCCATTTTCTCCAGCGCAGGAGGGAAGACCATCAGAAGTTGAGCTCATGCCAAGGCCTCTGTTGGCATGTTTGGCATGGTGTGGCGCGAAGAATGAGCGGTGCTCTTACTGCTGACAGAGCCAGAAGGACCTCCATCATGTTCCTGCAGTCGTGGCCGATTTTTGCCGATAGGCTGGCGTGGAGGTTCCTCGTGAGCATCTTGGCAATGATGCACATGGGTCTTATCATGATGGCGTCTGGAGCCAGACGCCGCGATGTCGCGTGTCGCGCCCATCCCGCGATGGTCGTGGTGTATGTGCCGGCATGGGAGTCTTGGACGTCATCGCGCTGTCCTTGGAGGTCAATGTGCCGCCCATAGGCTTTGCTGCTCCATCCTTGAACTTTGTAGTAGCTGGGTTCTTGTTCTCCCACTCCGGATGACGCCGCTCGTCTGGCTAGGATGGACAAAGCATCGTGGAAATTGTTCGACGCCTCCGCTGCCTCCGCCACCGTCGCCCGTAGGCATCAACGTTGGAAGCTTGGGCGTAGAAGGAGCACCCACCGTTGCGCCCTTCCTCTTGGGCACCATGGGCGGTGAAGATGATGATGAAGCTAACGCGTAGACTAATAAATCAGGTCCGCGAATGCAATCCCACTGCATAGCATGCCAAAGATGTCAAAGTACCGTGATATATGGGACGGCAACGGCCCCTTTGCGGTTCGACTGTGGGGATCGACAAACACAAAAAGCAGAATCAGCAATCAACACAAGGGATTTTACCCAGGTTTGGGCCTCCGTGAGGTGTAAAACTATACTACTGCTTTGGTGGATTGATTGTGTGTATGAGCTCAAGTTACAAGGAGCACAGCTTGCCGGCAAGGTGCGCCGGAAGTGCAGCTACACGCGTCAATGAGCAAACTGTCGACCTTTGTAAAGGTAGTCGTGGGCCTCCTTTCATAGATCAAGGGGTCACCACAATGGTAAAATGGTAAGTACATGAGATAAATAGTGGTTACAGTGCTATCACACGTAACCCTGCCGAATTAGGACAAAGCATTAAATGTGCTGTGAGGTGTTGCGTTGGGGATGTTCTCCGACAAGAGGTGCCTCTCCTTCTGTGTCGTTCATCCAGCTACCTCATATTTCTTTGCCACGCCTCTTAGACGGGAGGCAATAATTCTTCGGCAGTGGGCTAACGCGTGCCCCGACAAGCATCACCTAACAGTCTGCCTGCTCGACACCTATTGAGAAGTGACTGGTTGGTCGCTGAGGCGGAGCAGTGGAGCTGAGGTGACGTGACACCTAACAGTTTTCCATGGATCTTGCTGGGTCTTCACTTGCCGATGTGCTGCTTGCCGGCAACCAGGACCTTGATCTCCAGTACTATCTTAGTACTTCTCAATCACCTGCCTGGAGGTTTCTTCATGGTTTTGACAACCAAGTCTTGTATCTTGATCAGAGTTATCCTCAGGTAAGCCTTTGCCGTTGGGGAAACTACCACTGCATGTGCATAAATCTAGGTACTAAAGGACCCATGCTTTAGTACTACCACTGCTCATGCATAAGACTGGGTACTAAAGGACCCCATGCTTTAGTACACCAACATTGCAAATCATGAGACAAGGTTCTGGCATCCTATTTTGGAATGCATGTAGCTTTCAATGACAACAATGTGCTCCATTGATCATCGCCCTTTGCAAGGTTAGAGCATCTCTAGCAGATCCCGTAAACCGGTTCATCCAACAAAATAACCACCGGTTTATGGGACAGAAAGGATTTTTCTGACCCAAATAGATCAGGTATATTCAACTATCCATGAAACTATTTTGCGGGATCCTGCAAACAGCGGCCCATTTCCGCCATATCTATGGGAATTTCCCTTGTTTTGTCGCATCATTTTCCCTTGGCATGAACCAACTTTCGGCCTCTTCAGTTCCCGCCTCCCGCACTATCGCCGCCTCCTCCCTTGCCTTCGCCTCACGGCGCCAAAAACCAACTACATGGAGTACTCGCAACCGCCAGGTGCCACATATGTGTCGCCGCCACCTCTCATGTCACCGCTCCGTCCGCCCGCGCCTCCCTCAAATGTTCATGTCGGTGCCGCCCCAACACATTGCGTCGCCGCCATGATGAGGAAGCAGCAGGGGAACTACCTCGTCCAAGGGGGCGCAGCCGGCGCAGCACCATCCTACTTTGGCCCCGCTCCAGTTCCTCTCGTCAAGGCCGTCGGCGAGAGGAAGAAGACCACCAGCACCAGCCCGACTAGTGCGTGGGCTAAGCCGCCAAACAAGAACACGATCACGGCAAGAGGTTGGGCTCCTCCTCCGCCTCCAGTTGGCCATGGCCTCCTCATTCACAGTGATTCCACCGGTCACGCCTACCACATGTTTGATGAAACGACCGGGAGGTACAAAAAATTTCATTTTTCTTGATTTGCTCCGGTGATCTTTGCTTCACCTGTTTGGAACAGTTGTTTGAACTTTGCTCGTTAATTTTTGTAGCCAAAGTGTGCTCTAACTATTGGAAATATGCCCTAGAGGCAATAATATTGTATTATTATATTTCCATATTAATAGTTAAGAGTTTATATTCCACGATATAACTGCTATGATCCTGGAATATGTGGTTCAGTGGAAAATCCATATGCACGTGTGAAATGATAAACGATAACAATAGGTACCTGATCTCGCCTCTAACACTGGCTCAAGTGTTGTTGGTGATCGCGTTTTCCGGATCTTAGGATATCGTCAAGTGTAACAATAGTCCTAAAACAA
This sequence comes from Aegilops umbellulata, assembly GCA_032464435.1. Lineage (NCBI taxonomy): Eukaryota > Viridiplantae > Streptophyta > Magnoliopsida > Poales > Poaceae > Aegilops > Aegilops umbellulata. Next base: position 295,900,151 of record CP136057.1, read on the forward strand.
CATTGAGGGTATGACGTTAGAAGAACGATCATATTGAATCGACACAATACTTGTTTATTATACTTTGTGATTATATAGTCCAGAAATCATCTATTATAACAGGGAGTGTTGGCATGTGTTTTAGTTCCTCAGACCATGAGAGTCTCTCGGTCACTTCCTACCAGACGATGGGCTTTGGGGTTGCTCAAACGTCATCTGTAACAAGGTGATCATAACGACAACTTTCACGTTCAACGAAAAGTTTGACAAGTGACCGGATAGCTCAAGAGTGGGATTTTCTCCTCCGACGTGGAGAGATACTCTTAGGGCCATCTCGGTGTGACGGCATCCATCATCGTCTGGCCAGACACATGTGTCTACATCACGAGGATGCTGGAACATGTCGACGAGAAAGAAGAACAAAATCGGTAATGGGAGCAATGGTATAGTAAGCATGGTGATGACTCGGGAGGATAACGATGCACACCGGGTTTTGTAAAGTATCGCAAAGCAAAGGTAACATCACATGATAACCAAAGGTTCACTCGAATATCGTTCATGTAATCATAGGGACCGATATGGATGTCCATGGTTCCGCTATCGGTCATTAAACGAAGGGGTTTCATTCATGTCTTTGGTCACCGAATCTACTGGGTCACAAGCTTGAGGTAATCACGATTTTCTAAGTGTTAGTGGAATGGGAGTGATGAGAATATATTTGTGGAATTGTTTCATTAATATCCGGAATAGTTCTGAGATGTTCTAGAAGCGTTTCGGGGTCACCGGAAGGGTTTCGGTGAATATCGGGTAATACCAGGTATTAGCGATTAATTATATATAGGTGTAAAATGTTTCTGAAGATGTTAAATTTTATATATATATATATATATATATAATGGTCTATAAGTATTTAGAACATTTTATATTTAATTTAAATATCAACAAGCCTTAAAAGCCAAAAGGTGTAAGGCAACTTGGGCCACAAGGGCCCAAGTGGGAAGAGGCGCCCCGTCCCTAAGGAAGGGGCCCAAATTGGGGAAAGGGAGGAGTCAGACTCCTCCTCCCCTTGGCTGGACGCCCCAAGGAGGGTTTTGCAGCCCTCCCTCTCCCCTATAACCTATATATAGTGGAGGTTTGGTGCCCAATATAGAACACAAGTTTTAGAGCCTCCTCTAGTTGATCCAGTGCACGTTCTAGTTGGTCCTAGTTGATTAATTAGAGCGAGCCCTAGCCACCTTTAATCCTCATAGAATCCCCATGTGGTTCTAAACTCCTTCATCTAATTCTCCGGTGATGATTATTTCTGGACGGCGAAGCGATGCCGGATCGTGAAGACGCTTGCAACCAACTACAGAGGTCATGCTTTCGGTGTTCTGTTTGAGGGATCATTCGAGGGTGGTTCGTAGGATCGTCATCGACGTCCGAGGGACTCCAAGTATGATCTACACTGACTCGTCTACTTCCACCGCACTCTCGGAGTCAGGAACGATCGTTGATCACAACCCATTATGTATCTTCATATTGTTCCTGGGTGATTATAGGGTGAAATTTTTTTGTTTACCACTACGTTTCCCCACACTAACATATACAGAAATGTTGGCCGAGACCAAGAGTGTGGTGGATTTGAGTGCCCCCCTTGATGATTTCGATGTGCCTCATGTGGAGGTTGAGGTGGAGGTGGATCAAGAGAACGACTGTGGTGATGAAGTGTAGGTGAACGAGGAGGCCGACTATGTCGCTAGGGTGGGTATGACCGGCAACTATATAGAGACGGAGAAAGTGTGCTTAATTCAAGCATGGAAGAGTGTCTCTCTTGACGCGATGGTCGGCAAGGATCAAAGCTATGGAAATTATTGGCAAAGGATCGAGAACAAATACCACCAAATCATGTTGTTCCCTTCCGGCCGGAGCTTGATGTCACTTCAAGGCCGTTGGGACATCATCAACAAAACTTGTGGTCGTTGGAGTGGGTGCTTGGAGCAAGTGCGGAATGCACCTCCAAGTCACGTCACTATTGATGATTATGTCAGTATTTCTTCATCTTGTTGGCTTTGGACGAGTTGATATGAAGAGCATGAGCTCATACTTGCCTCAATGTCTATGTGTAGGATCGCATCACCAATGCATATTTCAAGGAAACCACGGGATTCAACGGCCTTTCATACACTCTTCATCATTATTGGTGCTTGCTCCCGGGTAGTGAGAAGTGGAGGGTGAGGGACAAGGAAGCTCCACCAAAAAGAGGTTCCTATGCCAAATTGGAAGATGAGGATGATGATAGTGATGATGCACCAAGAGGAGGGAGAAACAAGGGCAAACCAGATGGAATCAAGGAGAGATCAAATTGGTGAGATGGCGAAGATGAAAGAGACCATGTTATCCAAGCATTGTAATGCTAAAGTGGCCATTGCCGAGAAGAAAGAGAAGCACAAGGAGGAAGTGGGAGAAGAGGTGTGCTTTCGAGGAGCGCAAGATCGGTCTAGAGGAGCAAAAGAGGAAGGATGAGAGGACCTCCATGGAGGACCGGTTCCCGATGATGAGTCCAGAGGGCATGGATGTAATGACAAGAAAATTTTTGGAAATGAAAAGAATGGACATCATGTGTCATAGAAAGGAGCTTCAAAATTGTATGGTTGTTGGTGGTGTTGGCTTTGGAGGGGTTTTTGCTTTCGGCAATGTTGGTAGTGGTGGCTTCGTCATGGGTGGTGGAGGGTTCGGAAATGGTGGTGGTGTTGGGTTTGGAGGTGGTGGAGGGGGTTTAGGGTTCGGCCTTCGGGGTGCTGGTGGCTTCGGCGATGGTGGCGGAGGTAGGTTTGGAGGTGGTGTTGGTTTCGGCAATGGTGATGGAGGTGAGGTTGGTGCTTCAGCAAACCATGTGGATGGTGGTGGTGGAGGTGGGTTTGGAGGTGGTGGTGGTTTCGGCAATTGTGATGGATGTGAGGTTGGTGCTTCGACAAACCATGTGGATGGTGGTGGTAGTGGTGGTCATTCTCCGGTCCAAGTTCATATGGTGGTGCTCACTCTTCGGCCAATGTGGATGATGGCGATGGAGGTGCTAGGGGCCGTGGTGGTGGTGATGATCTTTGCAACAATGAGGATGTTGCTTGATTTCTCTATGACCAATGGTCATTTGAGCATCTTTTATTTTGTTTGATCGCACATTTGTAAGGCTAAACTTGATACCTCTCGTATGTTGTGCATGATTTGGATGCGATGAACTAGTATGATGATGAACTAGTATGGTGATGAACTAGTAATGTATATATAATAAATTTTGTGTATTCATATGCAAGCAATTGTCAATATTTGTCCTATGATTTATTTTTATTTTTGCAGTAGCACGATCCCTCTGGCGTAGAACAGATCTCGTAAACGCATCCCGAAAAACAATTGCGGGACGGGTTTACGGGATTTGTTTCACTGAAGGGCTCGCGGTACCGCAAAAGGTTTTACAGGAGCCCGTAAATGATTTTTGCGAGATGCGGGTTTATCAGAGCTGCTAGAGATGCTCTCATCCAATGAAGAATCACCATCGATGGAGTTTCAGGAAAAATATGCACACATACAAAATAGGCTACAACCTACTAGATGGGATATACCCAAAGTCAGTAACGTTTGTGAAGCCATCTCCCAACGCCCAAGATAAGAAACAACTTTAATTCATAATGCTCAAGAAGCTGTTAGGAAGGATGTGAAGAGGGCATTTGAGATTTTCCAAGCCTAGTTTACTACTTTGTGAAGACCAGCTGAGTTTTGGAACCAAAAGAAGGTTTAGATGCTCATAAATGATTGTGTGATCTTCCACAATATCATCATCAAGAATGAGCACAAGAGTGGAACTAGTATTATTATGACTAAATGGGAAAGGTGGTAATCCACATATGAGGGAAGAGTGCATCAAACACTTGCTTCAAGTTCAACATGATATTCGAGACATAGAGACTCGTCAAAGGCTTGAAGATCTCATCGAGTGCTAGAATTTAAATGGGCAACAAGATTGTTAGTTCTAGTTTGAGTGGTGGAACTGAAATGGGCAACAAGATCATTAGTTCTATTTGAGTGGTGGAATTTAAATGGGCAACAAGATCGTTAGTTCTACTTTGAGTGGTGGAACTGGAATTAGGAACAAGATCGTCGGTTCGAATTCCATGTGTTAGGTAGCCGTTTAGATGAACTCTATGTTATGATTAGTGAACAGTCATGTTTTAAATTTTGTATTGTGGATTGATGAAATATGAAATTATTATGTACTATTCGTGTTTTATTTGTCAGATTTATTTCACGTGTTCTATATTTTTTTTAAACAAGCATTAACTTTAATGATTAGAAATAATGGTTTGCATTGTTTATTAGAAGACATACAATATTATCCATGGGCTCCTCTATCCAATCCCTGGTCATGTAACATTTATGCTAATCTAGTAAGCTCATGAGCTACCTTGTTCGCTTCTCTATTACAATGTTCGAAAGTTGTAATTGGAAAATCAGAAGCCCAAAAAAAGCAATCCTCAAAGATAGCAGCCGCTGCTCCTGCAGAATGTCCTTCGTTTTCATTGTGTCAATGACTTCCATGTTGTCAGAGTTGATAATGAGACGATTGCAACCCGCCTTCTGTCCCATCAACAATCCAAACCTGAGAGCTAATGCTTCTGCCATCAACACATCCGCACAACACTCAATCATTCAATTTCCACCAACAATGAAGTTTCCTTTATCGTCCCTAATAATAGCACCCGATGTGCCCCTTAGCTCATCATGATCAAAAGAAGCATCCACATTCCATTTTACAAACCACATAGGAGGTCTGCGCCATCCTCCATTCCTTTACTTTGCCTTAGGTGAGTTGGAATTTACATAATTTTTCGTTATAGACTGAATCCCCATGGAGGTTTGTGGCGCTTCTTGAGATTTTCCCTCATGAAATAACATCCATCTATTCCACCATAAATACCACACGGTTATAGCAAATAGATCTCGCGCATTCTGGGAGCCCAATATAGGGAGATATTCATAAAGCATAAGGAGTAAAAATTCAAGGACTGCTTCTCCCGCATGGTCCACAACACAAAGCTTTTTACACCGCTTACCCCAAATTTTCCTGCACTTCTTTTGACTTCTAGCAATGGAACAACATGTGTTTGGTATCCTCTTACCCATTTGAACATGCTGGGAAGATGGGTGAAATTTTTAAGTGTCTATTGGCCAGCGTGACACGACATGGTAGTGTCCCATGAAGCGTACGCCAGATAAATATTTTTGCTTTCACTGGACAAGCTAATTTCAAAATCTTATCCCAAATAGGAGTGACCTCGCATCTACCCCTACCATTTGTGTATTCCAATTTCCTCCCATGTTTTCCTCCATTCCTCCAAATAAACTGAATGAACATGAACAAGCCGTTTTTAGTATAGCTCCAAGCAATGAAGACCGGTATATTATGCATAGGAAGAGGAATCGCCAGGACTCTTTGAGCATCAATTGGCCACAATATTTGTCTCACCAAATCTTCATCCCAAAGATTCGTGACTGGATCAATAAGACTGGCCATAGTGGTGGTATCTTAGCTAGTATCATGCACTTGGAAATAGCAAACACGCTGATGTGGCAGAGAATCAAAGAACAGAGAGAGTGTTAGAGTAACATAGGTAGATACCGTATCATATTAAATGTTATGTTACTTTGTGTCATGCATGACAATAAATAAGATCATCTATGATACTATGCACTATGAAGGTAGTACCATACACTAGTCACATATGCATGGTACTAGTATATGATACTCCCCATTGTGAGTAGTCTAAGATCACAAACTTTCGTCAAGAGATTCCCTCTCCTTGGTGTAATAATTATCCTGTTCAAAGAATTCGGAATCCATGCATCTATCCATATATCAATATATTCTCCCGTTCCAACCCTCCATATATAACCATTCCTGTGACAGTCCACTCCAGTCATAATACTCTGCCAAGTAAAGGAGGAACCCTTTTTTAAACTTGCACTCATCATATCGCCATTCGGGAAATACTTGTCTCTTAAGATCGTGGCACATAACGATTCGGGATTATCTAGGAGACACCAAGCTTGTTTAACAACAATGCAAGGATAAAACAATGCATATCTCCGAAGCCCATTCCTTCTTGACCTTTTGGAACACAAATCTTCCACCACGTCATCCGGTGCATCCTTTTTCGATTGTCCTCTTCACCACACGAGAATTGTGACATTGCATCAATGATTCCATTGCAATAAGTTTTAGGAATTTCATGTGTTTTTTATTTTGTGATAGAGCTAGAAGATCAAAATATAGGTATCCAAATTTTGGAATGTGATACGTATAATTTTTTATTGCTCCATGCAATATTATATTCTGTTTTGGACATTATTGGGCTTTATTATACACTTTTATATTATTTTTGGGACTAACCTATTAACCGGAGGCCCAGCCCAGAATTGTTTTTTTTGCCTATTTCAGAGTTTCGCATAAAAAGAATATCAAACGGAGTCCAAACGGAATGAAACCTTCGGGAACGTGATTTTCGGAACGAACGTGATCCAGAGGACTTGGACCCTACGTCAAGACATCAACCAGGAAGGCACGAGGTAGGGGGCGCGCCTACCCCCTAGGCACGCCCTCTACCCTTGTGGGCCCCATGTTGCTCCACCGACGTACTTCTTCCTCCTATATATACCTACGTACCCACAAACTACCAGATACGGATTCCACCGCCGCAAGCTTCTGTACCCGTGAGATCCCATCTTGGATCACGGAGGGCTTTTACATCAACACCATAGCCTCTCCGATGATGTGTGAGTAGTTTACCTCAGACCTTCAGGTCCATAGTTATTAGCTAGATGGCTTCTTCACTCTTTTTGGATCTCAATACAATGTTCTCCCCCTCTCTTGTGGAGATCTATTCAATGTAATCTTATTTTGCGGTGTGTTTGATTAGACCGATGAATTGTTGGTTTATGATCAAGTTCATCTATGAACAATATTTGAATCTTCTCTGAATTCTTTTATGTATGATTGGTTATCTTTGCAAGTCTCTTCGAATTATCAGTTTGGTTTGGCCTACTAGATTGATCTTTCTTGCAATGGGAGAAGTGCTTAGCTTTGGGTTCAATCTTGTGGTGTCCTTTCCCAGTGACAGTAGGGGCAGCAAGGCACGTATTGTATTGTTTCCTTCGAGGATAACAAGATGGGTTTTATATCATATTGCATGAGTTTATCCCTCTACATCATGTCATCTTACTTAAAGCGTTACTCTGTTCTTTTGAACTTAATACTCAAGATGCATGTTGGATAGCGGTCGATGTGTGGAGTAATAGTAGTAGATGCAGGCAGGAGTCGGTCTACTTGTGTCGGACGTGATGCCTATATACATGATCATACCTAGATATTCTCATAACTATGCTCAATTCTATCAATTGCTCAACAGTAATTTGTTCAGCCGTCGTAATACTTATGCTCATGAGAGAAGCCACTAGTGAAACCAATGGCCCCGGGGTCTATTTTCCTTCATATTAATCTTCCAACACTTAGCTATTTTTATTGCCTTTTATTTTACTTTGCATCTTTATCATAAAAACACTAAAAATATCATCTTATCAAATCTATCAGATCTCACTCTCGTAAGTGACCGTGAAGGGATTGACAACACCTTTATTGCGTTGGTTGCGAGGATTTATTTGTTTGTGTAGGTACGAGGGACTCGTGTGTGGCCTCCTATTGGATTGATACCTTGGTTCTCAAAAACTGAGGGAAATACTTACGCTACTTTGCTGCATCACCCTTTCCTCTTCAAGGGAAAACTAACGCAGTGCTCAAGAGGTAGCAAGAAGGATTTCTGGCGCCGTTGCCGGAGAGTCTACACAAAAGGTCAACATACCAAGTACCCATCACAAACCCTTATCTCCCGCATTACATTATTTTCCATTTGCCTCTCGTTTTCCTCTCCCCCACTTCACCCTTGTCGTTTTATTTGCCCTCTCTTTTCCGTTCGTCCTTTTGTTTGCTCGTGTTGCCATGTGCCTTCTACATGCTTGCATCTTCGCTTGCTGAAAATGTATTGATATGGATCCACTTAAAGTGTTCTACTCGGATCATCTTCGATCCTTATGCGCTCGTGCTGAAACCCCAACTAGCCTAGTTGATGGTAAATCTTTAGATGAGCGTGCTCATTTTGTGCGTCACCGTTTGTCTAAAAAAGGGAAGCTCTTATTGTATCATATAAATAGTTTGTTATGCTATGCTTGGAATCTTTGTGAAATTTGTGATTTTACTTGTTGCTCTAAGAACCCTAAAAAACACCTTCCCTACCTATGTGAGTTCAATGATAATGAAATCTTATCTTCTTATGCAAAGGGTGTTTATAGTTACTATGATATCGAACAAATTGAAGAATTTGTGTCGGTGTACTAAAGTAGGGGTACCTTAGTACCCCGAACTTGTGCATGGGCAGTAGTAGCATCCCGCGGCAAGGCTTGCCAGGGGAGCGACAAGAGTCTCCATGGCCCTTTCTGGGCCGGACGAAGGCCAAGTGATCGAGCCAAGAAGACCAAGCCCCGGCAAGAGGAGCTTGCCGGGCCAAGAAGGCGAGGTCCGGCAAGAGGAGCTTTCCGGGCCAAGGCGACAAGGCCCCGGCAAGAGGAGCTTGCCGGGACGGCTAAGCCGAAGCACCAAGGCCCCGGCCAGAGGAGCTCGCCGGGACGGCCAAGCCAAGGCACCCCAAGAGAAGCCCGCCACGGCGCTCCGCGCGCCTCGGCAAGGCCTGACGAGCGGCAAGCTCTCAGGTGCGGCAAGACAACCACCGCGGCAAACCACTTGCCGTGGCAAACCACCACCTCAGGCATGCGCTCTAGCTCACCTGCCCACGCGTCACTCTGGAGCTTCCCCAGAGGCACGTGGCGGGACGCCGCGCAGCCTGGGGCGCGCGCGTGGCATGCGACGTTGGCGGAGTCGCCCCCATGGCAAGCGGAGGCGCCCCTAACGGTCTGCCTCGGCACTGTTCAGGCGATCCAGACGGGCATTTAATGCCTTTGTCCCCCGCCGTCAGAGTTAGGTGCGATAGCACTGTGCAGCCACTGTTCGCGCAGTTCCTTGCCATTTTTACCCTCACCTGCGTCGCTACCAGTGGAAAACCCCTTAGCATATAAAAGGAGGCCCATGCGCACGTAGAGGGGGGGGAGAGACCCGGGGGATCCAGAACCCGGAGAAGGATCGAACCCTAGGAGAGAAGGAGGACACCCAGTAGGCCCTCGTCTACGTCCAGCTCCAACTTACTGTAGCTTCTTGCGCTCCAGAGCAAGAACTCCAATCAACCAGACATGCAGCAGTAGGGTTTTACGCATCCGTGCGGCCCGAAGCTGGGTAAAATCGTTGTGTGTGTGTGTCGCCTCGATCTGCTCTTTGTGCAACCTCCGCCCCCCGCCGAACCGACAAGGGGCTTTGTCCCCATAGGTGCTCGTGGAGGCCGATATCCCCCGACATCTTTGGCGCGCCAGGTAGGGGGTGCGTCGAGGTTGTGCGAACCAGATTTGGCAACCACAGGCAAGCTCAGGTATGGCCAGGTACCCTTCCGCTCCACCCCGTGGAGCGGAGGCATTCCTCCTCACGGACCCGTGCACGGCCCTCCTCGAGTACCCACTCACGTTGAGTCTGGGCAAGAGCAGCTGCTCCTATAGGAGGACCGCCTTCCGGCCGCTGAGCGAGTCTCTCGCCTCCAGCAAGCTCTGCGCCGCTCCCGTAGCCGCAGAAGTTAGAGCCAGAAGTTGCGGGAAAGGCGACCTCGTTCTTCGGCGCGCCCAGGCCGCCAAGATCCAAACGAGTCGACGCCGACCGTGGGAGGAACCTTGCCAGCGCGGCCGTCGGAACCCGTTCCGTCGGCCACCCTCTCTCTGTCCAAGTCTTGCCGCAGTTGCATGTAATCCTTGGTACAGAGACGGGCGCAGATCCCGAGCATAGCTTATGTGCCCCGCACGTCTTGTCGATTTCGCGCCTCTCCGCTTGGCGCATGCATCATTCGACATGATTGTGCAGCACTCGACTCCGCCAAGCGATGGCGGGCCGCGAAGCCCCGAGCCTTTGTTATTCCCTTACCTCGAGAAGGGGGGGATGACAGCATAGGCTGGGCGTCGCCCGAGGAGGTTGCGCCTTGCCGGCCTGCGAACGACAGAGAAGCTAAGTCGCCAAAGTTTGAGCGATTAAGCTCCTTTTTATTCTTTAAGTTATCTTCCTCGAACGACCAAGCTTCCTAAGGGAAACCTATGCGCGGAGGGGCCGGCTCGTGGCTGGTTGCGCCCTTATTTCATTTCGAGTCCGCTCAACGACTTAAGTGTGCTACATCCCGAGTGGCGTCCTTACTTGTTTCGAGCTCGCTCGGCAGCTTGAGTGTGCCGCGACTGCAGTCGCCACGCTTACCTCGCCCTGAGCCTGCTCAACATTTAAGTGAGTTGCGCCAGCCGCGTCAAGGTTTCTTGCCGGTGGAGGCTCCGTCAGCGGGTTGCTGATGTCCCGCACTCGGCACCCATGGCAAGGCGGAGACTTGCGCCGACAAGTTCCCGGAAGCGTAGGGCGCGAACGTACGAAGCACAAGGTCGAACGAGGGAGATGACAGCGCAATGAACTTCCTAAGATAAAAGTTATATTACAAAATGACTTGCCGCTGCTCTAATCAGCTGTTTCTATGACATGCTCAGCAGCGACAAGGGAAGAAAAGAAAGAGGTGGGCGGCCTAATCCGCGCGGTCGCCCTCGACCCGCCTGATCCCCGCCACCCTTTCCACGATGGGGGTGATGAGGGCCTTGATCTCCGTCAGGTCGGCGTCTTCCGGCAGGTGCCTGAGGACGTTGGTGAGCCTGATGGTGGGGTTACGGAAGACGATCTTCACCAACACCCTCTCGAGGGCCCCGGAGACGGCTTCCCGCGTCTCCTCGGCCAGCTGTTCTGGGATCGATTCCCGGAGGTGCTGGAGCACCCCCACCAAGCCCTTGAAGAAGGAAGTGAGCTTGGCGCTCGCCGGGACGTTCTCGCCGGAGGGGTACTCGTGGCCCTCCATCCCCAGCAGCTTCAGCTCCTTGTCGATGGTGGTGGCGATGTCGACGAGGCCTTCGGTCCACCGCTCCACCGTCTCTCGGAAGGCGTTCTGGATAACGGCGGCGCTCCTCAACAGCTCCTCGTTGCCAGCAACCTCCTTCCGCAAGGTCGCTTCCTGCTCCTTGGCGCTCTCCAGCGCCTTGGCCAGGGTGTCCAGCTTTAGCTCGAGGACAGCCTTGGAGTCCTTGGCGGCGTCGAGCTCCTGGATCTTCTCGGCGAAGCGGCCCTGCAGCTCGCCAAGGGTGTGAGCGCCCTTCTCGCGCTCCTGTTTGAGCGCGGCAAGCTCCTCGCCGCTCGCCTTGAGGTCGCTGACGAGCTGCGCCACCCACGTCACGCACGTCTCGCACGCCTCGCCCCCACGACGCCGCGATAAGTGCGCGCCACTTGGGGAGGGCGCGACGGGCACGGAGTTAAGGAGCAGCGCAACCCAGGCCACGCGTGCCCGTGCACTGTTAGGGCCTGGCCCAACAACGCTCGGCACCGTGTATGGCCCAGACCCAAGGGCTCCTGTCGGTGTACTAAAGTAGGGGTACCTTAGTACCCCGAACTTGTGCACGGGCAGTAGTAGCGTCCCGCGGCAAGGCTTGCCAGGGGAGCGACAAGAGTCTCCACGGCCCTTTCTGGGCCGGACGAAGGCCAAGTGATCGAGCCAAGAAGACCAAGCCCCGGCAAGAGGAGCTTGCCGGGCCAAGAAGGCGAGGTCCGGCAAGAGGAGCTTGCCGGGCCAAGGCGACAAGGCCCCGGCAAGAGGAGCTTGCCGGGACGGCTAAGCCGAAGCACCAAGGCCCTGGCGGGAGGAGCTCGCCGGGACGGCCAAGCCAAGGCACCCCAAGAGAAGCCCGCCACGGCGCTCCGCGCGCCTCGGCAAGGCCTGACGAGCGGCAAGCTCTCAGGTGCGGCAAGACAACCACCGCGGCAAACCACTTGCCGTGGCAAACCACCACCTCAGGCATGCGCTCCAGCTCACCTGCCCACGCGTCACTCTGGAGCTTCCCCAGAGGCACGTGGCGGGACGCCGCGCAGCCTGGGGCGCGCGCGTGGCATGCGACGTTGGCGGAGTCGCCCCCGTGGCAAGCGGAGGCGCCCCTAACGGTCCGCCTCGGCACTGTTGAGGCGATCCAGACGGGCATTTAATGCCTTTGTCCCCCGCCGTCAGAGTTAGGTGCGATAGCACTGTGCAGCCACTGTTCGCGCAGTTCCTTGCCATTTTTACCCTCACCTGCGTCGCTACCTGTGGAAAACCCCTTAGCATATAAAAGGAGGCCCATGCGCACGTAGAGGGGGGGAGAGACCCAGGGGATCCAGAACCTGGAGAAGGATCGAACCCTAGGAGAGAAGGAGGACACCCAGTAGGCCCTCGTCTACGTCCAGCTCCAACTTACTGTAGCTTCTTGCGCTCCAGAGCAAGAACTCCAATCAACCAGACATGCAGCAGTAGGGTTTTACGCATCCGTGCGGCCCGAAGCTGGGTAAAATCGTTGTGTGTGTGTCGCCTCGATCTGCTCTTTGTGCAACCTCCGCCCCCCGCCGAACCAACAAGGGGCTTTGTCCCCATAGGTGCTCGTGGAGGCCGATATCCCCCGACAATTTGTCATTTTTAAGGGTGCCCATGAAGTTGCTTCTTTGATTGAAAAGTATGATTTTACTCTCAACAAATCTGAAAATTCTGTCATACTTAAATATTTCAATGAAAACTTTGCTCATAATGTCTATGTCCAAGCATTTATTGAAAGAATGACCGTTGCTTTGGAAGAAAATAATGATATACATGAATCTATAGATAATCATGATTCCGATGATTTGATTGAAATATCCCTTGATGAACATGATGCTTGCTATTCTTGTGGTCATGATGCCAATATTTATGAAGATGAATTTGCTATAGTTCTGTATGTTAAACATGAGATCATTGCTATTGCACCCATATTTGATAGTTCCTTCGATAAAAAGCATGATTGCAATAATTTTACTATAAATTCTCTTGATGTCAATTGTGCTAATAATATGCAAAACCCTAAGCTTGGGGATTCTAGTTTTACTATGTCTACTACTTGTTGCAATGATCATGATTGGGGTGATTCTTCTTATGATCTTGAAAATATATTTAAGTCCCATGATGAAAATGAGATTGATAATAGTGGTTGCAATATTATTGAAAGTTGGGTTTGGAAGAGTGTCAACTTTAGATCCCACATATTTGGAGTATGTTCAATCTTATGATATTTTTGATAAAAGTGGGTTTGGAGAGGTCATGACTTTACTTAATGATATTCCCACTATTTTGGAAGAGTGTCAACTTTGCATGCATGTGGATCATGTAGAAAACAATTTATTTGATAGCTATATTGTTGAATTTGAATATGATCCCACATGTAATTATTATGAGAGAGGAAAATATGGTTGGAGAAATTTTCATGTTACTAAATTACCTCTCGTCATGTTGAGATTGCTATTGTTTCTTTCCTCTTTCTTGCATATGCTAGTTTTTGCTTGCTATGATCATTTGTTTGCCTATAAGATGCCTATGCATAGGAAGTATGTTAGACTTAGATGTGTTAGTCACGTGTTTCATGATGCTCTCTTTGCGGTTCAATTCTTGTCTTTGATGTGAGCATCGTTAAAATTATCAATGCCTAGCTAGGGGCGTTAAACGATAGCGCTTGTTGGGAGGCAACCCAATTTTATTTTTAGTTTTTTTACTTTTTGCTTCTGTTTAGGAACAGATCTTTGATCTAGCCTCTGGTTAGATTTGTTTTTATGATTTAATTAGTGTTTGTGCCAAGTTTAACCTATAGGATCTTCTTGGATGATAGTTATTTGATCTTGCTGAAAATTCCAGAAACTTTCTGTTCACGAAAATAATTGTTAAAAATCACCAGAAATTGATAAAATATTTATTCCAATTTCCGCTGATCAATAAACAAATTATCTAGGTCATCCTATTTTGGACGAATATTTGGAGTTCCAGAAGTTTGCGTTAGTTACAGATTACTACAGACTGTTCTGTTTTTGACAGATTCTGTTTTTCGTGTGTTGTTTGCTTATTTTGATGAATCTATGGCTATTAAAATAGTTTATAAACCATAGATAAGTTGGAATACCGTAGTTTTAACATAAATATAAAGAATGAGTTCATTACAGTACCTTGAAGTGGTGTTTTGTTATTTTTCGCTAACGGAGCTCACGAGATTTTCGGCTGAGTTTTGTGTTGTGAAGTTTTCAAGTTTTGGGTAAAAGATTTGATGGATTATGGAACAAGGAGTCGCAAGAGCCTAAGATTGGGGATGCCCATGGCACCCCAAGATAATCTAATGACACCTAAAATCCAAATCTTGGGGATGCCCCGGAAGGCATCCCCTCTTTCGTCTACTTCCATCGGTAACTTTACTTGGAGCTATATTTTTATTCACCACATGATATGTGTTTTGCTTGGAGTGTCTTGTATTATTTGAGTCTTTATTTGTTAGTTTACCACAATCATATTTTCTGTACACACCTTTTGATGAGAGACACACATGATTCGGAATTTATTAGAATACTCTATGCGCTTCACTTATATCTTTTGAGCTATATAGTTTTTGCTCTAGTGCTTCACTTATATCTTTTAGAGCATGGCGGTGGTTTTGTTTTATAGAAACTATTATTCTCTCATGCTTCACTTATATTATTTTGAGAGTCTTAAACAGCATGCTAATTTTCTTAAACTGGGAAATTAATCCTAATATGCTAAGTATTCAAAACTAGTAAAAAACTTTCTTATGAGTGTGCTGAATGCTAAGAGAAGTTTGATGCTTGATGATTGTTTTGAGATATGGAGGTAGTGATATTAAAGTTGTGCTAGTTGAGTAGTTGTGAATTTGAGAAATACTTGTGTTGAAGTTTGCAAGACCCGTAGCATGCACGTACGGTAAACGTTATGTAACAAATTTGAAGCATGAGGTGTTCTTTGATTGTCCTCCTTATGAGTGGCGGCCGGGGACGAGCGATGGTCTTTTCCTACCAATCCACCCCCCTAGGAGCATGCGCGTAGTGCTTGGTTTTTGATGACTTGTAGATTTTTGCAATAAGTATGTGAGTTCTTTATGACTAATGTTGAGTCCATGGATTATACGCACTCTTATCCTTCCATCATTGCTAGCCTCTTCGGTACCGTGCATTGCCCTTTCTCACATTGAGAGTTGGTGCAAACTTCGCCGGTGCATCCAAACCCTGTGATATGATACGCTCTTTCACACATAAACCTCCTTATATCCTCCTCAAAACAGCCACCATACCTACCTATTATGGCATTTCCATAGCCATTCCGAGATATATTGCCATGCAACTTTCCACCGTTTCATTTATCATGACACATTCATCATTGTCATATTGCTTTGCATGATCATATAGTTGGCATTGTATTTGTGGCAAAGCCACCGTTCGTAATTCTTCATACATGTCACTCTTGATTCATTGCTATCCCGGTATACCGCCGGAGGCATTCATATAGAGTCATACTTTGTTCTAGTATCGAGTTGCAATCATTGAATTGTAAATAAATAGAAGTGTGATGATCATCATTCATAGAGCATTGCCCCAATAAGAAAAGAGAGAAAGGCCAAATAAAAAAGAGAAGGCCCAAAAAAGGAGAAAATAAAAAGGGGCAATGCTACTATCCTTTTTCCACACTTGTGCTTCAAAGTAGCACTATGATCTTCATGATAGAGAGTCTCTTGTTTTGTCACTTTCATATACTAGTGGGAATTTTTCATTATAGAACTTGGCTTCTATATTCCAACAATGGGCTTCCTCAAATGCCCTAGGTCTTCGTGAGCAAGCAAGTTGGATGCACATCCACTTAGTTTGTTTTGTTGAGCTTTCATGCATTTATAGCTCTAGTGCATCCGTTGCATGGCAATCCCTACTCCTTCATTAACATCAATCGATGGGCATCTCCATAGCTCATTGATTAGCTGCGTTGATGTGAGACTTTCTCCTTTTTGTCTTCTCCACATAACCCCCGTCATTATATTCTATTCCACCCATAGTGCTATATCCATGGCTCACGCTCATGTATTGCATGAAGGTTGAAAAAGTTTGAGATTACTAAAGTATGAAACAATTGCTTGGCTTGTCATCGGGGTTGTGCATGATGAGAGCATTCTTGTGTGACGGAAATGGAGCATGACTAAACTATATGATTTTGTAGGGATGAACTTTCTTTGGCCATGTTATTTTAAGAGGACATAATTGCTTAGTTAGTATGCTTGAAGTATTATTACTTTTATGTAAATATTAAACCTTTATATTGAATCTTTCAGATCTGTAGATTCATACCACAATTAAGAGAATTACATTGAAATTATGCCAAGTAGCATTCCACATCAAAAATTATGTTTTTTATCGTTTACCTACTTAAGGACGAGCAGGAATTAAGCTTGGGGATGCTTGATACGTCTCCAACGTATCTATAATTTTTTATTGCTCCATGCTATATTATATTCTGTTTTGGACATTATTGGGCTTTATTATACACTTTTATATTATTTTTGGGACTAACCTATTAACCGGAGGCCCAGCCCAGAATTGCTGTTTTTTGCCTATTTCAGAGTTTCGCAGAAAAAGAATATCAAACGGAGTCCAAACGGAATGAAACCTTCGGGGACGTGATTTTCGGAATGAACTTGATCCAGAGGACTTGGACCCTACGTCAAGACATCAACCAGGAAGGCACGAGGTAGGGGGCGCGCCCTCCAGCCTCGTGAGCCCCATGTTGCTCCACCTACGTACTTCTTCCTCCTATATATACCTACGTACCCCCAAACTACCAGATACGGAGCCAAAAACCTAATTCCACCGCCGCAACCTTCTGTACCCGTGAGATCCCATCTTGGGGCCTTTTCCGGAGCTCCGCCAAAGGGGGCATCGATCACGGAGGGCTTCTACATCAACACCATAGCCTCTCCGGTGATGTGTGAATAGTTTACCTCAGACCTTCGGGTCCATAGTTATTAGCTAGATGGCTTATTCTCTCTTTTTGGATCTCAATACAATGTTCTCCCCCTCTCTTGTGGAGATCTATTCGATGTAATCTTCTTTTGCAGTGTGTTTGTTGAGACCGATGAATTGTGGGTTTATGATCAAGTTTATCTATGAACAATATTTGAATCTTCTCTGAATTCTTTTATGTATGAATGGTTATCTTTGCAAGTGTCTTTGAATTATCAATTTGATTTGGCCTACTAGATTGATCTTTCTTGCAATGGGAGAAGTGCTTAGCTTTGGGTTCAATCTTGCGGTGTCCTTTCCCAGTGACAGTAGGGGCAGCAAGGCACGTATTGTATTGTTGTCATCGAGGATAACAAGATGGGGTTTATATCATATAGCATGAGTTTATCCCTCTACATCATGTCATCTTACTTAAAACGTTACTCTGTTCTTTTGAATTAATACTCTAGACGCATGCTGGATAGCGGTCGATGTGTGGAGTAATAGTAGTGGATGCAGGCAGGAGTCGGTCTACTTGTCTCGGACATGATGCCTATATACATGATCATACCTAGATATTCTCATAACTATGCTCAATTCTATCAATTGCTCAACAGTAATTTGTTCACCCGTCGTAATACTTATGCTCATGAGAGAAGCCACTAGTGAAAGCTATGGCCCACGGGTCTATTTTCCATCATATTAATCTTCCAACACTTAGCTATTTTTATTGCCTTTTATTTTACTTTGCATCTTTATCATAAAAACACTAAAAATATCATCTTATCATATCTATCAGACCTCACTCTCGTAAGTGACCGTGAAGGAATTGATAACCCCTTTATTGCGTTGGTTGCGAGGAT
This sequence comes from Aegilops umbellulata, assembly GCA_032464435.1. Lineage (NCBI taxonomy): Eukaryota > Viridiplantae > Streptophyta > Magnoliopsida > Poales > Poaceae > Aegilops > Aegilops umbellulata. The sequence goes on from CP136057.1 coordinate 295,918,055, forward strand.
TTATTTGTTTGTGTAGGTACGATGGAGCGTGGCCTCCTACTGGATTGATACCTTGGTTCTCAAAATCTGAGGGAAATAGTTACGCTACTTTGCTGCATCACCCTTTCCTCTTCAAGGGAAAACCAACGTAGTGCTCAAGAGGTAGCAGTATGCTGAGGGCAAAAATTGGCAACCCAAATCTTCTCTCTGATAGGATTAATTAATATGTGTTAATTAATGGGTTAATCCCTGCTTTGTAGGAATTGTCGGAAATTGTATTTTGGCAACAGTCGCGACGGTTTCTCGCATCCTCCTATATGTGTACCTATTGAGAAGCGTCCCTTGGCATTGTATAAATAGCAGCACTCTCATCAATAAATATTAACTGTTCACTTTTACATCTCTGTGTCGACTCTCTCTTGTCTTCCTTTAACATGTTATCAAACTTTTGCTCTCCATTGAGTGAAATAGGCCATGCACGAGATGGCGGTTATGTCGGATAGAGACCCCCCACGGCGGCGTCATGCTTAGGCGACAACGACAGGGCACGCGGGCTCCCACCATTGAGCAGACACACATGCCAGCCTTCCTCGCCGACCTTGCTTACCCGCGGGTGTACCCCACCAATACACCACCTTCACCTCGCACAGACGCTCGCTGGCGCATCATGACCTCCATCTTCGCATCGATGGGCAGCCACGTGCACCCCGTCGGCATGTGGAACCCGACAGCGCTTGTGCTCTCCAATGGCATGTCCACCGGCGTGACACCCAGCTCCGTCCTTCCCGCTGGATCTTCGTCAGAGGAGGAGGAGATGGGGCGCATGGGACCTCCGCGCGTCGCTGATAAAGCAGCTGACCGACCATGGCAATCGCCACCTGTGTCGTCGTGGGATTTGGGGATGGATGTGACTCTGGATCGCTCGCTGGCCGCTCTCTTATCCATTCGGCTGGCCAGGCCGGTCTTAACTGGGCTGCTCCGTAGGCCCATTTGCATGTGTTCTGGCCACCTGCAACTCTATTGTTTGCTTATAATTGCACCTATATATATATATATATATCAGCTTTTTAGCAAATCATTATAGTATTCTAACAGTAGTTCTAGGAGTGATTTCATTTTTGTCTTAGACCTATTAAATACAGTACATATATTTCAGTATCGTTTTTTTAGTACCAAGATGTATTTCAGATCCTAAGTTGATGTAATATATTTCCATGTTTTTCTCGTTTTGAAATTAATTACGTCTATTTGCAATTGATATTTTTAATTTCTTGCAAATACAGATGCAAAAGTCAAAGTGTTTTCTTCAAATTGGTGTATTGGGATCACAAGGTAGTGTGTAGATCTATTGCTTTGATTATCACCACTACTTGTTAAACCTACATTTTGTCATTTGACATTATGATTACTTTACAAAGTTCTCTCCCATACATTTTACTAAGTCATGACATAAGGCATTAAGAGAGAGTATCTACTGGTTTCATCAGATTATACTCACTAGTGCGGCGAGATCTACTCCCTTTCTGGAGATTATCTTCAAGATGTCATACTTAGCAATTTGAGATACACACTAATGATTTCAAGACACCTTCTTGAAATCATTATAATATTAACCATGTTGGTTTTTGAATTTACTGATGGTAAATTAATTATCTCCAGTTTGCCCCTATAATTAATCGATAGCTAAGTAATTTGAGGCTCTTTCCCTCAATGGCCACAACTTACTTAAGCGGGTCTTGGACATCAAGATCAGTCTTGCATCCCATGGGATAGCGCTTGCAATCGAAGCCACGCCAACGGGACGCAAAGGAGCTCAAGGGTAGAGGTTTGAAACTCACTTCAAACCTTCAATCTAACACCATCATGGAAGTCAGTTGTTTGCTTGATGTTCTTCTAGAATCGAGCAACAAACTGACTATCCAGTTGTCACTGGACCCTATGAGCACAGAGAACATGACGGTTGAATATACAACAACCGACATGTTTGGAGACTACATTTAGTCCCTCAGTCTCCTTGGTGATCTATTTATTTAAGTCCATTTCTGATGTTCTAGTATGAACATGATTATTTTTGTCATCATATATTATATAGCATAATGTAATGTATCAGCACATTGGTACAAATATATTTGTATGTTCTATATATCTAACAGTGATTTTCACATTGAAAATCTTCATGTCTATATATAGATTTCTACGGGGGTCAATCTGATGAAAGACTATTTGTGCCATGTGGGCATATGCACCACGAACTCTATACTCAGGGAAGTGAAATGTTTCCACTCTCTTGAGAGAAAGGAGATGTTTTAAAATCGCTAGGCGTGATGAGGTATTTGTTGGCTCAACTCGAGTCATATTTACTGTCCATGTGGGTACTTGAGTAACGTCGGGATGCTTTATCGTGTCCGGATCAACTCGTACCATACTAAACTATAGAGATATCCGTCAAAATAGTTTCCATAGCGAAACTTATGATGGCAACAAAAGGGAATATCTTCTCTTTACCATATGTAACAGATATAACAAGCACATTCTCTATGTATCATCAGGATTGTACTACACATACTACAAAACCCGTAGCACATGTTGCTTACAAGATAGTTTTCCAAAATGTCATGTACATGACAAACTTGGCATTCTCTCCTTGGTCATCGTGACATTGGGTTGAAGGAAAAACTACCAGCAATTCCATTGGTTTATGACTATTATGATGTTAAATTCTAACAGTATTTGGATTATGTGAGCACTACATGTGACGCGGGGAAGCTAATTGTAAGGCTCGCGCACCTTAAAGTCTATGTTGAACCACTCAAACTCCTTGAATGCATCAAGTCGAGGTAAGTGGCTCTTCCCGACCATTGACTAGACTATTCAGGTATTTCATGGTTCTAAATGACACATCTATACGATGGTCTTAAGTGTGCTTTGTCCACATGAACCATTGGCTCATTATCCTGAACATCGATTTCAATCAAATCAAATGGGTAACTTTGCATAATTCTCCTTGCGTGCCTTCACTATGGCCCTAGGATTGAAGTTAGGCACTTTGTCTGATGAGGTCATCGATACCATTGTTACACCCACAGCCCCTGCTGCTATACATACTGGACCTATTACTAGAGCTCGCGCTTTTGTTTCTTGGTAATGATTCTAAATGTTCATGAGAATATGATGTTGCCTAAATTGAATACATTTGTCTTGCTTACAAATGAGGGGCCTAGCTTGGACAAGAAGGATGAACAATGGAGCAAGACCAAGCATCGAGATGATGGCATGGGCAAGGGGGAAAAGAACAGAGTTACAAGTGATGATTTCAGGACTTTGAAGCCACCATAATGAGTGCATGAAGCCTTGGATGAAATATCCAAGATGCCACTTCATAAATTTCGTCCAGAGCCTATTATAGGTGTTGTGTCACCTTATTATTGGGCCAGGCCCATGTAATTTTGAAATACTTGAGTATAGGCTGTTTTTAGAGTTCGTATGTGTGGGGAAACAAGAGATAGGGTTGGTTTTGGGCCCCTCCTTCAAGGGCCATGAAATTCCCCCCTCTTCCTCCATATAACAGCCCTTAGGGCACCGTTTAGACTTTGGGTTTTGTTTAGATTAAAAGTTCGCCATAGCTGCAACTTCGCGTACTTCGTTTGTGTTCAACGACAAGACCAAGGCGTCACAGAACCCCACCTTGATCAATAAAGCTTTCATCTTATATTCGCAATATCTGGATTGCAAGCTTAGTTTCTTGCTTGTTCTTCATTTGCTTACAGGAAATAGACCTTCGTGGTCAGGTTGATCGTGCTTTGGCGTGGTCAATTACCTCTCGGAGTTGGTTTAGCGATTACTAAGGCGCGAAGTCTTCGCGCGTTCGTAGTCGGGTCGTCAAAGTCTACTCCTCCAAAATGATAATCACCATCTCACCGAAAGACGGGACACCTTTGCCTCTATCAAGTGGTATCAGATTTCCAAGTTGCTCGGTGAGATTTTACAGTTTTTAGTAGTTTAGATCAAGTCTGTTCTTCATACCTACAGTCCATGAAAAAGCCAAAAAAATTAGGGTTAGTTCATCATATCCGAACTAGTCTGAGCCTTTGCATAGTCTTTTCCATATTTTGCTTTGTTGAATTTGCGGTTGCATTGTCATGTCGAGTTGCTGGTCTTAGCGTCTAATCTTTTAGAGTTTCGAGTTCTGGTCATAAGTTGTCACGTCGCCGCCGCACCATCATCATCGCCCCTGCCATCTTTCACCACCGCTCTGAATCCATATAACACCACCAATCTGTATCCATATACCACCACCGCTACCATATACCACCACCGCAGTCATATACCACCATCGATCCGTATACATATACCACCACCGCTACCATCTACCACCATCGTTGTCATATTCCACCCTCGATCCATATCCATATACCACCACCGATACCATATACCACCACCGCTGCCATATACCACCACCATATATCCACCACCAATCCGAGTTCTTTTCATATTAGATTTATTTTCGAGATCCATCTATTTTGTGATTCATGTTTCCTTGCCTGAGTAGGTTTTGAAAAAAAAAGTCTGGAGACCCTCGGGAAGTTTTTAGGCCAAAATTTCGGCAATCGAATTTTTTTCCTATCTTGTTTTTAGGTCCCAGGGAGCGTTTTGAGACACTTGCCATCATAGTGATTTTTTGCAGCATTTATTCGTCGTCGCTGCCTTGATTTCCGGAAAAAATAGTCAAAAAAAATTCGTGCCTACCCTGTTATTTTAACTTGGGAAGAGTTTTGAGATACTCACCATTATAGTGATTTTTTGCAAAAAAAAAGGGGAGCGCAAAAAAAGAGCGCGCCAAAAAAAAGAGCAAAAAAATTCCCAGAGTGTGCTTTTCCCTTGTTTACGTGCAGTGTCGTGATTGTTAGTGTTCTAGGCTCGCGTCTCCAGCAAGATCTAGCCTGGGACCAGCACAGTACCGTCGTTGAGCGTTTATTCAACTTTGCATCTCTGAATTGATTATTGCTGACATTTTTTCTACCATATCATAAGGCTTCCCAGCTTCACATACATCTACATCGTGCGTTTGACACCACCTAGCAATCACTTTGTCCAATCTTTGAGAGTTTTGACTACAACGGTTGCCGATCACCACCTGCTGGTGGGTAAGAACTGGTAAGAATTTGAGATTCATTTGAAAGATTTGTGACACACCACCACCACTTCCTAGTAGTCTATAGGATCATATTCTTCTGTGTTTTTATTGCTGCTAACCATGGCAGGATCACAAGCCGATGAGACTGATTGGGAGAACATGACGAACAAGGAGTTGCATGATAAATTTCAGCAAATGATGAGTGGCCAGGTGGAAGATGTGCTAAACAGATTTGAAGAGGCCATGGGGAAGATAGATGGCATTGAGAAGGCGTTCTGAACAAAGCTCGATAACAAGTTTAATGAATTGCTCGCGCGTCTTCCACAACCACCGGCCGCTGCACCTGTCGCACCTCTACAGCAACAACAGCAACATCGCCTTCCAAATCAAGTGGGACGAGCACTGCGCGTTCCCCTTGAGCCTAGTCAAAATTCTGGTGCCGCTGTACCTACTGATGATGCTTCTGTAGCTCCTGCTACTACTACAGATATGGAGGACAATTATGAGGATGAGGTTGATCAAAATAAGAACTACGTGCAACCACCAGCACCACCACCACTTGGTCGTCCTCATGCATATCATCGCAACGGTAGGGCTGCACCACCACCTGAGGTACGAGATCATGACCATCTTCCTAAACTAAAATGATATTCCACCATCTGAGGGTAGATATGTTCCTGATATATATCTTACTTGGGAGTTAGAAACTGAACAATGTTTTACATGTTTACAATGTCCCGAGGAGAGAAGTGTTCCTGCTGCTGTTTGTGCTTTCACTAGTTTTGCATGCGTTTGGTGGTCTGAACATTGTAGTTTTTATCCTATTCTAGCTACTTGGGCTGCTTAGAAAACTTCTATGCGTACTCATTAGGTTCCACCATATTATCAACATGAATTACTTCAAAAATTGCAGCACTTAAGACAAGGAAAAAATTCTGTAGAAGAATATTATCAGGAATTACAAACTGGCATGATTAGATGTGGTATTGTTGAGGAGAATGAAGCTATCCTTGCATGTTTTATGGGCGGATTAAATAGAGAGATTCAGACCATTCTAGAGTATAAGGAGTATAATAATATCACTCGTTTATTCCATCTTGCTTGTAAAGCTGAACGTGAAGTGTAGGATCGACAGGCATTGGCGCAGACTAACTTTTCTGCAGGTCGACCTTCATCAGGGACACCGCCCTCTACTTCCACACATTCTACTGCACCGACACCTCCATCAGCTGCCACCTCCAGCCGTGATACAAGGAAGCAGGCACAACCACCACTATCTGCCAAGAGCACACCTGTCGGGCCTGCACAGAGTTCTTCTTCCATGGCATCAACAGGGCACACAAGTGATATTATTTGTCGTCGTTGTAAGGGAAGAGGTCATTATGCGAGAGAATGCAAATCTCAGCGTGTGATGATTGCTACTAAGGATGGTGGGTATGAGTCTGCTAGTGACTATGATGAGGAGACATTGGCTCTTATTACATGTGAACAACACGGTGGAGAAGATTCTGAACATGACACGCAATACATGGCTCCTGAAGATGCTGACAGGTACGAATGTTTAGTTGCTCAACGTGTTTTGAGTGTGCAGGTCACACAAGTTGAGAAAAATTAGAGGCATGATTTGTTCCATACAACGGGAGTTGTGAAGGAATGTTCTGTTCGCGTCATCATAGATGGAGGGAGCTGCAACAACTTGGCTAGCATGGAGATGGTGGAGAAGCTTGAAGGAAATATGCCTAGAGGCAATAATAAAGTTGTTATTTATATTTCCTTATATCATGATAAATGTTTATTATTCATGCTAGAATTGTATTAACCGGAAACATAGTGCATGTGTGAATACATAGACAAAACAGAGTGTCCCTAGTATGCCTCTACTTGACTAGCTCGTTAATCAAAGATGGTTAAGGTTCCGAACCATAGACATGTGTTGTCATTTGATGAATGGGATCACATCATTAGAGAATGATGTGATGAACAAGACCCATCCGTTAGCTTAGCAAAATGATCGTTAAGTTTCATTGCTATTGCTTTCTTCATGACTTATACATATTCCTCTGACTATGAGATTATGCAACACCCGAATACTGGAGGAACACCTTGCGTGCTATCAAACGTCAGAACGTAACCGAGTGATTAAAGATGCTCTAAAGGTGTCTCTAAAGGTGTTTGTTGGGTTGGCATAGATCAAGATTAGGATTTGTCACTCCGAGTATCGGAGAGGTATCTCTAGGCCCTCTCGGTAATGCACATCACTATAAGCCTTGCAAGCAATGTGACTAATGAGTTAGTCACGGGATGATGCATTACGGAACGAGTAAAGAGACTTGTCGGTAACGAGATTGAACTAGGTATGATGATACCGACGATCGAATCTCGGGCAAGTAACATACCGATAACAAAGGGAATGACGTATGTCGTTATGCGGTTTGACCGATAAAGATCTTCGTGGAATATGTCGGAACCAATATCAGCATCCAGGTTCCGCTATTGGTTATTGACCGGAGATGTGTCTCGGTCATGTCTACATAGTTCTTGAACTCATAGGGTCTGCATACTTAACGTTCGATGATGATTTGTATTATGAGTTATGTGTTTTGGTGACCAAAGTTTGTTCGGAGTCCCAGATGAGATAACGGACATGACGAGGAGTTTCGAAATAGTCGATAGGTAAAGATTCATATATTGGAAGGTAGTATTCGGACATCGGAATGGTTTCGAGTGGTTCGGATATTTTACCGGAGTACCGAGAGGTTACCGGATCCCCCCGGGGGAAACATTGGGCCTTAGTGGGCCTTAGTGGAGAGAGAGGAGGGACACAAGGGGTGGCCGTCCCCCCCCATGGCAGTCCGAATTGGACTAGGTGGAGGGGGCGGCGCCCCCCTTTCCCTCTCCCTCTCCGTCCTTTTCCCTCCGGTGGAAGAAAGGAAAGGGGGGCGAATCCTACTAGGAGTGGAGTCCTAGTAGGACTCCCCCCATGGCACACCCCTCCTGGCCGCCAGCCTCCTCCTCCCCTCCTTTATATACGGGGGTGGGGGGCACCCCAAAGACACATCAGTTATTCTCTTAGCCGTGTGCGGTGCCCACATCCACAGTTTACTTCTCCGGTCATAGCGTCGTAGTGCTTAGGCGAAGCCCTGCGCGGCTCACATCACCATCACCGTCGCCATGCCGTCGTGCTGACAGAACTCTCCCTTGACCCTCTGCTGGATCAAGAGTTTGAGGGACGTCATCGAGCTGAACGTGTGCTGAACACGGTGGTGTCATACGTTCGGTACTTGGATCGGTTGGACCGTGAAGACGTTCGACTACTTCAACCACGTTCACCTAACGCTTCCGCTTTTTGTCTACGAGGGTACGTGGACACACTCTCCCTCTCATTGCTATGCATCTCCTAGATAGATCTTGCGTCAGCGTAGGAATTTTTTGGAAATTTCATGCTACGTTCCCTAATAGTGGCATCCGAGCGACGTCTATGCGTAGATGATATGCACGAGTAGAACACAATGAGTTGTGGGCGATAATAGTCATACTGCTTACCACCAACGTCTTATTTTGATTCGACGGTATTGTTGGATGAAGCGGCCGGACCAACATTACATGACCACGTTCATGAGACCGGTTCTACCGACGTGCTTTGCACACAGGTGGCTGGCGGGTGTCTGTTTCTCCAACTTTAGTTGAATCGAATTTGACTACGGTCGGTCCTTGTTGAAGGTTAAAACAGCACACTTGACGAAAAATCGTTGTGGTTTTGATGCGTAGGTAAGAACGGTTCTTGCTAGAAGCCCATGGCAGCCACGTAAAACTTGCAACAACAAAGTAGAGGATGTCTAACTTGTTTTTGCAGGGCATGTTGTGATGTGATATGGTCAAGACATGATAAGATATAAATTGTTGTATGAGATGATCATGTTTTGTATCGGCAACTGGCAGGAGCCTTATGGTTGATGCTTTATCGTATGAAATGAAATCGCCATGTAATTGTTTTACTTTATCACTAAGCGGTAGTGATAGTTGTGGAAGCAATAGTTGGTGAGACAACAACAACGCTACGATGGAGATCAAGGTGTCAAGCCGGTGATGATGGAGATCATGACGGTGCGTTGGAGATGGAGATCAAAGGCACAAGATGATGATGGCCATATCATGTCACATATTTTGATTGCATGTGATGTTTATCCTTTATGCATCTTATTTTGCTTAGTACGGCGGTAGCATTATAAGATGATCCCTCACTAAATTTCAAGGTACAAGTGTTCTCCCTGAGTATGCACACTTGCTACAGTTCATCGTGCCGAGACACCACGTGATGATCAGGTGTGATAAGCTCTACGTTCACATACAACGGGTGCAAGCCAGTTTTGCATGTGCAGAATACTCGGGTTAAACTTGACGAGCCTAGCATATGCAGATATGGCCTCGGAACACTGAGACCGAAAGGTTGTACATGAATCATATAGTAGATATGATCAACATAGTGATGTTCAGCATTGAAAACTACTCCATCTCACGTGATGATCGGACATGGTTTAGTTGATATGGATCACGTGACTAGAGGGATGTCAATCTAAGTGGGAGTTCTTAAGTAATATGATTAATTGAACATAAATTTATCATGAACTTAGTCATGATAGTTTTTGCATATCTATGTTGTTATAGATCAATGACCCATGCTACCGTTCCCTTGAATTTTAATGCATTCCTAGAGAAAGCTAAGTTCAAAGATGATGGTAGCAACTACACGGACTAGGTTCGCAACTTGAGGATTATCCTCATTGTTGCACAGAAGAGTTACTTCTTGGAAGCACCGCTAGGTGCAAGACCCGCTGCAGGAGCAACTCCGGACGTTATGAACGTTTGGCAGACTAAAGACGATGACTGCTCGATAGTTCAGTGTGCCATGCTTTATGGCTTAGAATCGGGAATTCAAAGACGTTTTGAATGTCATGGAGCATATGAGATGTTCTAGGAGTTGAAGTTAATATTTCAAGCAAATGCCTGAGTTGAGATATGAAGTCTCCAACAAGTTCTATAGCTGCAAGATGGAGGAGAATAGTTCTGTCAGTGAACATTTACTCAGAATGTCTGGGTACCATAACCACTTGACTCAGCTGGGAGTTAATCTTCTTGATGATAAGTGTCATTGACAGAGTTCTTTAATCACTGCCATCAAGCTATAAAGGCTTCTTGATGAACTATAATATGCAAGGGATGGAAAAGACAATCCCCGAGCTCTTCGCGATGCTAAAGGCTGCGGAGGTAGAAATCAAGAAGAAGCATCAAGTGTTGATGGTTAACAAGACCACTAGTTTCGAGAAAAAGGGCAAAGGGAAGAAGGGAAACTTCAAGAAGAATAGCAAGCAAGTTGCTGCTCAAAGGAAGAAGCCCAAGTCTGGACCTAAGCCTGAAACTGAGTGCTTCTACTGCAAAGGGACTAGTCACTGGAAGTGGAACTGCCCCAAGTATTTGGCGGATAAGAAGGATGGCAAAATGAAAGGTATATTTGATGTGTACCTTACTAATGCTTGTAGTAGTGCCTGGGTATTTGATACTGGTTCTGTTGCTCATATTTGCTACTCGAAACAGGGGCTATGGATTAAATGAAGATTGGCTAAGGACGAGGTGACGATGCGCGTCGGAAATGGTTCCAAGGTTAATGTGATCAACGTCGGCATGCTACCTCTACATCTACCGGTGGGATTAGTTATAGATCTGAATAATTGTTATTTGGTGCCAGCGTTGAGCATGAAGATTATATCTGGATCTTGTTTGATGCGAGACGGTTATACATTTAATCAGAGAATAATGGTTGTTCTATTCATATGAGTAAAATCTTTTATGGTCATGCACCCTTGATGAGTGGTCTATTTTTGTTGAATCTCGATCGTAGTGATACACATATTCATAATATTGAAACCAAAAGATGCAAAGTTAATAATTATAGTGCAACTTATTTTTGGCACTGCCGTTTAGGTCATATTGTGTAAAGCGCATGAAGAAACTCCATGTTGATGGGCTTTTGGAATCACTTGATTATGAATCACTTGATGCTTGCGAACCATGCCTCATGGGCAAGATGACTAAGACTCCGTTCTTCGGAACAATGGAGCGAGCCACTGACTTACTGGAAATAATATATATTGATGTATGCGGTCCAATGAGTGTTGAGACTCGTGGCAAGTATCGTTATTTTATGACCTTCATAGATGATTCAAGCAGATAAGGGTATATCTACTTAATGAAACATAAGTTTGAAACATTTGAAAAGTTCAAAGAATTTCAGAGTGAAGTAGAAAATCATCGTAACAAGAAAATAAAGTTTCTACGATCTGATCCTGGAGGTGAACATCTGAGTTATGAGTTTGGTCTTCATTTGAAACAATGTGGAATAGTTTCGCAACTCACGCCACCTGGAACACCACAGCGTAATGGGGTGTCCGAACGTCGTAACCGTACTTTATTAGATATGGTGCGATCTATGATGTATCTCACCGATTTACCACTATCATTTTGGGGTTATACTTAGAGACGGCTGCATTCACGTTAAATAGGGCACCATCTAAATCCGTTGAGACGACACCATATGAACTGTGGTTTAGCAAGAAACTTAATCTGTCGTTTCTTAAAGTTTGGGGCTGCGATGCTTATGTGAAAAAGCTTCAACCTGATAAGCTCGAACCTAAATCGGAGAAATGTGTCTTCATAGGATACCCAAAGGAGACTATTGGGTACACCTTCTATCACAGATCCGAAGGCAAGATATTCGTTTCTAAGAATGGATCATTTCTAGAGAAGGAGTTTCTCTCGAAAGAAGTGAGTGGGAGGAAAGTAGAACTTGATGAGTTAATTGTACCTTCTCCTGAATTGGAAAGTAGTTCATCACGGAAATCAGTTCCAGTGATTCCTACACCAATTAGTGAGGAAGTTAATGATGATGATCATAAAACTTCAGATCAAGTTACGACCGAACCTCGTAGGTCAACCGGAGTACGGTCCGCACCAGAGTGGTGTGGTGATCCTGTTATGGAAGTCATGTTATTAGACCATCACGAACCTACGAACTATGAGGAAGCGATGATGAGCCCAGATTCCACGAAATGGCTTGAGGCCATGAAATATGAGATGGCATCCATGTATGAGAACAAAGTGTGGACTTTGGTTGACTTGCCGGATGATCGGCAAGCCATATAGAATAAATGGATCTTCAAGAATAAGACTGGCGCTGACGGTAATGTTACTGTCTACAAAGCTCGACTTGTTGTGAAAGGTTTTCGACAAGTTCAAGGATTTGACTATGATGAGACCTTCTCACCCATAGTGATGCTTAAGTCTGTCTGAATCATGTTAGCAATTGCCACATTTTATGATTATGAAATTTGGAAAATGGATGTCAAAACTGCATTCCTTAATGTATTTCTTAAACAAGAGTTGTATATGATGCAAACAGAAGGTTTTGTCGATCCTAAAAGTGCTAACAAAATGTGCAAGCTCTAGTGATCCATTTATGGACTGGTGCAAGCCTCTCAGAGTTGGAATATACGCTTTGATAGTGTGATCAAAGCATATGGTTTTATTTAGACTTTTAGAGAAGCTTGTATTTACAAGAAAGTGAGTGGGAGCTCTGTAGCATTTCTAATATTATATGTGGATGACATATTGTTGATTGGAAATAATACAGAATTTCTGGATAGCATAAAAGGATACTTGAATAAGAATTTTTCAATGAAAGACCTCGGTGAAGCTGCTTATATATTGGGCATCAAGATCTATAGAGATAGAAAAAGACGCTTAATTGGACTCTCACAAAGCACATACCTTGATAAAGTTTTAAAGAAGTTCAAAATGGATCAGTCAAAGAAAGGGCTCTTGCATGTGCTACAAGGTGTGAAATTGAGTCAGGCTCAATGCCCGGTCACTGCAAAAGATAGAGAGAAAATGAAAGTCATTCACTATGCCTCAGCCATAGGTTCTATCATGTATGCAATGTTGTGTACCAGACATGATGTGTGCCTTGCTATAAGTTTAGCAGGGAGGTACCAAAGTAATCCAGGGGTGGATCACTGGACAACGGTCAAGAACATCATGAAATACCTGAAAAGGACTAAGTATGTGTTTCTCGTTAATGGAGGTGACAAAGAGCTTGTCGTAAATGGTTACGTCGATGCAAGCTTTGACACTGATTCGGATGACTCTAAGTCGCAAACCGGATAGGTATTTATATTGAATGGTGGAGATGTAAGTTGGTGCAGTTCCAAGCAGAGCATTGTGGCGGGATCTAAGTGTGAAGCAGAATACATAGCTACTTCGGAAGCAGCAAATGAAGGAGTCTAGATGAAGGAGTTCATATCCAATCTAGGTGTAATACCTAGTGCATCGGGTCCAACGAAAATCTTTTGTGACAATACTGGAGCAATTGCCATGGCGAAGGAATCCATACTTCACAAGAGAACCAAACACATCAAGAGACGCTTCAATTCCATCCGCGATCAAGTCAAGGAGGGAGACATAGAGATTTGCAAGATACATACGAATCTGAATGTTGCAGACCCATTGACTAAGCCACTTCCACGAGCAAAACATGATCAGCACGAAGACTTCATGGGTGTTAAAATCATTACTATGTAATCTAGATTATTGACTCTAGTGCAAGTGGGAGACTGAAGGAAATATGCTCTAGAGGCAATAATAAAATTGTTATTTATATTTCCTTATATCATGGTAAATGTTTATTATTCATGCTAGAATTGTATTAACCGGAAACTTAGTGCATGTGTGAATACATAGACAAAATAGAGTGTCCCTAGTATGCCTCTACTTGACTAGCTCGTTAATCAAAGATGGTTAAGTTTCCTAACCATAGACATGTGTTGTCATTTGATGAATGGGATCACATCATTAGAGAATGATGTGATGGAGAACACCCATCCGTCAGCTTAGCATAATGATCGTTAGGTTTTATTGCTATTTCTTTCTTCATGACTTATACATATTCCTCTGGCTATGAGATTATGCAACTCCCGAATACCGGAGGAACACCTTGTGTGCTATCAAATGTCACAACATAACCGGGTGATTATAAAGATGCTCTACAGGTGTCTCCGAAGGTGTTTGTTAGGTTGGCATAGATCAAGATTAGGATTTGTCACTCCGAGTATCGGAGAGGTATCTCTAGGCCCTCTCGGTAATGCACATCACTATAAGCCTTGCAAGTAATGTGACTAATGAGTTAGTTACGGGATGATGCATTACGGAATGAGTAAACAGACTTGCCGGTAACGAGATTGAACTAGGTATGATGATACCGACGATCGAATCTCGGGCAAGTAACATACCGATGACAAAGGGAATGACGTATGTTGTTATGCGGTTTGACCGATAAAGATCTTCGTAGAATATGTAGGAACCAATATGAGCATCCAGGTTCCGCTATTGGTTATTGACCGAATATGTGTCCCGGTCATGTCTACATAGTTCTCGAACCCGTAGGGTCCGCACGCTTAACGTTCGATGACGATTTGTATTATGAGTTATGTGTTTTGGTGACCGCTGTTTGTTCAGAGTCCCGGATGAGTTCACGGACATGACGAGGAGTCTCAAAATAGTCGAGAGGTAAAGATTCATATATTGGAAGGTTGTATTTGGACATCGGAATTGTTTCGAGTGGCTCGGATATTTTACCGGAGTACCGAGGGGTTACCGAAACCCCCTGGGGGAAATATTGGGCCTTAGTGGAGAGAGAGGAGGGCCGCAAGGGGTGCCCCCCCATGGCAGTCCGAATTGGACTAGGGGAAGGGGGTGGCACCCCCCTTTCCCTTTCCCTTTCCCTCTCCCTCTCCTTCCATTTCCCTCCGGTGGAAGAAAGGAAAAAGGGGCCGAATCCTACTAGGACTGGACACCTAGTAGGACTCCCCCCATGGCACGCCCCTCCTGGCCGCCGGCTCCTCCTCCCGTCGTTTATATACGGGGGCGGGGGGCACCCAAAGACACATCAGTTATTCTCTTAGCCATGTGTGGTGCCCCCCTCCACATTTTACTTCTCCGGTCATAGCGTCATAGTGCTTAGGCGAAGCCCTGTGCGGATCACATCACAAGCACCGTCGCCACGCCCTCGTGCTGATAGAAATCTCCCTCGACCCTCTACTAGATCAAGAGTTCGAGGGATGTCATCGAGTTGAACGTGTGATGAACACGGAGGTGCCGTACGTTCGGTACTTGGATCGGTTGGATCGTGAAGACGTTCGACTACTTCAACCGTGTTAACCTAACGCTTCCGCTTTCGGTCTACCAGGGTACATAGACACACTCTCCCCCTCTCGTTGTTATGCATCTCCTAGATAGATCTTGCGTGAGCGTAGGAATTTTTTTGAAATTGCATGCTACGTTCCCTAACAAAGCTATCTCTCACCACAAGACCACATCCACATCCTTACTGTATCCAATGGTTTAATAACAGCGGCAAGGTTAAGGTAACACGTATTGTTCGTGTGCATTTTAGTATCTCTACATATGCCGATTATGTTGATTTGTGATGTGGTACCCATGCAAGCATGTTCCTTATTACTTGGTAGACCATGGCAATTTGATAAAAAAATTGTACACCATGGTAGAAACAATCAATATACTCTTGTTCATAAGGATAAACATATTACTTTGCTTCCTATGTCTCCTGATTCCATTTTGAAAGATGATATTAATAGAGCTAATAAAGCAAACAGGATAAAAATAAGAGTGAAAATAAGATTGTGGCAAAAGAATTTGAGCAACAAATGAACCCTAATAATAAACCATCTAGTGCTGCTTCTGAAATTAAATTGAAAAGTGCATGTTTACTTGCCACCAAATCTGATATTGCTGAGCTAGATTTTAGCAAATTTGTTTGCTATGCTTTTGTGTGCAAAGAGGAATTATTTTCATTCGAGGACGTGCCTTCCTCTTTGCCTCCTGCTATTACTAACATTTTGCAGGAGTTCGCTGACGTCTTTCCACAAGACGTGCCACCGGGATTACCACCTATTCGAGGGATTGAGCATCAGATTGACTTAATTCCCGGTGCATTGCTACCCAATCGTGCACCATACCATACCAATCCAGAGGAGACGAAGGAGATTATGCGTCAAGTCCAGGAGCTGCTCGACAAAGGTTATATACGCGAATCCCTTAGTCCTTGTGTTGTTCCTATTATTCTAGTGCCAAAAAAGGATGGTGCATCACGTATGTGTGTTGATTGTAGAGGCATTAATAATATTACTATTCGTTATTGTCGTCCTATTCCTAGGCTACATGATATGCTTGATGAATTGAGTGGCTCTACAATATTCTCCAAAGTTGATTTGCGTAGTGGATACCATCAAATTCTTATAAAATTGGGAGATGAATGGAAAACGGCATTTAAAACTAAATTTGGTTTATATGAGTGGTTAGTCATGCCTTTTGGGTTAACTAATGCACCTAGTAATTTCATTAATGAACGAAGTTTTACGTGCTTTCATTGGACGATTTGTGGTAGTCTATTTTGATGATATACTGATTTATAGCAAATCTTTGGAGGAACATTGGGAATATTTACATGTTGTTTTTATTGCTCTACGTGATGCACGTTTGTTTGGTAACCTTGGGAAGTGCACCTTTTGCACCGACCGAGTATCTTTTCTTAGCTATGTTGTTACTCCACAGGGAATTGAAGTTGATAAAGCCAAGATTGAAGCTATTGAGAGTTGGTCGCAGCCCAAAACAGTCACACAAGTGAGGAGTTTCCTTGGCCTCGCTGGCTTCCATAGGCGTTTCGTGAGAGATTTCAGCAACATTGCTGCACCTCTCAACGAGCTTACAAAGAAGGATGTGCCTTTTGTTTGGGGTACCGCACAGGAAGAAGCCTTCAAGGGATTGAAAGATAAGTTGACACATGCTCCTTTACTCCAACTTCCTGATTTTATGTAGCGACCAGACCTCAAACAGTCTGATCTCTGTGCATCAGTGTCATCCCTGGATCAGTAATGCTGACACGCACAGTACTTGAAGGATTTATAACAGAGTAGCAATCGCACAGTTATTACATCGAATGTCTCAAAAGAGAACTTATTACAATAAATATGGCTTAAGGCCATCTAATAACGATAACAGCGGAAGGCTAGGAAGATAAGCGAGTCCATCAACTCCAACGGCATCACTGAGTATAGAACCACGACCTAAAGGCACCTTACTCATCGTCTGAAAAGTCTGCAACATGAAATGTTGCAGCTCGAAAATGGATCAGCACATGGAATATGCTGGCAATGTAACACATAGAGAGTAATGAATGACATAAGGCTATACTACATGCATATATGGCTGGTGGAAAAGCTCTATGGTTACAGTTTTTGCATAAAGCCAATTTTTCCCTACTGCAAAGGAATAAATTTTATTTAACTATCATGGTGGTTGTTAAACATCGAGAATGGTTGACAGCATCCTCAATCCCAATTAAGCATCATCATTTATAGAACCCAACAAAATTAATTAAAGTAACATGATGAGATTCACATGATAATCCAAGTACTAGATACTCAAAACGTCCATAACCGGGCACACGGCTAACCATGATTAGTTTATACACTCTGCAGAGGTTGCGCACTTTTCCCCACAAGACTCGATCTCCTCCGTTGGATTTCTCGCACTACATGGTGTTTGAGAAACGGATGACCGAGACATAGTCTTTCAGAAGCGCTAGCACCTTACGATGGGTAGACCGTTACACCTACTTTCCCCTACATCTGCTAGTCTACCACTATAAGAGTTCGCACGACTTAGTCAACTATGCTAGAGCCCATAGTAGCTTGTGGCTGCACACGGATTTCTAGTATGAATAATCTCATGATCCCTTTGAGCCTGGGTGGCGGTCCATCAAGAAAAACAACAGGCAATCCTGGAATACCCAGGTACCTCAATCCACCCAGATGTGTGTTTAAGTTGCCACCTTAAATAAACCATTAGTTAACAATCTCACATCTGTCATGGATATCACTCACCCAATCCACGTCTACTAGCATAGCATGGCATGTAAGCAAACATAGAAGTAACTCCCAAAAGGTTTGATAACGAATCAAGTAATAGGTACTACCACAACTACTTCCCATCCCACAATTTAATTAGATCCTAATCATGCAATGTTTGGGAATTGATCTAATGCAGTAAAACTGGGTAGTAAACAGGTATGATCAAAGTGTTACTTGCGTTGCTGAGGATCCGCGAAACCTAGAGATTCGAAGTAACAGGCGGCGCACTCCGGGTACTCTATCGCAAACAAACAAATAAGCAAACAATAAGTACTCATCTAATGCACAGGTAAAACGCAAATAAGAGATCTAACCAGAAAGTTCAACTTAAGAACTCCGGTTTGCAAAAAAGAATCCAATCGAACAAAGCAACAAAAGTCAAATGGCGAAAGAAACAAACTTCGGTTTACTAACTGGACCTAAGTCAAATTTTACAGAAGCAAAAACTTGTTTAAGTTGGTTAAACATAAAGAGGGTTTTGAGACGAAACTCCAGGCACTTGAATCGCCTGATTCCGATAAACGAGCGAAAAGTTATACTAAAACGAAAATCGGATCAGAAATCGCGATCAGAAATAATCGCGGAAAAATCCGAGAAAAAGAAAAACGACGAACAGATTAACGAACGAACGTTCGTTATCTGGATCTAAACTACGAACGCGTTCATTAAAACGAACGAACGAGCGAACGCTCGCTAATTAACCTAAACCGTAAAAAACCGAATCTAAAAAAACAAAAAAAACAACAACAAAAAACCGATGGAAAAACCGAACGATTTTTCGAGAAAAACCGGCGGCGAGATCGAGGTCAGCCTCGGGCGGCGGCAGCTCTGGCGGCGGCAGCTCCGGCGGCGGCAGCGGCGGGCGGCTGGGGCACGGCGCGGCTAGGGTTAGGGTTAGGTGGGGCGCGGCGGTGGCTTGGGCTGGCTCGGGCCTCGGGTGGCGCCATATAAAGCCCCCGGCTAGAGGAGTCCTGGCCGGTTACGGCCGAGAGTCGGTTCGCGTTATTTTTTTTAAGTAATTATGCTTAGAAAAAAACAAAAGAAATACTAAACTAACTCCAAAAATCCCGAAATAAATTTTCCCCGACTTCTAAAATCAAGCCGGACAAAGTGAACATTTATTTGGGGCCTAAACGCAATTTTGAAAAACGCACATTTTTCCTAAATTCAAATAAAATAGCGAAAAACTCTGAAATAAAATCTTATTTGATTTTATTATTAAATCCTCAATATTTCTTTATTTTGGAAAAGTCATTTTGTTCCCTCTCTCATATTTTTGTAATAGAAATAATTGAAGATAAAAGAATAAAAATCAAATGATCCTATTCTCAAAATTTGAGAAAACTCAAATATGAAAATAACGAAATCCCCAACTCACTCCGTGGATCCTTGAGTTGTGTAGAATTTCTAGGATCAAAACCAAAAGCAAATAAAATATGATATGCAATGATGATCTAATGTATAACATTCCAAATTGAAAATTTGGGATGTTACATTTTAATAAGACTTTTGAGCTTGACTGTGATGCTAGTGGAATTGGATTAGGAGGTGTGTTATTACAAGATGGCAAACATGTTGCATATTTTCTGAAAAATTGAGTGGGCCTAGTCTAAATTATTCCACTTATGATAAAGAATTATATGCTCTTGTTCAGACTTTAGAGACATGGCAACATTATTTATGGCCCAAGGAATTTGTTATACATTCTGATCATGAATCTTTGAAACATATTAAAAGTCAAGCTAAATTGAATCATAGACATGCTAAATGGGTTGAATTCATTGAGACTTTCCCTTATGTCATTAAACACAAGAAGGGTAAAGAAAATGTTATTGCTGATGCATTGTCTCATCGCTATACTATGCTTTCACAACTTGACTTCAAAATATTTGGTTTGGAGACCACGAAAGATCAATATGTGCATGATGCTGATTTTAAAGAAGTAATGCAGAATTGTAAAGAAGGAAGAACATGGAACAAGTTCGTTGTTAATGATGGTTTTGTGTTCCGTGCTAACAAGCTATGCATTCCTGCTAGTTCTGTTCGTCTTTTGTTGTTGCAGGAGGCGCATGGAGGAGGATTAATGGGACACTTTGGCATGAAGAAGACGGAGGACATACTTGCTACACATTTCTTTTGGCCAAAGATGAGACGGGATGTTGAGCGTTTTGTTGCTCGCTGCACTACATGTCAAAAAGCTAAGTCACGACTCAATCCTCATGGTTTATATATGCCTTTGCCTGTACCTAGTGTTCCTTGGGAGGATATATCTATGGACTTTGTTTTAGGTTTACCTCGAACAAAGAAGGGGAGGGATAGCATATTTGTTGTCGTGGATAGATTCTCGAAAATGGCACACTTTATACCAAGTCATAAAAGTGATGATGATGTTAATGTTGCTGATTTGTTCTTTCATGAAATTATTCGCTTGCATGGTGTGCCAAATGTTGTTGTTTCAGAACGTGATACTAAATTTCTTAGCCACTTTTGGAGATGTTTATGGGCTAAGTTGGGGACTAAACTGCTCTTTAGCACTACTTGTCACCCAAAACTGATGGTCAAACTGAAGTAGTCAATAGAACATTGTCTACTATACTTAGGGCTGTTTTGAAGAATAATAAGAAATTTTGGGAAGAATGCTTGCCTCATATTGAATTTTCTTATAATCGTTCGTTGCATTCTACTACTAAGATGTACCCATTTTAAATTGTGTATGGTTTCCTACCTCATGCACCCATTGATTTGTTGCCTCTTCCATCTTCGTAGAAGGTTAATTTTGCTGCTAAACAACGTGTTGAATTGATCTTAAAAATGCATGAGTTAACTAAGGAAAACATTGAGCGTATGAATGCTAAATATAAACTTGCTGGAGATAAGGGTAGCAAACACGTTGTGTTTGCACCTGGAGATCTTGTTTTGTTACATTTGCGTAAGGATAGATTTCCTGATTTGCGTAAATCAAAGCTAATGCCACGTGATGATGGTACTTTTAAGGTGTTAGAGAAAATAAATGATAATGCATATAAACTTGAGTTGCCTGCAGATTTTGGGGTTAGTCCCTGTCACATCCCTAGCTTCTGGTGCTGCCTAGTGCTTTCATCTTGTGGTGCATCATGTTTAAGTTTCAATTAAATTTGAAATGGGGAATGCTTCAAACCCTAGCACCAAAGCAAATTCAAATAGTTGCAAATTAAAAATGGAATTTCAATTAACCCAAAATGCTATTCAAAAATGTTCTTGGTCTTTGGAAAATGTTGCAACCAACAACCAGAGGTGATGCACATTTTTTTCTAAACATTTTGGATTTTTGAATGAACCCATATGTATTTGAATTGGAGCTATTTAAAATAATATAAATATTTTAGAGGCTCCAAAAATGTTGGAAATTGGTGAGGGCCTCTGGTATATTATAACTAGTGGTCACAAGCAATCCCAACATTTTTATAATTGTGCTAGTATTTTTTTGTTAAGTCAAAAACAAATGTCAGAAATAGAAAACAAAACAAAAATGGAAAACCCTTACCTGGGCCACTTGCTGGCCTGGCTCTAGGCCGGCCCACCTGGCCCATGCCAGTCACCTCCTACCTCTGCCAGTAGGCAGGGGAGGGAGACAGTGCACGCGCGCCCGCGGCGCCACGCACCTCCCTGCTCGCCTGCGTCATCGAGGCCACCGCGACGCCTCGCGTCTTCTCCTCGGCGCCGCCTCGACCCCTGGACGCCACTCTCCCCTCCTCTGCTCTCTCCCTCACCTCTGCCCCTCTCTCTCACCCGCGCCTGAGCGCCGCTGTCGCCGCCGCGCTCTCTGCCGCCGCGGCCACAGCCATCCCCGAACCTCTCCGACACAACCCCGAGCTCCGAAACGACGTCGTCGTCCTCCCCGCCGAGCCACACGACGCCGGACGCCCTGGGGCGCCCTCATCGACGCCATCTTCGTCCTCTGCACCGACGGCCACCGTCGACCGATTCGCCGTCCCCGACGCCTCCCCGAGCCGTCTGAGCTTCTCTATGTGATCGCTGTGAGCACCCGCGTCCTCTCCCCCTTCTCCCCTAGTCGCGCTCGCCCTAGGCCGTAGCCCTGCCGCGGCCGAGCTTCCCCTGCCGCTGGCCATGTCGCCGCCGTCACTCCAGCCGCTCGAGCCTGATTCGGAGCGTGTCGCCGTGCTTAGGAAGCCACCAGGAGCATAACGCGCACGTTAACTTGCCCTCCCGTGCACCACAGCGCCAACCCCGCACTCGCCGAACTCCGGCGCCGCCGCGAGCTCGTTTTCGGCGAGCTCCGGCCACCCCGCGCCTTCCGCGTGCCTCCCCTGGATGCGCGCGAGGAAGGGCAACCCTCTGGTGCCCTTGGCTTTGCCCAACACCGCCTGTAGCACCACCCCGGCGAGCTCCTGCCGCGGTTGTGGTCGTCGCCGGCGACGATCCGGCGTGCTGACGTGGCTCCGCCATTAGGGGCTAATGACCCAGCTAACTAACCCTCTCTCACACTGACAGCAGGGCCCCACCTGCTAATTAAACCTAGATTAGTTTCAGTTTAGTTTTAATTAATCTTAGTGGCCCCACGCGTCAGCGTTGACCATGCTGACGTGGCCATTGACTGGGTCCACATGTCAGTGACTCTAACTGGCACTGAGGCACTGACTGTTGGGTCCCACGTGTCTGGTTTGACCCTGGTCAATCCTGTTGACCTGCTGACGTCACTATTGACCCTGCTGACGCAATAACTCATATTCTGGATTTATTCTTATTCAGGAAATTCCAAAAAATCCTATAAACTTCTAAAAATCATAGGAAATAATCTATAGCTCAGAATGAAATAATTTATATATGAAAAATTATCAGAAAAATTCAAGGAATCCATCTGTACCATTTTCATGCATGTTTAAACAATGTTTGTCCTCTGTTTTGGACAAAACACATAAAGGGCATTTAAATAATCATATATGGAGTTGGAATTTGAATCATGTATTCAAACCAACTTCATTTAAATCATAGCTAGATGCATTAGCTCAAATCACAGCATATTGCCATGTCATGATCATGCATCATATTGTTGCATTGCACTGAATGTGTCCTTCTCTATGTTGCCGGTACTTGTCCCCTCTCGATAGACGTGATACCGACGATGAGATCGTTGACACCGATGAAGAGCTATAATATCTTCAGAAGTGCCAGGCAAGCAAAACCCCCTTGTTCATTCCGATACAATCCCACTCTCTCGCTCCTGCTCTCTTTTACTGCATTAGGACAACAACGATTCATGTGTTACTTGCTGCGGTAGCTGAACCCCTTTATCCTTTGCATGACCTGTCATTCCACAGTAAATAGATGAAACCCACTAGCATGAGTAGGAGTTGTTTGAGCCCATGTTGTGCCTACTCATTCATGCTTGTTTGTCATGCCTGCTACTGCTTAGAGTTGAGTCGGGTCTGATTCATCGGGAATGAATTGGAATGGTGATGAACATGTCCTACTGTGTGTGAGCTAAGTGTGTGAATACGATTTGGTAAAGGTATTGGTGAGAGGCCATGTAGGAGTACATGGTGGGTTGTCTCATTGAAGCCGTCCTCAGGAACTGAGTTCTGTGTTTGTGATCCATGAAACAGCTACTACCATGCATTGGGCCCTGAAATATGACCCCGCTCGACTTCTTAATCACCCTTGTCCTCTGTCCAGGAGTTGCAAGTAGTTTCTGGTGTTTGTAGTATGCTGGGGGCCGCACGCGGTGCTGACCATAGGGGTGGGCTGTGTTGCGGTAGGCACGTGGCACGGTGTACCGGGCGCCCGTTTGGTGTCTCGGGAACCCTGCACACATCGTTTGGGGCTGTGAGCGAAACTCCGGCCGGATCTCCTCATGGATGGAACCCGAATAGGCGATAAACCTGGACTAGAGACTTGTGTGGTTAGTTAGGTCGTGGTCTACACCCACGTCGGCTTTCGCTTGAAGTCTGCCGAGCACATGTCGTGTGCAGACGCTAAGTGGTGGAAACATGTGTGAAGAAGTACACCCCTGCAGGGTTATAAATGATCTATTCGGATAGCCGTGTCCGCGGTTATGGACTTCTGGGTTGCCTATAACAGTTCATAGACAAGTGAAAGTGGATACTCTAAAATACGCAAGATAAGCGTGAGTGCTATGGATGGCCTTCTCGTAGGGAGACGGAAGTGGATCCATAGTGGTGTATTGGATGGTGAATATGTGGACTCGTGTGCGCCACCTCAAAGAGTTACTTGCAGTCGTAGTTCAGGATAGCCACCGAGTCAAAGCTGGCTTGCTGCAGTTAAACTCCACCACCCCCTTTGATACTGATGCATATGTAGCTAGTTCTGATGTAAGTCTTGCTGAGTACGTTTGTACTCACGTTTGCCTATTTTATGTTTTGCAGAGAGAGATGTCAGTCTCGCTAGTAGTTCCGTGTGGACTTCGACGTTTAGCTTGTTACCTCAGCTACGATCTTGTGCCCTCGGCAAGATCTGGTAGATAGTCAGGCTTCTCAGCCTTTTTCATTTGTAGATGTCTGTACTCAGACATGTTAAGCTTCCGCATGTGCTTGTTGCTTGTATGCTCTGAATGTTGGGTCATAAGACCCATGTTTGTAATATCTCGCTCTTCAGAGCCTAATGAATAAATACTTGAGTCGTAGAGTCTTGTTGTGATGCCATGTTGTATCTACTCATATCGGGCATATTGTGTGTATGATTGAAATGCTTGGTATGGGTGGGATCCGACTATCTAGTTGTTTATCCTTGGCAGCCTATCATATGGGGAAATGTAGTCTAGTGCTTCAGAGCGATAGTAGTCCGCTACAGCCCGGTTCACCGGAGTCCTGCTAGCCCAGCACTACTGCTCGGAACACTTGACTGGTCGGCATGTGATTCACTTCGTTCCTGTGTCTGTCCCTTCGGGGAAATGTCACGCGGTGACATCCGGAGTCCTGCCTAGCCTGCTACAGCCCGGGTTACCGGAGTCCTGTTAGCCCAGTGCTACAGCCCGGATTCACACGTTGAGGACCGACATGCTCGATGTGATTCATGTATGCCTGTCCTCATGGGTTAGTGCCGCCTTGGGTTCACGACTAGCCATGTCGGCCCGGGTTCTTTGTCATATGGATGCTAGCGACACTATCATATACGTGAGCCAAAAGGCGCAAACGGTCCCGGGCCAGGTAAGGTGGCACCCGTGGGAATGCCGTGCGTGAGGTCGCAAAGTGATATGATGTGTTACATGCTAGATCGGTGTGACCTAGGATCGGGGTCCTGACAGCGTTGGTATCAGAGCCTGACTGCCTGTAGGATTACCAAGCCAAACTGGTCGAAGTTGTGTCTAGAAATGCTTTAGTTATGTAAGGGAATTGATTGTGGAAGGGAACGTAAGGCTCTTTTTACTCCTTATACCTCATGGCCTTCTGATCTGAGTCAACCTCTTCTCTTCTACGGGGATTAAGAAATAGGCTTCTCATCTATCTCTCAGGATGACGTGTTACTAAACCGTAGTTGCCTAGGATTGTTGAGTTCAAGCCCCAGTTCTGTTTCTACTACTTCCATGTGTTCTTAGTTGATCACAGAACATTGATATTGTGATGTTGAGTGGCTATGCCACCATTTTTTTTGCAGGTTGTCTCAAATCATTTTTGAGCATTTACAGCCGTTATGCTGTCCGAGTCATCCCAGGTCTCTAAATAGTCTGATGCATTTGCAAATCATTTCTCTCCGTTCCTGATGTCCTTTTGGTCAGAATAAACACACTAACCGGTTAGTTGAGGTACTCTATTGCCTCGACATATATGTCAGAGCTATTATTATGACCCTAGGTGTTTTAGGGAGTCACCTAGTAATCTAGCATGTTTTGTGTTCCCAGTGTGATGAATCTGGCCACCATTCTCGAAAGCATCCTGTGATGCCATCCAGTAGTAGGTATTCTACTCCTGGGTTTTGAACCCGAGATTCACCCTACTTACCTCATGTGATAGTGTTGCTAGTTCCTTTAGGATATTAGTAACCTTGTGATAGTCCTCGAGGTCCATGGTATATCATTCTTCCAAATACCATGGATCAATGTGGCAGAAGTTCTTTGAACCAAAATATCACAATAGGAGTGCTCTTGATGAGATCTCGATCCTATATGGTGAACCTGCCAGTCCTACCTTTCTGCATGGGTTATCCGGAAGAAACATGTTGAATTTATTCAACATGCTAACCGATGCATCTACAACTTAAGAAATTATATGTTCCTCTGAGTTGTCCCTTTTTAGTTGTATTCTGACCCTCTTGCATCAATTGTTGGTCAAGAATAGTTGTGCATTCGTGTTATCAATGCCTATTACTCTTGTGGTCCGTCAAGCCATTCCATTTCGGAATGACTAGGAGAAACAAACTCCAGTACCTCATCCATATCCAGGATTGGGTCAAAGCAGTTGTATTCCGCAGATCGAAATGCCAATCCAGCTTTTGTTCTGTTCTACCTTGGAGTGTTGCCTCCTTATGTCAGGATTTTCATGAGAATTGCACCACCTCTTATGAATTCTTGACGCAGTAATACTTCTTGCCATCATTGTTCATTCCTCGGTTCCCGTGTTGTTGTAACCGGAATGCCGACAAGTGAATTGTGATGTGTGAAATCAATACTCCGAGCAACTCGTTGCTTGGTAGTAAATGGGCAATGTTCTCATTCTTAGCGTGTTGGTTATTAAATCATCATCCTAAGATTGATCGTGCTACCTAGCCCTTATTTCTGGTGCACTCTTCGATCAAGGAGTTAGGATTGTGTAAATCCCTTACTTTTTTTGATCATATCATGTTGGCCTGAAAAGCAAGATTGTTCTCGAGCTTAGCAACATATCGGTGGTTCGTGATTTTCCGAATATCTTCTCGGAAGTATTACCAGGTTGTTACCTGACCGCGATGTTGAGCTCGTGATCACATTGGTTTTCTTGTAAACCACCCCTTCTCCAAGAATCTGTGTTGGATACCCCTGAGCTAGTTGGTTGAGCTAAATAACAACTTGGAGAGTTGGAAGATAAAAGCCTGTCCGACTTAGCTCATGTTAAGGGATATCTTTGTGTGTGTGTGTGTTGAAGAAAGATGATATTTTCTCCAATTGGTCCTCGTGATCAGTTATTGGATCTATTGCCTTGTCAAAACTTTGACTTGAGTATGGGCTATTGTCAAGTCAAATCAGAACCAACGATGTTCGTAATGTTGTCTTACCCGTGGTTGATCCCTCGAGCATACACCATTACATCTTTTCGTCTGACCAATACTATCACATTGTTCACATGATGGTGGAAGTCCAGTGATATGGAAATACCGATGAGTTGTTGTTGAGCCCATTAGCAGCATTTTGTCTCCCCCAGGATTCATGTTGAACATCTAAGTTAGTGTTGGAAACTTTGTAAGCATTGCTTTCGTGTTCCGTTCATGAAGCTTATGTTTGGATGGAAGAAGTGACTTCCTCGAATTCACGTGCATTAAGTGTAAGTTGCCGCCGTGAGTTCGAGAAAGATTGTTTTTGCTTCCTTCGGAATCATCCCAAGTCAGTCACGCATGTGCGAAGTATTCTATGGTTTGGTAGACTGATCATCTCCATTCCATATGTATCCCTAGCACACCAAGCCACTAACTGATTTGTTCAAGGAGAAGAAGTTCCTTTGTAAGAGCTAATCATATGACTTATGCAAGGACTTCGTTATCCGCGATGATGGTTCCCCACCTGAACTCGGTAGTGTTTTATTGTAAGACTACTATGTGGTCATGCTTGTCTGGGACAGTGTGCTCACATGTTGTAGCAAAACCTGCTCGTGTTTTGGAGCTTGCTATCGTAGTTCATTCCCTGAGAATCTTGCGACATCATCTCGTCGATTTGTGCTGCAAACTTTCTTCTCCATGCATGATGTCTGAAGTATCCTGTTTCTAACCAGATCTGAATCTCAGGCAGATATGATGGCTGGAACTTCTCCAAGATCTATGATGTAGGTCCCGACAAGGTTGATGATCTGGCCGACACACCTAGCCGGAAGATCTATCATTGTAGTATCTTGACTAAACTATTTAACCATCTTCTCCATGAGGATCTCGCGCGACTTATTATAGAAGGTTTTCCTTAGGTATCCTTGTGCTCTCAGTGTCTTCGATGATTCCATAACCATTGAAATATTGGAAACACTCTCGACTGTTGAGTTTTCCCCAGTTACCAGAATCATTCCCAGCATTTGCATTTTGTTCCCAGCTTGCACCTCAATAGTTGTTGTCCAGGATCATATTCAAAAGTGAACTTGTCATGGGTCCCATCCATTTCCGGTGATAAGCAAAAGTCATCCATTGCATTGTCTTCAACAAGGTAGTCCACATTGTCCATCCTAGTCTGAGTATGCCATTCTTCCGAACTTCCTCGAACGATCGTTTGTGATTGCCTTATGCTGACATAAAGAGTTCGAATGATCTTGTATCAAAAGTAATTCTTTTTGCCACTTAAGGGAATAGTTCTTCGAGTCACCTTCCCTGAGGTGCCCCGTTATGGAATCATGGCAATTCACTCCTCGCTACTTTGAAACCTATGCGCCATCTTACTCAAGCGTGGTTTTGTTGCCTGCCAAATTGAAACCCTCGTCTTCTAATCCCCTCCATCACTTGGATGTATGTGTTGTGTCCCGGCTCAAGAGATGCTCCAACATCTCATTCCATGAGTTGGTCATGACTCGCTCGATCTTGTGAAGATCAAATCCTATAGAGTTTTCCTCTCTTCCATTGTCATAACCAGATGAAGGTCTCGAAGGCAAAGATGTCAAGATCAAGATGGTGATCGTGTCAACGTTCTTATGAAGTGCCACCTAGATCGTGAAGATTATGTTAGTTTGCGTTCCCCCTTCATCCTACCCTACGCTTGAATCTCGGGACGAGATTCTTGTTTAGTGGGGGCGAGTTGTCACATCCCTAGCTTCTGGTGCTGCCTAGTGCTTTCATCTTGTGGTGCATCATGTTTAAGTTTCAATTAAATTTGAAATGGGGAATGCTTCAAACCCTAGCACCAAAGCAAATTCAAATAGTTGCAAATTAAAAATGGAATTTCAATTAACCCAAAATGCTATTCAAAAATGTTCTTGGTCTTTGGAAAATGTTGCAACCAACAACCAGAGGTGATGCACATTTTTTTCTAAACATTTTGGATTTTTGAATGAACCCATATGTATTTGAATTGGAGCTGTTTAAAATAATATAAATATTTTAGAGGCTCCAAAAATGTTGGAAATTGGTGAGGGCCTCTGGTATATTATAACTAGTGGTCACAAGCAATCCCAACATTTTTATAATTGTGCTAGTATTTTTTTGTTAAGTCAAAAACAAATGTCAGAAATAGAAAACAAAACAAAAATGGAAAACCCTTACCTGGGCCACTTGCTGGCCTGGCTCTAGGCCGGCCCACCTGGCCCATGCCAGTCACCTCCTACCTCTGCCAGTAGGCAGGGGAGGGAGACAGCGCACGCGCGCCCGCGGCGCCACGCACCTCCCTGCTCGCCTGCGTCATCGAGGCCACCGCGACGCCTCGCGTCTTCTCCTCGGCGCCGCCTCGACCCCTGGACGCCACTCTCCCCTCCTCTGCTCTCTCCCTCACCTCTGCCCCTCTCTCTCACCCGCGCCTGAGCGCCACTGTCGCCGCCGCGCTCTCTGCCGCCGCGGCCACAGCCATCCCCGAACCTCTCCGACACAACCCCGAGCTCCGAAACGACGTCGTCGTCCTCCCCGCCGAGCCACACAACGCCGGACGCCCTGGGGCGCCCTCATCGACGCCATCTTCGTCCTCTGCACCGACGGCCGCCGTCGACCGATTCGCCGTCCCCGACGCCTCCCCGAGCCGTCTGAGCTTCTCTACGTGATCGCTGTGAGCACCCGCGTCCTCTCCCCCTTCTCCCCTAGTCGCGCTCGCCCTAGGCCGTAGCCCTGCCGCGGCCGAGCTTCCCCTGCCGCCGGCCATGTCGCCGCCGTCACTCCAGCCGCTCGAGCCTGATTCGGAGCGCGTCGCCGTGCTTAGGAAGCCACCAGGAGCATAACGCGCACGTTAACTTGCCCTCCCGTGCACCACAGCGCCAACCCCGCACTCGCCGAACTCCGGCGCCGCCGCGAGCTCGTTTCCGGCGAGCTCCTGCCACCCCGCGCCTTCCGCGTGCCTCCCCTGGATGCGCGCGAGGAAGGGCAACCCTCTGGTGCCCTTGGCTTTGCCCAACACCGCCTGTAGCACCACCCCGGCGAGCTCCTGCCGCGGTTGTGGTCGTCGCCGGCGACGATCCGGCGTGCTGACGTGGCTCTGCCATTAGGGGCTAATGACCCAGCTAACTAACCCTCTCTCACACTGACAGCAGGGCCCCACCTGCTAATTAAACCTAGATTAGTTTCAATTTAGTTTTAATTAATCTTAGTGGCCCCACGCGTCAGCGTTGACCATGCTGACGTGGCCATTGACTGGGTCTACATGTCAGTGACTCTAACTGGCACTGAGGCACTGACTGTTGGGTCCCACATGTCTGGTTTGACCCTGGTCAATCCTGTTGACCTGCTGACGTCACTGTTGACCCTGCTGACGCAATAACTCATATTCTGGATTTATTCTTATTCAGGAAATTCCAGAAAATCCTATAAACTTCTAAAAATCATAGGAAATAATCTATAGCTCAGAATGAAATAATTTATATATGAAAAATTATCAGAAAAATTCAAGGAATCCATCTGTACCATTTTCATGCATGTTTAAACAACGTTTGTCCTCTGTTTTGGACAAAACACATAAAGGGCATTTAAATAATCATATATGGAGTTGGAATTTGAATCATGTATTCAAACCAACTTCATTTAAATCATAGCTAGATGCATTAGCTCAAATCACAGCATATTGCCATGTCATGATCATGCATCATATTGTTGCATTGCACTGAATGTGTCCTTCTCTATGTTGCCGGTACTTGTCCCCTCTCGATAGACGTGATACCGACGATGAGATCGTTGACACCGATGAAGAGCTATAATATCTTCAGAAGTGCCAGGCAAGCAAAACCCCCTTGTTCATTCCGATACAATCCCACTCTCTCGCTCCTGCTCTCTTTTACTGCATTAGGACAACAACGATTCATGTGTTACTTGCTGCGGTAGCTGAACCCCTTTATCCTTTGCATGACCTGTCATTCCACAGTAAATAGATGAAACCCACTAGCATGAGTAGGAGTTGTTTGAGCCCATGTTGTGCCTACTCATTCATGCTTGTTTGTCATGCCTGCTACTGCTTAGAGTTGAGTCGGGTCTGATTCATCGGGAATGAATTGGAATGGTGATGAACATGCCCTACTGTGTGTGAGCTAAGTGTGTGAATACGATTTGGTAAAGGTATTGGTGAGAGGCCATGTAGGAGTACATGGTGGGTTGTCTCATTGAAGCCGTCCTCAGGAACTGAGTTCTGTGTTTGTGATCCATGAAACAGCTACTACCATGCATTGGGCCCTGAAATATGACCCCGCTCGACTTCTTAATCACCCTTGTCCTCTGTCCAGGAGTTGCAAGTAGTTTCTGGTGTTTGTAGTATGCTGGGGGCCGCACGCGGTGCTGACCATAGGGGTGGGCTGTGTTGCGGTAGGCACGTGGCACGGTGTACCGGGCGCCCGTTTGGTGTCTCGGGAACCCTGCACACATCGTTTGGGGCTGTGAGCGAAACTCCGGCCGGATCTCCTCATGGATGGAACCCGAATAGGCGATAAACCTGGACTAGAGACTTGTGTGGTTAGTTAGGTCGTGGTCTACACCCACGTCGGCTTTCGCTTGAAGTCTGCCGAGCACATGTCGTGTGCAGACGCGAAGTGGTGGAAACATGTGTGAAGAAGTACACCCCTGCAGGGTTATAAATGATCTATTCGGATAGCTGTGTCCGCGGTTATGGACTTCTGGGTTGCCTATAACAGTTCATAGACAAGTGAAAGTGGATACTCTAAAATACGCAAGATAAGCGTGAGTGCTATGGATGGCCTTCTCGTAGGGAGACGGAAGTGGATCCATAGTGGTGTATTGGATGGTGAATATGTGGACTCGTGTGCGCCACCTCAAAGAGTTACTTGCAATCGTAGTTCAGGATAGCCACCGAGTCAAAGCTGGCTTGCTGCAGTTAAACTCCACCACCCCCTTTGATACTGATGCATATGTAGCTAGTTCTGATGTAAGTCTTGCTGAGTACGTTTGTACTCACGTTTGCCTATTTTATGTTTTGCAGAGAGAGATGTCAGTCTCGCTAGTAGTTCCGTGTGGACTTCGACGTTTAGCTTGTTACCTCAGCTACGATCTTGTGCCCTCGGCAAGATCTGGTAGATAGTCAGGCTTCTCAGCCTTTTTCATTTGTAGATGTCTGTACTCAGACATGTTAAGCTTCCGCATGTGCTTGTTGCTTGTATGCTCTGAATGTTGGGTCATAAGACCCATGTTTGTAATATCTCGCTCTTCAGAGCCTAATGAATAAATACTTGAGTCATAGAGTCTTGTTGTGATGCCATGTTGTATCTACTCATATCGGGCATATTGTGTGTATGATTGAAATGCTTGGTATGGGTGGGATCCGACTATCTAGTTGTTTATCCTTGGCAGCCTATCATATGGGGAAATGTAGTCTAGTGCTTCGGAGCGATAGTAGTCCGCTACAGCCTGGTTCACCGGAGTCCTGCTAGCCCAGCACTACTGCTCGGAACACTTGACTGGCCGGCATGTGATTCACTTCGTTCCTGTGTCTGTCCCTTCGGGGAAATGTCACGCGGTGACATCCGGAGTCCTGCCTAGCCTGCTACAGCCCGGGTTACCGGAGTCCTGTTAGCCCAGTGCTACAGCCCGGATTCACACGTTGAGGACCGACATGCTCGATGTGATTCATGTATGCCTGTCCTCATGGGTTAGTGCCGCCTTGGGTTCACGACTAGCCATGTCGGCCCGGGTTCTTTGTCATATGGATGCTAGCGACACTATCATATACGTGAGCCAAAAGGCGCAAACGGTCCCGGGCCAGGTAAGGTGGCACCCGTGGGAATGCCGTGCGTGAGGTCGCAAAGTGATATGATGTGTTACATGCTAGATCGGTGTGACCTAGGATCGGGGTCCTGACAGTCCCACTTTTAACATTGCAGATTTGAAGCATTATTTGGGTGAGGAAGATGAGCTTCCGTCGAGGACGACTTCATTTCAAGAAGGGGAGGATGATGAGGACATCAATACCATTGTTACACCCACAGCCCCTGCTGCTATACATACTGGACCTATTACTAGAGCTCGTGCACGCCAATTAAATTATCAGGTACTTTCATTTCTTGGTAGTGATTCTAATGTTCATGAGAATATGATGCTGCCTAAATTGAATACATTTGTCTTGCTTACAAATGAAGGGCCTAGCTTGGACAAGAAGGATGAACAGTGGAGCAAGACCAAGCATGGAGATGATGGCATGCGCAAGGGGAATAAGAACAGAGTTACAAGTGATGATTTTAGGACTTTGAAGCCACCATAACGAGTGCATGAAGCCTTGGATGAGATATACAAGATGCCACTTCATAAATTTCGTCCAGAGACTATTATAGGTGCTGCGTCACCTTATTGTTGGGCCAGACCCATGTAATTTCGAAATACTTGAGTATAGGTTGTTTTTAGAGTCTGTATGTGTGGGGAAACAAGAGATAGGGTTGGTTTCAGGCCCCTCCTTCAAGGGCCACGAAATTCCCCCCTCTTCCTCCATATATACAACCCTTAGGGCACCGTTTAGACTTTGGGTTTTGTTTAGATTAAAAGTTCGCCATAGCTGAAACTTCGCCTACTTCATTTGTGTTCAACGGCCAGACCAAGGCGTCACAGAACCCCACCTTGATCAATAAAGCTTTCATCTTATATTCGCAATATCTGGATTGCAAGCTTAGTTTCTTGCTTGTTCTTCGTTTGCTTGCAGGAAACAAACCTTCGTAGTCAGGTTGATCGTGCTCTGGTGTGGTCAATAACCTCTCAGAGTTGGTTTAGCGATTGCTAAGGCGCGACGTCATTGCACGTTCGTAGTTGGATCGTCAAAGTCTACTCCAAAACGATAATCACCATCTCATCAAAAGACGGGACACCTTTTCCTCTATCATTGTCCAATATGTCTAGGCTCAAAATGGTTTGGTAGAATCCTTTATCCAAAGAATTAAGCTCATTGCATTATCTCTACTTTGGAATTGCAACTTACCAACTTTACTTTGGAGTCATGTAGTTTTACACGCTCATGACCAAACTGTATAATATTATTCCCCTCTATCTTTGATATGTGGAAATCTACAAAGTATTTCCCATCTGCGGTAATTCGGTTGCATACCGATATCACCACCCCGGCATACATCATTGGCCCTCAATGTATATCTGGGATCTATGTCAGGAGTAATTGTATTTCCTTCAATACCTCAAGCCCCTCACATGGGGGTTATTCAAGGCCAATATGTTGGTTCAGTGAGGGACATTTCAAGGCATTAGGGGGAGATTTCAAGTACCGTAAAGAATGACAGGAAATTAGTGGAATGTTCAACACAATTCTGCCTCAAATCTATGTACTCAAAGATCTGAACCATGCGTTCAGAAGATTTGCAACACATTGCAAATAACCTGCCAAATTCATTTACTGACTGTAGCGACCCGACCTCAGACAGTCAAGTCTTTGTGCTTAAGTGTCACCCCTGGATTGGTATGCTGACACACACAGTACTCGAGGATTTATAACAGAGGTAAATCACATGTATAATGTAACGTAAATACTATTACCTCAATCCAAATAGCAGAAGTAAAAGGTTGTGGGTTCCCATCAACACCAACGGCAAAGTTGAGTGTAGAAATCGTAACCCTAACATATCACTTACTCGTCGTAAGAATCCTGCAACATGAGACGTTGCAGCCATGTAGGTCAGTACATTGAATGTACTGGCAAATTCACACCATAGAGCAAATGATGAATAATAGCTATCACTACATGCATATATGGCTGGTGGAGGCTCTATGGTTATAATGTTTTTGCGAAAAGCCAATTTTTTCCTACATCAAAGGAATCTATTTTATTTAACTACCAAGTTAGTTGAAAATTAGTGAGAAGGTTCCTCTGACTCAATCCCAATTAAAAGTTAACAACCCAGCAAATTAATTAAGTAAAGTGACGAGATCAACATGATAATTCAAGAACCAGATACTCAAGATGTCCATAACCAAGGACACGGCTAATCATGATTAGTGTGTACGCTCTGCAGAGGTTTGTGCACTTTTCCCCACAAGACTTGATCTCCTCTGTTGGATTTCTTGCACTACATGGTGTTTGAGAAACGGATGACCGAGACACAATCTTTCAGAAGCATTAACTCTAACCCTGGGTAGACAGTACCAACCTACATCCATTACATCTGCTAGCCTACCACTGGAAGAGGTCATGCAACATACTCAACTATGCTAGAGCCCATAATAGCTTGTGGCTGCACATGGAAGTTTATAGCTTGAATAATCTTATGATCCCTTTGAGCCTGGGTGGCATTCCATAGGATGATCACACGGGTCCTCCGGGATCCCCTTGGGCAAGCACTAGGTTCTCCAGGTGCCCGGGCAGACCACTGGGTGCTCCAGGGTTCCCCTACCATTCCACCCAGATGTGTATTAAAGTAGCCACCTTAAGTTAACCATTAAATAATAACTCTCACATCTGTCATGGATCACTCAACCAATCCACGTCTACGAGCTTAGCAGAGCAGTATGAGCATAACGTAGAAGTAACTCCCAAGGGTTTGATAATAAAAAGGGCAACAGGTTCTACCTCATAAACTACTTCCCAATACCCACATGTAAATCACATCCTAATCATGCAGTGTTTGAGGATTGAAACTAATGCATAAAAACTGGGTAGTAAAGGGATATGATCAAAGTGTGAACTTGCATGTACTGATGATGAAGATGATTCTCACTCATAACATCTTCATGGTTCTACTCGTCACACTCCGGTGAATCTAGCGTAATCAAGCAATAGTAACCACACATAAGCAATCACTCAAAAAAATCAGGAAAAACGAAGAAGACAATTCGGAAAACATCAAGACCAAGCAAATAACTCTTGCAACATAAAACGATTTCTAACAGTACCAAAATTATGTGAATTTGGCCTTATCAGAAAGTTTAGGTCAAGGGTTTCGACTTGCAAAAAGAATCAACTCAAACGGAGCTACGAAACTCAAGTTACGATCAAAAGATGATTCAAATTCAAATCTATTTGAAACCAAATTTTAAACTTTCAAAAATATGTTTAAGTTGTTTTACTAGATAGAGTGAATCATAATGAAGAAGTGGGCATTGGTTTTGTTGGATTTGGACAAACGAGTAAAAAGTTGCAGTCGTTTGAAAACCAGGGGCTAATTGGTAAGGAAAGATAATTACATGTAGGTCCCTGGCTGAAATTAAAACAGAAAAAGAAAAATCTATTTAACGAACGTTTGCTATTTAGAGAATCTAAACTAGTGAGTGTTCGCTATTTAGAGAATAACGGTTCAAAAAAAACTAACAGATCTAATCCTAGCCCTAGGTCTACGATCGAACGGGCGAGGGCGGCCGGTGGCATACCGCGGCAGCGGCGGTTGTCGGCGGCGAAGAAGACGGCGGAGGCGGTGTCGGGTGCGAGCAGGAAGGCGGCTCCGGGCGTCGGCGGAGACGGTGGAGTAGCTGGGGAGGGGCGGCGCGACGCGGCGATGACGAGGTGGTGTCGACGCGGGTCGACGACGGCAGTGGGGCGCAGGGCAACGGGGGCAGATCTTGCTGGAGCTCGAGCTCCGGCGAGGTTTGTGCGGGGCGTGGGGAGGCGGTGGTGGCGTGGTTTGATGGGGAAAAACGAGGCCGGGGCCTCGGGTATTTATAGGAGGCGTGGCTTGGACAAGGGTCGAGGCACGGGGAAGAGTCCCGAGCGGACTCGGCGTCGGCCGGTGAGGCGTGCGCAGGCGGGACTCCGGTGGGAGGTCGGTGATGAACCCGACAAGTGGGACCCACCTCTCGGTGGCAGAGAGAGGCGGCGTGCGCGCGAAGGAGAGAGCGGGCGGGCGACGCGGAGGCGATTCGAGCGCGGGCGCAGGCCGCTGCTGGGCTGGGCCGGCTCGGGTGTGCTACCGGGCCGGTCTAGTTTGACTTTTCATTTTTTTTAAACAGACAATAAAAATAAATAACAAATAAACTGAAAACATCATATAGGCATATAATCTATCAAAATTTTCAGAAAAAGATTTTGTACGACATGAACATTTTTCTAGCATCAAATAAAATCCACAAAAATTCAAATAAAGAAAATAGTGCTACAGCTCTAATAAAATCCAATAAATATCATTTTAAAAATACCAAATGATTTCAAATTTATTTATCTCCAATTTTCTAATGTAGGGAATCATTTTACCCTATTTTCCATATATTTTATTTTTTGGAGAAAAATAATTTGAATAAAAACCAAATAACTCTAAATTGAAACTAATTTCAAAAGGATTTTAAATTTGATTTCTTTGTAACTTCCAACTCATATTTCATATGTTTTGAAGAAGTCATTTTATCTTCCCTCATGAAAATCATTGAGTTGCTTAAAGTTTCTGAATTTGAAATATTTTCAAATGAAATTCAAATCTTTTCAACAAAACTTTTCATTTATTTAAATGGAAGAAGTCATGTCATCTTCTCTCTAGGGTTTTGTGATGAAAAGGATTTCAATTAACGGAGATCATAAATGCAAGATGAAAGTTTGGGAAAGTCCTTTTATTCCCTCTCATTTAACTTTCAAAAAGGTTCGAATTTCACTCAAATTCACACAATCAATCAAACAATCAAACATAACTATCTATTTATTATAACATTCCAAAATTTAGATTTTTGGGATGTTACACTGACTATAAAGGTGTCACACAATCCTGCAAAAAAAAGCATAAAAGAGTGAAGATACCAACAAAAACGACTCAACTCACCGTTCAAAGCAACAGGGGGAGAAGTACGGCAATAGTGCATCAGGATTCAGCTTCTTGCAAGCAAGGATATCAAGGCCTCTGAATCAGTAAATGCAAGTTAACTTTACGTTGACAGACACCTAATGGGTAGTATACACCCAGTGGATGGGAAACCTCCACCAACCCAAGTCTGCTCACAATGACCGGGACATCGGAATACCCGACTCAATCGCATTGGGAAATCGCAAGCAGTCACCATGGGTAACGATATATATGGTAGTTACCCCATATTTCTCATATACTACCATGTGGTACTATATATAATACTTTATTATTTTAAATGCAACATATGGAGAATATCTGGGTATCTGCGTGAACCCTTGTGCTACAATACTTGCAAAATGATTACATATATCTATGTAGTTGGTAGGTGTAATCATTTAAATGATTACATATCCATATGGATCACTAGATTCAGACATAGATGGTTCCATGTGGTACTATCATGGTAGTTACCCCATATGTCTCATATACTACCATATGGATCCATGTGGTACTATCTATGTAGTTGGTAGGTGTAATCAACACATTTCTGCCTCAAATCTATGTACTCAAAGATCTGAACCATGCGTTCAGAACCATCTATGTCTGAATCTAGTGATCCATATGGATATGTAATCAGATTACATATCCATATGGATCATTAGATTCAGACATAGATGGTTCCTAATGGAATATCACTACTAAATCGAAATGCAAAATGCAACATACATTGTGTAAAATCAGCACGTCACTATACGGCTTATTGTTGTCGGTATATTTTAGTACAACCGACGTAGTGAGTTCCTTAACACAAGGATTACTCCTACACTGATGATTACCCATACATGTTAAGCATGTGATCATTTAAATGGCGGAATCTGAGATGAAGGATCTCGGTAAAACCTCGAGCACCTTCACTCATACATTATGGTACACATGTTGTTGTAGGGTGGAACCCTAGATGGAGATCTTTCATGAATTGGAGGGGAAATCCGCAAGAACACGAAGAACACAAGAGAGGGAAAACACTCAAATTGACTAGATCCAATCACACATATGCTAGATCCAAGAACACACAAGAGGTCACAATGATTCAAGGACAACAAAGGAAAGATACAAGGTACTAGTTCATCCCAATCCTATGAGGAGAGAGGTCTTGATGATCCTATGATGGGGATCCTTCCCAAGATGGGGGCTTGATATCCACTAGGGATCTTCTCCTAGGAGGTCTTGATCTACTAGAGGAGTGGGTACAAGGAGCAAAGCTCTCTAATGTCTCTCATATACTTTGCTATCCCTAACAAATGACCTAAGGACGAAATATATAGGTGGCTGGAGGTGAGGGACGAGTGGAGGGGCAAAAGGGGCATTCACCGGCCAACTCGCACGAAGGCCCGTGCGCACGGGCTAAGTCAGCCCTGTGGGCACGGGGGTCCCGTGGGCACGGGGTCTTTTGGGGCCCGTGCGCACGAGTATCCAGGAACTCTCTGGATAGGCCGTGCGCACGGGGTCCTCTGAACCGTGCTTCTTCTTGCATCTGCTTGCCTCCGTCTTCCTTGTGGTCTTCCCGTCCTTCTCCTTGGACTTGGCGAGCATCCTTCTTCCATGTGTTCTCCTCGTGGATGGTGTAGTTGTACTCTTCCGCTTGGGCTCCTCCTCGAAGAATGTGTAGCTCCGCTCGCACCTATGTATGCACACGAGAGAGGGGTCAAGTAGTATACCATCCTCGAAGGGTACAAGTGGACACGTGTAAAGGAGATGATTCACCTTTGTAAGCATGAAGTAAATGTCACATGTGTCACTTGGCGAAGTGGCTCTTGACAGGGTGATGTCCATAGGATGCTCCGCATCACATGTTGTCTATATCCAAATTATATTGGAAAAACTGATTGTGGACAAGTCTTATCCATCCATAATTTCCATGGTTATTTGTAGAGAAAGATTCGTCTAGACCATGAAGAGATGGAAATAAGATGTTGGGACCTATGGTTTCATATCACAATGCATGCATTGGATCCATCAAACACAATTGGTTGAGACTCAAGAATATCTCTCGATTTCTCCAATGCATCAAACATCTTGTCCTAATCTTTCATTTTCAGAGAAATCTTGTCCTAATCCCTACTATGTCAGATCATAGACAAGCTTTGTGTTCCTGTTAGGTGTGGTAGTCATCCCATAAAATTCCTCGAATCAAAAATTATGGCTACATCCACCAATCATTATGTTAAAGATAATGTTGCTTGTGTTGCCCGAATGCAAACATATTACGTAATAAGCAATATCGCTATATTGCATATCTTGCAAATCAATATCATTATATTGCATATCTTGTAAATCAAATCATGTGACTGATTTGTTCGCCAAGTCTCTACCAACTTTTACATTTTAGAAATATGTTCATGGAAGTGGTATGTGATGGCTTCGGAATTTGCAAGAATCAGGGAGAGTATCTTCCTAAATCGTTCCTATTCAAAGCATCATATTATACTCTTTTTTCCTTCATGAGTTTACTTTACCGGTTCTCATAAAGGTTTTTAATGAGGTAATATCAACATAAGATCATATGTCATAATTTTTGTTTTTCCACTCGGGTTTTTAGGAAAGTATATATGACATTTATTGTCCTCTAAATTCTACCTTTCTCCTCATATTTTTTCCACAGGGTTTTTGGAGGAGTCCCTATGAAGATGGTTATGCTCACAAAGTACAAGTTGTGATTAGGGAGGGTGTTAGGATTAATTAATATGTGTTAATTAATGGGTTAATCCCTGCTTTATAGGAACTTCCGTAGTTGTCTTTTGGCAACAGTCGCGATGGTTGCTCGCATCCTCCTATACCGAAAAAGGCTTTCGCCCCGCTTTATAAATAAAGCAAACCGCTAAGAGCACACATACACGGACTAGTTCAGAACACACACACCCAAGTCACACAACAAGAGGTCCAAAGGTTCTGCAGAGGGCACAGCGCAACAAGCCCAAAAAAATAACATAAAAAAGGAGCGGCCGAGGCCGTAGCCGGGGAGCAAGCCAGGCAACTAATCAGGCTCTGGACGTGGCGGTGGG
This sequence comes from Aegilops umbellulata, assembly GCA_032464435.1. Classification (NCBI taxonomy): domain Eukaryota; kingdom Viridiplantae; phylum Streptophyta; class Magnoliopsida; order Poales; family Poaceae; genus Aegilops; species Aegilops umbellulata. The sequence goes on from CP136057.1 coordinate 295,959,276, forward strand.
GGCAGCGGCGACAGGCGGACGGCCATCGAGCGAAGGTCGACGATGAAGGCGAAGATGGCGTCCCGGTCCCGAGGGCGGCTAAGCGGCCGCCAAAGCTGCAAGTAACTAGACAGTTTGAAGAGAGCGTCAGTAGCCCGTCGAAGTGGAGTGCGCTGAATCACAAGCTTATTGCGAATCGTCCAGAGGGTCCACGCGAGAGCCCCAATCTCAAGCCACCTAATGTGGCGAGTGGGCAGGGGGAAGTCTGGAGTTCGGCAAAGAGGTCGGGGAAGTTGGTGTGGCACCAATCACCACCCACAGCCTCTCTAAAACAGCTCCAAACAAACTGAATAGACACGCAGGAGAAGAAGATGTGTTTCGAATCTTCGGGGGTACCATAGAGCGGGCAAAGACCGGAGCCCGGAGCATTGCGCTTGCGGACCTCCACCCCAGACGGGAGCCTGCCGCGGATCCATTGCCACATGAAGATCCGGATTTTCAGAGGCAGGCGAATGGACCACACCGCCTGGAGGGGGGAAGGGCGGAGGAGGGGGCAATGGCCGAGTAGAGGGACTTGGTGGAGAATTGGCTCGAAGGCTCAAGGCACCACCGGACCTCATCCGGTCCCGCATCAATAGCCAGCTCATGGAGAGCGACGCAATCAAGAAGCTCATGCCACGCAGCAACTTCCGGAGGCCCAAATGGCCTCCGGAACACGAGGCACCCTAAGTCAATAAGGGCCCGTTCAACTGAGATCGTCAGGACGACAGCGATGGAGAAGAGGTCGGGGAAACGAGCCACGAAGGGGGTGTCTCCCGTCCATCGGTCAAACCAGAACAGGGTCGCTGATCCCGATCTGACCGATATGGAAGTCCCAATGCGGAGAACGGGGAGCAATTGAATGACTGACTACTAGAACTGGGATCCACCGGACCGTTGACAAAAGGCCAGTGGTTGGCCACGTAGGTACTTGTTCCGGATGATGTCTAACCACAGCCCGCCGAGCCCTTGCGAGATGCGCCAGAGCCAGCGAGAAAGGAGGGCAATATTCATGCGCTCGAGCACATGATACCGAGGCCACCTTGTTCCCGGGGCTTGCAGATGTCGGGCCAACTAACCATATGGTATTTCTGTTTGTTATTGTCCCCGGCCCAATAGAAGCGGGATTGGACCTTGGCGATCTCATGGTGGAGCGTCTCGTGAAGGCTGTAGAAGCTCATGAGGAACAAGAGGAGACTGGAGAGCGAGGAGTTGATGAGAATCTTTCGGGCCGCCTTCGACAGCCACCGACCCTGCCAAGGCTCAATGCGCGTTTGCAACTTGGCCACAGTCAGCCGCAAGTCAGCAACGGTAAGCCGAGAGTCACTAATGGGCGTTCCCAGGTAGGTTGTGGGGAAGGAGCCCAGGAGGCAATTAAGGCGGTTGGCAATGTCGAGGGCCTCTGCCGGAGAGTAGCCCATCACCATCACATCACTCTTGTCGAAGTTGATCTTGAGGCTAGACATTTGTTCGAAGCAGAGAAGGAGGAACTTAAGGTTAGCGATGTGCGCGTCCGAGCCTTCGACCATGATGATGGTGTCGTCGGCGTACTGGAGCAAGGAGATGCCGGAGCCACCGGCCAAGTGGGGGGTGATCCCACGAATATGGCCCGCAGCCTTAGCCTTGTCCAGGATGGCTGCAAGTGCGTCCACCACCATATTGAACAAGAACGGGGAGAAAGGATCGCCTTGTCTCACCCCACAAAGAGTGGGGAAGTAGGGGCCAATCTCCCCATTGATGTTCACGGCAGTGCAGCCACAAGAGACCATCTGCATAACCCTGGTGATCCAACGGTCATCGAAGCCTTTCCGGAGTAGAACTTCCCAAAGGAAGGGCCGGCTAACAGTGTCATAGGCCTTATGGAAATCGATCTTCAGGAAGTCCGCCTTGAGGTGTTTGAGCGGACCTCATGGAGGACTTCGTGAAGGACTAGCACCCTATCCAGAATATAGCCTTGGACGAAGGCAGATTGGTTGGGGTGGGTAATCTGATCCGCGAGCAGGGTCACCCTATTGGCGTACCCTTTTGCCAGAATCCGGAAGATCACATTTATCACCATGATCGGGCCCAACTGGCGGATGTCAGACGCCCCAGGAACCTTGGGGATAAGCGAAATCGTCCCATAGTTGAGGCGCCCGAGGTCAATGGATCCAACGTAGAACTCGTCAAAGATGGCCATGACCTCCGGTTTGATCACATTCCAGAAGACTTGGAAGAATTTAACCAGGAGACCATCCGGGCCTGGGGACGAGGTAGGGTTCATGCCTTTGATGGCAGCCCAGACCTCGCCCTCGGAGAAGGGGGCCGTAAGGGCCGCGTTCTCCGCATCAGTGACAAGCTGGCGGCCGGACCAACAGTCCAGGGCTAGAGATAAGCCGCTCCAAGGAGCGGCTGCGAACAGGGATCTATGGAATCTGTCAACATGGGACCTAATGTCACGCGGGGACTGCAAGAGAGTCGGGCCATCCCAGAGGAGGGGGATGGTGTTGCGTCTACGACGGCCATTCGCTATGGCCTGGAAATAAGTCGTGTTCGCATCACCCTTCGATATCCATTTCTGGGCACCACGCAAGCGCCAGTAGGCCTCCTCGTCGGAGTAGATGATAGAAAGTTGGTCTTCCAAGTCGTAACGGGAAAGCCACTCCTCAGGAGAGACGCCGGTTGCGTCGGTGCGTAGGTCTAGGGCCTGGATAGCAGACAGGAGGGCCTTCTTGCACTCGCGGAGGTCGCTCCCCAGGTTGGTGCCCCACCCCTTCATGAACTGACGGCCTCGCTTGGCACAGAAATGCCACGAGTCGATGGCGGAGGGGGGCGAGACTGGGACTGAGTTGGGCGCGAGCCTCCACCCAACGGGCGCCAACAGCCTCGACGAAGCCAGCTTGGGACAACCAAAATGTCTCAAACCAAAATCGGGGAGGGATCGGGGGGCGCTCGTCAGCAGAAGAAAGAAGGAGGGGGACGTTGTCGGAACCGATCCGAGTAATGGCCCCGAAGGAGGCAAGAGAGCAACAGAGGTCCCATCCCGGGGAAACTAGGACCCGGTCCAGGACGGACTGGGTCGGAGCAGCCTGACGGTTGGTCTAGGTGAACCTGGCACCAACCCTATCTATTTCATGGAGACTAAGGTCAGCAATGCAGTAATTGAACATTTGCGTACGCGCAAAGTTGACGTGTGAATTGCTCTTGTCTTCCGCGAAACGCATGAGGTTAAAATCGCCCCCAACTACCACCGGAAGCGAAGCAGCCGAAACCTTCCGGTGGAGCTCCTCGAGGAAGGAGGCGGACCGACTATGGTCGGCGGGGCCGTAGACGATAATAACCTCCCACTTGAAGTTGAGGGTGTGTTCAAAAAGTTCCATGCTAACAAAGAACTGGCCCCGGTCCATACTGCCCACCTCGAAGGTGGCATCCTTCACGCCTAACAGGATGCCACCGGAATTGCCCGAGCTCCCACTAGAAGGGAGCCAATGCCAGGCGAAGAGGTGGGTGCTAAGGCGGTCGAGCTCCGGGAGGGAGAATTCTGTGCGCATGGTTTCTTGGATGGTGACAATGTCAATGTGTTCATCTCGCATGTACTCAATGAGTTGGTGGCGGCGGCCATCATGGCCGAAACCGCGGATGTTCCAGAAGAGGGCACGCATCAAGCATCCGTTGAGGGGCTGCTTGACCCCAGGACACGAGATGTGCTTTGGGCGCGGAGAGCGGTGGTCCAAGAACGGGTGCGGCCCCGAAGCTCGGCAGCGGTCAGGGGGAGGATGCCACCGGCCCTCCGAGGAGGAGGAGGGATAGCATCCTCCGACGCGATCGACGGGGCGGGAGGCGAGAGCAGAGCTGCTCGGGCCTCCGCGAGAGTACCGTCGAGAATCTCGCGGGCCCTAATGGCCTTGATCTGGACTAAGGGGGACCAACCTCCCCCTGAAGATGATCGCGGAGTCAGTTGCGACCTTCGCCAAGTGACCAAGCGGAACCGACTCGAGAGCAGAGAAGGAACAAGTAGATGCCGAGGGGGGACTAAAGGCGTACCTGGCTCCAGGTTCCGGGCAGCCGCCCGGAGCTCCGCCCGCTCGTGGATGGCCAGCGCTGGGCTACCCTCGGGGCGCGCCGCGTCAAGCCGAGCGCTCCGGCGGGAGGAAGTCACCAGAGAGGAGGCAGACCGGCCGCGGCCGGAGTAGGCCGCAGCACGCGGAGTGGGAGGCTGGGCGGCCAAGGGGGTGGTCACCCGAGTCTCCCCGTCCGTGCCGAGGTCCGCCGCGGGAGGGAGCTGGAGAGCTGGCCCAGCACAGCCGAGGAGCATCGGAGTCGGAGTCGGAGTCGAGCACGGCGGGGGTGGAGCAGGGGCGTCGACGAGCGGAGCCCGGTTCGCGAGAGGCACCGAGGGCGGTGGAGGGGCCGCGACTGGAGGAGGCAGGACGGCCACGGGGGGCGCCTCGGGCGGGAGGGCCACAGTCGGGGCCGCCCCGACGGCACTGAGGCTCACCGTCGGTGGAGGGTCGCAGAGGGGGCCCGATGGGGCGGTGGTGAGCACAGCGCCAAGGGAGGGAGCCGGGGTGGCCACCACCCCCTCGGAGACCGGCGAGGGCGGGTCGGGGACCAGCGACGCAACCGGGGGGAGCACCGTCTCCAGGAACAGCCCGACGGGAGCAGGGGAGCGGGGGAGCGAGGGGAGGAGGCGGGGCAGACGTCCAGGCCCACACTGGAGGCGTCGCTGGCCTCAGGGGACTCGGCCACCGAGCCGAGAGGAGCCTCGAGGAGCAGGCCTGGCGCGGCCTGGCGCCCATGCCCACCGGCGGCCGGAGGCGAAGGAGAGCGGGACTGTGAACGGGAGTGCGAGTCATCCGATCCCCCCTCGTCCTTCGACCGGCGGGAGCGGGGGCAGTAGCGGCCGTGGTAGTCCCCATCGGTCCCCGAGTTGCTGTCGGGGGGGCCATCGTCGATGAAGCGGGGACGACCGACGTGGTTGGGAGGCTCGGGGGCGATCCGGAGGTCGTAGCCCTGGTCATTGAAGAACACACGCACGGTGACATGGAGCTTGGAGGAGTCTAAGCACTTGACCTTGACCCGGACCACCTCCTCCTTGCGGAGGGAGAGCTCGTCCACCACCACCACCTTGCCCAGAATCCTGGACATCTTGCGGATAACGAGCTCAGACCGGGCGATGTCGGGGAGACCGCCCACAAGGATCCAGGGGTATCCAGGACGGTCACAGCCGTGGCATCGAGGACCGGCTCGGTGGTGTCGACGACGAGCTGGTTGAGGGCGAGGGTGATCCGGCCACTACGAGTGGCGTAGCCGTAGCTGACGTTGTCGGGGAAGACCACGGTGAAGATGTGACCGGCAGTAGGAGTGACCACCCGGTCCCACTGGCGACGGTAGAAGTGGTTGAGCTCTGCCTCAATCATCTCCGGAGAGGCCACCCAGTCGACCAAAATGACGACCACCTGAAGGGAGGGGGTGGGAGGAGGGAGATCGGGGACCTCGAGGAGGAAGAAGCCCATCCCCTCGATACCGTGGTCGTACATCATGAGCTCCGACGTCACCGGTCGATCCGGGCACAGGAGGGTGGGATGCCCGGGATCCTTGCAGATGTAGCAGCACTGGGGGTTGACGCAGTTGACTTGCGAGTGGCCCGCCACCCTGCAATTGAAGCAAGGGGGCGAGGAAGGTTGGAGACGGGGCCCGGAGCGGAGGAGGAGCCCAGGGGCCAAAGGGAGGAGGGAGGCCGGGTTGCCTCGGCCCTGGCCGCGGCGCTTCTTCTTGGCGGGGCCTTGTGGCCGCGGGAGGGGGCGCCGCCCAGGGTGGCAGCAGCAGAGCGAGTCGAGGGGCCGGAGGCATGGGGCGGCACGTACTTCCGAGCAGCGGGAGCGGGCGGTGGAGCTTGGACACGGGGGGCGAGGGACGCACTGCCCGAGACGGGGAGGGGCTACGACCGCGATGCGGGACCGGGAACGGCGAGCATCTCCGAGACCGTCAGTCCCCAGAAGCCGCTGGGCGAGGGAATCGGGACCGGCCCCGGGAGTCGCGGCGGGCCGGGGAGTGGCGATCATCATGGCGGCCGTCGCAGAGCTCTCGTAGCTCACGCCGGAGCTCCTCTTCCCGGCGCAGGGCATCGGGAGAGGGACGAGACGCCTCGCGTCGATCTTGGGTGCGGCGCTTGAGCCGGGTCGCACCGTCATCCCACTCGCGAGGCATAGCCTGACGCGGCGAGGGAGGAGGGGGCGGGGGAGGGGCGGCAGCAGAGGTTGGTCGGAAGGGAGGGGAGGGCGAGGCGTCCGACAGAGGTGGCGGGGTGGGGAATGAGGCAGACGGGAGTCCACCTGGTAGCCAGATCGAGGTTACCAGTGTCCTGGGCCTAGGGCACGAAACCAGCCCAGGAGCTGCCGGCCAACCCATCCGGGGGAACGCGGGCCTAGGAGAGGGGAGCAGCAGATGGGCCGGGCCGCGGCCCAGGAGGCCTCTCTCAGGCGAGGCACGGCCCAGCAAGCGGAGGGGAGCCGCGACCTGTAGGGTTTCCCCCCGAGGTGCGGGATTCGCCGCCGCCGCCGCCGGCGAGCCGTCAAAGAGGGCCAACTCTGGTCGACGCCGGGGAAAAGGAGCGCGGAAGCATAGCGAGGAGGATCCGAAGGAAGCTATGAACGGGCGAAAGGGCGAGGCGCGAACGGTGCCGCAGGAGACAGGCCACGGCGAGCCGCCGGTAGAGCCGGGGACAACACCGGACACCCGCTAGCCACCGGTCGACGGCACGAGGACGCCCGCTCGAAACGGCCAACAACCCCCCAAGACCGCAACCGCCGGCGGTGAACCCCTCCCTCCCGCAAGGTCGCACCTTGCGTCCCACTCGCCCGAGACAAGCTTGAGGGCGGCGGCGGCATCCGCAGCGGCCGCGAGCCGGCGACTGAACCCCGCACGCGGGGGGCTAAGCCACCGGCCCGGCTGGGCTAGGCAGAGCAACGGGGAGCGGCAGACTAGGGAGAGGGGCGGCTGGCCGGAGAGGGCAATGGCTCCTCGTCAGCGAGGTCCGCCCAGCGGACGCGGGGAGCAGGGACTGGGGCGGGCGAAGGGGGCAGAGGCCCGAGCGCACCACCTGAGCCGGCGGAGCAGGAGAGGGCGCGGTCACCAGGGCGTCACCGGAGCAAGGGGAGGCGGCGGAGGCGACCACCAGCGCGGGCAGGGGCGGGTCGCCATCGCTGAGCACGGATAGCCAAAATATTATGAGTGTGCTGTTTGAGATGCTCTTAGGACTAACTTGACACCCTTGTTAGTTAAATGCACAGGTGGTGCATTTCACTCTGGAAATATAACTTTCAATGCATGAGAGAAAACATCTCCAATGCTAAAGTTCTACCAATGCCCAAATCAAACCGATGCATCAACGGCTCGATGAAATAAAAGGTGTCGGGAACTAGTTACATGTCAGAGTAAATTTAATGTAAACCTATAAACAGATGTGCACAGTTCTGAAATCATTTCAAATGATTGCTCAGCTAAATTCATTCCTATAATTGACCATCTTCAATTTAATTTGTTCCTATAATTGACCATCTCCAATTTAATCTGAGATGTCATGGTTATCTAACCTTTTATCAGACCACCAGGTCCTTATGCACATGAATTTAGATACTGAGGGGGAGAAAACTAGAGGTAAATTATATCGGAATGAATCTGTGGGGCGGACTCCATTTGTGTGTCCATGTCCTGGCAGCGATCTAGGATACCGATGTGTCAACATCTCCATCATCTGAGTTCGAAGACCCGCCACCATTGACCATCTCAGTATCTCCTATGAACAAGTCTGCCTTATTATGCCTTAGCGACCCAACCTTTCTTTGTTCTGGAGACAAGGAAACAAAGACAAATTATGCTATGCTATTGCAGTCATTTTTGCCAAGTGATGATTAACAAAATACTTCATGACAAGTCTCACTTTTGCTGGTTATGGTGTTGCGTGTTATTGCCAGGAAATCGTCCCATGTGTACTTAACCAGTTCGTTTTTCTCTTCCTCAGAAAGTTCAAAATTGGGCTCTCTTCCACACATAAAAGCAGCCCTGCGCGTAGACAAAAAGCTTGACTTGTCAAGGTATTGAATATCCCCTTAGAAAAGAAAATGGTGCGGAATCATGACAAAAGCATGTCACACATCCATATCACTTGACCAAAATAAAGAACCAACAGTATGAAAGTATCTAGGGAGACAAAGCTGCCATTAGGTTTCTACAGAACACTGTAATAGTAGAGACTAATACTTGCAACTTAAGCCCAAGGACCAAAATATTTAGGGAATTTTACTAGCATGATTAGTCATTGGCTTCTTGTTGTCAAAAGAATTAAGCATTGCAGAATTATGCATACGCCCTTCCACAAGTTCTGAGAAACAGCTTGCTTTTCTGTAGAACTTATAGTGCATATTGCCAAATGAACATGAAGCGGACTTTGCCTTGGCCATTGGGCAGTGATCTTCTACCATATTAGTACTGTCTAACCATTATATATACGAATAACTTTCTTTAATCATTACACAACTATGGATATTACTTGCAAGTATATTGTTTTGTAAATGGTAATCCTAAAATATATTGTTAACCTTTTGAATTATGTAGTATAGACTATGCCAGAAGTATTAAACTAGACTAGCTCGTTGCTTTGGATACCACCCAGGGCACTGACGTTCAAGCTATGGGCACCAGACTGTAATATATTCCCTCCGTCCCAAATTACTTGTCTTAGATTTGTCTAGATACGGATGTGTCTAACACTAATTTGGGACGGAGGTAATAAAACATAAAAAATACTGTGCAGGAATAATGACTGTCCTGCTCATGAAAAATGTCAAAAGTCTAATATGATAAGAAACAGCAGAATGGTGATCAAGCTGATGCATTCTAGAAGAAAGATGGGGAGTGTCAGAATCATGCATAAGTTGGTGATGGAAATAACATAACCATGCATATGTACACAACCGTAATGGCCCAGGCGCAAGAAAGCTAGATAGGAAAGATCAATCTGTTATTTTCTTTTAGTAGATAAGATTAGTTTATATTTGTATTTGACTTAGCCTACAAGTTAGGGACTCTTGTAAATCGTGACTATATAATGTTAGGGATGGTTATTCTGAAAATGAAGCAATGAATTAAGTTGCATCCATAAGATGTATTAGAGCCTAGGTTTAGGTCTCCTCCAGACGCTACGACTTGTCCTCTCTACCGATCGAGTTCTCTCTCTATCTCAATCAATTTTTTCGTCTCTGCCAGACGATCTCTACTCTCTACTCTTGACCAATTCCTTTAATCAGATATGGAAGCTCCCGCTGGTCAGCATCGCCCTCAGATCGGACCGCTCTTGTCAACCGGCAGCAGCACCCCTCCCAGATCAGGCCCAAGCTGAGCCTTTCTGTTCACACACACGATCCCAGCTGGCAACGTCTTTCCCGTCCCCACGCTCCAGGAGGATGCCCTTCATTAACAAATATGCAACGTCTTTCCCGTCCCCACGTGCTCCTCCTCCGCCGCCAGCCTCGCCGCGACGCGCGCAGATTGCGGGAATGAGCCAAGCCAACCTCACACCAATGCGCTTATTTTTTGCCGGTCAGAAAAGGAGAGTCCGTAACAGACGCGCCACGAATCCGAGAAGTCGGATCGTGGGCTGTCACCGACACTGTGGGTCCAGCCCACGTCCTCCTACCCGACAGTGGAGGCGTCGGCAACCCTAGCCGCCACCAGAAGAACAGATCGCATCTGCTCTGCCTCCACGCCCACCGTCCACTGTCGTTCCTTTTGCTGCTGCTGCCGCCGGTGATCCCATCCCGTCCACCACGTACACGGTTGACGTGAGAGAAGGCCTCCGAAACCCCGCCTCTTGAGATCCTGTATGGGAGAGGGGCGATTAGGTTTTAGTGGAGCGTCTCCTACACGACTCTCGCTGCCGTTCATATACGTCCACTACATCGTCTACATCCGCGTCGCCTTCATCATCACCATGTCCACCGAAGCCGAGAGACTCGCTGCCGAGAAGGCCGCTGCTGACAAGAAGGCCGCTGACGAGACCGCTGTTGTCGCCGCTACCGCGGCTTCGTCCTGGCCTACTGGAGGGTATAACATGTTTACCCTGCTCCTGATCCACTCAAGACTCAGGTAGAGCCTCTCCAAACCGGCAACACTTGATAAGGACATGGGCCTGTTTATGAGCTAAACTTCTAGCGCATGAAAGTCAAAGTATATACTTTAGGCGATACGAAGTCCGTTTTTAAATGAAAAAGATTTCTACATATTCTACCAAGTCCATTAAGAATATCCCAATCTGATAAATCTGTCCAAATGGGTTTACTAATAGGATGCCCCAATCCAGTACAAAATTGAGCTTTTGATAAGTATGGAAATCCAGAGCTAGGGGATCATTCCCTTGAGTCGTACTGATGATAAGTTTTTTAATCCATGAAAAATTGAACAAAAAGCTGCCAAATTGGCCTATTTCTTGCGCATACCAATTAAAATATTTTGAGGTATCTTTTTTTAACTGGGTTGAATGAAGAAAAGAAGAATTGGAAGAAGAAAAGTTTTCTCAACCCGGGGAGGAAGTCCCTTTGAAATTGGATTTGTTATTGTAAGGGGAGCACCAAGCTGTAGCTTCTGTCCTAGGGCATCCCATGCGTTATGGAATGACAACAATGGCACCAGCCTCACCAGCAGAGAGCTCAGCACAACAGCATTCATAGGATCCAAGCCATTCAAACAGCTGACTCGTACAAAGATGAACATGCGACGAAGTCCAGCTCTTTGTTTCATCTGTGATGAGAAGTTATGTGCTGGTCATCATTGCAAGCAGCTCCTGGCTATCTATATTGTTCCCGGTTATGATGATGAACATGTTGGCAAGAAAGACTAGGCCTTTCAGCTGTTGTTGCTTCTGTGGAAGACCTCTCCTCCTACTGTGACAACCATCTATCAATCCAGTTTGAGGACAAGCTATTTGAAAACAGGAGGGGAGATATCATGATCAAAGCTCACAAGAAAGCTCAATCCAGATAATTCCTTTCAGTTAGATGATATTAGTTTAGACTTGTATTTGGCTTAGCCCACACTTAGGGACTCTTGTAAAGTGCCAGGAATGGTCATTCTGAATATCAAGGAACGAATTAAACTCAAAGTAAACCTACGTCCCAGTCTCCTTATTCGTATCAATCCGTAGCTTTGGGGCCGGCCTCTCATCGAGAACCCCTACGATCTGAGATCGGGAGGGTTGATGTCATCCCCGAGTTCTACCAATAACAGTAAAGCTTAGTCCAGATAATACCTATCATATAGCCGGGCTGCCTCATCCTGTGTTCCAACAGTACCCAAGTGAATTTGTTTCTTGTCAACTTTTATAGCAGCTTGCCATTTCATATTTTTGAAATAGACCCCTCTCATTATGCATGGCTCTTGGTCCACATACTGCTTTCTTCTATGTCGCTTTCTGCGCTTAATCTCCTTACCTAAAATGGTAAGAAAAGCCGAAACAAAATGTGCTGATTAGCTATAGAGCCATTTTTTATGCTCAACACGCATATCATGCAATCTTTGACGAGGATGGAGGTAAGATAAATCACGCTAATACAAAATGTTATCTAATTGTATGAAAACTGCTTGGTGGTTCAACCATTAAGAGACGAAGAAAGTCAAACATGACTTGCTTTGTACTCCCTCCGTCCCATAATATCAGATGTTATTATTACAACCGATATACTCACATATCGGTTGTAATAACATCTGATATTATGGGACGGAGGGAGTAGTTTATACAGGAGCCAAATCTAATCGAACTTAGACTGTAGAATGCCTTTTTGGCAATGAGATCACAACTCTGTCATCAACTTAACAATAGTTTTGCGAAAATATAGTGCATGAAAACTGATACATATTCTGTTAACGAATCCTAATTTGCTTGGAAACTTTATATTTAACTCTAGAACACATCACCTCCATATAAAGTGACCACAAATATTATGCACTGTATACGGTTACAAGAAATACCGAGAATACTATGTAAGAAAAAGTACAAACCTGGATAGTATTGGTTTTTCTCTTCCTTCAGAGAGTCGGAACCATTTGAGGATTCTGGAAGTACGTCAGAAGTCCTGGTCTGCGGCAAAAGGTTTCTTCATGAAGCAAGGCAATCCTTGCCATTGTAAACAAGCTTTCAATAGCATTAAAAAAATAGACTTACCAAGGGCAGTGGGTGCACACTGAGCGGATTGACATTTGCATGTTCAACTTCCCCATGTTTTTCATTCTCAACAGGCTTAGGAAGATCAACTGGCAATGAATCTTTGCCTGCAACAAAATTTAAAGTGGTGAACTCTTCAAAAGATCCCAAATACATACTGAGTTCATTGACCTGTACAATTATTATTTTATGTAAATGATCCTACCTTATTTGGGTTCCAATAATGGGAAGAAAAATGATAACAATAATATAATGGTGGTCTGGAAAAAAATCCAACAGTCTTGGGAAGCTATTTTCATTATTCGTCAAACCAATAGTTAACCTATAAGTCCTGCAGATTCCACCAGTAACCTACATAGCAGAGCTGTACTCACAAAGGTTTATTTCCATGTACTTCTCAGTATTAATGCGCAAATTGGGTTCTACTCCACAAATGTTTCCTGACTATTTGCACATACATATATGAATATGAAATGCGTACACGTATGTTATTGCCAATTTTTTCTAAGTCTGTTGCTTGGGAATGTAAAATGATAACAGGTTACAGGGAGTGCCAGAACAATTGATACCACTTTCTCAAAATGAATGATGTAATCCTGGAAAAAAAGATGGCCCTACATGGCAAAGGAAAAAAAAAGATGTCCCGCTCTATAAATAGTGCTCTCGTATGATTTATTCAACATGAGTCACTTCTACTTTTCACCATCTGTTTCTGCAAATTGGCAGCCTGCACATTTGGAAATGAAATTTCCACTCCCTACAATATAAATTAGACAAATTGACCACCCTGCACCCGGTTTGATAGCACTTGGCTATGCAGGGAGGTGGCAATGGCATGTTGGCATGCAGGAAGCTGCATTTGATGCAGATTTATCCAGTGCGGTAGGTAGGTTTTTGCCCTAGGCGTGTCTGATGTAACCTTCAAAACCAACATGGTGAGTCAATGAGTCAAGACAAGACCCCACTTACCAACTCATAAACTAGTTGTGACTAGTCACATTTAGTGTTGAAGTAGTCGAGGAAGTAGATAGCACAAATACTAGTATGATACGTAAATATTGAAGGAGCAGAGTGCTTTAGTTGGGGAAGGAGCAGAGCAGGCGGAGGAGTAGAGATAGAGGAGGAGAAGAGCTGAAACAACTGCAACAATGACCGCCACCAGCCGCGGCCTGCTAGAAGTGGCCCGTTGTGCAGCCTGCTGTACAAAGAGCTATGTTTAGAGTGCATACTCCACGGAGTAAAGCCTTATGCTCCTAGACAAACCTAATAAGTGGGCCTTTTGACCAGTCACTCAACTAAAAGCCCTTGACTAGTCAAGAATAGTCAAAGGAAAGTCGAGAGATCGATCAACTACAGCAGGAGTTGAGTTGAAGTGCTGTGTCGACAGCCAAGTAGCCTAGTCAAGGCGGGATGGATAAGCTGCTTCCTTGTGACCTAACAAGGTACATCAGAGATACCCTTGTGAAAAGTCACCTCCTGGCTTGGACAACTTAGCCAGCTCGGGTACGCCACAAATTGCAACGAGTAAGCCAGCTATAATATGCCTCAAATATCATCCTAACTGGCCTCTAACCATTGCTAAATCATTCACAGCGTGTTTGGTTGGGGGTAATTAGAGTTAGGGAATGAGAATTGAAGGGGTACGAGACTTCAAATCTATTGTTTGGTTGGAGCTATTGGGAATTCACAAGGGAATAGGCATGGGACTTGAGACTCCAACTCCCACCATTTTATTAACAGGGGAGGGGTGGGAGTTGGATGGGAATTGTTTTAATGAGTCAATCTTAACCCTTTATCCTAACTTCCCTGTCTAGTCCCATGTCAATTCCCACGAACCAAACAAGGGAGTACAATTTCTTCTCATCTTCTCACACATAATTCCTATCACACACCAAACGGAGGATTGGGGATAAAATAACTCATCCCATGTCTAATCTCAGCACAACTCCCTCCTCTAAACTCCCATTTCCCTTCCCAAATATTGCCAAACACGCTGTCAAGGGGATTCAAGGTGAGCCCCACCTGACAGGATGGACATCTACAATTAAACCAAAGCATCATGTCTAATTCGTACAAATTTACATGGTGCAAGGCAGAGTTTTGGCTTATAAACAAACAAGCTGCTACCTTCACACACAGATGGTGAAGTGGTGAAATTTGGTCTCTAAACAACCCCCCAAAAAACAGTTATATACATCATCAAAGAATTATGACAAGAATGGAAGCTTTGCCTTGTCATTTTGTCAATTTACACTCAGTTTCATGAGTATACAATAAGCATACCCATTATCAAGAAATGGTTAATCTATTACCATTCCCACCATTGCAAATCTTGGAACAGAGATATTGTGTCATGTCGCGTCCAATTATGGTCCCAGCAGGTTGGTACCAGCAGTTCCTGCCAAAATTGGTTTTAACTGCCGTGCTTGTACCGGCAGCAATTAATTCGCAATTGGATATCCCGCTTGACAACACATGCTCTCCATACATTCTATCATCCCATAACTACTCACACCTCCCGCTTCAGTGTTTACAGAAGTACCAAACATACTTACATGTGGGCCATGGAGCACCCTACTACATTCTTTGAATGCAAGTTTCACAAAAGTTCGTTATATATAGAACAAGAACAGATTAGAGCTAGCTATAGCTCTTTATGAACAATTTATTTTCTTTTATCTGGAACAATTTACCACATAGGATATACTAGAAGGTTCAATTGAATACAGGAATGGAACTGATCAGTATGATGAAAAGCCATGTTTTGACAGCATATTATACATAAAACTAAAAATATTTACACATTTTCACAACATAGATTCTCTTAACAATTCTTTACAACAGAATCTAAACGATTCTTTACAACATATCAGCAAGATGTTTCACGGTGTAATGAGTTTGTCTTACCAGAACAAAGACCCAATAGTCGACGTCTCCTCAAGCTAACCATACTTTAACTGCCACCTGCAATAGGGTCCCAAATATGAGAATATACTAAACAAATCAAAGTAATTAATAAAGAATTGGTTAAGCAAACAGTATGGAGTTAGAAGCGGAGACTTTGAGAAAGCAACAAATGGAGTGCAAGTACTCAAGGGCTTCTGAAGTTCTGATTATGCTATCCATTACTAATATGCTCAACTGTATACTAAACAATACCAGTGCTGTGTAACACTGTTCTTAATGGCCATGACTACTGCTCATAAACAATAATATCACCCATGTTCGAAGAAGCAATACAATAATCCTCGACTATTTGTTCAACACTTCCATAGACTTATAACACGGTAAAAAGGTGTATGTTGCTAACCATAAACCACACTTCTAACAATTATCACCCACTTAAATTGTGTGCCAGAGACAGGGATCACATGAAAGATTCAATACTAGAGAAAAAACAAGGTAGGATAAACAACACTGAGCAAAATTCAGGCCCTTCACAAATAACAAGGTTGAAACTTAGAGAAAAAACCAAGTGACTCCGCTTAGAAAGATAGTCATCAGGCCCACAATAAAGTAGCTAAATTATATGTGCTAAATATGTTCAATCAAATAGCACTCGGTGCAATTCCATCATGCATCTGGTAAGCACTCTACCATCTTAATAGATTGTTTAGTTGCCTCAAACAAATGTATGCAGAACACCTCACTCATTTCTTAGTATCATAAGCTACTAACACATTGAACGGAACCTAATCATACCGTATGGCCATAGTAAGCATAATAAGAAGCTCATAAGTTATCTTCAATTCCTTAGCACAGGAACACCACCCGTCAAAATTCCAATCAAGTATTCACTGTTACAAGACATAGAACTTCCATTTGTGCATTCTGAAACCATTACAAGTATAACAAGATGCAGACCTGGGAGGACAAACATCGAACATGAATAATATCAATTGATGCGGAATTGGCGTTGGGCCTCCGCCGTGATTTGGGCACAGCGGGCCGCTGTGAGGCTCATGTACCACATAGCAAAGGACCAGGCCATGGCGACGATGGATGGGTGGTTGTACGGTGGGAGAAGGGCTCAAAGGGGTAGGGTTTTGGGCCGTGGGCGGCTGGCTTAAATAGCCAAGGCAGGCAGAGTGCCGGGTTGAATGCGGAGCGCCCGAGTAGGCTTCTCGGGCTCATCCCTATGAATGCCAGGTAGGCGGATGGCTGGTCAGCCAGCGTGAATGCGGGCAGCCGGCCGATCATGTCCGCTCTGAATGTGCGGGTGGTTCTCGAGACGACGCGGAGAGAGAGCTGGGGCCCGGGCGTCAGAATCCGACGTTGCAGACGTCTGGACTCGCCAAAACCTCCCCTGGTTTGGTGCCGTTTTGCAGGATTTCAGACGTCCGGACAGGTCCCGACAAATTTGGTGACCACCCGTTAGATGGACACCAAAAGTGTCCGGACCATCCGGTCGGACATTTGGGAGAGATTTGGTGATCCACGTTGGAATTTCCGTAAGGTGTTGTACTAGTCATTGATACTAGTTACAACAACTGACCAAACACACTAGACTCCAGGGCCTACAGAATCCTGCTACACATCGGATATTCCAAGAATTATAGAGTTTCCTAATAGTGAAGTCTAAAAAAATCATCACATATCACAAGCCTGCAATGTAACTCCAAATACAGGTTCGGTCACAGAATCTACCGTGACAACACTTGCCAATCGAAACAATGTTTTAGTGACAATTATCATAATATCAATTGATGAAATTCTACCAAATCTTCATGCCACGATTCCCGATTACATCCAGTGCCATGAACCGAACGAAAACATCATAAATCAATAAATCGCAAACACAGGACGCGAGAAGCCTCGCCCAACCACCCAACAACCCAATCGAGGAATCCAAAGAACCCCTCAAGGACGCAAGAATTTTCTACAAGTCTGTCCCCACCAGGCCCCAACCACCGCCACCTTCCAATCCAAACGCAGAAGAACTCAACCAGCAAGAACGCACAAGATAAGATTGTGGAGCAAGCAAACAAGCATCGTCACGGCCAAGAACAGGCGCGGAATTCACGGAAACAAGAAAGGCAGCCAATCCTACATACGGGACCTGTAATTCAATAACCATAACGGCGACCAGAATCAATGCGGCGCGACGTTCAACAGGGGCTGGCAAGAACGGCGAGTACGTACCGGCGGCTTCGGCCGGCCGGCGGCGGCAGTAGGAAAAGGCGGCCCAAGGCAAGGCGGCAGCGGCCGCGAGACGAGGGGAGAGGAAAAGAAGTTGGTAGGAGAAGTTGGCGAGGGATACAAAGAGGGTGGCTCACATCTACCACCTTTGTTTCTCTCTCCTTCCGCTGCGACGACTCTTATCTCGCTCCCTCTCCTCCCGTTAATTACTTGTGTTTTCTCGGGGCATTTTTCTCTCTGTATTATTTTGTGATGAGGATCGGCTGACGCATCGCCTTAGCGGTGGTGGCTTCGGTTCGTCGTATGAGGACTTTTTCTAAATAAAAAATGTACATGATGTGCAAACCTTTGACACGGCACCCTTTTTTTAAGAAATGGCACAACATCTTGAGATTTGTAAAGTCTACAATTTTTTTTAAGAAACGGCACAACATCTTGAAATTTACAAAGTCATCATGCACGTCTCATAGTTTTCTGAGAGAGGAGGCCCTTGCCCGGCCTTAAGAACGAGGCCCTTACAAATTCATATTGTAAGTCCCGAAAACCGAAGCCAAAGTAGTAGGAGTCTACGAAAGATAAAGGTACGGATACAAGCCAAAGGTTGGTAACGACGACGCAAAGCCGGTCATGGATCTAACCATGGTCAGGATCGCCCAAACACACGAGCGCAGGAAGTCGAGGCGGCTCCCAGCCGGTGATGTCCCCTATCCTGCGCGTCGTAACTCGGTGAACTTTGCCCGCACCCTTAGTACGAGCCTCTCCATGCTTCTTCTATCCTTTGGTTTCGGCAGGAGCTTCCATAGCTGCAAGAAAGATACCATTCTATAAAGAAGGTTAGCCGGTTGTCGGCAGAATGTTCCCTCAATCAAGGCTTTATTTCTAGACGTCCACAAGGCCCATGCAAGAGCCCCATCCAAGCCACGCAAACCGCCGACCACAGCCGACGTGCCAAGAATTAACCTATGCAAGTCCGATAACCCACTCGGATTCCATGAGCACCCAACGGTCTCACGGAGTGCGCTCCACATGAAATGCGCTACAATAGACCTAAATAGTAGGTGGTCTCGATCCTCTCCTTTACCGCACCAATGCACATGCCATCTCTCGGGCCATGCCTCTTTCGCATTTGATCCCCACTAGTTATACGATTGCAAGCCACTTGCCACAAAAATATCTTAATCTTTGTCGGCATTCGAGACTTCCAAATACCACTGAGGTCACATGGGGTGGAATATTTGAAGATCTCTTTATATAAAGATCCGGTAGAGAAGCATGTGGATGCTTCAAGCTTCCAAGATACCTCATCTCGGCCCAACGAGAGTTGCACCCCTTGGAGCTGATCACGTAAACTATCGCATTCCGTGATCTCGATCGGCCCAAGTGATCGGTGGAATCTGGGTTCCCACCTCTCGTTTACCCACATATCCGCCACCTGCGCACGGGGGCGATCGAAATAGCAAACAGAGCTGGGAATATCTCGCTAAGGGGATGCTCCCCACACTAAGTATCAAGCCAGAAGGAAGTTGCCTTGCCCTTGCGGATATCAAATCGTGTACCCAACCTAAGAAGATGATGAACCTTCTTTACGTCCTTGGAAAACTGAGAAAGTTCCACGTTTGGGCGGAATTCCGTTCCCCGGTCCGAGAGATATTTTTGTTTAAATATGGAGAGCCATAACCCCCCTGACCTGCCAATATCTTCCAAGCCCACTGGGTCACTAGGCACCAATTCAAAAATTTGGAAGTAATCACTCCAAGGCCCCCATCTTCCTCAGGGAGCAAATATGCTCCCATTTAACCATATGGTATGTTTGCCTCCCACCCTCCTCCGCCCAAAATAATCTAGACCTCGCTTTGTCTAATTTCGCGTATGTCCCGTCCCTAAGAAGATAAAGCCCATGACAAAAAATGAGAATATTCATGAGGCAATCATTAATGAGGACCAGATGTCCGCCCAATGCTGGAAGTTCTCCTTGCCACTGTTCCACCCTACCAGCAGCTTTGTTTACTATAGGTTAGAAATCTACCATAGTTAGGCCCGGGAATATATCAGCATTCCCAAATATTTCGTGCAGATGGATCCGAGTTCACAGTTCATCATGTGTGCGGCCCGGAGTTGTGATTCTAGGTCTCCTCCCATGAAAAACACCTCACTTTTGTCGAAATTGATCTTTAGATCTAACATGGCCTCGAAGCACATTAATTGGAATTTCAGGTTTACAATTTCCCTCTCATAGTTTTTGATAAATATGAATGTGTCGTCCACATATTGGAGATGGGTTAGGCCACCCTTAACCACTCTGGTGGCCACTCCCGAGATGTGGATAGCCTCCTTGGCCTTATCAAGCATCTGGGCAAGGGCGTTGGTGAGGATGTTGAATAACAAATGAGAAATTGGGTCTCCTTGCCTGACCCCACGTATATTTTTAAAAAATGGGCCTACCTCCCCGTTTATGTTCACCGCGGTTTGCCCCCCTCGAACAAGTTGTTGCATCCAAAGCACCCAAAGTGGATCAAAACCTTTTTTATGCAACACATCCTATAGAGAATCCCACCAGTCCCGGTCGTAAGCTTTCTCAAAGTCAATCTTGAGGATGAACACCTCCTCCTTGGCCACTCTAATCTCATGTAAAACTTCATGCAGGATCACAATCCCATCCAAAATACTACGCGCACTAATAAAGGTTGTTTGAGAT
Organism: Aegilops umbellulata; assembly: GCA_032464435.1. Classification (NCBI taxonomy): domain Eukaryota; kingdom Viridiplantae; phylum Streptophyta; class Magnoliopsida; order Poales; family Poaceae; genus Aegilops; species Aegilops umbellulata. The sequence continues at coordinate 295,979,324 of CP136057.1, forward strand.
TGGTAAATGACCTTATTTGCGACCGGAGCTAGCCTGGTTGTGAAACCCTTCGCAATGAGGCATAAGCTAACGTTTATCAAGGTGATCAGGAGGAATTGCTTAATACTGTTAGCCCCATTGACCTTAGGCAGAAGGGCAAGGACCCCATAGTTCAGTCTCTTTACGCCGACCTCCCCACGGGTGAAGCTGTTGACCAAGGTAGTAAATTGGGGGCCATGAATTGGCCAAAAAAATTGTAGAACGAGATCGGGAACCTATCCGGCCCAGGAGCGGTGTTTGCGTGCATGTATTTAAGGTTGCTAGATATCTACTCAAGAGTAAACGGGCGTCTGAGCATGTCGTTATCATCCCTCAACACCCGTTCCATTAGAGCCCACAAACTTGGGCCGATACTTGCTGGTCCTCTAGGCTCCGAACCAAGGAGCTCACTATAGAAGCCATATGGTGTAGGGTGGAACCCTAGTTCATGATCTTTTCACACTTCAAGGGGGAAAAGGAAAAAATCAAGAGAGGGACACAACAAGAACACTCAATTGACAAAGATCCAATCACACATGTGATAAATCCACATACATAAGAGGGGATACAAGGGTCCAAATGCAACATAAGAAGGCAAAAGAGGAACTGATTCATCCCAATCCTTGAAGGAGTTGAGGTCTTGATATCCACTTGGGTGATCTTCTCCTTTAGAAGGCCTTGATGTCCACTAGGGGGGTCTTCTCCAAGAGGAGGTCTTGATTCTCCAAGGAGAAGGATAGATGAGCAAAGCTCCCTCTAGTTCATCATAATCTTTGCTAACCCTAGCTAGATGGAGGAGGAGCCCTATATATATTCTTGGGAGAAATAAGAGAGGAGGAGAGCGGATACATGGGCCTCTGGCCCGACTATGCATCCGCAGGTGCCCGATGTCCGGCCTAGAGCTAGTCGTGGCACTGGTGTGCCTTCGAGCCGGATTTCCGGGGTGTAACACCCCTTATGTCATGCTACAGTAAACCCATGCTAATGGTGCCATGTCATCACAATTAATTTGCTAAACTTCATTTTGGTCCCAACCCAGTTCAATTCAAAAGTTAAAATAAAGTCAAATTATTATTTCTTCAAACTGCAAAATTAAAATGTTCACATTATTCTAAAAATTGTCCTGATCATTGTCATGTTGAAACCAACATTATTTGACTCAATCCCTAAGAGGTCCAACAACAAATAAAATGGTCTTTCCAAATAAATAATTATTTATACAATTCAATTTGACCTCAAACTTTGTGGGCCTGTTCAATATATTACATAGTATTTATGTGCCAATTTTCACATTAAATAAAAATCATTTAGTGGCTAAATTTGATAGAAGACAGTAAAGAAATATAAAAGTAGAATAGAATAAAGAAAAAGGTAAAAGAAAATGTACCTGTTCACGTAGGCTTCATGTCAACAGTAGTCGCCCCAGTCCCCCACTAGCATTATCTTCTTCCCTTGTTCATCCCCGACGCGATGGGCACCGACCGTGCGTCCACTCTGCAGATGGGCCATGGGGCAGTCATCCAAAGGCCCCTCGACGCCTACAAGTTGGCCCCGCTCCCCCGCAAATCCTAGCTCCCCCCAGATCCCTTCCCCTCGCTCGATCCCCTTGATCTAGTCAAACCCGAGAGTAGCCGCCGCCACACCATCATCGACCATGTGGCCTCCGTGCTCCCCGAGCCACGCGGAGACGTCTAGCAGCTCCGCCACGCCCGTCTCCGTCGTCTGCAATCATTGGTTTGAACTGTAAAGCTCTGCATTGTCGTCGTCGTCTTCGTCTTCACCGTCGGTCACTGAAGGGAGCCGTCGTTGATTCGTCATCACCACACCTCCCCCGAGCCGACTAAGCTACTCATCGCAATCGATGTGACCACCTGAGCAATTCCCCACTCTCGCCCCTGTCAATCACGTGCTCTAGCTTGCTCCCCCAGCATGATCGTAGCTCATCGTCACCATGGTCATTTTCCCCCGCAGGCACCGAGCTCTCCTCAACCTATGCTACTGTCGTCATGCTCCTAGAGCCCCTCAGCTGCTGCCCCCGCTGCTTCATTGCTCGCTTATGCGCTTTGGCACCATCGCCCACACACGTCGTCGCCCGCAGCCACCCATGCCCCGTTTGCCCCTGCTTCTGCGTGCCCTGTCGCTCTGATAACCCACAAGTATAGGGGATCGCAATAGTTTTCGATAAGTAAGAGTGTCGAACCCAACGAGGAGCTAAAGGTAGAACAAATATTCCCTCAAGTTCTATCGAGCACCGATACAACTCTACGCATGCTTAACGTTCGCTTTACCTAGAACAAGTATGAAACTAGAAGTACTTTTGTAGGTGTTGTTGGATAGGTTTGCAAGGAAATAAAGAGCACGTAAATAAAAGCTAGGGGATGTTTAGATGAAGACACAACTAAATTAGTTTTAGTAGAGAGCTTTTGTCAACAAGAAATTTTATTTGTCCCTAGGCAATCGATAACTAGACCGGTAATCATTATTGCAATTTTATATGAGGGAGAGGCATAAGCTAACATACTTTCTCTACTTGGATCATATGCACTTATGATTGGAACTCTAGCAAGCATCCATGACTACTAAAGATTCATTAAGGTAAAACCCAACCATAGCATTAAAGTATCAAGTCCCCTTTATCCCATACGCAAACAACCTACTTACTCGGGTATGTGCTTCTGTCACTCACACCACCCACCATAAGCAAATCATGAACATATTGCAAACCCTAAAGCGGGGATCCCTCACGCTTGCGCGACACGGAGAGCACCATAGGACAACACCAATAATAAAACATACAACTCAAACCAATCTTGATCATCAAATAGCCATTAGGACAAAACGAATCTACTCAAACATCATAGGATAGCCATACATCATGGGGAAATAATATATAGCGTTGAGCACCATGTTTAAGTAGAGATTACAGCGGGTAAGAGAGAGGTTACACCGCTGCATAGAGGGGGGAAGAGTTGGTGATGATGGCGGTGAAGTTGCTGGTGAAGATGGCGGTGATGGTGATGGCCCCGGTAGCGCTCCAGCGCCACCGGAAGCAAGGGGAGAGGGGCCCCCTTCTTCTTCTTCTTCTTCTTCTTCTTCTTCTTCTTCTTCTTCTTCTTCTTCTTCTTCTTCTTCTTCTTCTTCTTCTTCTTCTTCTTCTTCTTCTTCTTCTTCTTCTTCTTCTTCTTCTTCTTCTTCTTCTTCTTCTTCTTCTTCTTCCTTGACCACCTCCCTAGATGGGAGAAGGGTTTCCCCTCTGGTCCTTGGCTCCCATGGCATGGGAGGGGCGAGAGCCCCTCCGAGATTGGATCTATCTCTTTGTTTCTCTCTGGTTCTGCATTCTGTTCTGGCTCTGTTTCACCGTTTCGTGTATATATGGAGATCCGTAACTCCAATTGGTCTGAAACCTTCGCCGTGATTTTTTTTCGAAAATTAGCTTTCTTGCGGCAAAAGAAGAGCGTCAACCGCCTTACAGGTGGCTCACGAGGGTAGGGGGCGCGCCCAGGGGGCAGGCGGGCCCCCCTACCTCGTGCCCACCTCGGACACTGGTTCGCGTTGATTTTCCTCCAAGATTTTTCATATATTCTGAAAATAAGCTCCGTTCATTTTTATCCCGTTTGGACTTCGTTTGATATGGATATTATGTGAGACCAAAAACATGCAACGGACAGGGACTGGCACTGGGCACTGGATCAATATGTTAGTCCCAAAAATAATATAAAAAGTTGCCAAAAAGTATATGAAAGTTGAATAATATTGGCATGGAACAATCAAAAATTATAGATACGACGGAGACGTATCAACATCCCCAAGCTTAATTCCTGCTTGTCCTCGAGTAGGTAAATGATAAAAAAGATAATTTTTGATGTGGAATGATCATATGTCTAATCATGGCATGAATATTAAGACACGAGTGATTCAAAGCAATAGTCTATCCTTTGACATAAAAATAATAACACTTCAAGCATACCAACCAAGCAATTATGTCTTATTGAAATAACACAGCCAAAGAAAGCTCATCCCTACAAAATCATATAGTTCGACTATGCTCCATCTTCACCACACAAAATATTTACATCATGCACGACCCCAATGACAAGCCAAGCAATTGTTTCATACTTTTGACGTTTCTCAAACCTTTTCAACTTTCACGCAATACATGAGCGTGAGCCATGGACATAGCACTATAGGTGGAATAGAATATGATGATGGGGGTTATGTGGAGAAGACAAAAAAGGAGAAAGTCTCACATCGACGCGGCTAATCAACGGGCTATGGAGATGCCATCAATTGATGTCAATGTGAGGAGTAGGGATTGCCATGCAACGGATCCACTAGAGCTATAAGTGTATGAAAGCTCAAACTGAAACTAAGTGGGTGTGCATCCAACTTGCTTGCTCATGAAGACCTAGGGCATTTGAGGAAGCCCATCGTTGGAATATACAAGCCAAGTTCTATAATGAAAATTCCCACTAGTATATGAAAGTGATAACTTAAGAGACTCTCTATGTGAAGAACATGGTGCTACTTTGAAGCACAAGTGTGGCAAAAGGATAGTAACATTGCCCCTTCTCTCTCTTTCTCTCATTTTTTGTTTTCTTTTTTTCGGGGCCTTCTCTTTTTTTTTGCCTTTCTATTTTTTTTATTTTTTTATTTTTTTTCGTCCGGAGTCTCATCCCGACTTGTGGGGGAATCATAGTCTCCATCATCCTTTCCTCACTGGGGCAATGCTCTAATAATGATGATCATCACACTTTTATTTACTTACAACTCAATATTACAACTCGATATCTAGAACACAGATATGACTCTATGTGAATGCCTCCGGCGGTGTACCGGGATGTGCAATGATCTAGCGTAGCAATGACATAAAAAATGGACAAACCATGAAAACATCATGGTAGCTATCTTACGATCATGCAAAGCAATATGACAATAAATGCTCAAGTCATGTATATGATGATGATGGAAGTTGCATGGCAATATATCTCGGAATGGCTATGGAAATGCCATGATAGGTAGGTATGGTGGCTGTTTTGAGGAAGATATAAGGAGGTTCATGTGTGATAGAGCCTATCGTATCACGGGGTTTGGATGCACCAGCGAAGTTTGCACCAACTCTCGAGGTGAGAAAGGGCAATGCACGGTACCGAAGAGGCTAGCAATGATGGAAGGGTGAGAGTGCGTATAATCCATGGACTCAACATTAGTCATAAAGAACTCACATACTTATTGCAAAAATCTATTAGTCATCGAAACAAAGTACTACGCGCATGCTCCTAGGGGGATAGATTGGTAGGAAAAGACCATCGCTCGTCCCCGACCGCCACTCATAAAGAAGACAATCAATAAACACCTCATGCTCCGACTTTGTTACATAACGGTTCACCATACGTGCATGCTACGGGACTTGCAAACCTTTGTTGGGGAACGTAGTAATTTCAAAAAAATTCCTACGCACACGCAAGATCATGGTGATGCAGAGCAACGAGAGGGGAGAGTATTGCACATGTACCCTCGTAGACCAAAAGCGGAAGCATTATAACAATGCGGTTGATGTAGTCGTACGTCTTCACGGCCCGACCGATCAAGCACCGAAACTACGACACCTCCGAGTTCTAGCACACGTTCAACTCGATGACGATCCCCGGACTCCGATCCAGCAGAATGTCGGGGAAGAGTTCCGTCAGCACGAGAACGACGTGGTGACGATCTTGATGTTCTACCGCCGCAGGGCTTCGCCTAAGCACCGCTACAATATTATCGAGGATTATGGTGGAGGGGGGCATCGCACACGGCTAAGAGATCAATGATCAATTGTTGTGTATCTAGGGTGCCCCCTGCCCCCGTATATAAAGGAGCAAGGGGGAGGAGGTGCAGCCAGGCAAGGGGCGCGCCAGGAGGAGTCCTACTCCTACCGGGAGTAGGACTCCCCCCTTTTCCATGTTGGACTAGGACTTGGGGGGAAAGGAGAGAGAGAGGGGAAAGGAAAGGGGGGGCGCCGCCCCCCTCCTTGTCCAATTCAGACTTGGGGGGAGGGGCGCGCGGCTGCCCCTTGGCCTCCTCTCCTCTTCCTCCACTAGGCCCATTAAGGCCCATTAGGTTACCGGGGGGGCCCAGTAACCTCTCGATACTCCAGTAAAATGCCGATTTCACCCGGAACACTTCCGATGTCCAAACATAGGCTTCCAATATATCAATCTTCATGTCTCGACCATTTCGAGACTCCTCGTCATGTCCGTGATCACATCCGGGACTCCGAACAACCTTCGGTACACCAAAACATATAAACTCATAATGAAACTGTCATCGTAACGTTAAGCGTGCGGACCCTACGGGTTCGAGAACAATGTAGACATGATCGAGACACGTCTCCGGTCAATAACCAATAGCGGAACCTGGATGCTCATATTGGCTCCTACATATTCTACGAAGATCTTTGTTGGTCAGACCGCATAACAACATACGTTGTTCCCTTTGTCATCGGTATGTTACTTGCCGGAGATTCGATCGTCGGTATCTTAATACCTAGTTCAATCTCGTTACCGGCAAGTCTCTTTACTCGTTCTGTAATACATCATCCCGCAACTAACTCATTAGTTGCAATGCTTGCAAGGCTTAAGTGATGTGTATTACCGAGAGGGCCTAGAGATACCTCTCCGACAATCGGAGTGACAAATCCTAATCTCGAAATACGCCAACCCAACATGTACCTTTGGAGACACCTGTAGAGCACCTTTATAATCACCCAGTTACGTTGTGACGTTTGGTAGCACACAAAGTGTTCCTCCGGTAAACGGGAGTTGCATAATCTCATAGTCATAGGAACATGTATAAGTTATGAAGAAAGCAATAGCAACATACTAAATGATCAAGTGCTAGGCTAACGGAATGGGTCATGTCAATCATCCCATTCTCCTAATGATGTGATCCCGTTAATCAAATGACAACTCATGTCTATGGCTAGGAAACATAACCATCTCTGATCAACGAGCTAGTCAAGTAGAGGCATACTAGTGACACTCTATTTGTCTATGTATTCACACAAGTATTATGTTTCCGGTTAATACAATTCTAGCATGAATAATAAACATTTATCATGATATAAGGAAATAAACAATAACTTTATTATTGCCTCTAGGGCATATTTCCTTCAGTCTCCCACTTGCACTAGAGTCAATAATCTAGATTACACAGTAATGATTCTAACACCCATGGAGCCTTGGTGCTGATCATGTTTTGCTCGTGGAAGAGGCTTAGTCAGCGGGTCTGCAACATTCAGATCCGTATGTATCTTGCAAATTTCTATGTCTCCCACTTCGACTAAATCCCGAATGGAATGAAGCTTCTCTTGATGTGCTTGGTTCTCTTGTGAAATCTGGATTCCTTCGCCAAGGCAATTGCACCAGTATTGTCACAAAAGATTTTCATTGGACCCGATGCACTAGGTATGACACCTAGATCGGATATGAACTCCTTCATCCAGACTCCTTCATTTGCTGCTTTGGAAGCAGCTATGTACTCCGCTTCACATGTAGATCCCGCCACGACGCTTTGTCTAGAACTGCACCAACTGACAGCTCCACCGTTCAATGTAAACACTTATCCGGTTTGTGATTTAGAATCGTCCGGATCAGTGTCAAAGCTTGCATCAACGTAACCATTTACGATGAGCTCTTTGTCACCGCCATATACGAGAAACATATCCTTAGTACTTTTCAGGTACTTCAGGATGTTCTTGACCGCTGTCTAGTGATCCACTCCTGGATTACTTTGGTACCTCCCTGCTAGACTTATAGCAAGGCACACATCAGGTCTGGTACACAACATTGCATACATGATAGAGCCTATGGCTGAAGCATAGGGAACATCTTTCATTTTCTCTCTATCTTCTGCGGTGGTCGGACATTGAGTCTTACTCAACTTCACACCTTGTAACACAGGCAAGAACCCTTTCTTTGCTTGATCCATTTTGAACTTCTTCAAAACTTTGTCAAGGTATGTGCTTTGTGAAAGTCCAATTAAGCGTCTTGATCTATCTCATCTTAATGCCCAATATGTAAGCAGCTTCACCGAGGTCTTTCATTGAAAAACTCTTATTCAAGTATCCCTTTATGCTATCCAGAAATTCTATATCATTTCCAATTAGTAATATGTCATCCACATATAATATCAGAAATGCTACAGAGCTCCCACTCACTTTCTTGTAAATACAGGCTTCTCCAAAAGTCTGTATAAAACCAAATGCTTTGATCACACTATCAAAGCGTTTATTCCAACTCCGAGAGGCTTGCACCAGTCCATAAATGGATCGCTGGAGCTTGCACACTTTGTTAGCTCCCTTTGGATCGACAAAACCTTCCGGTTGCATCATATACAACTCTTCTTCCAGAAATCCATTCAGGAATGCAGTTTTGACATCCATCTGCCAAATTTCATAATCATAAAATGCGGCGATTGCTAACATGATTCGGACAGACTTAAGCATCACTACGGGTGAGAAGGTCTCATCGTAGTCAATCCCTTGAACTTGTCGAAAACCTTTCGCAACAAGTCGAGCTTTGTAGACAGTAACATTACCGTCAGCGTCAGTCTTCTTCTTGAAGATCCATTTATTCTCAATTGCTTGTCGATCATCGAGCAAGTCAACCAAAGTCCACACTTTGTTCTCATACATGGATCCCATCTCAGATTTCATGGCTTCTAGCCATTTTGCGGAATCTGGGCTCACCATCGCTTCTTCATAGTTTGTAGGTTCATCATGATCTAGTAGCATGACTTCCAGAACAGGATTACGGTACCACTCTGGTGCGGATCTTACTCTGGTTGATCTACGAGGTTCGGTAGTAACTTGATCTGAAGTTTCATGATCATCATCATTAGCTTCCTCACTAATTGGTGTAGGTGTCACAGAAACCAGTTTCTGTGATGTACTACTTTCCAATAAGGGAGCAGGTACAGTTACCTCATCAAGTTCCACTTTCCTCCCACTCACTTCTTTCAAGATAAACTCCTTCTCTAGAAAGGATCCATTCTTAGAAACGAACGTCTTGCCTTCGGATCTGTGATAGAAGGGGTACCCAACAGTCTCCTTTGGGTATCCTATGAAGACACATTTCTCCGATTTGGGTTCGAGCTTATCAGGTTGAAGTTTTTCACATAAGCATCGCAGCCCCAAACTTTCAGAAATGAAAACTTTGGTTTCTTGCTAAACCACAATTCATAAGGTGTCATTTCAACGGATTTTGATGGTGCCCTATTTAACATGAATGCGGCCGTCTCTAAAGCATAACCCCAAAACGATAGCGGTAAATCTGTAAGAGACATCATAGATCGCACCATATCTAGTAAAGTACGATTACGACGTTCGGACACACCATTACGTTGTGGTGTTCCGGGTGGCATGAGTTGCGAAACTATTCTGCATTATTTCAAATGTAGACCAAACTCGTAACTCAAATATTCTCCTCCACGATCAGATCATAGAAACTTTATTTTCTTGTTACGATGATTTTCAACTTCACTATGAAATTCTTTGAACTTTTCAAATGTTTCAGACTTATTCTTCATTAAGTAGATATACCCATATCTGCTTAAATCATTTGTGAAGGTGAGAAAATAACGATATCCGCCACGAGCCTCAACATTCATCGGACAAAATACATCTGTATGTATGATTTCCAACAAACCTGTTGCTCTCTCCATAGTACCGGAGAACGACGTTTTAGTCATCTTGCCCATGAGGCACGGTTCGCAAGTACCAAGTGATTCATAATCAAGTGGTTCCAAAAGTCCATCAGTATGGAGTTTCTTCATGCGCTTTACACCGATATGACCTAAATGGCAGTGCCACAAATAAGTTGCACTATCATTATCAACTCTGCATCTTTTGGTTTCAACATTATGAATATGTGTATCACTACTATCGAGATTCATCAAAAATAGACCACTCTTCAAGGGTGCATGACCATAAAAGATATTACTCATATAAATGGAACAACCATTATTCTCTGATTTAAATGAATAACCGTCTCGCATCAAACAAGACCCAGATATAATGTTCATGCTCAACGCTGGCACCAAATAACAATTATTTAGGTCTAATACTAATCCCGAAGGTAATGTAGAGGTAGCGTGCCGACCGCGATCACATCGACTTTGGAACCATTTCCCACGCGCATCGTCACCTCATCCTTTGCCAGTGTTCGCTTAATCCGTAGTCCCTGTTTCGAGTTGCAAATATTAGCAACAGAACCAGTATCAAATACCCAGGTGCTACTGCGAGCTCTAGTAAGGTACACACCACTAACATGTATATCACATATACCTTTGTTCACCTTGCCATCCTTCTTATCTGCCAAATACTTGGGGCAGTTGCGCTTCCAGTGACCAGTCTGCTTGCAGTAGAAGCACTCAGTTTCAGGCTTAGGTCCAGATTTAGGTTTCTTCTCTTGAGCAGCAACTTGCTTGCTGTTCTTCTTGAAGTTCCCCTTCTTCTTCCCTTTGCCCTTTTTCTTGAAACTAGTGGTCTTGTTGACCATCAACACTTGATGCTCCTTCTTGATTTCTACCTCCGCAGCCTTTAGCATTGAGAAGAGCTCAGGAATTGTCTTGTCCATCCCTTGCATATTATAGTTCATCACAAAGCTCTTGTAGCTTGGTGGCAGTGATTGGAGAATTCTGTCAGTGACGCTATCATCCCAAAGATTAACTCCCAGTTGAATCAAGTGATTATTATACCCAGACATTTTGAGTATATGCTCACTAACAGAACTGTTCTCCTCCATCTTGCAGCTATAGAACTTATTGGAGACTTCATATCTCTCAATCCGGGCATTTGCTTGAAATATTAACTTCAACTCCTGGAACATCTCATATGCTCCATGACGTTTCAAAACGTTGTTGAAGACCCGGTTCTAAGCCGTAAAGCATGGAACACTGGCCTATTGAGTAGTCATCAGCTTTGCTCTGCCAGACGTTCATAACATCTGGTGTTGCTCCAGCAGCAGGCCTGGCACCCAGCGGTGTTTCCAGGACGTAATTCTTCTGTGCAGCAATGAGGATAATCCTCAAGTTACGGACCCAGTCCGTGTAATTGCTACCATCGTCTTTCAACTTTGCTTTCTCAAGGAACGCATTAAAATTCAACGGAACAACAACACGGGCCATCTATCTACAATCAAACATAAACAAGCAAGATACTATCAGGTACTAAGTTCATGATACATTTAAGTTCAATTAATCATATTACTTAATACTCCCACTTAGAAAGACATCCCTCTAATCTTTTAAGTGATCACGTGATCCAAATCAACTAAACCATAACCGATCATCACGTGAAATGGAGTAGTTTTCAATGGTGAACATCACTATGTTGATCATATCTACTATATGGTTCACGCTCGACCTTTCGGTCTTAGTGTTCCGAGGCCATATCTGCATATGCTAGGCTCGTCAAGTTTAACCTGAGTATTCTGCGTGTGCAAAACTGGCTTGCACCCGTTGTAGATGGACGTAGAGCTTATCACACCCGATCATCACGTGGTGTCTGGGCACGACGAACTTTGGCAACGGTGCATACTCAGGGAGAACACTTTTATCTTGAAATTTAGTGAGATATCATTTTATAATGCTACCGTCAATCAAAGCAAGATAAGATGCATAAAAGATAAACATCACATGCAATCAATATAAGTGATATGATATGGCCATCATCATCTTGTGCTTGTGATCTCCATCTCCGAAGCAACGTCATGATCACCATCGTCACCGGCGCGACACCTTGATCTCCACCGTAGCATCGTTGTCATTTCGCCAGTCTTATGCTTCTACGACTATCGCTACCGCTTAGTGATAAAGTAAAGCATTACAGGGCGATTGCATTGCATACAATAAAGCGACAACCATATGGCTCCTGCCAGTTGCTGATAACTCAGTTACAAAACATGATCATCTCATACAATAAAATTTAGCATCATGTCTTGACCATATCACATCACAGCATGCCCTGCAAAAACAAGTTAGACGTCCTCTACTTTGTTGTTGCAAGTTTTACGTGGCTGCTACGGGCTTAGCAAGAACCGTTCTTACCTACGCATCAAAACCACAACGATAGTTTGTCAAGTTGGTGTTGTTTTAACCTTTGCAAGGACCGGGCGTAGCCACACTCAGTTCAACTAAACTTGGTGAAACTGACACCCGCCAGCCACCTGTGTGCAAAGCACGTCGGTAGAACCAGTCTCGCGTGAGCGTACGCGTAATGTCGGTTTGGGCCGCTTCATCCAACAATACCGCCGAACCAAAGTATGACATGCTGGTAAGCAGTATAACTTATATCGTCCACAACTCACTTGTGTTCTACTTGTGCATATAACATCAATGCATAAAACCTGGCTCGGATGCCACTGTTGGGGAACGTAGTAATTTCAAAAAAATTCCTACGCACACGCAAGATCATGGTGATGCATAGCAACGAGAGGGGAGAGTGTTGTCCATGTACCCTCGTAGACCGAAAGCGGAAGCGTTATAACAACGCGGTTGATGTAGTCGTACGTCTTCACGGCCCGGCCGATCAAGCACCGAAACTACGACACCTCCGAGTTCTAGCACACGTTCAGCTCGATGACGATCCCCGGACTCCGATCCAGCAGAATGTCGGGGAAGAGTTCCGTCAGCACGACGACATGGTGACGATCTTGATGTTCTTCTGTCGTAGGGCTTCGCCTAAGCACCGCTACAATATTATCGAGGATTATGGTGGAGGGGGGCACCGCACACGGCTAAGAGATCAATGGTCAATTTTTTTGTCTCTAGGGTGCCCCCTGCCCCCGTATATAAAGGAGCAAGGGGGAGGAGGTGCAGCCAGGCAAGGGGTGCACCAGGAGGAGTCCTACTCCTACCGGGAGTAGGACTCCCCCCCTTTTCCATGTTGGACTAGGACTTGGGGGGAAAGGAGAGAGAGGGGGGAAAGGAAAGGGGGGAGGGGCACGCGGCTGCCCCTTGGCCTCTTCTCCTCTTCCTCCAGTAGGCCCATTAAGGCCCATTAGGTTACCGGGGAGTTCCGGTAACCTCTCGGTACTCCAGTAAAATGCCGATTTCACCCGGAACACTTCCGATGTCCAAACATAGGCTTCCAATATATCAATCTTCATGTCTCGACCATTTCGAGACTCCTCGTCATGTCCGTGATCACATCCGGGACTCCGAACAACCTTCGGTACATCAAAACATATAAACTCATAATGAAACTGTCATCATAACATTAAGCGTGCGGACCCTACGGGTTCGAGAACAATGTAGACATGACCGAGACACGTCTGCGGTCAATAACCAATAGCGGAACCTGGATTCCCATATTGGCTCCTACATATTCTACGAAGATCTTTATCGGTCAGACCGCATAACAACATACGTTGTTCCCTTTGTCATCGGTATGTTACTTGCCCGAGATTCGATCGTCGGTATCTTAATACCTAGTTCAATCTCGTTACCGGCAAGTCTCTTTACTCGTTCCGTAATACATAATCCCGCAACTAACTCATTAGTTGCAATGCTTGCAAGGCTTAAGTGATGTGTATTACCGAGAGGGCCTAGAGATACCTCTCCGACAATCGGAGTGACAAATCCTAATCTCGAAATACGCCAACCCAACATGTACCTTTGGAGACACCTGTAGAGCACCTTTATAATCACCCAGTTACGTTGTGACGTTTGGTAGCACACAAAGTGTTCCTCCGGTAAATGGGAGTTGCATAATCTCATAGTCATAGGAACATGTATAAGTTATGAAGAAAGCAATAGCAACATACTAAACGATCAAGTGCTTAGCTAACGAAATGGGTCATGTCAATCATATCATTCTCCTAATGAGTTCCATTAATCAAATGACAACTCATGTCTATGGCTAGGAAACATAACCATCTCTGATCAACGAGCTAGTCAAGTAGAGGCATACTAGTGACACTCTGTTTGTCTATGTATTCACACAAGTATTATGTTTCCGGTTAATACAATTCTAGCATGAATAATAAACATTTATCATGATATAAGGAAATAAATAATAACTTTATTATTTCCTCTAGGGCATATTTCCTTCAACCTCAACACAAGTATTTCTCAATTTCACAATTACTCAACAACAGGTAGACACTGCATTAGAACCACCATGAGCAACAACACTGCCACCTTACTCGGAGTCCTCATCCACATCCTCGATTTCTTCCTTGTCCCTCTTCCTCTTGGTCGATACTTCTTTGCTTGAACCGCACACTTGGCTGTTGCTCTTCATCCATTGCTTGTAGATATTGAAGCAAAGGTAGCCATCCATTGCAGCGTAGTGGATGTGGTCTATATCTAGTACATTCCGCCGCCATGCATGACGATGAAACATGTATGGAGGTTTCTCCAGTTTACCGTACGAAGGATGAACCATGGCTCCTGCCAGGGTCGGCATTGAAGGCTGACGAGAGGACACCAGCCGATTCTTCTGGAGGTCGAAGGTGTTGCCTACAACGTGGCCTATCCGACGCAAGACTTCTTTGTCATTACCAAAGTCTACAGTAACGAACTTGACTAGGTTGCTCTCGAGGAAGTCCTTAAAATCCTGGCACTCAACGTCGGCATGGCATATGTGGTAGACCAAGCATAAGTCATGCACGCAAACCTGGATCATGGCGGACTTCTTCCTCTCTTCGTCCTTCAGATCCTTCTCTCGTCCTAGGACTGTGGTGTACTCAACATCTAGCCCAGCGACCCACTCATCATCTGAGTCTTCGAATATGCGTCTGAAGCGAGAAAGGCATCCTTTCACCATCACGGAAGAACGGGTGTAGATGACATCGAACTCATCGCCGGTGATGGTTCTAACCTTGTACTCACCACCGATCGTGGAGATTTGGGACGCCATGGATTTGGGAGGAGGGTTAGGACTAGTGGAACTGCCGTAATGTGAATGGACGGGACGACTAGTAGCGAACCGCTGTAGTATTGAAGGACGTGCGGGGACGAGTAGGAGCGAACTGCCAGCATGCGGACGACAGGGTAGTGGCTTTCCATTCTCCCATGATACGGGCTTTCGAGAGCCCTTGGATCTGAGATTGAACGGTTGCATGGTGTGATTCTAGACCTATGGGTGAATATCCTATCCTGGAGGGTTATTCTGCAAATTTCCAGGAACTTAGCATGCGACCGTTTGATCTCAGATCCAAGGGCTGCCAGCAGCCCGTATCATGGTCGCGCCTACTACGACCGTCGCGTCACTCGCGCGGTCGCACCCTTGGGGATTTAACACAGTGTGTTAGGCTATCTGATGTTGGCATGTCATACATAGTCATCACTTAGTCACTCATACTACAACAAGGTTGGATATAAGTGTATTTTTTTACTCCTCTCTATCTCTTTCTTCGTACTCCCTTCGTCCCATAAAATAAGAATGTTTTTGACACTAGTGTAGTGCCAAAAACGTTCTTATATTATGGGACACTGGGAGTACTAGTATTTATTGCATTTGCCAAGGAGTGACCTCTTCCAATGAAATGGTGTTGCTAAGTTTGGTTCATTTAATTAGCTATAGACTCAAAATTGTCTTTTCACCTAGGTACACACGCTTAGCACCGTTTCTTCCTTGGGTCACCAAACTAGTCTCCCTCTTCTTGATTAAGTTGCCACATCAGACTTTATGCCTATGTGGTAAGCTTAAGCACCTGTAGGAGCAAGTAAAAGTAAGTACAATAGTGCGCTTTACATGGCATTTTTTCATATGTGGAGGAAAGAGAGGCAAGGAAAAGTGGAGAAGTGGGCTCTCATGCAAGAGCCAGCCTCTACTACATGGTGGAGCATTGGGAGAGGCACCTGTTTGGAGGTGGTCAGGAATCAGGAGACTCACGCCGGTCGTAGCGCCGCAGTTAAAATGATAATGGCAAGTCAAATCACGGGGCCCCACCTGTCCAGCAGTAACTCGCTGTCAAATCACACAACCCTACGTTTGCAGCAGCCTACTCCCTCATCTTCTCGCGTCTCTGTTGAACCGACTAGGCGGAACTGCCCCGCCGCCTACCGCGCAGGAAAAGCCCCGCCCTCGACTTTTAAATAGTATACAGTATACTAATTTTGTATCCATGGATTGCGCCCGCGCCATGGAGCAAAGCATCTAGAAAACGGCGGTACACATCTACGGAGTATACAGCACGCCCGTCGCATTCGTGTCGCACCCCAGACGATCGGTCGGTTTGGCACGCTGCTCTCCGAATGGAACGCGCGTCATATTGCATTTGCACACACATGTGGGACAGCAATTGAGAATCGACCATAGGCACACTCCCCGGCCCCGCAAGTCAGGTGACTTAATAGAAGAGGGAGACGAGCGATAGTACTAGAGAAGTGTTGTACTACGTTGGTCCCTGGACGATCCCTGCAAGACATGGAAGACCAGTTCGTCCATGCATGTGACCAGACTCCAGCAGACGCGCCTGGATTGGCTATAGTCTACATATCATGCAGGCTGTGTTGTACATGGATGTAGTTGTGGTGAGAAATCTAAAAAAAGGTTTCTTGTCATCTGGCAAAATTAGGTGTCATGTGCTTCGGATCACTGCTAGGGTTAAACAGCGACAACTGAGTTGAGCTAGTCATTGGGGGCACATGCACGAACAATGACTACTCGGCTTCCATCTAGGTCAAGCCGGCTATGTTAATTAGGACATCTATCGACAGACCCATTTTCTACGAGTTTATCCTTAATTTGAGCTTTGTTCCTCGTCTAGTTTGTCCGTCGGGATTCATGTTGTCTCCTTTGGGCAGTGAGGTTATGATTTCTTGTCATGTGGCATTTTTCATGTTATATGTTATAATCCGGCGCTTCAGATCAAAATGATGACAATTGCGCCTCCGGGCCACGTGCATGAAGACTTCTTGACAGTCATTGACGAGGTCAAGCCGGCTCCGGTAGACAAAAGAAAACTAGTACTACTCCACTATATAGGCAGGAGCCTCTGCACTTGCTTGCTAGTGTTGCTCTCTTCACACTGTCTCGGCCTCTCCAGATCTAAACACGACAGCGGTGGCCACACTCTCTCTCTCTCTCTCTGCTCACCGCTGGTCACGGATCCAGCCGGATCCTCTCCGCCGGGGAAGGTGAGAAGGTGCAATGTTCACGTGGTCGTCCTCGGCGGCGACTCTTACCCACTGCTGGGAGGCGTCCCGATCGGCCTGCCTTGCCGTTCTCTCCCAAGCACCGCTGGTGAGGGAGGGCCTCCGACCCCTTCTTCCACGCTGCCGTAGTGTGGGCATATCCGGCCTCCCGCCGCCCACCTAGCGACATCCCGACGACCATCAAGTATAACTTCCTTCGAAACCGGCCTTGCTCTACTTCCCGAGCTCCTGACATCGCTGCATTTGTATCTTTTACTATTTCTCAGGCCCCCCTCGTAGATAGGATCGATCGGCTGTTCGAAAACCACCTAATTTTTTTATGTTTAAGAGGTAAAACTAGTTCATGCACTCGAATCTAATACTACTTGGTTCAAACAAGGAAGAAAGGGGGTGGGGGTGGGGGAGGATTTGTTACCTGAATCTAGGACTTGGTCAAAAGAGGAAATAATGGGGGCGAAAAGTAGCAGAGACTGGCTATCCAACTGGTCTCTAGGTCTAATAGGGAAATAAAGGGAAATGCAGTACAAACTCAATATAAACCCGATCTATTGGTTGAAAAAGGAAAGAAAGTGGGGACTGGGGGACAAGTCAAAGAGTAAGTCCAGCACTAGATTTAAGCGTTTTAAGCGTTTCTGCAAACTGGGGTGCTTAATTTTAGTTGATATGTATAAAAATAGAGATTTGAATGTCTCAAGGCGCCTCCTTGTACTACCACTGTACACTGATGTTCATCACTGGCAGAAGGTGTATCTGGGAGATTTGGGACGATGTCCAGTAGGAGGTGTACCGTATGAGGCGTCGCAGGGCCCATCTCGCCCTCGCAGCATGGCATACTATGATACTATCGCAATATTTTCTTCTATTTATTTTGTATGTTTCATCAACTAGTTCCACTATAATGTAATCACGCTTTTTCATTATCTGTGCAAACAGGGTTATTCAGCTGCATTTTGGTGGAACTGCACAAATGTACATATGGAACCGGCATATATGCAGAGTGCAAGGTGTGCCAAGTAAAAAATTACCGACACCAACCATGCTGCATGCACGCATTGGCATCCACCACCACCAGTTGGATGTGTGGCGCTCTCTGTAGACGGATCTTTCTCGGCAGCAAATTATCTAACCAAATACTAGTAGCTTATATTGGCAGTTTTCTAGGGAGTACTCTTTTCTGAAAGAAGTACCAATCTATTTTTCTTTATTTGTACATTGTTTCACAACTTTGACCCAAAGGTCCAGAGCTATTTTAGGGTGATTGGCGTAGTACTCGGAGACTGATTGTAAGCATGATTTTCATTAGCTGTCACACTGATTGTAAGCATGAGCAGGTGGAAGATTAGGTTAGTGCGAAGCTTACCTTAAACCCTACCGCCGCTGTTGAAACGAGGCGAGCGTCGAGGGAACCGTGGAGAACGGCGGGGAAGCGACGTCGCGCCATCCGGCCTCCTCTTGCGGTGGGAAAGCGAATACTCCTGTGGCTCCGGCTGGCTCTACACCCTCACGAACGACACACCATACTCGATCGATTCGTTATCCTCTGGGTGCTCAACCTTTGACCTGTACGCCCACCACCTCCGCCTGACTGTCGCCTCGGGCGAATCTGTTTGCTCCATCGCCCAGAGGAGATACTCGATGAACTCGGAGGACTACGGCATGACTGCCATCGAGGAGTACATGTACATCGCCGCCCTCATCGCCGCCGTCTCGCTCTTTCGCATACATTGCCACATGGCCCGCACCGTCCTCGAAATCTCCCACTCATTGTCAAACCAACTAAGGATCTCCTTCAACCTGGCTAACTTTGCTTGGTCGCCGCCGGCGATCTGCCTGATTCGCTACTGCATCCTCTCCATAGATGTCCTTCTGAGTGGTCTGGTGCTAGCTTTGGAAGATGGGAGGAGATACAGTGGTCTTGCAATAGAGAAGAGGGAGAGGCGAGATGGTGGTTTTGGAATGGAGATGATGGAGAGGAGAGGAGGTGGTTTTGCAATGGAGAAGATCAGAAGAGGGAGAGGCGAGACAGTGGTTTTGGAATGGAGATGATGGAGAGGAGAGGAGGTGGTTTTGCAATGGAGAAGATCAGAAGAGGGAGAGGCGAGACGGTGGTTTTGGAATGGAGTTGATGGAGAGGAGAGGAGGTGGTTTTGCAATGGAGAAGATGGAGAGGAGCGTGCGGCAGCGATTTAGGATTGGACGAGAGGGCCGGCACGCTGTGACTGGATCAAAATCAAAATCAATTTACCCTTCAATTAAGAAAGCGACCCCACACTAACTAGTCTCCCTTTTATTCTGGGTCATAATTGACCATGATTTTCGCACATAAAATATATGTTATACGTTGCAAAAATAATATAATTTGAAAGTACATTCAGATACGAACCAAACGATACAATTTTTGGTGACATGCATTCATATTTTGCTTGCCAAATACAGTACGTGGTCAAACTTTGACCCAAAATACGCAAAACAACAAAAAAATACTTCCAAGACCAGCGCCGCTCTTCCGCTCTTCTCCTCTTAAACCACCGCCGCTCCTCTCTTGTTCCAATCTAAATGCAGCGCCGCTCCTCTCCTCTTCCATTTCAAAACCACCGCCCCTCCTCTCCTGTTCCAGTCCAAAACCAGCGCTGCTCCTCTCCCGTTCTAATCCAAAACCAGCGCTGCTCCTCTCCTCTTCCATTCAAAAACCATCGCCGGCGAGTGAAGGTGCCGTGGAGAAGTAGATCGATGGAGGAGTACAACCGATACGTGTGGATCGCAGACGGCGACCCTGTGAAGCTAGCTAGGATGTTGGAGATATAGTCTTGGTTTGACAACAAGGACCAACTAGCGGCGACGGCGACATCCATGGCAAATATCTGCAATAGAGCGAAAAGGCGGCGATACTCCCGAAGGGAGTCGCGCCGGAGTACATAGAGCTGCTCCTCTGGGCCATGGAGCAAACAGATTCACCGAATCCGATCGTGAGGGAGCGGTGGTGGGAGTATCGATCCCAGATGGAGTATCCACCAGAGATTGAAGGATCGAGCATCTACAGGGTGCCGTTTGTGAGGGTGTCCTGCCAGAGCGAGCCGGTGGAGTCTTCGTCGACCGAACCCAACTGCAAGAGGAGAAAAGCAGTTGGCCTGACGACGCTTCCCCGCCATCGTCTCCCTTGCTGTTCACATCGTCTCACGGGGCGGCTGTCTGCCGCCGAGGAATAGGAGGGGGCTGCCCCCCCAGCCCAATAGTCGGGCAGGTTATGAATCGTCAGGAGGAGCTTAGGGTTGTCAGTATTTGCAGGTTGTGAATTGTATTTTGTGTTGTGTATTTTGAGAGTACTTTCAGATATGAATGTCTTTCGAATTTCAAATTTGCAGTATTGAGCATATGAAGTATTTTATGAATTCTAGAGATCTATTTTTAGCACTTAAAAAAATGTAGTTTCATAGGAGTATAAAAGTGCAGACAATGTGATTCTCAGAGAAGAAACTACAAGTTTCAGTTTCAGATAAGAAACTGCAAGTTCAGTTTCAGATAAGAAACTCCAACTTTCAGAGGCAGAGCATTTATATTAACACGGCCTTTTCAAACAGGGTTAACATCATGTTGGAAGTTTTATTCATGGTCAAAAATGGAACTACCAGCCAGTTAACATCATGCTGATCAACATTCATGCATAGCACATCTTCATATGATGCACAATCAAAATTCCCACACAATGTCGAGTGTGAGAAACACAGAGAAAATGAGGGACAAAGTTTTGGCAAGTGTTGGACGTGGTTTTGGGCTGCCCTGTCTAGGCTTTCATTTTTAACATGCGCAGCCCACGACCTCGGATGGGAGGTCCATAGGCCTGTTTGCACTTTCTTAGGGCCGTCATGTATCGACCGGCCTATGGACCTCCCATCCGAGGTTTTATTTTTGGCAGCCTAATTTATGTATTTTTTTGAAGAAAATGTAGAGGTATGTTCTATTTTTCTATATAAGAATAGGAACGCCAGGTCCAACTTATGTTTCCCTTCTAACTATATTATATATATTCAAATTATTTTATATGTTATTATATATTATTTTTATTGTCATCATATATTTAACAGATACTTACATATGTAAGAAAACATTATCCCACATCTTATTAACTTATAAAAATAATTTCTTAACAAATAAAATCCTGAATTGTTTTGGCACGAAAATCCTAGTGATTGTGTACAAAAGCTTGGTAAGATTTAAGGGCGAGTGTAATAATATCACTTATTATTTAAATATATTTATAACAAAATCCTTAGCCCCTTTTTATTTTTTGATAACATTGCTGGCCCAACCCAACATTATAATTAGAATCAGCCCAGCAAAATCGTGTATTTCGAGAAAGTGCAAATGGCCTGTAATTTTTTAGGAAATAAAATAAGTGGGCCGCATGGACGCTACATTATTTGTTCACCCAGCCCAACTAATGGCTGTAATTCAAGAAAAAAAAGATCAAATTGACTGTAAATTCTACCGCGCAAAAAAAAAAGAATGTAAATTCTGAAAAATGGGTTGAATACGTGCCACATTTCTGGAGGCTGAAATGTGGGCCAATAGGTCGAAGCCAACACAAGTCGTTGTCAATTTAGTCAACAAATGATTCTGACATGTTAGCCGTTGGATTTACATCCAACGACCGGTATCCATCTTCAATCTCTCGTCTTCTTCCTCCAGCGCCGCCAGGACCACCTCCCGCCTCCTGCTGCTAGCAGCTCTGCTTAGCACGTTTCGCTATGAAGCGCTACTCCACCGTTGGCCAGGCCACCCCTCCACCCCTCCACACCTCTTATTCTTATCCACCGACTGCCTAACCACACCGCACTAGAACCAGTTAACCCTCGTACACCTCTCCGTCTGCGACTCTACTCCCGCGTCTTCCCATCTCCGGCTCGTTGCTGTCCGGGGCCTCGCCGTCGTCCACCACCTTGGATGCGCTCGACGCGGCATGGTCAACTAACGACACCATCGGAAGTAGACTGTGCGTGGAGAGGCTGACAACTGGGTCCACGGCTGCACACAAGGAAATGCCTCCTTATTACACGCAAAATAATGATTCCTCCACCTGACATCTGGGACCCACCGGAAGGGCCTCTGTATTTCGCGAAAATAACGTGCCCCCCGCTGACATGTCGGACCCACCAGCTATCTTCGCACGCAAGGAAGTGCCTTCTTATTACGCACAAAAAAATGAATATTCCCCCTGCCAGCTGGAACCCAGCATAGTGGGAGGCTCACTTGTGGGCCTACCAAGTTGACGGGGACGGAGGGCTTTGTCAACTTAGTCAATATGAACGATTCTAGCTCCTGTTACCATACGATGTTCATCCAACGACCGTAGTCCTTCTTCAACCTCTGGTCTTGTTGCTCCAGCCGCCCAAACCAGCGCCGGTCGTGCCGCGTGGTCCTGCCTCCCGTGGCCGGTTGTGATGACGCGGAGGCCTCACTGCCCCCTACTACTCCCACCGCTGGCCAGGCCATCCCTCTACTCATCCACACCCCCTGTTATTCTGCGGCGACAGCAGCCTCACACCGCAGCCGAACCAGTGAACCCTCGTACTCCTCTTCGCGTGGGCATCCACTGCTGCGTCTTCCTCAGCTCTGAGTCATCCCCTTCCTAGTCCTCGCCGTCGTCCACCGCCGTGGTGCTCTCGGTGCAGCGTGGCCAACGTGGTCAAGGAACGATTTCCATCGGACGTGGACTGTACATGGAGAGGCTGACAGCTGGGTCCACGGCCGCAGCAAGGAAGTGCCTCCCTATTACGCGCAAAATAATGATTCCTCCATCTGACAGCGGGGACCCACCAAACGGGCCACCATATTTCGCGAAAAACCGTTTGCCCCTGACTGCTGGGACCCACCAGTTACATCTTCGCATGCAAGGAAGTGCGTCCGGGCAAAAAAAATGATTCGCCCCCCTGACTGCTAGGACCCACCAGCTACATCTTCGCACGCAAGGAAGTGCGTCCGAGCAAAAAAAACCAAAATGATTCGCCCCCCTGACTGCTGGGACCCACCAGCTACATCTTCGCAGGCAAGGAAGTGCCCGATAGTCGGGACCCACCTGGTCGAAGCGTACGTAGCGCTGTCATTCTGGTCGCGAACGTGTACGTATGTATATACTGGTGGATGTAGAGGCGCGCACGTGTCGTAGTAGAGGCGCGTACGTGTCGTAGTAGAGGCGCGCACGTAGCATGTACACGTACGTACAGCGGCCAGGTTGCAAGAAAGAAAATACGACCACGTATGTGTACATACAGGTGGGGTCTCGAATGCCTACTGGCGCATACGTACGGCCAGGGCTCATGTACATGGCTGGGTCGGAATGGAGAAATAGCGTCGTCGTCGTGTTCATGGGGAGGCAACGGAACGCGTCGTGTTCATGGGGAGGCAACGGAATGCGTCGTGTTCATCGAGAGGCAACAGAAGGCGTGGGAGCCAACCGGCTGGGTCGGAACGGAATGCGTGATCATGTTCATCGGGAGGGCTTGGACGGAACATGCGATGGAAACGAGGCCTGGCGTACCACACAACGGAGGAAACGAACCTCCTACATTCGGAACGGGGTCCTGTTGATCGGGAGGGGTGTGGCGTTCCGCAAAACGGAGGAAACGGACCTCCTACGGTCTAAACGGGGGTCCTGTTGATCGGGAGGGGTGTGGCGTACTGCAAAACGGACGGAAAGGACCTCCTACGGTCGAAACGGGGGTCCTGTTGATCAGGAGGGGTGTGGCGTACCGCAAAACGGACGAAACGGACTTGTGTTGGAGCGCTACGGTCGAAATGGGGGTCCTGTTCATCGGGAGGGGTGTGGCGTACCGCAAAATGGGACTCCACGGGATACTGTTCATCTCCACCGTCGACCTCCTCCAGCCTCCACGGGCTCCTGTTCATCCAGCCTCCACCGCACGCTACTCCACCGGCTACTATTCAACCACCCCTCCACGGGCACCCCTCCACCGTCTACTATTCATCCAGCCCTCCACACCACGGGGTCCTGTTCAACCACCCCTCCACGGGCACCCCTCCACCGTCTACTGTTCATCCAGCCCTCCACCACACCACAGGGTCCTGTTCATCCAGAGGCAACACCACCGCTCACTGTTCATCCAAAACCCCCCGCAACGCTCACTGTTCATCCCAAAGGCAGCATCGATCGTCTTCAGTTAGCAGCAGTAGCGAAGGAATCGCTCGATCGGGTTCAGTTAACAGCCATCGATCGATCACTCGGGTTCAGTAACGCGTAGCCTGCAGTGCAATCGCTCGGGTTCAGTTAGAGCCCAACGCCTCGCTCGGGTTCAGTTAGAGCCAATGCCTCGCACACACGCGCGTACGTGTATGAGAGAAACGCACATCGCTTGGCCCCCGACCTCCCACCGTAACCGGGAACTCCCCGAAATTGCCCCCTCGCTTCTACCACGGGTTTTTCCGTCATGGACGGCCCAAAGAATGTCATGCAGCTGCGTCTCCGGCCCGCCCAGGACGAAAAGCCCATTTTTTTCATGATTTTTTGTCATAGAAGTAGGACCCCACCACATCCATGATGATACCGTGTTTTGTCACAAATATCGTCATAGAAGTGTCATATGTATGACAGAAAAAAAATTCATTCGGCCCAAAATGTCACGGATGTGTCTTTTTTTTGTAGTGCCCCGACCCCGACCACCGACACCCCGACACCTGACACCCTGACCACCGACACCCTGACACCACACCCACCCTTACCCCGACCCCCGACACCCTAACACCACACCCCGACCCTAAGCCTGACACCCTGACACCCCGACCCCGACACGACACCCCGGCACGACGCCCTGACCCCGACACCCCGACACCCTGACACCACACCCCGACCCCATATATATTTGTGTTGATCGGGTGTATTTTTATTATGGTCATGATTATTATTCACTTAAATTATATACATATTATTATGTTCATGTCAGGTATCCAATTTTTTTATGTTCTACTAATTTCGTTTACTATTTGTCATTGCAGGTGTTGACAGGATGGTGGGCAAGGGTCCAGAGCGCCCCGATCCTCCTGCGAGCGCTACTGGGAGGGGTGGTTCCATTATTCCAGCTCAGCCCCTCCGGAGAGCGCTACTAGGTAGTATGCAGATAACTGCTGCGGGCGCTTCTTCTTCGGCTGGGAGAGGTCGGGGGAGGACGAAGAAGCCTGCTAGAGGTGGACGTGGCAGCGGGACAGGTTAACAGCCTTCCTCGCCGCCACCCTCAGCTGATTCACCCGATCACAGGAGTGCTCCGTCTGACGTGGACCCGTCTCGGACTCCGGTCCATGAGCCTCCGGTCGCTGATCCTTCCCCACACCAGACTCGGGTTGCTGATCCTTCGCCCCACGTGAGTTTGGTCCCAGGGTCTTCGTCCCAGCAGAGTCCGATCACGGGGTCTTCGTCCCAGAAGACTCCCGTCACAGGGTCTTCGGCCCACGAGACTCCAGAGGCTAGTGGCCCGGAGGATGGTAGCGAGGACACCTTTTCAGATGATAGCTACAGCGACGACGAGCTGGTTGAGAAGGGCAAGAAGGTCTACAAGCGTGGCTGTACAAAGGTCCCGCCCGTGCCGACGACCCCTGACTAGAGGTGGTTAATTGCACCTAAAGGGTTGAAGTAAGTGCATTTACTATTTTTTAACCTTTTGCCTTCATGTTCCTTCAAATTAATATCTAATGCGTTGGCCTTGTCATACTGCAGGGCTGGGTACGCCCCCGTGGTGCCCATAGGCCCAACCAGGTCCTTGGTGTGCTTTGCCAGCAGCACTTCCCTGGGTGGGTCACGTTGCCCGGTGAGGGTCAGGTTCCATAGCTAGCACTGACCTGGGAGCTGTATTCAGTTGCCCCGGCCCCGCCGGAGGAGAGGTTCGTCGGTGTCTTGTGCGAGACGGTGGCTGACATTGTGTTCCGTCGGTTTTGGGTAATTTCTCCTTTACGGAATTAAAAAATCAACACTACCTAGTGATTGTACTAATCAGTGTTGTCTTGTTTGATTGCAGACCTTCTACAGGGTTTCACAGGGAGAGCAGGAGGCCGCGTGTATGGTTGTCGAAAGCGAGTGCAAGCGCCTACTTCAGAACTTAAGGCACGGGGCTCGGGTGCAGGCCGTTTGAGACTACTACGCCTCTAAGAGTATTAGGAGGGGCAAGCGGAAGTGTCGCGACAAGTTTCTGAGTAAGGATATTCATGCCCTAGTCATGAGCTCTCAAGAGAAATTATTATGTGATGGTGCACCAGGGGAGACGTGCTCATCATCAACACAGCTACGTTGAGTGTCTATGCATGTGTTGTCTTGCAAATCTTCTTGGGGGGGATCCCATGGCGACTCCACCCACCCTCTCCCCCCACCCATGGCGACTCCCATGATCCCACCCTCCACACCCAAATCCAACCAGCCAAATCTGTTTCTCCTCCAATGGATCCTTTCAATGATCCACTTTCCATTTCTCATCAACTGGATTTTTCATTTGGACATCATTTCAGATCTCAGGTTCGTGATCTATTTGCCTCGGCAGTCAACCCGGTCTCCCCTTCATCTGGTTTCATCTTGGTGGTTTCATTTGGAAGATCAAAATTTAGACTTGATCCATTGAATGTAAGTCTTGCTATCTCATCATGTACTGGTGCTGCTTACGATGCTATCAATGTCACACACATCATTGGCAACATATTTAGTTTCAAGGTTTGTTTAAAGGCAGTGGGTTTTCATCTGGTTCGTTTGAAATATTTTTCCTGCAATATGTTCAAATGCTTCTTTCACCTATGGAGCGGTGGAGGCCCTAATTGGATGTATGAAGAGAAAGTTTGGATCAAAGAACAAGAGGCATAATGGACTCGTGTGACCTATAAAAGGAAGCCTCCTTCTAGGAACGTCTCTGTTAGCAAAGTATATCGAAGAATTCTTAGTGACATATCTTCCGTGCCTCAGCTCAAACAAGGTATCAGATCCAATGGCATTAATTCTGCTCGGCTACTTACTGGTGCCAACTCTACCCCGATTGGCAATGCTCAGATCCCATCAGCGGAGTTGGATGATCGTAACAATAGGCCGAACGAGGTACATTGCTCAACCAATCCCATGCATAGCGGATCGTTAGTTGCTGGGCCCAACGCTATTTCAAATTGCCACACTGAATTGGGCTCTAATGACCCATCTATGGAGCCCAATAGCGACAACGCAAACCAGCCCACTTGCGAGCCCGTAAGGGAGTCGATTCACATTCCAAATATCTCAACTAAACTTATTTTCTGCACGAAATGTTTGGGATATGGTCATTATCCATTGGGTTGTTGCAACAGTATCAGATGCAAAAAGTGTTATGGTTATAATCACATCGCCAGATTTTGTCTCAACAAGAAAAACCGCACCCTAATATATCGGATAAAAAAGTCTGCACCTGTTGATCGCAATAAATCCCAAGAGTCACCCCCTTGCCTCCTCGCATTCTACTCCCCTGCCTAGCCTCCATGCTCCACCAGTAGCCATCTCCACCACCGCCAAAGCCATGGCCTGCTACCCGTGCAACCCATACCCTCACCTCCCTGCAGGCACCACGATCATTGCTCCGGGCCCTGAATGTGCGCATCAAGGCTACATCATCCTCGGCGGTGAGCTCCCTATGGTCTGTGATGAGTGGGCTATCGCTACTCTGGTTCCTGCTGTCCCCCCTGAAGATTTCCCTGCCGCCAATGCAATGATCATTGAGTACCTCGAAGCCAAGGGATGGAGGATCAACTACACCTCCACATGTGGTATGGGTACTGCTCTAATCCAATTTACAACTGCTTGTTTGAGAGATTCTGCCATAAATAATAGTCCCTATGAGATCGGGGACTCTGTTCTTCGCATTACCAGGCATGATAGGAGTTTGAACTACCGTAGCATCACTTTCACCCATGATGTTTGGCTCATGTTGATGAACTATCCACAGGAATGCTGGGAGGTAGGAGTTGTTAGCCGCACTGTCTCTCAATATGGTAGATTTCTGATCTGGAACAACGACACGAGAGACAAAACTAGGATTATTGTTAAGGTCAGAGTTATGAATGTGGATACTTTACCTGTCAGTATTGTTGTTCTACGCAACTTGGACGATATTGGGTATGGTGATTCATGGACTTGTCCCACATATATTCTTTCTCATGAGCTCATTAGCCAACTTGGTGGCTGTCGGGACCCCGATCCTACGCCACATCGATCTAGCATGTAACACATCATATCACTTTGCGGCCTCACGCACGGTACTCCCACGGGTGCCACCTTACCTGGCCCGGGACCGTTTGCGCCTTTCGGCTCACGTATATGATAGTGTCGCTAGCATCCATATGACTGAGAACCCGGGCCGACATGGCTAATCATGAACCCAAGGCGGCACTAACCTATGAGGACAGGCATACATGAATCACATCGAGCATGTCGGTCATCAACGTATAAATCCGGGCTGTAGCACTGGGCTAACAGGACTCCGGTAACCCGGGCTGTAGCAGGCTAGGCAGGACGGATAACACCGCGTGACATTTCCCCGAAGGGACAGACACAGGAACGAAGTGAATCACATGCCGGCCAGTCAAGTGTCCTGAGCAGTAGTGCTGGGCTAGCAGGACTCCGGTGAACCGGGCTGTAGCGGACTACTATCGCTCAGAAGCACTAGACTACATTTCCCCATAAGAGAGGCTGCCAAAGATAAACAACTAGATTGTCAGATCCCACACATAGCAAGCATTTCAATCATACACACAATATGCTCGATATGTGTAAATACAACATGGCATCACAACATAACTCTACGACTCCAATATTTATCCATTAGGCTCCGAGGAGCGAGATATTACAAACATGGGTCTCATGACCCAACATACAGAGCATACAAGCAACAAGCACATGCGGAAGCTTAACTTGTCTGAGTACAGACAACTACAAATGAAGAAGGCTGAGAAGCCTGACTATCTACCAGATCCTGCCGAGGGCACAAGATCGTAGTTGAGGTAACAAGCTAAACGTCGAAGTCCAAGCGGTACTACTAGCGAGACTGAAATCTCTCTGCAAAAACATAAAATAGGCAAACGTGAGTACAAATGTACCCAGCAAGACTTACATCAGAACTAGCTACATATGCATCAGTATCAATAAAGGGGGTGGTGGAGTTTGACTGCAGCAAGCCAGCTTTGACTCGGTGGCTATCCTGAACTACGACTGCAAGTAACTCTTTTGAGGTGGCGCACACGAGTCCACATATTCACCATACCAATACACCACTATGGATCCGCTCCCGTGTTCCTACGAGAACGCCATCCATAGCACTCACGCTTATCTTGCACATTTTAGAGTATCCACTTTCACTTGTCTATGAACTGTACAAGGGGTCCAAGTTTCCATATCCGAGGAATCCGGCTATTCGAATAGATAATGATAACCCTGCAGGGGTGTACTTCTTCACACACGCTCTCGCCACTTATCGCCCTGTACACGTCATGTACCTCGGCAACCTTCAAGCGGAAGCCGGGCGAGGGAGTCGGCCACGACCTGACTAACCACACAAGCCTCTAGTCCAGGTTTATCGCCTATTCAGGTTCCATCCGCAAGGAGATCCGGCCGGGGTGTCGCTCACGGCCCCAAACGATGTGTGCAGGGTTCCCAAGCCCACCTCGACGGGTAGATCTACGCTTGGTACACCGTGCCATGGTGCCTAGTCTGTCCCAAGCCCACCTGTACAGGGTACCACTTGGTAGACTACTAACACTACCTACAAACACCAGAAACTAGTTGCAACTCCTGGACAGAGATCAAGTGGATTAATAAGTCGAGAGGGGTCGAGTTACCGGAACCCAATGTGTGGTAGTAACTGCTCATGGATCACAAACACAGAACTCAGTTCCTGAGGAAGGCTGCAATGAGACAACCCACCATGTACTCCTACATGGCCTCTCACCGCTACCTTTACCAAATCGTGTTCACACACTTAGCTCTCAACAGTATGACATGTTCACGACATTCCAATTCATTCCCGATGAATCAGACCCGACTCAACTCTAAGCAGTAGCAGGCATGACAACAAGCATGAATGAGTAGGCACATCAGGGCTCAAACAGCTCCTACTCATGCTAGTGGGTTTCATCTATTTACTGTGGCAATGACAGGTCATGCAGAGGAAAGGGGTTCAACTACCGCAGCACACAACAGTTGAATCGTTGTTGTCCTAATGCAGTAAAAGAGAGCAGGAGCGAGAGAGTGGGATTGTATTGGAATGAACAAGGGGGTTTTGCTTGCCTGGCACTTCTGAAGATAATATAGCTCTTCATCGGTGTCATCGAACTCATCGTCGGAACATCGTCTACCGAGAGGGGACAAATACCGACAAACAAGGAAGAACACAATTAATGCAATGCACAATATGATGCATGATCATGACATGGCAATATGTTGTGATTTGGCCTAATGCAACTAGCAACACAATTAAGTGTAGTTGGTTTGAACCCAAGGTTCAAATTCAAACCCCACATGTGGTTATTTAAATGCCATTTAATTGAATTGCCCTAAACAGTAGTCATAAGTTGTTCTAACATGCATGAAAATGGTACAGATGGATAGATTGGATTTTTCTGATAATTTTTCATATATAAATTATTTCATTTGGAGTTACGGTTGAATTTCTATGATTTTTAGAAGTTTAGGACATTTTCTGGATTTCCTGATTTATTTTAATTCTAGAAAATCATTTACTGCATCAGCATTGCGTCATGCTGACCTCAGCAGGTCAACAGTCACGGTCCAGGTCAAACCTGACCAGGGGGGGCCACTGGTCAGTGACCCAGGGCTGGTTCGTGTGGCTGACAGGTGGGCCTGGTCAACTGCCGCGTCAGCAAAGTCAACACTGACTGGTGGGTCCCACTGTTTATGAATTAAACTAAGCAGAAAATAAAACTAACCTAAACAGGTATGGGGGCCCACATGGCAGTGGCTCTAGGGGGTTGATTAGGGCGTCATTAATGGCTAATGACTTGCCATGTCAGTGCTGCCGGCGATTAGTCGCCGGCGACGTCAACCGACGACGGAGGCACGCCGGAATGGCTGCTCCGGCACCCATTCGATGCGCGGAGGGGTCCTACAGGGAGCTCGCGCTCGTGCGCATCCAATGGAGCAGTCCAGAGGAGCTGGGGTTAGCTGTGGCGTCGACAGCGGCGAGGGAGGCGGCGGCCGGAGTTCGGGCTCGATCGGGTGCGGCGCTAGAGCAAGCAGGGGAGTGAGCAAAAAGGCTAGGCAGCCTCCTGGAGACACCAGGAGCACGCTAGCGCCACTGGACCGAGCGGAGGTGCTCAGGAGCGAGGACCTCATCGGCCATGGCGGACGGCGGCGCTCGGAACTCGCGGGGCGGTGGCTAGCGCACAAATTAGAGCACGGGGGTGAGGGGGAAGACGGAGGAGCTCACTGGGATTCCAATGGAGGACTCGGAGGGCTCGGGGACGCGTCGGAGCGGGAGCACGGTCGCCGGCGATCTCGGTGACCCGAGGAGGAAGAAGATGTCGGGGACGGCGCTCCGGGGCTCTTCTGGTCGCGTGAGACGACGAGGAGGACGAGGGCGGAACGGCGGAGCTCGAGAGCGTGTCGGAGAGGCTTGGGGATAGGTGCGGCCGTGGGGAAGCTCGTCGGCGGTGACGGAGGCGTTCGGTGGAGCTCGACGGAGGGGAATAGAGGAGGGGATCGACTCGGGAGAGAGTGAGAGGGGCCGGGGAGGGTACGTGTCGACGTCCAGGGCGTCCAGAGGGGGAAGGGGGCAGCCAGGCAGGGAGGAGGTGGCCGGGCGCGTGCCGGTGCGCGGTGGCCACACGCCTCACGTCCTTCTGGCGTGAGGTGGGAGACGGTGGCAGCTCTGGTGGGCTGGGTCAGCCACTTGGGCCGCCAGGTGGGCTGGCCAGGTGGACAGGTAACCGCCAGGTATGGTTCCCTCTTCTCTGTTTTAGTTTTCTATTTTGTTCTGTTTTGTTTTGGTTTAGTAAAAATACTAAACCATTTTATAAAATCCTGAAAATAATTATGTGGCTAGAACTAAAATATACCAAACCACATAAAATGTTCCAAAATTATTGGACATATATTAATTATATATACAATATATATATCCAATGCAAATAGTTATTGAATTAATTCAAAGGCCCAAAATAAATACTTTTGAACCCCCAAAATATTGGTTTGAATTTTATTCTTGCAAATATTTCTCAAAGCTGAAAAGGAACATTTCCTTGGGAACATTTGAAGCAATTTTTAATGTTGATCATTTTTAGAAATGATTTCTGAGGCTCTCCAATTCCCCAATTCAAATTTAAAAGAAATTTAGACATGATGCATGGATGCTAATGCAAGACAAGCAAGGCCAGAACTGGGCTGTGACAGCTCACCCCCACTAAACAAGAATCTCGTCCCGAGATTCAAGACGTGAGGTGGGAAGACAGAGGGGTCGCAAGCTATCACAATCTTCTCGATCCCACTTCCCTTCTCGAAGATGTTGATTCATTCCATCATCTTGGTCTTGACATCTTTGCCTTCGAGATCTTCACTCGACACGACAACAGAAAGAGAGGGAAACCCTACAGGATTTGATCCTTGAAGATCGAGCAACTCAAGATCAGTTCATGAAGTGAGACGTAAGAACATCTCTTGAGTTGAGACAGAAAACACACATCAGGGATGATGGAAAAGAAACAGATGACGAAGGTTCAAAGTAGCGAGGGAATTTTCCATGATTACGAAACGGGGCACCTTGGGGGAGGTGACTCGTAGAACTTTTCCCTTAAGTGGCAAAAAGAATTACTTTTGATTCGGAGATCATTGAAACTCTTTATACCAGCCTAAGGCAATTTACAAACATTCGTTTGACGGAGTTCGAAAGGACGACACACTCGGTTTAGAATGGATGATGTGAACTACCTTGTTGAAGACAACACAAGGGATGATTTGCTTGCGCGTGCTCTCAAGAACTTGAGCATTTCCATATTCATCAAGGTTCTACCAACATCCGTGTCAAGGATCTTGGCAACACAACATACTACCATGATGAATAGTGATGGACGATGCAGATGCAAAGGAAGATAACACCTTCTCAGATTTCACCTTAGCGAGGCCAAGGAAACAAAACCTGGATGATCGACCGAGAGACATTTAGCACTCCGCTTCTAATGTTCCCCTTGATGTGCT
Source organism: Aegilops umbellulata (assembly GCA_032464435.1). Taxonomy (NCBI): domain Eukaryota; kingdom Viridiplantae; phylum Streptophyta; class Magnoliopsida; order Poales; family Poaceae; genus Aegilops; species Aegilops umbellulata. Next base: position 296,012,697 of record CP136057.1, read on the forward strand.
AGCGTAACCCATTAACAGATATGGTTTGATATCTAGAACATCAAGTAAAAGGTTGGACTTCGGGAGCACAAGAATCCACAAGGAATAACTATGGAAGTAAATCCTGCGAGATCCTTATGGGGAGGTGGCCAACTTCCTCAATCGAGATACTACGATAATAGGTCTTTCGGCTGGTGTGTTGGCCACAACATCCACTTTACCGGGTTACGGAGAGACCAATATTATAGTTCTCGGGAAACGTTCCAACCATCATATTTGCCTGAGATTCAGATCTGGTTGGAAACATGATATTTCAGACAGCATGTCTGGAAAAGAAAGTTTGCAACACAAACCGACGAGATGACGTTGCGAGATTCTCGGGAATGAACTACGATAGCAAGCTCCAAAATATGAGCTGGTTCTGCTACACCCCTGTGATCACACTGTCCTAGACAAGCATGACCACATGGTAGTCTTATAATAAAACACTACCGAGTTCTGGTTGGGAACCATCATCGTGGATAACGAAGTCCTTGCATAAGTCATATGATTAGCTCTTATGAAGGAACTTCTTCTCCTTGAACAAATCAATCAGTGGCTTGGTGTGCTAGGGATAATATAGAATGAAGGTTGCAAGTCTTCAATCCACAGAATACTTTGCACGTATGCATGACTGATTTGGGATGATTCCAGAGGAAACAAAACAAACCTTTCTCAAATTCATGGCGGCAACTTGCATCTGATGCACATGAACTTGGAGAAAATCACTTCTTACACCAAACATATATTTCATGAGCGCAACATGAAGATAATGCTTACAAAAGTTTCCAATACTAGTGTAATGTTCAACATGAATCATGGGGGAGACAAAATGCTGCTGATGGGCTCAGCAACAACTCATTGGAATTTCCATATCACTGGACTTCCACCATCATGTGAACAAGATGATAGTATTGGTCAGACCCAAAGGATGTAATGGTGTATGCTCGAGGAATCAACCACGAGTAGGACAGCATTACGAACATCGTTGGTTCTGATTTGACTTGACGATAGCCCATGCTCATGTCAAAGTTTCAACAAGACAATGGACCCAACAACTGATCACGAGGACCAATCGATGGAGATATCATCTTTCTTCAACACACACACACAAGGATATCCCTTAGTGATGAACTAAGTGTATTAAGCTTTTATCTTCCAACTCTCCAAATTGTTGTCTAGCTCAATCAACTAGCTCAGGGTATCCAACACAGATTCTTGGAGAAAGGGTGGTTCACAAGAAACCAACTTGATCACGAGCTCAACATAACAGTCAGGGAATAACCTGGTAATACTTCCGAGAAGATATTCGGAGAATCACGAACCACCGATATGTTGCTAAGCTCGAGAACAATCTTGCTTTTCAGGCCAAGATGATATGATCAAAAAGAGTAAGGGATTTACACAACCCTAACTCATTGATCGAAGAGTGCACCAGAAATAAGGACTAGGTAGCACGATCAATCTTAGGATGATGATTTAATAACCAACATGCTAAGAATGAGAATATTGTCCATTAACTACCAAGCAACGAGGTTGCTAGGAGTATTGATTTCACACATCACGATTCAATTGTTGGCATTCCGGTTACAATAACACGGAACTGAGGAATGAACAATGATGGCAAGAAGTATTACCGCGTCAAGAATTCATAAGAGGTGGTGCAATTCTCATGACACTCTTGACATATAGATGGTAACACTCCAAGGTACAGCAGAGCAAAAGCTGGATTGGCATTCTGATCTGCAGAATACAATTGCTTTGACCCAATCCTAGATATGGATGAGGTACTGGAGTTTTTTTCTCCTAGTCATTCCGAATTAGAACGGCTTGACGAACCACAAGAATACTAGGCATCGGTGAACACGAATGCACACATACTCCTGACTATCAATTGATAGACGAAGGTCAGAAAACAACTAAAGAGGGACAACTCAAGGAACATATAACTTTCTGAGTTGTGGATGCATAGGTTAGCATGTCGAACGAGTTCAACATATTTCTTCCGGATAACCCATGCAGAAAGGAAGAACTGGCAGAGTCACAATATGAATGGAGTACTCCTCAAGAACACCCTGGTTGTGATCTTTTGATTCAAACGAATTTCTGCCAAGGATGGTTCATGGTATTTGGAAGAAGGAAATACCACGGACCTCGAGGACTAGAGCAAAGGTTACTAATATCCTAAAGGAACTAGCAAACACTATCAACATGAATGAGTAGAGTGAATCTCGGGTTCAAGAACCCAGGAATAGAATACCTACTACTAAGTGGCATCACGGGATGCTTTCGAGAATGGTGGCCAGAATCATCACACTGGGAACACAAAACATTGCTAGATTACTGAGTGGTTCTCGAAGACACCTAGGGTCATAATACTAACTCCAACATACATGTCGAGGCAACGGAGTACCTCACAGACCGTGTAGTGTGCTTAATCCGGCCCGAAAGGACATAGGGAACGGAAAGAAAGGATTTGCAAATGCATCAGACTATGTAGAGACCTGGGATGACTCGGACCGCATAACGGCTGTAAATGCTCAAAATGATTTGAGACATCCTGCAAAAATGGTGGCATAACCACTTGACATCACAATATCAAAGTTCTGAGGCCAGCTAAGAACACATGGAAGTAGTAGAAACTGAACAGAGGCTTGAACTCAACAATCCTAGGCAACTACGGTTTAGTAACACGTCATCCTGATAGATAGATGAGAAGGCCTAGTTCTTAATCCCCGTAGAAAGGAAGAGGTTGACTCAGATCAGAAGGCCATGAGGTATAAGGAGTAAAAGAGCCTTATGTTCCCTTCCACAATCAATTCCCTTACATAACTAAAGCATTTCTAGACACAACTTTGACCGGTTTGGCTTGGTAATCCTACAGTCAGTCAAGCTCTGATACCAACGCTGTCGGGACCCCGATCCTACGCCACATCGATCTAGCATGTAACACATCATATCACTTTGCGGCCTCACGCACGGTACTCCCACGGGTGCCACCTTACCTGGCCCGGGACCGTTTGCGCCTTTTGGCTCACGTATATGATAGTGTCGCTAGCATCCATATGACCGAGAACCCGGGCCGACATGGCTAGTCGTGAACCCAAGGCGGCACTAACCTATGAGGACAGGCATACATGAATCACATCGAGCATGTCGGTCATCAACGTATAAATCCGGGCTGTAGCACTGGGCTAACAGGACTCCGGTAACCCGGGCTGTAGCAGGCTAGGCAGGACGGATAACACCGCGTGACATTTCCCCGAAGGGACAGACACAGGAACGAAGTGAATCACATGCCGGCCAGTCAAGTGTCCTGAGCAGTAGTGCTGGGCTAGCAGGACTCCGGTGAACCGGGCTGTAGCGGACTACTATCGCTCAGAAGCACTAGACTACATTTCCCCATAAGAGAGGCTGCCAAAGATAAACAACTAGATTGTCAGATCCCACACATAGCAAGCATTTCAATCATACACACAATATGCTCGATATGTGTAAATACAACATGGCATCACAACATAACTCTACGACTCCAATATTTATTCATTAGGCTCCGAGGAGCGAGATATTACAAATATGGGTCTCATGACCCAACATACAGAGCATACAAGCAACAAGCACATGCGGAAGCTTAACTTGTCTGAGTACAGACAACTACAAATGAAGAAGGCTGAGAAGCCTGACTATCTACCAGATCCTGCCGAGGGCACAAGATCGTAGTTGAGGTAACAAGCTAAACGTCGAAGTCCAAGCGGTACTACTAGCGAGACTGAAATCTCTCTGCAAAAACATAAAATAGGCAAACGTGAGTACAAATGTACCCAGCAAGACTTACATCAGAACTAGCTACATATGCATCAGTATCAATAAAGGGGGTTGTGGAGTTTGACTGCAGCAAGCCAGCTTTGACTCGGTGGCTATCCTGAACTACGACTGCAAGTAACTCTTTTGAGGTGGCGCACACGAGTCCACATATTCACCATACCAATACACCACTATGGATCCGCTCCCGTGTTCCTACGAGAACGCCATCCATAGCACTCACGCTTACCTTGCGCATTTTAGAGTATCCACTTTCACTTGTCTATGAACTGTACAAGGGGTCCAAGTTTCCATATCCGAGGAATCCGGCTATTCGAATAGATAATGATAACCCTGCAGGGGTGTACTTCTTCACACACGCTCTCGCCACTTATCGCCCTGTACACGTCATGTACCTCGGCAACCTTCAAGCGGAAGCTGGGCGAGGGAGTCGGCCATGACCTGGCTAACCACACAAGCCTCTAGTCCAGGTTTATCGCCTATTCGGGTTCCATCCGCAAGGAGATCCGTCCGGGGTGTCGCTCACGGCCCCAAACGATGTGTGCAGGGTTCCCAAGCCCACCTCGACGGGTAGATCTACGCTTGGTACACCGTGCCACGGTGCCTAGTCTGTCCCAAGCCCACCTGTACAGGGTACCACTTGGTAGACTACTAACACTACCTACAAACACCAGAAACTAGTTGCAACTCCTGGACAGAGATCAAGTGGATTAATAAGTCGAGAGGGGTCGAGTTATCGGAACCCAATGTGTGGTAGTAACTGCTCATGGATCACAAACACAGAACTCAGTTCCTGAGGAAGGCTGCAATGAGACAACCCACCATGTACTCCTACATGGCCTCTCACCGCTACCTTCACCAAATCGTGTTCACACACATAGCTCTCAACAGTAGGACATGTTCACCACATTCCAATTCATTCCCGATGAATCAGACCCGACTCAACTCTAAGCAGTAGCAGGCATGACAACAAGCATGAATGAGTAGGCACATCAGGGCTCAAACAACTCCTACTCATGCTAGTGGGTTTCATCTATTTACTGTGGCAATGACAGGTCATGCAGAGGAAAGGGGTTCAACTACCGCAGCACATAACAGTTGAATCGTTGTTGTCCTAATGCAGTAAAAGAGAGCAGGAGCGAGAGAGTGGGATTGTATCGAAATGAACAAGGGGATTTTGCTTGCCTGGCACTTCTGAAGATAATATAGCTCTTCATCGGTGTCATCGAACTCATCGTCGGAACATCGTCTACCGAGAGGGGACAAATACCGACAAACAAGGAAGAACACAATTAATGCAATGCACAATATGATGCATGATCATGACATGGCAATATGTTGTGATTTGGCCTAATGCAACTAGCAACACAATTAAGTGTAGTTGGTTTGAACCCAAGGTTCAAATTCAAACCCCACATGTGGTTATTTAAATGCCATTTAATTGAATTGCCCTAAACAGTAGTCATAAGTTGTTCTAACATGCATGAAAATTGTACAGATGGATAGATTGGATTTTTCTGATAATTTTTCATATATAAATTATTTCATTTGGAGTTACGGTTGAATTTCTATGATTTTTAGAAGTTTAGGACATTTTCTGGATTTCCTGATTTATTTTAATTCCAGAAAATCATTTACTGCATCAGCATTGTGTCATGCTGACCTCAGCAGGTCAACAGTCACGGTCCAGGTCAAACCTGACCAGGGGGGCCACTGGTCAGTGACCCAGGGCTGGTTCGTGTGGCTGACAGGTGGGCCTGGTCAACTGCCGCGTCAGCAAAGTCAACACTGACTGGTGGGTCCCACTGTTTATGAATTAAACTAAGCAGAAAATAAAACTAACCTAAACAGGTATGGGGGCCCACATGGCAGTGGCTCTAGGGGGTTGATTAGGGCGTCATTAATGGCTAATGACTTGCCATGTCAGTGCTGCCGGCGATTAGTCGCCGGCGACGTCAACCGACGACGGAGGCACGCCGGAATGGCTGCTCCGGCACCCATTTGACGCGCGGAGGGGTTCTACAGGGAGCTCGCGCTCGTGCGCATCCAATGGAGCAAGCCAGAGGAGCTGGGGTTAGCTATGGCGTCGACAGCAGCGAGGGAGGCGGCGGCCGGAGTTCAGGCTCGATCGGGTGCGGCGCTAGAGCAAGCAGGGGAGTGAGCAAAAAGGCTAGGCAGCCTCCTGGAGACACCAGGAGCACGCTAGCGCCACTGGACCGAGCGGAGGTGCTCAGGAGCGAGGACCTCATCGGCCATGGCGGACGGCGGCGCTCGGAACTCGCGGGGCGGTGGCTAGCGCACAAATTAGAGCACGGGGGTGAGGGGGAAGACGGAGGAGCTCACTGGGATTCCAATGGAGGACTCGGAGGGCTCGGGGACGCGTCGGAGCGGGAGCACGGTCGCCGGCGATCTCGGTGACCCGAGGAGGAAGAAGATGTCGGGGACGGCGCTCCGGGGCTCTTCTGGTCGCGTGAGACGACGAGGAGGACGAGGGCGGAACGGCGGAGCTCGAGAGCGTGTCGGAGAGGCTTGGGGATAGGTGCGGCCGTGGGGAAGCTCGTCGGCGGTGATGGAGGCGTTCGGTGGAGCTCGACGGAGGGGAATAGAGGAGGGGATCGACTCAGGAGAGAGTGAGAGGGGCCGGGGAGGGTACGTGTCGACGTCCAGGGCGTCCAGAGGGGGAAGGGGGCAGCCAGGCAGGGAGGAGGTGGCCGGGCGTGTGCCGGTGCGCGGTGGCCACACGCCTCACGTCCTTCTGGCGCGAGGTGGGAGACGGTGGCGGCTCTGGTGGGCTGGGTCAGCCACTTGGGCCGCCAGGTGGGCTGGCCAGGTGGACAGGTAACCGCCAGGTATGGTTCCCTCTTCTCTGTTTTAGTTTTCTATTTTGTTCTGTTTTGTTTTGGTTTAGTAAAAATACTAAACCATTTTATAAAATCCTGAAAATAATTATGTGGCTAGAACTAAAATGTACCAAACCACATAAAATGTTCCAAAATTATTGGACATATATTAATTATATATACAATATATATATCCAATGCAAATAGTTATTGAATTAATTCAAAGGCCCAAAATAAATACTTTTGAACCCCCAAAATATTGGTTTGAATTTTATTCTTGCAAATATTTCTCAAAGCTGAAAAGGAACATTTCCTTGGGAACATTTGAAGCAATTTTTAATGTTGATCATTTTTAGAAATGATTTCTGAGGCTCTCCAATTCCCCAATTCAAATTTAAAAGAAATTTAGACATGATGCATGGATGCTAATGCAAGACAAGCAAGGCCAGAACTGGGCTGTGACAGCTCACCCCCACTAAACAAGAATCTCGTCCCGAGATTCAAGACGTGAGGTGGGAAGACAGAGGGGTCGCAAGCTATCACAATCTTCTCGATCCCACTTCCCTTCTCGAAGATGTTGATTCATTCCATCATCTTGGTCTTGACATCTTTGCCTTCGAGATCTTCACTCGACACGACAACAGAAAGAGAGGGAAACCCTACAGGATTTGATCCTTGAAGATCGAGCAACTCAAGATCAGTTCATGAAGTGAGACGTAAGAACATCTCTTGAGTTGAGACAGAAAACACACATCAGGGATGATGGAAAAGAAACAGATGACGAAGGTTCAAAGTAGCGAGGGAATTTTCCATGATTACGAAACGGGGCACCTTGGGGGAGGTGACTCGTAGAACTTTTCCCTTAAGTGGCAAAAAGAATTACTTTTGATTCGGAGATCATTGAAACTCTTTATACCAGCCTAAGGCAATTTACAAACATTCGTTTGACGGAGTTCGAAAGGACGACACACTCGGTTTAGAATGGATGATGTGAACTACCTTGTTGAAGACAACACAAGGGATGATTTGCTTGCGCGTGCTCTCAAGAACTTGAGCATTTCCATATTCATCAAGGTTCTACCAACATCCGTGTCAAGGATCTTGGCAACACAACATACTACCATGATGAATAGTGATGGACGATGCAGATGCAAAGGAAGATAACACCTTCTCAGATTTCACCTTAGCGAGGCCAAGGAAACAAAACCTGGATGATCGACCGAGAGACATTTAGCACTCCGCTTCTAATGTTCCCCTTGATGTGCTAGCGTAACCCATTAACAGATATGGTTTGATATCTAGAACATCAAGTAAAAGGTTGGACTTCGGGAGCACAAGAATCCACAAGGAATAACTATGGAAGTAAATCCTGCGAGATCCTTATGGGGAGGTGGCCAACTTCCTCAATCGAGATACTACGATAATAGGTCTTTCGGCTGGTGTGTTGGCCACAACATCCACTTTACCGGGTTACGGAGAGACCAATATTATAGTTCTCGGGAAACGTTCCAACCATCATATTTGCCTGAGATTCAGATCTGGTTGGAAACATGATATTTCAGACAGCATGTCTGGAAAAGAAAGTTTGCAACACAAACCGACGAGATGACGTTGCGAGATTCTCGGGAATGAACTACGATAGCAAGCTCCAAAATATGAGCTGGTTCTGCTACACCCCTGTGATCACACTGTCCTAGACAAGCATGACCACATGGTAGTCTTATAATAAAACACTACCGAGTTCTGGTTGGGAACCATCATCGTGGATAACGAAGTCCTTGCATAAGTCATATGATTAGCTCTTATGAAGGAACTTCTTCTCCTTGAACAAATCAATCAGTGGCTTGGTGTGCTAGGGATAATATAGAATGAAGGTTGCAAGTCTTCAATCCACAGAATACTTTGCACGTATGCATGACTGATTTGGGATGATTCCAGAGGAAACAAAACAAACCTTTCTCAAATTCATGGCGGCAACTTGCATCTGATGCACATGAACTTGGAGAAAATCACTTCTTACACCAAACATATATTTCATGAGCGCAACATGAAGATAATGCTTACAAAAGTTTCCAATACTAGTGTAATGTTCAACATGAATCATGGGGGAGACAAAATGCTGCTGATGGGCTCAGCAACAACTCATTGGAATTTCCATATCACTGGACTTCCACCATCATGTGAACAAGATGATAGTATTGGTCAGACCCAAAGGATGTAATGGTGTATGCTCGAGGAATCAACCACGAGTAGGACAGCATTACGAACATCGTTGGTTCTGATTTGACTTGACGATAGCCCATGCTCATGTCAAAGTTTCAACAAGACAATGGACCCAACAACTGATCACGAGGACCAATCGATGGAGATATCATCTTTCTTCAACACACACACACAAGGATATCCCTTAGTGATGAACTAAGTGTATTAAGCTTTTATCTTCCAACTCTCCAAATTGTTGTCTAGCTCAATCAACTAGCTCAGGGTATCCAACACAGATTCTTGGAGAAAGGGTGGTTCACAAGAAACCAACTTGATCACGAGCTCAACATAACAGTCAGGGAATAACCTGGTAATACTTCCGAGAAGATATTCGGAGAATCACGAACCACCGATATGTTGCTAAGCTCGAGAACAATCTTGCTTTTCAGGCCAAGATGATATGATCAAAAAGAGTAAGGGATTTACACAACCCTAACTCATTGATCGAAGAGTGCACCAGAAATAAGGACTAGGTAGCACGATCAATCTTAGGATGATGATTTAATAACCAACATGCTAAGAATGAGAATATTGTCCATTAACTACCAAGCAACGAGGTTGCTAGGAGTATTGATTTCACACATCACGATTCAATTGTTGGCATTCCGGTTACAATAACACGGAACTGAGGAATGAACAATGATGGCAAGAAGTATTACCGCGTCAAGAATTCATAAGAGGTGGTGCAATTCTCATGACACTCTTGACATATAGATGGTAACACTCCAAGGTACAGCAGAGCAAAAGCTGGATTGGCATTCTGATCTGCAGAATACAATTGCTTTGACCCAATCCTAGATATGGATGAGGTACTGGAGTTTTTTTCTCCTAGTCATTCCGAATTAGAACGGCTTGACGAACCACAAGAATACTAGGCATCGGTGAACACGAATGCACACATACTCCTGACTATCAATTGATAGACGAAGGTCAGAAAACAACTAAAGAGGGACAACTCAAGGAACATATAACTTTCTGAGTTGTGGATGCATAGGTTAGCATGTCGAACGAGTTCAACATATTTCTTCCGGATAACCCATGCAGAAAGGAAGAACTGGCAGAGTCACAATATGAATGGAGTACTCCTCAAGAACACCCTGGTTGTGATCTTTTGATTCAAACGAATTTCTGCCAAGGATGGTTCATGGTATTTGGAAGAAGGAAATACCACGGACCTCGAGGACTAGAGCAAAGGTTACTAATATCCTAAAGGAACTAGCAAACACTATCAACATGAATGAGTAGAGTGAATCTCGGGTTCAAGAACCCAGGAATAGAATACCTACTACTAAGTGGCATCACGGGATGCTTTCGAGAATGGTGGCCAGAATCATCACACTGGGAACACAAAACATTGCTAGATTACTGAGTGGTTCTCGAAGACACCTAGGGTCATAATACTAACTCCAACATACATGTCGAGGCAACGGAGTACCTCACAGACCGTGTAGTGTGCTTAATCCGGCCCGAAAGGACATAGGGAACGGAAAGAAAGGATTTGCAAATGCATCAGACTATGTAGAGACCTGGGATGACTCGGACCGCATAACGGCTGTAAATGCTCAAAATGATTTGAGACATCCTGCAAAAATGGTGGCATAACCACTTGACATCACAATATCAAAGTTCTGAGGCCAGCTAAGAACACATGGAAGTAGTAGAAACTGAACAGAGGCTTGAACTCAACAATCCTAGGCAACTACGGTTTAGTAACACATCATCCTGATAGATAGATGAGAAGGCCTAGTTCTTAATCCCCGTAGAAAGGAAGAGGTTGACTCAGATCAGAAGGCCATGAGGTATAAGGAGTAAAAGAGCCTTATGTTCCCTTCCACAATCAATTCCCTTACATAACTAAAGCATTTCTAGACACAACTTTGACCGGTTTGGCTTGGTAATCCTACAGTCAGTCAAGCTCTGATACCAACGCTGTCGGGACCCCGATCCTACGCCACATCGATCTAGCATGTAACACATCATATCACTTTGCGGCCTCACGCACGGTACTCCCACGGGTGCCACCTTACCTGGCCCGGGACCGTTTGCGCCTTTTGGCTCACGTATATGATAGTGTCGCTAGCATCCATATGACCGAGAACCCGGGCCGACATGGCTAGTCGTGAACCCAAGGCGGCACTAACCTATGAGGACAGGCATACATGAATCACATCGAGCATGTCGGTCATCAACGTATAAATCCGGGCTGTAGCACTGGGCTAACAGGACTCCGGTAACCCGGGCTGTAGCAGGCTAGGCAGGACGGATAACACCGCGTGACATTTCCCCGAAGGGACAGACACAGGAATGAAGTGAATCACATGCCGGCCAGTCAAGTGTCCTGAGCAGTAGTGCTGGGCTAGCAGGACTCCGGTGAACCGGGCTGTAGCGGACTACTATCGCTCAGAAGCACTAGACTACATTTCCCCATAAGAGAGGCTGCCAAAGATAAACAACTAGATTGTCAGATCCCACACATAGCAAGCATTTCAATCATACACACAATATGCTCGATATGTGTAAATACAACATGGCATCACAACATAACTCTACGACTCCAATATTTATTCATTAGGCTCCGAGGAGCGAGATATTACAAACATGGGTCTCATGACCCAACATACAGAGCATACAAGCAACAAGCACATGCGGAAGCTTAACTTGTCTGAGTACAGACAACTACAAATGAAGAAGGCTGAGAAGCCTGACTATCTACCAGATCCTGCCGAGGGCACAAGATCGTAGTTGAGGTAACAAGCTAAACGTCGAAGTCCAAGCGGTACTACTAGCGAGACTGAAATCTCTCTGCAAAAACATAAAATAGGCAAACGTGAGTACAAATGTACCCAGCAAGACTTACATCAGAACTAGCTACATATGCATCAGTATCAATAAAGGGGGTGGTGGAGTTTGACTGCAGCAAGCCAGCTTTGACTCGGTGGCTATCCTGAACTACGACTGCAAGTAACTCTTTTGAGGTGGCGCACACGAGTCCACATATTCACCATACCAATACACCACTATGGATCCGCTCCCGTGTTCCTACGAGAACGCCATCCATAGCACTCACGCTTACCTTGCGCATTTTAGAGTATCCACTTTCACTTGTCTATGAACTGTACAAGGGGTCCAAGTTTCCATATCCGAGGAATCCGGCTATTCGAATAGATAATGATAACCCTGCAGGGGTGTACTTCTTCACACACGCTCTCGCCACTTATCGCCCTGTACACGTCATGTACCTCGGCAACCTTCAAGCGGAAGCTGGGCGAGGGAGTCGGCCATGACCTGGCTAACCACACAAGCCTCTAGTCCAGGTTTATCGCCTATTCGGGTTCCATCCGCAAGGAGATCCGTCCGGGGTGTCGCTCACGGCCCCAAACGATGTGTGCAGGGTTCCCAAGCCCACCTCGACGGGTAGATCTACGCTTGGTACACCGTGCCACGGTGCCTAGTCTGTCCCAAGCCCACCTGTACAGGGTACCACTTGGTAGACTACTAACACTACCTACAAACACCAGAAACTAGTTGCAACTCCTGGACAGAGATCAAGTGGATTAATAAGTCGAGAGGGGTCGAGTTATCGGAACCCAATGTGTGGTAGTAACTGCTCATGGATCACAAACACAGAACTCAGTTCCTGAGGAAGGCTGCAATGAGACAACCCACCATGTACTCCTACATGGCCTCTCACCGCTACCTTTACCAAATCGTGTTCACACACATAGCTCTCAACAGTAGGACATGTTCACCACATTCCAATTCATTCCCGATGAATCAGACCCGACTCAACTCTAAGCAGTAGCAGGCATGACAACAAGCATGAATGAGTAGGCACATCAGGGCTCAAACAACTCCTACTCATGCTAGTGGGTTTCATCTATTTACTGTGGCAATGACAGGTCATGCAGAGGAAAGGGGTTCAACTACCGCAGCACATAACAGTTGAATCGTTGTTGTCCTAATGCAGTAAAAGAGAGCAGGAGCGAGAGAGTGGGATTGTATCGGAATGAACAAGGGGGTTTTGCTTGCCTGGCACTTCTGAAGATAATATAGCTCTTCATCGGTGTCATCGAACTCATCGTCGGAACATCGTCTACCGAGAGGGGACAAATACCGACAAACAAGGAAGAACACAATTAATGCAATGCACAATATGATGCATGATCATGACATGGCAATATGTTGTGATTTGGCCTAATGCAACTAGCAACACAATTAAGTGTAGTTGGTTTGAACCCAAGGTTCAAATTCAAACCCCACATGTGGTTATTTAAATGCCATTTAATTGAATTGCCCTAAACAGTAGTCATAAGTTGTTCTAACATGCATGAAAATGGTACAGATGGATAGATTGGATTTTTCTGATAATTTTTCATATATAAATTATTTCATTTGGAGTTACGGTTGAATTTCTATGATTTTTAGAAGTTTAGGACATTTTCTGGATTTCCTGATTTATTTTAATTCTAGAAAATCATTTACTGCATCAGCATTGCGTCATGCTGACCTCAGCAGGTCAACAGTCACGGTCCAGGTCAAACCTGACCAGGGGGGGCCACTGGTCAGTGACCCAGGGCTGGTTCGTGTGGCTGACAGGTGGGCCTGGTCAACTGCCGCGTCAGCAAAGTCAACACTGACTGGTGGGTCCCACTGTTTATGAATTAAACTAAGCAGAAAATAAAACTAACCTAAACAGGTATGGGGGCCCACATGGCAGTGGCTCTAGGGGGTTGATTAGGGCGTCATTAATGGCTAATGACTTGCCATGTCAGTGCTGCCGGCGATTAGTCGCCGGCGACGTCAACCGACGACGGAGGCACGCCGGAATGGCTGCTCCGGCACCCATTCGATGCGCGGAGGGGTCCTACAGGGAGCTCGCGCTCGTGCGCATCCAATGGAGCAGTCCAGAGGAGCTGGGGTTAGCTGTGGCGTCGACAGCGGCGAGGGAGGCGGCGGCCGGAGTTCGGGCTCGATCGGGTGCGGCGCTAGAGCAAGCAGGGGAGTGAGCAAAAAGGCTAGGCAGCCTCCTGGAGACACCAGGAGCACGCTAGCGCCACTGGACCGAGCGGAGGTGCTCAGGAGCGAGGACCTCATCGGCCATGGCGGACGGCGGCGCTCGGAACTCGCGGGGCGGTGGCTAGCGCACAAATTAGAGCACGGGGGTGAGGGGGAAGACGGAGGAGCTCACTGGGATTCCAATGGAGGACTCGGAGGGCTCGGGGACGCGTCGGAGCGGGAGCACGGTCGCCGGCGATCTCGGTGACCCGAGGAGGAAGAAGATGTCGGGGACGGCGCTCCGGGGCTCTTCTGGTCGCGTGAGACGACGAGGAGGACGAGGGCGGAACGGCGGAGCTCGAGAGCGTGTCGGAGAGGCTTGGGGATAGGTGCGGCCGTGGGGAAGCTCGTCGGTGGTGACGGAGGCGTTCGGTGGAGCTCGACGGAGGGGAATAGAGGAGGGGATCGACTCGGGAGAGAGTGAGAGGGGCCGGGGAGGGTACGTGTCGACGTCCAGGGCGTCCAGAGGGGGAAGGGGGCAGCCAGGCAGGGAGGAGGTGGCCGGGCGCGTGCCGGTGCGCGGTGGCCACACGCCTCGCGTCCTTCTGGCGCAAGGTGGGAGACGGTGGCGGCTCTGGTGGGCTGGGTCAGCCACTTGGGCCGCCAGGTGGGCTGGCCAGGTGGACAGGTAACCGCCAGGTATGGTTCCCTCTTCTCTGTTTTAGTTTTCTATTTTGTTCTGTTTTGTTTTGGTTTAGTAAAAATACTAAACCATTTTATAAAATCCTGAAAATAATTATGTGGCTAGAACTAAAATATACCAAACCACATAAAATGTTCCAAAATTATTGGACATATATTAATTATATATACAATATATATATCCAATGCAAATAGTTATTGAATTAATTCAAAGGCCCAAAATAAATACTTTTGAACCCCCAAAATATTGGTTTGAATTTTATTCTTGCCAATATTTCTCAAAGCTGAAAAGGAACATTTCCTTGGGAACATTTGAAGCAATTTTTAATGTTGATCATTTTTAGAAATGATTTCTGAGGCTCTCCAATTCCCCAATTCAAATTTAAAAGAAATTTAGACATGATGCATGGATGCTAATGCAAGACAGGCAAGGCCAGAACTGGGCTGTGACAGTGGTGATGAGGATCCTCTTCCCCCCGATGGAGGAAATCCACATCCTCTCCCGCACGTACATGAAGGTTTTTGGCATGACGAAGTTCTTGGTAACATCCCCATGGAGCAGGTTGTTATCAACCCGCACAATGAGCATATTGGAGCCCCTTATGAGGATGTTCATGCACCTGCTGCTGCTGACAATGTCAACAATAATCTGAATGAGGTGCTCCCCACTGCTGTCATGCCCACTCCTATGCAGGTTGACTCTGCAGCGCATGCACTCAATGAGGAGGTGCAGGAGGATCAGATGGACTTCATTCCTGTGCCTGCAGATGGATCACAGGATATCCAAGCCAACAGTACAGCTATTGTGCCTGCTAATGCGTCCATGGATTACGAGGATGCACATTTTACTGGGAATGTTGAGCCAAACAACTATATGTCTAACGACATCTCTGTTCTTCAGGGCCTCGTTGGCAATATTGTGTCCAATGCCCATGACATCTTGCCCAAGCTGGGTGGCTCTAAAATTGTCAATGCTAAATGTAACATTGTGGATGTTGAAGGCACTCAGGGTTTCAGCAAGAAGTGTTATCTACAAATTATGACTGTCCAAGACCAGCCTGCTCCTGTTAGCTCTGCTAGTCTTACTGAGATTACTAAAGAAGGTTTTGCTGAGGTTTGCAAGCCATATGGGAACAACAAGAGAAAGAAGAAGGCAATTGTTGATGTGGCCTTTTGCAGAAGGAGCAATAGAATTGCACAGATCAAGATGGGCTTCAAAGACAAATATGATGTTGTAGCTGCAATAGGCACGGCTGGCACCTCCAACATGCAGGCAACCAAGTAGAACAAATCACCTGAGAAAATGAAAAAAAACAGAGGTTGCTATCAATCTTGGGCCAAGATTTGAGGCTGTGGTGATGGAAAAAAAATGCTCCTCCACCTCCTGTGCTACCATTGGAAACTATCCAGGCTATTAGGACAGATCCTTGCAAGATGGCACCTCATGAAGTGTCATCCTCAGCCCTGAACTATGATAGCTCTGATGATTAGTAGGCCTGCTCTGCTATGGGGTTTTGACAACTCCCCTAACTGTTGTCTTCTTTGGTTTAATTCTAGTTATCATCAACTTTCCTACTTTATGATCTTCTATGTTATGTGCCTGTGTGCACCTTTGCTTATTTTGGACTGTAATAAGTACTTTGGCCTCTGTGCACCTGTGTGGTTATGTACCTCTTCAGATAGTCCATCTTATATGATCTGTAATGCCAGTTATGCCTGCTACTATGTTTTTTCTTGCTTCACCTGCCTGTTGATTTGTATGCCACCTCATATGTGTTCTTACCTCCCAATGAAGATAGCAAAAGAAGTAATCCCCCCATGTCATGCTAGCCATGACATGTCTTATGCTCCTTTACACATGTATAATGAATAGAAGTTGGATATTCTCAATTGGAATGTTAGAGGGATTAACTCAAATGATAGATGGGATGATATTAGGCTGAAAATTGATGAAAACTCATGTTCTGTTATGACTTTCCAAGAAACTAAGAGAGAACAATTAGACCTGGCATATATTAGGAATTTATTTCCTAAAAGGTTCAACGAATACACTTTCATGCCCTCTGCTGGTAATTTAGGTGGTCTGATTACCATCTGGAATGGTAATCTTTTCAAAGGCAGAGAAATATCCAAAGATTATTTTCAAATTACTGTGGAGCTCACATCAAAACTGGATAATACTGTTTACTTCATAACTAATGTTTATGGGCCAAACTCTATGGAGGGCAAAACTGAATTTTCCAACTGGCTTCTCAATGTTAATATCCAACCTATGAAGTTGTGGCTCATTGTTGGAGATTTTAATTATATCAGAGGGCCTGAGAATAGGAATAGAGGAGGAGGTGACCACAACGATATGATGCTCTTCAACAACATCATTATCAATCTTGATATAGTTGAGATCCCACTGAAAGGCAGGCAGTTCACCTGGAGTAATATGCAGGACACTCCTCTATTGGAAAAGCTTGATGGATTTTCACAAGTGCTGATTGGACCAGCAAGTTCCCAAATACTCTTGCAACCCCCATGGCCAAACTCTCCTCTGATCATGTCCCCATTAATATTCAGATTGACAGCATGATCCCCAAGTGCCACATATTCAGGTTTGAGGAATTTTGGTTGGACTTTGAAGGTTTTATTGACACTGTCTCTAATTATTGGAATAACTACACTTTCTATGCTGACTCAGCAAAGAACTTGGTGGCTAGGTTTAAATCCATTAGAAAAGGACTGAAAATTTGGATCAAGCAACTTTCACAGCTCAATAAAACCATTGAAAACTGCTGCTTCTATGTTAAGCTCCTTGATGGTATTGAAGATCAAAGAGATCTCTTTCAACATGAGAAGAACTTCAGGAAGTTATTGATCAGGCACACTAATAATCTTCTTGAGGCCAAAAGGAAATATTGGAGAATCAGAGCCAATATTAGATGGGCTCAGCTGGGTGATGAAAACACCAAATTTTTCCATGCTATAGCCACACATGTTTTCATAAGTAATTATATTACTTCCCTAATCAATACCAATAACCTGATTGTTAATGATCATGAGCAGAAAGCAGCTATTTTGTGGAACTCATTCAAAAACAGGATTGGCACTGCTGGCACATCCCAGATGAACTTCAACATTGATCAGCTTTCCAGATCAATTAATCAAGAGGAGTTGGAACAACCTTTCTGTATGAAAGAAGTGGATGCTATCATTAGTTCTATGCCTAATGACAAATCCCATGGACCTGATGGTTTTAATGGCATTTTCATGAAGAAATGCTGGCATATCATTAAAGAGGGCATCTATAAATTTCTTCAGGATTTCCAATCAGAGAGTGTGGATCTTGCTCCAATTAATACTGCTTATATTGCCCTGATCCCTAAGAAAGAAAACCCTGAAACTCCCAATTATTTCAGGCCCATCTCCTTGCTAAGTCTTGTGATAAGCAAGAATCAATATGGCTTCATCAAAACCAGGAATATTCAGGATTGTCTTGCATGGTCTTTTGAGTACATCCATATGTGCCACAAGTCTAAGAAAGAAATTGTCATTTTCAAAGTAGACTTTGAGAAAGCTTTTGACAGAATCAACTATGGGGCCATTCTTTTCATGCTCAAGCACCTGGGATTTGGAGACAAATGGATTAGATGGATCAATAACATCCTACAGACTGCCTCTGCTTCTGTAATTTTAAATGGTGTACCTAGGAAGAAAATCAATTGTAAATGTGGAGTAAGGCAAGGGGACCCTCTCTCCCCTCTTTTATTTGTTATTGTTGCTGAATTGCTATAGATCCCAATCAACCAAGCTTGGCACAATGGCCACATCAATACTCCCATTGAGCAACCTGCTTCCATGTCATACCCTATTGTTCAATATGCTGATGACACCTTAATTATTATGCCAGCTGTGCCTCATCAGATTTCACATGTTATGGAGACTTTAAAGATATTTTCAGATTTCACTGGGCTTCAGGTGAATTTCCACAAATCTTCTCTTGTACCCATTAACATCTCTGATGAAAAATCCACTCAACTTGCTAATATTTTGGGCTGTAAAAAAGAAACCATGCCTTTCACCTACCTGGGACTGCCAATGGGGTCCACCAGACCAAGAGTTGAGGAGTTCATGCCAATGGTTTCTAGACTAGATAAAAGGTTATCTGGGATTGCAACAATGATGTCATATTCAGGTAGACTCACCCACCTAAAGGCTATTATCACTGCATTACCTATTTTTGCAATGTGTTGTATCAGGGTACCCTTCACCATCTTGGATCATTTTGAAAAATCTGGCAGAAGTTTTCTTTGGTATGGTAAGGACATCAATAATTTTGGCAAATGCCTTGTTAAGTGGGAACAAGTTTGCTTACCCAAGGATGCTGGTGGTCTTGGTGTTCTAGATCATAGAGCACACAACAAAGCATTGTTGACCAAATTCTTGCACAAGTTTTTCAATAAAATGGATATCCCATTGGTGCAACTTATTTGGAGCAAGTACTATGGAAATGGTGATTTACCACACTTCCCAACTAGGCTTGGCTCATTCTGGTATTGGTGAAACCATTTCTTTATGGCATGACAAATGGAATGACAATCCAATGAAAGACAGTTTCCCACACCTATACTGCTATGCCATAAACAAAGACATCACACTCTAGAAGGCTTGCATTGAAAGTGAGAATGACTTCTATAGCATGTTCCACCTACCTATGTCTTCTGTGGCTGTCCAACAAAGCACAGAGCTCATGGCCCTCATTAATGGTGTGATGAGTAACAGTGAACCTGATACCTAGAAGTTTAAATGGGCCTCTGGACACTACAATGCTAAGAAGGTCTACTTTGAATATTTGGGATGCCCCGAGAAAGCTCCCAAGCCTTTCCAATGGATTTGGAAATCTGGTTGCCTACCTAAACAAAAGTTCTTTTTCTGGCTCCTTCTTCTAGACAGATTAAACACCAGAGATCCTCTAACCAGGAAAAGCTTCTACATTGAGAGTTCCATCTGTGTGTTATGTGATGATGAGCCCAATGAACACATGAAACATCTATTTTTCTCATGTGATTTCAGCCAAAACTTTTGGTTATCAATTGGTTTTGAATGGAACACTGATTTGAGCTGCAATGATATGCTTATTGAAGCCAGAAACAGAACTCAGATTTAGCCCTTTAAGGAATGCCTAATTGCTGGTTGTTGGACCATCTGGAAACACATAAACATCATCATCTTTGTAACGCCCTCGATGCGGCTATATCTCCCACGTGTTGAAGCACGACTTAGAGGCATAACCGCATTGAAAGCAATGTCGCAAGTGAGGTAATCTTCACACAACCCATGTAATACATAAGGGAAAGAGATACATAGTTGTCTTACAATCGCCACTTCACGCAATACATGAGTAAAGCATTACATCAAACAGATACAATCAAGGTCCGACTACGGAACCAAAATAAAAGAAGACTACCCCAAATGCTACACAGATCCCCGATCGTCCCAACTGGGCTCCACTACTGATCAACTGAAATGAAACAACATTATGAACAAGATCTTCATCGAGCTCCTCCTTGAGCTCGGATGCGTCACCTGCACAGTTTCATCGGCACCTGCAAACTGGTTTTGGAAGTATCTATGAGTCACGGGGGCTCAGTAATCTCACACCCGCGAGATCAAGACTATTTAAGCTTAATGGTAGGACAGGGTAGTGAGGTGGAGCTGCAGCAAGCGACTAGCAAATATGGTGGCTAACATACGGAAAAGAGAGCGAGAAGAGGAGGCAAAAGCACGGTCGAACAACTATGATCAATAAGTGATCCTAGAACAACCTACGTCAAGCATAACTCCAACACGGTGTTCACTTCCCAGACTCCGCCGAGAAGAGACCATCACGGTTACACACGCGGTTGGTGTATTTTAATTAAGATCAACTTCGGGTTTTCTACAACCGGACATTAACAAATTCCCATCTGCCACATAACCGCGGGTACGGCTTTTGAAAGTTCAAAACCCTGCAGGGGTGTCCCAACTTAGCCCATGATAAGCTCTCGCGATCAACGAAGGATATTCCTTCTCCCCGGGAAGACCCGATCAGTCTCGGAATCCCGGCTACAAGACATTTTGACAGTAATAAAACAAGACCAGCAAAGCCGCCCGATGCGCCGACAATCCCGATAGGAGTTGCACATATCTCGTTCTTAGGGCAACACCGGATGAGCAGTACGTACGGCAACCGACGATACCCCAAGTTGCCTAGGGGCGGCACCGCAAGTGGCTCTGGTTTGGACCAACACTTAGACAAGCATTGGCCCGGGGGGATAAATAAAGATGACCCTCGAGAGAGCGACTCCCAAGGGAAAAGTAGGTGGTGGTGAGGCAAATGTAAAACCAAAGTTGGGCCTTGCTCGAAAAGCTTTATTCAAAGCGAACTGTCAAGGGGGTCCCATAAATCACCCAACCGCGTTAGGGACGCAAAATCCGGGAACATAATACCGATATGATGGAAACTAGGGCGGCAAGAGTGGAACAAAACACCAGGCATAAGGCTGAGCCTTCCACCCTTTACCAAGTATATAGATGCATTAATTAAATAAGAGATATTGTGATATCCCAACAAAATATCCATGTTCCAACAAGGAACAAGCTCCAATCTTCACCTGCAACTAACAACGCTATAAGAGGGGCTGAGCAAAGCGGTAACTTAGCCAAACAACGGTTTGCTAGGCAAAGGTGGGTTAGAGGCTTGGTTTAACAATATGGGAGGCATGACAAGCAAGTGGTAGGTATCGCAGCATAGGCATAGCAAAAGAGAAAGCAACTAGCAAGCAAAGATAGAAGTGATTTCGAGGGTATGGTCATCTTGCCTGAGATCCCGCAAGGAAGAAGAACGAGTCCATGAAGAAGACAAACGGACGTAGTCAAACGAATCCTCACAACTCCGGAACGAAACCGAAGCTAACAAGAGAAGCAACCCGGAAAGAAGCAAGCAACATAGTAAACAACCATCACATAAACATGGCATGATGCACAATCAAGTATGATGCATGTCCGGTTTAATGAGCATGGCATGGCAAAGTGCAACAAACAACACTAAAAATTAAGTGGAGCTCAATATGCCACGAGTTGCATATTGACGAAACACCACATTCAAATATTTAGTTCGCTCTCGGTTATGTACCCAACAATATTAAATGTAATTAAACATGGCAACGGGTGAAGCATAAGTAAACTAACTATTTAGGCAAGTTTAAATGAGGCCGGAACAACAAACAACAATTCTGGAAAATCCTCATGTGCATATTTTAGATTTGGTACTGTTCTGTCCTAAAGCATATTTTAATGTTGCTAAACAACAAATTAAAGTGCACCATGTTAAACTAGGCATTTTTCCACCCCATTTACATATAAAGTTTATTTAAAACCGAGCAATGGTTATTTAGTTATGAAATAAATCATTTTAACATGGCATTTGTGCAAAATAAATAAACAACAAGTTTAAATATTTTAAACATGGATGAAAGTGACATATTATGAAAGTAGACAAAATTCTAAGCATTTTACATATAAGAAGTTTTTACATATGATGCACTGTTAATGAGTTATTATATGCATGATGTTTGAGGGTTTTTTTGTAAAACTGCAGTCTCTGGATAATTAGGAAATTTGCAGATCTGAAAAAAAACATGAACGGGCCGAATCAGAGGCTGGCCCAACAATGCACAGGGGGCGGGGGATGCTCACCAGGCCTCATGGGCCGGTCGGTGGAAAGGGCGCTGGCTGGGCCGGACCTGGAGGCAACGATGCGGTCATCGGGCGCTGCGGGACTTGGCGCTGGACGCAGGAGCGGTCGGCCTTGTGGGGTCGTGGCCCATGACGATCGATGGGGAGGGCGCGGTCGATCTAGAGTCGGTCAACGCGAGCGCGTGGCTCGTCCTCGAAGCAGAGGAAACAGGGGCGCGACGGCTTCAGGCGATGTAGGCAGGGGAACTTGGCGGCAGCAGCAGGTCCGCAGGAGGCTGAAGAGGGACTTGGCGGGGCGAGGGCGCACGGGAACCGGCCGGATCCGAGGCCAGGGCGGCGGCTTGGGGAGGCGGACGAAGCACTCGTTCGTCTCGCACGAACGGAAACGGCGGCAGCAGAAGTTGTAGGGGGAGCCCTGGAGATGGGGACGACAGGTGAGCGAGGGGGCGGATCCGAGGCCACTGGTGCTCCGGCGGAACAGCAGCGGCGGAGGAGCATCTGGGCACGGGGACGCGAGCTCCTCTCAACGGCCATGGCGGAGAGCTCCTGTTACTCCTGTACCTGGCGAGAGAAACAGAAATTGAGAGCGCGGGAGAGACAGAAGGAGGAGAACGAAGGGAGAGAGAGAGCCGAGGACGGTCCTGGTCGACGAGGAAGACGGGGCGAGGTCCAGGTGGCTGGGTGCACCGATGGCGACGAATCCATGGAGGGAGGAGCAAACGGGAGGAGCTCCCTCTCGTTCCCACATCCAGCCAGCACGGAGGCTCTCTGGTGGCTTCGAACGGAGGAGCTCGGGCAGGTGGTTGGATGGGGATCGATGGATTGGAAGGTTGCGGTTGGCCCAATCTGGAAAACGAGGAAGGTGGCGGCTTCGGTTGGTGGTTTAGATCGGGAGGGGATCCCAAGGAGGAGGAGACAGTGGGCTGGCGGCGACAGAGGGATGGGACAAGTCCCTAGAAGTTAGGGTTTGGTCTAGAAATGGACTAGGGATGGACTATTTATATAGGTAGGGATTAGGTAGGGCTATCTCGTCCCTACGATTATAATCGGGTGGCCAAGAAAAATAAAGGCTAGAGGTCCAAATAAGAAAACGGAGATATTTTATAGATGTTAGGTGATGATCCGGACCCACTGGTAATGACAGCCCTGTTCTGGTTCTGGGAAGTTTCGGACACGGGCAAGGGGTCGATGAGACTCCGGTTTAGGCAAGAGGGCAAACGAAGAATAAGGTTGGTCTCGAAACGCTCAACGAAAGCAAGGGGGGAACGCGACAACTACAATCGGATGCAAGTTTTACAAAAACATGTGAATGCAATGCGCATGATGACATGATGAAATGCAACAAGCAAATAAATAACACAACTGACACATAAAACATGGAAGGCATCTGAAGCGTCGGTCTTGGGGCGTTACAATCTTTGACAACAAAGAAAGGGATTTGAGCTACTGTATTTCCCGTTTCAAGGATCACTTTGGCACCATCATGAAAAGAGTCAGACCTAGTTTAAAGGAGGGAATGCAAAGATGGTTGGATTATTTGTAAATTTTTTTGTTTATGCTACTGTCCTTTGTTGTAATACATCTGTATATAACACCCCCCCAATATCAATGAAAAAAGAGTTACAGTAGGGTTTTTACCCTATTGTGTTTGCTAAAAAAAAGTTTCTGAGTAAGGAGAAGTACATGCAGGTAATTACCTATTCTTAAGGCCTTGACCTTAGTTTTCTTGATTTGATTCGTAGGCGTAGCGCTGAAATTTCTCTTGACTCACTTAGGTGCCCCTGAGATGGTGTGTGGATAAGATGAATTGTTGGGAGGCGTTGGTGGATGCGTGGTGCTCTACCCAATGGAAAGTCGAACACCAAAGGGCCAAGGATAAGCGCGACCAAATGGAAGGTGTGGCACACCATCAAGGTTCCAACCTATTTGAGTACGGGGAAAACTGGGTATGTGGTTTGCTACATGATTCATGCAATTCATTCTTCATGCTAGCATTTATCCCTTCCAAAATTACTTAATTAATATGCTTAGTTAGTTAAAAAAATGGCATAACTACCTTGGATAGTTCATTTATGACATATTTAGCTCTAAAATGACATAATAACCTTAGATAGCTTTATAAAATGACTTAATATGCTTTAGTTAGTTAAAAAATGGCATAACTACCTTCGATAGCTCAATAACGACCTAAACTAATCTCGAAAATGACCTAAACTTAGCTTATTTTCCTCGAAAATGACATGATAACCTTTCTTAGCTCCAAAATGACCTATTTACATAGCAATATCATTCTTCATGCTAGCTTCAGCCCTTAACTAATATTTTGTTCCTCTCTCTCAGGCGCACCACCACAAGAAGCATGTGCCAGGTCTGTTCGACCTCTATGGCATGGCTCATATGGCCCCGTACAAGAAGGCCAAGCCATTCACGGAGTCTGACCTAGATGATCCAGAGAGCTTCACCAACAAGACCTCCCACCACAAGCTTGTGAAGTACAGACACGAGGGGAAGGAGAGGAAAGGGGAGGACTTTAACCCGAGCCGGGATCCTTTTGATACAGAGCTGGTGATGATATCTGGTGGCGGGAGGTACCATGGCTCTCTAGCCATTGGTGATGGACTGATACGTTGTCCTAAGACTCTCCCGCAAATCAAGAAGCGCCTGAGTAGCTCCGATCCTGAGATAACGCCTCGTGCACGGCCCGCGGAGATCACCATGGCGGTTAGTTATATGGACTCTCTCACCTTTCCTCCATTAGATTGTGTGTGCATCCGTCGATGATTACAATCCTAAGGAGGAGTGGTGTGTTGCAGGCTATTGTTGAGAAAGAGAGATTGAAGACGAAGGAGCTTGTGGAGGAGGCAAAAAGGGAGGCACAAAGGGAGGAGGCGGAGAGGGAGAGGGAGATGGAGGAGAGGACGGCTAAGCTGTTGGAGAAGGAGAGGAACCGGAACGACAACGCTAACCGGGCCCTATACGAGCTCATCGTGGTACGTTCCTCGTGCATATTAGCCCAATCATGCACGTAATGTTCGTATTACTATCTAATATGATTGACACGTGAGAACCAAATGTGCAGACCATGTGCGAGAAAAATGGTCAGGCCCCTCCGCCGATGCCCTAGATTGCTCTGGCGACCACAGTGAGTTTGATTTGAATGGTAGTTGCTTACTACTATTCACATTTCAGTTTGCGAACTTGCTAATGAGAGATTATTGGAAATGATCTTTGGTGCAGCATGGCTCCCGACAAGCATCGACCACTCCTTTTGCCAATGCCGGAACCCCGACCGGTCCTTCACCTCCGTCTGGCACTGGCGCAGCCCCGACCATTCCTACACCTCCGTGATAACGATATTTTTCTTCTTATTTAGCATGTTTAGTCCATTTATGACATAATTTAGCCTATTTAGTCCACAAATGACATAATAAGATGAAGAAAATCAAGGAAGGGGAAGGAAAGAAGGAATAGGAAGAAATGAAGAAGAAGAAGAAGAAGAAGAAGAAGAAGAAGAAGAAGAAGAAGAAGAAGAAGAAGACTATAAGAAGAAGAAGAAGAAGAAGAAGACAACAAGAAGAAGAAGACTAGAAGACCTAAATTTAGCCTATTCTTCTTCTTCTTCTTCTTCTTCTTCTTCTTCTTCTTCTTCTTCTTCTTCTTCTTCTTCTTCTTCTTCTTCTTCTTCTTCTTCTTCTTCTTCTTCTTCTTCTTCTTCTTCTTCTTCTTCTTCTTCTTCTTCTTCTTCTTCTTCTTCTTCTTCTTCTTCTTCTTCTTCTTCTTCTTCTTCTTCTTCTTCTTCTTCTTCTTCTTCTTCTTCTTCTTCTTCTTCTTCTTCTTCTTCTTCTTCTTCTTCTTCTTCTTCTTCTTCTTCTTCTTCTTCTTCTTCTTCTTCTTCTTCTTCTTCTTCTTCTTCTTCTTCTTCTTCTTCTTCTTCTTCTTCTTCTTCTTCAATAAAACTTCAAGTGCGAACAAAACAAACCAACTGAGGAAAGCAAATGAAAAACCCGCGTCCGTCACCTAATCTAGTCTTCGATGTCTTCTCACTAGCGCGGAGCTAAGTGCTCCACTGGGCGTGGGAGGGAGCCCCAGGGCCTGAGGCCGGCGCTCCTGAGACTCCGGGGCGTGTACAACCCCACTCATTATTATGTGAGAGTGTCACGGGCGGCGAGTTTCACAGGCGTTGGCCTTCTTCACAGGCTCCGGGCCTTTTCTTTTCGGGGTGATGAGCTTCACAGGCACTTGCCTTCTTCACAGGCTCTGGGCCCTTACCAAAAAGAGTTAACCTTCACAGGCGTTCGCCTTCTTCACAGGCTCAGGGCCTTTTCCAAAAAGAGTTAATCTTCACAGGCGTTCGCCTTCTTCACAGGCTCAGGGCCTTTTCCAAAAAGAGTTGATCTTCACAGGCGTTCGCCTTCTTCACAGGCTCAGGGCCTTTTCGAAAAAGAGTTAATCTTCACAGGTGTTCGCCTTCTTCACAGGCTCAAGGCCTTTTCCAAAAAGAGTTAATCTTCACAGGCTTTCGCCTTCTTCACAGGCTCAGGGCCTTTTCCAAAAAGAGTTAATCTTCACAGGCGTTCGCCTTCTTCACAGGCTCAGGGCCTTTTCCAAAAAGAGTTGATCTTCACAGGCGTTCGCCTTCTTCACAGGCTCAGGGCCTTTTCCAAAAAGAGTTAATCTTCACAGGCTCAGGGCCTTTTAGGGGTAGAACCTCCGGAGGTGTTGGATGTTCCACACATTCTGGACCGGCTCCCCTTCCTGAGTCTCCAAGTGCACGGAGCCCGGCCTGGAAACATGAACAACCTTGAACGGGCCCTCCCACATGGGAGAGAGCTTGTGTAGCCCTTCCCTGGAGAGAACCCGTCTGAGCACGAGATCTCCTACCTCAAGGGTCCTGGGGCGGATGCTGCGGCAGTGATATCGTCGCAGCGCCTGCTGGTACCTCGCCGCTCGCAGCGCGGCTTCTCGGCGGTGTTCCTCCCCCAGCACGAGGTCCATCCCCCGCATGGCGTCCTGTTGCGCCTCATCGAACACTAGGACCCACGCGGAGCGATGTTTGACCTTGTGAAGGAGGACTGCTTCGGCTCCGTAGACCAGGAAGAACGGGGTCTCTCTTGTTGGTTTGGTCGCGGTCGTGCGGATGGACCACAACACGGACTGGAGCTCATCGTACCAACCTCTGCCGCAGGCCTCCAGCTTCTTCTTGAATGTCCTTGTCTTGAGGCCCCTCAGGACCTCCGCGTTGGCTCGCTCGGCCTGGCCGTTTCTTCACGGGTGCGCCACCGAAGCGTAGCATATCTGCGCTCCAAGGTTAGCACAGTATGTCTTGAAGAGGTTACTGGTGAACTGCGAACCGTTGTCTGTGATGATGCGGTTCGGCACCCCGAACCGGCTCACGATGCCCCTGATGAACCTGACCGCTGAGCCCGCGGGGATAGTGCGGACAGCCTCCACTTC
This sequence comes from Aegilops umbellulata, assembly GCA_032464435.1. Classification (NCBI taxonomy): domain Eukaryota; kingdom Viridiplantae; phylum Streptophyta; class Magnoliopsida; order Poales; family Poaceae; genus Aegilops; species Aegilops umbellulata. The sequence goes on from CP136057.1 coordinate 296,040,515, forward strand.
TGCCCACTTGGTGAATTTGTCGATGGCGACGTAGAGGTAGCGGTAGCCCCCTGGCGCCCGAGGGAACGGGCCCAGAATGTCCAGCCCCCAAACTGCAAATGGCCATGAAAGGGGTATAGTCTGCAGGCCTCCCACCGGCTGATGGATCTGTTTGGCGTGAAATTGGCAAGCTTCACAAGCCTTTACTAGTTCGACAGCGTCGTTGAGTGCGGTGGGCCAGTAGAACCCGCTGCGAAATGCTTTGCCGACGAGGGTCCACGATGACGAGTGATGCCCACAGTCCCCGCCGTGTATGTCCTCCAGCAGCTCCTTTCCTTGCTCCCTGGAGATGCAACGCAGGGATACATCATTCGGTCGCTTCCGGTGTAGCTCTCCATCCCTGATGCAGTATGCCGTAGCTTGCCGCGCCACACGCTCCGCCTCTTCCTCCTTCTCCGGTAGGGCCCCTTGCGTTAAATAACTCCGAGCTCCATGATCCAGCACTCCTCTTGAGGTTCCATAGTCAGGAGCGGGCGTGCCCCTGAGGCGGGGCCGCAGGCCGGGGCTCCCGAGGCTGGCGGCTGGGGGAGTTCCTCCCGAGGCTGGGCAGTATTTGATAGTGCCGGCTGGGCCGAGGGCTTGAAGAGCCGCTCTTCAAAGACGCCGGGCTCCTGAGGTAACCGCCTGGACGCCCGTCCGGCGATGTCATCGGCTTCCTGATTGGTGCCGCGCGGCACATGCTTCAATTCCAACCCCCAGAACTGCTTTTCCATCCTGCGGACCTCTGCCAGATAGGCCTCCATGTGTTCATCCTTCGGCTCGTACACCTTGTTGGAGAAGTTGACAAGGAGCTGCGAATCTCCCTTGACAGTGAGGCGCTTCACCCCAAGTGCTGCTGCGGCCTTCAACCCTGCTATCAGACCCTCATATTCCGCTATGTTTTTGGAGACCTTTTCGCCTTGCTGAAAACAGAGCTGTACAACATAGTAGAGATTGTCCTGAGTGGGCGATATCATCACCGCACCAGCCCCAGCGCCGTGCCTGGAGAATGCTCCATCGAAGTACATGACCCAGCCTTCTGGCGCCTCACTCCCTGGGAGAGGGATCGATCCTCGTTATCCTTGAGGTCTGGCGCCTCCGTCCATTCTGCCACGAAATCCGCTAACGCTGCTCCTTTGACGACACAGGTCGTGCTGAATTCGAGTTGAAACACCTGCAGCTCTATGTTCCACTCGGCGACTCTTCCGGCTGAGTTGGGGCTCCTGAGCACTCTCTCCAAAGGGTATGACGAGACGTCCTTGATGGGGTGACCCTAGAAGTAGTGACGCAGCTTGCGCGAAGCCACCAGCAGCGCGAGGAGGAGCTTTTGAGGCATAGGGTACCGTGCCCTCGCGTCCCGTAACACCGTGCTGACAAAGTAGACTGGGTGCTCAACCAAGTCGAGAGCATCAGCGTCCGTGGCACCCTCCTGAGGCGAGGGCGCCTCGCGAGGTGACGTGACCTTGGGAGGCAGCCCGTCTAGGCGAGTGGCCTCTCCTGCTTCTGGTGTGCTCTTCGGCGGCTGATCCCCCTCAGCCTCGGTTACATCTCCCGTGGTCCTTCCCCGTTTCTGCTTCGTCTTGTCCCGAGCTGCTGATGTGGCTTTGATTCGGCGCTCCTCCCTGACCGCCACCAGGGCTGCGCTGGCGGAGTAGGGTGTGGCAGCGAGGTAGAGCAGCAGGGGCTCTCGAGGGCGTGGAGCCACCATGACTGGGGGGCTGGTCAGGTACCTCTTGAGATCTTGGAACGCCTTATCTGCCTCTTCAGTCCATTCAAAAGGCCCCTTCTTCTTCATTAGCTGGAAGAAAGGCAGCGCTCGCTCCCCCAGCTTGGAGATGAAGCGCCCTAGCACGGTCACGCGCCCGGTGAGCTTCTGCATTTCTCGGAGGGTTTTCGGCGGGCTCATGTCCTCGACCGCCTTGACCTTCTCCGGGTTAGCCTCGATGCCTCGGTGGGACACGAGAAAGCCCAAGAGCTTGCCTGAGGGTTCCCCGGACACACACTTCTCTGGGTTGAGCCGTAGGCTCACCGCGTCGAGGCTCGCGAAGGTCTCCTCCAGGTCTTGTATCAGGGTCTTGGCCTCCCGAGACTTCACCACAATGTCGTCAACATAAGCTTCGACGTTCTTCCCGAGCTGCGGACCCAGGGTGATGTGCATCAGCCGCTGGAAGGTCGCCCCTGCATTACGCAACCCAAATGGCATGCATGTGTAGCAGTACACCCCGCATGGGGTTAAGAAGGCGGTCTTCTCTACGTCTTCTACCGCCATCTTGATCTGGTGATACCCTGAGAAGGCATCCAGGAAACAGAGCAAATTGCACTCCGTGGTGGAATCGATGATCTGGTCGATGCGGGGGAGCGGGAACGGATCTTGCGGGCATGCCTTGTTGAGGTTGGTGAAGTCGACACACATGCGCTCCTTTCCTCCCTTTTTGGGCACAACGACAGGGTTGGCCAACCAGTCCGGGTATCGGACCTCGCGAATGACCCCTGCGGCCTCTAACTTGCGGGTGTCTTGGACGATGAAGGCCTGCTTCTCTGCGGACTGCCGCCTGGCTTTCTGCTTCACGGGGCGCACGTTTGGGCATACGTTGAGGTGATGCTCGATGACGCTCTGGGGGGATCCCTACCAACTGATCAGGCTCCCAAGCGAATACCTTCTTATTTGCGCGCAGGAACCTGATCAGGGCCTCCTCCTGCTCAGGCTCGAGGTTGGCGCCTATGGTGAAAGTGGCACTGGAGGACCCGTCCTCCTCAACAGGTATCTGCTTGGCTTCCGCCTTGTCCTGGGTGAACAACTGCTTCTTCTTGGCCGGCGCAGCCCCCTTGGGCTCGAGGGTCCCGGCGCCGGCAGGCTGTGCCGATGCCGCTGTCTTGAAGGCGAGCTTGAGTACCCGCAGGGCGTCCCCGGTGTCCCCATGCATGGTGAGGACACCGCTGCTTCCGGTCATCTTCATGAGGTTATACGCCGCGTGCGTGGAGGCCATGAACTGGGCCTGCGCTGGGTACCCAAGGATGGCGTTGTAGGGGAGGCCGATGGGGGCGATGTCGAAGTCGACCATCTCCGTGCGGAAGTTGTCGTAGGTGCCGAAGGTTACTAGGAGCCGGATCTGTCCCAAGGAGCTGGATGACCCGCCCCCAACGCCCGAGAAAGACCGACTGGGCTGCAGCCGTTCCAGGGGTATGCGGAGGAGATTGAAGGTCTCGACCGAGAGCACGCTGAGGCCCGCGCCGCCGTCGACGAGGGTTCTGGTGACGGCTACCTGGCAGATTGTGGGGGTGCACAACATGGGGAGCGCGCCCGAGCCAGCTAGGTTGGCGGGGTGGTCCTCCGAGCTGAAGGTCAGACCGACCTCGCGCGCCACCTGGTCCGTGGGAGCCCCCTGCCACGTGGAAATGGCACCGACCCGGCGGGCATACGGTTTGACGTGGCGACTTGTGGGCGGCGCCTGCGAGCCGCCCAGGAGGGCCGCGACGACCGGGAGTGTTGATGTAGCGGTGCGGTCACCTCGTCGCACAGGCGGGTGCTGGGATGATGCTTGAGGCTCGTTCCCCACCGGGCCGGTGGCGGCGTTGACGGCGGGCGACAGGGAACGACGAGGACGCCCACCGAAGGGGGCCGTCTGGGCGGCGCGGGAAGCGATGGCGGCCCGGCGCTCGGCGCGGGCCCGATGAGCATCGGACATGGACGCGACGGTCGGCGGAGAGCGGAGCGGTGGAAGACAAATTCCGGCACACACCTACCTGGCGCGCCAAATGTCGGATTTATAGGCGAAGGTCCAGGGCCTCTTCCCAAATATTGAGCGGGAAGGGCGCCAACAATTGGCCAATTCGAAGGGGAACATCTGGTACACTTATCCTGACTAAAGTTGGTCCTCGCCTGCCAAAGGCCCTGTGGTGACGCCGTTCCGGGCTCCACGATGACCTCCTTCCCACCGTTGGACTGGTCTTGGTCTCGTTGCACCGAAATGAATGCCTTTGCTTGATCCCCTCGCCTGCGCTTGCCCCCTTGGCACCAAAGTGGAAAGGGAGTACACTGCGCGGGCTGGCGCCCGCCTGGCGCCCTTGGTCGTCACGGCTTGCATCATGGGCACCTCGCGAGGTACCCCACCTTGATCTCTCCGCCTCCTCATGAGCCAGCCTGACAAGGCCGCGCTTGAGGAAGCGCCTTGTCATCTGCCCCGCGAGGCTTGGCCCCTCGCGAGGGTCTTGGGTCTTGTGTTGATGAAGCTGGGCCGTGCTGGGCCCCCTTTAAGCCACGCCGCGGGCCGCAGGCAGGCAAGTCTGGGGACCCCCGTTCCCAGAACGCCGACAACTTCGTCCTAATGATCTCCTTCTTGGTTCGGTCCCCTTAGTGATACAGGCCAGGAAGATCGTCTCGATTCTTGGTTTGGTCCCTATACGCAGATACAAATCAAGAGAGTGTCATAGGTATGAAAACCTCATAAAAATTGCCTTAATTTGGTCATCATAAAGAAATGGATATGACTAAGTTGGAATGAAATTATGAACGTGCTAAACTGAACTCATGATAAATTCTTGTTTGGTCGCGCTACGGGCATTATGTGTCATGCTAGTTGCAATACAAACAAGATCATAAAAACATATATTTCTTCACTTGGTTACGCTACTTCCGGGCATTATCATATTGCTACGCGGTGTTAGTAGTAATACAAGCAAGGCAAAACTTAATTTAAAATGTGTTCATGTTGCACTCACAAAAACCAAAATCATGCAAGATGAATTATAAAACATGTTGCATCATAAAAACCAATCTTACTTGGTTGCGCTACACGCGGGCATTATCTTAATGCTACGCGGTGTTAGTACTAATACAAGTGAGAGAAAATTAAACAAAACATTCGGGCCACATATTTTGGCCAAAGTCAAATAATATATGTCAAGAAATGCCCCAACGCTATAAGAGCCTAAACTGTTAGCATCACCACGTCATAAACCAATTTTACTTGGTTACGCTATACGCTGACACGATATTCGTGTTACGCGGTGTTAGTAGTAATACAAGTAAGATAAATCTAAATAAAACATTCATGGAACATATTTTGGCCAAAGTCATATAAAATATGTTGCAAACATGCTCCAATGCTATAAGAGCCTAAACTACTAGCATCACCATAAATGGATATCACAAACTCACTTTACTTGGGTTATGCTACACACGAGCGTCAACAAAATGATGCTATGTGGAGTTAGTGCTAATACTATGTAAGGTACAAACATAAAGAAAAATGATAGATATGATATGACTCATGCAATACCATAATGGCTCCACAAACCTTTGCTTGGTTAGTGCACGCGGGCATTACCTTAGTGCTATGTAGTGTTAGTAGTAATACAGGTAAAGTAGAACTTAATAAAAAATAGGTTCACTCCACATCCACATGTGCATACAAAATTCACAGAAAAATATGATAAGGAATATTCCATGTAGCCCACACAAGCTTTAAACAAACAAAAATATTATAAGCAAACTCCAGTCAGGTCAGGCTTGATACTGGGCGGACTCAGAGTCAACAAAATATGGCACACATCACATGCACAATAAAAAGCATCCATATTGTGTCAGAAAGTTGCAGTCCATTACGCTACACACGGACACCACATCAGTGTCGTGCGGTGATAGTAGTAATGTGATGATGCAAAACTTATTAAAACTGGCATGTCACATATATCCATGCCACCAAAACCAAAGATGTCATATGAAATTCCCAAAGAAAAATATATACATATCCTATATGCCAAACGTAGGATAAAACTATGCCTAGCCAAAATCAACCTACATTCCGCATATAAATGAGGTTGAACACACTCAAATGGTTGCAAGCTAGGAAATATATTCCCAAACATCACACATAAAATCGAAGAGGAGTACTTGCATGGAACCAAAGTTCAAGCTCACCAAGCAGGAGTTCGTCGTCAACCGCGAAGAGGATTTCTCTTGTAGTATATTGTAATAGGAACGTGATGCAATCCTATGTAATAGAAATGTTGGAATTCTTAATCAGGGGTTTTCTCTTCGAAGATGTAATTAACATATCTTTTATTTAAATGTAAGAGATCTGGAAATAATGTACCTGCAATGTTTGATTCTACTTTTATTTTATGCATTTAAATTTCACTCTGTATCAATGACGTGGACGCGTGTCTCACGCCCGCCATTTTCCCGTCATCAGATTCTGGCATGCCCAGTGGGACTTATTTCTCCCCTCATCTTCGAATTCCAACATAGGATTGCAACATATGAATTTCCATAGTACATAAAGCATAAAAAATTTTGTACACATATAAAAAAATAGATGAAGAAAACTAATATATGGTTTCTTTATTTTGAAGGTATGGAGGGACAGGTCCAGCAATTTGTTACTCTCCGCTTTGGCAACCTCTGGCTAGATGTGCCTATTGGTCCGCTTGTGGATGCAGTTAGTAAGAGTTTGGAAACAACAACTACATCCCCAACTAAGCTAGAAGAAAAGGGAGTCTCTTCTGCACTGAAGGAAGGGTTTACTCCCGTTCTCACAGAGAAGGATGCGTGCAACTGCAAGAGCATCTAAAGATCAGCATGTACGTGAAGCTTATTCATCTACTTCAGTTCTTCCTAGTTTCACAAGGATGTCACCTACCAAGGTCATGTGCCATGAGGTACCATCAAAGGTTGTTCGCATGACACCCGAAGAGTGGCCCGTTCTTGCAAAACGGACGGGATCACTATAGGTGGCATCGCCAAGACAATCTGCTTCAACTACATCGACCAAAGTCGCAGTGCCCCTTACACCTTCAAAACTTAGGGTGGGCACATGAAAGTGCGTTATATCGACTAGAGGGGGGGGGGGTGAATAGGCGATTTTTATGAAATTCTTCACTGAGGAATTTGCTAGTGAGGAAATTCCTTAGCGAAGAACTACTAGCAGCGGAATAAGTACTCAGATGAAAACATAACAGAATTCAAGCATAGTCATCATGATGAAATGAAGACAAACACAGAGTACAGAAAGCATAAACACAGGATAACACAAGATGAAGACAAACAGACTGAAGAAATTGAACTGAGGAAATTGAGAAAGTCTTCAGTCAAAGTCTTCAAACACAGATATGATAAACAAACAGCACACTACTGAGGAAATGAAAGAGTTGAGGGAATAGAACCAGTAAGCTTGGTGAAGACAATGATTTGGTAGACCAGTTCCAACTGCTGTCTCAGTTGTACATCTGGTTGGAGCGGCTGCGTATTTAAACTCGAGGACACCCAGTCCCGGACACACAGTCCTCACCGTATTCTCCTTGAGCTAAGAACACACAGTCCTCGCCCAATCACTCATGGTAAGTCTTCAGGTGACTTCCAAACCTTCACAGACTTGGTCACTCGGCGATCCACAATTCCTCTTGGATGCTCTAGACCTTGACGCCTAACCGTCTGGAAGAAGCACAGTCTTCAAAGGTAACAAGCGTCGGATCCACACAGGATCAATCTCTTCAGTGATGCTCAATCACTTTGGGTTTTGTAGGTGTTTTGGGTTTGGGGTTTGGATTTTCCTCACTTGATGATTTTCGCTCAAAGTCCTCGGAGGATGGGTTGCTCTCAAATGACAAGTGTCAAGTTCTCGCGGAGCAGCCAACCAGCTAGTGGTTGTAGGGGGCGGCTATTTATAGCCCAGGGAGCAGCCCGACATGATAAGACATAAATGCGCTTCAATGATATGACCGTTAGGTGGGCAAGATATTTTCGGACAGTTGGCGCGCAGCACAACAACGGTTGGAAATTTGAGGTACAAATTCCTCAGGGCTATCATGTTCCTCACTGTGTAGGTAATTCGCACTGGCGAATTCCTAACTCCTCAGTCAGAGCAAAGTCCTCAGTGACCAGAAGAACTGCGTCTCTATCACTGAAGAAATTGACTGAACTATATGAGATTTCCAATGGCTTCACTCGAAGGGATTGGTAGGTGTAGGATTTGAGTTGAGCATCACATGGAAATTTTCTCCTTAGTATTTCCTCGACCCCCTTTAACAGTATGGTGTTTCCTATGACTCAAGAAAGAGAAAATGAAACTACGAAAACAGAAGTCTTCACGCTTCATGTTCCTCGAATGAATACCAAGTCTTCAAGGTCACACCAATTTCTTCACTTTCAAAGTCTTCAGAAAGTCTTCAGTATATCAAAGTCTTAAGTCGAAGAACTTCATTTTTAGGGGTCGACTTTCTCTGTAAATATCAAACTCCTCATAGACCTATAGATCTGTGTACACTCATAAACGCATTAGATACTTAACCTATAAGTCTTCAATACACCAAAATCACTAAGAGGCACTAGATGCACTTACAATCTCCCCCTTTTTGGTGATTGATGACAACATAGGTTAAGTTTTCAATGGGGATAAATATATGAAGTGTAAAAACTGATATTGAGGAATTTGATTGCAAGATATAGAAGAACTCCCCCTGAAGATGTGCATAGTGAGGAATTTGCTTTTGAAGCAATGCACACTTGAAGAGTTGAATCATGGAGATCTCCCCCTATATCTTGTAATTCATACACGCATTTGATATATAATATGAAGAATTTGAAATGCATGATGAAATATGGAGCCTGATGTAATTCAGCATGCGTGCAATAATATTAACGAGGAATAAGCATGCAGAATAGCGCATCAAGGTATCAAAGCAACGTGCAACAAAAGTATCAGCGCACCATCGGACTTAAGATTACAACTCGATCCAATAAAAGTTTCGGAAGAACGAGAGTTGTAACTTAAAAAAACGAATAAACCCTTATTATAGACCCGCTTGAAGACTAACTCAGATTTCTCCCCCATTGTCATCAAATGACCAAAAGGATCGAAACTGAGGACTAACGCCCCTGAAGATTTTCAAGTTGATGAAGGAGCGCCAGCGTTGTCGGGGTTGGTCGTTGAAGTAGGGCCTGCTGCAGTGTCGTCCAAGTCTTCATTTTCATCAGTCTCACGCGATGAAGAATATGAACTGGCCACCAAAGAAGGAACTGGGACTTTCTTGTATTTCTTCGGAGGAGGTGCAGACCAGGCAAATTCTTCGTTGAGACCCATTTGCTTCAAATCATCAGCACTGTACACTTGAGATAGAACATCCCAGGTGCGGTTGAGGGTTTCATGAAGGTAGTAGTGGTTTTTCTTCACTGAATTGTGTGTGGAAGTCATGTTGTGAAGAATTGAGCCAAACTGACGCTTGACCCATTTGTGATTGCGATCAACCTTTTGATGAAGACTGAGGAGTAACTCACGATCAGTCATCACCCTGGGTGCTGTGGCTTGAGGATTTGGCTTGGCAGTGTTAGCAGCAGAGTCATGTGTGGCAGAGTCATCATTGGTGGAGTAAGATGCAGCTTTGCGAAATTGGCCATCCAATGGACGAATGCCTTCATCTATCACAGCAGTGGCCTTGCCTTTTTCTTCAGCCGAGGAAAATGTCCGTTTGAGGACTTCAATGGGAGGCAAGTAGCTGCAGTGGTTGAGCGTTTCAGCTTTGTAGTTGAGTGAAGACCCTATCCTGATGAATTTCATTATCCAAGGTGCATAAGGCTTCAGCTCAAATGGTGACATAGCAATGTTGGCCAGAGTCCTCATGAAGAAATCATGGAAGTTGATGGGAACGCCATGGATGATGTTGAAAAGCAGATTCTTCATGATGCCAACGACTTCTTCATCAGACGAGTCGTGGCCTTTGATGGGACTCATTGTCTTCGTCAGAATGCGATAGACAGTCCTTGGCACATATAACAATTCCTTGACGAGGAAATTGGTTCTAGGAGCCTGCCCTGGCTTCAAAGGCTTCATCAGCACTTGCATATAATGATTTGAAAGCTCAGGTTCATTGTACACACAGCGAGCATCTTCAGTGGGTGGACTCAGAGGAAGGACCCGAAGCAATTCAGATGCAGGGGCCTTATGGTGGGTGTTGTCAGTCATCCAGTCCAAAACCCATGAATTGATATCTTCAGAGTTGCGGGTGATGTGCAATGTGGCATAGAATTGAAGAATAAGCTCTTCATTCCAGTCGCATATATCTGTGTAGAAGTTGAGCAGCCCAGCGTCGTGAAGAACACTGAGCACTGGCGTGAAGCACGGGAAAGACTCCATGTCCACGTGAGGAATATGAGCATGGTCGAAGACTTTGTCTTTGTTGTAAAGCACTGAGGAATAGAAATTTGCTTGGCTGGCAGTCCAGAAACGCCTCTTCCTTATGCGAGCAGAGTCATATGGATTGTATTCAGTGAAGAACACGTGCTTGCCATAGAAGTCTTCAGCCTTGAATTTCTGTTTTCGTGAGAATGGATCCTTTGGACTTGGCAGAGGAGTGTCAGTGAGTTGCATCACGGCCTCAGGAACCACGATCTCAGGTTCTTCAGGCTGAGGAATTTCAGGATTTTCCTCAGGTGCAGTCACCTTGTCTGTATCAGCAGCAGTTTCTTCAGCGCTAGTGGCTGGAATTTCTTCATTCACAGATGCAGTGGGATGAATTTCTTCAGAGCCCACTTGTACTGTTGGTGAAGGGGAGTGAGGAATTTGCCGCAGGGGAGTGAAGAGTGGGGAATTGGGATGCTGACTTTCCCAAAAGTCGTCATTCATCACTGGAGTGGTGCTTCCAATATCCACATCTTCATCAAGTTCTTCAACACCAGCCTCTTCAGCATCAAACTGAGGCATTGGTGATGAGATCATTGGGGTTGAAGGGATTGCATCCGCTTCAATTTCTTCATCAATCTGCTCTGACAAAGCAGCAGATTGAGTTTCTTCATCTGATCCACTAGGGATCTCATAATCTTCATCAAACGGAACAAGGTCCTTTGATGGCACGGAGGAGATAGGAACAACATCAATGGGATTTGCAAAAGAGCTTGTCATCGGATTCATCTTCCTGGGAGCTGAAGATTCTGAAGCATTGGATGCCTTCCTTTTCTTCACAGCAGCCCGTTCTGCAGCCTTTGTTTTCTTCACATCTAATGCAGATGGAAGAATTGGAGTTGGCGTAGGCGCAGGTGGAGCTGAGGAATCCAGTTGATTTTCCTCAGGCGCAACTGATGCAGTTGCCCTGGTTTCTTCAATTTCTTCAGGCGCACCACTAGTGGATGCCCTGGCAATTTCATCAACGGCTGGAGCAGAGTCATCAGCCTTGGAACTAGCATTTTCTTCAGCAGCCTGAACTTCATCAGCGGTGCTGGCATGTTCTTCAGTTTGCTGAACAGATGCTTCAACTTGAGGAATTTGTGGCTTTGAGGCTGCACCCTTGGTGAAGGTATCAGTCAGCCTCACGAATCTGACCTTGGCTCCTTGCCAATCAGCATAGTATGAGTCAAAGTTGTCGCTGAGGGCTTTGATCTTAGCCTGCATCTTGACAAGTTCCTCAGGCTTCATTTTGAGAACATTTTTCTTCAGTAGCTTCTCTTTGCGGCACTGGGATTTCTTGATCTCTCTGGCCTTATCATATTTCCACTTCTCCTCTTGGATGAAGTGAGTCAGCATGTGACTTTGACCAGGCGTCAGCTTGAAATCAGGCATAGGTGTGTGAGGATCCTTATGCCAGAGATCAATATAATCTAGGATCGCCTTTGGATCCAATAGCAGGGGCACAGGTGTGCCTTTGGCTTTAGCAGCCCGTTCTTGTCGGTTCCTGATGATTTCAGTAAGTTCTTCCTCATCAGCTTCATCATCATCAGATGGCACAGTGAAGACTACCTGCTTCTTCTGAGGACTTGTGCGAGTGACGCGTCCAGCAGTAGCCTTTTTCTTCAGCAGTGAGGGTCTTGCTGAGGAATTTGGTGCAGCTGAAGAACTAGCTGAGACACCAGAGGCAATAGAGATGCCAGTCGTCCTCTAGCATGAGGCCAGATGCACAGGTGCTGAGGACTTTGGTGGAGCAGGAGCAGCATGAGGAATTTGCTTTGAAGATTTTTAAGATTCTGGCCGTGAGGGCGCAGCTGAGGAACTTGGCCGTGAGGGCATTGAAGATGAAGCACTTGGCTTGCGAGCGGACTTCTTTAGCATCGCTTTCTTCGGCTTGACCGAGGCCTCAGTGGCGGTAGCAGCAGCAGCAGCAGAGTCTTCATTGAATTTCCTCACTGCTTCTCTGGCTTGCCTTGCCAGTTTAGCTTGGCGCTTGGCCCATTCTTTAGGAAATTCCTCACCACGCTTGATGCTGGTGGGATCAGCCACTTGGCCAGGTGCCAATGGAGGTCTTTGGCATGGAGGGTTTACAGCGAATTTCTGCATGTATTTTGGAGTAACATATCTGTACTCCCTCTATTCACGTGCCCATCTCCTTTCAATCCTCTGGATTCGCACCTTGCGCTGATTTTTATCTTCTTTGCCAAACTTGGCTTCATCAGGTGTGCAGTACTCATCATAGATATCCTCAGGTATTTCAAAAGCTGTCATCACCTCAGGCTTCTTTCCTCCTTTCTGTGGCCTTTTACCTTCAGCCATTTTCTTCAGATGAGGAATTTGAATAGTTGAATTCTCTGAAGAAGTATGCAACTTTTCTTCGAGGAACGCTACAAATGAGTTAAGTTGATGAGAACCTAATGATTCAGCAGCAGACATGTGTACCTGTGAACAAAGTATAGTTGCGAGGAATTTGAAGAGGTCATATGCGTTCTCAGGGGTTTTTTCATAAAGAACAAGTTTGAGGAATTTGACCAGATTCGTCTTGAGGAATTTCACTAAGCGCTTTATATCTTAGGTTCCAGAGTTGTATAGATCGAAGATCCACACAGTTGAGGAATCTTTGAAGAAATTGAGGCTTAGGGAAATGAATCAAGAATAGATAACATGTGAGGTGTTTTGTGTGTGAGGATTTGAAGAATAAAACACCTTTGAAGATTTTGTAGAAAAATTTCGAATCAACGAGGGCAGTAAAATTAGCTTTTAATTACCCTGAACGAAGAACACGACGAACTGGGAGTTGGAACAGTGAAGTTCGTTGATGCAGATCTTCCACGCCCTAACTTGGCGGAGGAAGACGTCTACGGCGGCGGCGGAGGTGAAGATTTCCGCGGTCGGCGCGAGTATGACGGCGATGAGGTCGAGGCAGTGAAGCTTTTCCTCACCGGCGACGATGGAGTAGCGACGACACTAGGGTTTGGAGAGCTCGAGCGAGGGAGTGAGATCGAGCGGGGTAAAAGAAGTGAGGAGGGGGTATTTATAGCCGCGGTGAAAAACTGTTTGTCCGAAGATATGGGACGAACGTGCCCCTGGCCGTTCTCCTTCTTGTGACATGTGTCACCCATGTACTGTGTGGTTGAGATCATGTAAGATCGTGGGTGGATAAAATAATCCATCGTGGGATGCGGAACGGTTTGAGCGGCAAATCCGAAAGTTTGGATAAGATTAGTTTTAGCTTTCCGTTCGCAATTTCCTCAGCTGACAAGGACACAGTGAAGAATTTGAACGAGTTTCAAATAGAACGCACATGAAGAATTTGTGAATAGATTGGATTGAGTATAGCATAGAGGGGAAGGGTCCGATCACATTCACTTAGCAGAAAAGTTCCAACTTGAAGAAATAGCTATAAGTGAATGCTGTAGAGGACATAAAACCATATATATATATATATATATATATATATATATATATATATATATATATATATATATATATAGCCAATGAAGAAAAACAACGGCACAAGTGAAGACTTTGTAAAGTTTGAAGAATTTGAAAAACTAAAGAATTTCAAAAGTTGAGGAAAAACTCAAATTGAAGATTTTCAACTTTTGTGGTGGCGTGACCCACCGTGTAAGAATGATGATTTCAGACACCGCGTACAATTGTCGTAGGGTTCTGAGAATCAAATTCTTCATTAATTTCGTCACACTTAGAGTGTTATTCTTCATTGATTGAAGAAAAACGTTTCTTCATGTGTTGCACATCTAAGTCATCAATTTTGCATAAGTGTTAGGATGAGTGCCTTTTCAAAGTACGTTCAAAGATTCTAAGATATTAAGCTCACACCGCAACTTGCAAAATCTCTTCTCATCCAAGGGCTTAGTGAAGATATCGGCTAGCTGTTCTTCAGTCTTCACATGCTCAATAGAAATGTCGCCCTTCAACACATGATCACGAAGAAAATGATGACGAATTTGAATGTGCTTTGTCTTCGAGTGCTGAACTGGGTTGTGAGCAATCTTGATGGCACTCTCATTGTCACAGAGGAGAGGCACATTCTTCACATTGATGCCATAGTCCTTGAGCGTTTGCTTCATCCATACCAATTGAGCACAGCAAGAACCAACAACAATGTACTCAGCTTCAGCAGTAGACAGTGATACGCAATTCTGTTTCTTCGAGGACCAACAGACCAAGGATCGTCCGAGGAAATGACAAGTACCAGATGTTGACTTGCGATCCACACGGTCACCGGCATAGTCAGAATCTAAATATCCAATGAGATCAAAATCCGAGCCCTTGGGATACCATAATCCTAGTGTTGGTGTGTGAGCTAGATATCGAAGAATATGCTTCACAGCCTTATGGTGTGATTCCTTCGGTGCAGCTTGAAATCGTGCACATATGCAAACACTAAGCATTATATCTGGCCTAGATGCACATAAGTACAATAAAGAACCAATCATGGAGCGGTATACCTTATGGTCGAAGTCAGTACCATTTTCATCAGTGCATAGTTGACCATTTGTGGGCATAGGAATTTTGATGCCTTTGCAATCTTGCATGCCGAATTTCTTTAGGACATCCTTGAGGTATTTCTCCTGAGATATGAATATGCCATTGCGCTGTTGACGAATTTGAAGACCTAAGAAGAATTTCAACTCTCCCATCATAGACATTTGATATTCTTCTCTCATCATATAGGCAAATTCATCACTATAACGTTGGCCAGTACATCCAAAGATAATATCATCAACATATATTTGGCACACAAACAGTTCACCCTCATAAGATTTAGTAAAGAGAGTAGGATCGAGTGAACCGGGTGTGAAGCCTTTCTTCATGAAGAATTTCTTCAGTGTATCATACCACGCCCGTGGGGCCTGCTTGAGGCCATAGAGGGCCTTGTTAAGTCTGAAGACTTTGTCAGGATGCTTTGGATCTTCAAAACCTGGTGGTTGAGCAACATATACTTCTTCCTCAAGCTTACCATTGAGGAATGCACTTTTCACATCCATTTGGTGTAAGATGATATCATGATGGTTAGCATAAGCAAGCAATATGCGAATAGCCTCAAGTCTAGCAACAGGTGCAAAAGTTTCATTGAAATCAATTCCTTCAACCTGTGTGTAGCCTTGAGCTACTAGTCGTGCCTTATTCCTCACCACAACACCATTTTCATCTTGCTTGTTGCGGTAGATCCACTTTGTGCCAATGATGTTATGCTTGCGAGGATCGGGACGATCGACTAGTTCCCATACGTTGTTGAGCTTGAACTGATGTAATTCTTCTTGCGTGGTGTCGGTGTACTAGAGTAGGGGTACCCTAGTATCCCGAACTTGTGCACGGGCAGTCGCAGCACCCCGCGGCAAGGCTTGCCGGGCGACCGCCAAGGCCCTCTATGGTTCCTTTTGAGCCATTCAAGAACAAAGTATTCAAGCCAAGAAGACAAGGCCCCGGCAAGAGGAGCTTGCCGGGAAGGCCACTGAAGGCACAAGAACCCGGCAAGAGGAGCTTGCCGGGAAGGCCAACCAAGGCATCTCAAGGTACTTACCGCGACGCACCACGCGTCCCGGCAAGGCCCGGCGAGCGGCAAGCTTTCGGACGCGACAAGACAACGACCGCGGCAAGGCACTTTGCCACGGCAGGCTACCACTCCGTACCCACGCTCCAGCACATCCACCAACATGTCGCTCAGGGACTATCCCAAGCGTACGTGGCGAGAGGCTGTGCAGCCAGGGGTACGCGGTGGCAAACGACGCTGACAAGATCGCCATCGTGGCGAACGGTGGCGTCCCTGACGGTCCCTTTCTGCACTGCTTGGACGACGCAGACGGGCATTTAATGCCCTTGTCCCCTGCCGTCAGGGTTAGGTAGGATACACTGTACAGGTAGCTGTACCAACCGCAACACCTTTCCATTTTTACCCTTGTCTACGTTGCCACCTGTTGGAGACCCCTTGAGCATATAAAAGGAGGCCCATGCACAACGTAGGGGGGGGGGATAATAGAACGCTCACGCTCGGTCTCGTTAGCTGCTGGTGCGTACTGTAGCACTCAGCGCTCCCGAGCAAGAACTCAATACAAACCACAAAGCAGCAGTAGGAGTATTATCTCTCCGGAGAGCTCCGAAGCTGGGTAAACTGCTCGTGTGCTCCGCCTCGATCTGCTCTTCGTGCGACCTCCGCCCCCCGCCGAACCGAAAGGGGCTCGGTCCCCATAGGTGCTCGCGGATCAGTTTCCCCGACATCTTTGGCGCGCCAGGTAGGGGGCGTCGAGGTTGTGTGAACCTGATCCGGCATTCACACGAGCTAGATCTTCATCATCTTCATCGACATGCCGCCGAAGAAGAAGGCTTCGGAGGCGGCTGCTCCGTCCGCGACAAACCCACCACCACCGGAGCAAATGGCTGGTGGGGAAGACGCCGACGGAAGAACGGGCGTCGACGAGGGAGCTCACGGTGCCGCCAGGTCCAAGGACAAGGCTGTGCAGACCTCGGCGTCCGCACATCCATCGCGCTCATCTCAGGAGGCGCGGAACCGGCAGCGACATGGTACACACAGTACCATCCGCTCGCTGGACCCGGATCGAGCTGGTGGATCTCGGGATGCTCAAGGCCAGCATGCACACCAACATGCTGGCACGAGCGAGGCACGGTCTCCTGGACGGGATACTGCTCCTTCTAACATACTTAGAAGTTCGATCATATCCCGCTCCACACACCGTTCGCCACCGCTACCCGCCACTCCAGCAGAAGCTTTGGCGCGAGCCCAACTGTTCCTAGATTACCCTCCAACGGCGGACAAGATCGATGACTGGAGGGCCACCATTCAGAGTCTCATCGGCTTTGCCAACGGCGACACTCCGCGGCAGCCGAGTACATCGCAGCCGCGGCGAGTCAGCCAAACGTGGGCCGATGGCGACAAAATTGGTGGGGGTGCAACCACCGTGCACTCTCCGCCGCGGAGGCCAAGATCGCCACCTCACCGGATCCACCTCGACAGCGAATCCACCGCGTCATCGGATCCACGAGCTCGTCGCGATCAACGCTAAGTTCTTCAACGGCAAGAAGACGCTCGTACTCGCATCGAGCGCCGAAGAGAAGCGCGACATCAGTCAGACCAGCGCGTTGGGCCCAATGTCGACATGCGTGCGCCAGGGGAACCAGGTGACCTGCCGTACGCCGTAGGTTGCCCTGCGTTTACCCGTGAGCTGCGGCAAGTCCAGTGGCCCAGCACGAAGAATTTCAAGCCAGACGTACCCGAGAAGTACGACGGCAAGTTGCATCCGTCGGAGTTCCTCAGCATCTACACCATCGCGGTGCAAGCTGCTGGGGGGCGGGACGACAAGATCCTTGCCAACTACTTCCCGCTGGTGCTCAAGCACAACGTCAGGTCCTGGCTCATGCACTTGCCGGACAACTCCATATCTTCCTGGGCAGACCTATGCCATCAGTTTGTCGGCGCCTTTACAGGCGGCCACAAACCTCATGGCCAGGAGAGTGATCTTCATCTGCTTTCCCAGAAGGAAGGAGAGCCCCTGCGCAAGTACATCCAGAGATTCAGCCATGTGCAACGCAACATCCCAGATGTCCACCCTGCCGCAGTCATCAGCGCGTTCTATCAGAACGTGCGTAACCGCAGGATGCGGGAGGAGATGTCAATGTGCAAGATCAGAGACGTCAGTGAGCTGTATGCCCTGGACGACAGGTGTGCACGTGCTGAGCAAGGGAGGAAACTCCCCAGAGAGAATACAGGAACAGGAGGATCTGACAGCGATGATGCTGCCCCGACAAAGAAAAGCTGGCGGCGGAACAACAGGAAGAGGAAAGGCAAAGATGTGCTAGTTGTTGAGCGGTCCGGCAACGAAGGTGGCGCCAAGAAAGCCAAGGCTGGTAGCTCCGGCAAGGAGGTTGCCGCATGCGCCAACTGCCAGGCTGTGGCGGCCGCCGACAAGCAGGACGGCACCAACAAACAGTACTGCAAGATCCACCGCACCAAGGGCCATGACCTCCAGAGCTGCAAGAAGGTCGAGCAGCTTGTCGAGCTGCAAAAGGCCGAATATGAGCGACGCGACAAGGAGAAAGCCCAAGGAGGTGCTGGAGGATCCGGTACGAAGCGCCCCGACCGGGGAGGACGCCGCGGCAAGGCCAAGCAGCGGCAAGGAGACAGACCTCCCCGCGGCCACGACAAGGATGAAGATGACGACGACGACGAAGACATGGATGATGATGAAACCAGTGAGTAGGAGTTCCAGAAAGCCACAGAGGTCTTGTGCGTTGACGGCGGTGCTTCTCTGCATACTTCACACCGCCAACTCAAGCAGTGGGTGCGGGAAGTCAATGCGGCAGAACCACCCGTTGAGTCACGCAAGCTTCTGAAATGGTCCAGCACACCTATCATCTTTGATATTGAGGACCACCGTGATCGCACAACTGCTGTCGGGTGCTTGCTGATGTTGGTTTCACCAACTATCCGCAACCTCAAGGTCACTAAGATGCTAGTTGACGGCGGGGCCGGCTTGAACCTGATCTCCTCCGTTGTGCTCAGGAAACTCCATGTCCCTGACAGCGAGCTCGAAGAGACCGGCACATTCCAAGGAATCAACCCGGGAAGGAGCAAGCCAAAGGGGAAGATCACGTTGCCGGTGACATTTGGCAGCGAGTTGAACTTGAGAACTGAGAGGGTCACTTTTGACGTCGCCGATTTTCCATTGCCTTACAATGGGATTCTCGGCCGTCCAGCACTCGCCAAGTTCATGGCGGCCTCTCACTATGCGTATAACATGCTGAAGATGCCAGGCCCGATAGTGTCATCTCTGTCCCTGGCGACAAGAAGGATGCTCTTATCTGCGCCGACAAAATCTACCGGGAAGCAGCAGCCGCAACAGATCGCAAGCCACTTGCCGCCGAAGCTCCGGGGGGGGGGGGGAAGAAGAAGACCAAGTCCGGCAAGAGTTCTGATGCTCACTCCGGCAAGCGCACCTCTTCAGAGTGCTGCGCTACCATCGAGGATGCACCATCGAGCTCCACCGGCAAGTGTAAGAAGACAATGGCAGCTCCGCCAGCGACCAAGAAGGTGTCCACCAAGGAGGACGACACTGGTGGTACTTTCACCATCAGTGCCACTCTCGACCCTAAATAGGAAAGCGCGCTCATTGCTTTCCTGCGGGCGAATGTCGATGTGTTTGCGTGGCAACCGTCTGACATCCCCGGTGTTCCCAGGAAAGTAATTGAGCACCACCTTGCCGTATGTCCTCATGCGCGGCCCGTCAAGCAGAAAGTCAGAAAGCAAGCAGTGGAGCGCCAAGAATTCATCGCAGAAGAGATCAAGAAGTTGGAAGCAGCAGGCCTTGTCAGAGGAGTGCTCCATCCTACGTGGTTGGCCAATCCTGTAGTCATGCGCAAGGCAAACGGGAAATGGAGGCTTTGTATCGACTTTACCGATGTCAATAAAGCTTGTCCCAAAGACCCATTTCCCTTGCCGCGCATCAACCAGATTGTTGACTCCATGGCCGGATGTGACTTGCTTTCGTTTCTTGACGCATACTCAGGATACCATCAGATCTTCATGGCAGAAGAGGATGAGGAGAAAACCGCATTCATCACTCCCTGTGGCACGTACTGTTTCATACGGATGCCTTTCGGTTTAAAGAATGCTGGTTCAACATTTGCAAGGGTAGTCCATACCACTTTTGAACCGCAAATACACAGAAATGTGGAAGCCTACATGGACGACATAGTGGTCAAGAGCAAGGATAAGGCAACTCTGATTCAAGATTTAGACGAGACTTTCGCAAATCTGCGCAAGATCAGCCTCAAGCTCAACCCCGAGAAGTGCATGTTTGGAGTCCCTTCCGGCAAGCTTCTCGGGTTCTTCGTGTCTCAGCGGGGAATTGAAGCCAATCCCGACAAGATCAAGGCCATTGAGTAGATTGAAGCACCGAAGCGCGTCAAGGATGTGCGGAGACTTGCCGGCTGTGTGGCGGCTCTCAGCAGGTTTATCTCTAAGTCTGCTGAGCGCGCCCTGCCGTTTTTCAAAATTTTGAAAAAGGCAGGTCCAATGAAATGGACTCCGGAAGCGGAGGCTGCACTGCAGGACTTGAAGAGATACCTGTCCTCCACTCCAATACTTGTCGCACCTAAGCCACAAGAGAAGTTGCTGCTGTATCTGGCGGCAACCAATCAAGTGGTTAGTGCTGCGTTAGTAGCGGAGAGGGAGGCAGATGATGAGCCAGCAACCACGGCGAGCGCATCCAGCGACAAGCAGGGGGCTTCCCCGACATGCTCTGGTCCCGGCAAAGATGGATCTGCGCAGGCGCCCGAGGAGATACAGAAGAAAATGGTGCAGCGCCCAGTCTACTTTGTCAGTTCCCTTCTGCAGGGGGCTAGGTCAAGGTACTCTGGTGTGCAGAAATTGCTTTTCGGCCTTCTCATGGCCTCGAGAAAGCTGCGCCATTACTTCCAAGCACATGAGATAACAGTTGTCACTCGTTTTCCGCTGAAGAGGATACTGCAGAATCCAGAAGCAACAGGCAGGATTGTTGAGTGGGCACTGGAACTGTCAAGCTTTGGCCTCAAGTTTGAGAGCACTTCAACTATCCAAAGCAGAGCATTGGCAGAATTCATAGCAGAGTGGACGCCAACGCCCGACGAAGAAATTCCAGAAACGAGCATCCCCGTCAAGGAAGCAAGCAAAGAGTGGCTGATGTACTTTGATGGTGCTTTCTCGCTGCAAGGCGCCGGTGCTGGCATACTGCTTGTCGCACCCACCGGAGAGCACCTTAAGTACGTAGTCCAGATGCACTTTCCCAAGGAGCAAGCAACAAACAATACTGCAGAGTATGAAGGATTGCTTGCCGGTCTCAGGATCGCGGCAGACCTTGGGATCAAGAAGCTCATTGTCAGGGGTGACTCGCAGCTTGTCATCCGCCAAGTGAATAAGAGTTATCAGAGTCCATTGATGGAAGCTTACGTTGATAAAGTGAGGAAGCTAGAAGAGCACTTTGTCGGCCTACAGATGGAACATGTTCCAAGAGCTCAGAACGACATTGCCGATGGCCTGTCAAAGTGCGCAGCACTTAAGTTACATGTGGAACCAGGGATCTTTGTGCTCAAGCTGACTCAACCATCTGTGACGCCATCAACTGGACAGATCAAGAAGAGGAAGTTAATTTCTGGTGACTATTTTCCGGCAGAGCTTCTCGAAGCCGCCGCCAAAAAGGTCCCCAAGATCAACACCAAGAGTGCTGGGGAGCAGTCTGCTCCGGCAAACCCCAGGGTTTGTTCCGTTGAAGCAGACGCTCCCGACAAGTTTTGCTCCGGCAAGCTTGCCGGGGAACGTCAAGCTCCGGCTGAGCCGCAGTTTCTCGCCGTAGAAGCGGATGTTCCCACAGCAGCAGATGTGCCTTTAGTCCTTGTTGTCGAGCCACAAGCTCCAGCATGGGCACAACAGATCGTCCGTTTCCTTCAGACAGGAGAACTTCCCGAAGAGCAAGAAGAAGCGGAAAGAGTAGCCCGGCAGTCAAGTATGTACCAGTTTGTCGACAACGCACTGTACAGAAGAAGACTCAACGGTGTGAAATTGAAGTGTATTCACCGGGAAGATGGACAGAAGTTGTTGGCCGAGATACATGGAGGCATTTGTGGTCACCACATTGGCGCAAGAGCACTTGCCGGCAAAGCATTCCGGCAAGGTTTCTTTTGGCCGACAGCCCTCCAGGATGCAACTGCACAAGTAACCAAGTGTGAAGCGTGCCAGTTCCATTCCAAGCAAATACGCCAGCCAGCTCAAGCTCTCAAGATGATCCCTTTATCCTGGCCATTTTCGGTCTAGGGGCTCGACATCCTCGGCCCCTTCCCCCAAGCTGTCGGGGGCTTTGAGTACTTGTACGTCGCAATTGACAAGTTCACAAAGTGGCCGGAAGTGGAAGCAGTGAGGAAGGTGACAGCACAGTCAGCAGTCAAGTTCTTCAGGTCGATTGTTTGCCGCTTCGGGATCCCTAACAGGATCATCACCGACAACGGTACGCAATTCACGAGCCGCACCTTCATGCAGTACGTCCAAGATCTTGGCGCCAAGGTCTGCTTCGCTTCTGTTGCTCACCCCAGGAGCAACGGTCAAGCGGAGAGGGCAAATGCTGAAGTGCTGCATGGACTCAAGACCAGGACTTTCGACAGGCTGCACGGGTGCGGAAGAAACTGGATTGAGGAGCTGCCAGTGGTTCTTTGGTCGATCAGGACGACGCCAAATCGAGCCACTGGCCAGACACCTTTTGCTCTAGTCTATGGAGCAGAGGCAGTTCTCCCCACGGAACTCGTATACGGGTCGCCTCGAGTGCTCGCTTATGATGAGCTTGAGCAAGAGCAGCTGCGACAAGATGACGCGCTGCTCCTTGAGGAAGACCGTCTTCAGGCTGTTGTACGAGCTGCTCGCTACCAGCAAGCTTTGCGCCGCTACCATAGCCGCAAAGTTAACGCCAGAAGTCTCGAGGAAGGCGACCTTGTTCTTCGGCGCGTTCAGTCCGCCAAGAATTCCAGCAAGTTGACGCTGAAGTGGGAAGGCCCTTACCGGGTGAAACGAGTCACTAGGCCTGGCGATGTCCGCCTTGAGACCGAAGATGGCATTCCGGTGAGCAACTCCTGGAACATTGAGCATCTTCGTAAGTTTTACCCGTAAGGCACGGTTGCCGAACCCTGCTCCGGCAACCATCTTTTGTACAAGTCTTGCCGCTGTTGCATGTAATCCTTTGTACAAAGCCAGGCGCAGACCCTGTGCATAAATAAAGCTCATGTGCTCCGCACATCTTGCCAATTTCATGCTTTTAATTTTTTGCATGAGTTATCTGACACTTTGTGCAGCGCCCACCCCCGGTAAGCAATAACAAGCCATAAGGCTCCATATCATTATTTTCTCTACTTTCTTTTTTCTCAAGGAAAGGAAGGTTCCTTCGCGCACAAGTTTGCTGGGGGGGAAGGGGAAGATAATGGTATGGACCAGGCGTCGTTCAAGAAAGTTTCGCCTTGCCGGGAAGCAAAAGACAGAAACGCTAAGTTGCCAAAGTTTGAGCAATCAGATGTTTTTAAATTTTTAAGTTATCTTCCTTAAACGACCATGCTTTGTATGGAAAACCTGTGCGCGAAGGAACCGGCTCGTGGCTAGTTGCGCCCTTACTTTGTTTCGAGTTCGCTCAACAGTTTAAGTGTGTTGCGACTAGAGTCGCGCCCTTACTTTGTTTCGAGTTCGCTCAACAACTTAAACAAGCTGCGACTAGTTACGACAAGGTTTCTTGTCGGCAACGGCACTGCCAGCAGGCTGCTGACGTCCCGCGCTCAGTGCTCGCGGCGAGGGTGCCTGCGCCGGCAAGTTCCCTAAAAGCGTAGGGCAAAAACATACAAAGGAAGGAATCAAGTAAAGGAAATAACATTGCAATCGCTACCCAAAATAAGAGTTATATTACAACATAGCTTGTCGCGGCTCTAATAGACTGTTTTCATAACACGATCAGCAGCGACAAGAAAAGAAGGAAACGGACGGCCTAGTCCACGCGATCGCCCTCAACCCTCTTGATCCCGCTCACCTTGTCCACAATGGGTGCGACAAGGTCCTTGAGCGCCTCCAGATCAGCTTCCGCCGGCAGGGATCTGAGGACGTTGGTGAGGTTGAGGCCCGGGTTGCGGAAGGCTACCTTCACCAACACTTTTTGAAGAGCTCCCGCGCAGATCTTGCACGACTCGTCGGCCAGCTGCTTTGGGATCCTCTCCCGGAGTCGCTGAAGGGCCGTCGCCACGCCTTTGAAGAACCAGGTGAGCTTGGCGCTGGATTGGAGGTTCTCGTCGGAGGGATACCCGAGATCCTCCATCCCCAGCTGCGCCAGCTCCCTGTCAATGTCGGCGGCAGCATTCACAAGACCTTCCGTCCACTGCTCCACGGTTTCTCTAAAAGCATTCTGGGTGGCGGCAACACTCTCCAGTAGCGTCTTGTCGGCCTGGTTCTCCTTCTTCAAGGCCGCCTCCTGCTCCCTGGCGCCGTCCAGCGTCTTGGTCAAAGTGGTCAGCTTCAACTCAAGATCTGCGTTGGAGTCCTTGGCGGCGCTGAGCTCCTTGCCCTTCTCGGAGAGACGGACCTGCAGCTCTGCGAAGCTGTAGACGTCCTTCTCCCGCTCACGCTTGAGCACGACGAGCTCCTCGCCGCTCGCCTTGAGGTCGGCCTCCAGCTGCGCCACCTTCATCTCCAGCTCCTTCTTGGCGGCCTCGGCGGCTGCGGCAGCATCCTCCGCTTGCTTGATAGCTCTGCCAAGTGTTCGCTCGCGCGCGGCAAGCTCCTCCTCGTGGCTATCGAGGTTGACCTTCCGCTGCGCCAGTTCGCCCTCCTGCGCCGACAGCTTCTCAGCGGCAAGCCGCTGCTGCTCCTCGACGTCAGCCTTCTCGAGGAGGAAGGCCTTCTGCGCCTCCTCGAGCTGCTCCCGCTCCTCCGCCAGGGACCGGAGAGCTGCCTGGTTGATGCCTCGGAGCTCCGCCGCGCGCTTCTCAATGTCGGCTCCCGCCTTCGCGGCAAACACTTCGCGGGATTCCAGCTTGGCTTGCCGAGCGCGGCAGAGTGACAACAGCTTCCGCAGCAGCCGCTCCTCCTTAGGCTCGTCGCTGCTGATGCTTGGCGCGTCGGCCAGCGTCAGCCCAGCGGAGGCAAGCACCTCCACGTCAAAGCTTTCTCCTTCGACTGGCGCCCTGGACGTTGACGCCCAGGGGAAGTTGATGAAGACGCCATCGCCGGCCTTCAAGTAGACGCCTGGCTGGGGCCCTTCGGCGCCCGACGCTGCGGCAGCGGTGGAAGGGTCGGCGGTTGGCGTAGCGCCTGACGCTCCTGCGGCCTTAGGGCCGTCAGTGCGATCGCCAGCCCCCTCGTCAGCTGCTGCGGCGGCAGCCTTGGCGGCCTCTTCGCCGGCGGGATCATCAGCGCCGGCCGCTTCTTCAGTGGTGGCAGCATCATCAACAGCAACCTCGATCTCCATCGGCTCCGCAGTAGATGGATCTGACGGCCGAAAAAGGAAGAAAAGTCAAGCAGATATCCAAAAAGAAGATCAAACGAAGAAGAAACCGAGGGAAGTTTAGAAGCAAGAAGTACCTGTACCAGGCTCGGCAGTTGGGATCTCCGCTGCCGGGGGGTCGCTGGTACTGTCCCTTGCCGGAGACTTCTCCCTTGCCGGAGAGCTCTCCCTTGTCGGAGGATTCTCCCTTACCGGAGAACTCTCCCTTGGCGGCGTAGTCGAAGCAGATGACATGTCAGGGGCGGCCTCCGGACGCTCCTGGTGGGGCTGCTCTGTTCCTACACAAGCCAACAGTCAGATATCAGCAAACAAAGAGTATCCATGCGCGCCTAACAGCGGGAAGCAAACCATATACTTACGCTGGGGGCTGCGCTGGGGGCTGCTTTGAAGAACAGCTGCCGGGTCCGGCAAGTTTGTCTCGGGCGCACCCCCTGCTGACACGGTGGGATCGTCCTCGATGACAATCACCGGGACCTTGGCTCTCTTTGCCGCTCTCTGGGCCAGAGTCCTAAAAAGGAATAAGTTCAGAGTAAAGCAAATAAGATACAAGACAAGACAGCAAGTATTGAAGACATCCAAGTACAACAAGAATCTTACTCTTCTTCTTCCTCGTCGGAGCTGAGCGTGGAAAAGTCAAAGCCTGGCCCACCTCCGGCGCGAGGAGGCGGAGGAGTAGGATCCCTTGGCCGTTTGGCGGGAGCTGGAGCGGCGGACCGGGAGGACCCCGCTCCAGTTGCCGCTGCAGCGTGAGGTGCTTCCACGGCAACAGAACTTGCCGTGGTGGAGCGTGTCGTGCGGCGCGGCGGGGGTTGACTCGTCCGCCGCTCCGCTACATCCCCGGCCTTGCGAAGACGCCTTCTTGGTGGAGCCCGGGGCTCTGCTTGTGGAGCCGGGGGCTCTGCTTGCAGCAAGCTGCCCGAAGACAAAGAAGAAGAGGAGCCGATCTCCAACGAGCCGCTCGTATCCTCGGCGGGCCCGCTCGACCCGACGTCATGCCCGGCGGACTTCTCCTCGCCGGCAAGATCCTCTCGCTCGGCAAGGCTTGCCACCTCTGCTACCTCTACCTCCTCCACGGTGAACCCAAACTCGCCCGCAGCTGCAGCTGCCGCCGCCTCTTCCAGCCTAGTGGCGATGCGCTTGATCTCCTCCTCGGTGGTGTCCCGGGTGAGGCCCCTCTGCTCATCGGCATCGATCGGCACTTCTACCAAGCCATCAAAGAACGCCTGCACGACATAATCCGCAGGCTCTATCCAGGCTGGGTCAATTCCATGCGAGTCGCACAGCGGCATCATTGCACGGATGCGGTCGAGCGAGGAGTTGTTGCACAGCGGAACGACGCCCCTCGGCAACCTGAACACTTCGGGATGCTGAGGGTCGTACTTGAATAGCTCCTGGAGCATCGCGTTGAGCTCCAGGACAGTGAAGTTGAAGTTGAGGCCCGGCCGCAGCCTCATGATATCCGCCGCGTTCTGGAACTCCCAGGCGGGTCTCCTCCTCTCCTGCAGGGGGGCGATGCGGCGGCGAAGGAAATCTGCGCCAGCCCGGCAAGCCTGAGGCGTTGGATCCAGGCGACGACAATCTTCAGTCTGTCGTCTTCCGGGGCCAAGCTACTCCAATCACTTCCGCGCACTACTGGAGTTTGGCGCTAGGCGGTAAACGGCTGCGGGTTCTCCTCGACAATCAGGCACCAGTCCGCCCTCCACTCCTCCCACTTGCTGCGGAACTCTCCATCCAGATAAGCATCCTTCTTGCCGGCTTTTGAGATCCAGGCGATTCCGCCGGATAAAGGCTCTCCTTTCTCAACTCGAGGCGAAAAGAAGTGGCGGAAAAGGGCTACGTTTGGATGGATTCCGACAAAGTTTTCGCAGAGATGTGCAAAAACTTCCATGGTCAGGACAGCATTGGGGGTGAAGTCAAGGAGGCGGAGCCCATAGGTGTTCATGACGTCACAGAAGAATTCAGAAAAGGGCGGGCAGAGCCCGCAGTAGAAGAACAAGGCGAAGAAAGGGTACCCGGTGGGAGCCTTTTCCCAAGCGGCGGCTGGGAGTACCTTCGTGCGCGAGTGCGCCCACGTCTCCGTCGACCAAAAGAGGTAGTAGTACTCCCTCAGATCCCCCGCGGCGAGCTTGGGGGGGAAGACGGCCCGCTCCTTTCGCAGCGCCGCGAGCCGCTGCGCTTCGGCCGACTTCACGACCTTCCCCTTATCGGCTTTCGGAGCCATGGCGGAAGTGGTGAGGGAGGTCGACGGCGTTGGTGGTGTTGGTGGTGATGGGGGGCGGAGCGCTGCTCTCTTTCAGCTTTGGGAAGAAGGGGAGTGGTGAAGATTGTCAAGGACGGAATAGCAACGAGCGGATGGACGAACTACCCCTGTTTCCCCTGCTTATAAGGGGGGGGGGGGCGGACGTTCCGTTCTCCCGAATAAAGAAGCCACCCACGATCTCTCCCACGGCGCCACAATCTACGCGTGCCGCTCATGGGGGGCGTGGTGGATACGGAATAAGATACGGCGTGACCCAGGCCGCGTGTGCCCGTGCCCTCTTTTGGGCCTGGCCCAACATCGCTTGGCACCGTGTATGACCCAGGCCCGGTGGCTCCTGTCGGTGTACTAGAGTAGGGGTACCCTAGTATCCCGAACTTGTGCACGGGCAGTCACAGCACCCCGCGGCAAGGCTTGCCGGGCGACCGCCAAGGCCCTCTATGGTTCCTTTTGAGCCATTCAAGAACAAAGTATTCAAGCCAAGAAGACAAGGCCCCGGCAAGAGGAGCTTGCCGGGAAGGCCACTCAAGGCACAAGACCCCGGCAAGAGGAGCTTGCCGGGAAGGCCAACCAAGGCATCTCAAGGTACTTACCGCGACGCACCACGCGTCCAGGCGAGGACCGGCGAGCGGCAAGCTTCCGGACGCGACAAGACAATGACCGTGGCAAGGCACTTTGCCGCGGCAGGCTACCACTCCGTACCCACGCTCCAGCACATCCACCAACGTATCGCTCAGGGACTATCCCAAGTGTACGTGGCGAGAGGCTGTGCAGCCAGGGGTACGCGGTGGCAAACGGCGCTGACAAGATCGCCATCGTGGTGAACGGTGGCGTCCCTGACGGTCCCTTTCTGCACTGTTTGGATGACGCAGACGGGCATTTAATACCCTTGTCCCTTGCCATCAGGGTTAGGTAGGATACACTGTACAGGTAGCTGTACCAACCGCAACACCTTTCCATTTTTACCCTTGTCTACGTTGCCACCTGTTGGAGACCCCTTGAGCATATAAAAGGAGGCCCATGCACAACGTAGGGGGGGGGAGAATAGAACGCTCACGCTCGGTCTCGTTAGCTGCTGGTGCGTACTGTAGCACTCAGCGCTCCCGAGAAAGAACTCAATACAAACCACAAAGCAGCAGTAGGAGTATTATCTCTCCGGAGAGCTCCGAAGCTGGGTAAACTGCTCGTGTGCTCCGCCTCGATCTGCTCTTCATGCGACCTCCGCCCCCCGCCGAACCGAAAGGGGCTCGGTCCCCATAGGTGATCGCGGATCAGTTTCCCCGACACATGGCCTGAATCCACTTAGGCTCCAGAAATGCTTCATCTACCTTAGTGGGCTCTGTCATAGAGACAAAAGCAAAGTGCCCACAAAAGTTAGATAGATATGAAGCTTTTGAGCGTGTGAGAGGACCTGGTGCTCTAATGTCATCGATGATCTTCTCCACTTGTACTTCTTTTGCAATGCGAGGGTGAGCTGGTTGTCGTTGAGGAATTTGATCAGCATTTTCTTCACCATCAATTTCCTCAGCATTTTCTTCAGGTGCATTAGCTCGACGTTCATCACGTTCCGGAATGAATTCTTCAGCAGATTCTTCAGTAGGAATGACATCTTCAGTAGCCTTGTGCTTGATTGAATCCTCAGGTGCAGGTTCATCTAACACAGAAGGTAGGTGCTCTCTTTGCGAGCCATTAGTTTCATCGAACCGCACATCTACAGTTTCAACAATCTTGTGAAGAACATTGTTGAAGACTCTCTAGGTGTGCGAGTTCTTTCCGTAACCAAGCATAAAACCTTCATGTGCTTTCGGTGCAAATTTAGAGTTGTGATGAGGATCTCTAATCCAGCATTTAGCACCGAAGACTTTGAAATAACTCACATTGGGTTTCTTGTCAGTGAGGAGTTCATATGCAGTCTTCTTGAAGAATTTGTGAAGATATACTCTGTTGATGATATGGCACGCAGTATCAATCACATCAACCAAGAAACGACGAGAGGTTTTGTACTCATCGAGCATAGTGCGAGCCATCTCAGCAAGAGTCCTGTTCTTGCGCTCCACGACGCCATTCTGTTGAGGAGTATAAGGAGCAGATAACTCATGAGTAATACCAAGTTCATCAAGGTAGTCATCGAGACCCGAATTCTTGAACTCAGTGCCGTTGTCACTTCTGATGTGCTTAATCTTCACACCAAAGTTGGTTGAAGCCCTCGAGGAAAATCGTTTGAAGACTTCCTGCACTTCAGTTTTGTAAGAGACAAGGTGTACCATGTGTAACGAGAGTAATCATCAACAATAACAAAGCCATATTGAGATGCTTCATTTGAAACAGAGGAATAATGGTTAGGACCGAAGAGATCCATGTGAAGCAATTCAAGTGGACGAGTAGTGGTCATGATAGTCTTCGCTGGATGCTTGGCCTTTGTCATCCAGCTTCACAGGCACCGCACAAGTGATCCTTGTGTAATTTGACATTCTCAATGCCAATGACATGCTTCTTCTTCGCAAGCGTGTTCAAATTCCTCATGCCTGCATGACCAAGTCGTCGATGCCATAGCCATCCTTCTGAAGCTTTTGCAAGTAGGCACACAGCTGGTTGTGAATCTGCAGAGAAATCAACAATATACAAATCTCCTCTCCTAAAGCATTCGAAGACTTTGGAATTGTCAACTTCCATAATCACAACACAACGATACTTGCCAAAGACAACATCCATATCAAGATCACAAAGCATTGAGACAGACATAAGATTATATCCTAAGGACTCAACAAGCATGACTTTGTCCATGTGTCGATCCTTTGTGATAGCAACCTTACCTAGACCCAATACCCGACTTTTGCTTTTATCAGCGAAGATGATATGCTTCATGTGTGACGCTCATAATGGAGCATCCATTAACAGATTCTTGTCACCAGTCATGTGATTTGTACATCCACTATAAAGTACCCATTCCGTGGCTTTGGGTTGATCATCCTGCAGATGAATTAGTGCAACATACGACCTCATATACTTCAGCAGTGAAGAATATGATATCACAATTCATCAGATCAATTTCATCAAGTAGTAGACAGATAAAACAGAGGGAGGACGTGTGAAATGAAAGTTCATTTCATCATGGTTAGCCTGCGTCCTTTCAGGCACTTTTTGTCAGGTCCCCAGCAAATTCTTCAGACGTTATTTCACGTTTGGAGACCTGACCCTGCAGAAGGGATTAGTTCCTTTTCTTCACCACCCACATCTGAAGGGGTGGCAAAGAGTTCATCACTCTGCGAGCTCCATATGAGAATGATGGCAAAGCAGCCAAACCATTTCGTTTCACATAAGAGGGGTTAGGGTAAGCATATGCATAAGCAGAGAAATTCTTCGAGGACTTATGGACATAATAATTTGAAGAATAATGCTCATATTCATAGCCCTTGGCTCTTCCCTGCGAAACAGAGTTGTTAGCACGATGATGTTCATATGAGGACTTTGATCCATGTGAGGAATTTGATCCCCTTGAGGAATTTGGTCCGTATGAGGACTTGGATCCATATGAAGAATTTGGTCCATATGAAGAATTTGATCTGAGGTTCCTTTTCTTCACTGGTGGTGTCATGAGGACATTCACCTGAAGACTTTCAAGGCGCCTTTTGGGAACCCAGATTTTCTTCACAGGAGAACCGTTCCTGCAGTTAGTGCCAACATATCTAGCAAATACTTCACCATTCTGATTTTTGAACAGTTTATAGTTGGAGTCAAAAGACTCATCAGAAGAATGAGAAGATTCACATGTATAGCCAGATAAATTAGATGGATCAACTGGAGGTCCCTTTGCAGCAACCCATGAGGTTTTGGGGTACTGCTCAGGCTTCCAATATGTACCATCAGCATTGAGTTTCCTCTCAAAGGCAATACCCTCTTTCCTAGGGTTACTGTTGAGGATCTGCGTTTTAAGCACATCACAAAGAGTCTGATGCCCTTTGAGGCTTTTGTACATGCCTGTTATGTACAATTCCTTCAGTCCTGCATCGTCAGTAATACTAGCAATGTCCTCAGATGAGGAATTAGTGATAGCAGAGGCGGGTGAAGAATTTGTAACATTTGAAGCATTTGAACATTCAGGTGAGGAATTAGCAGATTCTCGTTCAATGCATTTTAAACATGGAGGAATAAATTCTTCCTGAGCAGCGCTGATTTGTTGAGCAAGTAATGAATCGCGCTCCTTCTGAAGATCTTCATAACTCTCTCTTAGCTTCTCAAGATCTTGCTTCTTTTGAAGATATTCATAAGAAAGCTTCTCATGGTCAGATAAGAGAGTGTTATGATGATTTTGAAGGTTGTCAAACCTGGTCTGAAGTCTCTGAAGATTTTCAGTTAAGGCCTTAGTGCGATCCAATTCTTCACCCAACATATCATCACTTTTGTCTAGCATATTTTGAACCTTTTCAAAAGCCTTTTGTTGTTGCACAACAATCTTAGCAAGTTTAGAGTAGCTAGGCTTAAGATTTTCATCAGATTCATCATCGCTAGATTCAGAGGAGGCGTATTTGAGTACCTTGGCACCCTTTGCCATGAAGCAATAGGTGGGAGCGTAGTCATCACTGCTTTCATCAGCCTTGTTGGTGAGTTCATTTTCTTCAGTGTTGAAGATGGATTTGCTGACGAATGCAGTAGCGAGGGCTAGGCTTGCCACACCAGACTCAGAATCTTCAGATTGTTCCTCTTCCTCATTTTCTTCAGATTCAGCCTCAGAGTCCATTTCCTTGCCAATGAATGCCCGAGCCTTCTTGGAGCTGCTCTTCTTGTGAGACGAAGACTTTGAGGATTTTGATGATGAGGATTTTGAGGACTTCTTCTTTTTCTTCGCATCATCAGAACTGTAATCCTTGTATTTCTTCTTCTTTGATTCCTTTTCCCACTGAGGACAGTCTTGGATGTAATGTCCTGGTTTCTTGCACTTGTGACAAAGCCTCTTCTTATAGTCACTGGATGAGGAATCATTGCTCCTTGAGGGTTTTCCAAAGCGACCACGTCTTGAGAACTTCTAGAATTTCTTCACAAGCAGTGCTAGATCACGACTCAGTTCTTCAGGATCACCAAGGCTGCTACCAGAGTCTTCATCTCCGGACTCAGATACTACCTTGGCCTTCAGTGCACGTGATCTGCTATAGCTTGTACCATAGAGATCTCTCTTCTCAGCAAGCTGGAACTCATGCGTGTTTAGCCTCTCGAGAATATCAGCGGGGTCAAGTGACTTGTAATGACCACACTCTTGTATCATCAGCGCCAGAGTGTCAAATGAGGAATCAAGCGATCTCAGCAATTTCTTCACCACCTCATGATCGGTGATGTCAGTGGCACCAAGTGCTTGAAGCTCATTTGAGATGTCAGTGAGGCGATCGAAGGTTTGCTGCACATTTTCATTGTCGAGTCTTTTGAAGCGATTGAAGAGATTGCGAAGAACATCAACTCTAGAGTCACGCTGAGTTGAAACTCCTTCATTAACCTTGGATAGCCTATCCCAGATAAGCTTTGCAGTTTCCAAAGCACTCACTCTACCATACTGACCCTTACTCAGATGGCCACATATGATATTCTTCGCTTGGGAGTCAAGTTGCTTGAATCTCTTCACATCGGTAGCGTTCAGTGAGGGAGTGATGGAGGGAACACCATTTTCCACAACGTACCAGAGATCATTATTAATTGCCTCAAGATGCATTCGCATCTTATTCTTCCAATAGGGGTAGTCCGTCCCATCGAAGGTAGGACACCCAGCAGAGACCTTGATCATACCTGCGGTCGACATAACTAAAACTTCAGGCGGTTAAACCAAAATCACATAGAACAAGGGAGTACCTTGCTCTGATACCAATTGAAAGTGCGTTATATCGACTAGAGAGGGGGTGAACAGGCGATTTTCATGAAATTCTTCACTGAGGAATTTGCTAGTGAGGAAATTCCTTAGCGAAGAACTACTAGCAGCGGAATAAGTACTCAGATGAAAACATAACAGAATTCAAGCATAGTCATCATGATGAAATGAAGACAAACACAGAGTACAGAAAGCATAAACACAGGATAACACAAGATGAAGACAAACAGACTGAAGAAATTGAACTGAGGAAATTGAGAAAGTCTTCAGTCAAAGTCTTCAAACACAGATATGATAAACAAACAACACACTACTGAGGAAATGAAAGAGTTGAGGTAATAGAACCAGTAAGCTTGGTGAAGACAATGATTTGGTAGACCAGTTCCAACTGCTGTCTCAGTTGTACATCTGGTTGGAGCGGCTGAGTATTTAAACTCGAGGACACCCAGTCCCGGACACACAGTCCTCACTGTATTCTCCTTGAGCTAAGAACACACAGTCCTCGCCCAATCACTCATGGTAAGTCTTCAGGTGACTTCCAAACCTTCACAGACTTGGTCACTCGGCGATCCACAATTCCTCTTGGATGCTCTAGACCTTGACGCCTAACCGTCTTGAAGAAGCACAATCTTCAAAGGTAACAAGCGTCGGATCCACGCAGGATCAATCTCTTCAGTGATGCTCAATCACTTTGGGTTTGTAGGTGTTTTGGGTTTGGGGTTTGGATTTTCCTCACTTGATGATTTTCGCTCAAAGTCCTCGGAGGATGGGTTGCTCTCAAATGACAAGTGTCAAGTTCTCGCGGAGCAGCCAACCAGCTAGTGGTTGTAGGGGGCGGCTATTTATAGCCTAGGGAGCAGCCCAACATGATAAGACATAAATGCCCTTCAATGATATGACCGTTAGGTGGGCAAGATATTTTCGGACAGCTGGCGCGCAGCACAGCAACGGTCGGAAATTTGAGGTACAAATTCCTCAGGGCTATCATGTTCCTCACTGTGTAGGTAATTCGCACTGGCGAATTCCTAACTCCTCAGTCAGAGCAAAGTCCTCAGTGACCATAAGAACTACGTCTCTGTCACTGAAGAAATTGACTGAACTGTATGAGATTTCCAATGGCTTCACTCGAAGGGATTGGTAGGTGTAGGATTTGAGTTGAGCATCACATGGAAATTTTCTCCTTAGTATTTCCTCAACCCCCTTTAACAGTACGGTATTTCCTATGACTCAAGAAAGAGAAAATGAAACTACGAAAACAAAAGTCTTCACGCTTCATGTTCCTCGAATGAATACCAAGTCTTCAAGGTCACACCAATTTCTTCACTTTCAAAGTCTTCAGGAAGTCTTCAGTATATCAAAGTCTTCAGTTGAAGAACTTCATTTTTAGGGGTCGACTTTATCTGTAAATATCAAACTCCTCATAGACTTATAGATCTGTGTACACTCATAAACGCATTAGATACTTAACCTATAAGTCTTCAATACACCAAAATCACTAAGGGGCACTAGATGCACTTACAGCGCATGCGAAGGGCCAGGAGAAAGCTCACATAAGCTTATCCCAAGAAACATAGGGGCAACTCATAGGGCTTGCTTCGCGGACAAAGGAAAAGTGTAATGGCTGAGGACAATGGATCTTTCTCACATGAAGGATCGGCTCGTCCAAGAAACCAAATTCATGTTGATGCACCTGAATTTACCTCCTCCATGGGCTATAATCCCATTGGACCATGCCTAGTGGGTGAGCCAAGCAATAGACGCTCGCTCCAGTGGCAGGGGGTGTTTATCACTTCAGATGACTTCCAAGCTAGTCATGTGGATCCAACTGCTACAATATCAGATCCTTTGTCCTCGTCGGTGCCAGCACCAAGACCATCATTTGAAGGCTCAATTGATCCAGTATGTCATCGTCGACGGCAGAGGGCTCACTGTGCATGGCTTGATCTCCCAGTGGCAACTAATGCAAACATGACCAATCAACAACGGAAGCAAGTGGCATATCCCATCAGAAATAGAGAAAGGAAGATCAATGCATGGATCCGTAGAGGGAGCCATGCTAGCTTTCATGCCGTCATGACACAGAACGTTTGCCAAGCTTTGAAGGAAATACTTTCAGGATGCTCTATCTCTGTTGATAATGTTGGTGGCACCATCATGCGGTGTGTAGAAACTCTATCGAAGTGGCCAAAATATGAAGAATTTGTGAAGGCAGATCCACGATGACAAGAGTATGTGAAGCAGGCTGCTCATGCACGCAAAAAGCGGGCTGCCCTGAAACAAAGAGAGATGGCAGTACGAGCTGATTCAGGGTATAACAGAATACAAGGAAGAGATTCTCCATCAATAAGCCAAGTCAGTGGACGAAATGGGGCAAAAGAAATAACAAGTACAAAAAAGAAGACTACCAGAACTCTCGCTCCATGGACAACTCGTAAGAAGGTATCAGGCAACTCATTTGAAGTATTCAACGCAATGCGAGTTGGTGTCAAAGCGGTCATAGACAACAGTAGCAAAACCTCCTCAGCATCAACAGACTTTAAGAGGAAGAAGGCACATAAGACTGTTGTAGAAGGTCCTCGCCGCACGACACACAGCCAGAAGGGTTCAGAATATGAAGAACTTGGGTCAAGCAATGGGGGGTCTTACAATCCCCTATCAGATAGCACTCCTTGTCCGTCTGAAAATGAGATAGAACTTCACCATGGTGCAAAGCATACAGAACAAGTCCTAGCTGCGAATGAAACTCGTTCGGTTGAGGAGCAATTAGCCAACCTTATGGCAGCACTTCAGCAAAAGGAAGACGAGCTAGCAACCCTTCAAATTCATATGAGCAATAACCAGAGCAAAGGAAATGAAGGGGATGGTGGCGCAAGTGCTAGCAGCCAACATGGAGGAGAAGGGCTTAACCTTGAGGCGATCCAAAGAATGATCACTGAAGGGGTAAAGTCCAAGTTGATGCAAACTCAGTACACGATGCGGCCAGGGTATGTTAAGCCGTACCCGCCTGATGTGGACCTAGTTCCTTTCCCAACAAATTACAGGCAGCCGTAGTTTAGTAAGTTCAATAGGAGTCGATCTCCCCATGAGCACATAACACACTTTCTTGCTGCTTGTCAGGATGCAGCTAACTTCAAAGTACTTCTCCTTAGGCAGTTTGTACAAACATTGTTTGGGTCTGCCTTCACTTGGTACAACAAGCTACCTCCAAGCTCTATAAAAACGTGGGAACAAATGCAAAACTCATTCCTCGAGCGGTTTTATAGCACGCAGAGGATGGTGGGCATAACTGAGTTGACCCAAACTGAACAAGGGTTCAACAAGAGGGCGGCAGATTTCATAAATAGATGGAGAAACCTAAGTCTTCACTGCCCACAGCCAATCACTGAGCTAGAAGCAGTGCACATGTGCATGAACAATCTCCGCTTGGAAGTGGCTGTCCAGTTACAAGGAGTGAGGCCCCTCACGTTTGAAGAGTTAGCCTCAAAATCCACGGATATAGAAAATTTCATGCAGCTTGTCGCTCGTTGAACAAAAACGACGTTCAACAAGCCTACAAACAAAGGTGGTCAGCGTGAAAAGTTGCCGATGAAACCCAAGTCTGCACAAGCCATGGAGACAACGACGATAAAACCTCGGTTCAGCCCAGAAGAGCACCTATAGGGAACCAAGGATAGCGAGATGCACAGGTCGGTAGGAGGCCAACTTTCAGCGAACGACAAAACAAGGAGTATTCTTTTCCTGTAGAAGAAATTGATGACCTTTTCACTGGTTTAAACGAGTTGAGTCTTATAGAACTTCCCAAGCCCAAAAGGACAGAAGAAGCTTCAAAATTTAATGACCCAAATTTCTGTCACTACCATCGCATTTTGGGCCATACACTCAAAGATTGCTTTGTTGTGAAGAATATCATACAGAAAATGATCGATGAGGGGACCATTCATACAGACCTCCTCAAAAGCTTAAACAAAGGAAAGAAGATGGCTACTGCAATGTTGCCACTCTTCAAGATAGCTCGCTGAGTTGTGCATATTCAAATATGAGGCCAACTTATGATGATATGATTTTTACATCAGGATATGAATTTACCCAATTATCTCTTCAGGCTTCCTCCCATACCTAGGTCATAGGACCACGTCCCAGAGTGAGCGTAAAAGAGAGGCTCACATCCCCTGCAGCCGTGATGGATGGCCCAGTGTACCAGCTTCTCAAGAACCCCAAGATTGGAGGGAACAGCGGCCAAAACACTGTGTACTACCTCGAGTGATGGAAGATGTCGCTCCTCTGTGCTTCGTACCAAAGAAATATCAGCATCTGGCGAAGCACATGAAGGTTCTGCCTAGTGAAGATTTCAATGTTCTCACTATAGGTGTGTTTGAGGATGATAGCGAGTCTCTTCACTTCCCCTAAGAAGATGCGCCAGAAGTGGATCAGGTCCACCTTAGATCAGGTCGCCAGTTAGCTGACCCACATCCTCCACCTAGAAAGGAGCCTAGGAATAAAGATGTAACCGAGAATGAGATAATTGACCCGCCTTCTAAGGTGTCGGTCAAGTATGATGTAATCTCTCATTTGAAGAAAATACCAGCTATGCTTTCTGTGTATGATGCTTTGTCTCTTTCCTCGGATTTACGTAAGGCACTAGTTACAACATTGTCATTTCCTGAAGATTATAGAGTGGAAGTCTCACAGACTGAAGCTGAATTAAATGATGTGCTAAATATTACATTCATGGACGAGGACATGTTGTTAGGAGCAAAGAAGCATAACAAACCGCTTCTTATGTTTGGTGAGATTGATGACTTGCGAACAAATCGCATAATGATAGATGGTGGATCCACCATAAATTTGCTGCCTCTGCGTACTTTGAAAAGGATTGGGTATTCTCATAAGGATTTGAGCTGGTCAAATGTGGTTATTCATGGCTTTAATCAGTCAAGTCAGGAGGCCATGGGTACCATTTCCTTGGTGTTAAAATTGGAAGCATTGTCCACATATGTGAGATTCCACGTGATCGATGCAGCCACATCTTACAATGCACTATTGGGCCGACAATGGCTGCATGAAAATCAAGTTGTGCCATCCACACTCCATCCGTGCGTCAAGTACAAAAAGCAATCTGGAGAAACAATAAGGATATTTGCAGACAAGAGACCATTCACTGTAGCTGAATCTTTTTATGCTGATGCAAAATTCTACTTTGAGCCTGTTGAGAAGGTACATAAGCCTAAGTCTGTAGTAGTACCTGAATCAAATATGGTAGAGAAAAATATTACAGAATCTTCATCAGGCCGAAAGATTTATCAGTATATACCAAGTGACGGAAGAAAAGAGGGTGACCCAATATCTCGTGTCATCGATAAATCATCTGTTAAAAGAGGTACCAAAATGCCTATGCTCTTACCTCCTTTGGTTCAACATAGAATTGAACAAGATAAATGAGGAGTCGCATGAGTGTGAAAATAAAGATGATGAGTCATTGCCCATTTCTTTGTATGATAACCGATTTTTGTATATGATGCAGAAAATGGGATATGATACTCTCACCGGCCCGCCCTTATGCGATGGCCGGGGGGCAGCGAGCACTATTTGAAAATGCGTTGTCCCCAGAACAGCTCGAAGCTCTACACGAGGGTCAGCCTTTGAAAGAAAAGAGACACATGCTGGGCTATGAGGTCTGCATGACCTCGATTGAATTTATAGACTCAACTGAGGCATCCCCACAAATGGAGAATGGTAATCAGCCAACCATTGATGACTTGGAAGAAATAAATATTGGGACAGCCGAGGAGCCTCGACCAATTTTTATTGGTGCGGATTTCTCCAAAGTGAAGAAAGAGGAATATCATAAGTTCCTTTCTGCAAACAAGGACATCTTCGCCTGGACTTATAGGAAATGCCAGGCTTGGATCCGGAAGTGGCCGTGCACCGACTTGCCGTGCAAGACGACGTTCCACCAGTAAAACAAGCGCAAAGGAGATTCGACCCGAGCTACTCCCCATGATAGAAGCTGAAGTCGACAAACTCATAGCTGTTGGATTCATTAGGGAAGTTAAATATCCTAAGTGGCTTTCCAATATTGTTCCAGTTAAAAAGAAAATTTGTCAAATCCGTGTATGTGTGGATTTTAGGGACTTAAATAAAGCATGACCTAAAGATGATTTTCCGATACCTATAACTGAAATACTCGTCGATTGCTACCATGGACCGTGAAATATTTTATTTTATGGACGGATATTCTGGATATAATCAAATAAAAATGGCGCCAGAAGATGAAGAGGTAAAGGCTTTCCGAACACCCAAAGGCATATTCTGTTGTAAGGTCATGCCATTTGGACTAAAAAAGCTGGGGCGACATATCAACGGGCCATGACCATAGTTTTAGATGGGTTATTGTATGTAATTGTTGAATGTTATAGAGGACATAGTAGTAAAATCAAAACATGAGGAAGACCATATGAAACATCTTGCAATGGTTTTCGAGCGTCTGAGGGAGCATAACTTGAAAATGAATCCCATGAAATGTGCGTACGGAGTTTCCTCTAGGAAATTTCTTGGTTTTGTGGTCATAAAGAATGGCATCCAAATTGACTCGGATAAAGTAAAAGTGATTGTTAAAATGCCACCACCTACAAACCTACACGAACTAAAGAGTTTCCAAGGTCACCTAGCATATATTAGGAGATTTATCTCAAACTTATCAAGAAGATGTAAACCATTCTCACGTCTCATGAAAAAGGGTGTCCCGTTCGAGTGGAATCAAGCATGCCAAAATGCATTCTTGGACATTAAAAAATACCTAATATACCCTCCTATCCTAGGTGCACTAGTTCAGGAACGACCTCTAATCCTATATACGGCAGCCATGCCTATGTCGTTGGGTGCTCTTTTAGCGTAGAATAATGAGTCCAGAAAAGAAATGTCCCTATATTACCTTAGTTGCACCCTTGTGGGGGCTGAGTGCAACTATCCGGACATGGAAAAAATATGTCTAGCATTGGTGTTTGCAACACAAAAATTACGCCACTACATGTTAGAGCATATTGTACACCTCGTATCGAGAGCAGATCCTCTCACGTACATCTTAAGTAAAATGGTGCTTTCAGGTAGACTGGCTAAGTGGGAAATGTTTTTGTCTCAATTTGATATAAAATTTGTGCCGCAGAAAGCCATGAAAGGGCAAGCATTAGCTAACTTCCTAGCCATGCATCCAATACCTGATGATTTCCCAATAGATGATGACTTGCCGGATGAATAAGTGTTTGCTACATCAGTTGCTAGTTCGTCATGGCAAATGTATTTAGATGGCGCATGTCGACGCTCAGGGGCAGGTGCGGGAGTTGTTTTTATTACACCAAGTGAAGGAATAATCCCGTACTCATTTACCCTAACTTCAGCCGTTTCGAATAATTCGGCCGAATATGAGGCTTTGATAATTGGGCGTGAATTAGCTCTGAATATGGGGTTAGATTCACTCACTGTTTATGGTGACTCTCAGTTAGTGATCAACCAACTACTGGGAATTTACATGGTAAAGAAAGAAGAATTAATGCCTTACTTCCAACGAACCAAAGTGCTCATGTCCATGTTTGCTGATCTAAATATTCACCATGTTATAAGAAGTCAAAATGAAAAAGGCTGACGCCTTAGCAGGTTTATCCGCTAGTATGTCATTAATTTCACATCAAATGATGGACGTTCATGTTGAAGAATGCATAATCCCACCTATAATCACCGAGGAGGAGGAGACGACGATGTCGGTTGCAATGACTGCAGATGTCTACGAGATTGAAGTTGGAGACTGACGAAGCCCTTTCCTGGAATACTTGCTCCATGGATATTTACCTCTGGACTCCGCATAAAGGTCTAGAGTTCGGAAAAGGTCAGGTCAGTTAACTATACATGTATAAATGATACCAGATGTTCCTTCGATGGCATCCTCCTCCGCTGTCTAGCAGGGAATGAAAATTTTGAAGCCTTAAATGAAGTGCACGTCGGGGTGTGTGGGGCGCATCAATCTGGCCCTAAGTTATATTATCAATTGCGACATCTTGGTTACTATTGGCCTACCATGTTTGACGACGCCATGAAATTTGCTAAAAGGTGTCATGAGTGCCAGGTACATGGTAATTTCATACATCAACCCCATGAGTCATTGCACCCCACAAATATGGCATGGCCATTTGAAATGTGGGGAATGGATATAGTAGGACCTATTAATCTCCCATCATCAGAGGGCCATACATTTATCCTGGCTGCCACTGATTACTTCTCTAAATGGGCCGAGCTTATACCACTAAAAGAGGATAAGGGAGAGCATGTGGAGCACTTCATAAGAACACACCTCATATATCGCTTTGTAGTTGCTTCTCATATCATGTCTGACAATGGGGGACCGTTCAGAAATAAACATGTCGATAAGTTATGCTCGAAATTCAAGATAATTCATCACTATTCTACGGCTTATAACCCGACAGCTAATGGACAAGCGGAAGCTTTTAATAAAACCCTCTGCAAATTATTGAAGAAAGTCGTGTCAAGAAATAAGCGTGAGTGGCATGAGAAACTCCTTGAGGCCTTGTGGGCTTATTGAACCACGACACATACACCAACTGGAATGACACCATACTCCCTTGTGTTTGGAGGAGAAGCAATTCTACCATTATAAGTACAAATTACTTCGCTTAGAGTGGCTGTTCAAGAGAAGCTCTCAAAAGAAGTGGCCATAAAATTTGGCCTCGGTGAACTCGAAATGCTTGAAGGGAAACGCCTTTAGGCATTACAAAATTTGGAAGCTTATCAAGCTAGAACGTCACGTGCTTTCGACAAGCGCGTTAAAAGGAGATCATTCAAGCAAGGAGACCTAGTGCTCGCCGTCATCCGTCCAATGAATGTTACACGACGGATGGGGGGAAAGTTCAAGCCAAAATGGGAGGTCCATACGTCATAAAAGAAGTCTACTCTAGTGGTGCATACAGGATAATTTCCCCTGACGACGAGTATTGTCTGCCACCGATAAATGGGAAATTCCTTAAGCGCTACTATGCTTGGGTAAAAACAAAATGATACTCCATACCCTCATGAGTGTAAAGTGGGGCACAGAAAAAAAGGACTCCAACGACTTACGAGTATAAATTGTGATAAAAAATCAAATCATCATAATTACTCCATACCCTCATGAGTGTAAACTAAGGCACACAAAAAATACTCCAATGACCTACGAGTATAAACTATGACATAAAAATAAAAATAAACCATACTGAGTATAAAGTGGGGCACACAAAAAAATTACTCCAACAACTTATGGTACTGTGACATAAAAATAAAAATAAACCATACTGAGTATAAAGTGGGGCACACAAAAAAATTACTCCAACAACTTACGGGTATAAACTGTGACGTAAAAAAAATAAAGATAAAAAAATATAAACATCAAACCGGCTCCATGAGCCTAAACTGTCGTACAAAAATGGTATGTACATACATTGGAATGATAATAAGGCTTCAGGCCATGCACAATGATAGTGTAAATAAATAAGATGCTTCAACGTCAAATCTGTTCCAGTCTGCGTGCTAGTATATCATATATAAATCTGAAGGTCCACATAAAGAAATAAAGCACTGCTACATCTCAATTGAAACTGAAGACTGAAAATAAAATGGTTCGAAGTGAAATGATGAATTGAAATGGCCAAATAAAAAAACTAAAACGAAGTCTATGCCTTCTCAAGGAGCTCGCCATTTCTGCAAGTTGCTCAACAACTGGCTTGCTTCAGTCTTTAAATCTGCTGTCTTTTGTTCAAATTTAGCAAACCTTGTACGTTTGCCAGCATTGGTATCATGTAGAGTCTTCACCAAGTTCTTCTGTTCAGATTGATGGGCATCATGTGCTTGCCGGCGTTGTTCCATTTCCAGTTTAAGCTTGTGCAAAGTAATAGTAACCTCTTCAAGCTAAGCTCTGCTTCCTGTGCCTCCATTTCAGTGCACTTCTTTTCTATGACAGATAAGTCCTCAATTATGGCCTTGGAAACCTCATGGCCAGACTTAATCTTAAGTCCTACTTCAGCAACAACATGCTCATCTCGCTCAGATTCCTCCGTGAACTTAGTCTGGCCAACCTCCAACTTCTTGGAAAGGTCAATAAGCCCGACCAACATGGCATGCACCTTAGCTACCTCAGGCACTTGCGTGGGCAGCGTCTGAGAAATGGTCTCAAGCATGATGAGTCACTTGGGATCACCGAGGGTAGAGTTGTTCAGTCCTTCGAGGGCTCGTTTCACCATGAAATCTGTAGCATTCATAAACGTGTCCTTGACGAAACTGCAGTCCATCTGTGCGTCTTTCCCTGATACAACCATCACCTCGGGGTCTTGTGAGTGGCGAATTCTTGTTCGCAACCTTAAAAAAAGAGAAGAGTTATGAGAATTGACGATAATGATGGTCCATAAACACGACCAGTTAAATAAACATATAAATAAATAAACTACCAGGTAAAGTTGACAGGAAACCAAGAGCACTAGGGGTAGGGGCACAGTTTCAGCCACACCCGGGCTGGAGGGTGGACGACTTGT
This sequence comes from Aegilops umbellulata, assembly GCA_032464435.1. Taxonomy (NCBI): domain Eukaryota; kingdom Viridiplantae; phylum Streptophyta; class Magnoliopsida; order Poales; family Poaceae; genus Aegilops; species Aegilops umbellulata. The sequence goes on from CP136057.1 coordinate 296,084,404, forward strand.
GCCACACTCGCCAATGGTATAATCCTCGACGGATAAATTGAAGAGTTCACCAAGGCCATGATCCTTTTCTCCCATGAGAACATGGCCAAAATCTTCATCATTAACAGGGTAACTGAGTTCAACATCTAATGATGGATCGTCCAATGTTATTGGTTCAGAAAAATTGGATTCTTGGGCAAAATCAAGTTTGCGCTTCAAGGGCAGCCTTTCTTCCTCGTCCACATGAGTCGCTGTAGAGGGTCTGCATCTTTTTCCGCTACCGGATAGGGCAGTGTATGAGAGATCATCATTCACAGATAGTGGATGCGCGGAGGAGGACCCATATGTGGCATTCTGCTTCAGTACATTACCTCGCCGTAGCTGCAAAAAAAAGAACTCAAGTTAGTACTAAATAGTACGTGAGACATAATGAAAAATGGACACACATGTGCTTGAGCTCACCTCTTTAGACTTCACCGGTTGAGCAGCAACAACATCATTTAAATTATTATAAAGGATCGGTCTCCATTGATCTGTAATAGGTGTCTCTGCCTTCTCAAGGGACTGAACATGTTGGTCGCGCTGCTCAATAGATACTCTCCTCACCACCATAAAATCCTTATCAGACAATGGGCGAGGCCAGATATTGTGTTGTAGTGCACGCTTATTTTTTATCCTTACATCATAAGGGGTCTTCCCAGTCATGTTGCCATTGCAAAGATGGTCTAGAATGTCGGTGAAAGGCTTTAGAAAATTTTCCACCAATTAGCCCATGCTACGAAAGAGTTCCCAACTCGATCATCATCAGGAAAATATTGGAATTCTTCAGGGGCCAAGGATAATAGGTGTGACCAAAAAGCATAGGCAATTCCAATTTCGTCTTGAGTGTACAGGCTTGCTAGAGGAGAAAAGGGTACAACTTGGTCAAGACGAAACTGTCGTGCCACTCGATCTGGGTGATATGGTTCAGCTATACACATGTCGGCGGTGATAGTACCACGCCTCCACGGCAGCATGCCTCGACGAATAGAAATTTAGAAAGCCCTCTTGGGTTTGAACACACCTTCCATAGTGAGAGTAGGGGTTCCAAGCAATATTCTTATAGTAATTGAGGAAAGCATGTGCCTCTTTAGGAGTAAAATGACGTGGCGTCTTAAACATGGTTTTCACTACTGCCAAAATTTTGGGGCACGGGAAATTTGGCGTTTTGCTCTGTTTCCATAGGGTTTCTTGAGGTACACGCCCATCCATCCAGCAAGGTAATGGACCGGCCAAATTCTATGTATGAATGAGGGGCCAATCGGATGAGTACAAATTCGCCGAAGTGAGTAATAAATGGAGCAAAGAGCAGGTGGGCCCAAAGAGATGTGTCGTCCTAGGGAAATCCATGCCGCCATCACTAATACCCCAGGGCGAATATATTGCCCACCACCAACAACGACATAGCGGCAAAGCCATATGGCAAGAAAAGCTGCAATATACATGTGCTGGTCTTCTAAGCTCTTGGTAGCAAAGGAGTCTACTCCACTATTGTGAAAGAAGTCACACCATTCCTTGAAACCTACTTTGCCACCCACAGCAAGCTTGGTCCAAGTTTCTAGGAGCCGAGGTAGAAAGTTGAGGTACAAAAGAGTCGAAGGATCCAGCTCATCGGCTTGGGGAACATATTCTTCATAAGGTTCACCATCAAGGGGCAACCCCGCGATCTGATGCATATCAAGAAGTGTGACTGTACGCTCGCCACATGAGAACAAAGACGTGTTGGTGTTGGGATCCCATTTCTCCAATAAAGACCTTAAAAGAGGAGGGGAGACAGGATAGTCACCTAAAGAGCAATAAATGGCTCCATAGACGTAATCCACACCTTCTTCACTCCCCTTCAGATGGGTATGATATTTCTTCAAGACATTAGTACCCCATTCAAGATATCCAAGAGGCATTGGGGCATATTCAACCTCATGATTCTCCCAGCCTAAACCTTTGGATATCATATGTGTCCCGAGGGTTGAAGCTTCATCAAGTCTGGGCCTAGGTGCGGGAGGTTGATAACAACGAGCTGAGAAAGATGGCCCTGCCGTCCATCCACGTAGTCCAAGCTGAGGATGGCCGTGTGGTACACCTAACTTCGTAATCATTGGATTGTCTATCTCACTAGTATTAGGTTCAAATAGGTGTTTTTTCGCCAACTATGATAGAGGCATTCTACATGATTCAGACGAAGAAGGTGCCGTCGCTTCTTCCATCTATATGCAAGGAAAATATGCATGTCGGTATACATACGAAATTACAGGAAGTTAAAAATAGTACATGAAAGTGCAAGATTGAATATTATACCAAGGTGGAAGTGATGATCCCAAGGTACACGGTCTGCAACGAGAGGTAGTATCTACAATAAAAAAACATTTCAATATTTGAAATTGATGCATAAAAAAAGAAGAATATGAGAAATACAAAGAAGGTACGCATGATTGAAAATATTCCTCGTGCCCCAAAACAGTAGCATCACTATTGAATGATGGACCAAGCCCATATATAGGCTTGCCGGAACGCCGACGATGATCAAGTCATCAATTCATACATATACGATATATAAAAATCAAATCACCGTCGAACGACGGATGAAGCCAATATATTGGCCTCCCGGAACACCAACGATGATCAAGTTATCAAATTCATACATATATGGTAAAAAAAAGAATCACCGTCGAATGACGGTCCAAGCCTATGTATAAGCTTGCCGGAACGCCGACAGTGATCAAGTCATCAAATTATCATACATATATGGTAAAAAAATCACCGTCGAAGGACGAACCAAGCCAATATATAGGCCTCCCGGAACGCCGACGGTGATCAAGGCATCAATTTCATACATATACGATAAACAAAACAGTCACTGTCAAACGACGGACCAAGCCCACATATAGGCTCCCCGAAACGCCGACAGTGGGTGATTCATTATTTCATGCATATATAAAAAAAATCACCAGTTGAACGATGGACCAAGCCTAAATAGGCTTCCTGGAACGCCAACTGCGGGATCAGAATTCCGATGAATATGGATCAAAAGAATCCGGCAACCGGGACCATATACATCAACTCACAAGATATAGGGCCTTGTACAAGTCTACATGCGTTCAAAGCATTATATCCCAGACACTTCTAGTAATGGGAGAGATGCCACAACGAACAGGCGTAATCAGATAATTTGGAAAAGCAGATTACCTAGGAAACATTCCAAACCGTATCCTAGTGTCCCTGTCTCTCTGCACCTATATGATGAGGAAATGGAATAGTGATTAAAAGCAGCATCCAAGAGACCAAGACGCTAAAGGATAGATCATTTCTTGATAATGACAGGAAAAAAAGGAGGCATACCGAAGCTGGACGAATCAACACTTGCCCATACGGAAGTGCATCTCATGAGGGATTAAGAAAATAGTCTGCCACAACGGAAACAGTCCGCCAATTAGACAAACGAAATCTAGATGCAACAATGCAAGGGAAACAGAAGGCCAAGGCACCTGGGATTACGGCCGGCCGGACGGAATCAGACATCGTCTCCGACGTCTTCTAGTTGGTCAAAGAAAAAGAGAAGAAAGAGGCTGGCCGTTTAAGATAGAGTTGAAGGAGTTTGTTAGCCGAATGACGTTTGTTGGCCGGATAGCCTCGAGTGTGTCCTGGTTTCTAGCTTCCATGGTTGCAGAATCGATTAGCACCATGTGGGGTAAAAAACAAAGGAAAAGAGTTGCATATCCACACATAGCTGGTATACAATTGACTAAAAAGTCATGAACTCATATACTCACGGAAAGTGCTTTAAAAAAAATCTATAGCCAAGTTTCGAGCTCTGGTTCCGAGTAAAAAAAATTCTTTTCGAACCCAGACCTCGAGGGGCATATGTTGACATGGATTTTGGCCAAGATAAAATAAATTTATAAACTACATAAAATATAGATGCAAAACGGGAAAATCCGTTTTATAATGAAAAGAATCAATTTTAAAATATATAATTGACCGTTCAAAATGAGGACTGACAAAATAGAATATGATATATTTACGAATGTCAGTAACACATATTAAACCGACGATTGGGAAATACGACGAAACTCGTCAAATTTTGTCATGAGGAATAAATATAAAGGACACATGGCTCGCACGCATGCCGCCGCCACTAACGGCGAAAATACAAACATAAAATTGCCATGAGGAACGCTAAGATCGCCAAAATGTTTACTATATGATAAATGTTCAGTTTTGTTCCATTGACGAAATAAAATATTGAAACGATGCAAAAAAAATATCACGCTAATGAAATATACGCACAGTGTATTTGGTCAAACATTCATCTGATAATCCATATGACGCTAGACCTGAGTTGCATGAAAAAAATATAAATTGACGTGCACACCCTGGCTTCAGGCCTTAATGAGCTATTTAATAGCTAACCGTGCTTAGTCCAAAAAGAAAATATGGCCACGTATGCATCACTACTGTAGGATGCTGCTAACACGACAATACGATCAGAGACCCTTCGACGAAACTGTGTGCGATGCAATAATCGCAAATGGTGGTGTAAAAAAACCGCCAAAAAAGGTGCAAAATGTTTGCGATGATGGATGCATCAAACACGGTTCAGATTTTAGTTGCGTTTGCGATTCAGGGCATATGGTTCAGTTCAATTAACCATTTTCGATAAGGAGGAACAAAAGAAACGGGCAGCTAGATGAAGGTGTGTGCGATGTATAGCATACGGTTCACTCGGATGAACTGTTTGTGATTAGGCAACACAAAAGAAACGGTCATCCAGATCATGGTGTATGCGATGTACAACATACAGTTCACTCGGATGAACTGTTTGTGATTAGGCAACACAAAAGAAACGGTCAGCCAGATCAAGGTGTGTGCGATATACGACATGCGGTTCACTCGGATGAACTGTTTGCGTTGAGACAAGAGAAAAGAAATGTTCAATATAAAAAATACCATAAATATTGCAAGGTTCAAATTCAAAGATTGCAACGCCCAAATTCAAACATTGCAAACTGCGTCATTTCTGAAAAGGGATCAGCCCGTGACAAGTCATGTATGGGTTTGACACAATGACTTCCAATTGCTTTGCCATATGCTCTTCCAATACGCAGTTTGGCATTTTTGGAGGCACTTCCATTCCGCAGTACCTGCCGGCTCTGATAATCATACCATTGATCTTTCCTAATTAAATGCGTGTTCAACCTCAGTACCCTCAGCACCTTTGCTCTGGCAAGAACGAACTTGTCGAGTATAATCTCCGGTAAGGTCCCTCGGTAGGAGTTCAAAGTAATATTTGAGAGATGCAGATCCAGGCATTCGATGTGATTGTCGTTATAAACATTACCACCTCCGGGCCTATTATTATCTGCAAAAGAAGAGAACGTGTTAGTCACTACATGCAGTTTTGAACACTGCGACACGCTCATTTGGTTTGCAGGATTTGTAAAATGCACCAATGTGCCATCTTCGATCTGGCATGATTAACATGGGCATTTGATTACAATCTAGAAACATGTAGCCTTCTTGAAAAGAGGTTGGATTGGATGAAAAATTCCCTAAGAAAACTAGTACAGATGAATCCCAAGGAGAAATGCTTATGGACGATTGTAACCATATGAATGAAGCAACCAATATGGTGTGGGGGTGTATGTCCTAAAATCCTCCAAAATTCTTTCAGAAATCGTAGTACATTGTCATTGTAAACTTAGGAAAAGGTGCAAAAAATTGAACTCCCTTATGGTTAACATTTAACAGGAATGGAACATCACCTGGATATACAACTTCTTCAGGCATGGAAAACATCTCAGGCAACTGACAACTTGGTCCAGGTTGGGGCCGACAGATGCTAGTGCCAAGACCTTCACTGTGCCCACGGTCTGGGTGAAGCTTCGCTGGATGACAAACGAACATACATCTTCAAAACAAAAAATAACGTGGATATCAAGAAGGAGAGGTATATAAGGCGACTGTTGTACCTGAAATTTGTAGTATTTGACAGACAAGTAGCCCACCACTTTCAATTTCGATGCAGAAATGACATTGATTCTTGTTGGACCTTGTTGATCAACTACAAGTAATCTCTCAAGTGAAGGTGTGTCCTGGATGACCATATTGTGGTCCACCTTTTGTGATCTCTCGTTGCAGCACCAGCAACACACAAAAATAGTCCGGAGAGTCTTGGAGGTGATGTGCAAGGTACTCGACCAATTCATCGCTTGAAGACGAAGGAACTCGAGTGTAGTACATCCGCAGAGTAGGTGCTCCATGTCATCCATTGGGATGTGGACGGAGACGAGCTCGAGGTGCTTCAGTCGTGGTAGAAAAAGAGCAGGCACGTCATTAGGGGCGATGGCAGTTCATGAACTTGGTGAGGCGCAGCATGGCGCAAAGCGAAGCGCAGACGTTGGCAGCAAGGGCATATGCCCATCATTATAACTGAGCTTCTCGAGCTGATCTATGGCGGGGTATAGGAACCACTCGTCAAGCTTGGCTCGGTCCTTGCCATTGGAACATAACTTGCCCGTGATAAGGCCTTTGATTGGGCCATGGTGACTGCCGAGTATCTGGGAGAACGCATCCAAGCTTTGGCGATAGCCATGGCAGAGCTTGTGGGCATCGAAGAGGTCGACAGGGGTGAGGATCCATAGGGGGCGCCACCGCCGGGAAAGGGTGTCTGTCCTTGCCCGGTATTTGATTGGGAGGAGGGATATGATGACTATCAACATATCATCGGGGAGGTTGTTGATGAAGTCTAGGCCTGTTGGAGTCGCTTGCGATTCTTTCTCGACTCGCCTCCGCTTGTTGGCAGCCTTGTTCGCCACCTCATCGGCGGCGACGTAAACCTCTATCACCATATTCACGCCATGCTCCGGTGCTTCAGCAGCCCTAGCATCGCCAGTCCCTCCGATGGGGCGCTTCAGCGGCATCCTCATACACTGACGGCTTTAAGGACTCAGAGCGGCATCGACGATGTGGGCGGAGAGAGAGGAATTGTGTATGTGGCGAGGATGGGGGGGGGGTGCGGCCGCTCGGCGGCGCCATTAATATAGACCAGTGGGAGCGAGGCGGGCGGCGGTCCAAGGCTGTCTCGCTTCCTGGTGAGAACGACTGCTTAATCTCTAGTATAAATGAAATCTATGCTCAATTACTAAATTTTGGTTGCAAAAAATAGATAGTGCTATTGATTTTTAGCTGCATATTTTGACAAATCGCAGTGTCTCTTGGCTTAGCGCCGAAGTATGGCTTTAATTTGCATACCGTAATCTAAACTGTTTGCGTTGAAGAGATGCACAAATCCTGCGTTGAACAGCTTGTAAGCTTACTTGTGAGCCTGCGCACGGGACTATGCTCGCATGCCTCCCGTTCAATCAAGCAGCTGTCCACACGGCACCTCCTATAGCCATTAAAACCAAGACATATGGTGTCACATGAATGGTTAACAGAAAGCACACGTTTTGAATTATACAAACGTTTGAGATATTAAAGTGGCAGCTATTTTTTCAAAATGCCTTTGTTGGCTGTCATTATTCGAGTGCGCCTTCTCCCAAAATGGACACGAAAAATACCACAGCATGTCAGGTGCCCTTCCATGATAGCATGCCAAGTTTCATGAATTTCAGACGAGTTTTAGATTTACTAGAATTTAAAAACAAATTATCTCAACGTTTTGCCGGCAATCAACGGTGCCCTGGTGTTTGAAATTCATTCCCATTTCTTGCATGCACCCAAGGACACAGATTTGATTTTTCAGCCAATTTATATGCACTAGAGCATGTGCATGTAGTTCAAATTTGAATTATGCACATAAATGCATTAGAAACTCACTTAATGCATAAAAATGTCCAAACAAACCCCAAAAAATCACAAAAAATAACACAACACTCCTGTTGTTCTATGTTGACACGAGAATTTTTTTGAAAGCAATAAGAGGCAATGGATATCGTTTCATCCCCAAAGGTGGGGCGTTCCCTACCGAAACCATCATGCTTGTTGTGAGAAGCTCTGGTTTGTGACAAGCATATACCCAAACCTGCCCCAAATGGGACAAAAAATTTACCACGGCATGTTGATGCCGCTCCATGATAGCATGCCAACTTTCATGAATTTCACACAAGTTTTGGGTTTACTAGAATTTCAAAACCAGGCATCTCAATGTTTTGCCGGCAATCAACGGTGCCCCTGTGTTTGAAGTTCATTCCCATTTCTTGCATGGGACCTAAGCATGCACCCAAGGACACAAATTTGATTTTTCAACCAATTTATATGTACTGGAGCATGTGCATGTAGTACAAATTTGAATTATGCACATAAATGCATTGAAAACTCACTTAATGCATAAATATGTCAAAACGAACCCCGAAAAATCACAGAAAATAACACAACACTCCTGTTGTTCTATGTTGACACGAGAAAAGTTTTGAAAGCAATAAGAGGCAATGGATATCGTTTCGTCCCCAAAGGTGGGGCATTCCCTACCGAAACCATCATCCTTGTTGTGAGAAGCATATAGCCAAACCTGCCCCAAATGGGACAAAAAATTTACCATGACATGTTGATGCCGCTCCATGATAGCATGCCAAGTTTCATGAATTTCAGACGAGTTTTGGTTTTACTAGAATTTAAAAACCAGGCATCTCAATGTTTGGCCAGCAATCAGCGGTGCCCTGGTGTTTGACATTCATTCCCATTTCTTGCGTGGGACCTAAGCATGCACCCAAGGATAAAAGATTTGATTTTTCAACCAATTTATATGCATCGGAGCATGTGCATGTAGTTCAAATTTGAATTATGCACATAAATGCATTGAAAACTCACTTAATGCATAAAAATGTCCAAACGAACCCTGAATAATTCTAATTCTTTTATGATCACTGCACATAAAAGCTCTAGCAATTCAAACACCATCCATGGCCACACAGTTATGTAATTCAAATCAAGACGAAAAATCAAGTAGATCCCACACAATTTATTATAACCAACCGTGTGAGATGCAGCACAAAATATCTTGGAGCACCGTCGGAGTATAGTATGCATACGGCTTACGCGAGAAGGTGCGACGGCTATAGTCTGCATCTCGCTCTGAATAAGGGCCGTATCTGATGACACTTTGCGTGCCAGTTTTTTGGCTGAAACGATTCCAAATTTTTGGCTTCCGCGGAAATATCTACCTCCCCGCCCCCTCCCCCTTACCAAAAGCCACATTTCCCCTGTTTCCGCCTTCCTTTACAAGTTGAAACCTTCACTCCTTGCTTGCAGCGCCGCCTCCTCGCCGGCGACCCTCCTTCACGTTGCTCGGCCTCGCCTATCCAGGCAGGTAATCCACACCCGACCCCATCCTCCTCCTCCTTCCACATCCCACATGCCCTAACCACCAGCGCGAGCGCGACACCTTCCACCCAAATCACAGACCTCTCCACCAAATAAGCGTCGGCCTAAGCCATGGTGCACGTAGTATAGCCAGGATCTCAAGGAGCATTTGGCAGCGGAGAAGCAAATCGCGGCCGCACGCGCGGATGAGGTCGCGATGGCTGCTATTCGTGCCGACCCGCAGATCTTGGAGGAGCACCTCGCCGTCGAGGCCACCGTTGACACCTCGTGCACCGACGCCGCGACGCGGTTGGCTGTTTTAAACGACGGTTTGTGGCTTTTCTCAAGGCCATCGTCAGTGTCTTCGACGAAGGCTAAGAGGTGTTTTCTCAGCGTGCACATGCTTACCTCATCTCGAGAGCCAGCAGGTTGGTGCCCGGAGCGGCTCAGGCAACTCACCACTATAACGAGGCCACCCATGATGCGGAGGCTCACCCTCTTCCATGTCTAAGGATCCAATCGTCATCGATATCTCCGACAATGATGAGTAATTTGTCTTATTAGCTCACTATAAGGACCCATGTTCAGTTTGGTAGCTACTGCCTTTCCTTAACAAATTCTAGTGATTGTGCTATCTACTTTTACCATGCAATCTTCTGCTATAGTGTATATGTTCTATATGTCGTGCAATGTGGTGTTCAGTTAACTGCTTGGTTCAATTCTGCAAATGTGATGTTCAATTCTTCAGGGTGCAATATTTCCAAGTTATTAAGCATGCTTGGTTTGGTTAACTGTCTGATCTTCTATTACGAGTATGTTATATTGTGCAATGTGGTGCTCAGTTAATGTTTGGTTCATTTGTTGTGGTGTTTAGTTAACTGCTTGGTTCAATTCTGCAATGCGATGTTCAATTGTTGTGGCTGCATTCTGTTATTGTATACCATGTGAGGAATAAATCGAATTTGGCTGTACTAAATACATGAGAAACAAATACAATTGCTATATTTCCAAGTTGTTAAGAATGCTTGGTTTGGTTAGCTGTCCGGTCTTCTATTAAGAGTATGTTATATTGTGCAATGTGGTGCTCAGTTAACGTTTGGTTCATTTGTTGTGGTGTTTAGTTAACTGCTTGGTTCAATTCTGCAATGCGATGTTCAATTGTTGTGGCTGCATTCTCTTACTGTATACCATGTGAGGAATAAATCGAATTTGGCTGCACTTAATACATGATAAACATATACAAGTGCTATAATTCCTAGTTCTTAATCATGCTTGGTTTGCATAAATGGGTTTTCCATGTGGCTTGAATTAATCTGATGAATCTACAATGTGCTTATTTATCATCAACATATTTTACTGATAGCATGCGAACCCTTACTTAACTGATGACTAACTACCTTATATGTGTTGCAGGGAAACAATGGGAAGTAATGAGGTTTACTGGATGGTACTAACTGTTATACCTTGCTTTTTTTATTCCTTTGCCCCATTTCCAATGTACAGATGATATTTATGCACATCCTTGTTTTCAGGGTTCACTGATGGTTACCTCTCAAACCACCTTTGTGGCCAGGAGGCGAGGAAAGTTTTCATACCACACCCATAGTTCAATATTGAAGTGTTCCTGAAGAGGTCGAAGGATGGACGGTCAATCATCCACAGGCACTGGCCTAAAGTTGCAAAGACCTTCAACACGAATGAAGGCTCAATATTCACCTTCCGCTTCAGTAGTTTTCTAGATGAAATGCATCTCTCTTTGTACCGTCTATGATGCTAATTTCGAAAGGTTCTAGATGTTGCATGTGAAACTTGCTGTTGGTGCAGTTGTGTAATGGGGTAGCTGTGTGCTGAAGCTATATCATGTTGTACTCTGATGTATTTCAATTATCAAATCCTGCTTCCTTAATATGGAAATGGAATATATTATGTGCTTAATATGAATGCAATTAGATTAGTAAATGGATTATTAATAATAGGGCAATTAGCCCGCTAATTGGCCAATTAGAGCATCTCCAATAGATGGTCCAATTGTAAAAGTACCTAACTTTTGGACCGTCTGGGGCAAAAAACGCTGCTCCGACAGACGGTCCATATGCAAAATAAATTGGACCGCGGCCTCCTCGTGATGTAAAATACAACACCTCGCAGTGCAAATTTACATCATGAGGCGCATCTGGTCCAAAACCAGCCGCCGCCCGCGGACGCCCAACCGCCACTTCCTTTCCTTTCCCGTCCGCGCCCGTCCGCCCGCCCGAAGACCAGCCGGCCGGAATCCGCCGCCGCAACCGCCGAAAACCTCGCCGTCGGCGCCGCCACCACCCCACATTCCCGCCGCCGCCCTCCGACACCGTTGCCCCCATCGCCTCCCTCACCGGTAGTCGGCTCGCAGCCGCCCGGACGCCGCCGAATCGGGAGGCAGCCGACGGAGGATCCGGCGCCTCCGGCGGTCCGGCTGTCGCCGACCTCCTCCCCGTCGGTCGTGAGCCTATCCACGGCCGTTGCGCCTGCCGCACGACCGCTGCACGACCGCCGCACCAAGCCCTCCGCCCGGCTGCCGAACTATTCTTCACCGCCCGCCGAGATCCTGTTGGCCGGCCTCCAAGCTCATTTCTTATCACCGCTGCCGTCCGAAGCCGACCGCAGCCGTCCGCAGGAGCCAATCCAACCGGCGGCCATCTTCTTCCACAACGCACATAAGGTGTTCGACGAAATTCCTCAAGGTAAAAAAATGACGAAAGATCCGCATAGATTCATTATTTGTTTGTTCAAAACTATGTTGTATTGTGCAAAACTATGTTGTATTTGTGTTTCATTTCATCTCCTGGATCTGAAGAACTATGTAATAATTTGATATTGTGGACATAATTTTTTTATGTTGTTTTAAAACATGTTTTATGCAATATGTGGGGCTGTACAGTGGCTGAACAGCAGCCGCGCGGCTGGCAGCCGGTTTTGGACCATGAATTTGGACCATCTATTGGAGTTGCTCTTTTGGACCATCTGTTGGAGTTGGCCTTTTTTCGAAGCTCCAAAACGTACTTTTTGGCGGTCCAAATTCATCAAAATTTGGACCATCTATTGGAGATGCTCTTAGCTTGTTAATTGGGTTTTCCTATTGCAAACGATTAATGAGAAAACACCGTGGGCGATGACCTCAGGCAACGCACACAGTTTCTAGGAATAAACCGTGTTGGATCAATGAACAATCACACACAACATTCTCTTGAAAATTGTTTGTGTTGCGCCACCTTGCACAAATGTTTTCCTTGGAGTGACTATTTGGGATGTACATACGAACGGAAACGTTTAGCAGTGACTGGCTCTGTGGGATGTACTTACGACCGGAAATGATTTCGCCTGTATAATTTTTTTAGCACTACTGTATGTATTTCTGTATTTCAGTGCTCGCTGGTCGCACACGACCTCATTTTGCCAAGCGTGTGTGCCAGGAGGGCATATCCCCAACGGTTTCTGGGTCGTGTGGGAAGGACCCCCCTATCGCCCACACTCACTTGGCGACGGTTCCGAATGCCGTCACGGAAAGGGGTTAAAAACCGTTTGTTTAGCACCGACGCGTACCAGTGCATGGACGTGCTTCTCATAAGGCTGTTGTGCATGCATGTGAATAGTACTACAAGGCCCTTAGATCGTTTCTACCACTGCTAAAATCACACACACACGCACAACACATAAGAGCTAAGAGAGAAAGAAGAGGCATGCATGGTGCTTGCAGGAGGTGAGAAGGTGAGACTCATGGCTCTCTTCTAGCCCCTGGTTTGTCCATTGTGGTACAAACCAGGGAGCTTTCTTCTTCCGCCTCTCCCAAAATTGTTGCCCTTAGTCCGGTCATTGCGGTACAGACTAAGGAGTGTATAACATCCATCTCAAACTTTTGTCTTTGGTTCGGCCATCGCGGTACTAACCAAGGAATTGATGTTATATCCACTCCAAACTTTTGCCTTCGGTTCGGACATCATGGCACAAATTAAGAAGCATGTTTCATCTCCCTAAAATTCTTGCCTTTGGTTCGGCCATTGCTGTACAAACCAAAGTCCATGTTTAATCTACATAAAAGTTTTGTCCTTGGTTCGGCCATCGCTGTACAAGCCAAGGAGCATGCGCGGATACGAATCAAGAGAGCGTCATAGGTATGAAAACCTCATAAAAATTGCCTTAATTTGGTTATCATAAATAAATGGATATGACTAAGTTGGAATGAAATTACGAACATGCTAAACTGAACTCATGATAAATTCTTGTTTGGTCGCGCTACGGGCATTATGTGTCACGCTAGTTGCAATACAAACAAGAGCATAAAACCATATATTTCTTCACTTGGTTACGCTGCATGCGGGCATTATCATATTGCTACACGGTGTTAGTAGTAATACAAGCAAGGCAAAACTTAATTTAAAATGTGTTCATGTTGCACTCACCAAAACCAAAATCATGCAAAATGAATTACAGAACATGTTGCATCATAAAAACGAATCTTACTTGGTTGCGCTATACGCGGGCATTATCTTAATGCTACACGGTGTTAGTAGTAATACAAGTGAGAGAAAATTAAACAGAACATTCGGGCCACATATTTTTGCCAAAGTCAAATAAAATATGTCATGAAATGCTCCAATGCTATAAGAGCCTATACTATTAGCATCATCAAAATTGCACGTCATAAACCAATTTTACTTGGTTACGCTATACGCGGACACAATATTCGTGTTACGCGGTGTTAGTAGTAATACAAGTAAGATAAATCTAAATAAAACATTCATGCCACATATTTTGGCCAAAGTCATATAAAAGATGTTGCAACATGCTCCAATTCTATAAGAGCCTAAACTACTAGCATCACCATAAATGGATATCAAAAACTCACTTTACTTGGGTTATGCTACACACGAGCGTCAACAAAATGATGCCATGTGGAGTTAGTGCTAATACTATGTAAGGTACAAACATAAAGAAAAATGATAGATATGATATAACTCATGCAATACCATAATGGCTGCACAAACCTTTGCTTGGTTACGCTGCACGCGGGCATTACCTTAGTGCTACACGGTGTTAGTAGTAATAAAGGTAAAGAAGAACTTAATAAAAAAATAGGTTCACTCCACATCCACATGTGCATACAAAATTCATAGAAAATATATGATAAGGCATATTCCATGTAGCCCACACAGGCTTTAAACAGACAAACATATTATAAGCAAACTCCAGTTAGGTCAGGCTTGATACTGGGCGGACTCAGAGTCAACAAAATATGGCACACATCACATGCACAATAAAAAGCATCAATATTGTGTCAGAAAGCTGCAGCCCATTACGCTACACACGGGCACCACATCAGTGTCGCGCGATGATAGTAGTAATGTGATGATGCAAAACTTATTAAAATTGGCATGTCACATATATCCATGCCACCAAAACCAAAGATGTCATATGAAATTCCCAAAGAAAAATATACACATATCCTATATGCCAAACGTAGGAAAAAACTATGCCTAGCCAAAATCAACCTGCATTCTGCATATAAATGAGGTTAAACACACACAAATGGTTGCTTGCTAGGAAATATATTCCCAAACATCACACATAAAATCGAAGAGGAGTACTTGCATGGAACCAAAGTTCAAGCTCACCAAGAAGGAGTTCGTCGTTGACCGCGAAGAGGATTTCTCTTGTAGTATATTGTAATAGGAACGTGATGCAATCCTATGTAATAGAAATGTTGGAATTCTTAATCAAGAGTTTTCTCTTCGGAGATGTAATTAACAGATCTTTTATGTAAATGTCAGAGCTCTGGAAATAATGTACCTGCAATGTTTGATTCTACTTTTATTTTATGCATTTAAATTTCACTTTGTATCAATGACGTGGACGCGTGTCTCACGCCCGCCATTTTCCTTTCATCAGATTCTAGCACGCCCGGTGGGACCTATTTCTCCCCTCATCTTCGAATTCCAACATAGGATTACAAGATATGAATTTCCATAGTACATAAAGCATAAAACATTATGTACGCATATAAAAAAATAGATGAAGAAAACTAATATATGGTTTTCTTTATTTTGAAGGTATGGAGAGCAGGTCCAACCATTTGTCAGTCTTCGCTTTGGCAACCTCTGGCTAGATGTGCCTATTGGTCTGCTTGTGGCTGCAGTTAGCAAGAGTTTGGAAACAACAGCTGCATCCCCAACTAAGCGATAAGAAAAGGAAGTCTCTTCTGCACTGAAGGAAGGGTTTACTCCTGTTCTCACAAAGTCAGCAAAGAGAAGGATGCATGCAGCTGCAAGAGCATCTAAGGATCAGCATGTACGCAAAGCTTCTTCATCTACTTCAGTTCCTCTTGGTTTCACAAGGATGTCACCTACCAAGGTCATGAGCCATGAGTTACCATCAAATGTTGTTCGCATAAGAAGCCTTGTCACTCCGAGTGTTAGAGAGATATCTCTGGGCCCTCTTGGTAATACACATCATAAGAAACCTTGCAAGCAAAGTGACTAATGAGTTAGTTGGAATATGATGTATTACGGATTGAGTAAAGAGACTTGCCGGTAACGAGGTTGAACTAGGTATGAAGATATCATCGATTCTCGGGCAAGTAACATACTGATGGACAAAGGGAATTACGTATGTTGTCATAAAGGTTCGACCGATAAAGATCTTCATAGAATATGTAGGAGCCAATATGGGCATCCAGGTTCCACTATCGGTTATTGACCAGAGAGGTGTCTCGGTCATGTCTACATAGTCTCGAAACCGTATGGTCCGCACGCTTAACGTTCATTGATGATATAATGTTATGTGATTTGGTGACCGTATTTTGTTTGGAGTCCTAGATGAGATCATGGACATGACGAGGAGTCTCGAAATGGTCGAGAGGTAAAGATTGATATATAGGACGATGGTATTCGGACACCGGAAGTGTTTCGGAGTGTACCGGATAGTCATAGGAGTACCGGAGGGGGTAGCAGACAACCCCGGGAGGATAGTGGGCCTATTGGGCCACAAGAGGGGAGCACACCAGCCCACATGGGGCTGGCACACCCCCCATGGTAGCCGCCCAAGTGGGGGAAAGGAAAGGGGGGTTTCAGCCTCCCCCTTCCTTCCCTCTTCCCTCTTCCCCATTTCCTTTTCCCCTATAATAAATATGGTAAGGGGGGCGCCACTTGGGAGGGACCCCAAGTAGGATTAGGCCCCATTGGGGCGCCCTCCTGGCTGTTCCCTCCTCCCCCACGTATATATATGTGGGAGGGGGGCGCCTAGCACACACAGAACAATTGCTTAGCCGTGTGCGGCGCCCCCCTCCACCGTTTACACCCCCGGTCATATGTACTTAGTGCTTAGGCGAAGCCCTGTGGAGATAGCTTCACCATCATCGTCACCGCGCCATCGTGATGCCGGAACTCGTCCACTGCCTCGTCATCTTGCTGGATCAAGAAGGCAAAGGAAGTCATCGAGCTGAACGTGTGCTGAACATGGAGGTGTCATACGTTCGGTACTGGATCGGTTGGAACGTGAAGAAGTTCGACTACATCAACCGCGTTGTCAAACGTTTCCTCTTATGTTCTACGAGGGTACATAGACACACTCTCCCCTCTCGTTGCTATGCATTTGATAGATCTTGCGTGTGCTTAGAATTTTTTTTGTTTTCAATGCTACGTTTCCCGTCGCGCGCGTCCCACCACGCCCGACCGTTTCGGCCACCACGACATCGCCGCCTCACCACACCCTGGCTCCGCTCACGCTTCCACCTCACGGCCGCGCCCTCACCTGGAACGCGGCTTCCTGCGCCCTGTAGTGACCCACGCCGCCTGTGCGCGAGTCCGCTGCAGCGGCTCGTCCCGTGCATGCTACACCTCAGGCCGTCGCTGTGCGTTGTCGCAGCCATCGCCTGACGCCACCCGTGAGCCCGCCACGACCACCGCTGGATGCGCCACACTAAGGGCATTCCAAACAACCCACCCGCGCGCCTAACTAATGCCATAGTTGGTCAGACAGGCAAATCCGGCGCCCTCTGTTTCATGTCGGCGACCAGCCATCGGTTAACCGGTCATTAGCTGCCTTATTGCCTCCCTAATAACCCCCGGTGGGTATGACTAGTGGGACCCATTAACTAATTAGATTAGTTAAATTCCTCTGGTTAGGGTTAAATTAATTCCTGGGATCTGTTCACCGAGTCAACTGTGCTGACTGGGCTCCCCTAGTCACTGACGTGTGGGACCCCCTGGGCCCCGTTGACTAGTCAACATGTCAATGTTGACTGCTGAAAGGCAGTCAATGGGGCCCACTATCATCCTGTGTTGCACTGTTGGGTGCACGGCACCGGGTGGACCTAGAAATTTCTCGTTTGATTTCAAAATATCAGTAATTCTAGAAAATTCAGAAAATGTTTAAAACTTTGAAAATTAATAGAAAATAAACCATAACTCCCATGAAAATAATTTATATATGAAAATTTCTTAGAAAAATATGATGAATCCGAATATGCTATCCACATACCTATCACATGCCCCCAACACAGCAAACATCGAACCTTCCCCTCTGGATCATCTGACCGATAAATGTCTGGAGCCAGGAAAACGTTCCCGAATATTTTCCCGGTCCATCTGTAACGGAAGCACTACGTTAGGTCCCCCTAGCACAACATATTGCCATGTCATATTTTTTGATGCATTTGATTGCTCTATTATTTATTGTGTCCCCCTCCACTACTTATTTTTTGGTAGACCACGAGACTGATGTTGATCCTGTGATCGGCTACTTCACCATCGAGGGTCTGAGTTTGTGTTCAGGGATTCTAGGCAAGAAAAAAACCCTTGATCATTCCTATATCACCCATTTCCTTCTCTCTCATTCTTGCATTAGAATTTTCTACTGTATTTGATTGATGCTATTCTGATGCATAGCCTAGTTTTGTAACCTGCTATTGTTACCTACCTGCTTATCCTATATGCTTAGTATAGGTTGGTTAATGATCCACTAGTGACCCCTCACCTTGTGTCAAGGGTGATACCTTGTAAAGAACTTCTGATGAGATCTCTGTAGTGTAGTTAATCGGTCATGGTCTACAGAGGGTGATTCCTCCTTCATCACTCCAAATAATGACTTTGCCGTGCAACACATCAAGAGTGAACCCCTGAGGGTGATTCCTCCAAGTTCACCTTGACGGTTACATCAAGTGGAATCCATCGAGGGTGATTCCTCGGATCCCCCCTTGGTGTTATGGACACACGGTTACTTTTACTTTACACGAGAACCATGATGAGATCAGGTCAGCCCCGAGGGGTACCCGCGAGTGATGTGAAGTCGGGTTGAACTGGAGGGTACCCGCGAGATAACTACGCGATACAGTCAGACATTCTTAGCCCTTGCCATAGGTCCGTGAGACGGGGCGACATGACCACATATCGTGGATCATTGATCATCACGGCGCACTCCCAAGACACTAACAGTTTGGATATGTGATCCGAGTAGGCCTCTGGCCTTTTTGCACTAACCACAACACATGATTAAGTATGGGCACTCTGTGTCGTACGTTTTTTCCGAAAGATCACTGATGTTAGTGATTGAGCGACACGCGCCTGAGTGGTCCACGTAAGCACCTGCTTTTTATAAAGAGGTAGCCAAGACTGATCCTGGTCGTCCATGCAACGTGCAGGAGTGCCAAGGGCGATGTGCCCAAGATCCCTGCGCGCTTAGGATGTAGACCGGCATGCTGGCCTCTCTATTGAGCCTAGGTAGGACTACGGCGTGTCGATCAGCCGAGGACGGGAATGACCCAGGAAGGAGTGTTCGGTCAGAGTTAATCGAGCATGTTGGGTAAGTTTGTGCACCCCTGCGGGGAAGTTAATCTATTCGAATAGCCGTGTCCACGGTAATAGACGCTCGGAGTTGTATCCCGATTGATACAACTAGAACTGGATACTAGAGATATGAAATGGATGTGATGGATCCGTGATTGCTTTCTCGTAGGGAGATGAGAAAGGATCTCTGGGCGTTACTACAACATGCTTACTACTTTATAATATGCTATCTGCACTCTTCTAATGCTGCAAGATACTTCAATATGCTAGTCTTTGATAGGCTAGGCTTTCCCTTCTCTTCTGATATTTTTGCGGTTCAGTCCAAAGATATAGCCCCATTCCTATGATACCGATGCATACTTAGAATAGATCTGATGTAAGTCTTGCGAGTACTTTGGATGAGTACTCATGGTTGCTTTGCTACCTTTTTCCCCCATACCCGATTGCTGCGATCAGATGACGGATCCCAGGAGCCAAATGCCACCACCAACGACTACTACTACCCCGAGGGTGCCTACTACTACGTGGAGGCCGCTGATGACCAGGAGTAGTTAGGAGGCTCCCAAGCAGGATTGCCTTGTCGATCGTTGGTGATGTTTGCGCTAGCCTTCTTAAGGTAGACTTGTTACTTTATATATGTACTAAGATATTGTTGCTTCCACTAACTTGTTTGTATTCGAGCTTATGTATTTGAGCCCTCGAGGTCCCTGACTTGTAATATAAAGCTTGTATGAATTTAATTTGTGTGTAGAGTTGTGTTGTGGTATCTTCCCATGAGTCTCTGATCTTGATTGTGTATATTTGCGTATATGATTAGTGCATGATTAAGTCGGGGCGTCACATGAGGCCAGGTCGGATGTCCAGGCCTGGGTGTCGGATGTCCGAGCGCGGCGAGATGTCCAGTGCCTTGAGCTCCTTTGGCTGCTACCTTGCTGCCGTGGCCCGTGTCTTCAGGCGCGGCGGGATGTCCAAGCCGGGAGCCGGATGTCCGGCCGCTGTCGGACTTCGGTGACTCCTCTCGTCGTGGTCCTTCGTTTGCGTCCGTGGTGGCTTGTCCTTTCTCCCAAGTGTCTTTGAGGTATCCTTCTTCGTACCTAAGTACACATAGCATTCCCGTTTGAGGTAGTATCCATGTCTCATCTGGTTCATATAGAAGCTCATTAAGGAGATATGTCACTACGCTCTCAATAGCTCTTGCACGCGATCTAGTCATCGGTCGGTTAGTGCTTTGGGGGATGATGGAGGGTCCATGCGGATGACCGTGGGATGCTTCACGTCATATCCTCCCCTTGGGAAAGATCCGCTCTCGGATCGATAACCTCATCACCATGGAAGGGAGATAGGTCCTCGACGTTGAAGATGTCGCTGACGTTGTCACGTGGTATGCCGATCTTGTAGGCATTGTCGTTGCAACATGCTAACACCTTGAATGGTTCAACAACGTGAGGTAGAAGTTTGGACTTGTGCTCATTAGGGAATTGTTCTTTGCGTAGGTGTAGACACACAAGATCTCTAGGGTTGAACACCATGGGGTGCTTGTGGGTGTTGAGCTTGTTGGCAAGGCATTGGACTTGGCGCCCGATCGTGTGCCTTGTATCTTCATGCATCCTCTTCAGGTAAGTTGCTCTTGTGCTCACGTCCAAGTTTTTCACTCTTGTAGTGGTAGCGGGAGGATGTCCAATGGAGACAATGGGTTGATGCTATAAATGACCCCGAAGGGGGACTTGCTGGTTCTAGAGTGTCGTGCTCGATTGCAGGTGTACTCGGCTATTGGAAATCATTCTTCCCACTCCTTGATGTTCTTGATCAACTCGCGGAGGAGTGTAGAAAGCGTCTGGTTGGTGACCTTCGTTTGGCTGTCGGTTTGTGGGTGGTAGGTCGAAGAGAAGAGTAGGTTGATTACGAGCCTAGTGCATATTGTCTTCCAAAAGTAGCTCAAGAACATGACATTGCGGTACGAGACAATCGTCTTGGGCACTCTAGGCGATCGCAAGATTTCCCTACAAAAGAGATTTGCAACATGTGAAGCATTGTCTATCTTGTTACATGGGATAAAATGTTCCGTCTTAGAGAAGCGGTCCACAGCAACAAATACCGAATCTTTGCCGTTTTGAGTTATAGGAGAACCAAGCACAAAGTCCATACTAATATCTTCCCATGGGTGGTACAGAATAGGAAGTGTCATATGTAGTCCATGAGATTGAGCTTGAGACTTAGCTTTGAGGCATATGGAACACCAGTTGGTGTAGCGCGAGATGTCATGAAACATCTTGGGCCAATAGTACTTATTGGAGAGTGTCGCAAATGTCATGTTGCATCTGAAGTGTCCCATAAGTCCTTCACCCCGAGCTTCTTGCAAAAGCAACAAACGAAGAGAAGACTTGGGTACACAATGTTTGTTAGCTGATGTCTACTACACAACCTTCTTCTTGTAGACGTTGTTGGGCCTCCAAGTGCAGAGGTTTGTAGGACAGTAGCAAATTTCCCTCAAGTGGATGACCTAAGGTTTATCAATCTATGGGAGGCGTAGGATGAAGATGGTCTCTCTCAAACAACCCTGCAACCAAATAACAAAGAGTCTCTTGTGTCCCCAACACACCCAATACAATGGTAAATTGTATAGGTGCACTAGTTCGACGAAGAGATGGTGATACAAGTGCAATATGGATGGAAGATATAGGTTTTTGCAAACTGAAAATATAAAAAAAGCAAGGTAACTAATGATAAAAGTGAGCGTGAACAGTATTGCAATGCTATGAAACAAGGCCTAGGGTTCATACTCACTAGTGCAAGTTCTCTCAACAATAATAACATAATTGGATCATATAACTATCCCTCAACATGCAACAAAGAGTCACTCCAAAGTCACTAATAGCGGAGAACAAACGAAGAGATTATGGTAGGGTACGAAACCACCTCAAAGTTATTCTTTCGGATTGATCTATTCAAGAGTCCGTAGTAAAATAACACGAAGCTATTCTTTCCGTTCGATCCATCAGAGTTTGTACTACAATAACACCTTAAGACACAAATCAACCAACACCCTAATGTCACCTAGATACTCCAATGTCACCTCAAGTATCCGTGGGTATGATTATACGATATGCATCACACAATCTCAGATTCATCTATTCAACCAACACATAGAACTTCAAAGAATGCCCCAAAGATTCTACCGGAGAGTCAAGACGAAAATGTGTGCCAACCCCTATCCATAGGTTCATGGGAGGAACCCGCAAGTTGATCACCAAAACATACATCAAGTGGATCACGTGATATCCCATTGTCACCACAGATAAGCACGACAATACATACATCAAGTGTTCTCAAATCCTTAAAGACTCAGTCCGATAAGATAACTTCAAAGGGAAAACTCAATCCATTACAAGAGAGTAGAGGGGGAGAAACGTCATAAGATCCAACTATAATAGCAAAGCTCGCGATACATGAAGATCGTACCACCTCAAGAACACGAGAGAGAGGTCAAACACATAGCTACTGGTACGTACCCTCAGCCCCGAGGGTGAACTACTCCCTCCTCGTCATGGAGAGCACGATGATGATGAAGATGGCCACCGGTGAGGGATCCCTCCTCCAGCAGATTGCCGGAACAGGGTCCCGATTGGTTTTTGGTGGCTACAGAGGCTTGCGGCGGCGAAACTCCCGATCTATTCTGTTCCCCAATGGTTTTAGGGTATATTGATATATATATATATATATATATATATATATATATATATATATATATATATAGGCGAAAGAAGTCGGTCAGGGGAGCCACGAGGGGCCCACCAGGGTGAAGGGCGCGCCTAGGGGGGTGGGTGCGCCCCCTGCCTCGTGCCTTCCTCGTTGCTTCCCTTACGTGCACTCCAAGTCCCATGGATTGCTTCCGTTCCAAAAATAACTCTCCCGAAGGTTTCATTCCGTTTGGACTCCGTTTGATATTCCTTTTCTGCGAAACACTGAAACAAGGGAAAAAACAGAAAACTGACACTGGGCTCTGGGTTAATAGGTTAGTCCCAAAAATAATATAAAAGTGTATAGTAAAGCCCATAGAACATCCAAGATGGATAATATAATAGCATGAATACTTCATAAATTATAGATACGTTGGAGACGTATCATTAGCCCGCATAAGATAGTCACCATTGAGATAATATCGCTCCCAATAATTGTTAGCTTGAAATTTGGCATAAGGAATCACAAATGAAGGATCTTGCACATACAAGTCTTTAATGTGTGCAAAGCCAATGACATTCAATTCAAGTTGAGTAACCGACATGCACTTGCCGGAAAGAGCATCCCCTACTACTTTCTCTTTACCCTTGATGTAATTAGTGACATAAGGAAAATACTCAATGAATTCACTCCATTTAGCATGTTGTTTATTCAACTTGGTTTGACCTTTAAGGTACTTGAGTGTCTCATGATCGGTATGTATGACAAACTCACGTGGTCTTAGGTAATGCTCCCAAACATGCAATACTCCAACCAAAGCATACAACTCTTTGTCATAGATGGTATAATTAAGTTGCACTTCGGAGAGTTTCTCGCTAAAATATGCAGTGGATTGCTTTTCTTGCATTAACACGACACCTATGCCATTACCGCTAGCATTGCAATGCACTTCAATAGTCTTCTCAAAATTGGGTAAGGCGAGTAATGGAGCATGTGCAAGCAAGGTTTTTAAAGCTCATTAAATGTGTCATCTTGGGAGGGTCCCCAAACAAATTGTGCATTCTTCTTACTCAATGCATGCAAATGTGATGCAATAGTGCTAAAATCCTTAACGAAACAATGATAGAAATCGGCTAGGCCAAGAAATCTATGCACTTGTTGCAACTTAGTTGGTTGTGGCCAAGTTTTAACAGCATCAATCTTAGGTTCATCAACTTGAACACCCTTAGAGGAGACTGCAAAACCGAAGAAAATAAACTTATCTACACCAAAAGTGCACTTTTCAATGTTTGCATAGAGTCGCTCGTCCTAAAGAACTTGTAAGACGTCTATGGTGTTTCACATGATCGTTAAGAGATTGGCTAAAAAT
This sequence comes from Aegilops umbellulata, assembly GCA_032464435.1. Taxonomy (NCBI): domain Eukaryota; kingdom Viridiplantae; phylum Streptophyta; class Magnoliopsida; order Poales; family Poaceae; genus Aegilops; species Aegilops umbellulata. Next base: position 296,108,581 of record CP136057.1, read on the forward strand.
AATGATATCATCAAAGTATACCACAACACAAATGACAATGTATTTTTGGAGAACACAATGCATGACACGCATAAATGTGATAGGCGCTTGAGATAATCCCATAGGCATGACTAACTATTCATATAGACCGAATTTGGTTTTAAATGTCGTTTTCCGTTCCTTGCCCTCTTGCATGCGAATTTGATAGTAACCACTTTTAATATCATTTTTTAAGAAAATAGTGGCGCCACTAAGCTCATCTAGCATGTCATCAAGGCACGGAATGGGATGGCGATACCGAATGGCAATAGCATTAATGGGACGACAATCAGAACAGATGATGTAGCTACCATCTTTCTTAGGTACAAGGATAACTAATAACCCATAAGTATATGGGATCGCAGTAGTTTTCGAGAGTAGTGTATTCAACCCAAATTTATTGATTCGACACAAGGGGAGCCGAAGAATATTTGCAAGTATTAGCAGTTTAGTTGTCAATTCAACCACACTTGGAGAACTAAATATCTGCAACAAAGTGATCAGCAGCACATTAGTGTGATAGTATTGGTAATAGTAGCAATAGTAACAGTAACAGTAGCAGTAGCAATTTTACAGTGATTGTAATAGAATCAACAATGAAAGTAATTTAGGAAATATCAATATGCAAAAGTCGTAGTCATTGGATCAGTGATGGATAATTGTGTTGGATGACATTCATCATGTAACAATCATAAGCTAGGGCGTCACTGAACTAGCTCCAATTCATCAATGCAATGTAGGCATGTATTCCATATATAGTCATATATGCTTATAATAAGAACTTGCATGAAATCTTTTGTCCTACCCTCCCATGGCAGCGGGGTTCATAAGGAAATCTAAAGGATATTAAGGCCTCCTTTTAATAGAGAACCAGAACAAAGCATTAGCACATAGTGAACACATGAACTCCTGAAATTATGGTAATCACTGGAAAGAATACAGATTATTGTCACCTTGGTGTATGTGGATCATAACACGTAATAGGTGCATACAACTTGCAATATAGGATCAAGAACACAAATATATTCATGAAAACATAAAGGGTTCAGATCTGAAATGATGACACCCGGGTCCTATTGACAAGCATTAAGCATAGCAAAGTCATAGCAACATCAATCTCAGAAGATAGTGGATACTAGGGATCAAGCCCTAACAAAACTAACTCAATTACATGACAAACCTCATCCAAACCATCACCGTCCAGCAAGCCTATGAAGGAATTACCCACTCTCGGTGGTGAGCATCATGAAATTGGTGATGGAGGATGGTTACGATGACGACAACATCGAATCCCCCTCCCTAGAGCCCCGAACGGACTCTAGATCAACCCTCCCGATGAAGTACATGAGGTGGCGGCAGCTCCGTATCGTAAATCGTGATGATTCCTTCTCCTTGGTTTTTTGGATGAATAGGTACTTATGGATTTGGAGTTAGGGTTGCGGGAGCTGCCAGGGGCCCACACGCCTGCTAGGCGCCCTGGGGGGTGGCGCGCCCCTGGGCTTAAGGGTGGGCGTTTGGTTTATTTGGTTTTTTTAAATTTTGGTTTTGAAGGGATGGAAGCCAAAATAATCACACAAAATTTAGAAACTGAACCATATTAAACAAAATATATCGGTTCGGTTTGTTCGGTTAACCGAAAAACCATAGTACATGCACCCACTAGTACAAGTGTAGTGACTCATGAGCATTGATTTGCATTGAATAGAATGCACAAAATAATCACAAGAGACAACAACCTTAACATCAGTCACTGGTTAATTCGATCAAGAAAACTAGTGAAGATAGTTAAGTGTCAAGTCACATGGAACATGGCATGTATTGTGTACGGAAGAATTTGTGTGATGCCTCTAAACTGAGAGCAGCTCATGCACTAAACGATACTCATTTTAGTAGTTACTTCCGTGAGCACGAGGCATGCATATGTACCAGATGTAGCATGGATAGAAATCCTATAACTAGTACTTGCCGGTAGAATACAACTATTGACTTTTTGCGAGTGTATACAACTATTGACTTGCACGTTGCATGCAAACAATAGTGATAGAATAATCTAAGCATATTCAATTAGTCATGCTAGCATGGGTGGGGCAATTATATTAGGTAGGACTATTACTAGTTACTACTAATGGGTTGAGCCGATCAAGAAAGGAGCACTCTGCGCTTACGAAAATAAGGTATTGCATGGGGTGTCGTACATATCAGCTAATTCGGTGTATACGGTTTATGGGCACTGCAAACCGAATACAGAGCAAACACCGAACAACCTTAAGTTTTCCCACCGAACCGAAAAAGCAATCACTAAATTAACAAACAAATTGGTTAGTATTGTTCGGTTCGGTTTGTTTTTTGGTTTTTGGTTTGGCAGTGCCCACCCCTACCTAGGCTTGTGGCACCCTGGTGGCCTCCCTCCGGTATTTCTGTTCGTCGGTATTTCTTATATATCCTGAAAGTATTCTCCGTAAATTTTCAGCTCAATCTGAGAACTTTTATTTCTGCACAAAAACAACACCATTGCAATTCTACTGAAAATAGTGTCAGTCCGAGTTAGTTCCATTAAAATCATGCAATCTAGAGTCCAAAACAAGAGCTAAAGTGTTTGAAAAAGTAGATACGTTTGGGATGTATCAACTCCCCCAAGCTTAACTCATGGCTTGTCCTCAAGAAATTCAGTTGACAAACTGAAAGTGATAAGAAAAACTTTTATAAACTCTTTTTGTTCTTGTTGTTGTAAATATACTTCTATAAACCCCCAAGCTTAACTCATGGCTTGTTCAAGTTTTTAGCAAAGATTATGAACTAACCATGTGCATGATAACATTTAGGTCTCACATTTACTTCTACCAATGACATAACAAACTAGCGAGCAATAATAAGATATCTCGGATGCCAACAATTTGTCAAAAGAATCATGATATGATATAATAACATGATATCTCACTAGCCCTTTCTGAGATTGCAAAACATAAATGCAGAGCACCTTTGAAGTTCAAGTAGCGACTAAATATTGTAATCATGGTAGGAGAGATCTAGTCAAGTCACACCCGACATTAACTATACTCAATGCATAAGAATGACAAAAGTGCTCTCCAACAGGTGCTTAAATGAGAAGGTGATGACTCAACAATAAAAGTAAAATAACTTAAAAGTAAATGGATAGACCCTTCACAGAGGGAAGCGGGGATTTACAGAGGTGCAAGAGCTCGAAGCTTAAAACAAAGATGAACCTAATTTTGAGAGGTATGCCTTTCCTGTCAATGTCACGATCGAGAGTTTTTAATATCTTCCATGCTAAACACATTGTCGGCGGTTCCCAAGCAGAAAGCTAAAGTTTACCCCCCTCCACCAACAAACACATGCCATGGCTAGCTCAATCCATGGGTGCCCTCCATACCAACAACTTTTCAGGGGAGTTTGTTTCATTATATATTTTTCATTTTGATTATAGGACTGGACATCCCAATTACCAGCCTCTCTCATGTAATGATGGGTGAATAAACCCCCATCGTGAGAATAACCTGCTTAGCATGGAATATACTGACCGCCCTCTGCCGCTCCATGAGCGGTATGGACACACAAAACATATGCTTATTTGAATGTTTAGAGGTGGCACATGCAAATTCGCTTGGAACAACAGAGTAATACTGCATATAGGTAGATATAGTGGACTCATTTGGAACTACTTTGGGTTTAAGGATTTGGATGCACAAGTAGTATTCCCGCTTAGTACATGTGAAGGCTAGCAAACAGATTGAGAAGCGACCGGCTAGAGAGCGAAAAGGTCATATTCATGCATTGAGAATAATTAACATCAAGTACGAGCATGAGTAGGATATAAACACGATGAACATAAATATCGTGGAGGCTATGTTGGTTTTGAATTAACTACATGCATGGACTTATGCCAAGTAAAGCCACTTGAATTGTTCAGAGGAAGATACCATACTATCATACGACATCATAACCATTTCATTGCATGTTGACACTCAAGATAAATCATTATCCACTCCTAGCTATTTAAGCATGGCATGAGCAACTATAATCTTTAATTGTCATCACAAACATATTTACTTATGATAAGCTGAATCAAGAACGATGAGCTAAACATATTTACAAAAACAAAAACAAGAGGAGTTCATACCAACTTTTCTTCACCGCAATCACTTCATCAAATCATTGTCATTATTGCCTTTCACTTGCACGACCGAATAATATGAAAATAATAATAGTGCAAGTGTGCCATGGACTAATCAGGAATCTGCAAACACTTTATTCAAAGAATAAGACAAGGTAATACGGCCTCTTTGTTAGATCATCAATAATGCATATGAGAGCCACTCAACAATTTCTTCATGGTGTTCTCCTTACTACAACTCAAAGAAAAGAAAAGAATTTCAGAGAAACACACCGAAATATTTTTGGAGTTTTTGTTTTTCTGAAGAAAGCAAATTAACGAAGGAAAGAAAATGAAAACAAGAAAAACTATTTACATGGGAAAGCTCCCAACAAGTAAAAGAGGAACAAGAATCTTTTTGGGTTTTCTTTTTAATACTACATACTACTAAACAAGAAAGAAAACCGAAAAGAAACAAGAAATATCTTTGGATTTTCCATGTTTTTCAAACACATAAGAAGAAAGTGGAAAACAAAACTAATATGGATATACAAATGAAAAAGGATGAACACCGACAATTTGAATAAAATATGTGAACATGAATGTAATGTCGATGAGAAATACGTACTCTCCCAAGCTTAGGATTTTGGCCTAAGTTGGTCTATGGCCATAGATCGAAGTATCCCTCTCCAGGAGAGTGCAGAGGCTCCTACGGGTTCTACTGATAGACGTGATCCTGCGGATCCCACTGGTAAATATGCTCTACGGCCAGCTCGGGCTCAGGTGCTGGGTGTTGTGTGAGGCCCAAATAGGCATAAATATCGTCCGGCATAATAGTGTACCTGCCTGAAAAGAGATCAAACAATGAGGGTGCAGGCATGGTAATAGTCTCACGGGTATCTTGACTGAACACCAGGTTATACTGAAATCACGGCATGCCACCGTCAAGAAAGTCATGCCTAACCATGCTAGCGTAATCAAGGTGCCTAACAGGTAAAATCTTCTCCTCCACCTCATCGTGTCTAATAGGAATCTCAGAATTTCTAGCGAGGCGAGAAGCATAAATAACACCATAAATAACTCCCTTCAAACGGTTATTGTGTAACCGTCGAGGAAGCATAACACCCAAACTAAAAGTTCTATCGCTGTAAAGAGCAAGGCACAAAATAGCAAGGTTAGGCGAGCTGAGTGATCCACTCTCCCACCATCCAGTCAAACACCTCTCAGCAAATAATGAGTAGTAACATAACACGAGAAAAACTAAGCTAGCAACTCTAGCCTCAGAAACTCCTCTACGCTCCCTTGTAGTAACTTTGGATATGAAATCCGCAACATCACTGGGATGTGGCTCTATAGGGCTGCCCTCAGATGAATCAAGCAAGCCTCACAAAACTCACCAAGTGTCATCTCTCTAGGAATATCATATAAGTTCAATGTAATAGTGGGCTATTCTCTCCTAGAGTGCAAATGAAAATTTTGCATGAAAGTATTTGTGAGGAGTAGGTACTTATCACACTGATCTTCGAGGAAGGGGATGATACCATCATTGTTTGCCAAATGATAAAAGTCATCAAAAATTCTTGCATCCCTCAAAAACGTGTCGGACGGCCGCACCTCAGCTACACGAGGAAGATGGATTTTTGGCTTTGGAGCCTCCTTAGGACTCTGGCTCGAAGAACCTCTCAACCTCCACTTGAGCATTTTATTTTTTCAAAAATTTCTAAAATTTTGAGTGACTCAAAATAAAAGTGAACCAAACTTAATTAAATTGAAAGCAACTACTCCCATAAGTGTCTAGAGGCTATATCATGCATTAAAACTACTTTGGACCATATAAATTTAACATGCAAGCTCAAGAACATGGTCACCACAACAGAATTTTTTTGCAATATATAAAGCACTAGAACAAAAACAAATTGGACCATTGGAGGAGTCACATACCGAAGAGTAATCACCTAAAACAGTTTCGTAAAATGGAGTTCTGAGCAAGATAAAAAATTACAGGCAAAGGAGCAAGAACACAAGTTTGAACAAGCTAATGATTTTTTCTGGAGGAAGAAGGAAGTGGGTGGCTGGGATAAGTGATTGGGTCCCTGTGGGACCCACAAGCCCACTACGCGCGCCCTGGGGGGTGGCGCGCCCTGTGAGCTTGTGGCTCACAGGTGCACCCCCCGGGGTCTGTTCTATGCCAAAAATTCTTAAATATTTTGGAAAACATTATAGTGAATTTTCAGGGCATTCCGAGAACTTCTATTTTGGGGTCATTTTTTATTACATAGAAAATTAAAAAAATAGGATAATCGTGGCATTTCTACATTATTAACTTTAAGTAACAGAGACCAAATAGTAGGTACGACAAGTTGTGCTTACTAAATTCATCGACCACATGCCCCTAAAAAAGAATCCAATAATAAGGTTGATCAATTCTTATTAACAAACAACTTTTGAATGACATGAAATCGAAGAATCTTCGTATAATGCTAACTTACCTCAACGAGGATATGCATCTCCCTAATAATAAGAGTTTCATAGTTCTTTTCGACTGAAAGAAGAGGGATTTGAAACCTCCAATCACTATTGCAGGATGCTGCTAACGTGACACTACGATCAGAGACCCTTCAACAAAACTGTATGCGATGCAATAATCGCAAACGGTGGTGTAAAAACCCGTCAAAAAATGTGCAAAACATTTGCGATGGAGGATGCATCAAACATGGTTCAGATTTTAGTTGCATGTGCGATGCTGGGCATACTGTTCAGTTCAATTAATTGTTTGCGATGAGGAGGAACAAAAGAAACGGGCAGCCAGATGGAGGTGTGTGCGATATACAACATACGGTTCACTCAGATGAACTATTTTTGATTAGGCAACACAAAAGAAATGGTCAGCCAGATCAAGGTGTGTGCGATATACGGCATGCGGTTCACTCGGATGAACTGTTTGTGCAGAGACAAGAGAACAGAAACGGTTCAATACAACAAGATGTGTGTGATACGCGTTAAACAGGTCTGTAATCAGAAATGTGTGCGAAGACCGATAATAACACAGACGATTGCTGCTAATAAGATGTGTGTGTTGTGCGATGGGATTGCATATAGAACAACAACACACACACACACACACACACACACACACACACACACACACACACACACACACACACACACATAGACACACACACTTATAAGGACATGGTTGCATAACCAAATTAAACATCCACTTACATAGGTGGCTACTACAACCATGGCATTTGCACACACCAAAGTAAACTATTACATGCATAATTACATAGGTGGCTAATACACACATGACATTTCCACACACCAATAAAGTAAAATATATATTACATGCATGATTAACTAGCATAAACGATCATCTGATCGTCATCTACTTCTTGTGACGCTTGCTCTGCTTGTGGCTCGATCCGGGCTCGTCGATTTGGGTAACGAGGCGCTTCCTCATGTCAACGATCCGCATGTGCATCTTGTAGCATGTGTACACGCTCTTGGCCACGAACCTGAGGTGAGGTTCATCCAGTTGCCGCATTTAGGCCCTGTGCTAGGATAGGGGACTTGTTCTCTGGGCATCCTGCTTCATCTTTTCGTAGTAGGGGTCGATGATGGCCGAGGCGAGTTTGACCAGGGAGTCCTTCGTGCTGCCCCAGACCATGTAGTGGTCATGGATTTCGACAAGGTTCTTGCAGGCCAAGCCCGTAACACTGATCGCTTTTACATCCTCAGTGGTTTCCACCATGGCTAACTTGTAGTCGGTGCTGTTGACAAACCTGTTGAAACGGTCGCAAGGCTCTGTGGCCATGCAGTAGTGGTAGATGAGGACATGATGGCGCATGCACAACTGGGCGATGGCAACCTTCTGATCTATGCCGGGATGACCGATGGTGTACTGGAGGTCGATGCCGACCACCTTGTACTTGTCTCGAGCAAGCAACTGCTCAACGCTGTTGATGTAGTCGTCCACCACGGCTGATGTAGTCGTCCACCACTGCTGAGTTGGTGGTCTACACCACCAAGAGATCCGTCTCCCTTGTGTGGGTCTCCACTCTATGCTTGTCGAACTCCATTGGAGCGCCGCTAGACATCCCCTCTCTATCTGTCGTCGTCGGTGTGCTTGTCGTGTTGTGGGGCGTGATCGAAAGGTTGAAGAGACTAAGGTTACAATGGCCGCGGGAATTAAAGGGGAAGCCTAATGGCCAGGAATATCAGCAGGCCCTGATGGCAGTTCTAATTTGCAGCGCGTAACTCCATCATGCTGCACGTAACTGCATCGGGTGGCAACGCGTGCGGTGCAACCGCATGCATATGGGGCCCCTGACGTGATCGTCCGCACGCCCAACCGCTAGGAGAGCGTGCGCGGAGGGACGCGAGCAGAGCGCTCCGCGGTTGCCTCAACGGTGAGCAACCATATATATATATATATATATATATATATATATATATATATATATATATATATATATATATATATATATATATATATATATAGCAGTTGAAAACGCAAGGAAAAGCTTTCCACAAGCCGAGCGCACCGACGGACGCGAGCAGAGCGCGCCGCGGCGCCTAAGGCGAATAGAGCTTGCCGAGGGACGCGAGCAGAGGCCGGCACAGTGATATGTGGAAAATAGGAAGAATTGTGCGAGCGATGTCGGAGACATCAAGCACGAATCAGATTAGAGTTGCGTATGCGATACGTGGCATACAGTTGATCCATCCGAGCTGTTTTTGATGGAATAAGCCATGTGTGTTGTGGGAAAACGCTTGCTGGTATATAACCTTAAATTTAACCAAAAAAGTGTTAATGCATGTTACAAAAGTTGTATAGCTAGAAACTATGTTCAAATACGACTCCAATGATATAATCTTTGGCAACATGCATTCGTATTTTATTAGTTAAATCCTACTTATAAACCAGGATGGGGGTATAGTAGGTAATTAAATCGCAAACACTTTTTGTATTAACCATATGTGTATGTGTCCTTTCGACCTCCTCTCTCACGTCTTGTCACCCCGCTGCGGCAGACGGCTTACAACACAAGCTTGCGCAGCGTGCGGGGGCGTTTTTTGGCCAAACGGTGGCTCGAAGTGGCGCCAATGAATCGCTGGTGAGCCCGTTCTCGCACAACCTCGCAGGTTCCCGCGCGAGCTTCCCTCCCGACTCGGTGAAATCCTCCAAAATCCCAATGCTTACCGGCCTGCTATATAAACCCTCACGGCCGGCGAGTCCTACGTCTCATTTTCCCCTCCCTCCCTGTAGCTTGTCTCGTCTGCTTCTCCCAAAATCACCAATGGCACCGGTCTGTCATCGTCACTCAGCCAATCCGCCGTCATCAGAGGACAACTTCAGCTGGGAGGCTACACCGCAGCGACGGTGCAGTCCCCGGCGTAGTGTAGTGCGCGTGGCGTCCCTGTTGGGTGTGCGCGGAACACCCACTGAGGGAGTCCTGGATTAGGGGGTATCTAGACAGCCGGATTATATCCTTTGGCCGGAATATTGGACCATGAAGATACAAGATTGAAGGCTTCGTCCCGTGTCCGGATGGGACTCTCCTTGGCGTGGAAGGCAAGCTTGGCAATACGGATATGTAGATATCCTCCCTTGTAACCGACTCTGCGTAACCCTAGCCCCCTCCAGTATCTATATAAACCAGAGGGTTTAGTCCGTAGGACAACAACAATCATACCATAGGCTAGCTTCTAGGGTTTAGCCTCTATGATCTCATGGTAGATCAACTCTTGTAATATTCATATAATCAAGATCAATCAAGCAGGAAGTAGGGTATTACCTCCATCGAGAGGGACCGAACCTGTGTAAACATCGTGTCCCCTGCTTCCTGTTACCATCCGCCTTAGACGCACAGTTCGGGACCCCCTACCCGAGATCAGCCGGTTTTGACACCGACATTGGTGCTTTCATTTAGAGTTCCACTGTGCCGTCACCGCAAGGCTTGATGGCCCCTTCGATCATCGATAACGATGCGGTCCGGGGTGAAGTCTTCCTCCCCGGACAGATCTTTGTATTCGGTGGCTTCGCACTGCGGGCCAACTCACTTGGCCATCTGGAGCAGATCGAGAGCTACGCCCCTGGCCACCAGGTCAGGTTTGGAAACTTGAACTACACCGCTGATATCCTCGGGTACTTGATCTTCGACGGATTCGAGCCCTTGCCAAGTGCGCCGCACAATCACGACGAGCATGATATAGCTCCGCAGTCAGACGGTGTTCGGGAGATCGCACCGGCAACTACTTCGGCCTCTAATCTGGAGCAAATTGGGCCATCCGAGGACGGGTGGATGGACCCCGCCTTGGAGGCCGTACTCTCAGTGGCGATAGAGCCGAATACTGACTTTACCCCTCGCGAGAAGCATGCTGCCGAAGCATTGGATTCGTCCTCGGCCACAGGCTCCGAGCCGCCTGCGCCCATGCCTATCGAATCCGATTGGGCGCCGATCATGGAGTTCACCTCCGCGGATATCTTTTAGCACTCGCTCTTCGGTGATGTGCTAAACTCGTTAAGGTGTCTCTCCTTGTCAGGAGAACCTTGGCCGAACTATGTTCGGCTAGAATGGGATGCGGATGACAAAGAAATTCGTTCACCACCCACCACCCACTTAGTAGCCATTGTCGACGAGTTAACCGACATGCTCGACTTCGACTCCGAAGACATGGACGACATGGACGACGATGCAGGAGATGAATTGGAACCACTGCCCACAGGGCGCTGGACTGCCACTTCATCACACGACATATATATGGTGGATACACCCAAAGAAAACGATGACGAGGAACGGGAGGACGCAATGAAGGATAGCTCCCTCGAGAAGCAACCAAAGCATTGGCGTAGGCGCCGCTCCAAACCCCGCCTCAGCAAAAACGGCGATAACAGCAGTGAACCAGCAAACGGCGAACGTAGTATGGATCCGCTGTCCGAACACGGCGACGCCGAGGATATAGCTCGTAAACCTCCCTCCGAAGAGGAAAACAGTCCGGACGAAGAGGAACACATCATCCCGGAAAGGCACTTGGAACAAGAGAACCTCAGCAGAAGGCTTATTGCCACCGCGAGGAGTCTAAAGAAGCAAAAGCAAAGGCTTAAAGCCGCGCAGAATACGCTCAATAGTAGATGGAACAAAGTGCTCGACAACAAAGAAAAGTATGGTGGTAGTTACCACACAAGAGCTATCCAAAGCGCAGGTCGTTGCCTGAATTTGATGACGAGGCCTTAGAGCCCACACAGCCGAAGAACAAAACAGCCGACCGGTCAGATCAACCACCTTGAGGCAGCGATAGAGCGGCTAACAAGTCCGCACATAAATCTGCACACGCCACACATGAAGACTCGCATCAGAAGACCGGCGCAACCAGATCCATCTACGGATCAAGGAAATGCGCTCCAGCGCACAACCAAAACCGAACACTACAACCGTCAGAACGCCTCGGCACAATGAAATATAGGGGCGCCGTGCACCCCCTGTGCTTCACCGATGAGGTGCTAGACCACGAATTTCCAGAAGGATTCAAACTAGTAAACATAGAGGCGTACGACGGAACCACAGACCCTGGAGTCTGGATTGAGGACTTTATCCTCCATATTCATATGGCTCGCGGAGACGATCTCCACGCCATCAAGTAATTACCCCTCAAGCTGAAAGGACCAGCTCGACATTGGCTGAAAAGCCTCCCCGAAAACTCAATTAGAAGTTGGGAGGAGCTTGAGGATGCCTTCCGGGCTAATTTTCAAAGGACTTATGTCCGACCTCCGAATGCAGACGATTTAAGTCACATAGTTCAACAGCCCGGAGAGTCAGCCCGAAAGCTTTGGAACATATTTCTCACTAAGAAGAACCAAATCGTCGACTACCCCGACGCCGAAGCCTTAGCAGCTTTCAAACATAGCGTCAGAGACGAATGGCTCGCCAGACACCTCGGACAAGAAAAACCGAGAACAATGGCAGCCCTGACAAGCCTCATGACCCGCTTTTGTGCGGGCGAAGATAGCTGGCTAGCTCGTAGTAGCACCAGCGACCCAGGCACATCCGAAGTTAGGGATGGCAACGAAAAACCACGTCGTAGTAAAAACAAGCGCCGGAATAAAGAAGACAACCCAGATAACATGGCGGTAAACGCCGGCTTCAGGGGCTCTCGGCCAGGTCAGCGAAAAAAGCCTTTCAAAGGCAGCAGAGATGGACCGTCCAGCCTAAACAAGATTCTAGACGAACTATGTCAGATTCATGGCACCCTCGATAAACCTGCAAATCATACCCACAGAGAATGCTGGGTCTTCAAGCAGGCCGGTCAGCTAAACGCCGAACAGAAGGGGAGGGAGACACCAAGTGAAGACAAGGATGAGCCTCGCCAGCAAAGCACTGGGGGACAGGAAAAATTCCCACCGGAGGTCAAAACAGCGAACATGATCCATGTGACGAAGAGGAGAAGCAAACATGCACTCCGAAACACACGAGCCGTAGTGCCCGTCACCCGTAAGCCCAACCCTTGGTTGGCCCGCCCGAACACTTTTGATCGCAGGGATCACCAGACAAACATCCGGCACGAAGGATTGGCTGCCTTAATGTTAGACCCAATAATAAACGGATACCATCTCAGACGAGTCCTTATGGACGGCGGCAGTAGTCTAAATCTGATATATCAGGAGACAGTCCGCAAAATGGGGATAGACCCGATAAAGATCAGCCACAGTAATACTACCTTCAAAGGAGTAATACCAGGCACAGAGACCCGCTCCACGGGTTCTCTAATACTAGAAGTCGTATTCGGTTCACCCGACAACTACCGAAGTGAAAAGCTACACTTTGACATCGCTCCATTTCAAAGCGGCTATCAAGCAATACTCGGATGAACAGCTTTCGCTCGTTTCAACGCTATACCGCATTACACTTCCCTTAAGCTTAAGATGCCTGGCCCGCGCGGCACCATCACAGTTAATGGAGATATTGAGCGTTCTTTACGCGCGGAAGAACGTGCGGTTGCTTTAACAGCCGAACACTAGACGGCCTCACCAACTAGAACAAATGACCGGTCGTTACAACCACGGACACGGTTAGGCGAGTCCGGCGCATCATTAGATATACTTGAGATAGGTTTGGTGGTTATACCCTTATAGAAGGTACCAGGGGCTCCCTGCGTGTAAACAGGGCTAGTTCGGCTCAATTTTACTTATCTTGAATTTTAAATGGTTTATTTAGAATAACCAATTTTTTGCACGTCAACTTTCAACTAAGTTCCTCTCTTTTACATATGACAATCGTGCAACACCCGTCCAGAACACGGCACAACGGAGACACAGGCGCAGACGTGCAGCAGGGACCCGCTCAAAGGTTTCTTTTTAGATTAAGACCCTGCGTAAACCTTTTTTACTTTCTCTTGTAGTTTACATCCTCCGGATTCTCAGTACAACCGAGAAGGATGCTGACGTTATTGGCATGTGGCCACATCAGAATATTGCACATACCAGGACACTCGGGGTTCATTATCAAGGGCATTGTTCAGCCCAACATATATTATAAAGACCGAATACCTTAGGGAGTGTTCGGCGTCGCGAGTTTGGCCTTATATGCATCAACTCTGAATCATGTCTTTGGTCAAATGTTGGGTTTGCCCGGCTCCTGTGTTTTGCTGCCTTACGTTCCGCTCTATCGGCTAAGGTGGCACCAGGAGAACTACTGCGAATGTGCCCTGGTTCATCCGGACGAGCACCTCAGTAGAGAAAGCCAAAAACTGACTGTCATGATAAAGCACGAGACTGGTCAACCACTCGATGACTTAGCGGAATCTTCGGGATTCCTCCGCATTAACGAAGGGCCGTTTCCTGGCCAGGCATGTACGCGCCCCATATTCGGACGAGCGCGGAGCCACCAGGGACTATATAGTAGCCCCACCATAAAACTCCTATGGCTAAGTGAAAGTGTTAAAGCAATATAGTCCAATTGCCTAGTTCGCTGCGCTATCACCTCCTTAATGGACCAAGACGTTGGATCAAGTGTGAACACGCGTCTTCTGCGAACACCTCCGCATTATATGCGTGGGGGCTGAAGCCTACGACTGCAAACTTTCAGGTTATATACATGCATACATAAACGGCCGCACAGGAGACATCATACCTCTTTTAGGCAAAAGTATAAACACAACCTCTATAATTCAGTAAAACATTGTTTTTACAATGGGAATACATGTCACTAGAACATGATATTCTTCGAACACTGAGCTTCTATTGAACGAGCGCCTTCAAGGACTTCTTCAAAGTAGTGCTCGGCAGCTACTCGGCCCACGGCCGAACCTTGGGTTGCAATAGCGGTGGCCTCCATGTCTTCCCAGTATGTCTTCACACGGGCAAGTGCCATCCATGCACCCTCTATGCATGCCGACCTCTTCATAGCGTCGATATGCGGCACAAAACCAAGAAACCGTTGCACCAAACCAAAATAACTATTCGGCCGTAGCCCTCTCGGGCACAGATGATCCACAACAGACCCCATGGCAAGCCTGTACAACCTATGGAGCTCGGCCCACTCGGTCATGCGCTCATTTAACAGTAGCGGATGCGCTGGACCATTGAACTCCGACCAGAATAGCTTTTCCACTTCACGATCTTTTTGATCCTTGAAGTACTCGGGCGCATAAGCCGCACTGGCTGCCAGATCTGCATATGCGTCCGCAGAACTCCATAATTGATCAAGAGGGGCATACTTCGGATCTCTGAACTTCGTCCGTAGCAAGAAGGGCTTCCCAGCCACGATATCTCCAGCTTGACGCGGCTCCTCCTTCGATGCTATGATCTTAGAGCGGGCTTCCTTGGCTGCTACCATGGCCTTCTCCAGCACCGTCGCCTTCGCTCGGTTTTCCTTTTCAAGAAGCTGGTACCAGTCGGCGGCATCTTTCAACTCAACGGCCATCTTGGCAATTTTTTCCTTGCTTTGGCAATGGGCAGCCTATTCGGCCCTCAGCTCTTCGGCCGCCTTTAGAGCGGACGCATCACTATTCCTGGCTTGTTCTTTGGCTCGGGCAAGTTCTGCCCGTAGGGTCTCCACGGCCGCAGCTCCATCAGCAGTCACAACATATTAAAGATACTGGATTATGCTCCTCTTACTACGTGTTGATCATCGGAGAAATCACATACCCTGTGCCTCGTCAAACCGCTTGTTGACAAGCACGATGTCGGCATCTGCCGCATCAAGTTGCCGCTTCAGCTCGGCAAACTCACCAGTCCGGCTAGCCACCGGACCTTCCGCCACCTGCATATGCAGGCGGACTGATTATTACCTGGGACTATGATCCTCTGTTTGCCGCCGCTCTTAACGGCAACCAAAGTCTCAGGGGCTACTATCTGCATAGGGCACACCTAACGTGTGCGGTACTGCGAAAAATACACACTATTTCACGTACCTCAAAGCCTTTCAGTAGACACATAATAGCTTCATGCAACCCGCTTTCGGTGGATGAAATCCTCTCAATCACCATACCCATTAGCGTACGATGCGCTTCTGAGATAGCCGCTTGCTCTAGCAGATCCTTTAGTGCGTCCAACCGCACACCACACGGTGTCGGACTCTTCCGGTTGCTCTCTTCAGGAGCCGGATACTGAGGACTTCGGGTGGCCAAAGGATTACCCTCTGGCCTTGCCGGATCAGGAGAAACCCTCCATGACGACACTTCAGGGTTGCCCGCCTCATGAGGCAGTGTGGCATGGGGAGGTGTTTCGCTCTCCATCATCTCCAGAAGAAGATCCCCCAAAGACGAACTCTGTCAAGAAGGGCTACGATCTGAACTGCAAGACAAAATGCTTCGGTTATTGTCCTCAGAAGTAAGGCAGGATATTTCTACCATTAAGTACCTTTTTACTTACAACTCAGTGGAGGGCTGTTCCCCTTGCGGGCACTGTGCGGCAAGGGTACCCCCCGGGGCAGGACCCTCTGGCGAACATTTCTTCCCCCATTTGGAAATCATTGTTTCCGGGTCTTCAGAGGCGGTCCTCTTCCTTCCTTGGGGAGAAGGAATTTCAGATTCTTCTCCCCGGCTATCCTCCTTCACGGAGGCGCTAACTCCCCCGGTTTGGATGAATGATGAGCGAGATCCGCTTTCAGCCTCTTTATTCCCCCCTTTATCTTCCCCTAAGGGTGCTTGATAAGGCGCAAGCTCCAGCATCCTGGCTAGTACAGGATCCGGTGAGACATTAGGGAGGGGGGGGGGGCGGACACCTGATCATCTTTGCCTTTGTTACCCAGTCCTGGTCAAAGAGCGACTTTTCAGAATGATGTTATGATAAATAAAAAGACAATGTGTTTGGCTATGGGACTACTTACTTGGGTATCTGGACGATTGCATCTCAGACCCGCATCCTCGGTGGTGTCCGGACACATTATTTGTGGTCCGAAGAACGATTGATACATCTCTTCGAGCGTCATGCCGAGGAAGTGCCGAATAGCTCACGGTCCCTCCGGGTTGAACTCCCACATACGGAGGGGACGACGTTTGCAGGGCAGGAATCGACGAATTAACATGACTTGCATTACCGTGGCCAGACTGATATCTCGCTCGAGGAGATCTCGAACGCGGCTCTGCAATGATGGCACATCCTTTACTGGCCCCCAGTCTAGCCCCTTGTTGATCCATGACGTCAGTCGTGGTGGGGGGCCCGAGCGAAAAGCAGGGGCGGCCACCCACTTGGTACCCCTGGCAGCTGTGATATAAAACCACTCCCGTTGCCATAAGCTGGACACCTCCTGTAAGGAACGCTTTGGCCATGGGGCATCGGCACTTTTGCTTATTACGACACCTCCGCACTCTGCGTGTCGCCCCTCGATCATCTTCGGCTCCACATTGAAAGTTTTGAGCCATAGGCTGAAGTGAGGTGTAATGCGGAGGAAGGCCTCACATACGACAATAAACGAAGAAATATGAAGGACTGAATCCGGGGACAGGTCATGGAAATCGAGCCCGTAATAGTACATGAGCCCCCTGACAAAAGGATCTAAAGCGAGGCCTAGCCCTCGGAGGAAGTGAGAGATGAATACAAAGCTCTCGCCAGGTTCATGAGTGGGAATGACCTGCCCTCGAGCGGGCAGCCTGTGCGAGATCTCGTCGGTCAGAAACCTGGCCTCTCTTAGCTTCTTGATGTCTTCCTCTGTGACAGAGGAAGGCTTCCACCGACCTTGAAGGTTGGATCCGGACATGGTTGAAGGTCCGAAGCGCCTGACCTAAGCCTCAGGTGTTGAAACTCGAGGCGGGGGGGGGGAGGATTTGATTAAGTTCGAGGAGAAAAAGGATAGGCCTTGGTCTCTTTATAAAGAGGGTGAATACCAAGCGTCCTCCTCGTGACCGTTTGGGACTTGCCTACAATCGAGGAGTCATACCAACGGGCACGATTGGGTTACCCATGTCCGTGTTGATGAGAATCCTGGAATAAGGGGGACACGATCTCTGCTCCGACAAGACGTGCCAATAAAATCGCCTCGCAAAGCGTGCGGTGGCAGGCTGATTGGGAAAAACGGTTCATGTAAGGAACAGGCCACGGCGTGATGTCATGTTATGAAGGGTCATCAGCAGATTAGATTTGTGGAAATATTATTTTCTCCATGGTGGTATGTGGAACTTGTTTTGCAGATCCGGACACTATCCTTGTTTTCAAAATCTTCTATGGAATATTCGGAGGAGGAACCCGCCTTGCAATGCCGAAGACAATCTGCGCGCCGGACTCATCGTCATTGAAGCCTGGTTCAGGGGCTACTGAGGGAGTCCTGGATTAGGGGGTATCCAAACAGCCGGATTATATCCTTTGGCCGGACTGTTGGACCATGAAGATACAAGATTGAAGACTTCGTCCCGTGTCCGGATGGGACTCTCCTTGGCGTGGAAGGCAAGCTTGGCAATACGGATATGTAGATCTCCTCCCTTGTAACCGACTCCGTGTAACCCTAGCCCCCTCTGGTGTCTATATAAACCGGAGGGTTTAGTCCGTAGGACGACAACAATCATACCATAGGCTAGCTTCTAGGGTTTAGCCTCTACGATCTCATGGTAGATCAACTCTTGTAATATTCATATCATCAAGATCAATCAAGCAGGAAGTAGGGTATTACCTCCATCGAGTGGGCCTGAACCTGGGTAAACATCGTGCCCCCCGCCTCCTGTTACCATCCGCCTTAGATGCACAGTTTGGGACCCCCTACCCGAGATCCGCCGGTTTTGACACCGACACCCACCACATGCTCCACTGCGCTGCCCGTCGGCAGCTGTTGCCGGCCGCCGTTGCTGCCACACCACCATCGAAAGCTAGTGCCATCTCCCGCTCCGCCTCTGCGACCCGAAGGCGGGAGGTGGCTGTCGTGGCCGCCACCCCACTTCCGCCCACCATGGCCATCACCCGCTCCACCACCGCGGCCCGAAGGCGGCAGGTGGTGGTTGTGGCCGCCACCTCATCGTCGGCCGCGGTGGACGCCAGCCTACCATCGACCGCCGGGATCATTACCCGCTCCGCCACCGCCGCCCGAAGGAGGGAGACAGAGGTGGAGGCCCGCACGTGCATCAGCAACCTTGCGTGCTGCATCGAGTTCCCGCGGGAGGTAGAGGAGCGCCTCGTCGAGCACGCAAAGCGCCTTACCGCATCCATGGCCGCAACACATGCCAACGCACAGGCAAGGAATCAGGAGATCTACGAGCAGTCCAGCCGCTTCGAGAGGGATCGTCTAGAGCGGTAGTGGGCGTTCGAGCTGGCGAGCATCGCTGAACGTGCAGCAGTGGCAGGCACCGTATTGCATTTGTCCAGCTCGTTGATAGGCTCCTCCTCCTCCTCTGCCTCTTACTGAGCATGCTCGGCAGAGGAGAGGCTGCCGGAAGTAGCACAAAGCCCCTCCGTAGTAGTAGTATTTAGGGGCTATTTTGTTTAGTTCATCTGACTATAGATGTGTGGTCGAACTGTACAATGTACTTAAAATTAGCTAGTATATATAGTTGAACTAGCTATTTCAGTATGTGGTAGGCAACAATTGGGGAAAAGTTTGGTCGGGTCAGTTGCGAGTTGAACTGTTTGTATAAATTAAGAACGACTCCTTAGTCTATGAATGAAATCTATGCCTAACTACTGAATTTTAGTTGCAAAAATTAGATAGTGCTAGTGATTTCTAGCTGCATATTTTGACAAATCATAGTGTTACAAGGATTGACAAATGGCAATGTTACTAGATCAACAAATGACAATCTTTCCAGTTTGACAAATGGCAACATACCCAATATGACAGATGCAAATCTTACCAAATTGTTTGTACGTGGTTGCACACGGGTCATCCAAAACAACAGTTTGCGTTGAAGGGATAAACAAAGCCTGCGATGCAGATTTTCCCTGGACTTAAGGGGGAAGACCATAGCTCTCTCTTTGCATACGGGTGTTCTATCTAAAACGTTTGCAATCAAGAGCTGCAGAAATCCTGCTTGGCACATTTTCTCTTGGCTTCCTGGGGAAGTTGTGGTTTCCATACGGATGTTCTAACTAAAATGTTTGCGATCAAGAGCTGCACAAATCCTGCTAGGCACATTTTCCCTTGATTTCCTGGGGAAATTGTCAGTTTTGCATACTGGTGTTCTAACTAAAATGTTTGCGATGAGTGTTTTATATTTCAAAACCCTATTAAACTGCGGCTTGAGCGCCATTAATGTAGAGGATGCGAGCTAGGCGGGTGGCCATGGAAGTCAAAGGGATCGCTTCCCGGCGAACCTGCACGACGTACAGCTCGCACGCTTCCGGTGAGCCTCCGCATTGGAGTACAGCTCGCACGCCTTCTGTTTAGTCAAGCACTCAAGCACCTGTCCGCACAACACCTCCTAGCCATTAAAAGAGTGAGGCGTGGCGTCGCGTGAATGGTTAACAGAACACACACAATTTGAATTATACAAAATGTTTGAGATGTTACAGTGGCAGCTATTTGTTTCAAAATGCCTTTGTTGGCTGTTATTCGAGTGCACCTTCTCTCAAAATGGACACGAAAAATACCACATCATGTCGGGTGCCATTCCATTATAGCATGCCAAGTTTCATGAATTTCAGACGACCTTTGGATTTACTAGAATTTAAAAACAATGTATCTCAACGTTTTGCCGGCAATCAACAGTGCCCTGGTGTTTGAAATTTATTCCCATTTCTTGCATGGGACATAAGCATGCCTCGAAGGACACATATTTGATTTTTCAACCAATTTATATGCACTGGAGCTTGTGCATGTAATTCAAATTTGAATTATGCACATAAAATGCCAAGAAAACCAAGTCAATGTATAAAAATGTCCAAACGAACCCCAAAAATCCCAAAATTACACACAACACTCCTGTTGTTCTATGTTGACACTAGAAAATTTTTGAAAGCAATAAGAGGAAACGAATATTGTTTTGTCCCCAAAGGTGGGACATTCCCTACCGAAACCATTACGCTTGTTCTGAGAAGCTCTGGTTTGTGATAAGGTTATACACAAACCTGCCCCAAATGAGACAAAAAATTTACCACATCATGTTGAAGCCGCTCCATGATAACATACCAAGTTTCATGAATTTAAGACGAGTTTTGGATTTACTAGAATTTAAAAAACCAGGTATCTCAATCTTTGCTGCCGAGTGACAGTGGCAGGGTGTTTGGAATTCATTCCTATTTCTTGTATGGGACCTAAGCATGCAACAAAGGACACATATATGATTTTTCAACCTTTATATGCACTGGAGAATGTGCATGTAGTTCAAATTTGAATTATGCACATAAAATGCCTGGAAATCTCAGTTAATGTATAAAAATGTCCAAACGAACCCCTAAAAATTCCAAAATTAAACACAACACTCCTGTTGTTCTATGTTGACACTTGATTTTTTTTAAAGTAGTAAGAGGCAATGAATATCGTTTCGTCCCCAAAGGTGGCACATTAGCTACCGAAACGATCACGCCTGTTGCGAGAA
Organism: Aegilops umbellulata; assembly: GCA_032464435.1. Lineage (NCBI taxonomy): Eukaryota > Viridiplantae > Streptophyta > Magnoliopsida > Poales > Poaceae > Aegilops > Aegilops umbellulata. The sequence continues at coordinate 296,129,672 of CP136057.1, forward strand.
GCTCTGTTTTCTGAGAAGCTTATACCCAAACCTGCCCCAAATGGGACAAAAAATTTACCACGGCATGTTGATGCCGCTCCATGATTGCATGCCAAGTTTCATGAATTTCAGACGAGTTTTGGATTTAGTAGAATTTAAAAACCAGGTATCTCAATGTTTGCGGCCGAGTGACGGTTGTAGGGTGTTTGAAATTCATTCCCATTTCTTGCATGGGACCTAAGCATGCAACCAAGGACACATATTTGATTTTTCAACCAGTTTATATGCACTTGAGAATGTGCATGTAGTTCAAATTGAATTATGCACATAATATGCCTAGAAAACCCAGTTAATGTATAAAAATGTCCAAACGAGCCCCAAAAAAATCCAAAATTAAACACAACACTCCTGTTGTTCTATGTTGACACTCGAAATTTTTTGAAAGCAATAAGAGGTAACGGATATCGTTTCGTCCCCAAAGGTGGCATGTTGCCTACCGAAACCATCACACTTGTTGTGAGAAGCTCTAGTTTGTGAGAAGCTCATACCCAAATCTGCCCCAAATGGGATAATTTTTTTACCACGACATGTTGATGCCGCTCCATGATAGCATGCCAAGTTTCATGAATTTCATACAAGTTTTGGATTTACTAGAATTTAAAACTAGGTATGTCAATGTTTGCGGCCGAGTGACAGTGGCAGGGTGTTTGAATTTCATTCCCGTTTCTTGCATGGGACCTAAGCATGTAACCAAGGACACAAATTCGATTTTTCAACCAGTTTATATGCACTTGAGAATGTGCATGTAGTTCAAATTTTAATTATGCACATAAAATGCCTGGAAAACCCAATTAATGTATAAAAATGTCCAAACGAACCACAAAAATTCCAAAATTAAACAGAACATTCCTGTTGTTCTATGTTGACACTCGAAAAATTTCGAAAGCAATAAGAGGCGATGGATATTGTTTCCTCCCCAAGGGTGGCACATTCGCTATCGAAACCATCACGCTTGTTGTGAGAAGCTTATACCCAAACCTGTCCCGAATGGGACAAAATTTATACCACGACATGTTGATGCTGCTCCATGATAGCATGCCAAGTTTCATGAATTTCAGATGAATTTTGGATTTACTAGAACTTAAAAACCAGGTAACTGTTTGCGGCCGAGTGACTGTTGCAGGGTGTTTGAAATTCATTCCCATTTTTTGCATGTGACCTAAGCATGCAACCAAGGACACATATTTTATTTTCAACTAGTTTATATGCACTAGAGAATGTGCATGTAGTTCAAATTTGAATTATGCACATAAATGCCTAGAAAACCGAGTTAATGTATAAATATGTCCAAATGAACCCCGAAAAATTCCAAAATTAAACACAACACTCCCGTTGTTCTTTGTTGGCACTCGAAAAGTTTTGAAAGCAATAAGAGGCAACAAATATCATTTCGTCCCCAAAGGTGGCACGTTCCCTACCGAAACCATCACGCTTTTTGTGAGAAGCTCTGGTTTGTGAGAAGCTTATATCCAAACCTGCCCCAATGGGACAAAATTTTTACCACGACATGTTGATGCCGCTCCATGATAGCATGCCAAGTTTCATGAATTTCAGACGAGTTTTGGATTTACTAGAATTTAAAAAACCAGGTATCTCAATCTTTGCTGCCGAGTGACGATGGCAGGGTATTTCAAATTCATTACCATTTCTTGCATGGGACCTAAGCATGCCACCAAGGACACATATTTGATTTTTCAACCCGTTTATATGCACTAGAGAATGTGCATGTAGTTCAACTTAGAATTATGCACATAAAATGCATGGAAAACCCAGTTAATGTATAAAAATGTCCAAAAAAACCCGAAAAATTCCGAAATTGAACACAACACTCCTGTTGTTCTATGGTGACACTCGCAATTTTTTGAAAGCAATTAGAGGGAGCAAATATCGTTTCGTCCCCAAAGGTGGCATGTTCCCTACCGAAACCATCACGCTTGTTCTGAGAAGCTCTGGTTTGTGAGAAGCTTATACCCAAACCTGCCCCAAATGGGACATATCTTCTACAACGGCATGTTGATGCCGCTCCATGATTTCATGCCAAGTTGCATGAATTTCAGACGAGTTTTGGATTTAGTAGGATTTAAAAACCAGGTATCTCAATGTTTGCGGCCAAGTGACGGTTGCAGGGTGTTTGAAATTCATTCCCATTTCTTGCATGGGACCTAAGCATGCAACCAAGGACACATATTTGATTTTTAAACAAGTTTATATGCACTTGAGAATGTGCATGTAGTTCAAATTTGAATTATGCACATAAAATGCCTAGAAAACCCAGTTAATGTATAAAAATGTCCAAAGGAGCCCCGAAAAATCCATAATTAAACACAACACTCATGTTGTTCTATGTTGACACTCGAAATTTTTTGAAAGCAGTAACAGGCAACCGATATAGTTTCGTCCCCAAAGGTGGCACGTTCCCTACCGAAACCATCATGCTTGTTGTGAGAAGCTCTGGTTTGTGAGACGCTTATACCCAAACCTGCCCCAAATGGGACAATTTCTTTACCACGGCATGTTGATGTCGCTCCATGATAGCATACCAAGTTTCCTGAACTTCAGATGAGTTTTGGTCTTACTAGAATTTAAAAACCAAGTATCTCAATGTTTGTGGCCAAGTGACGGTGGTACGGTGTTGGAAATTCGTTCCCATTTCTTGCATGGGTCCTAAGCATGCAACCAAGGACACATATTTGATTTTTCAACCAGTTTATATGCACTGGAGAATGTCCATGTAGTTAAAATTTGAATTATGCAGATAAAATGCCTGGAAAACCTAGTTAATGTATAAAAATGTCCAAATGAACCCCCAAAAAAAATTAAACAAAACACTCCTATTGTTCTATGTTGACACTCAAAAAATTTCAAAAGTAATACGAGGCAATGGATATCGTTCGTCCCCAAAGGTGGCGCGTTCCCTATTGAATTAAAAAAACGGGTATCTCAATGTTTACGGCCGAGTGACGGTGGCAGGGTGTTTGAAATCCATTCCCATTTCTTGCATGTGACCTAAGCATGCAACCAAGGACACAAATTTGATTTTCAAGCAGTTTATATGCACTTGAGAATGTGCATGTTGTTCACATTTGAATTCTGCACATAAAATGCGTAGAAACCCCAATTAATGTATAAAATTGTCCAAATGAACCCCAAAAAATTCCAAAATTAAACACAACAGTCATGTTGTTCTATGTTGACACTCAAAAAAGTTTAAAAGTAACGAGAGGCAACGGATATTGTTTCGTCCCCAAAGGTGGCACGTTGCCTACCGAAACCATCACGCTTGTTGTGAGAAGCTCTCATTTGTGAGAAGCTTATACCCACACCTGCCCCAAATGGGACAAAAATTTTACCATGGCATGTTGATGCCGCTCCATGATAACACGCCAAGTTTCATGAATTCCATACAAGTTTTGGATTTACTAGAATTTAAAATCAGGTATCTCAATGTTTGCGGCGAGTGACGGTGGCAGGGTGTTTGAAATTCATTCCCATTTCTTGCATGGGACCTAAGCATGCAACCAAGGACACATATTTGATTTTTCAAAAAGTTTATATGCACTTGAGAATGTGCATGTAGTTCAAATTTGAATTATGCACATAAAATGCCTAGAAAACCCAGTTAATGTATAAAAATGTCCAAAGGAGCCCCGAAAAAATACATAATTAAACACAACACTCATGTTTTTCTATGTTGACACTCGAAATTTTTTGAAAGCAGTAACAGGCAACCGATATAGTTTCGTCCCCAAAGGTGGCACGTTCTGATAGAGGCTAGGGTGTCCCGATCTTTCGATGAGATGATAACTATCGATTTGGTGGAGACGACTTTGACGATCCGACTACAAACGTGCACGACGTTGCGCCTTAGCAATCGCTAAACCAACTCCGAGAGGTTATTGACCATGCAGGAGCACGATCAACCTGACCACGGAGGTCTATTCCTGCAAGCAATCGAAGAACAAGCAAGAATATGATTAAGCAATCTGAATATTGCGAATATGGATGAAGTATTGATTAAAGTGGGGTTTCATTAGCGGTCTTGGTCTGGTCGTTGGACACAAACGAAGTACACGAAGTTGCAGCGCTGGCTAACTTTTAACTAAATAAAACCCAAGGAAAAAGCTACTAGATGGATCTACTTATATAGGAGTAAGGGGTGGCGGCCAAGGAGGTGGGAGGACATCCCAAGGCAGCCTAAAACCAACCCTAGGTCGTACAAGGCTCATGGGCCCAAGTGGAGGTGATGCAACACCTTTGGACTTGTTGTTTGACTCGGATTCTGCTACAGTGTCAGATTGTTTCGTCCATATCTCAACGCTCCGGATGAATTTAAAGGTGATTCCAATTGGTTTGGAAAGAGGACGAAATCTACTTTCCAACAAAAAAGAATCACCCAATTCGGAGTCCGTATGAAAAAGTTCTTGGCGTTTTGAGTCAGGTATGACTGTGCAGTCCGAATCTGAATCCAGAACGTGAGAGACTTGGACTCTACTCTTGGCCAAAAGTGACGTGAGAGGACTTTTTGAACAGAACTTAAACTTCTCCTTTTCCTCTATCTTCATTTGTAGATTGTACAAATGTCCCATACACCTAGAATTAGACAAAACACAAAAGTGTGTGAAGTATTTTTGTTCTGGATAATATAAATAGATTATTGAATAGTTGACACTAGAAATCACCTGACAAATATGCATGTATGCAATATTTTTGGTCGTATCCAAGGTAGTCATGTCCTCATCATCCCCCCTTCTTGAATATAAAGCCGTCCTCGGCGTTGCTTAATCTGAAATGTGGCTAACAAAAGAGACAAGGTGTACATGTTGCATATGTATATGTCATCCATTTTTATTTCCCTTAGTTTTTGCACATATGACACATGTATACATGAGTAACTTTCAAATTTCATAAAATATAAAGCCAAAATATTATCACAAGAAGTAGAAGGCATGAAAATATTGCAACTCAGTTTGCACATATAAGTGAAACTCTTATTCATATCAGAAGATTGACAAAGTTCATCATTAAACCATCCCAACATTGGTGAATAAACTTTAATAGTTTCAGAATTACATGCTACAACATGTTGTAATAAGCAAACGTGCAACAAGTCATTCAACACAAAATCATTATCAAGATTAGAGGTCATATCAAAATGATTAAACATTGGCAGAATTATTTTCAAACGTAGTTGATCCAATTTTGTTTTAGTGCCTGATTCACATGGTTCTTTCACATCAACGGTTAATTCAATGGGTGCACTCAAAATTCTTGATATTGCAGTTGTTTGATCACATGGCAAAGTCAAATCATCAGCATAATCATCTAAAATAGGTGGCGTGATCAATGTAGTGGCTAGAGCATCACATGGTGTATTTAAATCGACAAGGCATTCATCATTCGCATGCGAAGGTAGAAGATCAATACCTTTGTCATTACCTCGTGTTATCAACTCAGACGATGTTGGAACTCTTGGCAGTGACGGGTCATAATATGAAGCTGATGCAGTGCTCACAACAACGGATGTTGTTGTCATAGTAGGCGAAGTGGTATAAGGAAGGACCGTCTCAACTCCTTGGATGTGCACCTTATGCTTGTTTGTCTTGTGGGCATCACGCCTATTTATTTCCTGTTCAGCTTTGCAAGCAAGATGAAACAAATGGACCATAGGATAGCATTCTTCATGAATTAGTATCTCCTGAATATCACGGTTTAATCCTTCCCAAAATCTATCCATAAAATCTTCTTCACTTTCCTCTAAAAAGGAATGCAAGAAGGTAGTTTGTAAATCATCATAATATTTTCTTACAGTGTCACTACCTTGTTTTAAATGTTGTAGTTTTTTAATCATGCCACGAGTATAATAAACATCGACGAATCTATCTCTCATGACAAGTTTTAAAGCATCCCAAGTAGTAGGTACATAATCAGGGTATAACCGACAATGTTCACTCCACCAAACAGTTGCAAAACTAGTGAAAGAACCAACCACAAGCTTAACTTTTTTACGTTCCGAAAAATCATGGGAAGCAAATATAACATTTATTTTGAACTCCCATTCAATATATAAATCAGGCTTAAAACGACCATTAAAAGGTGGCATGGAAACAAAAACCTGATTGTGCGTATTCTTATGTCTTTGCACCTCTTGTGACGGTGGTTGTATTTTCGGAGCTGGTGGCACGTCTCCCACGATTGATGAAGCCCAACTGACTATGGAACCTGCCATATTTAGTAGAAAAACAAGAAACAAAATCCGAGAATAATGTTCCTATGAACTACTAGGATGTGGTGGTAAAACGCTCACAGTATAGCAAATATCAAGGTCTTACAAGTTCTTACCATGCAGCAGGTGGTGACCGGCAACCAGCGGTGTCAAATAACTCCGAAGATTGAGTAAAGCGATTGCCAGGTGAGCGTATGTATGCACGGTGTAGAAATATGTGGAGCTTGGAAGGCCAAATATATGGTAGCAAAAGATCAGCAATAATCAATTTAGAGATGCAATGTTGAATAAACGCTCAACGACGGTACCGTGCTGGTCCTAGGCTAGACCGTGCTAGAGACGCGAGCCTAGAACACTAAAAAAATCACGGCGCGACGCATAACAAAGGCGGAGCACACTCTGAATATCTTTGTTTTCTCCTTTTTTCACCAAATTTTTTTCACTTTTTTTCCCTCTTTTTTCCCTCTTTTTTTTTATTTTTTTTCTCTCACTTTTTTTTTCTTTTATTCTTTTTTTTTCACAAACAAGCTAGATAAGATGCAGATTGGATCTAGTGATGACGCGAACGACCTCAAGTATGATTATGACAATGAATGATGGGGAGTACATGGTGGAAATTGATGGATGGCTGTGGTGGACAGCTAATGCAATAATGACGCGGTGGTGGTATATGGCAACGACAATGAAGATGGTGCGACGGTGGCATGACAAACTGTGAACAGAACTCGAAACTCTAAAGGACTAGACAATAAGATCAGCAACTTGACACGACGATGTAACCATAAATTCAACAAAGCAAAACACTAAAAAGATTATGCAAAGGCTCAGACTGGCTTGGAGAAAGGATGAACAGATCTAACTTTTTTGTGTGGCTTTTTCTTGGACAATAGGTAAGAAAATAAATCTAATCCAGGGATAACTGGAAATTCTCACCGAGCAACCTGAAAACTGATACCACTTGATAGAGGCGGGGTGTCCCGATCTTTCCATGAGATGATAACTATCGATTTGCTGGACACGACTTTGACGATCCGACTACAAACGTGCACGACGTTGCGCCTTAGCAATCGCTAAACCAACTCCGAGAGGTTACTGACCATGCAGGAGCACGATCAACCTGACCACGAAGGTCTATTCCTGCAAGCAATCAAAGAACAAGCAAGAATATGATTAAGCAATCTGAATATTGCGAATATGGATGAAGTGTTGATTAAAGTGGGGTTTCATAAGAGGTCTTGGTCTGGTCGTTAGACACAAACGAAGTACACGAAGTTGCAGCGATGGCTAACTTTTAACTAAATAAAACCCAAGGAAAAAGCTACTAGATGGATCTACTTATATAGGAGTAAGGGGAGGCGGCCAAGGAGGTGGGAGGACGTCCCAAGGCAGCCTAAAACCAACCCTAGGTCGTACAAGGCTCATGGGCCCAAGTGGAGGTGATGCAAGACCTTTGGACTTGTTGTTTGACTCGGATTCTGCTGGAGTGTCAGATTGTTTCGTCCATATCTCAACGCTCCGGATGAATTTAAAGGTGATTCCAATTGGTTTGGAAAGAGGATGAAATCTACTTTCCAATAAATAAAGAACCACCCAATTCAGAGTCCGTATGAAAAAGTTCTTGGCGTTTTGAGTCAGGTATGTCTGTGCAGTCCGAATCTGAATCCAGAACGTGAGAGACTTGGACTCTATCTTCTCTTGGCCAAAAGTGACGTGAGAGGACTTTTTGAACAGAACTTAAACTTCTCCTTTTCCCCTAACTTCATTTGTAGATTGTACAAATGTCCCATACACCTACAATTAGACAAAACACAAAAGTGTGTGAAGTATTTTTGTTCTGGATAATATAAATAGATTATTGAATAGTTGACACTAGAAATCACCTCACAAATATGCATGTATGCAATATTTTTGGTAATATCCAAGGTAGTCATGTCCTCATCATGTTCCCTACCGAAACCATCACGCTTGTTGTCAGAAGCTCTGGTTTGTGAGACGCTTATACCCAAACCTGCCCAAAATGGGACAATTTTTTTACCACGGCATGTTGATGTCGCTCCATGATAGCATACCAAGTTTCCTGAACTTCAGACAAGTTTTGGTCTTACTAGAATTTAAAAACCAAGTATCTCAATGTTTGTGGCTGAGTGACGGTGGTACGGTGTTGGAAATTCGTTCCTATTTCTTGCATGGGACCTAAGCATGCAACCAAGGACACATATTTGATTTTTCAACCAGTTTATATGCACCGGAGAACGTCCATGTAGTTCAAATTTGAATTATGTAGATAAAATGCCTGGAAAACCTAGTTAATGTATAAAAATGTCCAAATGAACCCAAAAAAAATTAAACAAAACACTCCTGTTGTTCTATGTTGACACTCGAAAAATTTCAAAAGTAATAAGAGGCAATGGATATCGTTTCGTCCCCAAAGGTGGCGCGTTCCCTATTGAATTAACAAAACGGGCATCTCAATGTTTGCGGCCGAGTGACGGTGGCAGGGTGTTTGAAATCCATTCCCATTTCTTGCATGTGACCTAAGCATGCAACCAAGGACACAAATTTGATTTTTCAAGCAGTTTATATGCACTTGAGAATGTGCATGTTGTTCACATTTGAATTCTGCACATAAAAAGCGTAGAAAACCCAATTAATGTATAAAATTGTCCAAATGAACCCCAAAAAATTCCAAAATTAAACACAACAGTCATGTTGTTCTATGTTGACACTCAAAAAAGTTTGGAAGCAATGAGAGGCAACGGATATTGTTTCGTCCCCAAAGGTGGCACGTTGCCTACCGAAACCATCACGCTTGTTGTGAGAAGCTCTCGTTTGTGTTAAGCTTACACCCAAACCTGTCCCAAATGGGACAAAAATTTTACCACGGCATGTTGATGCCGCTCCATGATAACACGCCAAGTTTCATGAATTCCATACAAGTTTTGGATTTACTAGAATTTAAAACCAGGTATCTCAATGTTTGCGACGAGTGACGGTGGCAGGGTGTTTGAAATTCATTCCCATTTCTTGCATGCGACCTAAGCATGCAACCAAGGACACATATTTGATTTTTCAACCAATTTATCTGAACTCGAGAATGTGCATGTTGTTCAAATTTGAATTATGCACATAAAATGCCTGGAAAACCCAGTTAATGTATAAAAATGTCCAAACGAACCCCAAGAAATTCCAAAATTCAACACAACACTCCTGTTGTTCTATGTTGACACTCGAAATATTTCGAAAGCAATAAGAGGAAACGGATATTGTTTCGTCCCCAATGGTGGCACATTCCCTATTGAAACCATCACGCTTGTTGTGAGAAGGTTATACCCAAACCTGCCGCAAATGGGAAAAATCTTTTACAATGGCATGTTGATGCCGCTCCATGATAGCATGCCAAGTTTCATGAATTTCAGACGAGTTTTGGATTTACTAGGATTAAAAACCAGGTATCTCAATGTTTGCGGCCAAGTGACGGTGGCAGGGTGTTTGAAATCCATTCCCATTTCTTGCATGTGACCTAAGCATGCAACCAAGGACACATATTTGATTTTTCAACCAGTTTATATGCACTCGAGAATGTGCATGTAGTTCAAATTTGAATTATGCTCATAAAATGCCTGGAAAACCTAGTTAATGTATAAAAATGTCCAAACGAACCCTGAAAAATTCCAAAATTAAACACAACACTCCTGTTGTTCTATGCTAACACTCAAAAAAATTCGGAAACAATAAGAGGCAACGGATATCGTTTCGTCCCCAAAGGTGGCATCTTGCCTACCGAAACTATCACGCTTGTTGTGAGAAGCTCTGGTTTGTGAGAAGCTCATACCGAAATCTGCCACAGATGGGATAATTTTTTTACCACGACATGTTGATGCCGCTCCATGATAGCATGCCAAGTTTCATGAATTTCATACAAGTTTTGGATTTACTAGAATTTAAAACCAGGTATCTCAATGTTTGCGGCCGAGTGACGGTGGCAGGGTGTTTGAAATTCATTCCCATTCCTTGCATGGTACCTAAGCATGACACATATTTGATTTTTCAATGAGTTTATATGCACTGGAGATTGTGCATGTAGTTCAAATTTGAATTATGCACGTAAAATACCTCTAAACCCAGTTAATTTATAAAAATGTCCAAACGAACCCCGAAAAATGCCAAAATTAAACACAACACTCCTGTTGTTCTATGTTGACACTCGAATCTTTTTGAAATCAATAAGAGGCAATGGATATCGTTTCATCCCCAAAGGTGGCACATTCCCTACCGAAACCATCACGCTTGTTGTGAGAAGCTCTCGTTTGTGAGAAGCTTATATCCAAACCTGCCCCAAATGGGACAAAAAATATACCACAGCATGTTGATGCCGCTGCATGATAGCATGCCAAGTTTCATAAATTTCAGAACTGTTTTGGATTTACTAGAATTTAAAAACCAAGTATCTCAATGTTTGCGGCCGAGTGACGGTGGCAGGGTGTTTGAAATTCATTCCCATTTCTTGCATGCGACCTAAGCATGCAACCAAGGACACATATTTGATTTATAACCAGTTTATATGCACTAGAGAATGTGCATTTAGTTCAAATTTGAATTATGCACATAAAATGCCTCGAAAACCTAGTTAATGTATAAAAATATCCAAATGAAACCCAAAAAATTCCAAAATTAAACACAACACTCCCGCCGTTCTATGTTGATACTCGAAAAATTTCGAAAGCAATAAGAGGCAACGGATATCGTTTCATCCCCAAAGGTGGCACATTCCCTACCAAAACCAGCACGTTTGTTGTGAGAAGCTCTGGTTTGTGAGAAACTTATGCCCAAACCTACCCCAAATGGGACAGAAATTTTACCATGGCATGTTGATGCCGCTCCATGATAGCATGCCAAGTTTCATGAATTTCAAACGAGTTTTTGATTTAGTAGAATTTAAAAACCAGGTATCTCAATGTTTGTGGCCGAGTGACGATGGCAGGGTGTTTGAAATTCATTCCCTGTCGGGGGGAATCGGCTTCCTCGAACACCTATGGGGACCGAGCCCCTTTCTTGGTTCGGCGGGGGGCGGAGGTCGCACGAAGAGCGGATTGAGGCGATGCACACAAGGGATTTTACCCAGCTTCGGGCCGCAAGGATGTGTAAAACCCTACTGCTGCTTTGTGGATTGTATTGTGTTCTTGCTCGGGAGCGTGTGGTGCTACAGTACACGCCAGCTGCTGGCGAGAGAGAGCGTAGCGATGGGTCTCCTCCTGTGCGCTTGGGGCCTCCTTTTATATGCTCAAGGGGTTACCCACAGGTGGCAGCGCAGGTGGGGGCAAAAATGGGAGAATACTGTAGTGGGTACAGCTGCCTGCACAGTGGCTGTACAGTGCTATCATACCTAACTCTGACGGCAGGGGACAAGGGCATTAAATGCCCGTCCGCATCGCCCAGACGGCGCAAGGAAGTGGACCGTCAGGAGCGCCACCGTTTGCCATGATGGCTACTCTGTCAGCGTTGCTTTGCCACCGCATGCCCCTGGCTGCGCAGCCTCTCGCCACGTACGCCTGGAATGGCCCCAGAGCGACGCGTGGGTGGATGGGCTGGAGCGCAAGCGCGGGGTGGTGACTTGCCGCGGCAAACGCCTTGCCGCGGTTGGTGCCTTGTCGCGCCCGGGAGCTTGTCGCTCACCGGTCCTTGCCGGGACGCGGGGCGCGTCGCAGCAAGTATCCTGTCGTGCCTTGGTCGGCCTTCCCAGCAAGCTCCTCTTGCCGGGGCCTTGTGCTTCGAGCGGGCGTCCCGGCAAGCTCCTCTTGCCGGGGCCTGGCTCTCTTCGGGTGGCCTTCCCAGCAGGCTCCTCCTGTCGGGGCCTTGGCTCAGATACTTTGTTCTTGGATGGCCCAAAAAGGGACCACGGAGAGTCTTGGCGATCGCCCGGCAAGCCTTGCCGCGGGGTGCTACAACTGCCCGTGCACAAGTTCGGGATATTAAGGGACCCATACTTTAGTACACCGACAGGAGCCCCCGGGCCTGGGCCATACACGGTGCCGAGCGCTGTTGGGCCAGGCCCAAAACAGTGCACGAGCATGCGCGGCCTGGGTCACGCTGCATCTGCTTCTGTGCCCACCACGTCTTCCCCGAACGGCACGCGTCGAACGCGGCATCGTGGGGAGAGGCGTGCGTGACGTGGGTGGCGTGCGCGGGGCTGAGCCCCGCAGGCGCGCGTCACGTCGCAGGCGATTTGTTTATTCGGAAAGGCGAAGCGCCCCCTCCTCCCCTTATAAGCAGGGGAAACAGGGGCAGTCCACCCACCCGCCAGTTGCGATTCCTTGAAAACCTCCGCCACTTCCCAAGAGAAGCAGCGCTCCGCCCCCTTCCGCCGCCACTAGTGCTACCGACGCCGTTGATCTCCCTCCCTCGTTCCGCCATGGCCCCGAAGGGCGACAAGGGAAAAGGGAAGGCCGTGAAGTCGGCCGAGGCGCTGTGAAAGGAGCAGGCGACCTTCCCCCCTGAGCTCGACGCGTTGGTCCTGAGGGAGGAATACTACCTCTTCTGATCGACGGGGACGCGAGCGCACCCGCGCACGAGGGTTCTTCCCGCCGTCGCCCAGAAGGAGTATCCGACCGGGTATCCCTTCTTTGCTCTGTTCTTCTATTGCGGGCTCTGCCCGCCCTTCTCTGAATTTTTCTGCGACATCATGAACACCTACGGGTTCCATCTCCTTGATTTCACCCCCAATGCTGTCCTGACCAAGGCAATTTTCGCACATCTTTGCGAAAATTTCGTCGGAGTCTTTCCAAACGTAGCTCTCTTCCGCCACCTCTTCACGCCTCGAGTAGAGAGAGGAGAGCCCCTCTCCGGCGGGATCGCCTGGATCTCGAAGCTCGGCAAGAAGGATGCTTATCTGGAGGGAGAGCTCCGCAGCAAATGGGAGGAATGGAGAGTAGACTGGTGCCTGATCGTCGAGGAGAACCCGCAGCCATTCACTGCCGTGCGCCAAACTCCTGTGGTGCGCGGCAGGGATTGGAGCGACGTGGCTCCGGACGACGACAAGCTGCAGATTGCCATCACCCGGATCCTGCGGCTCAGGCGTGCCGGGCTCACAGTTGGCGCCGTTGGCGCAGATTTCCTCCGCCGCCGCATCGCTCCCCTGCAGGAGAAGGGGAGGCCCGCCTGGAAGTTCCAGAATGTGGCGGACATCATGAGGCTGCGCCCTGGCCTCAACTTCAATTTCACCGTCTTGGAGCTTGACGGGACGCTCAGGGCGCTGTTCAAGCACGACCCCGACCACCCCGAATGGTTCAGGCTGCCGCAAGACGTCGTCCCGTTGTGCAACAATTCGTCGCTCAGCCGCATCCTTGCAATGATGCCGCTGTGCGACTCGCACGTGATCGACTCCACTTGGCAGGAGCCCGCCGACGATGTCGTGCGGGCGTTCTTCGACGACTTGGTGGAGAGGCCAGTTGACGCCGACGAGCAGAGGGGCCTCACTCGAGACACCACGGACGCGGAGTTGGCGCGCATCGCCTCCAGGATGGAAGAGGCGGCGGCAGCCGCGGCCGCGTGCGAATTTGGCTTCACATTGGCGGAGGCGGACGCAACGGAGGCGGAAAGCCTTGCCGATCGAGTGGAGTTTGCCAGCGAGGAAGAGCTTGCCGGGCACGGCGCAGGGGCGGACGAGTCCACCGAGGGCACGAGCGGCTTGCTGGAGGCTGACGCCTCTTCCTCCCGACCCTCAGGCAGCTCGTCGCAAGCAGAGCCCCCGGCTCAACCACGGAGGCGTCTCCGCAAGGCCGGGGAGGTGGTACGGCAAGCAAGCCAACAGCCGCAGCGCCGCGTGACGCGCTTCGCTGTTTCAGCAGGAGCGGGGTCTTCGCAGGCCGCTGCTTCTGCTCCTGCCGCCCCTCGCGCCACGGCGGCGGCCGGGGCAGAGCCGTCTCGGGCTAGCGCCACCACTGCCTCCGCCAAGCGGCCGAGGGAGCCTACTCCTCCGCCTCCTCGCGCCAGAAGCGGGCCAGTCTTCGACTTCTCCGCGCTTAGCTCCGACGAGGAAGAGGGAGAGGAGTAAGACCCCCGCTGTTCTTGTGTTTCTTCAATTATTGTAGTTGCGCCTCGCATCTCATTTGCCTTCCTCTGAATTTGCCCCTGTTCAGGACTCTAGCTTAGAGGGTGGCAAAGAGAGCCAAGGTCCCGGTGGTCATCCTCGACGACGAGCCCACCGTGACGGCAGGGGGTGCGCCTGAGATGACCTTATCGGAGCCGCCAACTGGTCCTCAGAGCAGCCCCCAGCATAAGCATATGGCTTGCTTTCTGCCGTTGGGCGCGCCCGGGTGCCCTTCGCTTTTCCTGACATCTGGCTGACGATTTGTGTAGGAGCAGAGCAGCCCCACCAGGAGCGTCCGGAGACCGTCCCCGATGAGCCACCCGCTACAACTACACCGCCAAGGGGGAGTTCCCCGGCAAGGGAGGAGTCCCCGACAATGGAGCGATCCCCGGCGAGGGAGCAGTCCCCGGCAAGGGACGACACCGGCGGCCCCTCGGCGACGGATACCGTGACTGCAGACCCCGGCCCAGGTAGCCTTCTTGCCTCGAAACTCCCCTGAAGTTCTTCTTCTTTGGATAGTTGCTTGACTTCTCCCCCTCTTTCGGCCTTCAGACCCGCCCGCCACAGACCCGATGGAGACCGAGGTCGTCGTCGAGGAGGACGCGCGCGGCCATACTGACAACGTGGCCGCCACCGGAGAGACGGATGGTGCTGAAGATCCGGCTGGCGAAGAGGCCGCCAAGGCTGCCGCAGCAGCCGCGGGCGAGGGGGCCGGCGATCGTACTGACGGCCCTGAGGCCGCAGGAGCGCCAGGCGCTGCGCCGACTGCCGATCCCGCCTCCGCAGCGGCGTCGGGCCCCGAGGAGCCCCAGCCAGGCGCCTACCTGAAGGCCGGCGACGATATCTTCATCAAGCTCCCCTGGGAGTCGACTTCCAGGGCGCCGGTCGAGGGGGAGACCTTGGATGGAGAGGTGCTCGCCTCCGCCGGGCTGACGCTGGTTGACGCGCCAAGCAGCAGCGGCGGCGAGCCTGAGGAGGAGCGGCTGCTCCGGAAGCTGGTGTCACTCTACCGCGCCCGACATGCCCAGGTGGAACGCCGAGAAGCGCTTGTCGCGAAGGTGGGAGCGGACATGGAGAAGCGCTCCGGGGAGCTTCGGGAGCTCAACCAGGAGGCCCTCCGATCCTTGGCGGAGGAGAGAAGGCAGCTCGACGAGGCGCGGACGGCCTTCATCCTCGAGAAGGCGGAAGCCGAAGAGCAGCAAAGGCTTGCCGCCGCGGGGCTAGCCGCGTGGGAGGGCGAGCTGGCGCAGCAGAAAGCCAGCCTCGCCAGCCACGAGGAGGAGGTCGCCGCACGCGAGCAAGCACTCGGCGGAGCCCTCAAGGAGGCGCGAGATGCTGCCGCGGCCGCCGAGACCGCCAAGGAGGCACTGGAGGCGAAGGTGGCGCAGCTCGACACCGACCTCAAGGCGAGCAGTGAGGAGCTCGCCGCGCTCAAGCAGGAGCGCGAGAAGGGCGCCCACACCCTTGGCAAGCTGCAGGGTCGCTTCGCCGAGAAGATCAGGGAGCTCGACGCCGCCAAGGACTCCAACGCCGATCTCGAGCTAAAGCTGGACACCCTGTCCAAGGCGCTGGACAGCGCCAAGGAGCAAGAGGTGTCTTTGCGGAAGGAGGTCGCGGACAACGAGGCGTTGTTGGAGAGCGCCGCGGTCACCAAGAACGAATTCAGGGCGACGGTGGAGCAGTGGACCGAGGGTCTCGTGGACATCGCCGCCTCCATCGACAAGGAGCTGACGCTGCTGGGGATGGAGGGTCACGAGTATCCCTCTGGTGAAAACGTCCCACCCAGCGCCAAGCTCACTTCGTTCTTCAAAGGCGTGGTGGCGGTCCTTCAGCATCTCCGGAACGCGATCCCAGAGCAGCTGGCCGGTGAGACGCGCGACGCCATCGCCGGAGCCCTCGAGAAGGTGTTGGTGAAGATCGCCTTCCGCAACCCCGGCATCAGGCTCACCAACGTCCTCAAATCCCTGCCGGCGGACGCTGACCTCGAGGAGATCAGGGCCCTCGTCGCGCCCATCGTGGAGAAGGTGGCCGGGATCAAGAGGATCGAGGGCGACCGCGTGGATTAGGCCGCCTCCCCTTTTCTTTTCTTGTCGCTGCCGGCCAAGTCATGAAAGCGATTCATTAGGGCTGCGACAAGCTTATCTTTGTAATATAACTCTATCTTAGGTAGTGACTGCACTGTTATTTCCTCTACTTGACTCCGTGCTCTGTATGTTTTTGCCCTACGCTTTTGGGGACTTGTCGGCGTAGGCCTCCGCCTTACCGCGGGCTCTGAGTGCGGGACATCAGCAGCCCGCCAGCGGCGCCACTACCGACAAGAAACCTTGCCGCGGCTAGCTGCAGCTCACTTAAATTGTTGAGCAGGCTCAAAGCAAAGTAAGTGTTGCGACTGCAGTCGCAACACACTTAAGCTGCCGAGCGAGCTCGAAACAAAGTAAGGATGCCACTCTGGTTTTAGCACACTTAAGTCGTTGAGCGGACTCAAAACGAAGTAAGGGCGCAGCTAGCCACGAGCCGGTCCCTCCACGCACAGGTTTTCCATACAAAGTACGGTCGTTCGAGGAAGATAACCTCAAACTTTTAAAAACTCAATTGCTCAAACTTTGGCAACTTAGCTTTTCCGTGGCTCGCTACCCGGCAAGGTCGCTTTCTAGTAAGGCGAAGCATGGGGCTCGCCGTTGCTTACCGGGGGTCAGTGCTGCACAGAGTGTCAGATAATGCATGCAAGGGATAGAGAGCATGAGATCGACAAGGTGTGCGGAGCACAAGAACTCAATCTGCGCACAGGGTCTGCGCCTGGCTCTGTACAAAGGATCACATGCAACAGCGGCAAGACTTTGTACAGAAGGGTGGTTGCCGGACGGGGTCTGACAACCGCGCCTTACTGGCGAAACTTACGAAGATGCCCAACGTTCCAGGAGTTGCTCACCGGAGCGGTATCTTCGGTCTCAAGGCGGACAGCGCCAGGCCTATCAACTCGTTTCACCCGGTAAGGTCCTTCCCACTTTCTCGAGACTTCCGGCACTAACTTTGCGGCTATAAAAGCGGCGCAAAGCTTGCTGGTAGCGAGCAGCTCGCACAGCGGCCTAAAGACGGTCCTCCTCGAGGAGCAGCGCGTCATCTCGACGCAGCTGCTCTTGCTCGAGCTCAGCGTGAGCGAACACTCGAGGTGGCCCGCATGCGAGATCCGTGGGGCTAACTGCCTCCGCTCCATGGAATAGAGCGAAAGGTTGCCTGGTCATACCAGGGCTTACCTGCGCCGACAGGTGTCGGCGTATGTTCGGACGCCGTGGCATCATGAGCTGGCTCGGCGACGCCCGTTTCACCACCGGCGCCGTCCCCACCACCCGTTTGCCCCAAGGGCGGTGGGTTCGACGCGGGCGGACCAGCCACCTCCGGAGCCTTCTTCTTCGGTGGCATGTCGACGAAGATGATGGAGATCTAGCTGGTGCAGACGCCGGATCAGGTTCGCACAACTTCGACGCCCCCTACCTGGCGCGCCAAAGATGTCGGGGGGAATCGTCTTCCAAAGATGTCGGGGGGAATCGGCTTCCTCGAACACCTATGGGGACCGAGCCCCTTTCTTGGTTCGGCGGGGGGCGGAGGTCGCACGAAGGGCGGATCGAGGCGATGCACACAAGGGATTTTACCCAGCTTCGGGCCGCAAGGATGCGTAAAACCCTACTGCTGCTTTGTGGATTGTATTGTGTTCTTGCTCGAGAGCGTGTGGTGCTACAGTACACGCCAGCTGCTGGCGAGAGAGAGCGTAGCGATGGGTCTCCTCCTCCTACGTGTGCTTGGGGCCTCCTTTTATATGCTCAAGGGGTTACCCACAGGTGGCAGCGCAGGTGGGGCAAAAATGGGAGAATGCTGTAGTGGGTACAGCTGCCTGCACAGTGGCTGTACAGTGCTATCATACCTAACTCTGACGGCAGGGGACAAGGGCATTACATGCCCGTCCGCATCGCCCAGACGGCGCAGGGAAGTGGACCATCAGGAGCGCCACCGTTTGCCATGATGGCTACTCTGTCAGCGTTGCTTTGCCACCGCATTCCCCTGGCTGGGCAGCCTCTCGCCACGTACGCCTGGAATGGCCCCAGAGCGACGTGTGGGTGGATGGGCTGGAGCGCGGGCGCGGGGTGGTGACTTGCCGCGGCAAACGCCTTGCCGCGGTTGGTGCCTTGTCGCGCCCGGGAGCTTGTCGCTTACCGGTCCTTGCCGGGACGCGGGGCGCATCGCATCAAGTATCTTGTCGTGCCTTGGTCGGCCTTCCCAGCAAGCTCCTCTTGCCGGGGCCTTGTGCTTCGAGCGGGCGTCCCGGCAAGCTCCTCTTGCCGGGGCCTGGCTCTCTTCGGGTGGCCTTCCCGGCAGGCTCCTCCTGCCGGGGCCTTGGCTCAGATACTTTGTTCTTGGAAGGCCAAAAAAGGGACCACGAAGAGTCTTGGCGATCGCCCGGCAAGCCTTGCCGCGGGGTGCTACAACTGCCCGTGCACAAGTTCGGGGTATTAAGGGACCCCTACTTTAGTACACCGACATTCCCATTTCTTGCAAGGGACCTAAGCATGCCTCCAAGGACACAGATTTGATTTCTCAACCAGTTTATATGCACTGGAGAATGTGCATGTAGTTCAAATTTAAATTATGCACATAAAATGCCTGGAAAACCCAGTTAATGTATAAAATTGTCTAAGCAAACCCCTAAAAATTCCAAAATTAAACACAACACTCCTGTTGTTCTATGTTGACACTCGAATTTTTTTGAAAGCAATAAGAGGCAGTGGATATCGTTTCGTCCCCAAAGGTGGCACGTTCCCTACCGAAACCATCACACTTGTCGTGAGAAGCTCTGGTTTTTGAGAAGCTTATACTCAAACCTGCCACAAATGGGATAAATTTTTTACCATGGCATGTTGATGACGCTCCATGATAGCATGCCAAGTTTCATGAATTTCAGAAGAGTTTTGTATTTACTAGAATTTAAAAACCAGGTATCGCAATGTTTGCGGTCGAGTGACAGTGGCAGGGTGTGTGACATTCATTCCCATTTCTTGCATGTGATCTTCGCATGCAACCAAGGACACACATTTTAAGACGAGTTTTGGATTTACTAGAATTTAAAAAACCAGGTATCTCAATCTTTGCTGCAGAGTGACGGTGGCAGGGTGTTTGAAATTCATTCCCATTTCTTGCATGGGACCTAAGCATGCAACCAAGGACACATATATGATTTTTCAACCAGTTTATATGCACTGCAGAATGTCCATGTAGTTCAAATTTGAATTATGCACATAAAATGCCTGGAAATCTCAGGTAATGTATAAAAATGTCCAAACGAACCCCCTAAAAATTCCAAAATTAAACACAACACTCCTGTTGTCCTATATTGACACTCGATTTTTTTAAAGCAAAAGAGGCAATGAATATCATTTCGTACCCAAAGGTGGCACATTCCCTACTGAAACGATCACGCCTGTTGCGAGAAGCTCTGTTTTGTGAGAAGCTTATACCCAAACCTACCCCAAATGGGACAAAAATTTTACCACGGCATGTTGATGCCGCTCCATGATTGCATGCCAAGTTTCATGAATTTCAGACGAGTTTTGGATTTAGTAGAATTTAAAAACCAGGTATCTCAATGTTTGCGGCCGAGTGATGGTTGTAGGGTGTTTGAAATTCATTCCCATTTCTTGCATGGGACCTAAGCATGCAACCAAGGACACATATTTGTTTTTTCAACCAGTTTATATGCACTTGAGAATGTGCATGTAGTTCAAATTGAATTATGCACATAAAATGCCTAGAAAACCCAGTTAATGTATAAAAATGTCCAAACGAGCCCCAAAAAAATCCAAAATTAAACACAACACTCCTGTTGTTCTATGTTGACACTCGAAATTTTTTGAAAGCAATAAGAGGCAACGGATATCGTTTCGTCCCCAAAGGTGGCATGTTGCCTACCGAAACCATCACACTTGTTGTGAGAAGCTCTGGTTTGTGAGAAGCTCATACCCAAATCTGCCCCAAATGGGATAATTTTTTTACCACGACATGTTGATGCCGCTCCATGGTAGCATCCAAGTTTCATGAATTTCATACACGTTTTGGATTTACTAGAATTTAAAACTAGGTATGTCAATGTTTGCGGCCGAGTGACAGTGGAAGGGTGTTTGAAATTCATTCCCATTTCTTGCATGGGACCTGAGCATGTAACCAAGGACACAAATTCGATTTTTCAACCAGTTTATATGCACTTGAGAATGTGCATGTAGTTCAAATTATAATTATGCACATAAAATGCCTGGAAAACCCAATTAATGTATAAAAATGTCCAAACGAACCACAAAAATTCCAAAATTAAACACAACATTCCTGTTGTTCTATGTTGACACTCGAAAAATTTCGAAAGCAATAAGAGGCAATGGATATTGTTTCCTCCCCAAGGGTGGCACATTCGCTATGGAAACCACCACGCTTGTTGTGAGAAGCTTATACCAAACCTGTCCCAAATGGGACAAAATTTATACCACGACATGTTGATGCTGCTCCATGATAGCATGCCAAGTTTCATGAATTTAAGATGAATTTTGGATTTACTAGAACTTAAAAACCAAGTATCTCACTGTTTGCGGTCGAGTGACTGTTGCAGGGTGTTTGAAATTCATTCCCATTTTTTGCATGGGACCTAAGCATGCAACCAAGGACACATATTTTATTTTCAACTAGTTTATATGCACTAGAGAATGTGCATGTAGTTCAAATTTGAATTATGCACATAAATGCCTAGAAAACCGAGTTAATGTATAAAAATGTCCAAACGAACCCCGAAAAATTCCAAAATTAAACACAACACTCCTGTTGTTCTTTGTTGGCACTCGAAAAGTTTTGAAAGCAATAAGAGGCAACAAATATCGTTTCGTCCCCAAAGGTGGCACGTTCCCTACCGAAACCATCACGCTTTTTGTGAGAAGCTCTGGTTTGTGAGAAGCTTATATCCAAACCTGCCCCAAATGGGACAAAATTTTTACCACGGCATGTTGATGCCGCTCCATGATAGCATGCCAAGTTTCATGAATTTCAGACGAGTTTTGGATTTACTAGAATTTAAAAAACAAGTATCTCAATGTTTGTGGTCGAGTGACGGTGGCAGGCTATTTCAAAATCATTACCATTTCTTGCATGGGACCTAAGCATGCCACCAAGGACACATATTTGATTTTTCAACCAGTTTATATGCACTAGAGAATGTGCATGTAGTTCAAATTTGAATTATGCACATAAAATGCCTGGAAAACCCAGTTAATGTATAAAAATGTCCAAAAAACCCCGAAAAATTCCGAAATTGAACACAACACTCCTGTTGTTCTATGGTGACACTCGAAATTTTCTGAAAGCAATTAGAGGGAACGAATATCGTTTCGTCCCCAAAGGTGGCACGTTCCCTACCGAAACCATCACGCTTGTTCTGAGAAGCTCTGGTTTGTGAGAAGCTTATACCCAAACCTGCGCCAAATGGGACAAATCTTCTACAACGGCATGTTGAAAACCGCTCCATGATTTCATGCCAAGTTGCATGTATTTCAAACGAGTTTTGGATTTAGTAGAATTTAAAAACCAGGTATCTCAATGTTTGCGGCCAAGTGACGGTTGCAGGGTGTTTGAAATTCATTCCCATTTCTTGCATGGGACCTAAGCATGCAACCAAGGACACATATTTGTTTTTTCAACAAGTTTATATGCACTTGAGAATGTGCATGTAGTTCAAATTTGAATTATGCACATAAAATGCCTAGAAAACCCAGTTAATGTATAAAAATGTCCAAAGGGGCCCCGAAAAAAATCCATAATTAAACACAACACTCATGTTGTTCTATGTTGACACTCGAAATTTATTGAAAGCAGTAACAGGCAACCGATATAGTTTCATCCCCAAAGGTGGCACGTTCCCTACCGAAACCATCACGCTTGTTGTGAGAAGCTTTGGTTTGTGAGACGCTTATACCCAAACCTGCCCCAAATGGTACAATTTTTTTACCACGGCATGTTGATGTCGCTCCATGATAGCATACCAAGTTTCCTGAACTTCAGACGAGTTTTGGTCTTACTAGAATTTAAAAACCAAGTATCTCAATGTTTGTGGCCGAGTGACGGTGGTACGGTGTTGGAAATTCGTTCCCATTTCTTGCATGGGACCTAAGCATGCAACCAAGGACACATATTTGATTTTTCAACCAGTTTATATGCACTGGAGAATGTCCATGTAGTTCAAATTTGAATTATGCAGATAAAATGCCTGGAAAACCTAGTTAATGTATAAAAATGTCCAATTGAACTCCAAAAAAAATTAAACAAAACACTCCTGTTGTTCTATGTTGACACTCGAAAAATTTCAAAAGTAATAAGAGGCAATGGATATTGTTTCGTCCCCAAAGGTGGCGCGTTCCCTATTGAGTTCAAAAAACGGGTATCTCAATGTTTGCGGCCGAGTGACGGTGGTAGGGTATTTGAAATCCATTCCCATTTCTTGCATGTGACCTAAGCATGCAACCAAGGACACAAATTTGATTTTTCACGCAGTTTATATGCACTTGAGAATGTGCATGTTGTTCACATTTGAATTCTGCACATAAAATGCGTAGAAACCCCAATTAATGTATAAAATTGTCCAAATGAACCCCAAAAAATTCCAAAATTAAATACAACAGTCATGTTGTTCTATGTTGACACTCCAAAAAGTTTGAAAGCAATGAGAGGCAACGAATATTGTTTCGTCCCCAAAGGTGGCACGTTGCCTACCGAAACCATCACGCTTGTTGTGAGAAGCTCTCGTTTGTGAGAAGCTTATACCCAAACCTGCCCCAAATGGGACAACATTTTTACCATGGCATGTTGATGCCGCTCCATGATAACACGCCAAGTTTCATGAATTCCATACAAGTTTTGGATTTACTAGAATTTAAAATCAGGTATCTCAATGTTTGCGGCGAGTGACGGTGGCAGGGTGTTTGAAATTCATTCCCATTTCTTGCATGGGACCTAAGCATGCAACCAAGGACACATATTTGATTTCTCAAAAAGTTTATATGCACTTGAGAATGTGCATGTAGTTCAAATTTGAATTATGCACATAAAATGCCTAGAAAACTAAGTTAATGTATAAAAATGTCCAAAGGAGCCCCGAAAAAATACATAATTAAACACAACACTCATGTTGTTCTATGTTGACACTCGAAATTTTTTGAAAGCAGTAACAGGCAACCGATATAGTTTCGTCCCCATAGGTGGCACGTTCTGATAGAGGCGAGGGTGTCCCGATCTTTCGATGAGATGATAACTATTGATTTGGTGGAGACGACTTTGACGATCCGACTACAAACGTGCACGACGTTGCGCCTTAGCAATCGCTAAACCAACTCCGAGAGGTTATTGACCATGCAGGAGCACGATCAACCTGACCACGAAGGTCTATTCCTGCAAGCAATCGAAGAAGAAGCAAGAATATGATTAAGCAATCTGAATATTGCGAATATGGATGAAGTATTGATTAAAGTGGGGTTTCATTAGCGGTCCTGGTCTGGTCGTTGGACACAAACGAAGTACACGAAGTTGCAGCGATGGCTAACTTTTAACTAAATAAAACCCAAGGAAAAAGCTACTAGATGGATCTACTTATATAGGAGTAAGGGGTGGCGGCCAAGGAGGTGGGAGGACATCCCAAGGCAGCCTAAAACCAACCCTAGGTCGTACAAGGCTCATGGGCCCAAGTGGAGGTGATGCAACACCTTTGGACTTGTTGTTTGACTCGGATTCTGCTGCAGTGTCAGATTGTTTCGTCCATATCTCAACGCTCCGGATGAATTTAAAGGTGATTCCAATTGGTTTGGAAAGAGGATGAAATCTACTTTCCAATAAAAAAAGAATCACCCAATTCGGAGTCCGTATGAAAAAGTTCTTGGCGTTTTGAGTCAGGTGTGTCTGTGCAGTCCGAATCTGAATACAGAACGTGAGAGACTTGGACTCTACTCTTGGCCAAAAGTGACGTGAGAGGACTTTTTGAACAAAACTTAAACTTCTCCTTTTCCCCTATCTTCATTTGTAGATTGTACAAATGTCCCATACACCTAGAATTAGACAAAACACAAAAGTGTGTGAAGTATTTTTGTTCTGGATAATATAAATAGATTATTGAATAGTTGACACTAGAAATCACCTGACAAATATGCATGTATGCAATATTTTTGGTCATATCCAAGGTAGTCATGTCCTCATCATCCTCCCCTTCTTGAAAATAAAGCCGTCCTCGGCGTTGCTTAATCTGAAATGTGGCTAACAAAAGAGACAAGGTGTACATGTTGCATATGTATATGTCATCCATTTTTATTTCCCTTAGTTTTTGCACATATGACACATGTATACATGAGTAACTTTCAAATTTCATAAAATATAAAGCCAAAATATTATCACAAGAAGTAGAAGGCATGAAAATATTGCAACTCAGTTTGCACATATAATTGAAACTCTTATTCATATCAGAAGATTGACAAAGTTCATCATTAAACCATCCCAACATTGGTGAATAAACTTTAATAGTTTCAGAATTACATGCTACAACATGCTGTAATAAGCAAACATGCAAAAAGTCATTCAACACAAAATCATTATCAAGATTAGAGGTCATATCAAAATGATTAAACATTGGCACAATTATTTTCAAACATAGTTGATCCAATTTTGTTTTAGTGCCTGATTCACATGGTTCTTTCACATCAACGGTTAATTCAATGGGTGCACTCAAAATTCTTGATATTGCAGTTGTTTGATTACATGGCAAAGTCAAATCATCAGCATAATAATCTAAAATAGGTGGTGTGATCAATGTAGTGGCTAGAGCATCACATGGTGTATTTAAATCGACAAGGCATTCATCATTCGCATGAGAAGTTAGAAGATCAGTACCTTTGTCATTACCTCGTGTTATCAACTCAGACGATGTTGGAACTCTCGGCAGTGACGGGTCATAGTATGGAGCTGATGCAGTGCTCACAACAACGGATGTTGTTGTCATAGTAGGCGCAGTGGTAGAAGGAAGGACCGTCTCAACTCCTTGGATGTGCACCTTATGCTTGTTTGTCTTGTGGGCATCACGCCTCTTTATTTCCTGTTCAGCTTTGCAAGCAAGATGAAACAAATGGACCATAGGATAACATTCTTCATGAATTAGTATCTCCTGAATATCACGGTTTAATCCTTCCCAAAATCTATCCATAAAATCTTCTTCACTTTCCTCTAAAAAGGAATGCAACAAGGTAGTTTGTAAATCATCATAATATTTTCTTACAGTGTCACTACCTTGTTTTAAATGTTGTAGTTTTTTAATCATGCCACGAGGATAATAAACATCGACGAATCTATCTCTCATGACAAGTTTTAAATCATCCCAAGTAGTAGGTACATAATCAGGGTATAACCGACAATGTTCACTCCACCAAACAGTAGCAAAACTAGTGAAAGAACCAACCGCAAGCTTAACTTTTTTACGTTCCGAAAAATCATGGGAAGCAAATATAACATTTATTTTGAACTCCCATTCAATATATAAATCAGGCTTAAAACGACCATTAAAAGGTGGCATGGAAACAAAAACCTAATTGTGTGTATTCTTATTGTTGGGGAACGTTGCAGAAAATTAAAATTTTTCCTACGGTTTCACCAAGATC
This sequence comes from Aegilops umbellulata, assembly GCA_032464435.1. Lineage (NCBI taxonomy): Eukaryota > Viridiplantae > Streptophyta > Magnoliopsida > Poales > Poaceae > Aegilops > Aegilops umbellulata. Next base: position 296,155,734 of record CP136057.1, read on the forward strand.
CATCTATGAGTTCATCTAGCAACGAGTATTCAGATTAGATAGCATCTACATACCACTTTGTAGATCGCAACGGAAGCGTTCGAGTGAACGTGGATGAGGTAGTCGTACTTGCCGTCATCCAATTCACCGATGATCTAGTACCGAACGGACGGCACCTCCGCGTTCAACACACGTACGGGACGGGAGACGTCTCCTCCTTCTTGATCCAGCAAGGGGGAAGGAGAGGTTGAGGAAGATCCAGCACGACGGTGTGGTGGTGGATGCAGCAGAACTCCGGCAGGGCTTCGCTAAGCAACTACGGGAGGAGGAGGAGGTGTTGCAGGGAGGAGGGAGTGCCAGGGCATTGGGTGCGCAGCCCCCCTCCCCTGCCCCCCTTTATATAGGTGCATTAGAGGGGGGGAGGGCGCAGCCTTGCCCCTTCCTCCAAGGAAGGGGTGCGGCCAAGAGGGGGGGAGGAGTCCATCCTCCCCAAGGCACCTCGGAGGTGCCTTCCCCCCTTTGGACTCTCCCTCCTCCAAGTTTCCTTGGCGCATGGGCCCTTGGGGCTAGTTCCCCTTGGCCCAAGCAGGCCAAGGCGCAACCCCTAAGGCCCATGCGGCCCACAAAGGCAGGTGGCCCCACCTGGTGGACCCCGGGACCCCTCCGGTGGTCCCGGTACAATACCGATAACACCGAAACTTGTCCCGATGGCCAAAATAGCACTTCCTATATATAATTCTTTACCTCCGGACCATTCCGGAACTCCTCGTGACGTCCGGGATCTCATCCGGGACTCCGAACAACATTCGGGTTACTGCACATACATATCTTCACAACCCTAGCATCACCGAACCTTAAGTGTGTAGACCCTACGGGTTCGGGAGACATGCAGACATGACCGAGACGGCTCTCGGGCAATAACCAACAGCGGGATCTGGATACCCATGTTGGCTCCCACATGCTCCACGATGATCTCATCGGATGAACCATGATGTCAAGGATTCAATTAATCCCGTATACGATTCCCTTTGTCAATCGGTATTTTACTTGCCCGAGATTCGATCGTCGGTATCCCAATACCTCGTTCAATCTCGTTATCGGCAAGTCACTTTTCTCGTTCCCGTAATGCACGATCCCGTGATCAAACACTTTGATCACCTTGAGATCATTGTGATGATGCATTACCGAGAGGGCCCGGTGATACCTCTCCGTCAAGCGGAGTGACAAATCCCAGTCTCGATCCATGTAACCCAACAGACACTTTCATAGATACCCGTAGTATACCTTTATAGTCACCCAGTTACGTTGTGACGTTTGGCACACCCAAAGCACTCCTACGGTATCCGGGAGTTACACGATCTCATGGTCTAAGGAAAGGATACTTGACATTGGAAAACTCTAGCAAACGAACTATACGATCTTATGCTATGTTTAGGATTGGGTCTTGTCCATCACATCATTCTCCTAATGATGTGATCCCGTTATCGATGACATCCAATGTCCATAGTCAGGAAACCATGACTATCTGTCGATCAACGAGCTAGTCAACTAGAGGCTCACTAGGGACATATTGTTGTCTGTTATTCACACATGTATTACGATCTCCGGTTAACACAATTATAGCACGAATAAAGACAATTATGATGAATAAGGAAATATAATAATAATGCTTTTATTATTGCCTCTAGGGCATATTTCCATCAGTCTCCCACTTGCACTAGAGTCAATAATCTAGTTACATTGTGATGAATCGAACACCCATAGAGTTCTGGTGCTGATCATGTTTTGCCTTAGGGAGAGGTTTAGTCAACGGATCTGCGACATTCAGATCCGTGTGCACTTTACAAATTTCTATGTCTCCATCTTGAACATTTTCACGAATGGAGTTGAAGCGACGCTTGATGTGCCTGGTCTTCTTGTGAAACCCGGGCTCCTTTGCAAGTGCAATAGCTCCAGTGTTGTCACAGAAGAGCTTGATTGGCCCCGACGCATTGGGTATGACTCCAAGGTCGGTGATGAACTCCTTCACCCAAATTGCTTCATGTGCTGCCTCCGAGGCTGCCATGTACTCCGCTTCACATGTAGATCCCGCCACGACGCTTTGCTTGCAACTGCACCAGCTTACTGCCCCACCATTCAAAATATACACGTATCCGGTTTGCGACTTAGGGTCATCCAGATCTGTGTCGAAGCTAGCGTCGACGTAACCTTTTACGACGAGCTCTTCGTCACCTCCATAAACAAGAAACATTTCCTTAGTCCTTTTCAGGTACTTCAGGATATTCTTGACCGCTGTCCAGTGTTCCTTGCTGGGATTACTTTGGTACCTACCTACCAAACTTACGGCAAGGTTTACATCAGGTCTGGTACACAACATGGCATACATAATAGAACCTATGGCTGAGGCATAGGGGATGACACTCATCTCTTCTATATCTTCTGCCGTGGTCGGACATTGAGCTGAGCTCAATTTCACACCTTGTAACACAGGTAAGAACCCTTTCTTAGATTGATCCATATTGAATTTCTTCAAAATCTTATCAAGGTATGTGCTTTGCGAAAGACCTATGAGGCGTCTCGATCTATCTCTATAGATCTTGATGCCTAATATATAAGCAGCTTCTCCAAGGTCCTTCATTGAAAAACTTTTATTCAAGTAGGCCTTAATGCTGTCCAAGAGTTCTATATCATTTCCCATCAAAAGTATGTCGTCTACATATAATATGAGAAATGCTACAGAGCTCCCACTCACTTTCTTGTAAACACAGGCTTCTCCATAAGTCTGTGTAAACCCAAACGCTTTGATCATCTCATCAAAGCGAATGTTCCAACTCCGAGAGGCTTGCACCAGCCCATAAATCGAGCGTTGGAGCTTGCACACCTTGTCAGCATTCTTAGGATCGACAAAACCTTCCGGTTGCATCATATACAATTCTTCCTTAAGGAAACCATTAAGGAATGCCGTTTTGACGTCCATTTGCCATATCTCATAATCATAGTATGCGGCAATTGCTAACATGATTCTGACGGACTTCAGCTTCACTACCGGTGAGAAAGTCTCATCGTAGTCAACCCCTTGAACTTGTCGATAACCCTTAGCGACAAGCCGAGCTTTATAGATGGTCACATTACCATCCGCGTCTGTCTTCTTCTTAAAGATCCATTTATTTCTATGGCTCGCCGTTCAACGGGCAAGTCAGTCAAAGTCCATACTTTGTTTTCATACATGGATCCTATCTCGGATTTCATGGCCTCTAGCCATTTGTCGGAATTCGGGCCCGCCATTGCTTCCTCATAGTTCGAAGGTTCACCGTTGTCTAACAACATGATTTCCAAGACAGGGTTGCCGTACCACTCTGGTGCGGAACGTGTCCTTGTGGACCTTCGAATTTCAGTAGGAGCTTGATCAGAAGCATCTTGATCATCATCATTAATTTCCTCTCTAGTCGGTGCAGGCACCTCAGAAACGTTTTCTTGAGTTTCGCCATTTTCCGGTTCAAGAGGTAACACTTCATCAAGTTCTACTTTCCTCATACTTACTTCTTTCGAGAGAAACTCTTTCTCTAGAAAGGATCCATTCTTGGCAACAAAGATCTTGCCTTCGGATCTGAGGTAGAAGGTATACCCAACAGTTTCTTTAGGGTATCCTATGAAGACGCATTTTTCCGACTTGGGTTCGAGCTTTTCAGGTTGAAGTTTCTTGACATAAGCATCGCATCCCCAAACTTTTAGAAACGACAGCTTAGGTTTCTTCCCAAACCATAATTCATACGGTGTCGTCTCAACGGATTTCGACGGAGCCCTATTTAAAGTGAATGCGGCAGTCTCTAAAGCATAGCCCCAAAAAGATAGCGGTAAGTCGGTAAGAGACATCATAGATTGCACCATATCTAATAGAGTGCGATTACGACGTTCGGACACACCATTACGCTGAGGTGTTCCAGGCGGCGTGAGTTGTGAAACTATTCCACATTTTCTTAAGTGTGTGCCAAATTCGTGACTCAAGTATTCTCCTCCACGATCTGATCGTAGAAACTTGATCTTTCTTTCACGTTGATTTTCAACCTCACTCTGAAATTCCTTGAACTTTTCAAAGGTCTCATACTTGTGTTTCATCAAGTAGATATACCCATATCTACTCAAGTCATCAGTGAGGGTGAGAACATAACGATAGCCACCGCGAGCCTCAACACTCATTGGACCGCACACATCGGTATGTATGATTTCCAATAAGTTGGTTGCTCGCTCCATTGTTCCTGAGAACGGAGTCTTGGTCATTTTACCCATGAGGCATGGTTCGCACGTGTCAAATGATTCATAATCAAGAGACTCTAAAAGTCCATCTGCATGGAGCTTCTTCATGCGTTTAACACCTATGTGACCAAGGCGGCAGTGCCACAAATATGTGGGACTATTGTCATCAACTCTAACTCTTTTGGTATTCACACTATGAATATGTGTATCATCACGTACGAGATTCATTAAGAATAAACCATTAACCATCGGAGCATGACCATAAAACATATCTCTCATATAAATAGAACAACCATTATTCTCGGATTTAAATGAGTAGCCATCTCGAATTAAGCGAGATCCAGATACAATGTTCATGCTCAAACTTGGCACTAAATAACAATTATTGAGGTTTAAAACTAATCCCGTAGGTAAATGTAGAGGCAGCGTGCCGACGGCGATCACATCGACCTTGGAACCATTCCCGACGCGCATCGTCACCTCGTCCTTCGCCAGTCTCCGTTTATTCCGCAGCTCCTGCTTTGAGTTACAAATGTGAGCAACTGCACCGGTATCAAATACCCAAGAGCTACTACGAGTACTGGTAAGGTACACATCAATTACATGTATATCACATATACCTTTGGTTTTGCCGGCCTTCTTATCCGCTAAGTATTTGGGGCAGTTCCGCTTCCAGTGACCACTTCCCTTGCAATAAAAACACTCAGTCTCGGGCTTGGGTCCATTCTTTGGCTTCTTCCCGGCAACTTGCTTACCGGGCGCGGCAACTTCCTTGCCGTCCTTCTTGAAGTTCTTTTTACCCTTGCCCTTCTTGAACTTAGTGGTTTTATTTACCATCAACACTTGATGCTCCTTCTTGATTTCTACCTCTGCTGATTTTAGCATAGCATATACCTCAGGAATGGTCTTTACCATCCCCTGCATATTGTAGTTCATCACAAAGCTCTTGTAGCTAGGTGGAAGCGACTGGAGGATTCTGTCAATGACCGCTTCATCCGGGAGATTAACTTCCAGTTGAGTCAAGCGGTTGTGCAACCCAGACATTTTGAGTATGTGCTCACTGACAGAGCCATTTTCCTCCATCTTACAGCTAAAGAATTTATCGGAGACTTCATATCTCTCGACCCGGGCATGAGCTTGGAAAACCATTTTCAGCTCTTCGAACATCTCATATGCTCCATGTCTCTCAAAACGCTTTTGGAGCCCCAGCTCTAAGTTGTAAAGCATGCCGCACTGAACGAGGGAGTAATCATCGCAGCGTGACTGCCAAGCGTTCATAACGTCTTGTTCTGCAGGGAGAATAGGTGCGTCACCCAGCGGTGCTCTTAGGACATAATCTTTCTTGGCAGCTATGAGGATAATCCTCAGGTTTCGGACCCAGTCCGTATAGTTGCTACCATCGTCTTTCAGCTTGGTTTTCTCTAGGAACGCGTTGAAGTTGAGGACTACTGTCACATCCTAGCTAGTTCATGCATTAGAGTGTGCATCATGTTTACCTTTGACAGAAAATTGAAATGGGGAAGGCAGGAACCCCCAGCACCCCTTCTGAATCAACTAGGGTTTACTAAAATCTTTTTCAATGAACCTGAAATGCCCTTCTAAAATGTTCACCCTCTTTGTCTTGGATTAAACCCCCTGGCAAAAATAGTGCACATTTTTCTAGGTCAACAGAAGGTTATTGAATTAACACATAAGTATTTGAATTTGGGCATTTAAAATTTATAAAAATATTTTAAATGTTCAAATATTCTCAAACAGAAATGTTTCATGTTGTCTATATTTTAAATAGCAAGCATGTGCAGTTTGAGAATTTTTGGAGGAGCCTAAGTACTTTAAATAATTCCACAAAGTTGCAAAGAAATAGGAAAGAAAACAAAATTAAAAAAAAAGCCTACCTGTGCCAGCTGAGGCCCGCTCCTGTGCGGCCCAGCTGGGCCAGCCCACCAGCGCCGTCGTCCTCCTGGCGCCAGTCGGCCGGGCGTGTGGCCGGCGCGCGCGCACGGCCGTGCCGCCACGCCACCTGCCTGCCTGGCCCTCCCCCCCGACGCTGGACGTCCCGCACGTCGCCATGCGACGCCCCGCCGCTCGCTCATTTTCCCCCCTCCTTTGGATCCCCCTCTTCCCCCTCCCCGAGCGGAGCTCGTCGCCGACGCCCGCTGCTGCCGCACCCACAGCCGCTCCCTCGCCTCTCCGACAAGCCCAGCTGCTCCGCCTCGTCGCTAGCTGCCTCCTCGCCGAGCCACGCGAGCCGGAGTGCCCCGTAGAGTCGCCCTCGCCGTCCTCTTCGTCGCCGGCCGCCGCAGATCGTCCTCGCCGCCCCGTCGTCTCCGACTCGTCCCCGAGCCCGCTGACGCCGCCGCTGCCTCCGCTGTGAGCTCCCGCCTCGATTCCACCTCCTCCCCTGTCCTCTCGTGCACCGCAGCACCGTGTTCGCTCGAGGCCCGACTCCGGCCGCCGCCCTGAGCTCGACTCCGGCGAGCTCCGCCGTCCTCACGGCCTCTCCTGTGCGCGGCTGGATGCGCCCGTGCACGGGCTACCTGCCAGTGCCCTCTGTGCGCCAAGCCGTGGCCTCTAGGCCGTTCCGGCGATCTTCCGCCGTGGGCCGAGGTCGTCGCCGGCGAAAACTCCGGCGGGTTGACGTGGCCGTCATTAACAACTAAACCCGCCAGTTAAACCACCCTAAGTCACTGACAGTGGGCCCTAGGACCAAGTCAAACCCCAGTCAGCGCGGGGTTTGACCGAGATTAGCCCCTGTGTCACTGACGTGTGGCCCCCACACGTCAGGTTTGACCCAGTCAGCGGGGTTGACTGCTGACGCAAGCATGACACAGTGCTGACGCAGTTATTATTTTGCTGGATTTATTTTTATACAGGAAAATCCAGAAAATAGTTCAAACTTCAAAAATTCATAGAAAATTATCTGTAACTCCAAATGCAAAGTTCTATACATGAAAATCTATCAGAAAAATCCAATCTATCCAATGGAACTGGTTTCATGCATGTTAAAACAAGTTAAACCTACTGTTTAGGCATTATAAGATATTGCACTAATATGATCTTATAAATGCACTACCATTTGAATCTTTGGTTCAAATGGGGTCATTTCCTTCTGGTTTAACTTGCACAAGACCAGGACACATTCATATTGCCATGTCATTGCATGCATCATATTGTTGCATATCGTCATGTATTGATTGTGTTGCAATGTGTCATTCGTGGTAGGTTCTGCCTCCGAGGATATCTCCGAGTATCCAGTTGAAGGGCAGTATCCCACCACCACTCCATCAAGCAAGCAAACCATTGATCATTCCGATACAAACCCATGTTCTCGCTTCTGCTCTCGTTTACTGCATTAAGACAACGCGTTTCAAACTGCTGTGTGTCGCGGTAGTTGAACCCACTTCCTTTGCATGACCTGTCATTGCCACAGTAACTAGATGAAACCCACTAGCATGTGTAGGAGTTGATTGAGCCAATACATGTGTATGTGTGTTCCTACCATGCTATGCTTGCTATGCTTAGAGTTGTGTCAGGTCTGGCTCATCGGGATGATGATCCGGAGTGAAAGGTTGTATCGTTGTCAATAGTGTGGAAGTGTTGAACACGATTTGGTAAAGGAATCGATGGAAGGCCATGTAGGAGTACATGGTGGGTTGTTTCATTGAGGCCGTCCCTAAGAACTGAGATCTGTGTGTGTGATTTAAGACTCAGCTACTACCGCGCATTGGGCCCGAAACCAATGGACCCTCTCGGCTTCTTGATCACGCTTGTCCTCTGTCCAGGAGTTGCAAAGTAGTTTCTGGTGTTTGTAGCATGCTGGGGGCCGCACGCAGCGCTGACCATCGGGGTGGGCTGTATTGCGGTAGGCACGTGGCCGGGTCAACCGGGCGCCCGTTTGGTGTCTCGGAACCTTGTTCACATCGTTCGGGGCCGTTAGTGGAAACCTCGGCCGGACTCCCTGCGGATGGAACCCGAATAGGCGATAAACCTGGATTAGAGACTTGAGTGTTTAGGTAGGCCGTGGCCGACACCCTCGCTGGGCTTCCGCTTGAAGGTTGCCGAGTACATGTCGTGTAAACGGCGATAAGTGGTGAGAGCGTGTGTGAAGAAGTACACCCCTGCATGGTATAAATCTATTCGAATAGCCGCGTCCGCGGTAAAGGACTACTTGGTCACCTATACAGTTCATAGACAAGTTAAATGGATACTACTAAAAATCTCAAGATAAGTGTGAGTACCGCGGATGGCCCTCTCGTAGGATGGCGAGAGAGGATCCACGGTGGAGTATTGTGTTGGTGTTAGTGGACTCGTGTGCGACAAATGTTTTACAAGTGGTGTCTTTCGTAGGATAGCTTAGCCAAGAGTCAAAGCTGGCTTGCTGCAATAACCCCACTACCTTCTTGAGAATGTGCATGTATAGTAGGTTCCTGTTGTAAGACTTGCTGAGTACCTTTGTACTCATGTTGCTTTAATCATGTTTTTCAGACGACTGCACCAACCCCTCTGATGGGTTCTTTGTAGACCTCGACGTTGACGAGTGACTTATCACCCAGGTGGTGATCCAAGACTTGTGAAGGGTCTTTGTAGATAGACAGGCTTCGTCAAGCCTTCTTTCTTTCTAGTGTCTGTACTCAGACTACTTTGCTTCCGCATGTGCTTGTATGTTTGTATGACTTGAGTGTTGGGTCATGTGACCCCTATCTGTATGGATGATATGTATGGCTCCTCGGAGCCTTCTAAATAAAGTACTTGAGTCGTAGAGTACTGTTGTGATGCCATGTTGTATTTACTCATATCGGGCATATTGTGTGTATGATTGAAATGCTTGGTATGAGTGGGATCCGACTATCTAGTTGTTTATCCTTGGCAGCCTTTCATATGGGGAAATGTAAGTCTTGTGCTTCTGAGCGATGGTAGTCCGCTACAGCCCGGTTCACCGGAGTCCTGCTAGCCCAGCACTACTGCTTGGACACTTGACTGGCCGGCATGTGTTTCACGTCGTTCCTATGTCTGTCCCTTCGGGGAAATGTCACGCGCGGATATTCGGAGTCCTGCCTAGCCTGCTACAGCCCGGGTTACCGGAGTCCTGTTAGCCCAGTGCTACAGCCCGAATAGATACGTTGATGACCGACATGCTCGATGTGATTCATGTATGCCTGTCCTCATAGGCTAGCGCCGCCTCGGGTTCACGACTAGCCATGTCGGCCCGGGTTCTCTGTCATATGGATGCTAGCGACACTATCATATACGTGAGCCAAAAGGCGCAAACGGTCCCGGGCCAGGTAAGGTGGCACCCGTGGGAGTACCGTGCGTGAGGCCGCAAAGTGATATGAAGTGTTACACGCTGGATCGATGTGTCTTAGAATCGGGGTCCTGACAGCGTTGGCATCAGAGCCGGACTGCCTGTAGGTTCGCTAAGCCAAACTGGTCGATGTCGAGTCTAGAAATGCTTTAGTTATATGTAGGGGAATTGATTGTGGAAGGGAACGTAAGGCTCTTTTACTCCTTTACCTTATGCCCTATATTCTGAGTCATTCTCTTCTCATTCTACGTGGGTTAAGGAACTAGGCTCTCTTCTCTCTATCAGGTTCACGTGTTACTAAATCCGTAGTAACTTATAGGATTGTTGGATACAACCCAGTTCAGTTCTACTAAAGTTTAGTATGTTGCCATTTGAACCAGAACCTTGATATGTTGTTGTTGAGTGGTTTCGCAAACTGTTGTGGATGTCTCAATTCTTTTTCTGAGCATTTACACCCGTTATGCTGTCCAATTTCATCCAGAAATTCTAATGCCTTTGCACTATTTTGTGCTTTCAGATGGCTACCCGTCCCCAAAACCAAGTGGTTCGTCTGACCCGTTGCATCGGTGTATGTGGTCATACCGCCATGTTGGTTCGAGTGATGGTTGAGGCAGGTTACCGATGGTACCCTGAATACACCGTCGAAGAGCAGTTTAGAGATTTCAACCAGAGCCAATATCTGTGTACGGTCAGGATATACCCGTCTTATCCCGGAGCCACGGAACCACTCCACCGTTCTTATGGACTCGGGATCACTATTGGGATGTCCGTTCAAGATGCAGCCTACTCGATGATGACCATTATGCGAGCTAGAACTGCCTTGTTGAGCAACACTGAATTTCGCTACATGCCAGCATCCCTCCCTGGGGCGCATGGTTACCTTCAGGGCATGTACAGTGATGCATCCCATGAGGACTCACTCCTTTGCACCACTACTGAGATGTTGGAAGATAAGGACCGTGAAAACCGGGCCTTGCGTATGGAGCTTTTTAATGCTCGTGCTGATCATTGGGCCACCTTGACGAGGTTTGCACCTGCTGTGCAAGCCGGATACATGGACACGAGGGACTTGTATCCTGTGCGGGCTAGTCTGCCAGACTTCATGGAATGGCGTGAGGTGGGAGGCATCACCCCTCCTCGTGGGCCTCTTCTGCCGCCATCTGTTGGACCGAGGCCGCACCCAAGTCCCTATGGTCCACAAGCACCGCAGGACCGTCTGTTCCCAGATGACCATGTTCCGCTTCCAGGTCTGGGTGGTGATTTCTATGAGGACTTCTACGGAGCCGTTTGAGCTAGTAGCAGTCTCGCTAGTATTGTAATAGTTGTATGTCCACCGTCCTGCGTGATTGTGGAATATAACTTAGCGTGTATCAATTCCGGAGGTGTAGAAAAATAATGTATAGGAGCTTGGAATGCCACCGATGAGATGTAACGTCTTTCGTCTTAGTTGTACCTCAGCTTGAGCTTGTACTAAACTATGTATGATGTGTATGACCGTTGGTATATATATGGCAGTTTCTATATTACCATGTCATACGGATGATCATCTCTGCATTCCTTGTTATCCATTACATTCCGCACTTCCTTGACCAGTTTTTGCCATCCTGGTTTAAATCGTTGTTTTGTTTTCCCAGGATGGTCAACACCCGCAGCAACCCTGCTGCTTCGGAGCAGGGAGAAGCTAGTGCACCTAGAGAGGAAAGTCTGCCTCAACCACCTTCTCTGGCCGAAGTGATGCTGGAGGCAGAGCGCAACAGGCGCGACACCAACCGCTTGTTAGAGCGGATTGAGCAGAACACTGCACGCCAGCAGAGGATCAATTCGGTGTCCATCAATGACTTTGTCAAGCTGTACCCGCCAAAGTTCAATCATTCCATCGAGCCTCTCGATGCGGATGACTGGCTCCGCAGCATCGCCCACAAGCTACGTTCTGCCAACGTGGCTGAAGATGATAAAGTCACCTTTGCTGCCTATCACCTTGAAGGTCCTGCCAGCCTTTGGTGGGAGAATTATGAAGCTATGCGCCCGGTCGGCCAACTCACTACTTGGGCTGATTTCAGTGCCGCTTTTCGTGAGCATCATATTCCGGAAGGTCTCATGGATCGCAAGAGGGAGGAGTTCTGTAACTTCACCCAGGGGAAGCTGACTGTGGATGCATACAGTCGCGAGTTTGGAAGGCTTGCACGCTATGCTCCCGAAGAGGTATCTACCGATGCCAAGAAGCAGGCAAGGTTCCGCAAGGGACTTAGCCCTGAACTCCGCCGTGATCTTCGTCTGCATGAATGCACTTCTTTTCCGAAGCTAGTCAATAAGGCCATCAGTGCCGAGACAGGGCAGAATGATTTTGAAGCTTCACGCAAGCACTCCCGTGACTATGGTTCTTCATCCGGCTCTGGATCTCAGAAGCGCCGGGTCTGGATTCCAAATTCTGCTATGCCACCCAGGTATACTCCGAGGCCATCCTTTGAGGCGCCTCGCCCCAATCAGCAGTATATGCCGCCCAAGACTTTTGGTGGCCCCACTGCCAATGCTGCTCCACGCCCCAATTCGATAACTTGCTTCAAGTGTGGTGAGCCGGGCCACTACATCCGTGAGTGTCCCCAGAACAACCCCAGCCAGTTCGGAAAGTCTGTTGGACGTGGTAAGTCAACAGCGAAGGTGCTTGTCGCCAAGCCAGCCACCACTGCTCGTGGCCATGTCAACTACGTTTCAGCTGAAGAGACTCAAGAGAACCCCAACGTCGTTCTCGGTACGCTCCTTGTTAATTGCCACCCGGCAACTGTTCTCTTTGATACTGGAGCATCTCATTCATTTATTTCTGAGAGCTATGCTCGATTGCACAACACTACCTTTAGTGACATGCCCACCTCCATGGAAATTCAAACTCCCGGTTCTAGATGGCAAACCTCTAGGATCAGCCATGGAAATGAAATTCTTGTCGACAGATTGGTTTTTCTCGCGTCACTAATAGCTCTCAAGTCTTCGGACATAAACATCATCTTGGGTATGGACTAGATGTCAGCTCATTACGCCAAGATTGATTGCTCAACTAGAACTGTCCAACTTACCCATCCATCGGGCAAGACAGTCAATGTTTTGACCCGAGTATCGGAGCGTCAGCTCTACTCTCTAAATGCCAATCCCCTTCCAGACCTCGAAGATATTCCGGTAGTCCGTGACTTCCCGGATGTCTTTCCAGAGGAACTGCCAGGTGTTCCACCTGACAGAGATGTCGAGTTCGTGATAGATCTTGTTCCAGGAACCGTCCCAATCTCTAGGAGACCTTATAAGATGGCACCCCTAGAACTAGCCGAGCTTAAGAAACAACTCGATGAGTCCTTGCAAAAGGGTTTCATCCGTCCTAGTTCATCTCCATGGGCTTGCCCCGTCCTCTTCGTCAAGAAGAAGGATGGAACGGATCGGATGGTTGTAGATTACCGACCTGTCAATTTGGTCACTATCAAGAACAAGTATCCGCTCCCCAGGATCAACGACCTGTATGATCAGCTCGCAGGATCCTCAGTCTTCTCCAAGATGGATTTGAGGTTGGGCTACCATCAAATCAAAATCAAGAACGGGGACATTCCCAAAACGGCCTTTGTCACTCGTTACGGCCAATACGAGTACACCGTCATGTCCTTCGGTTTAACCAATGCTCCAGCCACCTTCTCTCGGTTAATGAACTCGATTTTCATGGAGTACTTGGATAAATTCGTCGTGGTATACCTCGATGATATACTCATCTACTCCAAGAATGAGGAAGAACATGCCGAACATCTAAGGCTAGTATTGATGAAACTTCGAGAGCATCGCCTTTATGCCAAATTCTCCAAGTGCGAATTCTGGTTGCCAGAAGTGACCTATCTGGGCCATGTAATCTCTGGCAAGGGCATTGCTGTCAATCCTGAGCGAGTCCAAGCTGTCCTTGATTGGACTCCACCTGAAACGGTCAAGCAAGTTCGGAGTTTTCTTGGTTTGGCGAGCTATTGCCGCCGCTTCGTCGAGAATTTCTCCAAGGTTGCTAAGCCTCTAACTGAACTCCTCAAGAAAGATAAAAAGTTCGAGTGGACCCCACAGTGCGAGTTCAGCTTTCAGGAACTGAAAAGACGCCTGACATCTGCTCCCGTACTGGTACCACCAGATTTCTCTAAGGACTTTGTTATCTATTGCGACGCCTCGCGACAAGGACTAGGTTGCATACTCATGCAAGATCGTCATGTGATTGCCTACGCTTCTCGACAGTTGCGTCCACATGAGGATAATTATCCCACACATGATCTAGAGCTTGCAGCAGTAGTCCATGCACTCAAAACCTGGCGACATTACCTTCTGGGTAATCGTTGCGAAATTTACACTGATCACCAAAGTTTGAAATATATCTTCACCCAACCGGATTTGAATCTCAGGCAAAGACGTTGGGTCGAGTTGATCTCGGATTACGACTTAGGAATAACTTACACCCCAGGCAAAGCCAATGTCATGGCTGATGCACTAAGTCGTAAATCCTATTGTAACAACCTGATGTTACAACAAAGTCAACCACTTCTCCACGAGGAATTTCATAAACTTAACCTTCACATTGTTCCTCGAGGATTCCTTTCCACCCTGGTGGCGAAACCTAACCTTGCGGATCAGATCATCAAGGCACAAAAGGTGGATCCGGGAATTTCCCGTATCAAGAGAAACATCAAGAAGGGAGTTGCAGATTGTTTCTCCATCGATGGTCAAGGTGTTGTGTTCTTTGGAAACCGTCTAGTGGTTCCCAAGGTACGCAACTTGAGACGATTGATCCTTAAGGAAGCTCATGAATCCCCTCTCACCATTCATCCCGGTAGTACTAAGATGTATCAAGACCTACGCCAGAGGTTTTGGTGGACTAGGATGAAGAGAGAAATCGCTCAATACATTGCAACTTGCGACGTCTGTCGTTGTGTTAAGGCAGAGCATCAACGGCCTGCTGGCACCCTTCAACCTTTGGAGATTCCTGAATGGAAATGGGATAAAATCGGTATGGATTTCATTACCGGGTTTCCCAGAACCAAGAGAGGGAATAATGCTATCTTCGTTGTTGTCGATCGTCTCTCCAAAGTAGCCCACTTCTTACCTGTTCGCGAGAGTATAACCGCTAGCCAGCTAGCGGATTTGTACATCTCTCGAATAGTATCTCTCCATGGTGTTCCATTGGAAATTAATTCAGACCGTGGAAGTCTTTTCACCTCTCGATTTTGGGAAAGTTTCCAAAATGCTATGGGGACTCGTCTCTCCTTTAGCACCGCCTTCCATCCTCAGTCAAGTGGTCAAGTAGAACGAGTCAATCAAATTCTGGAGGATATGCCCCGAGCTTCTGTCATCTCTTTCGGTATGAATTGGGAGAAGTGCCTTCCATTCGCCGAGTTCGCTTATAACAATAGTTATCAAGCTAGCTTGGGCAAAGCTCCTTTCGAAGTTCTTTATGGACGAAAATGTCGAACGCCTCTTAACTGGTCAGAAACCGGCGAGAGACAACTCTTTGGCCCGGACATGATCCAGGATGCAGAAGAGCAGGTTCGCATTATTCGTGAGAAGTTGAAAACCGCCCAGTCCCGACAAAAGAGTCAGTATGACCGCAAGCATAAGCCCATGGCTTATGAAGTCGGCGAGATGGCTTACCTCCGGGTTACACCTTTAAAGGGGACCCATCGATTCGGTATCAAAGGCAAATTGGCTCCTCGTTACATTGGACCCTTTCGCATTCTTGCCAAACGAGGGGAAGTTGCCTACCAACTGGAACTACCTCCGCATCTCTCCAGAGTCCATGATGTCTTCCACGTTTCTCAACTCAGGCGTTGCTTCGCGGATCCTATCCGTGGAGTGGACCACGAAACGATTGATCTCCAAGATAACCTCACTTATCGGGAATACCCCGTTCGTATCCTTAATCAAGCCGAGCGTACCACTCGACGCCACAATATCAAGTTTCTCAAGGTTCAATGGTCACACCATTCCGAGCAAGAAGCTACTTGGGAAAGGGAGGATCGTCTTCGACTTGAGTATCCCGCCTTCTTTCCGGAGGAACCTAAATCTCGGGACGAGATTCTTTTGAGTGGGGGTGAGTTGTCACATCCTAGCTAGTTCATGCATTAGAGTGTGCATCATGTTTACCTTTGACAGAAAATTGAAATGGGGAAGGCAGGAACCCCCAGCACCCCTTCTGAATCAACTAGGGTTTACTAAAATCTTTTTCAATGAACCTGAAATGCCCTTCTAAAATGTTCACCCTCTTTGTCTTGGATTAAACCCCCTGGCAAAAATAGTGCACATTTTTCTAGGTCAACAGAAGGTTATTGAATTAACACATAAGTATTTGAATTTGGGCATTTAAAATTTATAAAAATATTTTAAATGTTCAAATATTCTCAAACAGAAATGTTTCATGTTGTCTATATTTTAAATAGCAAGCATGTGCAGATTGAGAATTTTTGGAGGAGCCTAAGTACTTTAAATAATTCCACAAAGTTGCAAAGAAATAGGAAAGAAAACAAAATTAAAAAAAAAGCCTACCTGTGCCAGCTGAGGCCCGCTCCTGTGCGGCCCAGCTGGGCCAGCCCACCAGCGCCGTCGTCCTCCTAGCGCCAGTCGGCCGGGCGTGTGGCCGGCGCGCGCGCACGGCCGTGCCGCCACGCCACCTGCCTGCCTGGCCCTCCCCCCCCCCCGACGCTGGACGTCCCGCACGTCGCCACGCGACGCCCCGCCGCTCGCTCATTTCCCCCCCTCCTATGGATCCCCCTCTTCCCCCTCCCCGAGCGGAGCTCGTCGCCGACGCCCGCTGCTGCCGCACCCACAGCCGCTCCCTCGCCTCTCCGACAAGCCCAGCTGCTCCGCCTCGTCGCTAGCTGCCTCCTCGCCGAGCCACGCGAGCCGGAGTGCCCCGTAGAGTCGCCCTCGCCGTCCTCTTCGTCGCCGGCCGCCGCAGATCGTCCTCGCCGCCCCGTCGTCTCCGACTCGTCCCCGAGCCCGCTGACGCCGCCGCTGCCTCCGCTGTGAGCTCCCGCCTCGATTCCACCTCCTCCCCTGTCCTCTCGTGCCCCGCAGCACCGCGTTCGCTCGAGGCCCGACTCCGGCCGCCGCCCTGAGCTCGACTCCGGCGAGCTCCGCCGTCCTCACGGCCTCTCCTGTGCGCGGCTGGATGCGCCCGTGCACGGGCTACCTGCCAGTGCCCTCTGTGCGCCAAGCCGTGGCCTCTAGGCCGTTCCGGCGATCTTCCGCCGTGGGCCGAGGTCGTCGCCGGCGAAAACTCCGGCGGGTTGACGTGGCCGTCATTAACAACTAAACCCACCAGTTAAACCACCCTAAGTCACTGACAGTGGGCCCTAGGACCAAGTCAAACCCCAGTCAGCGCGGGGTTTGACCGGGATTAGCCCCTGTGTCACTGACGTGTGGCCCCCACACGTCAGGTTTGACCCAGTCAGCGGGGTTGACTGCTGACGCAAGCATGACACAGTGCTGACGCAGTTATTATTTTGCTGGATTTATTTTTATACAGGAAAATCCAGAAAATAGTTCAAACTTCAAAAATTCATAGAAAATTATCTGTAACTCCAAATGCAAAGTTCTATACATGAAAATCTATCAGAAAAATCCAATCTATCCAATGGAACTGGTTTCATGCATGTTAAAACAAGTTAAACCCACTGTTTAGGCATTATAAGATATTGCACTAATATGATCTTATAAATGCACTACCATTTGAATCTTTGGTTCAAATGGGGTCATTTCCTTCTGGTTTAACTTGCACAAGACCAGGACACATTCATATTGCCATGTCATTGCATGCATCATATTGTTGCATATCGTCATGTATTGATTGTGTTGCAATGTGTCATTCGTGGTAGGTTCTGCCTCCGAGGATATCTCCGAGTATCCAGTTGAAGGGCAGTATCCCACCACCACTCCATCAGGCAAGCAAACCATTGATCATTCCGATACAAACCCATGTTCTCGCTTCTGCTCTCGTTTACTGCATTAAGACAACGCGTTTCAAACTGCTGTGTGTCGCGGTAGTTGAACCCACTTCCTTTGCATGACCTGTCATTGCCACAGTAACTAGATGAAACCCACTAGCATGTGTAGGAGTTGATTGAGCCAATACATGTGTATGTGTGTTCCTACCATGCTATGCTTGCTATGCTTAGAGTTGTGTCAGGTCTGGCTCATCGGGATGATGATCCGGAGTGAAAGGTTGTATCGTTGTCAATAGTGTGGAAGTGTTGAACACGATTTGGTAAAGGAATCGATGGAAGGCCATGTAGGAGTACATGGTGGGTTGTTTCATTGAGGCCGTCCCTAAGAACTGAGATCTGTGTGTGTGATTTAAGACTCAGCTACTACCGCGCATTGGGCCCGAAACCAATGGACCCTCTCGGCTTCTTGATCACGCTTGTCCTCTGTCCAGGAGTTGCAAAGTAGTTTCTGGTGTTTGTAGCATGCTGGGGGCCGCACGCAGCGCTGACCATCGGGGTGGGCTGTATTGCGGTAGGCACGTGGCCGGGTCAACCGGGCGCCCGTTTGGTGTCTCGGAACCTTGTTCACATCGTTCGGGGCCGTTAGTGGAAACCTCGGCCGGACTCCCTGCGGATGGAACCCGAATAGGCGATAAACCTGGATTAGAGACTTGAGTGTTTAGGTAGGCCGTGGCCGACACCCTCGCTGGGCTTCCGCTTGAAGGTTGCCGAGTACATGTCGTGTAAACGGCGATAAGTGGTGAGAGCGTGTGTGAAGAAGTACACCCCTGCATGGTATAAATCTATTCGAATAGCCGCGTCCGCGGTAAAGGACTACTTGGTCACCTATACAGTTCATAGACAAGTTAAATGGATACTACTAAAAATCTCAAGATAAGTGTGAGTACCGCGGATGGCCCTCTCGTAGGATGGCGAGAGAGGATCCACGGTGGAGTATTGTGTTGGTGTTAGTGGACTCGTGTGCGACAAATGTTTTACAAGTGGTGTCTTTCGTAGGATAGCTTAGCCAAGAGTCAAAGCTGGCTTGCTGCAATAACCCCACTACCTTCTTGAGAATGTGCATGTATAGTAGGTTCCTGTTGTAAGACTTGCTGAGTACCTTTGTACTCATGTTGCTTTAATCATGTTTTTCAGACGACTGCACCAACCCCTCTGATGGGTTCTTTGTAGACCTCGACGTTGACGAGTGACTTATCACCCAGGTGGTGATCCAAGACTTGTGAAGGGTCTTTGTAGATAGACAGGCTTCGTCAAGCCTTCTTTCTTTCTAGTGTCTGTACTCAGACTACTTTGCTTCCGCATGTGCTTGTATGTTTGTATGACTTGAGTGTTGGGTCATGTGACCCCTATCTGTATGGATGATATGTATGGCTCCTCGGAGCCTTCTAAATAAAGTACTTGAGTCGTAGAGTACTGTTGTGATGCCATGTTGTATTTACTCATATCGGGCATATTGTGTGTATGATTGAAATGCTTGGTATGAGTGGGATCCGACTATCTAGTTGTTTATCCTTGGCAGCCTTTCATATGGGGAAATGTAAGTCTTGTGCTTCTGAGCGATGGTAGTCCGCTACAGCCCGGTTCACCGGAGTCCTGCTAGCCCAGCACTACTGCTTGGACACTTGACTGGCCGGCATGTGTTTCACGTCGTTCCTATGTCTGTCCCTTCGGGGAAATGTCACGCGCGGATATTCGGAGTCCTGCCTAGCCTGCTACAGCCCGGGTTACCGGAGTCCTGTTAGCCCAGTGCTACAGCCCGAATAGATACGTTGATGACCGACATGCTCGATGTGATTCATGTATGCCTGTCCTCATAGGCTAGCGCCGCCTCGGGTTCACGACTAGCCATGTCGGCCCGGGTTCTCTGTCATATGGATGCTAGCGACACTATCATATACGTGAGCCAAAAGGCGCAAACGGTCCCGGGCCAGGTAAGGTGGCACCCGTGGGAGTACCGTGCGTGAGGCCGCAAAGTGATATGAAGTGTTACACGCTGGATCGATGTGTCTTAGAATCGGGGTCCTGACAACTACGTTGGCCATTTGATCTACAAGACATATTGTAAATATTTAGACTAAGTTCATGATAATAAAGTTCAATTAATCAAATTATTTAATGAACTCCCACTTAGATAGACATCCCTCTTCTAGTCATCTAAGTATTACATGATCCGAGTCAACTAGGCCGTGTCCGATCATCACGTGAGACGGACTAGTCAACATCGGTGAACATCTTCATGTTGATCGTATCTTCTATACGACTCATGCTCGACCTTTCGGTCTTCTGTGTTCCGAGGCCATGTCTGTACATGCTAGGCTCGTCAAGTCAACCTAAGTGTTTTGCGTGTGTAAATCTATCTTACACTCGTTGTATGCGAACGTAAGGACCTATCACACCCGATCATCACGTGGTGCTTCGGAACGACGAACCTTAGCAACGGTGCACAGTTAGGGAGAACACTTTCTTGAAATTATTATGAGGGATCATCTTATTTACTACCGTTGTTCTAAGTAAACAAGATGCAAAACATGATAAACATCACATGCAATCAAATAATAAACGTGACATGATATGGTCAATATCACATAGCTCCTTTGATCTTCATCTTGGGGCTCCATGGTCATCTTGTCACCGGCTTGACACCATGATCTTCATCATCATGATCTTCATCATCGTGTCTCCATGAAGTTGCTTGCCAACTATTACTTCTACTACTATGGCTAACGCGTTTAGCAATAAAGTAAAGTAATTTACATGGCGATTCTCAATGACACGCAGGTCATACAAAAAATAAAGACAACTCCTATGGCTCCTGCCGGTTGTCATACTCATCGACATGCAAGTCGTGATTCCTATTACAATAGCATGAACATCTCATACATCACATATAGATCATTCATCATTCATCACAACTTTGGCCATATCATATAACAAAGCACTTGCTGCAAAAACAAGTTAGACGTCCTCTAATTGTTGTTGCAAGTTTTACGTGGCTGAATTAGGGTTCTAGCAAGAACGTTTTCTTACCTACGTTCAAACCACAACGTGATTTGTCAACTTCTATTTACCCTTCATAAGGACCCTTTTCATCGAATCTGCTCCAACTAAAGTAGGAGAGACAGACACCCGCCAGCCACCTTATGCAACTAGTGCATGTTAGTCGGTGGAACCGGTCTCACGTAAGCGTACGTGTAAGGTTGGTCCGGGCCGCTTCATCCCACAATACCGCTGAATCAAGATTGACTAGTAACGGCAAGAAGAATTGACAACATCTACGCCCACAACAAATTGTGTTCTACTCGCACAAGAAGAACTATGCATAGACCTAGCTCATGATGCCACTGTTGGGGAACGTTGCAGAAAATTAAAATTTTTCCTACGGTTTCACCAAGATCCATCTATGAGTTCATCTAGCAACGAGTATTCAGATTAGATAGCATCTACATACCACTTTGTAGATCGCAACGGAAGCGTTCGAGTGAACGTGGATGAGGTAGTCGTACTTGCCGTCATCCAATTCACCGATGATCTAGTACCGAACGGACGGCACCTCCGCGTTCAACACACGTACGGGACGGGAGACGTCTCCTCCTTCTTGATCCAGCAAGGGGGAAGGAGAGGTTGAGGAAGATCCAGCACGACGGTGTGGTGGTGGATGCAGCAGAACTCCGGCAGGGCTTCGCTAAGCAACTACGGGAGGAGGAGGAGGTGTTGCAGGGAGGAGGGAGTGCCAGGGCATTGGGTGCGCAGCCCCCCTCCCCTGCCCCCCTTTATATAGGTGCATTAGAGGGGGGGAGGGCGCAGCCTTGCCCCTTCCTCCAAGGAAGGGGTGCGGCCAAGAGGGGGGGAGGAGTCCATCCTCCCCAAGGCACCTCGGAGGTGCCTTCCCCCCTTTGGACTCTCCCTCCTCCAAGTTTCCTTGGCGCATGGGCCCTTGGGGCTAGTTCCCCTTGGCCCAAGCAGGCCAAGGCGCACCCCCTAAGGCCCATGCGGCCCACCAAGGCAGGTGGCCCCACCTGGTGGACCCCGGGACCCCTCCGGTGGTCCCGGTACAATACCGATAACACCGAAACTTGTCCCGATGGCCAAAATAGCACTTCCTATATATAATTCTTTACCTCCGGACCATTCTGGAACTCCTCGTGACGTCTGGGATCTCATCCGGGACTCCGAACAACATTCGGGTTACTGCACATACATATCTTCACAACCCTAGCGTCACCGAACCTTAAGTGTGTAGACCCTACGGGTTCGGGAGACATGCAGACATGACCGAGACGGCTCTCGGGCAATAACCAACAGCGGGATCTGGATACCCATGTTGGCTCCCACATGCTCCACGATGATCTCATCAGATGAACCACGATGTCAAGGATTCAATTAATCCCGTATACGATTCCCTTTGTCAATCGGTATTTTACTTGCCCGAGATTCGATCGTCGGTATCCCAATACCTCGTTCAATCTCGTTATCGGCAAGTCACTTTTCTCGTTCCCGTAATGCACGATCCCGTGATCAAACACTTTGATCACCTTGAGCTCATTGTGATGATGCATTACCGAGAGGGCCCGGTGATACCTCTCCGTCAAGCGGAGTGACAAATCCCAGTCTCGATCCATGTAACCCAACAGACACTTTCAGAGATACCCGTAGTATACCTTTATAGTCACCCAGTTACGTTGTGACGTTTGGCACACCCAAAGCACTCCTACGGTATCCGGGAGTTACACGATCTCATGGTCTAAGGAAAGGATACTTGACATTGGAAAACTCTAGCAAACGAACTATGTGATCTTATGCTATGTTTAGGATTGGGTCTTGTCCATCACATCATTCTCCTAATGATGTGATCCCGTTATCGATGACATCCAATGTCCATAGTCAGGAAACCATGACTATCTGTCGATCAATGAGCTAGTCAACTAGAGGCTCACTAGGGACATATTGTTTTCTGTTATTCACACATGTATTACGATTTCCGGTTAACACAATTATAGCACGAATAAAGACAATTATCATGAATAAGGAAATATAATAATAATGCTTTTATTATTGCCTCTAGGGCATATTTCCATCACTTATGTCTTTGCACCTCTTGTGACGGTGGTTGTATTTTCGGAGCTGGTGGCACGTCTCCCACGATTGATGAAGCCCAGCTGACTCTGGAACCTGCCATATTTAGTAGAAAAACAAGAAACAAAATCCGAGAATAATGTTCCTATGAACTACTAGGATGTGGTGGTAAAACGCTCACAGTATAGCAAATATCAAAGTCTTACAAGTTCTTACCATGCAGCAGGTAGTGACCGGCAACCAGCGGTGTCAAATAACTCCGAAGATTGAGTAAAGCGATTGCCAGGTGAGCGTATGTATACACGGTGTAGAAATATGTGGAGCTTGGAAGGCCAAATATATGGTAGCAAAAGATCAGCAATAATCAATTTAGAGATGCAATGTTGAATAAACGCTCAACGACGGTACTGTGCTGGTCCTAGGCTAGACCGTGCTAGAGACGCGAGCCTAGAACACTAAAAAAATCACGGCGCGACGCATACAAAGGCGGAGCACACTCTGAATATCTTTGTTTTCTCCTTTTTTCACGGAATTTTTTTTTCACTTTTTTTCCTCTTTATTTATTTTTTCTCTCACTTTTTTTTCCTTTTTTTCTTTCTCTTTTTTTTCACAAACAAGCTAGATAAGATGCAGATTGGATCTAGTGATGACGCGGACGACCTCAAGTATGATTATGACAATGAATGATGGGGAGTACGTGGTGGAAATTGATGGATGGCGGTGGTGGACAGCTGATGCAATAATGACGCGGTGGTGGTATATGGCAACGACAATAAAGATGGTGCGGCGGTGGCATGACAAACTGTGAACAGAACTCGAAATTCTAAAGGACTAGACAATAAGACCAGCAACTTGACACGATGATGTAACCACAAATTCAACAAAGCAAAACACTAAAAAGATTATGCAAAGGCTCAAACTGGCTTGGAGAAAGGATAAACAGATCTAACTTTTTTGTGTGGCTTTTTCTTGGACAATAGGTAAGAAAATAAATCTAATTTAGGGATAACTGGAAATTCTCACCGAGCAACCTGAAAACTGATACCACTTGATAGAGGCGGGCTGTCCCGATCTTTCGATGAGATGATAACTATCGATTTGGTGGAGACGACTTTGACGATCCGACTACAAACGTGCACGACGTTGCGCCTTAGCAATCGCTAAACCAACTCCGAGAGGTTATTGACCATGCAGGAGCACGATCAACCTGACCACGAAGGTCTATTCCTGCAAGCAATCGAAGAACAAGCAAGAATATGATTAAGCAATCTGAATATTGCGAATATGGATGAAGTATTGATTAAAGTGGGGTTTCATTAGCGGTCCTGGTCTGGTCGTTGGACACAAACGAAGTACACGAAGTTGCAGCGATGGCTAACTTTTAACTAAATAAAACCCAAGGAAAAAGCTACTAGATGGATCTACTTATATAGGAGTAAGGGGTGGCGGCCAAGGAGGTGGGAGGACATCCCAAGGCAGCCTAAAACCAACCCTAGGTCGTACAAGGCTCATGGGCCCAAGTGGAGGTGATGCAACACCTTTGGACTTGTTGTTTGACTCGGATTCTGCTGCAGTGTCAGATTGTTTCGTCCATATCTCAACGCTCCGGATGAATTTAAAGGTGATTCCAATTGGTTTGGAAAGAGGATGAAATCTACTTGCCAATAAAAAAGAATCACCCAATTCGGAGTCCGTATGAAAAAGTTCTTGGCGTTTTGAGTCAGGTGTGTCTGTGCAGTCCGAATCTGAATCCAGAACGTGAGAGACTTGGACTCTATCTTCTCTTGGCCAAAAGTGACGTGAGAGGACTTTTTGAACAGAACTTAAACTTCTCCTTTTCCCCTATTTTCATTTCTAGATTGTACAAATGTCCCATACACCTACAATTAGACAAAACACAAAAGTGTGAAGTATTTTTGTTCTGGATAATATAAATAGATTATTGAATAGTTGACACTAGAAATCACCTCACAAATATGCATGTATGCAATATTTTTGGTCGTATCCAAGGTAGTCATGTCCTCATCACGTTCCCTACCGAAACCATCATGCTTGTTGTGAGAAGCTCTGGTTTGTGAGACGCTTATACCCAAACCTGCCCCAAATGGGACATTTATTTTACCACGGCATGTTGATGTCGCTCCATGATAGCATACCAAGTTTCCTGAACTTCAGATGAGTTTTGGTCTTACTAGAATTTAAAAACCAAGTATCTCAATGTTTGTGGCCGAGTGACGATGGTACGGTGTTGGAAATTCGTTCCCATTTCTTGCATGGGACCTAAGCATGCAACCAAGGACACATATTTGATTTTTTAACCAGTTTATATGCACTGGAGAATGTCCATGTAGTTCAAATTTGAATTATGCAGATAAAATGCCTGGAAAACCTAGTTAATGTATAAAAATGTCCAAATGAACCCAAAATAAATTAAACAAAACACTCCTGTTGTTCTATGTTGACACTCGAAAAATTTCAAAAGTAATAAGAGGCAATGGATATCGTTTCGTCCGCAAAGGTGGCGCGTTCCCTATTGAATTAACAAAACGGGTATCTCAATGTTTGCGGCCGAGTGACGGTGGCAGGGTGTTTGAAATCCATTCCCATTTCTTGCATGTGACCTAAGCATGCAACCAAGGACACAAATTTGATTTTTCAAGCAGTTTATATGCACTTGAGAATGTGCATGTTGTTCACATTTGAATTCTGCACATAAAATGCGTAGAAAACCCAATTAATGTATAAAATTGTCCAAATGAACCCCATAAAATTCCAAAATTAAACACAACAGTCATGTTGCTCTATGTTGACACTCAAAAAAGTTTGAAAGCTATGAGAGGCAACAGATATTGTTTCGTCCCCAAAGGTGGCACGTTGCCTACCGAAACCATCACGCTTGTTGTGAGAAGCTCTCGTTTGTGTTAAGCTTATACCTAAACCTGCCCCAAATGGGACAAAATTTTTACCACGACATGTTGATGCCGCTCGATGATAACACGCCAAGTTTCATGAATTCCACACAAGTTTTGGATTTACTAGAATTTAAACCAGGTATCTCAATGTTTGCGGCGAGTGACGGTGGCAGGGTGTTTGAAATTCATTCCCATTTCTTGCATGCGACCTAAGCATGCAACCAAGGACACATATTTGATTTTTCAACCAGTTTATATGAACTCGAGAATGTGCATGTAGTTCAAATTTGAATTATGCACATAAAATGCCTGGAAAACCCAGTTAATGTATAAAAATGTCCAAAGAAACCCCAATAAATTCGAAAATTAAACACAACACTCCTGTTGTTCTATGTTGACACTCGAAATATTTCGAAAGCAATACGAGGAAACTGATATCGTTTCGTCCCCAATGGTGGCACATTCGCTATTGAAACCATAACGTTTGTTGTGAGAAGGTTATACCCAAACCTGCCGCAAATGGGAAAAATCTTTTACAATGGCATGTAGATGCCGCTCCATGATAGCATGCCAAGTTTCATGAATTTCAGATGAGTTTTGGATTTACTAGAATTTGAAAACCAAGCATCTCAATGTTTGCGGCCGAGTGACGGTGGTAGGGTATTTCAAATTCACTCCCATTTCTTGCATGGGACCTAAGTATGCCTCCAAGGACACATATTCGAGTTTTCAACTAGTTTATATGCACTGGAGAATGTGGGTGTAGTTCAAATTTGAATTATACACATAAAATGCCTGGAAAACCCAGTTAATGTATAAAAATATCCAAACGAACCCTAAAAATTTCCGAAATTAAACACAACACTCCTGTTGTTCTATGTTGACACTCGAAATTTTTTGACAGCAATAAGAGGGAACAGATGTCGTTTTGTCCCCAAAGGTGGCACGTTGCCTACCGAAACCATCATGCTTGTTCTGAGAAGCTTTGGTATGTGAGAAGCTTATGGCGAAACCTGCCCCAAATGGAACAAATCTTTTACAATGGCATGTTGCTGCCGCTCCGTGATAGCATGCCAAGTTTCATGAATTTAAGACGAGTTTTGGATTTACTAGAATTAAAAAAACAGGTTTCTCAATGTTTGCGGCCGAGTGACGGTGGCAGGGTGTTTTAAATCCATTCCCATTTCTTGCATGTGACCTACGCATGCTACTAAGGACACAAATTTGATTTTTGAAGCAGTTTATATGCACTTGAGAATGTGCATGTTGTTCAAATTTGAATTCTGTACATAAAATGTCTAGAAAACCCAGTTAATGTATAAAAATGTCAAAACGAACCCCGAATAATTCCAAAATTAAACACAACACTCCTGTTGTTCTATGTTGACACTCGAAAAATTTCAAAAGCAATAAGAGGCAACGGATATCGTTTCGTCTCCAATGGTGGCACATTCCCTATTGAAACTATCATGCTTGTTGTGGGAAGCTTATACCCAAACCTGTCCCAAATGGGACAAAATTTATACAATGACATGTTGATGCTCCTCCATGATAGCATGCCAAGTTTCATGAATTTCAGACGAGTTTTGGATTTACTAGAACTTAAAAACTAGGTATCTCAATGTTTGCGGCCGAGTGACGGTTGCAGGGTGTTTGAAATTCATTCCCATTTCTTGCATGGGACCTAAGCAAGCAACCAAGGACACATATTTGATTTTTCAACCAGTTTATATGCACTCGAGAATGTGCATGTAGTCCAAATTTGAATTATGCACATAAAATGCCTGGAAAACCCAGTTGATGTATAAAAATGTCCAAACAAACCCCGAAAAATTCCGAAATTAAACACAACACTCCTGTTGTTCTATGGTGACACTCGAAAAGTTTTGAAAGCAATAAGAGGGAACGGATATCGTTTCGTCCCCAAAGGTGGCACGTTCCCTACCGAAACCATCACGCTTGTTCTGAGAAGCTCTCGTTTGTGAGAAGCTTATACCTAAACCTGCCCCAAATGGGACAAATCTTTTACAGCGGCATGTTGATGCCGCTCCATGATAGCATGGCAAGTTTCATGAATTTCACACGAGTTTTGGATTTACTAGAATTAAAAAACCAGGTATCTCATTGTTTGCGGCCGAGTGACGGTGGCAGGGTGTTTCAAATCCATTCCCATTTCTTGCATGTGACCTAAGCATGCAACCAGACATAGATTTGATTTTTCAACCAGTTTATATGCACTTGAGAATGTGCATGTAGTTCAAATTTGAATAATGCACATAAAATGCCTAAAAAACCCAGTTAATGTATACAAATGTCCAAACGAACCCCGAAAAATTCCAAAATTAAACACAACACTCCTGTTGTTCTATGTTGACACTCAAAAAATTTTGAAAGCAATAAGAGGCAACGGATATCTTTTCGTCCCCAAAGGTGGCACGTAGCCTACCGAAACCATCACGCTTGTTGTGACAAGCTCTGGTTTGTGAGAAGCTTATACCGAAACCTGCCCCAAATAGGACAAAAAGTTTTACCACGGCATGTTGATGCTGCTCCATGATAGCATACCAAGTTTCACGAATTTCATACAAGTTTTGGGTCTACTAGTATTTAAAACCAGGTATCTAAATGTTTTTGGCCGAGTGATGGTGGCATGGTGTTTGAAATTCATTCCCATTTCATGCATGGGACCTAAGCATGCAACCAAGGACACAGATTTGATTTTTCAACCAGTTTATATGCACTGGAGAATGTGCACATAGTTCAAATTTGAATTACGCACATAAAATTCCTCAAAACCTAGTTAATTTATAAAAATCTCCAAACGAACCCCGAAAAATTCCAAACTTAAATACAACCCTCCTGTTTTTCTATGTTGACACTCGAAAAATTTGAAAGCAATAAGAGGCAACGAATATCGTTTCGTCCCCAAAGGTGGCACGTTCCCTACCGAAACCATCACGCTTGTTGTGAGAAGCTCTGGTTTGTGAGACGCTTATACCAAAACCTGCCCCAAATGGGACAATTTTTTTACCACGGCATGTTGATGTCGCTCCATGATAGCATGCCAAGTTTCATGAATTTCATACGAGTTTTGGAATTGCTAGAATTTAAAAACCAAGTATCTCAATGTTTGCGGCCGAGCGACGGTGGCAGGGTGTTTGAAATTCATTCCCATTTCTTGCATGGGACCTAAGCATGCCACCAAGTACACATATTTGATTTTTCAACCAGTTTATATGCACTCGAGAATGTGCATGCAGTTCAAATTTTAATTATGCACATAAAATGCCTGGAAAACCCCGTTAATGTATAAAAATGTCCAAACGAACCCCGAAAAATTCCGAAATTAAACACAACACTCATGTTGTTCTATGTTGACACTCGAATTTTTTTGAAAGCAATAAGTGGTAATGGATATAGTTTCATCCCCAAAGGTGACACGTTCCCTACCGAAACCATCACACTTGTTGTGAGAATCTCTGGTTTTTGAGAAGCTTATACCCAAACCTGCCCCAAATGGGACAAATCTTTTACAATGGCATGTTGATGCCGCTCCATGATAGCATGCCAAGTTTCATGAATTTAGATGAGTTTTGGATTTACTAGAATTAAGAAACCTAGGTATAATAATGTTTGCGGCCGAGTGATGGTGTAAGGTGTTTGAAATCCATACCCATTTCTTGCATGGGACCTAAGCATGCAACCAAGGACTCCGTTTTGATTTTTCAACCAATTTATATGCACTGGAGAATGTGCATGTAGTTCAAATTTGAATTATGGACATACAATGCCGAGAAAACCCAGTTAATGTATAAAAATGTCCAAATGAACCCCGAAAAATTCCAAAATTTAACACAACAATCCTGTTGTTCTATGTTGACACTCAAAAAAATTTGAAAGCGATAAGAGGCAATGGATATCGTTTCGTCCCGAAAGGTAGCACATTCCCTACCGAAACGATCACGCCTGTTGTGATAAGCTTATATCCAAACCTGCCCCAAATGGGACAAAAAATTTACCACAGCATGTTAATGCCGTTCCATGATAGCATGCCAAGTTTCATGAGTTTCATACGAGTTTTGGATTTACTAGAATTTAAAACCAGGTATCTCAATGTTTGCGGCCGAGTGACGGTGGCAGGGTGTTTGAAATTCATTCTCATTCCTTGCATGGGACCTAAGCATGACACATATTTCATTTTTCAACCAGTTTATATGCACTGGAGATTGTGCATGTAGTTCAAATTTGAATTATGCACGTAAAATGCCTCTAAACCCAGTTAATTTATAAAAATGTCCAAACGAACCCCGAAAAATGCCAAAATTAAACACAACACTCATGTTGTTCTATGTTGACACTCGAATCTTTTTGAAATCAATAAGAGGCAATGGATATCGTTTCATCCCCAAAGGTGGCACATTCCCTACCGAAACCATCACGCTTGTTGTGTGAAGCTCTCGTTTGTGAGAAGCTTATATCCAAACCTGCCCCAAATGGGAAAAAAATATACCACAGCATGTTGATGCCGCTGCATGATAGCATGCCAAGTTTCATAAATTTCAGACAAGTTTTGGATTTACTAGAATTTAAAAACCAAGTATCTCAATGTTTGCGGCCGAGTGACGGTGGCAGGGTGTTTGAAATTAATTCCCATTTCTTGCATGCGACCTAAGCATACCAAGGACACATATTTGATTTATAACCAGTTTATATGCACTGGAGAATGTGCGTTTAGTTCAAATTTGAATTATGCACATAAAATGCCTCGAAAACCTAGTTAATGTATAAAAATATCAAACGAACCCCAAAACATTCCAAAATTAAACACAACACTCCCGCCGTTCTATGTTGATACTCGAAAAATTTTGAAAGCAATAAGAGGCAACGGATATCGTTTCATCCCCAAAGGTGGCACATTCCCTACCGAAACCAGCACGTTTGTTGTGAGAAGCTCTGGTTTGTGAGAAGCTTATGCCCAAACTTACCCCAAATGGGACAGAAATTTTACCATGGCATGTTGATGCCGCTCCATGATAGCATGCCAAGTTTCATGAATTTCAAATGAGTTTTTGATTTAGTAGAATTTAAAAACCAGGTATCTCAATGTTTGTGGCCGAGTGACGATGGCAGGGTGTTTGAAATTCATTCCCATTTCTTGCAAGGGACCTAAGCATGCCTCCAAGGACACAGATTTGATTTCTCAACCAGTTTATATGCACTGGAGAATGTGCATGTAGTTCAAATTTGAATTATGCACATAAAATGCCTAGAAAACCCAGTTAATGTATAAAATTGTCTAAGCAAACCCTGAAAAATTCCAAAATTAAACACAACACTCCTGTTGTTCTATGTTGACACTCGAATTTTTTTGAAAGCAATAAGAGGCAATGGATATCGTTTCGTCCCCAAAGGTGGCACGTTCCCTACCGAAACTATCACACTTGTCGTGAGAAGCTCTGGTTTTTGAGAAGCTTATACTCAAACCTGCCACAAATGGGATAATTTTTTTACCATGGCATGTTGATGACGCTCCATGATAGCATGCCAAGTTTCATGAGTTTCAGAAGAGTTTTGGATTTACTAGAATTTAAAAACCAGGTATCGCAATGTTTGCGGCCGAGTGACGGTGGCAGGGTGTGTGACATTCATTCCCATTTCTTGCATGTGATCTTCGCATGCAACCAAGGACACACATTTTATTTTTCAACCCGTTTATATGCACTAGAGCATGTGCATGTAGTTGAAATTTGAATTATGCACCTGAAATGGCTACAAAACCAACTTAATGTATAAAAACGTCCAAACGAACCCTGAATAATACCAATTTTTTTGACGACACGCCTATTGTTGCATGTTCAGTGCAGATAAAAGATCTAGCAATTCAAACACCATCCTTTGCAGTTGTGACCCCATTACGTAATTCAAATCAAGATGGTAAATCAAGTAGACCGCACAGAGTTTATTATCACCAACCGTGTGAGATGCAACACAAAATATCTTGGAGCACCGTCGGTGTATTGTACACCTATGGCTTACGCGAGAAGGTGCGTCGGCTATAGTCCACAGCCGGCATGTCAAGCACACTAGCTCACTCCCCAAATATCATTTCACTGTTCATTCGTCGTCGGTGAAAGATGGGGACATGGACCCACGTAGTGAGGGAAACTTCGGCGGCCCACTCCGGCGAGAGCGTGGCCGCAGCCGCCAGGCACGAGCTAACAAGCTTCGTGAGGGCGACCATAATCTGCTTCCAGGCGGCCAAGGCAGCCCAAACGACCGCTGTTGCTTCTCAGGCGACAACAGCAACATCTGCCTAGGGGATAGCAACTGGCGAGAGCGGCACAACAGCTGTCCGTTTCGCAGCGGCGGCCTTAGCCCTGATGGAGGCCGCCCACTACCATGTTGAGGCCGTCCACGCCTGGCTCGTGGCGGTCACCGCACAAATAGAACGAAGCTTCTTAGACAATGGTCAGCAACCCACGACCGAAGAGTTGGCAATCGCCGAGAGAATTCGAGCAGCCGTCTATTCCTGCGCGGCATACCTTGCCATGACGGAGTCTGCGAGAGCCCAGATCGCGACCGCCCACGCCCAGCTCGTGGCTGCCTATTCCAGAGATATGGCGGAAGCGGATGGCGAGATGCTTGCCGAGTATGGTGCAATTGATGCCATGGAGCCCCTTCCCGAGGAGACCATCGGGCGCGAACTGGACATGGAGGCGGCGGCGGAGATCGACGAGCACTAGCCGTAGTAGTACTCTTTGTTTTGTTTAATTAAGAGCACCGGTCTTTAATTTGTTAGAGTAATGTTTAGGTCAGCTAGCTCTGTTTAATTGTTGAACTTGGTCGATTAAGAAGTGTGGGTGTGCTGTAGTCTCCTTTGTGTACCCAAATTATGCAATGACGTGGATGACCACTGTAACTAGGGAAATTCAAACCAAAATTTTTGACGTTCAATCTCATCCCACACGGGTTAAGCTATCTGAATCGTTTGTGATGTTCACATACCGTACACAGTTCTCAATAAGGGACCGTGTCTGAAGTTTTTTCGCTGGCCAATTTTTTCGCTGAAGCGATTCCAAATTTTCGGCTTTCGCGGAAATATCTACCAAAAGCCACATTTCCCCTGTTTCCGCCTTCCTTTCCAAGTTGAAACCTTCACTCCTTGTTTGTAGCGCCACCTCCTCGCTGGCGACCCTCCTCCATGCTACTTGGCCTCGCCTATCCAGGCAGGTAATCCACACTCCACCCCCATCCTCCTTCTCCTTCCACATCCCACATGCCCCGACCGCCGATGCGACACGTTCCACCCAAATCACCGACCCTCCACCAAATAAGCGCCACCCTAAGCCATGGTGCACGCAGTATAGACAAGATCTCAAGGACCATTTGGCAGCGGAGAAGCAAATCTCGGCCGCACGCGCGGATGAGGTCACGATGGCTGCCATTCGTGTCAACCCCCAGATCTTGGAGGAGCACCTCGCCGTCGAGGCCACCGTCGACGCTCGTGCGCCGACGACGCGACGCGGTTGGCTATTTGGTTCAATTCTGCAACGCCATATTCAATTTTTGTGGGTGCATTCTGTTATTGTATACCATGTGAGAAATAAATCGAATTTGTCTCTACTAAATACATGAGAAACAAATACAATTGCTATATTTCCAAGTTGTTAAGCATGCTTGGTTTGTTTAACTGTCTGATCTTCTATTAGGAGTATGTTATATTTTTCTAATGTGGTGCTCAGTTAACGTTTGGTTCATTTGTTGTGGTGTTTAGTTAACTGTTTTGTTTGTTTCAATTATGCAATGCAATGTTCAATAGTTGTGGGTGCATTCTGTTATTGTGTACCATGTGAGGAATAAATTGAATTTGGCTGTAGTAAATACATGAGAAACAAATACAATTGCTATATTTCCAAGTTGTTAACCATGATTGGTTTAGTTAACTGTCTGATCTTCTATTAGGATTATGTTATATGTCGTGCAATGTGGTGTTCAGTTAACTGCTTGGTTCAATCTGCAAATGTGATGTTCAATTCTTCAGGGTGTAATATTTCCAAGTTATTAAGCATGCTTGGTTTGGTTAACTGTCTGATCTTCTATTACGAGTATGTTATATTGTGCAATGTGGTGCTCAGTTAATGTTTGGTTCATTTGTTGTGGTGTTTAGTTAACTGCTTGGTTAAATTCTGCAATGCGATGTCCAATTGTCATGGGTAGAATTTTGTATTGTTGTGCATGTGTGGAATAAATCGAATTTGGCTGCACTTAATACATGAGAAACATATACAAGTGCTATATTTCCTAGTTCTTAATCATGCTTGGTTTGATTAAATGGGTTTTCCATGTGGCTTGAATTAATCTGAAGAATCTGCAATGTGCTTATTTTTCATCAACATATTTTACTGATAGCATGCGAACCCTTAATTAACCTCATGACTAACTACCTTATATGTGTTGCAGGGAAATAATGGGAAGCACTGAGGTTTACAATCGAGGTTAGCACGTGCATGGTCCATTGTCTAATAGCACATTATTATGCAATTGCAGGAACCATTCTAATATTTAGGTTTTTAACAATTTGGTCTTGCACATGTAGGTCCTGTGGTCAGAGGTTTTGACCCACTATTCAACCCTTTTTGCATATGGGGAAATGAGTTGTCCATGAATATCAGCCAAGTCAAGAAACTCAGAAAAATTGTTAGGGTAAAGAAATTAGCGACAAAAAACAACAACATATTTGTCTACACAATGAAGAAGACATCAGTTCACTACAGGATGGTACTAACTATTATACCTTGCCTTTTTTATTCATTTGCCCCATTTCCAATATAGAGAAGATATTTATGCACATCCTTGTTTTCAGGCCTTTCCAAAGCAGTTCGCCGATGATTACCTCTCAAACCACATGTATGGTCAGGAGGCGAGGAAGGTATTCATACAATACGCACGGTTCAATATTGAAGTGTTCCTGAAGAGGACGAAGGATGTACGGTCAATCATCCACATGCGCTGGCCTAAAGTTACAAAGACCTTCAACATCAATGAAGGCTCAATATTCACCTTCTGCTTCAGCAGTTTTCCAGATGAGATACATCTGTCTATGTACCGTCGATGATGCTAATTTCGAAAGGTTATAGTTTTGCATGTGAAACTTGGTGCTGGTGTAGTTGTGTAATGGGCTGGATGAGTGCTGAAGCTATATGATGTTGTACTCTGATGCATTTCAATTATGAAAATGAAATATATTGTGTGCTCAATATGAAATGTCAATTAGATTAATAAATTGAGAAAACATCTATTGTGTGCTCAATATTAGCCTGCTTATTGGGCTTTCTATTGCAAACGTTTATTGAGAAAACATTGTGTGCGATGAATCCAATAACGCACACAGTTTTTAGGAATAAACCGTGTTAGATTAATGAACAATCACACACGCCATCCTCTTGAAAACTGTTTGCGTTAGGCCACCAGGCGCAAATGTTTAGCACATAAAAACTGTGTGTGATGGACAGCCCTTGACACACAGTTTCTTCTAGGCACTGTGTGTGATGCATTCAATAACGCAAACGATAAAATTGTTAATACCATGTGTCATGGTTTTGTCACGGCAGATGTCCTCATGAAAGGACTTAGTCGTGGAGCCTTCGCTATGGGTTAGCTTAAAGGGGTTAAAGCGC
Source organism: Aegilops umbellulata (assembly GCA_032464435.1). Lineage (NCBI taxonomy): Eukaryota > Viridiplantae > Streptophyta > Magnoliopsida > Poales > Poaceae > Aegilops > Aegilops umbellulata. The sequence goes on from CP136057.1 coordinate 296,190,931, forward strand.
ACAAGGTACGCAAGAGAGTTTTATACTAGTTCGGCCCCTTACGATGAAGGTAAAAGCCTACGTCTAGTTGTGATGGAATTGATTGGGTTTCGATGACCAGGAAGCGAATACACTTTGCCTGAGTCTCGAGTTGTTGTGTGTTGTCCTGAACCGCCGCCGGGTCGTCCCCTTATATACATGAGTTGACGCCCGTCGGTTTACAGAGTCCCGAGGCCGGCTCATAAACGTGTCCGGCTCGGTCTCCGCTCTTTCTACCTTACAATGCAAGTTACATATCAATGCCGGTTTATAGCTACAGGCCTTAAACTGGTTCTGGGCCCTAGGCCTTTACACAGCGTCACCGTGTGTCTTCATGGGCTTCAAGTATAATAAACTACTGATGAAGTTAAGCCGGCCTCTCCTGGCCGGTTTACGCCCAGTAGTTATATCCCCAACATCAGGCCCTAGACTGATTTGAACTGGTTCATGTCAGTCCTCAAGAAAACTTCGTCTTCAACATCTTCACAAAATTTTGTAAACCGCAGTGACATCATCTTCCGGGGCCGTGGTAAAACATCGTGACGTCATCTGTTATTAAAAACTGTGTATGACACATCTTCATTAATGGGTTTCCAACAATCGAGGCGACAGCTCTGCCTTATTTCCAAATTTCTGGCTCCTCGATTTTCGCGTCTGAAACTTATCCCTTGCCTTTATAAATAGGGCTGAGGGGTCATTTTCACCTTTCCCCCTCGTGCCTCCTCACGTCATCGTCTTCCTTGTGCCGCTCAACCTCTGGAGCTCCGCCGCCACCGTCGATCGTCGCCTCTGCTCCAACTCTGGCCCCTGCATCACCCTGAACGCACTAGAGAACTGCGGTGCTTCTTCGCTCCTTCATCAGCACTTGGTAAGCTCTCTGCTCTTCCGCCATAGATCTGCTCTAGGGTTTCAGTGTTCTTCGGTGTTCGTCGGTGTTCATTGCTTGCACAGTAGCCTTTTGATCTAAACCTTGATGTTCATCTTGTTCAATGATAGCCTTAGCCCTTCTTTTCCATCTAATGCGCCTCGTTAAAATAGAAGATCCCATCTGAACCTTCATCCAATGTTTCGGTACAACTTCTTAGGTCTGAATATATTTTCCTTTTCTGATATGCGGCAGATCCAAAATTATAATACCAACTTACGAAATCTGTTTTTCCTTCACTTACGCATCTGTAGACTTGCATCTTCAATGTCAGACTAGGCGGTTTAACTTTTAGAAAAATGACGACCCAGTATACACCATTAGTCCCCTTGTTGAACCGCCAATGTACGTCATACTTAGCCTGCGCTTAATAACCTCCGTTTTATGATCAACTAACTCCGGTTTGACAATATGCTTATATCCCTGTACCTCCACATAGTTTGTCCACTGTAAATCCTAAACCGGTAATTATCATGTTGTAAATCCGTCATTGCCATGGCCAAGCAAGTTTACGAATGCAATTGGGTCCCTTCTCGAGTGACTGAAGAACAATTAGACAACCTTGTCAAAATAGGCGCTTTAACCCGGAAAGACGTCATTCACTGGAGGGTTCCTGGCCCGGAATGTCCTCCTGCACCCAAGGACGGAGAGATTGTTGTATTTGCTGATCACTTAGGCCGGGGTTTCAACCCTCCCGGTTCAAAAAAATTCCCGGATGTACTGGCCAGCTTTCAACTGCGCCCACAAGACATCGGTCCTAACTTTGTGACCAACATCTGCCACTTCCAAGTCTTTTGTTAGGTTTACCTTCAAGAGGAACCTACAGTAGAACTGTTCACGGATTTCTTTCACCCAAACCGTCGCACAGAATTCAAAGACAGACCCAACACAGAATTGGTTGGTATGGCGGTTCAAAAAAGGAAAGAAGTCACCTTTCCTCATCCCAGTCTCCACAGTCATCCCAAAGAGTGGAACCAGACCTGGTCTTATTACAAGGACACGTCTCCAGCTGACGAAAAACCCCTGCCGGGTTACCGTCCCGAGCGTCTGAGCAACACACATCCTCTTCCTCAAAGGCTGACCGCCAAGGAAAGGGCCAAATATGCTCCTCAACTATCAAAGCTTATGGCCTTTATAGCAAATGGTTTGACTGGAGTTTATCTTGCGCGCTGCTGGATAAGCTGGAGCGTTTTTCCCTTAAGCCGGCGCCCCGGTTTGATGTGCGAGTACACAGGGGATTTGAAGGATGCTTAGCGGCACATTGACATTCAGCTTACAGATAATGAAGTCACTGAAGCTGTAAAAAAGATGTTGAACGAACCAGAGGCTGTCTGTGCTCAAACTGGACTACTCCCTTTCTACACCACCAACAAACCACCAGCTGTAAGAATCATATAAACTGTTTATCTGAAATTGCTTCTGTCCCAATACTCTCTGAAAGTGTGATTATTTTCTTGACAGGGTGATGACCCGTTCTGGAACAAGAAACCCCCGCAAGACAAACCAGTGAAGCCAACCCATCAAAAAACCGAAGTTGTGAAAAAACCTGCCAACCGAAGAGGACCACTGCATCTTCCGATCCACCAGCTGATGATGATGTGGGTAACCCAGATTTAGAGGTAGAACTTGACTCACTTTGTTCATTTTTCATACGCCTTATTGATGATGATTATTGTCAGGACGGTGCTGAAGTCAGTCACGCCGATGTTGTAGAGGTAATCACTCTTTCCTCCGATTTAGATCCTTTGCCAACACTAAAAATCCTTCGAGCAAACCGGAAAGTGAAATTTTCTCATCCTTTTGCTTACTTGGATCCGAACTTCCTTGTGAAGACACAACAGCACAATGCTCGCCGCACAACCCGGCATAGCGGCTAGGTAGTTACCTCCGCCGGTTTACCAAACAGTCCGGTTCGGAAACGCCGATCAGAGGTCTCTTATTCCCTTGACACTTCACGCCCCAAAGCGGGTTGTTTTCGTCAACCTCTTAATCCGTCTGACTCAACTTATCAGGGCACTTCTCATTCATCCTCCGGCGAGTCGTCAGCCACCAAACTTCCACCCCTCAAAACAGTTCTTGGGTGAGTCACATACTTGTTTTTACCGTTAACATGCTTCTTATACATTATACTGACCTCCAGCCTTCTTACTTTTCTCAGTGCAAAGCCCAGACCAAGCAAGAAGGCTCGGTTGAACACATTAGCTAATGAACACGTGGCTGTTAATCCGGAGAAGACTCAAGATCCTGAAGAAGCCAACATTGATGATATTTTGAATGACCCACCGCCTCAAGATCGTGACTTTGTTGCTGAGCAGGCAGAAGTAGACACCAACGGCCATGCCGACCAGCCGACAAGCCCTCTCCGGATTGACAAACCGGACAGTCCAAGAAAAGTTACTGACAAACAGGCAACTCCAGTATGAACTGCTGAGGAGACGGATGATGATGTTCTGAATACTGGCATTGGCCATACTGATCCGGCAAATCCTGTCGCTTTGTCAAGGCATACCACCAAAGAGGAATTTTCTACAATTGGCAAAGGCAAATGGAATGCCGATTTATCAGCTTACGCCCATCTGAATGCTCAAGACCTTCATTCCGGCTATCTGAACCATCTATATACCAGTCGTTATTATGAAGCCGGCTTGGTAAATATGATGAAGGAACGATATGAGGTAATTTCATAAGTATTGCCCCCTTATTTATTAATTGCAGCTTATCAATTCTAGTATCCCCAAGTGACGGTTTAAGATATCAATCTAAACCGGGACTTAATAAAAAAAAGTTTATGCTTTGCAACAATGCATCTGAACTTCACTGAAGTAGCCCCCAAGTGTCAGTTTAACTTTATAAAGATGAACCGGGACTTTGTAGACGAACCTCCCATATCATCATTCTTTGAGCAAATATCCATTAGTCCCCAAGTGCCAAGTTGAATACTTGTATTATGCTTGGGACTTGTAGAAAATGTATGATGAGGAGCAAATATGCATTAGCCCCCAAGTACCAAGGGCATAACTTGTTATGTGCTTGGTACTTCAAGTATGTACTGTCACCTTATCATATTAACTGTCTCCTTGTAGGCCGAGCTGAGCAAGAAAGAGAGCCAAACCGCTGATCTACAAGAGAACCTTAAATTGCAACAAGCTGAAACCTCCAAGGCGAAGGAAGAATTGACCGGCGCTCTAGGCGCTATGGAGAAACTGAAAGAAGGCTTCAACACAGAGCGGACGGATTGGGAGAATGAAAAATCCGATTTGATCAAAAGGGCTGAGAAAGCAGAAGCCGCTCTTAAACCAGTGGTTGATGAACTGACCAGCGTAAAGCGGCAGGTTCATGCCATGACTGCAGCTGTGTTTGGTAAGCATCCTTAATTCCTAACTTCAACATATCCTTTCATGCATTTGCCGGTGTACTAATCTTTATGATGATACAGGGACTCGTATTAGCCACTTGGGATCTGATGTGCAGAAGAAACTGAAAGCAGCTTGCACTCTGATAGAGCAGCTGTATACCAGCGCGCAATGGATCATATATACTACTTCTCACAACAATCCGCCTCCCACCTTAATCAAGGATACTTTAGCAAGGTTATCTATGCTTCCTGCCCGGGTTGACGAGCTAAAAAAGTCTGCTGCTAGAACGGGCGCTTTGGCCGCTCTGATCCGGGCAAAACCATGGGTACCTGACTTTGATCCAGTTGAAGCAGCCCAAGGTTATCCTAGTTTGAAGGAAGACGGAACAGAATTTGGCGAAGATGATCTCCGGATCATAAACCGGGAAGTACGCCCATTGGCTTGTCAACTGGTTGAAGAAGCAGACCTTTCATACTATCAAGCCAGCTATGATGACAAGAACAAACGGGTTGCTGCACCAATTCCAGAAGCTCAGAATCTTATCCCACCAATCCGTAAGCACACTTATGCCCCTGACATTGAACCGTCTACGCTGATAAGTGATGAAGCTGTATTCCAAGCCCTTACTGGGATCGACTGGGCAACTGTTGATTTCCAGCCACTTGGTAGGGAAGAAGAAGCTGAACCGGCGTGAGATGATCCGCAACCGTCAGGTCAAGCTGGTGACCAATCATGAACCAGAGGCCGATTTAGTCTTCTACATGCTGCGACATGTATTTGAGAAAACAATTATCATTTTGGGCACTGGAAACGCCTTGTAATAGGCTAGTTAAAATACTTGGTCTGGAATGCCTTCGTGCATATTTATCTGCAACTGATGCTTGCTTAATCCGACATGTTTAAGATATGATATTCATAATCCATAGACATTTATTTAAGCTATTCCTGCAGATAAAAAACTCAAAGTGCCCTGGCGGTTTATCGCCGTGCGGGTCATGATACCCATGTATATATGACCAAGGATTATAACCTAGGTTGCGAAATATAACCAAATATGGAAACATATAATACATGCAACCTTTAGGCATGATGTTGGCTGGCCAACCTTGTAGCGGGAGTTATAACCCAGCTCTTGGAGGAGAAACAACTCCTGTTTATATAAGGCCGGTTTATAATATAAACCGTTCCGGGTTATGATAAACGCCAGTTTACTCTATATTGAAATTTTGATTCAAAACCAGACCGGGCTGATAGTCTCCGGATCATGATTTGATCATGTACTGTCAATTTGAAATTGGAAGTCTGACCGGGTTGGTAACACCAGTTTAAAAAACATCATAAATCTTATCAAAAAGAGAGCAAAAAACTCAATCAAAGGCAAAGAAAACCGTTGTAGTCAAGGCTTTTCATGGGCTGCCGGGCCCCAAATTCGAGGCTTTTCACGGGCTGCCAGGCCACTGAGTTAAACCATTTTTGCAAAGCCTTTTAAGATGGTCCACAATCCTTAACAAATCATCGTTTTAACTTGACAAGTTCAGGGTCTATATTTTAGAGTAACTTGTCAAAGTTCGAAGGGTGATACCAAGTTTACCTGGGCGGCGTGACTTACTTAAAGAGGAAGGTTAACCCAGAGTTTTAGGTGTATACACCAGGCTTCTAAGCCATGGCTTGATAGCCCAATTACAAGCGTTGATTCTAAGTTCATTGCGATAGCAAAGAATCCTCAAGTAACGTTCTGAGCAGTGCTCAGTGGGTGCCCATGTTTGAGTTGTTGTTTTACAAGACTCTCTTTGGCCCCAGATTGGCTTTGAGCCGATCAAGAGGTGTGGCTACGGTTCGAATACGACCGAGCCTCCAAGTGATGCTATGGCATTGTGCCTACCAAAAGGTGTAGCTATGGTTCGGACACGACCAAGCCCCCAAGTGATATAATACAAAGCTTTGAGAAGCTAAATCAAGGGGTAAACCGGGCGCCACTTTAGAAACAGAAGCTCCATGTAACCACACATGATGTAAGAAAACGACAGATACCCCGCTTTAGCTGAGGTTCCGGTTTATTATATTGATCATAATATATACATTGTCATAATATGTACATAAGTAGAGCCTATAGCTCAAGTATAGTAAGGCCGAAGATGAGCAATATTCCACGGCTGGTTGGTCTCCTCCTCCGATTTACTTGAGTCTTTGCGCTCTCGAACATCGATTAGGTAGTACGACCCGTTGTGCAGATTCTGGCTGACCACAAAGGGTCCTTCCCAAGGGGGGGGATAACTTGTCCATATCCGTCTGATCCTGGATGAGTCGAAGCACCAAATCTCCTTCTCGAAAAGTTCTGGTTCTAACCCGGCGGCTATGATAGCGACGCGAATCTTGCTGATAAATCGCCGAATGGGCTGCCGCTATGTCACTTTCCTCATCTAACAGGTCAAGAGCCTCTTGCCGTGCCTTCTCGTTGTCAGCCTCAACATATGCCGCTACACGAGGTGAATCATGACATATGTCACTAGGAAGAACCGCCTCTGCTCCATAAACCATGAAGAACGGTGTGTATCCTGTCGATCTGTTGTGTGTGGTGTTGATCCTCCATAACACAGAAGGTAGTTCCTCAACCCAACAACCCGACGTCCGTTGCAAAGGAACCATAAGCCGGGGTTTGATGCCTCTCAAAATCTCTTGATTGGCCCTCTCCGCTTGACCATTGGACTATGGGTGAGCCACTGATGATACATCAAGCCGGATGTGTTCACGCTGACAGAACTCCTTCATGGCACCCTTTGACAGATTGGTGCCATTGTCTGTTATAATGCGGTGTGGAAAACCAAACCGTAAGATCACCTTTTTGATGAATTGAAATGTCGTGGCTGCATCACACTTGCTAACTGGCTCTGCCTCCACCCACTTTGTGAACTTGTCAACCGCCACCAAAAGGTGGGTCTTCTTGTCCTTGGACCTCTTGAAAGGCCCAACCATATCCAGCACCCAAGTCGCAAACGGCCAGGTGATTGGAATCATCCTCAATTCTTGAGCCGGTACATGAGCGCGCCTTGAGAATTTCTGACAGCCATCACATTTTCTAAGAAAGTCCTCGGCATCAGCATGAGCTGTTAACCAATAGAAACCGTGATGAAACGCCTTGGCCACCAGAGATTTTGAACCGGCGTGGTGACCACAATCTCCTTCGTGGATCTCACGAAAAAAAAATTCACGGCCTTCTTTAGCGGATACACAACGTTGAAACGTCCCTGTCACACTGCAATGATGCAATTCTCCATTGATAATAGTCATGGACTTGGACCGCCGGATTATCTGCCTGGCCAGAGTCTCATCCTCTGGTAACTCGCCCCAATTCATAAATGCGAGATAAGGAACGGTACAATCTGGGATAACATGAAGAGCCGCCTCCAACTGAGCTTCCGGATCAGGTGTAGCCAAATCCTCTTCACCAGGGAGCTTGACGGACGGATTATGCAAAACATCCAAGAAGACATTAGGCGGAACCGGTTTACGTTGAGAATCCATGCGGCTTAAAGCGTCCGCCGCTTCATTCTTCCAGCAGTCCACATGATCCACCTGATAACCTTTAAAGTGACCTGCAACAATATCCACCTCACGACGATATGATGCCATGAGTGGGTCCTTGGAATCCCAAGTGCCAGACACCTGTTGGGCCACCAGTTCCGAGTCACCGAGGCACTTAACTCGGCTTAGGTTCATCTCCTTAGCCATCCGAAGACCATGGAGTAAGGCCTCATACTCAGCTGCATTATTAGTGCAAGGAAACATTAAGCGGAGAACATAACAAAACTTATCACCTCGTGGGGAAGTTAATACGACTCCAGCCCCCGAGCCCTCCAATTGTCTAGACCCATCAAAATGAATAGTCCAATAAGTGTGATCCGGCTTCTCTTCTGGTGCTTGTAGTTTTGTCCAATCATTGATGAAATCCACAAGTGCCTGGGACTTGATCGCCGTTCGGGTTATGTATTTCAACCCATGAGGCCTGAGCTCGATAGCCCACTTGGCAATCCGGCCAGTTGCTTCCCTGTTCTGGATTATATCTCCCAAAGGAGCAGAGCTGACCATCGTGATAGGATGACCTTGGAAATATTGCTTGAGCTTCCGGCTTGCCATGAAAACCCCATATACCAGCTTCTGCCAGTGCGGGTACCTCTGCTTGGACTCAATAAGTACCTCGCTGATATAATAAGCCGGACACTGAACCGGATATTCCTTTCCTGCCCCCTTACGCTCCACCACAATAGCCACATTGACTGCTCGAGCATTAGCCACCACATATAGCAACAATAGCTCTTTGTCAACCGGAGCAGCAAGAACCGGCGGGTTAGCCAGCTGCCGCTTTAAGTCCTCAAACGCCTCATCTGCGGCAGAGCTCCAGACGAAGTTATCCGTTTTCTTCAGCATTTGATACAAAGGAAGGGCCTTCTCGTCGAGGCGGCTGATAAATCGGCTCAACGCGGCAATCCGGCTTTCGGTGTACTAAAGTAGGGGTACCTTAGTACCCCGAACTTGTGCACGGGCAGTTGTAGCACCCCGCGACAAGGCTTGCCATGTGATCGCCAAAACTCTCCATGGTCCCTTTTCGGGCCATCCAAGAACAAAGTATTTGAGCCAAGGCCCCGGCAGGAGGAGCTTGCTGGGAAGGCCACCCGAAGAGAGCAAGGCCCCGGCAAGAGGAGCCTGCCGGGACGGCCGCTCGGAGCACAAGGCCCCGGCAAGAGGAGCTTGCCGGGAAGGCCGACCAGGGCACGACAAGAGACTTGCTGCGACGCGCCACGCGTCCCGGCAAGGACCGGTGAGCAACAAGCTCCCGGGCGTGACAAGGCATCAACCGCGGCAAGGCGCTTGCCGCGGCAAGTCACCACCCCGTGCCTGTGTTCCAGCTCACCCACCAACGTGTCGCTCTGGGCCATTCCAGGCGTACGTGGCGAAAGGCTGCGCAGCCAGGGGTATGCGGTGGCGAAGCAACGCTGACAGGATAGCCGTCGTGGCAAATGGTGGCGCCCTTGACGGTCCCTTTTCTGCACTGTTTGGGCGACCTAGAAAGGCATTTAATGCCCTTGTCCCCTGCCGTCAGAGTTAGGTATGATAGCACTGTGCAAACAGCTGTACCCAACACAGCGTTTTCCAGTTTTACCCCCGCCTACGTTGCCACCTGTGGGTAACCCCTTGCGCATATAAAAGGAGACCCCATGCGCAACGTAGAAAAGGGAGGAGGGAGGAGGCCACTCACGCTCGGTCTGATTAGTTGCCTGAGTGTACTGTAGCACTCAGCGCTCCCGAACAAGAACACAATACAAACCACAAAGCAGCAGTAGGGTTTTACGCATCCGTGCGGCCCGAAGCTGGGTAAACCCCTTGTGTGCATCTCCTCGATCCGCTCTTCGTGCGACCTCTGCCCCCCGCCGAACCAGAAAGGGGCTCGGTCCCCATAGGTGTTCGTGGAGGCAGATTTCCCCCGACATCTTTGGCGCGCCAGGTAGGGGGCGTCGAGGTTGTGTGAACCTGATCCGGCGTCTGCACAGGCTAGACCTCCATCGTCTTCATCGACATGCCACCGAAGAAGAAGGCTCCGGTGGTGGCTGGTCTGTCCGCGTCGAACCCACCGCCCCTGGAGCAAACGGGTGGTGGGGACGGCACCGGCGGCGGAACGGGCGTCGCCGAGCCAGCTCATGGTGCCACGGCGTCCGAACATGCACCGCGCCCCTCTCAGGAGGCACGGGACCAGCAGCGTCTTGGCACACATGCTACCATACGCTCGCTGGAACCAGATCGAGCTGGCGGATCCCAGGGTGCTCAAGGCCAGCATACACACCAACGTGCTGGCGCGAGCGTGCCGCGACTGCCCGGTCCGGGTGCTGCTCCTTCTAACATAGTTAGAAGTTCGAGCATATCCCGCTCCACGCGCCGTTCGCCACCGCTGCCCGCCACTCCAGTAGAAGCTCTAGCACGAGCTCAACTGCTCCTAGACTACCCTCCAACGGCGGACAAGCTCGACGACTGGAGGGCCACGATACAGAGTCTCATCGGCTTCGCTAACAGCGACACCCCGCGGCAGCACAGTGCGTCGCAGCCACGGCAGGTCGGCCAGGTGAGAACCGGTGGCGCCAAGACCGGTGGGGGTGCGACCACCGTACATTCCCCGCCCCAAAGGCCAAGATCGCCGACTCGCTGGAACTATCACGACAACTACTCCACCGCGTCATCAAATCCGCGAACTCGCCGCGATCAACGCCAAGTTCTTCACCAACGAAAGCAAGAGGACGCTTGTACTCGCATCGAGCGTCGAAGAGAAGCACGGCGTCAATCTGACCAGCGCGCTGAGCCCTCTGTCGACATGCATGCGCCGGGGGGACCAGGCGACCTGCTGTACGCGGTAGGCTGCCCTGCGTTCACCCGTGAGCTGCGGCAAGTCCAGTGGCCCAGCACGAAGAATTTCAAGCCAGACGTACCAGAGAAGTACGACGGCAAGTCGCATCCGTCAGAGTTCCTCAGCATCTACACCATTGCGGTGCAGGCTGCTGGAGGGCGAGACGACAAGATCCTTGCCAACTACTTCCCGCTAGTACTCAAATCCAACGTCAGATCCTGGCTCATGCACTTGCCGGACAACTCCATAACCTCCTGGACAGACTTGTGCCATCAGTTTGTTGGCGCCTTTACCGGCGGCCACAAACCCCATGGCCAAGCGAGCGACCTTCATCTGCTCGTCTAGAAAGAAGGGGAACCCTTGCGCAAGTTCATCCAGAGATTCAGCCGCGTACACTACAACATCCCAGACGTCCACCCTGCCGCGGTCATCAGCGTGTTCCATCAGAACGTGCGTAACCGCAGGATGCGGGAGGAGATGGCGATGTGCAAGATCAAAGACGTCAGCGAGCTATATGCCCTGGCCGACAAGTGTGCACGTGCTGAGGAAGGAAGGAAACTCCCCGGAGAGAACACTGGAGCAGGAGAATCTGACAGTGAGGATACCGCCTCGGCAAGGAAGAACCGGCGGCGGAGCAACAGGAAGAAGAAGAGCCAAGAAGTACTGGTTGTTGAGCAGTCCGGCGATGAAGGCACCGCCAAGAAGGCCCAGGCTGGTAGCTCTGGCAAGGAGGTTGCCGGATGCACCAACTGCCACGCGGTGGCGGTCGCCGACAAGCGGGATGGCACCAACAAACAGTACTGCAAGATCCACCGCACCAAGGGCCATGACCTCCAGAGCTGCAAGCAGGTCGAGCGGCTCGTCGAGCTGCAAAAGGCCGAGTACGAGCGACACGACAGGGAGAAAGCCCGGGGAGGTGGCGGAGGATCCGGCACGAAGCGCCCCAGCCAGGGAGGACACCGCGACAAGGACAAGTAGCGGCAAGCAGACAGACCTCCCCGCGGCCGCGACAAGGACGAAGACGATGACGAAGACGAAGACATGGATGATGTCGAGACCAGTGAGCAGGAGTTTCAGAAAGCCACGGAGGTCTTGTGCGTAGACGGCGGTGCTTCTCTGCATACTTCTCGCCGCCAGCTCAAGCAGTGGGCGCGGGAAGTCAATGCAGCGGAGCCACCCGTCGAGTCACGCAAGCCTCTGAAATGGTCTAGCACGCCTATCATCTTCGATATTGAGGACCACCCTGACCGCACAACTGTGATCGGGTGCTTGCCGATGTTGGTCTCGCCAACAGTCCGCAACCTCAAGGTCACTAAGATGCTAGTCGACGGCGGGGCCGGCTTGAACCTGATCTCCTCCGCTGTGCTCCAGAAACTCCAAGTCCCCGACAGCAAGCTCGAAGAGACCGGCACGTTCCAAGGAATCAACCCGGGAAGGAGCAAGGTGAAGGGGAAGATAACGTTGCCAGTGACATTTGGCAGCGAGCTGAACTTCAGGACAGAGAGGATCACTTTTGACGTTGCCGATTTTCCATTACCCTACAATGGAATTCTCGGCCGTCCAGCGCTCGCCAAGTTCACGGCGGCCTCTCACTACGCATACAACATGCTCAAGATGCCAGGCCCGATAAGCGTCATCTCTGTCCCCGGCGACAAGAAGGATGCCCTTATCTGTGCCGACAAGATCTACCGGGAAGCAGCAGCCGCAACGGATCACAAGCCACTTGCTGCTGAAGCTCCCGGAGGGAAGAAGAAGACCAAGCCCGGCAAGTGCTCTGGTGCCCACTCCGGCAAGCGCACCTCTTCGGAGTGCTGCGCTACCGTGGAGGACGCGCCATCGAGCTCCACCGGCAAGAGTAAGAAGTCAATGGCAGCCCCGCCAACGACCAAGCAGGTGTCCGCCAAGGAGGACGACACTGGTGGTACCTTCACCATCAGTGCCACTCTCGACCCCAAATAGGAAAGCGCGCTCGTTGCTTTCCTGCGGGCGAATGTCGATGTGTTTGCCTGGTAACCATCTGACATCCCCGGCGTTCCCAGGAAAGTGATTGAGCACCACCTCGCCGTCTGTCCTCATGCGCGGCCCGTCAAGCAGAAAGTCAGGAAGCAAGCGGTGGAGCGCCAAGAGTTCATCGCAGAAGAGATCAAGAAGTTGGAAGCGGCAGGCCTTGTCAGAGGTGTGCTCCATCCGACGTGGTTGGCCAATCCTGTTGTCGTGCGCAAAGCAAATGGGAAATGGAGGCTTTGCATCGACTTTACTGATGTTAACAAAGCTTGCCCCAAAGATCCCTTTCCCTTGCTGCGCATTGACCAGATTGTTGACTCCACGGCCGGATGTGACCTGCTTTCATTTCTTGACGCATACTCAGGATACCATCAGATCTTCATGGCTGAAGAAGATGAGGAAAAGATCGCATTCATCACTCCATGTGGCACGTACTGTTTCGTACGGATGCCTTTCGGTTTGAAGAATGCTGGTTCGACGTTTGCGAGGGTTGTCCATACCGCTTTTGAGCCGCAAATCCACAGAAATGTGGAAGCCTACATGGATGACATAGTGGTCAAAAGCAGGAACAGGGCAACCCTGATTCAAGATTTAGAAGAGAACTTTACGAACCTGCGCAAGATCAGCCTCAAGCTCAACCCCGAGAAGTGCGTGTTTGGAGTCCCTTCCGGCAAGCTTCTCGGGTTCTTCGTGTCTCAGCGAGGAATCGAAGCCAATCCAGACAAAATCAAGGCCATCGAGCAGATTGAAGCACCAACACGCGTCAAGGATGTACGAAGGCTTGCCGGCTGCATCGTGGCTCTCAGCAGGTTTATTTCCAAGTCTGCAGAACGCGCCCTGCCATTTTTCAAAGTTTTGAAAAAGGCGGGTCCAGTGAAATGGACTCCGGAAGCGGAGGCTGCGCTGCAGGACTTGAAGAAATACTTGTCCTCCGCTCCAATACTTGTCGCGCCTAAACCACAAGAGAAGTTGCTGCTGTACCTGGCGGCAACCAATCAAGTGGTTAGTGCTGCGTTAGTAGCGGAGAGGGAGGCAGATGATGAGCTAGCGACCGCGGCAAGCGCGTCCAGCGACAAGCAGGAGGCTTCCCCGACAAGCTCTGGCCCCGACAAGGATGAATCTGCGCAGGAGCGAGTGGAGGTGCAGAAGAAGAGAATGGTGCAGCGCCCAGTTTACTTTGTCAGCTCCCTTCTGCAGGGGGCTAGGTCAAGGTACTCTGGTGTGCAGAAATTGCTTTTCGGCCTTCCCATGGCCTCGAGAAAGCTGCGCCATTACTTCCAAGCACATGAGATTACAGTTGCCACCCGCTTTCCGCTGAAGAGGATACTGCAGAATCCAGAAGCAACAGGCAGGATTGTCGAGTGGGCACTGGAACTGTCGAGCTTCGGTCTCAAATTCGAGAGCACTTCAACTATCCAAAGCAGAGCATTGGTGGAGTTCATAGCAGAGTGGACACCGACACCAGACGAAGAGATCCTAGAGACGAGCATCCCCGTCAAAGAAGCAAGCAAAGAGTGGCTGATATATTTTGATGGTGCCTTCTCGCTGCAAGGCGCCGGTGCTGGCGCGTTGCTTATCGCGCCCACCAAAGAGCATCTCAAGTACATAGTCCAGATGCACTTCCCCAAGGAGCAAGCAACCAACAATACTGCAGAGTATGAAGGTTTGCTTGCCGGTCTCAGGATCGCGGCAGAACTTGGGATCAAGAAGCTCGTTGTCAGGGGTGACTCGCAGCTTGTCGTCCGCCAAGTGAACAAAGATTACCAGAGTCCGTTGATGGAAGCGTACGTTGATGAAGTGAGGAAGCTAGAAGAGCACTTTGACGGCCTGCAAATGGAACACATTCCAAGAGCTGAGAACGACATTGCTGATGGCCTGTCAAAGTGCGCAGCACTTAAGTTACCTGTGGAGCCAGGAACCTTTGTGCTCAAGCTGACTCAGCCATCCGTAACACCATCAACCGGACATAGCAAGAAGAGGAAGTTGGTCTCCGGCGACTATCTTCCGGCAGAGCTCCCCGGAGCCGCCGCCAAGAAGGTCCCCAAGATCGACGCCAAGAGCGCTGAGGAGCAGTCTGCTCCGGTAAACCCCAGGGTTTGTTCCGTAGAAGCAGGCGCTCCCGACAAGTTTTGCTCCGGCAAGCTTGCCGGGGAACATCAAGCTCCGGCTGAGCCCCAGATCCTCGCCGTAGAAGCGGACGTTCCCGCAGCAGCAGATGTGCCTTCAGTCCTTGTTGTCGAGCCACAGGCTCCAGCATGGGCGCAACAGACTGTCCGTTTCCTCCAGAACGGAGAACTTCCCGAAGAACAAGAAGAAGCGGAAAGAGTAGTCCGGCGCTCAAGTATGTACCAGTTCATCAACAACACACTGTACAGAAGAGAGCGCAACGGTGTGAAATTGAAATGTATTCCCCGGGAAGACGGACAAAAGCTGTTGGCAGAGATACATGGAGGCATACGTGGTCACCACATTGGCGCAAGAGCACTTGCCGGCAAAGCGTTCCGGCAAGGTTTCTTCTGGCCGACAGCCCTCCAGGATGCAACTGCACAAGTAACCAAGTGTGAAGCGTGCCAGTTCCATTCCAAGCAGATACACCAGCCAGCTCAACCTCTCCAGACGATCCCTTTATCCTGGCCATTTTCGGTCTGGGGGCTCAACATCCTCGGCCCCTTCCCCCGAGCTGTCGGGGGCTTTGAGTACTTGTACGTCGCAATCGACAAGTTCACAAAGTGGCCGGAAGTGGAACCAGTGAGGAAGGTGACAGCACAGTCAGCAGTCAAGTTCTTCAGGTCGATTGTTCGCCGCTTCGGGGTCCCCAACAGGATCATCACCGACAACGGTACGCAATTCACGAGCCGCGCCTTCATGCAATACGTCCAAGAACTCGGCGCCAAGGTCTGCTTCGCTTCTGTTGCTCATCCCAGGAGCAATGGTCAAGCGGAGAGGGCCAATGCCGAAGTGCTGCGCGGGCTCAAGACCAGAACTTTCGACAGGCTGCACAAGTGCGGAAGAAACTGGATCGAGGAGCTGCCGGTGGCTCTTTGGTCGATCAGAACGACGCCAAATCGAGCCACTGGCCAGACACCATTTGCTCTAGTCTATGGAGCAGAAGTAGTTACCCCCACGGAACTCGTATACGGGTCACCTCGAGTGCTCGCTTATGATGAGCTTGAGCAAGAGTGGCTGCGTGAAGATGACGTGCTGCTCCTTGAGGAAGATCGTCTTCAGGCTGCTGTGCGAGCCGCTCGCTACCAGCAAGCTTTGCGTCGCTACCATAGCCACAAAGTTAAAGCCAGAAGCTTCGAGGAAGGCGACCTTGTTCTTCGACGCGCTCCGTCCGCCAAGAATCACAACAAGTTGACGCCGAAGTGGGAAGGCCCTTACCGGGTGAGACGAGTCACGAGGACCGGCGCTGTCCGCCTTGAGACCGAAGATGGCACTCCGGTGAGCAACTCCTGGAATATTGAGCATCTTCGTAAGTTTTACCTGGAAGGCACGGTTGTCGGACCCCGTCCGGCAACCACCCTTTTGTACAAGTCTTGCCGCTGTTGCATGTAATCCTTTGTACAAAGCCAGACGCAGACCCTGAGCAGCAGTAAATGAAGCGCTGGCGCCCTAAGTTTTAGCATGCATGCTGAGTCAAGTCTCGTCCTTGGTTAGGGTTGATAGTGCCTAACAGCTGCTAACCCCTAGCTTAGAGGTCGGGTCTGCGTCCTTTTTTCCTGTTCTTTCGTTTCCTTTGGTTCGCAGGGTTTTGCATATCCTGGCCAGACCGCTTAAGGACGAAGAAGAGAAGAAGGGCGGACCAGCATCTGGTCCCCGGCGAACCAGTGTTGCCGGGGGCTGCAAGTACAAAGATTCGCCCGCGGCAAGCCAAAGTTGCCGGGGGCTGCAATCCCAGATAAGTTTTTCATCCCTTGTCATGCATTCTCTTATGGACTGAATGCGAAAACCTTGTTTCCTCCTAAAAGCTACCGTGCTCCCTTAACTCTGGGCCTCAGAGCACGTTCCTGGGGCCAGTTTTGGTAGTAGCCGCGGCGGCAAAGGGACGCAATGAGGAGCCCGAACGCGCCTCATCCCTAGCTCCGCCAAAGGCGTGAGAAAGGTCGAGTGGCGCGGGAAGACGGCAGGGCCTGTTGCCGGGCAAAGAAGTGTCTATCTTAACAATATAAAGGATTCGCTCCTTGGCGTGGGTTTTACCCGCGGGACAAATGGCCCGGCAAACATCCCCTTTTCATTAAAAAAACATTCCGCTCAGGTACAGTTCAGAGAGAATGAAAAACATGAGAGATGGGATTACAAGCTTTAAATGCAACTAAAGCCCGAGGGCTTACGAGTTGAAAAGAGATAAGGTGCCCGTAATCCCTTTCTTGTCTCTCTCCTCAGGAGGTAGGACAAGGAGGCGAGAAGGGCAAAAGGGGCGCCTAGGCGAGCTACGGGTGGCAGAAGACACCAAGAGAACACCACGGGGGCCGTCTGAAGCTGGACGGAGACGGCGGCGCCGGAAGCAGGGCTCGACGAGGCGACAGGACTTCAGCACGCTGTCGAGGGCGTCGTTCCCCCGTACTCCGAGTTGACGGCCTTGCCGCCCGCCCTCTTCCTCTTCCGCAGCCTCCCTACGCCAGCCGCCAAGGAGACGACCCCGAGAAGCTCAAGGAGCCGGCGACACGGATGATGGGGTCGCCGGTGCCACACGGAGCCGCAACCGGCGCCTAGTCGGACCCGTCATCCCGACGACCGCTACCCTCGTCGTCGCTGTCGCTCCCCTCCTCATCACTCTCGCTCAAGGAGGAGCCTTCGCTGTCGGAGGAGCTATCCACGCAGCACCGGGCCCGGGTCCCGTAGCACCCGAAGACCTTGACGGAGAGGAGATCGCCCTCCATCAACTTAAAATGGAGGGTGAACCCCTCCATCAAGCTGTGGATACGGGCGAACGACTTCCACCCTCGACCAAGATATATCACGCCGGGGGCTGGGGACTCAATGTGGACCCGCGTGCCGCTGATCCCGCAGCCCCTCATGCGCAGTTTTAGCGTCTCGGGTTGTTCCATCTCCATCAAGCTTGCGAAGGGAGCCGGGAGACGGAGGCGACGACGAGGCGCCCGGCTCAGCCTGACGAAGAACTCGCAAGGGTCATCCCCGATGTGGACCGCCGTGAGAAGAGGAGCCGCTGGCGGAGGCGAGGCCGGCGCGTCGCCCCGTCCGCCTCGTCCCCGAGCGCCTCGGCCTCGTCCATGACCTCGTCCACGACCTCGCCCCCTCCCCCTTCCCCTTACGGTTGGCTTTGCCACCGCGGGTGCAAGGGGAGGAGGGGCGCGTTGCCTAGCGGCGACCCTCGCCGCCACCGATGAAGGACCAGGGTTCCCTTTCTCCATGGCGAATGGAGAGAGGGGATCAGAAGCTGAAGGGAAGAAAAAATGAAGGAGTGTGGATTTCCGTCGCCCCCTCTTGCCCTTTATAAAGGAGCAGGGTGGGGGCTCAGCCGCCCCGCTCAGCCAATCAAGATGCAGGAAGAGCAGGCGGCTGGGACCGGCCTGCTGCCTCGACCCGCGACGGCCCGGTTTCCTGCCTCCACCGTCCGCAACTCCAGGTGCATGGAAGCCGCGTGGCTGGCGTGCAGGACCAAGGCGACGGATGAGGCGACCTCCCCCCGCCCCGTGATCGTGGGGAGCGGACGCCTCGGAAACCGTGCATCGGCACCGTCCAGCAAACGAGCCACGCCTCCACGCCTCCCTCCACTTATGGAGATGGCGCGAACCGTCCCCCTTTATTGCGACGTGACGCATGCCTGCGGGGCTCAGCCCCGCGCACGCCGCCCACGTCACGCACACCTCTCCCCACGATGCCGCGTTCGAAGCGTACCGTTCGGGGAGGGCGTGGTGGATGCAGAAGAAGATGCAGCGTGACCCAGGCCGCGCGTGCCCGTGCACTGTTTTGGGCCTGGCCCAACAGCGCTCGGCACCGTGTATGGCCAAGGCCCGGGGGCTCCTGTCGGTGTACTAAAGTAGGGGTACCTTAGTACCCCGAACTTGTGCACGGGCAGTCGTAGCACCCCGCGGCAAGGCTTGCCAGGTGATCGCCAAAACTCTCCATGGTCCCTTTTTGGGCCATCCAAGAACAAAGTATTTGAGCCAAGGCCCCGGCAGGAGGAGCTTGCCGGGAAGGCCACCCGAAGAGAGCAAGGCCCCGGCAAGAGGAGCCTGTCGGGACGGCCGCTCGAAGCACAAGGCCCCGGCAAGAGGAGCTTGCCGGGAAGGCCGACCAGGGCACGACAAGAGACTTGCTACGACGCGCCACGCGTCCCGGCAAGGACCGGTGAGCAACAAGCTCACGGGCGCGACAAGGCATCAACCGCGACAAGGCGCTTGCCGCGGCAAGTCACCACCCCGCGCCTGCGTTCCAGCTCACCCACCAACGTGTCGCTCTGGGGCCATTCCAGGCGTACGTGGCGAAAGGCTGCGCAGCCGGGGGCATGCGGTGGCGAAGCAACGCTGACAGGATAGCCGTTGTGGCAAATGGTGGCGCCCCTGACGGTCCCTTTTCTGCACTGTTTGGGCAACCTAGACGGGCATTTAATGCCCTTGTCCCCTGCCGTCAGAGTTAGGTATGATAGCACTGTGCAAACAGTTGTACCCAACACAACGTTTTCCAGTTTTACCCCCGCCTACGTTGCCATCTGTGGGTAAACCCTTGCGCATATAAAAGGAGGCCCCATGTGCAACGTAGAAAAGGGAGGAGGGAGGAGGCCACTCACGCTCGGTTTGATTAGTTGCCTGAGTGTACTGTAGCACTCAGCGCTCCCGAACAAGAACACAATACAAACCACAAAGCAGCAGTAGGGTTTTACGCATCCGTGCGGCCCGAAGCTGGGTAAACCCCTTGTGTGCATCGCCTCGATCCTCTCTTCGCGCGACCTTCGCCCCCCGCCGAACCAGAAAGGGGCTCGGTCCCCATAGGTGTTCGTGGAGGCAGATTTCCCCCGACACCGGCCTGCCAAGCGTTGAACGTCATTGATACACTTCGGTTTAGCCAAGGAGGTGATGGCCTTGAACTTTTCCGGATTAGCTTCAATGCCCCGGTTAGACACCAAAAAGCCCAAGAGCTTGCCTGCCGGTACACCAAAAATGCACTTGGCCAGATTAAGCATCATCTTGTAAACCCGCAGGTTATCAAAGGTTACCTTCAAGACATCAATAATTGTTTCCTTCTTCCTTGATTTGACCACAATATCATCCACATAGGCATGGGCACGTAGCAGAAGGCTCCAAAGGGAGTTATGAAGGCCGTCTTCTCCTGGTCCTTAACTGCCATGTTGATCTGATGAAAACGAGAATAGGCATCCAAAAAGCTCAAACGCTCACAACCCGCCATAGCATCAATAATTTGATCAATATGGGGGAGGGCAAAAGGATCTGCTGGACAAGCTTTGTTGAGATCTGTGTAATCCACACACATATGCCAAGTGCCATTCTTCTTAAGGACCAGCACCGGATTAGCCAACCACTCAGGATGGAATACTTCAATGATGAATCCGGCAGCCAAGAGCCTAGCCACTTCTTCTCCAATAGCCTTGCGTCTTTCTTCATTGAAACAGCGGAGAAACTGCTTGACCGGTTTATACTTAGGATCAACATTAAGAGTGTGCTCAGCGAGTTCTCTCGGTACACCTGGCATGTCAGAAGGCTTCCACGCAAAGATGTCCCAATTCTCACGGATGAACTCGATGAGCGCGCTTTCCTATTTTGGATCCAAGTTAGCACTGATGTTGAACTGCTTGGATGAATCGCCAGGTACGTAGTCAACAAGCTTAGTCTCATCAGCCGATTTAAACTTCAGGGCCGGTTCATGCTCTGTAGTTGGCTTCTTCAATGAAGTCATATCTGTCGGATCAACATTATCTTTGTAAAACTTCAACTCTTCTATGGCACAAACTGATTCAGCATAAGCCGTATCACCTTCTTCACACTCCAGATCAATCTTGAGGCTCCCATGGATGGTTATAGTTCCCTTGTGACCCGACATCTTGAGCTGTAGATAGACATAGCAAGGCCGTGCCATAAATTTAGCATAAGCCGGCAGTCCAAATAGGGCGTGATATGGAGTTCTGATTTTCACCACTTCAAAGGTCAAAGTTTCTGATCTCGAGTCATGCTCATCCCCAAAAGCCACCTCCAGAGCTATCTTACCAACAGGATACGCCGATTTACCAGGCACCACACCATGGAACACTGTATTGGACGGTTTAAGATTTTTATCTGTTAACCCCATGCGACGGAAAGTTTCATAATAAAGGATATTGATACTGCTTCCTCCATCCATGAGTACCTTGGTGAACTTATAACCTCCCACCTGAGGTGCCACCACTAATGCCAGATGACCCGGATTGTCAACCCGGGGTAGATGATCTTCTCTACTCCACACAATCGGCTGCCCAGACCAGCGCAGGTAACGGGGCACCGCCGGTTCAACGGAGTTCACTGCCCTCTTATGAAGCTTTTGGTCACGCTTGTCTAAGCTAGTGGTGAAGACATGATATTGCCCACTATTTAACTGCTTCGGGTTGCTCTAGTAACCCGATTGCTACTGCTGCTGCTGATTTCCCTGATGATTGTAGCCACCCTGGTTGCCCTGATTACCTTGATTATCATTTCCACCCTGATTACCATGGAAGCCTGAACCGGAGCTACCTCCACCATAACTCGGCCCATGAGATCCATGGCCCGAACCGGCACCCAGCCCATTATCATACCGGAAAGATTTATAATTCTTGAACTCCTGCATGATGTAGCAGTCCTTCCAGAGGTGTGTGGACGGCATCTCCTTCGTCCCATGTTTTGGGCAGGGCTGGTTCAACAGGTAAGATAGGCGGTCCGGGTTAGGACTAGGTGCTCCACCCTGCTGGGGCGGTGTACCCTTGCACCGTTGACCCTTGTCCTACGTGCTGGTGTTAGCCACGAAGTCCAAGCTGTGGTCCGCTTTACGCTTGCCGCCGTTTCCATGACCCGCCGGGTTGTGGTGTTGTCCCTTGGCGTTGCCGCTCTTTTTTCCCTTCCCTGTCTTATCATCATCAGACTCAGGATCCTTGGTACTATCAGAGTTGGCATACTTCACTAGAGCAGCCATGAGGGTTCCCATGTCATTGCAATGGCGTTTCAGCTGTTCCAACTTCAACTTTAGCGGTTCAAACCGGCAATTGCCTTCCAAGGTCAAAACTGCGGTATCAGCATGGATGTGGTCTGATGAATGCAAATTTCTGAAACCCGGCGCAGCCACCGGGTTGTTGACTCTCCTTCCTCCTGGACACAGGCAGCTAAGTCCACAATCGACATAGGCTGCTTGCATGTATCCTTACAATTTTGCATAAACCGGGCTCTCAACTCGGCCCATGATCTGATAGAGTTAGCAGGTAGACTCTTTAACCAAGTGCGAGCCGTCCCTTCTAGCATCATGGTGAAGTACTTTGCACACGCCACATCATCCACATGTAGCATCTCCATGGCCATCTCATAGCTTTCAACCCATATCTCCGGAGATAAATCGGCGGTGTAATTTGGCACCTTGCGCGGGCCCTTAAAATCCTTGGGCAGGCGCACGTAGCGCAACGCTGGGACGAGACACGGCACCCCCAAAGAACTAGAGGTAACTCTTGGCTCTACCGACGTGGTTGGCGAACCAGAGTAAGCTAACGGGCTTCATGCTGCGCCGCTAACTCGGTCTCCCTGCGTGCTCGAGCCCGGTCCACCACCTCCTGAGCATCACCAGCGCCACCTGCCGGGTTGTTGCCACGGGGCGGTTCACGGTTCCGCACATTACTTGACACGATCGGTTCATCGATACGCCTGCTGTAACTCCGGCTTGGACGAGGGGTGGAATGAATTCGATCACGACTGTATGAATAAGCCTCCTGTTGAACCAAGGCTGTCCGAAGAAGCTCCTTAACCCGACGCGTCTCGACCGCTGCCGGAGAATCACCTTCAATCAGGATGGCCTCCAGCTGTGAAGCGGCAGCAACAAGATTGTCCATCGGAGTAGAGTAATGACCCAGTGGTGTTGGGACAGGCTGCATCACAATGTTGTTCTGACGAGGCGGATCCGTCAAATGGGGCTGAACCGGCCCCCTGCTCCTGGCGCCTCCAACCGGTTTGCTGCCGGCGGATTACTGGTCCCTGCTCCTGGGGTATTAAAGAGGTTCTTAGCATCATAAACCATAGGTAGGCGAGATTGGTGTCTCCCTTTTAGGACTTTGTGCGACGCATTCTGATCTAGCATAAGCCGATACGCCTGTGCATCCAAAGCGGCCCGCTCTGCGGCCATCTTGGTATCTTCAGCTGCCAAGTTGGCTTTGGCCTGAGTAATCTGATCCTTTATTTTCACGATTTCTGCATTGTGCTCATCCTGATCCGCCGGGTTAGCCTCCTCCATCAGCGCTGCCAACGCATCAAAGAAATCAGATAAAACCTGAGCTGGCGCTCGCATAGGGCCTCCTGCCCCGGCTGCCGTCGTCGCTGATGATCCGGAAATCATCGTTGTTGCGGTCGAAGAGTGGAGCGTCGGCTGTGTACCGGCCATGAAGATTGCAACCCGGTTTGGCAGATCAGAGCGGTCCGGAACACTGTCGCCATCGGAACAGCCCCCAATCCGGCCATCTTGTAGCTGATATAACGACTTGGTCTCTCCGGTCGATGACTCATCGCCGTAATAAACGACGGTCTCACCACGAGATTCCGATCTGTCCTCGTATTCCCCTCCATGGATGACTCCCACGAAGGCACACTTTATGACAGGCTTGACCCAGGCAGATCTCGCACGCTGAGCCGTTTCGAAGAGGTTGGTGCAGATGTCCGGCTCAGGGCCTGGTTCACCGATCTTGCCAATGAAAACATGTATGCCACCAAAGGGGACTCGATACCCGTACTCGATTGAGCCGGCCTCGGGGCCCCAGCCTGCATCGTTGATGTATTGCTTGTCGCGATGACTTTTGGTCATCCGGCCCACAACGTAACCCTTGAGTCCTTGGAAGTTGCCCTCCAAGAACTTGAAACCATCATGCGATAGCCCCACGGTGGGCGCCAACTGTCGTGGTTTTGTCACGGCAGATGTCCTCATGAAAGGACTTAGTCATGGAGCCATCGCTACGGGTTAGCTTAAAGGGGTTAAAGCGGACAAGGGGCGCAAGAGAGTTTTATACTAGTTCGGCCCCTTAAGATGAAGGTAAAAGCCTATGTCTAGTTGTGATGGGATTGATGGGGTTTCGATGACCAGGAAGCGAATACGCTTTGCCCGAGTCTCGAGTTGTTGTGTGTTGTCCTGAACCGCCACCGGGTCGTCCCCTTATATTCATTGGTTGACGCCCGTTGGTTTACAGAGTCCTGAGGCCGGCTCATAAACGTGTCTGGCTCGGTCTCCGCTCTTTCTACCTTACAATGCAAGTTACATATCAATGTCGGTTTATAGCTACAGGCCTCAAACCGGTTCTGGGCCCTGGGCCTTTACACAGCGTCACCGTCTGTCTTCATGGGCTTCAAGTATAATAAACTACTGATGAAGTTAACTCGGCCTCTCCTAGCCGGTTTACGCCCAGTAGTAATATCCCCAACACCGTGTGTAATGGAAATGCTATCACAAACGATTTAACGGGGAAAATTGTGTGTGATGTACTTGCGAACAGAAACGTTTTCCTTGGTGCAACTGTGTGGGATGTATATACGAACGGAAAGTTTAGCGGTGACTGACTTTGTGGGATGTACATACGACCGGAAATGATTTCGCCTGTATAATTGTATTTTTTAGCACTACTGTACGTATTTCTGTATTTGAGTGCTCGTCGGTCGCACATGACCTCATTTTGCCGAGCATGTGTGCCAGGAGGCCATATCCCCGACGGTTTCTGGGTCGTGTGGGCAGGACACCCCTATTGCCCACACTCACTAGGCGACGGTTCCAAATGCCCTCGCGGAAAGGGGTTAAAACCATTTGTATAGCACCTTGCTGTACTAGTGAATAGTGATTGTCGCTGTTTTTTAATAATGCCGATACTATTCACTTGGGATTGTTTCTTTGGGAAATAAATCCTATGCTCATTAGCATTGACATGGAAACTAACCTTGACCTAGTTGCAATCAGTAACAACACTTGCAGTATTCAAAAACGATCTACCAAGGATACTCGACATGTTGTTGTCCTCGGGCATATCATGTATAACAAAGTCTGTCTAGATAGTAACATTTGCAACAACAATAGGCACATCCTCGCAAATTCGAATAGGTATAGTAGTAGATTTATCAGCCATTTGCAAAAATGTTTCAGTAGGTGTGAGCTTATTAAAATCAAGTCTTCTATATAAAGAGAAAGGCAAAAAACTAACACCGGCTCCTAAATCACATAAAACAGTTTTAACATAACTTCTTTTAATGGAGCATGGTATAGTACGTATTCCTAGATCTTCTAACTTTTTAGGCACCCCACCCTTAAAAGAATAGTTTGCAAGCATGGTGAAATTTCAGGTTCAGGTATCTATCTTTTATTAGTGACAATATCCTTCATGTATTTAGCATATGGAGGCATTTTCAATATTTCAGTCAAACAAGTATGCAAGAAAACATGCCTAAGCATTTCAACAAAGCGTTCAAATTGTTCCTCATCCTTATTCTCAGGTGGTTTAGTTGGAAAAGTCATGGATTTTTGAACCCATGGTTCTCTTTCTTTACCACACTTTCTAGCAATGAAATCTCTCTTATCATATCTTTTATTCTTAGGAGGTGGGCTATCAAGATCAACAACAGGTTCTATTTCTTCATCATTATCA
The DNA here is from genome assembly GCA_032464435.1 of Aegilops umbellulata. Classification (NCBI taxonomy): domain Eukaryota; kingdom Viridiplantae; phylum Streptophyta; class Magnoliopsida; order Poales; family Poaceae; genus Aegilops; species Aegilops umbellulata. The sequence continues at coordinate 296,216,430 of CP136057.1, forward strand.
GGTTCTTTTTCTTTTCCTGTTTAAGCATCATCATGAACATCATTATCATTATCATTATCACTAGGTGAATGTTCCAACATCAAAAATAGAAACATCATTATGATTCTTAGAAGGTTTCTCTACCTCAGGTTCACTAGAAGCATCCAAGGTTCTATAATTTTTCTTCTTATTTTTCTTCTTAGATGGACTAGGCACATCATTATTAATTCTCTGAGAATCTTTGATGCGGAGCATCCAACACTCATCCCCATGGGCATTCCATTACCACCATGAACCCATGCACGTACCATTGGAACCGAGGTTACCTCTTTCATCCTTGAGCTCCCTTTAATTTCATATGAGAAATGGATTCTACCTCAACGGAGACTTTGTGCGTGACAAAGTATCGAGGAGAAGACCATGAATAAGCAATAAGGAATCTCCAAGTACACATGGAGCACCCAAGGAGAAGAAGGGACCCCAAGACGAGAGGAACCGGAGGCTCTCTGGACACCCCGGGTGCCCGCACCATACACCCCCGGGTGCCCACACCGCCCGCCCAAGTGGGGCGCGGTGCCTCTGACCTCCCCAGTGCCCGGACCCCCTGGGCGTGCTCCGGGTGCCTGACCCCTTAGCCCGGGTGCTCGACCTCCTCCTCCCAAGCAACCCAGGGTGCCCGATTTTGTAGGACAGTAGCAATTTTCCCTGAAGTGGATGACCTAAGGTTTATCAATCCGTGAGAGGTGTAGGATGAAGATGGTCTCTCTCAAACGACCCTGCAACCAAATACAAGAAATCTCTTGTGTCCCCAACACACCCAATACAATGGCAAATTGTATAGGTGCACTAATTCGGCAAAAAGATGGTGATAAAAGTGTAATATGTATGGTAGAAATATATTTTTATAATCTGAATAAATAGAAACAGCAAAGCAGCAAATAGTAAATGGGCACAAAAACGGTATTGCAATGCTTAAAAATGAGGCCTAGTGTACGTACTTGTGCTAGTACAATCTCTCAACAGTGCTAATATAATTGGATCATATAACCAACCCTCAAAGTGCGATGAAGAATCACTCCAAAGTTACCATCTAGCGGAGAACATAAGAATAAATTGTTTGTAGGGTACCAAACCACCTCAAAGCTATTCTTTCCGTTCGATCTATTCAAGAGTTCATACTAAAATAACACAAAGCTATTCTTTCCGTTCGATCTATCCGAGAGTTCATACTAAAATAACACCAAAGAAAATTCATATTCATAATACTCAATCGAACACAAAGAACTTCAAACAGCACCCCAAGATTTCTACCGAAGAAACAAAGACAAGAACGTGCATCAACCCCTAAGCATAGATTACCACAATGTCACCTCGAGAAACCGCGAGTTGAGTGCCAAAACAAATATCAAGTGAATCAATACGATACCCCATTGTCACCACGAGTATTCAGTTGCAAGACATATCTCAGGTGCTCTCAAATCCATAAAAGTATTCAATCCGATAACAACGAAATCTCAAAGGGAAAACTCAATTCATCACAAGATAGAGAGGGCAAAACACCATATGATCCGACTATATTAACAAAGCCTGCGATACATCAACGTGCAATCTCAAGAACATGAGAGAGAGAGAGATTAAACACATAGCTACTGGTACAAACCCTCAGCCCTGAGGGTGGACTACTCCCTCCTCATCGTGGTGGCTGCCGGGATGATGAAGATGGCCACCGGAGATGATCCCCCCTCCGGCAGGGTTCTGAAAAGGGTCTAGATTGGTTTTCGGTGGCTAGAGAGCCTTGCGGCGGCAGAACTTCTGATCTAGGTTAAGCCCGAGGGTTTTTGGAATATTTGTGAATTTATAGGGTAAACAGGGAGTGAGGGAGGCCACCAAGGTGACACAACCCACCTAGGCGCGCCTGGGCCCCCAGCTGCGCCCTATTGGGTTGTGCCCCCCTCGGGGCACCTCAGGTGCTGCTCTGGCCCATTGGTGGTCTTCTGGTCCATAAAAAATCCACAAAAAGTTTCTCGGTGTTTGGACTCCGTTTGATATTGATTTCCTGCAATGTAAAAAACAGGCAAAAAACAGCAACTGGCACTGGGTCAATAGGTTGGTCCCAAAAAGTTGACATAAAGTTGCTATAAAATGATTGTAAAACATCCAAGAATGATAGAATAATAGCCTGAATACTTCATAAATTGTAGATACGTTGGAGACGTATCACAAGGCACGTATTGTATTGTTGCCATCGAGGATAAAAACATGGGGTTTACATCATATTGCTTGAGTTTATTCCTCTACATCATTTCATCTTACTTAATGCATTATTATGTTCTTCATGAACTTAATACTCTAGATGCAGGTGGGAGTCGGTTGATGTGTGGAGTAATAGTAGTAGATGCATAATCGTTTCGGTCTACTTGACACGGACGTGATGCCTATATTACATAATCATTGCCTTAGATATCGTCATAACTTTGCGCTGTTCTATCAATTGTTTGACAGTAATTTGTTCACCCACCGTATTATTTGCTATCTTGAGAGAAGCCTCTAGTCAAACCTATGGCCCCCGGGTCTATTTTCCATCATATAAGTTTTCGATCTACTATTTTGCAATCTTTTAATTTCCGACCTATAAACCCCAAAAATACCAATTTCTTTACTTTACCTTTTGTTTAGTTTCATCTATCTCTATCAGATCTCACTTTTGCAAGTAATTGTGAAGGGATTGACAACCCCTTTATCGCGTTGGGTGCAAGTTGTTTGATTGTTGTGCAGGTATTGGTGATTTGTGCGTTGTCTCCTACTGGATTGATACCTTGGTTCTCAAACGGAGGTAAATATGTATCTCTACTTTGCTGCATCACCCTTTCCTCTTCAAGGAAAAAACCAACGCAAGCTCAAGAAGTAGCAGGAAGAATTTATTGCGCCGTTGCCGGGGAGATCTACGCCAAGTCAAGACATACCAAGTACGCATCATCAACGCTCATCTCTTGCATTAAATTATTCGCCATTTGCCTCTTGTTTTCCTCTCCCCCACTTCTAAAATTATTTTTCAAAAGATTTGCCTTGTTATTCGCCCTTCTTCTGTTCATATTTTCATTTTCCTTTATGTCCTACTTGGCTCGTTTGCTTGTTTGGTTGGAATAATTGTGTATTTATTGAAAATCAGAGAACCAAAGGTTTATGGATCTTCGTCCACTTGCTAATCTTTTTAAGAGATACATTTCTGATGAACCAATTTCTAGTGAGTTGAGTGCAATAGATTATCGTTATGTTGTTTTGCTTGAAATCCGTGAATCCGAAAAGTGTGATAGAGTACTTTATGAAATCCGTGAATCTTTACGAAGTACTTTATTTTATGATAATCCCACTATTTCGGAGGAGTGTCAACCTTGCATGCATGTAACGCCCGGATAATTAGGCTACAGTAAAACTTCGCTAATGATGCCACGTCATCCCGTTTACTGTTGGTATTCGCGTGTTAGTTCAAAAACTCTAAATTCAAATTTAAATTTAGCAAACAGTCAAAGTTTTCAAAACATTAAAACAAAATGTTCGGTGTGTGACAAATATTGCTAGGGTAATTATAGTGATGAAAACATGATTTTACAAAGTGCCTAAGTACTCTAAACTAAATACAATAGAAAATTCAAAATAAATAAAAGTAAAAGATCCAAACAAAAAAAACAGAAAAGGGGGAAGCCCCCTGCCCCTTGGGCTTCGGCCCACCAGGCCACAACCGACCAGGCCTAGCCCAACCGGCCACCCCCCCCATTCCCCATATCCCCCACCCCGGTCAAACCCTAACCAGTAACCCCCCCCCACTAGCCCCCACTACGCTTCCCCCCGATCCGATCTGGATCGGGACTTGCCTCGACACCACCCCACCGGCGCCCGTCGCGCTGACTCGCCGGGCTACCCCGGCGACAACGCCTCGCCTCCCGCGCTGCCCGACGTCGCCTTCTCCGCGCCCGTCGCCGGATCGCCAAGTGTCGCGCATCCTCATCACCACCTCACCGGACTGCCGCGCCGGGACGTCATCGTCGCCTCCTCCCCTACGTCGTCTCGTCCCCATCCCCCACCTCGAGCATCCCCGAGCACGCTCCCTAGTCCCTACAGCCCCAGTGAGCCTCGCCCCGATCTCCTCATCTCCTCCTCTGCTGCACGCCGCATCCCGCTCGGAGCTCGCTCCGACGCGCCCCTGACCATCCCGCACGATGCCGTCACCGCCGGGCGGTTGCCCCTCCGCCCGCTCCCTGCATCAACGTGAACCGCGCCCGTCGCCATGCTCCCCGCGCCGCGTCCCGCGGTCGCCCAGCCCCAACCGCGCCCGGTGCGCGCACCCCCCCCGCCTCCGCGCACCGTTGCCCGATCCCGGCCGCGCCTCCCCCCCGCTCCCTGCTGCTGCTGCTGCTGCCTTGGCCGCCCCCTGTCTCGCCGAGGCGCACGGCCGCACTTTGGATTGCGCCCGTGGCCACGCCTGGCTGTGCCCGGGCGCGCCCCAGCCACTACCTCCCCTGGCCGTTACTCAGTCCGGCCCCGACCACGAGCCGTCGCCTCGCTCGCTATTGCCCCCTGCGACCGCGGCCATGACCGCCACGCCATACCCTTCCCCCTCGTAGGCCAAGTGCCCGGCGCCACCCCCCTCTCCTCCGCCCGTCGTGGCCCGGCTGGCCGCGCCGGCCTGCCCCGTCCTCGGTGCCCCGGCGGCCTCATCCTGCTCTGCGGGCGAGTGCCTGCTCGGGTGCGCCCGCACCCGGCGCCCACTAGCGCCCGAACCCGCTATGGCCTCTGTGCCACAGACAAACGGGGCCCAGCCCCTGGAACGTTTAAAAAATATATATATATAATAAATATAATAATTAAAATATTAATTAATTAATTAATTAAAGAATTAATTAAGTTAATTAATCATAATTAGATTAACCTAATTAACGGTTAGTTTAATCAAAACAGTAATTAGTTACTTAAACCCTAATTAACCTAATCAGGGAATGACAGGTGGGTCCCACTGGACCCACATGTCAGTTTGACCCAGTCAACTCTGTTGACTGCTGACGTCAGCATGACATCATGGTGATGTCACAAATCTACTTTCGAATTAATTAATTAATTAATTAAATTCTAGAAATTTAATAAAACCTTTAGAAAATCATATCTTTTAATCTGTAATTTGGATTAAAATATTTTCAACATGAAAGTTGCTCAGAACGACGAGACGAACCCGGATACGCAACCCGTTCGTCCGCCACACATTCCTAACATATCAAACTCGCAACTTTTCCCCCTCCGGCTCCTCTGCCCGAAAACACGGAACCCCGGGGATACCTCCCCGGATGTTTCCCCCCCTTCACCGGTATCATCCCATACCGCGTTAGGGCACCTCTAACGCCGTTACTTGTCATGTCATGCATCACTATGCATCTGCTTGCTTAAATATTTATTGTTTCTCCCCCCTCTTCTCTCGATAGACACCGACACCGACGCTGCTACTGCCCCGTTCGACTACGGAGTTGACGATCCCTCTCTCTTGCCAGAGCAACCAGGCAAGCCCCCCCTTGATCACCAGATATCGCCTACTCTGATCTATACTGCTTGCATTAGAGTAGTGTAGCATGTTACTGCTTTCATTTAATCCTATACTGCTGCGTAGCCTGTCCTTGCTACTACTGTTGTTACCTTTACCTGCTATCCTACTGCTTAGTATAGGATGCTAGTGTTCCATCAGTGGCCCTACACTCTTGTCTGTCTGCCATGCTATACTACTGGGTTGTGATCACTTCAGGAGGTGATCATGGATATATACTATACTTTAAACATGATACATGTGGTGACCAAAGTCGTGTTGGCTCGAGGAGTACCCGCGAGTGATTCACGGATTGGGGGCTGAAAGGACCTTTGTCCCGACGGCCCTCTGTGTGGATCTTTGTGGCGGAGCGGCAGGGCAGTTCGGGGCTACCTGGGTGAGAGGTGAGCCTGGCCCTGTTGGCGTTCGCGGATACTTAACACGCTTAACGAGATCTGGGTATTTGATCAGAGTCTGGCCATTTGGTCTATACGCACTAACCAACTACGCGGGAAAGATATGGGCACTCGGCGTCGTGGTATCAGCCGAAGCACTTCTTGACGTCAGCGACTGAGTGGCGCGCGCCGGATTGGACTGGAACGCCACTAGGCTAGGTCTGCTTCCGGCCGCGTTCGCAACGTGCAGGTGTGCTCTGGGCGATGGGCCCAGACCCCTGCGCGCTTAGGTTTAGACCGGCGTGCTGACCGCTCTGTTGTGCCTAGGTGGGGCTGCGACGTGTTGATCTTCCGAGGCCGCGCATGAACCAGGAAAGTGTGTCCGGCCAAATGGGATCAAGCGTGTTGGGTTATGTGGTGCACCCCTGCAGGGAAGTTAATCTATTCGAATAGCCGTGTCCCTCGGTAAAAGGACGACCCGGAGTTGTACCTTGACCTTATGACAACTAGAACCGGATACTTAATAAAACACAACCTTCCAAGTGCCAGATATAACCCGGTGATCGCTCTCTAACAGGGCAACGAGGAGGGGATCGCTGGGTAGGATTATGCTATGCAATGCTACTTGGAGGACTTCAGTCTACTCTCTTCTACCTGCTGCAAGACGGAGGCGACCAGAAGTGTAGTCTTCGATAAGACTAGCTATCCCCCTGTTATTCTGGCATTCTGCAGTTCAGTCCACTGATATGGCCCTTTACACATATATCCATGCATATGTAGTGTAGCTCCTTGCTTGCGAGTACTTTGGACGAGTACTCACGGTTGCTTTTCTCCCCCTTTTCCCCCTTTCCCTTCTACCCGGTTGCCGCAACCAGATGCTGGAGCCCAGGATCCAGACGCCACCGTCGATGACGACTCCTACTACTCTGGAGGTGCCTACTACTACGTGCTGCCCGCTGACGACGACCAGGAGTAGTTAGGAGGATCCCAGGCAGGAGGCCTGCGCCTCGTTCGATCTGTATCCCAGTTTGTGCTAGCCTTCTTAAGGCAAACTTGTTTAACTTATGTCTGTACTCAGATATTGATGTTTCCGCTGACTCGTCTACGATCGAGCACTTGTATTAGAGCCCTCGAGGCCCCTGGCTTGTATTATGATGCTTGTATGACTTATTTTATTTGTAGAGTTGTGTTGTGATATCTTCCCGTGAGTCCCTGATCTTGATCGTACACATTTGCGTGCATGATTAGTGTACAATTGAATCGGGGGCGTCACAAGTTGGTATCAGAGCCGACTGCCTGTAGGAATCCCCCTTCCACACTCCTTGGCCGAAGTCGAGTCTAGACATTACAAAAACTTTTACTAACTTGGCTGTGTGCCTTACGGCCCACGTCGCCATCGGGTGGTACTAGGATTTTTACTCCTCGACCTTTACTCTGGGACTCTAAACTCTCTTCTACTCGGGTTAAACGAATTTACTAACTCTGACACTAGGATCCCGTGACGACATTCACCCCAAAGTTGGATAAAAGCCATAGTTATTCCTTAGTATAGTGTTTTGCACAATTTCCACACTGTCATTTGACTCCTTTGAAACATCTTTGTTTTTAGATGGAACCCACGAGGCAGGTCGTGCGCCACACGGCGGCCATTGGTGCCTCGGGATCACCGGCCGTGCTAGCTGAGGTGATGACCTATCTGGGTTATCGCTGGCACCCCGAGTACACCGTCACCGAGGAGTACCAGGACTTTAACCAGGAGCAGTACCGTGCCACCGTCCACCTGTACTCTCGGGAGTATGACTCCACTACTGTGCTGCACACCGCTTATGGTGTTGGAGTGACCATCGATATGGCAGTTCACAATGCTGCCTATGCTGCTCTGACACGCCTTCGTAGGGAGTACCGGGAGTTGGACACCTCCCCCTTCAGGCACATTGCTGCCTACTCCACTGTCACCCGCGAGCCCTTCTACCATCAGAACCTGGTTCTGCATGCTGATGGGCTGGATCGAGCTAACCGAGCTCTTCGCCACGAGTTGTACACCACTCGTCAGCACCTCTACCGTGCTTTGAAGACGTTGCACCCCTTCGTCGGATCTGGGGAGCTGCCGCGTTCTGCTATCTACCCAGCCAGGACCGTGATGCCTCAGGGTGTCGGTTGGCTAGAGGTGGGAGACTACTCTCCCGCACTTATTCCACTTATGCCGCCAGAGCGTCGGGTTCAGCACCAGAGCACCCGCGGGCCCCAGGTTGCCGATGTGGTGTACCCGTTGCCACACTACCAACTTTCAGGCTACACCTACCTCCGTAGTGTCGTGTGGGACTGATGTAGACTTGCTTGCTTATGTTAGATGCATTCGCCGCGAGCCTGCGTGCCGCCTATGATGTCTTAGTCTATGTACTGAACTCTGTGTGCCGAACCCTGTGCATGATCTCTTCTGTAAGATGTGCCGACTATTATGTGGTATCTATCATGCTGCTTTCATTATGCATGTTTCGTCTTGAATGATTCTTGTCTTTGCAAATATTCTCAAATGCTAAACTACCCCTGTTATATATTAGCAGGATGGTTAGACCAGGTGGTCGTGGTCGGGGTGACAACTTCCCACCACCCCCTGAGTACATGGCTGGTATGATCCAACAACTTGAGATGAATCGCAAGTTCATGGAGAACATGATGGCTCAGTTTCCTCGCCCCAATATGAACCATCAGCCAAACACAGTAACTCTGCAGGATTTCATGCGCTTGAACCCAACAGTGTACCGCAGCTCAACTCAGCCTCTGGACGCTGATGACTGGCTTCGTGACATCACCTATGAGATGGAGTCTGCTGATGTAGCCCCTACCAGCTATGTCACATTTGCTTCCTTCTTCCTGAAGGGACCTACAGCTCAATGGTGGGACAGCCACAGGTGTACTCTGTCAGTTGGAACAATCATCACCTGGCCTGACTTCCAAGCTGCTTTCCGTGCCCACTTCATCCCTCAGGGAGTTATGGACCGGAAGAAGCGTGAGTTCCGCAACCTCATCCAAGGCAACAAAACTGTTGAAGCTTATCAGCGGGAGTTTCTGGACTTGTCCCACTATGCTGAAGAGGACATTGCAACTGATGCCCGTAGACAGGAGAAGTTCCGTGACAGCCTTCAAGCTGACATCAAGCTCGCACTTCTAGTGCATGACTTTACCGATTTCGCCACCTTGGTGAACAAAGCCATCAACGTCGATACTGGTCTGCAGGAATACCAGAGCTCTCACAGGCGCAGCCGTGACACGGGCTCATCTTCAGGCCCGTCCTCGCAGAAGCGCAAGATATGGATTCCCAACAGCATGTACCAGCCGAATGCACCTGCCCCAAGGCAGTCCTATGCTGCACCTCGTCTGCCTACTGCTCCTGCTAGGCAGCCAAGGCTTCCAGCTCCACCACCCCAAGCTCCTGTTCCTACTCCCAAGAATGGTTTGTGCTTCAGGTGCGGACAACCAGGGCACCTTGCTAGGGAATGCAACCAGAAACAGAATCAACTGGCCCTTCCAGCAATAGGCCATGGAAGCAACCAGAACCGTAACAACAATGCCAAGTCCTATGGTCGTGTTCATGCCAACCACGTTGATCTGAACGAAGCTCAAGACCAGCCTGCTACTGTGATGGGTACACTCCTCGTAAATTCAGTACCTGCATCTGTTTTATTCGATACAGGAGCATCGCATTCATTCATGTCAGAAGATTTTGCATTCAAGCATGGCATTAAATACGAGGAGATGAACACTTCGGTAGTGGTAAAAACCCCCGTGGGACAATGTCAAACCTCCATGGTTGGCGTCGACGTCCCCGTCGAAATCGAAGGGCTGGACTTCTATGCCTTGCCCATTATCCTGAAGACGTCTAACATCGACCTCATTCTGGGGATGGATTAGTTGAAAGCGCATACTGCTTCCATAGTTTGCGCCACTAAGACCGTCCATCTACTACATCCTTCAGATGAAATAGTTACGTACCAGGCTCACCTAGTGCAAAATGCCGAGGCAAGGCTCTATGCCTTGAATGCATTGAACGCTGCACCACTCGAGGGCATTGAAAACATTCTCATTGTGCGTGACTTCCTCGACGTCTTTCCTGAAGAGCTTCCAGGGATTTCCCCTGCTAGAGCTGTCAAATTCGTCATCGACTTGAAACCTGGCACCACTCCTATTGCCAAGCGACCCTACAAGATGCCACCGCATGAACTTATGGAGCTTAAGGAGGAAATCGACAAATCTCTTCAAAATGGTTTCATTCGTCCAAGTTGCTCTCCTTGGGGGGCACCTTCTCTCTTTGTCAAGAAGAAGGATGGGACAAACCGACTGGTCCAAGACTACCGTCCTATTAATCAAGCTACCATTCAGAACAAGTATCCTCTTCCTCGGATCAATGATCTGTATGATCAACTGGCTGGTTCATCAGTGTTCTCTAAACTCGACTTGAGGTTGGGTTACCACTAGATCCGTGTTCGTGAAGAGGATATCCCAAAGACCGCCTTTGTGACTCGTTATGGTTCATACGAGTACACTGTCATGTCCTTCGGCTTAACCAATGCCCCAGCCACCTTCTCTCGCCTGATGAACTATATATTCATGGATTACCTCAACAAGTTCGTCGTGGTTTATCTGGATGATATCCTGGTATTTTCCAAGAACGAAGAAGAACATGCTGAACATCTTCGACTTGTGCTGGAAAAGCTACGAGAGCATCAGCTATATGCCAAGTTCTCTAAATGTGAATTCTGGCTTCCTGAAGTAACCTATCTTGGACATGTCATCTCTAAGGATGGTATTGCCGTTAACCCTAAACGAGTTCAGGCTATTCTTGATTGGACTCCTCCGAAGAATGTCAAGCAAGTCAGAAGTTTTCTCGGTCTCGCCAGCTATTGCCGTCGATTCGTCGAGAACTTCTCCAAGATTGCCAGGCCTCTGACTAACTTGTTGCATAAGGGCGTCAAGTTCCAATGTACAGACAAATGTCAGGAAAGCTTCCAGGCACTCAAGGACAAGTTGACTTCTGCCCCAGTGCTAGCTCCACCTGATACAAAGAAGGACTTCGTCATTTATTGCGATGCTTCCCGTCAAGGATTAGGCTGTGTTCTAATGCAAGAGCGCATAGTGATTGCCTATGCCGCTCGTCAATCGCGCCCTCACGAAGAGAACTACCCAGTTCATGACCTCGAGCTTGCTACTATCATCCATGCACTGAAGCAGTGGCGACATTACCTTATCGGTAATCGTTGCGAGATCTTCACTGACCACCAAAGTCTGAAGTATCTGTTTACTCAGCCAGACCTGAACCTCCGTCAGCAGAGATGGATGGAGACTGTAGCAGACGTTGACTTGGGTATTTCCTATACACCAGGCAAGGCTAATGTAATGGCTGATGCCTTGAGCCGCAAGTCTTACTGCAACCATCTCCAGGTTCACAAAGTTCATCCCTCGCTTGTTGAAGAATTCAGGAAGCTGAACCTCCATATTGTTCCTCCTGGTGCACTCGCCCCCCCCCCCCCCCCCCCGCCTAAGGAGTTTCGCAAGATGAACCTCCATGTTGTCCCCAAAGGTTCTCTCAATACACTGGTTGCTAGGCCAGATCTTGTGGAAACCATCAAATGGGTACAGAAATGTGACGATGAAGTGGAGAGGATTAAACGTTATATCGCACAAGGAAAGCCCTCATTCTTCACCATAGATGACGCCGGCACCTTGTTCTTCAAAGGTCGCCTAGTAGTTCCGAGTAAGAGGGAAAACAAGGATATGTCTCAGAAGGTTATGAAAGAGGCTCATGATACACCTCTATGTATCCATCCCGGTAGTACAAAGATGTACCAGGACATTCGTCAAAGATTCTGGTGGTCTAACATGAAGCAAGACATTGCTCGCTATGTTGCCGAGTGTGACGTTTGCCGTCGTATCAAAGCAGAACATCAAAGGCCTGCTGGAACTCTGCAACCTATCTCTATTCCTGAATGGAAATGGGACCATGTTGAAATGGACTTCGTCACTGGTTTTCCCAAATCGCAGAAAGGTAATGATGCTATTCTTGTCGTCATTGACCGGCTTTCTAAAGTTGCACATTTTCTGGCGGTTAAGGAAACTATCACTGCTAGTCAGCTTGCAACTCCCTATATGTCCAGAATTGCTTCACTTCACGGTATTCCACTGGTTATCAGTTCGGACCGTGGCAGCTTATTCACTTCAAGATTCTGGGCAAGTTTCCAAGAAGCTATGGGGATTCACTTATCTTTCAGTACTGTGTTTCATCCGCAGTCACAAGGGCAAGTTGAACGTGTCAACCAAGTTCTCGAAGACATGCTTCGAGCTTGTGTTATTTCCTTCGGCAAGAAATGGGAGGAATCTCTCCCGTATGCTGAGTTCTCTTATAATAATAGCTATCAAGCTAGTCTGAAGATGGCCCCCTTCAAAGTGTTATATGGACGAAAGTGCGAACCCCTCTGAACTGGTCAGAAAATGGGGAACGTCCACTCTTTGGTCCGGATATTATCCAACATGCCGAAGAACAAGTCCGCATTATTCGCGAGAATCTCAAGACTGCTCAGTCACGCTAAAAGAGTAATTATGACCGCCATCATAAAGAAATGGTCTATCAACCTGGCGAAAAGGCCTATCTTTGGGTTACACCAATGAAGGGTGCACACCGCTTCGGGATCAAAGGAAAGCTAGCTCCCCGCTATATTGGTCCTTTCACTATTCTTGAGCGGCGTGGAAAAGTGGCATATCAGCTGGAGCTTCCGTCAAACCTTTCTCAGGTTCACGATGTGTTCCACGTGTCACAACTCCGACGCTGCTTCAAGGACCCAATCCGAGCAGTGGATCATGAAGTGCTCGAATTGCAACAGGACCTCTCCTATAAAGAGCATCCGGTCCGCATTCTCGACCAAGCTGAACGCCGCACACGCCAGAAGGCGATCAAGTTCCTCAAAGTCCAGTGGTCGCACCATTCTGAAGATGAAGCCACCTGGGAACGCGAGGATCGCCTGCGTGATGAATACCCCGCACTGTTTCCTTCTACCTCCTAAATCTCGGGAGGAGATATCTTGTAGTGGAGGAGATTTGTAACGCTAGGATAATTAGGCTACAGTAAAACTTCGCTAATGATGCCACGTCATCCCGTTTACTGTTGGTATTCGCGTGTTAGTTCAAAAACTCTAAATTCAAATTTAAATTTAGCAAATAGTCAAAGTTTTCAAAACATTAAAACAAAATGTTCGGTGTGTGACAAATATTGCGAGGGTAATTATAGTGATGAAAACATGATTTTACAAAGTGCCTAAGTACTCTAAACTAAATACAACAGAAAATTCAAAATAAATAAAAGTAAAAGATCCAAACAAGAAAACAGAAAAGGGGGGGAAGCCCCTTGCCCCTTGGGCTTCGGCCCACCAGGCTACAACCGACCAGGCCTAGCCCAACCGGCCACCCCCCATTCCCCATATCCCCCACCCCGGTCAAACCCTAACCAGTAACCCCCCCACTAGCCCCCACTATGCTTCCCCCCGATCCGATCTGGATCGGGACTTGCCTCGACGCCACCCCACCGGCGCCCGTCGCGCCGACTCGCCGGGCTACCCCGGCGACCACGCCTCGCATCCCGCGCTGCCCGACGTCGCCTTCTCCGCGCCCGTCGCCGGATGGCCAAGTGCCGCGCAGCCTCATCACCACCTCGCCTGTAACGCCCTCGATGCGGCTATATCTCCCACGTGTCGGGGCACGACTTAGAGGCATAACCGCATTGAAAGCAATGTCGCAAGTGAGGTAATCTTCACACAACCCATGTAATACATAAGGGAAAAGATACATAGTTGGCTTACAGTCGCCACTTCACACAATACATAAATAAACATTCATCATCCAGGTTACACTCAAGGTCCGACTACGGAACCAAAATGAAAGAAGACTACCCCGAATGCTACACAGATCCCCGAATCACCCCAACTGGGCTCCACTACTGATCATCAGGAAAAGACACATAGTAACGGCCACGTTCCTCGTCGAACTCCCACGTGAGCTCGGTCGCGACATCTGCACTGGCATCGTTGGTACCTGCAACTGTTGTGGTAGTATCTGTGAATCACGGGGACTAAGCAATCTCACACCCGCGAGATCAAGACTATTTAAGCTTATAGGTAGGGTGGGTCAATGAGGTGGAGCTGCAGCAGGCGACTAGCATATATGGTGGCTACAACGCAAAAGAGAGCGAGAAGAGAAGCAAAGCACGGTCGTGAAGCTAGAAGTGATCAAGAAGTGATCCTAGAACAACCTACGTCAAACATAACTCCAACACCGTGTTCACTTCCCGGACCCCGCCGAGAAGAGACCATCACGGTTACACACGCGGTTGATGTGTTTTAGTTAAGGTCAACTTCGGGTTTTCTACAACCGGACATTAACAAATTCCCATCTGCCTCATAACCGCGGGCACGGCTTTCGAAAGATAATACCCTGCAGGGGTGTCCCAACTTAGCCCATTATAAGCTCTCACGGTCAACGAAGGATATTCCTTCTACCGGGAAGACCCGATCAGTCTCGGAATCCCGGACTACAAGACATCTCGACAGTAATAAAACAAGTCCAGCAAAGCCTCCCAGATGTGCCGACAAATCCCGATAGGAGCTGCACATATCTCGTTCTCAGGGCACACCGGATGAGCAAGACGTCGGGTTGGCATAGACCCTGGTTGCCCAAGGGGCACCGGACATCGCTCGGTTTGGACCAGCAATCGAAGGAGAACTGGCCCGGGGGGTTAAAATAAAGATGACCCTCGGGCTTGCGAAAACCCGGGGGAAAAGGCTTAGGTGGCAAATGGTAAAACCAAAGTTGGGCCTTGCTGAAAGAGTCTTATTCAAAGCGAACTGTCAAGGGGGTCCCATAAATCACCCAACCATGTAAGGAACGCAAAATCAAGGAACATAACACCGGTATGACAGAAACTAGGGTGGCAAGAGTGGAACAAAACACCAGGCATAAGGTCGAGCCTTCCACCCTTTACCAAGTATATAGATGCATTAATTAAATAAGAGGTATTGTGATATCCCAACAAGTAAACAAGGAACAACAAGGAACAACAAGTCCATGTTCCAACAAGGAACAAACTTCATCTTCACCTGCAACTAGCAACGCTATAAGAGGGGCTGAGCAAAGCGGTAACATAGCCAAACAACGGTTTTCTAGGACATGGATGGTTAGAGGCTGACATGGCAATATGGGTGGCATGATATAGCAAGTGGTAGGTATCGCAGCATAGGCATAGCAAAAGAGCGAGCATCTAGCAAGCAAAGATAGAAGTGATTTCGAGGGTATGGTCATCTTGCCTGCAAGTTTCTCAGAGTTGTCGAAAGCTTGGTCCTCGTAAGCGTTCTCAACAGGATCCTCGTTCACGTACTCGTCTCCCGGCTCTACCCAAGACAGGAGAATAAGCAAAGGAACAACTATAAACCATGATGCAATGCGCAAGCAACATGATGCAAAACATGGCATGATATGCGAGATGTGATATGCAATGCATATGCGTGCTTCGGAAGGAAAAAGATGAACAAGGCATAATCTTGGCAAACCAAGTATGCCACTTGATAGGTGAGGTGATTTCGGTTGAAATCGATATAAAGATCACCGGAATCGGATGCACGGTTTGCAAATGACAAGCAAAACAAGAATGACAATAATCTGCCATTAACAGCATGATGCTACTTAACAAGCAACAAGAAATTAAGCTACTGCACCCAAACATATCAACAAATCATATGGCAGTAATCTACTCAAGATGCTTGACAAAAGATGAACACTGAGCTATGGCTAAATCACATCACAACAGGTTCATACAAGCATGGCAAAAGTGCAAAAGATAACAGGTTCACAGACTTAGTGAAAATAACATGCCAGAAATTAACATCAGGATGACATGTTTAGAGCAATGAAACAACATGATACAGGAGAAGGACATAGAAAAATAAGGCATGGCATGAATCTACTCGAAGCACTTAACAAAAGTCCTTTAGTGACCATAAGCCAAAAAGGATCAGAAAATATAATAACACCCATGTCAATTAAGCAAGTTTCATTACAGGTTTCAGACTTAGCAGAAAACCGGACATGTAAAAAACAGATATCAAGTAGGCATGTTCGTGAACTCGATGCACTCACTACAGTGCATTGCATGATAAACTAAGCATACATACATCAAGAAGACATGGCATAGAAGCTAGACATGGCAAGAACAACATCAAAGCATGCAAGAATCAACTACAACAAGCTTGGCAAAATCGAATAACATGTAAACAATCTGCCAGTAACATTTTATAGCAAAAGTAGAGCTCGATTGACTCAACCTATGGCCCTCCATAATTAGAAACAAAGGCATGTATGGATAGAGAAAATCCGTATGCTCAAAACACTCTTACTGATCATGCTCAAAAGGGGTATAGATCTCCTGAAACAACATGAACACATGGCATAAAAATAACAGAAGGCAGGGACTTGGTGAAATTATTAAGTCTCTGAAATCAGCAACATTAAGTCACCACAGAGGTCAAAAAAATACAAGGAAAAAATCTCTACAAAGATGGCATGGCATATTACAATACACATGTAGGACTCAACTTCATAGGGTGCACACATCAATCATGGCAAAAATGACAAAAGTGCATCTTCTGATAAGAATCAGAAACTAACATCACATAGCCCTCTTCCAACAGCATTTCTGGCGTCAAGATGACGTCAAATGAAAATTACGCAATGGAATGAAACGATGTACTCATCGATACGAACAATTTGACATATTATACGCACCAAACGGAGCAATATACAGCAAGTTATGATGCGATGAACATGCGACAATTATTGCAAAATTCCGGGACTTAGCAGATTTCGAGGGGGGAAGAAAAAGTCAACCATGCGGCGCGCGGTCCGAGGATCGCCGGGATCTCGCCGGAGTTGGAGTGGGGCAGCGCGGGGTGGCCGGGTCCGGGCGGCGCCAGCCCGGATCTGGGCGCTGGACGGCGCACGCGGCGGCGGCGAGCGGCGGGGAGGCGGCGCGGCGGCGGCGCGGTGCAGCGGCGGGGAGGCGGCGATCGACGGCGGTGGCGGCGCGGCGGCCGGCGCGGGGAGGTGCAGGAGCCGGGCGGCACGGGCGGCGGGGCTTCGCGCGGGCGGCGGCGGGGCGGAACGGGCCGCGGGGGCCCCGCGCGGGCCTGGCGGGCCGGCGGCGGCGCGCGGGCGCCGGGGCCACGTGGCGTGCCCTGGTTGGCCCGGGGCGGCAGCGCGGACGGTGTCCGGCGCGGCCCGGACACGTTCGGTGGCGGCGGAGGAGCGGGGCTAGGGTTTAGGGGCGGATTTGATCCGGAAATGGAGGAGGGGGAGGTGTATTTATAGGTAGAGGGGGCTAGGAAGCTCCAAATGGAGTGCGGTTTTCGGCCACGCGATCGTGATCAAACGGCGATGGACATGGGAGTGACTTAGATGGGTTATTGGGCTGTTTTGGAGGGGTTTTGGGATGCAACACACACGAGGCCTTCACGGTTACCCGGTTAACCGTTGGAGTACCAAACGACCTCCGAATGACCCGAAACTTGACAGGCGGTCTACCGGTGCAATACCAAGGCTGCTTGACAAACCTCAGTCCATTCCGAGACCGTTTAACACCCGCACACGAAGATAGGTAAAAGGGGACGCTGGGGAACATAGGAGCGCCGGATTGCAAAATGGACAACGGGGAAAATGCTCGGATTCATGAGACGAACACGTATGCAAATGCGATGCACATGATGACATGATATGAAATGCATGACATGAACAAAATGCAAACTGACGGGAACCCAACCACGGAGGGAATATCATATCACATAGCCGGAAATGGCAAGAGTTGGAGTTACAATGATGGCAAGTTACATCCGGGGTGTTACAACACTCCACCACTACGAGAGGATCTCGTCCCGAGATCTAGGACTGAAAGAACTCCGGATACTCGGAACGGAGGTGGTCCTCACGCTCCCAGGTGGCTTCCTGGTCTGAATGGTGTGACCACTTCACTTTCAGGAATTTGATTGACTTGTTGCGAGTCTTGCGCTCAGTTTCTTCAAGAATAGCAACGGGATGCTCATGATAGGACAAATCTTCTTGAAGATCAATCTCTTCGAAGTTGATGGTGCGCTCAGGCGTCTTGAAGCACTTGCGAAGCTGTGACACGTGGAAGACATCGTGCACATTTGCAAAGTTGGAGGGAAGCTCAAGCTGATAGGCGAGATCGCCTCATTTGCCGATGACCTTGAAAGGACCCACGTATCTAGGGGCAAGTTTCCCCTTGATACCGAAGCGACGAGTCCATTTCATTGGAGAGACGCGGAGGTAGACATGGTCTCCGATCTCGAATGCCAAATCATGATGTTTGCTATCGTAATAGCTCTTCTGGCGCGATTGCACGGCTTTGAGGTTCTCATGAATGACCTTGCACATTGCCTCAGCCTATGAGATCAAATCGTTGACAAGCAATTGGCGTTCGCCCGTCTCAGACCAGTTGAGAGGAGTACGACACTTTCTGCCGTAGAGAATCTCGAATGGGGCTTTGCCCGAGCTGGCTTGAAAGCTGTTGTTGTAAGAGAACTCAGCGTAAGGAAGACAATCCTCCCACTTCATGCCGAAAGAGATAACACAAGCTCTGAGCATATCTTCGAGAATTTGGTTGACACGCTCGACTTGTCCACTAGTTTGAGGGTGGAAAGCTGTGCTGAAGCGAATATTTGTGCCCATGGCCTTCTGAAAAGAATCCCAAAACTTGGAGGTAAAGATGCTGCCACGGTCTGAAGAGATCAATTGCGGAATGCCGTGCAAGGAGACAATTCTGGAGGTGTAGAGCTCTGCCAGCTGCGCTGCTGTGATAGACTCTTTGATAGGAAGAAAATGAGCCACTTTGGTGAGCTTGTCGATGACGATGAAAATAGCATCATTGCCACGCTTGGACTTAGGAAATCCAGTCACGAAGTCCATTTCGATATGATCAAACTTCCATTCTGGAATAGCAAGAGGTTGGAGAAGACCAGCTGGTCGTTGGTGTTCTGCTTTCACCCTTCTGCAGACATCACATTCATTCACGAATTGAGCAATCTCTCGCTTCATTCGAGTCCACCAATACGACTACTTGAGGTCATGGTACATCTTCGTACTTCCAGGATGAATTGACAGAAGAGAGTTGTGCGCTTCGTTCATAATGACTTTACGAAGATCACCCTTTGGAACCATGATCCGGTCCTCGAAGAAAAGAGTATCTCTGTCATCAACTCGATAGCACTTGTATTTGGAAATGCCCTTGTCAATACCACGTTTCACCTTCTTCACCATGGTATCCAACAGTTGTGCCTCACGAATCTGATCTTCCAAAGTAGGAGAGACGATGAGGTTGGCAAGAAAACCTTGAGGGACAACTTGGAGATTCAACTTGCGGAAAGCTTCACAAAGATCCGGTTGAAAGGGCTTGAGGATTAAGCTGTTGCAATAAGCCTTCCTGCTCAAAGCGTCTGCAATCACATTAGCCTTGCATGGAGTATATTCAATACTCGGATTATACTCTTGAATCATTTCGACCCATCGAGTTTGCCTGAGGTTGAGGTGGGGCTGAGTGAAGATGTACTTGAGACTCTTGTGATCGGTGAAAATGTCCACTTTCCTTCCCAACAGGAGATGTCTCCATGTTATTAGTGCGTGGACAACTGCCGCCAACTCAAGATCGTGAGTGGGGTAGTTCCTTTCGTTGGGCTTCAACTGGCGAGAGGTATAGGCCACAACCTTCTTCTCTTGCATTAAGACGGCACCGAGGCCCTGAAGAGAAGCATCATAGAATACTTCATAAGGCTTGGATTCGTCAGGAGGAGTCAGAACTGGAGCAGTGACGAGTTTCTCTTTGAGAGTGTTGAAAGCAACGTCACATTCCGGAGACCAGAC
Organism: Aegilops umbellulata; assembly: GCA_032464435.1. Taxonomy (NCBI): domain Eukaryota; kingdom Viridiplantae; phylum Streptophyta; class Magnoliopsida; order Poales; family Poaceae; genus Aegilops; species Aegilops umbellulata. Next base: position 296,236,335 of record CP136057.1, read on the forward strand.
ATACTTCACATGCTTCTGGAGGAGGTTGGAAAGAGGCTTTGCAATATTTGAAAAATTCTCAACGAATCTTCGGCAATAGCTTGCAAGTCCAAGAAAACTGCGAAGCTGCTTGACATTCTGAGGAGGTTCCCAATTCACCACTGCAGACACCTTCTCAGGATTAACAGCGATGCCCTTGGCAGAGATGATATGGCCAAGATAAAGAACTTCATCAAGCCAAAATTCACATTTGGAGAACTTCGCATATAATTTATACTCTCTGAGCTTGTCGAGCACCAATCGCAAATGTTTGGCGTGATCCTCCTTATTCTTGGAGAAGACCAAAATATCATCGAGATAGATCAAGACAAATTCGTTGATGTAGGGGTTGAAGATGAAATTCATCAAGCGAGTGAAAGCTGGAGGAGCATTGACGAGGCCGAAAGACATGACAGTATATTCATAAGAACCAAAGCTTGTTCTGAATGCTGTCTTGGGAATATCTTCTTCACGAATGCAAATCTGATGATAACCCATACGAAGGTCAAGCTTGGAGAACACTTTAGCACCTTTGAGTTGCTCGAATAGCTCATTGATGTTGGGAAGTGGGTACTTGTTCTTGATTGTCTTCTTGTTCAATGGACGGTAATCGACGCAAAGTCGGTCCGTTCCATCCTTCTTCCGGACAAAAAGAACACCACAACCCCAAGGAGAAGAACTCGGTCTGATCAGACCCAGACGCTCTTGTTTATCGAGTTGTTTCTTCAATTCCTTGAGCTCATCTGGTCCAAGCTTGTAAGGACGCTTGCAAACGGGTTCCGTGCCAGGCTCAAGATCAATAACGAATTCAACTGGCTGGCGGGGCGGCATACCCGGAAGCTCTTCTGGAAAAACATCTTGGTACTCACAAACGACTGGAATTTGAGAGATAGCATCCAATTCACCATTCTCATTGAGAGAAAACAACCGAATGGTATCATCACGAGAGGCATAGATGATCACATCGTTAGAAGAGTGAGTCAATTTAATCTCCCTGGCAGCACAATCAAGCTGAGCCTTGTGCTTATAGAGCCAGTCCATCCCGAGAATAAGATCAATATCAGAGTCGCCAAGAACCATAGGTTTAGCCAGAAACCTATAGTCGCCCATCTTGATAGAAACATCCGGAGCCATCATCTTGGTATTCATGAACAAACCCGGAGAGGAAACCGCCATTGGCTTGGGCAGATCGACAGTATGCAAATTGTTCATGGATGCAAAAGGTCTTGAAATGAAAGAATGTGATGCACCAGTATCAAATAAGACTTTTGCAGGAATATCATTAACAGGAAGATTACCCATGATCACGTCAGAAGAATCCTTCGCTTGAGCTGCATTCATCATGTTCACCTTTGCAGACTTAGGATTATGCTTTACCACTGCATTGCTTGAAGATCTCACAGGAGGAGGAGGCGGAAGGCGCCTTTGGTTGAAGCACTTGTTCGCATAGTGACCCTTCTGCTGACATTTGTTACAAGTCACCTCTGAGAGCGGACGATGATAAGGAGCACTTGGCCTTGGAGCTTGGTTCTGAGACTTGTTCTGATAGCCAGGGTTGGGTGGGTGGGAAGATCCACGACCACCTGAGTTCTTCTGTTGATAAGGCTGACGGAACGGAGGAGGAGGAGGCAACCAGAACTTCTGTTGCTTAGCTGCCACAAGTGAGGAAGAAGAAGACTGAACTGCGTCTCTGACTCTCTTCTTAGATGCCTCACACTTGAGCTGAGCAGCTTCTTGTTTCAGCGCCATGTTGTAGAATTCATCATACTTTAACGGCTCGAAAAGCATGAGAGCAAGTTGCAGATCTTCTCTGAGACCACGCCTGAATTGGTAGATCATACTCTTCTCATCAGGGATGTCTTGCCTCGCAAAACGAGAGAGCTTCTGGAACTGAGTGTTGTATTGATAGACAGACATGTTGCCTTGCTTGAGATTGCGGAATTCCTCACGCTTACTCTCAACAACACTTTCTAGAATGTGTTGAGCTTTGAAGTCACGGCGGAAATCATCCTAGGTAATGACACGACCTCCTCTGGAATCTTTGTATTGCTGGAACCACTCAGCAGCTTGATCCTTGAGTTGAAAAGAGGCAAACTTGACAAAGTCCTCAGGTCTGACATTGCTGCACTCGAAATGCTTGCTGATATCCACGAGCCAATCATCGGCGTCTGTGGCCTCGACACAATAGCTGAAGGTCTTTGGCTGATTAGCAAGGAACTGATTGAGTGAAGCGAAGTGCGGCTGATTGTTGCCTTGGCCTTGATTCCCTTGATTACCTTGCCCTTGGTTGCGATCTTGCAAGAGCTGAATCAGAATCTGAGCGTTGGCATTTGTGGCAGTCATCAAGGCTTGCCATGCCTCCGGAGGCGGAGGTGGTGGCGGAGGGTTAGCCTGACTTCCTTCATTGCGTTCCGGATTCTGACGCGTTGGCGGAACCATCCTGAAGAGGGTGATATCCATTAGCATCTTGACACAGATATATTCAAGCTGAATCAAAGGAACGAAATTGCAACATATAGTCTTCACAATAAACATTCGAACGAGAATGAACGAATGAATTCCAAAGTAAAGCATCGCACTTCCATAAGCTGAGAAGCCATTTCGATAAGAGGTATGAAATAAAATCAACAAGGTACGGATGTGAACAAATACTTGATAAGGATTACCCAATCACGAACCAAATATCTGCGGAAGAAGTACTAGAGCTACATGAATTCCCACTTATAAACTCCCGAAACTTTCTGGTTATGCAATCAGGTGTTGGGGATACAGGGACACAAAATATATCACCCAAACTAACAATACCTAGATCCAGTTGTATCCATCCTTCAACACATAACCAAGAAATCCTCGGAAATCATCTACCTCAACCTTCGAAAAGCATCCGTTATACGAGTCATGGCAATACTCCCGCATTCGCCTCAATACTGGGCTATCAGGGTTATCTCACCAACAACTGTACAAAAGAGATTTTCGATGTCGGCGTACTAAACTCAGGTATTCCAGAACTGCAACGATAAAATTATGACGACAACACCTCGGAGCTCAACTCCCCGGGACACCTCCACTAAAACCCCTGCTGACGGGAGGCAACCAAGACAATGTTGTCATCATAAAACCATCGGAACGATTCTAAGATACCCGCGTGATCCTAAAATTTTTTTTAGTGAAATTTAAGAAGCGAAGAGTCAAAACTCTACGTCAGGATGCCTTACCAGAGCGATGAGGAGACTGGGAAGTAAAAAGAATTCCTAAACTCTCCGATACATAATTCCTAAATGACTCAAAACAGTTTTTCTAGCCACAACTCGGCCGCTAAAAACGATCAATCAGTGGGGGCTCCTAAGGTCGGGGAAGGCTCTGATTACCAACTTGTAACGCCCTTGATGCGGCTATATCTCCCACGTGTCGGGGCACGACTTAGAGGCATAACCGCATTGAAAGCAATGTCGCAAGTGAGGTAATCTTCACACAACCCATGTAATACATAAGGGAAAAGATACATAGTTGGCTTACAGTCGCCACTTCACACAATACATAAATAAACATTCATCATCCAGGTTACACTCAAGGCCCGACTACGGAACCAAAATGAAAGAAGACTACCCCTAATGCTACACAAATCCCCGAATCACCCCAACTGGGCTCCACTACTGATCATCAGGAAAAGACACATAGTAACGGCCACGTTCCTCGTCGTACTCCCACGTGAGCTCGGTCGCGTCATCTGCACTTGCATCGTTGGTACCTGCAACTGTTGTGGTAGTATCTGTGAGTCACGGGGACTCAGCAATCTCACACCCGCGAGATCAAGACTATTTAAGCTTATAGGTAGGGTGGGTCAATGAGGTGGAGCTGCAGCAGGCGAATAGCATATATGGTGGCTACAACACAAAAGAGAGCAAGAAGAGAAGCAAAGCACGGTCGTGAAGCTAGAAGTGATCAAGAAGTGATCCTAGAACAACCTACGTCAAACATAACTCCAACACCGTGTTCACTTCCCGGACCCCGCCGAGAAGAGACCATCACGGTTACACACGCGTTTGATGTGTTTTAGTTAAGGTCAACTTCGGGTTTTCTACAACCGGACATTAACAAATTCCCATCTGCCTCATAACCGCGGGCACGGCTTTCGAAAGATAATACCCTGCAGGGGTGTCCCAACTTAGCCCATTATAAGCTCTCACGGTCAACAAAGGATATTCCTTCTACCGGGAAGACCCGATCAGTCTCGGAATCCCGGACTACAAGACATCTCGACAGTAATAAAACAAGTCCAGCAAAGCCTCCCAGATGTGCCGACAAATCCCGATAGGAGCTGCACATATCTCGTTCTCAGGGCACACCGGATGAGCAAGACGTCGGGTTGGCATAGACCCTGGTTGCCCAAGGGGCGCCGGACATCGCTCGGTTTGGACCAGCAATCGAAGGAGAATTGGCCCGGGGGGTTAAAATAAAGATGACCCTCGGGCTCGCGAAAACCCGGGGGAAAAGGCTTAGGTGGCAAATGGTAAAACCAAAGTTGGGCCTTGCTGAAAGAGTCTTATTCAAAGCGAACTGTCAAGGGGGTCCCATAAATCACCCAACCGTGTAAGGAACGCAAAATCAAGGAACATAACACCGGTATGACAGAAACTAGGGTGGCAAGAGTGGAACAAAACACCAGGCATAAGGCCGAGCCTTCCACCCTTTACCAAGTATATAGATGCATTAATTAAATAAGAGGTATTGTGATATCCCAACAAGTAAACAAGTTCCAACAAGGAACAACAAGTCCATGTTCCAACAAGGAACAAACTTCATCTTCACCTGCAACTAGCAACGCTATAAGAGGGGCTGAGCAAAGCGGTAACATAGCCAAACAACGGTTTGCTAGGACATGGATGGTTAGAGGATGACATGGCAATATGGGTGGCATGATATAGCAAGTGGTAGGTATCGCAGCATAGGCATAGCAAAAGAGCGAGCATCTAGCAAGCAAAGATAGAAGTGATTTCGAGGGTATGGTCATCTTGCCTGCAAGTTTCTCAGAGTTGTCGAAAGCTTGGTCCTCGTAAGCGTTCTCAACAGGTTCCTCGTTCACGTACTCGTCTCCCGGCTCTACCCAAGATAAGAGAACAAGCAAAGGAACAACTATCAACCACGATGCAATGCGCAAGCAACATGATGCAAAACATGGCATGATATGCGAGATGTGATATGCAATGCATATGCGTGCTTCGGAAGGAAAAATATGAACAAGGCATAATTTGGCAAACTAAGTATTCCATTGGATAGGTGAGGTGATTTCGGTTGAAATCGATATAAAGATCACCGGAATCGGATGCACGGTTTGCAAATGACAAGCAAAACAAGAATGACAATAATCTGCCATTAACAGCATGATGCTACTTAGCAAACAACAATAAATTAAGCTACTGCACCCAAACATATCAACAAAGCATATGACAGTAATCTACTCAAGATTCTTGACAAAAGATGAACACTGAGCTACGGCTAAATCACACCACAACAGGTTCATACAAGCATGGCAAAAGTGCAAAAGATAACAGGTTCACAGACTTGGTGAAAATAACAACATGCCAGAAATTAACATCAGGATGACATGTTTAGAGCAATGAAACAACATGCTACAGGAACATGACATAGCAAAATAAGGCATGGCATGAATCTACTTAAAGCACTTAACAAAAGTCCCTTAGTTACCATAAGCCAAAAAGGATCAGAAAATATAATAACACCCATGTCAATTAAGCAAGTTTCATTACAGGTTTCAGACTTAGCAGAAAACCGGACATGTCAAAAACAGATATCAAGTAGGCATGTTCGTGAACTCGATGCACTCACTACAACGCATTGCATGATAGACTAAGCATACATACATCAAGAAGACATGGCATAGAAGCTAGACATGGCAAGAACAACATCAAAGCATGCAAGGATCAACTACAACAAGCTTGGCAAAATCGAATAACATGTAAACAATCTGCCAGTAACATTTTATAGCAAAAGTAGAGCTCGATTGACTCAAGCTATGGCACTCCATAGTTACAAACAAAGGCACGGATGGATAGAGCAAATCCGTATTCTCAAAACACTCTTACTGATCATGCTCCAAAGGGGTATAGATCTCTCTGAAACAACATGAACACATGGCATAAAAATAACAGAAGGCAGGGACTTAGTGAAATTACTAAGTCTCTGAAATCAGCAACATTAAGTACCCTAGTTTGCAGCTTGTGCTAGTCACCACAGAGGTTACAAAAATACATGGCAAAAATCTCTGGAACGATGGCATGGCATATTACAATACACATGTAGGACTCAACTTCATAGGGTGCACACATCAATCATGGCAAAAATGACAACAGTGCATGTTCTGATAAGAATCAGAAACTAACATCACATAGCCCTCTTCCAACAGCATTTCGGGCATCACTATGACCTCAAATGAAAATGATGCGATGGAATGAAACGATGTACCCATCGACACGAACAATTTGACATATTATACGCACAAAACGGAGCAATATACAGCAAGTTATGATGCGATGAACATGCGATAATTATTGCAAAATTCCGGGACTTAGCAGATTTCGAGGGGGGAAGAAAAAGTCAACCGTGCGGCGCGCGGTCCGAGGATCGCCGGGATCTCGCCGGAGTTGGAGCGGGGCAGCGCGGGGTGGCCGGATCCGGGCGGCGCCGGCCCGGATCTGGGCGAGGGACGGCGCACGCGGCGGCGGCGAGCGGCGGGGAGGCGGCGTGGCGGCGGCGCGGTGCAGCGGCGGGGAGGCGACGATCGACGGCGGTGGCGGCGCGGGGAGGTACGGGAGCCGGGCGGCGCGGGCGGCGGGGCTTCGCGCGGGCGGCGGCGGGGCGGAATGGGCCGCGGGGGCCACGCGCGGGCCTGGCGGGCCGGCGGCGGCGCGCGGGCGCCGGGGCCACGTGGCGTGCCCTGGTTGGCCCGGGGCGGCGGCGCGGACGGTGTCCGGCGCAGCCCGGACACGTCTGGTGGCGGCAGAGGAGCGGGGCTAGGGTTTAGGGGCGGATTTGATCCGGAAATGGAGGAGGGGGAGGTGTATTTATAGGTAGAGGGGGCTAGGAAGCTCCAAATGGAGTGCGGTTTTCGGCCACGCGATCGTGATCGAACGGCGATGGACATGGGAGTGACTTAGATGGGTTATTGGGCTGTTTTGGAGGGGTTTTGGGCTGCAACACACACGAGGCCTTCACGGTTACCCGGTTAACCGTTGGAGTACCAAACGACCTCCGAATGACCCGAAACTTGACATGCGGTCTACCGGTGCTATACCAAGGCCGCTTGACAAACCTCAGTCCATTCCGAGACCGTTTAACACCCGCACACGAAGATAGGTAAAAGGGGACGCCGGGGAACATAGGTGCGCCGGATTGCAAAACGGACAACGGGGAAAATGCTCGGATTCATGAGACGAACACGTATGCAAATGCGATGCACATGATGACATGATATGATATGCATGACATGAACAAAATGCAAACTGACGGGAACCCAACCACGGAGGGAATATCATATCACATAGCCGGAAATGGCAAGAGTTGGAGTTACAATGATGGCATGTTACATCCGGGGTGTTACATCGCCGGACTGCCGCGCCGGGACGTCATCGCCGCCTCCTCCCCTACGTCGTCTCGTCCCCATCCCCCACCCCGAGTATCCCCGAGCACGCTCCCTAGTCCCTACAGCCCCAGTGAGCCTTGCCCCGATCTCCTCTTCTCCTCCTCTGCTGCACGCCGCATCCGCGCTCGGAGCTCGCTCCGACGCGCCCCTGACCATCCCGCACGATGCCATCACCGCCGGGCGGTTGCCCCTCCGCCCGCTCCCTGCATCACCGTGAACCGCGCCCGTCGCCATGCTCCCTGCGCCGCGTCCCGCGGTCGCCACGCCCCGACCGCGCTCGGTGCGCGCACCCCCCGCCTCCGCGCACCGTTGCCCGACCCCGGCCGCGCCTCCTGCCGCTCCCTGCTGCTGCTGCTGCCGCCTTGGCCGCCCCCCGCCTCGTCGAGGCGCACGGCCGCACTTTGGATTGCGCCCGTGGCCACGCCTGGCTGTGCCAGGGCGCGCCCCAGCCACTGCCTCCCCTGGCCGTTACTCAGTCCGGCCCCGACCACGAGCCGTCGCCTCGCTCGCCATTGCCCCCTGCGACCGCGGCCATGACCGCCACGCCAAACCCTTCCCCCTCGCCGGCGAAGTGCCCATCGCCACCCCCCTCTCCTCCGCCCGTCGTGGCCCGGCTGGCCGCGCCGGCCTGCCCCGTCCTCGGTGCCCCGGCGGCCTCATCCTGCTCTGCAGGCGAGTGCCTGCTCGGGTGCGCCCACACCCGGCGCCCACTAGCGCCCGAACCCGCTATGGCCTCTGTGCCACCGACAAACGGGGCCCAGCCCCTGGAACGTTTAAAAAAAAGAAAAATAAATAATAAATATAATAACTAAAATATTAATTAATTAATTAATTAAAGAATTAATTAAGTTAATTAATCATAATTAGATTAACCTAATTACCTGTTAGTTTAATCAAAACAGTAATTAGTTAGTTAAACCCTAATTAACCTAATCAGGGAATAATAGGTGGGTCCCACTGGACCCACATGTCAGTTTGACCCAGTCAACTCTGTTGACTGCTGACGTCAGCATGACATCATGCTGATGTCATAAATCTAATTTCGAATTAATTAATTAATTAATTAAATTCCAGAAATTTAATAAAACCTTTAGAAAATCATATCTTTTAATCCGTAACACGGATTAAAATATTTTCAACATGAAAGTTGCTCAGAACGACGAGACAAACCCGGATACGCAGCCCGTTCGTCCGCCACACATTCCTAACATATCAAACTCGCAACTTTTTCCCCTCCGGCTCCTTTGCCCGAAAACACGGAACCCCGGGGATACCTCCCCGGATGTTTCCCCCCCTTCACCGGTATGATCCCATACCGCGTTACGGCACCTCTAATGCCGTTACTTGTCATGTCATGCATCACTATGCATCTGCTTGCTTAAATATTTATTGTTTCTCCCCCCTCTTCTCTCGATAGACACCGAGACCGACGCTGCTGCTGCCCCGTTCGACTAAGGAGTTGACGATCCCTTTCTCTTGCCAGAGCAACCAGGCAAGCCCCCCCCCTTGATCACCAGATATCGCCTACTCTGATCTATACTGCTTGCATTAGAGTAGTGTAGCATGTTACTGCTTTCAGTTAATCTTATACTGCTGCATAGCCTGTCCTTGCTACTACTGTTGTTACCTTTACCTGCTATCCTACTGCTTAGTATAGGATGCTAGTGTTCCATCAGTGGCCCTACACTCTTGTCTGTCTGCCATGCTATACTACTGGGTTGTGATCACTTCAGGAGGTGATCATGGATATATACTATACTTTAAACATGATACATGTGGTGACCAAAGTCGTGTTGGCTCGAGGAGTACCCGCGAGTGATTCACGGATTGGGGGCTGAAAGGACCTTTGTCCCGACGGCCCTCTGTGTGGATCTTTGTGGCGGAGCGGCAGGGCAGTTCGGGGCTACCTGGGTGAGAGGTGAGCCTGGCCCTGTTGGCGTTCGCGGATACTTAACACGCTTAATGAGATCTGGGTATTTGATCTGAGTCTGGCCATTTGGTCTATACGCACTAACCAACTACGCGGGAAAGATATGGGCACTCGGCGTCGTGGTATCAGCCGAAGCACTTCTTGACGTCAGCGACTGAGTGGCGCACGCCGGATTGGACTGGAACGCCACTAGGCTAGGTCTACTTCCGGCTGCGTTCGCAACGTGCAGGCATGCTCAGGGCGATGGGCCTAGACCCCTGCGCGCTTAGGTTTAGACCGGCGTGATGACCGCTCTATTGTGCCTAGGTGGGGCTGCGACGTGTTGATCTTCCGAGGCCGCGCATGACCCAGGAAAGTGTGTCTGGCAAAATGGGATCAAGCGTGTTGGGTTATGTGGTGCACCCCTGCAGGGAAGTTAATCTATTCGAATAGCCGTGTCCCTCGGTAAAAGGACGACCCGGAGTTGTACCTTGACCTTATGACAACTAGAACCGGATACTTAATAAAACACACCCTTCCAAGTGCCAGATATAACCCGGTGATCGCTCTCTAACAGGGCAACGAGGAGGGGATCGCCGGGTAGGATTATGCTATGCGATGCTACTTGGAGGACTTCAGTCTACTCTCTTCTACCTGCTGCAAGACGGAGGCGACAAGAAGCGTAGTCTTCGATAAGACTAGCTATCCCCCTGTTATTCTGGCATTCTGCAGTTCAGTTCACTGATATGGCTCTTTACACATATATCCATGCATATGTAGTGTAGCTCCTTGCTTGCGAGTACTTTGGATGAGTACCCACGGTTGCTTTTCTCCCCCTTTTCCCCCTTTCCCTTCTACCCGGTTGCCGCAACCAGATGCTGGAGCCCAGGATCTAGACGCCACCGTCGACGGCGACTCCTACTACTCTGGAGGTGCCTACTACTACATGCTACCCGCTGACGACGACCAGGACTAGTTAGGAGGATCCCAGGCAGGAGGCTTGCGCCTCATTCGATCTGTATCCCAGTTTGTGCTAGCCTTCTTAAGGCAAACTTGTTTAACTTATGTCTGTACTCAGATATTGATGTTTCCGTTGACTCGTCTATGATCGAGCACTTGTATTCGAGCCCTCGAGGCCCCTGGCTTGTATTATGATGCTTGTATGACTTATTTTATTTGTAGAGTTGTGCTGTGATATCTTCTCGTGAGTTCCTGATCTTGATCATACATATTTGCGTGCATGATTAGTGTACGATTGAATCGGGGGCGTCACAATGCATCTGGATCATGGAGAGAAAATTTTATGTGGTAGTTATATTGTTTAATTTGATTATGATCCTACATGTAATTATTATTAGAGAGGAAAATTGGTTGTAGAAATTTTCATGTTACAAAATTACCTCTCGTTATGTTGAGATTGCTTTTGTTTCTTTCTTCTCCCTTGCATATGCTAGTTTTTGCTTTCCTTGATAATTTGTTTGCCTATAAGATGCCTATGCATAGGAAGTATGTTAGACTTAGATATGTTTTTCACATGCTATATGATGCTCTCTTTGTGCTTCAGTTCTTGTCTTTCATGTGAGCATCATCAAAATTAGCAATGCCTAGCTAAAAGGATTTAAAGAAAAGAGCTTGTTGGGAGACAACCCAATATTTTTGCTTGTTATTTTTCTATAAATAATTCATCTAGCCTCTGGTTAGATGTGGTTTTGTGTTTTAATTAGTGTTTGTGCCAAGTAAGACCTTTGGGATGGCTTAAAGTGATAGTTGATTTGATCTTGCTGAAAAACAGACACTTTTTGCTCAGGAACGCAATTCTCATTTTTAATAGAAGAGCGATAAAATACCGATTCTTTTTGAAGAAGATTTATAAATAAATTTCTTCAGTTTTCCTCCTTTTTCAGAATTTTGGAGTAACAGAAGTATTCAAGAGTTACAGATTACTACAGACTGTTCTGTTTTTGATAGATTCTGTTTTCTATGTGTTGTTTGCTTATTTTGATGAATATATGGGTAGTATCGGGGGGTATGAATCATGGAAAAGTTGGAATACAGTAGATATTACACCAATATAAGTAAAGAATGAGTTCACAACAGTACCAAAAGTGGTGATTTATTTTCTTATACTAACGGAGCTTATGAGATCTTCTATTGAGTTTTTTGTTGTGAAGTTTTCAAGTTTTGGGTAAAGATTTGATGGAGAACGGAATAAGGAGTGGAAAGAGCCTAAGCTTGGGGATGCCCCGAAAGGCATCCCCTCCTTCGTCTTCGTCTATCGATAACTTTACTTGAGGCTATATTTTTGTTCACCACATGATATGTGTTTTTCTTGGAGTGTCTTGTATGATATGAGTCTCTGCCTTTTAGTTTTCCGCAATCATCATTGATGTACACACCTTTTGAGATGGACTTTATGTGCTTCACTTATATCATTTGAGCTAGGCAATTTTGCTCTGGTGCTTCACTTATATCTTTTTAGAGCACGGCGGTGGTTTTATTTTGTAGAAATTTTTGGACTATCATGCTTCACTTATATTATTTTGAGAGTCTTTAAACAACATTGTAATTTGCTTTGGTTATAAGTTTAGTCCTAATATGATAGGAATCCAAGAGGGATATAATAAAAACGTTCATATAAAGTGCACTGAATACTATGAGAAGTTTGATTCCTTATGATTGTTTTGAGATATAAAGATGGTGATATTAGAGTCATGCTAGTGAGTAACTGTGAATTGGAGAAATACTTGTGTTAAGGTTTGTGATTCCCGTAGCATGCACATATGGTGAATTGTTATGTAACGATGCTGGAGCATGAGGTATTTTTTGATTTTCTTCCTTATGACTGGAGGTCGGGGACGAGCGATGGTCTTTCCCTACCAATCTATCCCCCTAGGAGCATGTACGTACTACTTCGTTTCAATAACTAATAGATTTTTGCAATAAGTATGCGAGTTCTTTATGACTAACGTTGATTCGATGGATTATATGCACTCTCACCCTTCCACCATTGCTAGCCTCTCTAGTACCATGCAACTTTTCGCCGGTACCATACACCCACCATACAACTTTCCATCATAACTACCTATTATGGCATTTCCATAGCCATTCCGAGATATATTGTCATGCAACTTTCCATCGATTCGTTTATTATGTCACATTCCATCATTGTCATATTGCTTTGCATGATCATGTTGTTGACATCGTATTTGTGGCAAAGCCACCGTTCATAATTCTTTCATACACATGTCACTCTTGATTCATTGCACATCCCGGTACACCGCCGGAGGCATTCATATAGAGTCATATTTTGTTTTAAGTATCGAGTTGTACTTCTTGAGTTGTAAGTAAATAGAAGTGTGATGATCTTCATTATTAGAGCATTGTCCAATGTGAGGAAAAAAATAAAAGGGAGGCCAAAGAATCCAAACAAAAAAAGAGAGAAAAGAGAGAAGGGGCAATGTTACTATCCTTTTTTCCACACTTGTGCTTCAAAGTAGCACCATGATCTTCATGATAGAGAGTCTCCTATGTTGTCACTTCCATATACTAGTGGGAATTTTTCATTATAGAACTTGGCTTGTATATTCCAATGATGAGCTTCCTCAAATTTCCCTGGGTCTTCATGAGCAAGCAAGTTGGATGCACACCCACTTAATTTTCTTTTGATCTTTCATAAACTTATAGCTCTAGTGCATCCGTTGCATGGCAATCCCTACTCACTCACATTGATATCTATTGATGGCCATCTCCATCGCCCGTTGATACGCCTAGTTGATGTGAGACTATCTCCTTTTTGTCTTCTCCACAACCACCATATTCTATTCTACCTATAGTGTTATGTCCATGGATCATGCTCATGTATTGCATGAAAGTTGAAAAGGTTTGAGAACATCAAAAGTATGAAACAATTTTTTTTTGACAGTGAACAACAGTGGGAGAGGCTCCCACTGACTTTTGTATATTAACTCACCAACATATGTTACATAGTTACATGTGGGGGTTTTGCAGGGCTCACCTCAACCCTTCACAAACACAAAGAAGGAGACCTTGCTGTCTACAAGTTTTGAATACAAGAATCTAAGAAGGGGCGAAGCTCTTCTTTACAGTTATGAGCGAGGAGGCCCAACAGATGCTTGAATCTATCTAGCCATGAAATGAAGGAATGAGGCACTCCTCTGAAGAACTCATTGTTTCTCTCCTTCCATATGCTCCAAGCGGCTAGCAAGAAGATGTCCATGAACAATGGTTACCTCCATTGGGTTTTACCATTATGCAGTAAGGAGATCCTATTTCCATCATTCGGCCATCTCAGACCAACCTTGTCCCAACATCGTTGGCTAAAGGGGCACAAGAAAAAGAGATGTTCCACTGTTTCCTCAGGAGGATTTTGGCAAAGCATACATGCATAATTATTGTCCACCACAGCATAGCTAGTGCCTATGTTTCAGCATGTTTCGTGTGTTCAGGCGGTCAACTAGTAGCAGCCAACCAAACATCTTGAACTTGATGGGGCTCTTGGCCTTCCAAAGCCAGAGGAAAGCATCATCGGCGATCGTTTCTCTAAAGCAATGGTTATAGTAATTTTTGGCCAAGAAATTTCCATTGAGGGTACTGACCCAAGTATCCACAGTCCCCCTCTCTGGAATGACGTGCATTGAGCCTCTCTGGATCTCTCTGACTTCCTGTCTTTCCTGTACAGAGAGTGGCAGATGGAAAAGCATGGCAGGGTCTGTTGCTTGCAGAGCATCACCGACGGACACATCCTCATTTGTGGCAAATGAGAAAGCTCTGGGATAGATCTCGGAGAGCTGGGTTTCCTGGTCGTGCGCAAACCACACATCCTTCTAGAAAAAAATTGAAGTCCCATCACCGACAATAGCCTTTGAGATCCCTCGGAAGACTTGACTGAGCTGCATGATATCGCGCCACTAGAAGGACCCAATCGGATCAACTGCATGTGGTACCGAGTTTACGTAATATGTGTCCCAGATCAGTGTCACCCACGGTACATCCAGACGGTTGTAGAACTTATAGAGGTGTTTGAGGAGCAGTGCCACATTTTGAATTTTGATGTCGATGACCCCAAGACCACCTTTGCGCTTTGGCCTACAAACCAATTCCAAGCAGCCAAAGAGTTATTTTTTATGCCTTCCTTAGTGTTTTTGGCCAACAAATAGTATCTATGCAATTTGTCAATGTGTTCAATCACCTTTGGATGCAATTTGAGTGTGCACATGGTATAGATCAACATGGATGTGATGGTGGAGTTGACCAACGTGAGTTTGGCGCCCACTGAGAGCAAGGATAACGTAGTGGATAGCTTCCTTTCAACCCCACACACCATCGGCATCAGTTCCAGCAGTGTTGGTTTTGTCGTTCCCATGGGAAGACCCAGGTAGGTAAACGGAAGTGATCCAACATTGCAGCCAAAGATTTGGGCCAAGACCGAAGCCTGCTGTGGGTCAAGATTGATAGGGATCAAAGTTGACTTGTGGAAGTTTATCTTCAGACCGACCAACTCAGCGGAATCTACCAGAATGGACTTCATGCGTGCGGCTTGATCTGGGCAGACATGCATGACCAAGATCCTGTCATCGGCGTACTAGATCACTGGATAGTCACCTCTTCCGATTGCATGGAAAAGGTAGATCAATTAAGCCTTGGCAGTAAGCATCATTGATGGCTGCGTGAAGAAGGTCGGCAGCTAAAACAAAAATGAGCGGCGACAAAGGGTCACCCTGTCGTACTCTGCATCTACACAGAAATTTCCGGCCTGGACCCCATTCAGAAGAACTGAAGAAACCCCAGAAGAAAAAATAGACTTCATCCAGCCAAGCCACTTGTCGTCGAAGCCCATGTGCTTCATAATCTGCAACATCGGTTCATGTTCTATTGTGTCAAATGCTTTAGCAAAGTCAAGCTTGAGCAGCATTATTTCTCTCGATGATGCTTGGCATTGGTGGATGTACTCAAATGACCAGGCCAAGCAATCTTGGATGGTGCGGCCTTTGAGGAATCCATACTGATTCCTATGGATGATTTTAAGAATGACTTTCTGCACGCGATTGGCTAGAATTTTCGTGATGATTTTCAGACAACAGTTGAGCAGTGTTATGGGTCTGAAATCATTAGCCGTTACAGGAGAGGATATTTTCGGGATGAGAGTGATATAACCCTCACTGATACTGGTTATGTCTAGGTTACCTGCGTGGAAGTCGCAACACATTTTGTAGATATCCTCTTTGATAATGTGCCAGCAACTTTTGAGGAAACAACCATTAAAACCATCGGGACGAGGAGCCCTGTCACTAGGCATCTCTTTGATCACTGCATCAATTTCATCGGTAAAAAATGGTTCCGAGAGCACCTCCAAACCTTCCACCTTTTTTATGATACGGCTAAGATCAAAGCGCATATTTGTGGGCTTAGAGGTCCCAAAGCGTTCTTTGTATGTATTGAACAACAATCCTTCTTTGCCTGTATGGTCAGAGACTTCAACATCCCCGTCCTGCAAACTGGCAATTGAGTTGTGTTTGAATCTCTCAGTGGCAAGTGATTGGAAGAGCTTAGTATTCTCATCTGCAAATCTAAAATATCTGATAGTGCATCTTTTCCTCCAATATTCATTTTGATACTTGAGAAGACAGTTAAGGTGTCCTTTCAATATACGTCTGAAGTTTGCTTCCTGGACAAACAACCCCCTCTTGTCTTCAAGAGCGTCGAGATTGGCTAGGGCATTGTTGCTGTTTTCGATCATACTTTTCAAGTTAGAAATGCCTCTACTCCAACGCTTGAGATCATAGCAAAGTGTTTTGAGCTTCTTACAGATGACTGCTGCAGAGTTGGGGGCGCGACAAGGTTTACTCCAAGATCTGGCCATAACTTCAGAGAAGCCAGAGTGATTGACCCAGAAGTTCTCAAACCAAAAGAGGTTTGTTTTTGGGATTTTGGACTCAATTGAGAGCACGCATGGAATATGGTCTGAGACCGGTTTTCCCAAAGGCAGAACCATTGTGTTAGGGAAAGAGGTAGTCCAATTCGAAGAAGAAAAGAACCAGTCAAGTTGCTCCAGTAAGGGGTCGTTCTGCATATTGCTCCACGTGAAGGCTCTACCCTTAACTGGGATTTCCATTAAGGATTGTGCACGTATAAGCTCATTGAATAAAAGCATATCAGAAGCATCTCCTCCCGGTTTATTTCTGTTGTCAGTGGACCGTATGAAATTGAAATCACCCAAAATTAACCAGCTTTCATCATCGAGTATATTAAGATCAAATAGCCAGGAGGTAAAATCCGCTCGTCTCTGACCCGTACAAGGGCCGTAGACATTGACCAGGTTCCATGATTCATTCGACTGGGTGGCCACAAAGGAAACACCCCCCGCAAAGGATTCCACATGCCCAACAAAAACAGAGCTATTCCAGATGGTAATAATGCCGCCGGACGCCCCAATCGATGGCGCAAAAGCAAATTTATCAAATCGCTTGGGGCAGAAAGATTTAATAAACGCTAAATGAAAAGATTCCCACTTGGTTTCCTGAATACATAAAACTGAACAACCACTAGAGTCGATGGCATTTCTAAGCGCCAAAAGTTTGTTTTTAGAGTTAATCCCTCTGATGTTCCACGACAGAATGTTCCACGATTTATTCATGAGCAGAAATAAAATCAGATAGGCTCTTCTGGGGCTATCTACTGGGTAACCAGCAGCTTCTCTTCAGAGATGTCCGCAGGAGCAATGCCACATCGATCGCCCACCCGCTGGAGCTCTTGGATAGATGTTGGTGGAGGATTCGGCGCGGCTGGAGCAGCAGCCAAGGAGACAGCATGGACGGATGGGACGATCCTGGCCTTCACCCGCGAGCGACTGTGCTTGACATCAGAGACCTTGTGGACCTTGAAGCCATCGTACTTGTTCGAACGAGTACTCCTCCAGATAGGAGTTTGGGCAATCGGATCAGCCGGAATTATATTGCCAAGTGGTGCAGAAGAAGCAAAGGCCACAATCTCCTGCTCGGACAAGGTGTCAGCATCCATAGAAGCCACATCAGTTATATCACCTGAAGGTGCAGAGATTTGCAGAGGTCCAATGCAAACACCCAGGTGGAATCGAGCACTGAAGATGTTGGACATGTGGTCTGGTTCAGGTTTGAGGTTCTGCAGTAAAAAAGCGCAGGCTATTTCCAAGTGCTTCTGGATGAGCTTGAATGGGTTGACAGGAAACATCACAGTCCCAGCTGGACCATTAGTGATGGCCCGTGTGTAAATGCGTTTCAGCATAGAGCCCATCCACAGCAGCAGCTCATGGTCCATAGCAATGGTGACATTGATAGAATCACCCCCAGCACGAGCAAAAGCGTCTCTAGCAGCCAGATTCCCATTGATAAAACCATCAGCCAGACTTTCTACTGCAGCAACTTCATCTTCAGAGGCCCAAACATCAGAAAGATTGTCATGCACATTCTGCTCAGGGTCCACTCCATCCATCAGGGAGGGGCCATCATATTGAACGAAGGACCTGAAGCTGAAACCTGTGTATGGAGGAGGAACCACAGGCCAAACCCTCCACCCATTTTCCTGAATTTGCTCTGGAGCAGGAGCAGGGGCATTCCAAGCCTCCTCATTCTGAGCCTGCTGGGCAGCCAAATCATCCAGGTGAGCCTGCTGCATTAGAGTGTAGAAAGGAAGCTGATATGGGTGTGGTGACGCATTTAGCAGTGGCGGTGGCTCCTCAGTGCCCATCAGACCTGGAATGGTATTGCGACCATTGCGAACATACACAGGCACAGACCATGAACGGCCCAACACTGGCAGTAAACCGACCCTGGTAACAAGCAGACTGTGAGGGACCTCGGCAACATCCTTAATGTGACATTTAACAAGCACTCTAGCCTTGTTCTGACCGGGTCGAGGCCACACCAGAAGCTTGCCGAAGTTGGATATGGCCTTATGTACATAGTGCTCAGTCTGATAGTCAATAGGAAAGGCAAGCAGCATAATCCACACCTCATACTCAAACGCGGGCATGCGCATGTTGGGTCCTTCGTCATGTGGCACTAAAGAAAAGTGGGAGTCATCTGTCAGAGCATGAGGACCTTCCCTAATCGCATTATCCCTGCTTTCCATGTTGGAGAAAACTACGCAACCAATGCCCAGCGGATAAATAAAGTCATCTAGCAGCTCATACTCAATATCGACAGTAATGATTCGGCAGACCTCAGCAAGCCAATACTCCTTCACATGATCAGGTACTGAGGGCTCAATGGTGAAGATGGCATACCTATCATGGTTGCGCGGAGGATCGTTGACCACCATGACCTGGCGCTGGATGCGATGAGTTCGCCATGGCTTTGGTTTGGGAGGAATCCCATAAACCCTGCTTAAACCGCTGGCCCTGAAAAGATGGTAACTGATTTGAAGAATCCGGCCGGATAGGCAAGTTAACAGCGCCAATACGAAAAGAATGTTGATTATCCCGAGAAACCGGATAAGATAACCTTCCAAAGATGAGATCCGGTGTGTCACCGTTGCTGGAATGTCTTGCCGTCGGCGTGGTGATCAACCCAAACTTCTCAAAAACAGAGAGAGAGACCGGATCAGGGACTATCACAGATTTAGATGCTAGCCATATGGACTTGATAGCCGGGCCAGGTGAAGAGGTTAGATCATTGATCTCAGAATCCGCATTCCATCCAAGCGATTGAACATGAGTTCGAGAACCACGATGGAGGTGGAAGTGACAAATGAAATCTGGCCAAATACGGTCACGAAGGCCATAAATAAAATGACCAACACGATTAGATGCCACAGAAAACTGGAAACGTCGATCGCCCAGACGAAGCACCTTGTAACAATCACTGATTTGAATATTTTGTGTCATGAAGATGGAGCGTAGACAGAATATATAATTTTGTAGGGATAAGCTTTCTTTGGCCATGCTATTTTCAGAAGACATAATTGCCTTGTTAGTATGCTTGAAGTATTATTGTTTTTATGTCAATATTAAACTTTTGTTTTGAATCTTATATATCTGAACATTCATGCCACAGTAAAGAAAAATAACATGGATAAATATGTTACGTAGCATTCCACATCAAAAATTCTATTTTTATCATTTACCTACTTGATATGTCTCCAACATGATATGTCTCCACCATATCTATAATTTTTTATTGTTCCATGCTATTATATTATCTGTTTTGGATGTTTTATATTATTTCTGGGACTAACCTATTAACCTAGAGCCCAGTGCCAGTTTCTGTCTTTTCCTTGTTTTTGAATTTCATAGAAAAGGAATAATAAATGGAATAAAACCTTCGCGATGATTTTTCTTGGACCAGAAGACACCCCAGAGACTTGGAGATCAAGTCGGAAGAGCCATGAGGCAGCCACAAGGGGGGAGGGCGCACCCAGGGGGTAGGGCACGCCCCTGCCTTGTGGGCCCCTCGTGACTCCCCTAACCTAATTCTTCGGCCTATATATTCCCATATATTCCCAACCCACCAGAAGTATCCACGGAAACACTTTCCACTGCCGCAACCTTCTATACCCCGTGAGATCCCATCTAGGGGCCTTTTCCGGCATCCTGCCGGAGGGGGCTTCGATCACGAGGGGCTTCTACATCAACTCTATTGCCCTTCCGATGAACCGTGAGTAGTTTACCAAAGACTTGCGAGTCCATAGCTAGTAGCTATATGGCTTCTTCTCTCTCTTTGATTCTCAATACCATGTTCTCCTCGATATTTTTGGAGATCTATCCAATGTAATCTTCTTTTGCGGTGTGTTTGTCGAGATCCGATGAATTCTGGATTCATGATCAACTTATCTATTAATATTATTTGAATCTTCTCTGAATTCTTTTATGCATGGTTTGATCTCTTTGTAATTCTCTTCAACCTATGGTTTGGTTTGGCCAACTAGATTGGTTTTTCTTGCATTGGGAGAAGTGCTTAGCTTTGGGTTCAATCTTGCGATGTCCTTTCCCAGTGACAGTAGGGGCAGCAAGGCACGTATTGTATTGTTGCCATCGAGGATAAAAAGATGGGGTTTACATCATATTGCTTTAGTTTATTCCTCTACATCATGTCATCTTACTTAATGCGTTACTTTGTTCTTCATGAACTTAATACTCTAGACGCAGGAAGGAGTCGGTCGATGTGTGGAGTAATACAGTATGAAAAAAAGATACATTCGTGACATTTTGGGCCGAATGAAATTTTTTTCTGTCATGCTTATGACACTTCTATGACGATAATTGTGACAAAACCCGGTATCATCATAGATGTGGTGGGCTCCTACTTCTATGAAAAAAAATCATGATAGGAAATGGGCTTTTCGTCCTGGGCAGGCTGGAGACGCAGTTGCATGACATTCTTTGGGCCGTCCATGACGGAAAAAATCATTGTAAAAGCAAGAGAGAGGAAATATCGCGGAGTTCCCAGTTATGGTGGGTGGTCGGGGCTGAGCGATGCACTGTGGTTTGCGCTTTTCTCTCGTGTACATGCGTGTGTGTGAGGCGTTGGCTAACTGAACCCGGAGCGATCGCACGTTACTGAACTCGAGCGATCGATCCCTTGGCTGTTAACTGAACCCGAGCGATTCACTTGGTGCTGACTGAAACCGAGCAATTCCTTCGCTGCTGCTGCTAACTGAACCCGAGCGACTGATCACTACTGCTGCTTACTGAAGCCGATCGAGTAGGTGTTGGGTTGCCTCTCGATGAACAGTGACCATTGCTACCGTGCGCGTGGTACATAGAACGAGTCGAGACGTGGTGAGTCGAGCCGGTTTGTTGGCTGTGGATGAACAGGACCCCGTCGTAGTAGGCCATTGCCGCTGGATGAACAGGACCCCGAGAAGGCCGCCGCACCCCAGCCGGTCGGGGGTGGATGAATAGGACCCCGTGGAGGGCTAGATGAACAACAGCCGGTGGAGGCTGTTTGAATAGTAGCCGTGGATGAACAATAGATCGTGGAGGCTAGAGGAGGTCGACGGTGGATGAACAGTAGCCCATCTAGGATGGAGTGAGGCGGTAGACGATGGATGAACATGACCCCATTTCGGTCGTAGGTGCTCCAACACAAGTCCGTTTCCTCCGTTTTGCGATACACCACACCCCTCCTGATCAACAAGACTCCGTTTTGACCGTAGGCACTCGAACACAAGTCCGTTTCCTCCATTTTGCGGTATGCCAGACCCCTCCCTATGAACAGAATCCCGCTTCGACCATGGCCGGTCGAACATAAGGCCATTTCCTACGTTCTGCGGTACGTCAGACCCCGTTTCGGCTGTTCCATCCAAGCCGGTTGGCTCCCGATGAACAGGACGCATTCCGACCTAGTCGGTTGCCTCCCGATGAACAGGACCCTGTTTCTCCATTCCGACCCAGCCGGTTCGCTGCCCGATGAACAGGACGCCGTTGCTGCCGTCCGTTGCCTCTCCATGTACACAAGCCCTGGTCGTCAGTATATATGCGCGAGTACGCGCTCAAGACCCCGCCCGTATGTACGTATGTGGCCGTATTTTTTGCCCTGTGGTTGTACGTACGTGTACAGGACTTAGACAGGACTGCGTGAACTGCTATGCCGGGTGTTCTAGAAGACACGTGCCGCTACTTACTCGGCCACGGTTCATACTTGCAGAGAGATCGATCGACCAGTATGTACGTACATGTTCGCGACCAGACATACAACTCTATGTTACTTTGACCGAGTGGGTCCCAGCGGTCAGGGAGGATAAGGACGCACTTCCTTGCATGCGAAGATATAGTTGGTCGGTCCCAACTGTCAGGGGGAGGAACCGTTTTTATTTTGTGAGTAATAAGGAGGCACTTCCTTGTGTTCGAAGATGTAGCTGGTGGGTCTAGCTGTCAGCCTCACCGCGTAAAGTCCTCTTTCGTTGGCTGTCCTTTGTTGACCACGTTGACCACGCCACATAGAGAGCACCAAGGCAGTGGACGACGGCGAGGCCTAGGAAGGGAATGACGCGGAGCTGGGGAAGACGTGGTAGTGGATGCCCACGCGGAGGGGAGTACGTGGATTGACTGTTTCAGATGTAGTGTGAGGCTGCCGTCGTTGGAGAATAACAGGAGGTGTGGCTGAGTATAGAGGGATGGCATGGCCAGCGGTGGCAGCACAGCCGTACACGGGAGGTAGGAGCAGGCAGCACGGCTGGCTGGTTTGGGAAGCTGGAGCAAGAAGACCGAAGGTTGAGGAAGCTTGGCGGCCGTTGGATGGACATCTTACGATCACTGCAGCTAGAAACGTTTATATTGACTAAGTTGACAAAGCCCATGGTACGCGTCAACTTAGTAGGCCCACAGGTCAGCCTCCAAAACGGTGCGCCCGAGATGTCAGGGGAGGAATCATTTTCTGGGTGGATGAAACAAGATTATCCGAGATTGAAGAAGAAGCATGACATCCGTTGGATGGACATCCAACGGCCACTGCTGCTACAACCGTGTGTTGACTATAAGTTGACAAAGCCTTGCATACGCGTTAACTTAGTGTTTTTAGGGGACGCATCAACTTAGTAGGCCCACAAGTGTGTGGAAGAGAACATATAGCCCATTTGCAATTTGTAAGAATGTACAACCCATTTTTGAATTGTAATGGAATTTACTACAACCCATTTATTGTTTGTTAAAAGTACAACCCATTTTCTAGCTAGGACAACGATTAATAATTTGGACTAACCGCTCAAAACAGAATTCAATAAAAGTCCCCACATTTTGATGGGTTCTGAAATATTTTTATCCCGAAATTTCTAGTCAGATTAAATATAATTTCAAAATAAATTTGTATTATGTAAAAATCCAATGAAATATTACATGCGCAACAAGTAATGAAATTAAAATTTTCAGAATCCAATAATAATATTTTTTTAAACTAATTACGTGTTTGGTGCATTTTTTAATAGTTACTGCCCAGTTTTTATAATTACATCCCATTTATTATTTTTTAAAGCCCATTTTCTTGTTAAGCCTAATGCATCCCTCCTAGGAAAGATTTGCAGCCCACTGGGGCGGAGAATAACAAGTTGACCTTGCCTCGGTATTCCTCAAAAAAAAGTATAGTTGGGCTAGCCATTTTTAACTTGAATAAATATCTGGCCTGGGCTAGACGGGCCATAGCCCGGCCAGTTAATACCCTTCTCTCCTCTGAACAACAACAAAAACATCACTCAAGAAAAATTATATAGTGCTCACACCTCAAAAACACAAATATTGCTCGAGCTGCTTGCTCCCAGCTGTCGGCCGCTCCTTGTGTAATTCTCTCAATTATTGACTACATAGGTTGACAATGGCGTGGGACCATGATGTCAGGAAACCAGGAGGAAGCAAAAAAAATTATAGTTGTATAAAATAAGGAGGCACTTGCGTACATGCGGCAATGGCCCTGGTGGGTCCCAATGTCATCCTCTCCAAGTAAAGTCATCTCCTCATTCCTCATGTCTGTTGACCATGTTGACAACGCGAGACGGCGGTGCCACGACGAGCACAACAACTCAAAGGAAGATGGAGAGGGCCTCGTGGGCCCTATGGATGGTCTGATAGAGCGTCCACTGCTCATTTAGGAAACCAGGATCATAGGGCCACATGTCCGTGACGGCATTGTCGTTCACTTGTTCGCTGGTGCTCGTTGAGGAGATGGAGGTTGCAACACAGGTCCTCCTACGCTGGTAGCTCTTCCACCTTTAGGGTGTCGAAGTGGGGCCACACCTGCTCTGTGGTGAACACGGCATGAACCGGCTTGGAAAGTGGTGCCGGCTCCTGGTCGGAAGCTACGTCCATTGTCTGATTGTCGCCGCTCAGCTCGGCGAGCTAGCTGGTGAGCCAGCATGTCTGGCTGGTGGACCAACCCGCTGCCAAGCACAGGTCTGACCGCCCTGGCCCACCCAGACCACCTCCCTCGCCCACGCGCACTTTCCACCCGAAACGGTCAGTGCCGCCTGCGCCGCTTCCCGGGGCAGGCGATTGCTCCGCATTCAAATGACACAAGTGTCGTCCATCCGTCCTTTTGCCGCCCACATGAATGATACGCGGTTGCCGAGGCGGCTACTCCAGCGCCACCCGTCTGTCCCTCTGCTACCTCTTGAGCACTGCGTTGGTTTTCCCTTGAAGAGGAAAGGGTGATGCAACAAAGTAGCATAAGTATTTCCCGCAGTTTTTGAGAACCAAGGTATCAATCCAGTAGGAGGCTACGCTCGAGTCCCACGCACCTACACAAACAAATAAGAACCTCGCAACTAACGCGATAAAGGGGTTGTCAATCCCTTCACGGTCACTTACGAGAGTGAGATCAGATAGAAATGATAAGATAATATTTTTCGTATTGTTATGATAAAGAGAAATAAAGATGCAAAGTAAAATAAAAGACAATAGAAATAGCTAAGTGTTGGAAGATTAATATGATAGAAAAAAGACCCGGGGGCCATAGGTTTCACTAGTGGCTTCTCTCAAGGTAGCATAAGTATTACAGTGGATGAACGAATTACTGTCGACAAATTGATAGAATTGAGCATAGTTATGAGAATATCTAGGTATGATCATGTATATAGGCATCACGTCCATGACAAGTAGACCGAAACGATTCTGCATCTACTACTATTACTCCACACATCGACCGCTATCCAGCATGCATCTAGAGTATTAAGTTCATAAGAACAGAGTAATGCTTTAAGTATGATGACCTGATGTAGAGGGATAAACTCTAGGCTATGGTGTTGATGTAGAAGCCCTCCGTGATCAATGCCCCCTTCGGTAGGACACCAGAAAAGGCCCGAAGATGGGATCTCACGGGTACAGAAGGTTGCGGCAGTGGAATTAGGTTTTTGTGGATGCCTCTGATGGTTTGGGGGTACGTAGGTATATATAGGAGGAAGAAGTAGGTCGGTGGAGCCACGAGGGGCCCACGAGGGTGGAGGGCGCGCCTAGGGGGGAGAGGGTAGGCGCTCCCCCTACCTCGTGGCCTCCTCGTCTGTTACTTGACATCCACTCTAAGTCATATGGATCACGTTTGTTCCAAAAATCACATTCCCGAAGGTTTCATTCTGTTTGGACTATGTTTGATATTCTTTTTCTGCGAAACTCTAAAATAGGCAAAAAACAACAATTTGGGCTGGGCCTCCGGTTAATAGCACTACTAGGGAAAACCCTAGCAGCAGCGCTGGTTTTGTGCTCACTTGTAGCGCGGGTAGGCGCGCTACTAATAAGGCGCTACAGCTATTGCTTAGCAGTAACGCGTGCCGCACGCGCTACTGCTAGGACAAATAGCTGCAGTGCTTGTTCACTCCCACGCTACTGCTAATGTAACTACTGGCAGCGTGTTTTCTCTCCATCGCTACTAGTATTGTTTTTTATTTTTTTATTTTTAGTGTATTTATGCGCCATCGTACAAATATTGGTACAATACCATTTATGAGGTTTACATCATTATGTCCATAACAGTGTGTCAAATGAAGGTGGATTAGGTTCAAGTGGAGGCAATATGTGGTGCATGTCAAAAGTATACTACTAATACAAACTTGATCTAGTTTGGACTAGTAGTACTTTCGATGTGCACCACATGTTGCCTCCACTTGAATCTAATCCACCAGCACAAGCTATTTAATCATCATCATATCATTACCACCAACAATATTTATTTAATCACCACTAACACTAGCTAATAATAATCATCAGTCATTACCACCAACACTAGCTATTTTATCATCATAGTAATAGTGTAGCACATCATCATCCTCAAAATCACTTCTAGCTAATCACTCCTGCTGCACTCTCTTAGGTAAAACAACATAAAACATGTGTAGCTCTCCTCCTTAATCAAGTTGGAGCATGTAGATGAACCTGTCTCCTAATTTTGGGTAGCACATCTGTTTGCTGCCCCCTAGTACTTGTCTGCGCTCCCCCATCCCATATCTGGTCCAGTCTTGCACTATTAAGCATTCATCACTGATCTTGAATGCATTAAAGTAACATGTAGGATATCTTGGCCGTAAGCTAATAATACTCATGGTACCTTTAGTCTCGATCCCATAAGGCACAACATTCATCAGGAGTCCCTGTTGAAGAACATCGTATGGTCACATACTTAGCAGTGAAGTTTAGCTTCACAAATAATATAGGGAAAAGATGCACTGAGGTCAAATAGTAAAAATCTTACCATCCTTCCTAAATAGATGTGACCGTAGTTCATTACGAACATTATAGGTCGCTCGTTTTCAGTACTAACATTTCTAAGTCCAGGAAGAAAATTTGTCTTGACAGTATCAAGATCCTCAAGCCATGAAACATAATGACTTAGCTCCTCGCAGTTTAGTTCAGCACCGGGACAGTAGTAGGTCCTGTCTACCAAGCGCTGGACATGTTTGCTTGCACCAAAATAAGTTGACAATACAAATTAGTTGTCAACTATTTTTGAATAAACAATATCAAAGACATAAATATGGTTGAGAAACTTACATAATGGTATAACTGGAGGCGTCTGCACATCGACCCAGATGTCAGTATTACCTTCAATATCATCTTCCGGACGAATATCAAAGGTGATAACCATATCAGGCTCAAATGCATAAGTCTTGCATAGTGCTCGCCATGTTTTGCATCCAAAATAGGTGTAGTCATCTGAATTGTATAATTTTGCGTGGAAAATATAACCATGCTCGGTCTTCAAGTAAACTTTCTTTACCTCCATAGTATGATTGAAACCTATCTTATCCAATACAAAAACTCTTGCATGGCAGGGGATACGCTAGTAGAATAGTAAAAAAAATATAAGTTGAAGCAAATGAAGCACATGTCATGTTTAGTTACGAAAAAATACTTGTCGTTGAGACTTACTGTATCCACTTCGAAGTTCTCGTCCAGCTTGATGCTGAAGCGCCTATCATCATCTAAGAAGATTCCATTGCACAGGCCGCGCTCGTCTTCGCAGTATTTGCAAATACCGAAATCCTTTTTGTCGTCAGACATTTCCTATGTTCATAGTTAAAACATTAATTGAAAATCGATAGAAGACAACTACCAGGATACTCAACACACAAATCCGGGGCACTCGATATTTCCTACATATTCTGGCAAAAGTCATGCCAAAATTCACGGAAAAATCCGGCATGACCTTTGCTAAAATAGGACATATCGAGCGCCTGAAATTTGCCGGAACGGAAATGAATCAACACTCCGGCAAAACATAGGCCACTCGGAGGTGTAACCTGCAAACATGACCGGCCACTTGGATATAGAGCAACACAAGATATACATTTCAAAATATCTTATAGGACTCAAATTAGCATGCATTCAATAAGCAAAAGTAAATCATCTCATGCGTCCGTACATCGTCGAATATTATCACTAATACATCCCGAATAGTGTCTTACATATAACATCACTAGTACAACTAAAACCCTAGCACACGACTGGTATCGGCGCGGGCGGTGGACACACACAGAGAAGGAACCATCACGAGATCATAGCTCAAGTGAGATCCCTGGAGAACCTGCCAGGTATTGGAGAACCTGTGCTCCAACGCAAAGAAGTAGCGACGGACGTGCGCGTCCTCCTCACTGACACGGTGACGCACCACCTCCGCGGAGTCCTCGAGCCTCTGGACCATCACTGGCCCACACGACCGCCACCAAAGAAGGTTCGGGTCAACGACAGGCTGGCTCCTCACCAACCTGCGCCCCCCGGTAGGTAGCGCCTCCCAATACCACCCCGGCGGAGCCTAGTCCCGGACATGGCCCATCTGGTCAAGCAGGTGTCGTCCTCCGCCGACTCAACGACGAGGATGCGGGATAGGCATCGTCCACGTCGATGCGGGAAAATTGCTTTAACTAAAAAAATAGCAACAAGTTCTTACTAACTAGTTATATTAATTCAACTAGTTCTTACTAAAAATAAACTTACTATAAATAAAAATATTCTAGTACCTAATTAGTACCTAGTTCTTACTAACTAATTAGTACCTAGGAACTATTGCCCTAATTACTATCTAATTTTATGAACCTATAGGGGTGGAAAGTGGTAGCGGATATTCCAATTATCCAACTATAAAGTGAAATAAGTGGTCAAATTTTACTCGTTTTATGATTCATCTTAGAAATTTGATTCGTTTCCACCCTTACATGAACCCTAACTCATTTGAGCCGCATCCGCATCTGATTCGTTTCCACCCTTACATGAACCCTAACTAATTTGATGGAGGTAGAAAACCTAGGCAGAGGTAGGGGAGAGGGAGGAGCAGGCGTGCTCACCTCGGGTGCCTGTGACGAGGGAGGGGCAGGCGGCGTCGAGGTCGTGGTCGGGCCCCCGGGGGCGGCGTTGAGGTCGGGGGCGGGGGCGGCGTCCGGGGCGGCGTTGAGGTCGGGGTCGGGGGCGGCGTTGAGGTCGGGGGCGGGGGCGGCGTTGAATCTGGGGTCGAGGCGGCGTAGAGGGTGTGCGGAGAGCGCGCGGCGGCGGCGAGAGTGGAGTTGGATTTTGGGGATGAACTGGCCGTGGGGAAGGACAAACCCCGTGGTTAAGTCAGAAGTACCAGTAGCGCGTTCCAGAAAGGGCACTACTGCTAGGTTAGCTACAGCGCGTTCTGGAATAGACGCTACTGGTACACATTCTCTTTTTTTCCCTTTTTCATTTAGTTTTCTTCACATTTTATTTTTTCCTTTCACCTTATTCTATTTCTTTCATTTTCAATTACCTTTCTATTTGCTTTCCATTTAATTTTATATCCTCTATCAGTAGCGAGTTTAGAATAAAACGCGCTGCTACAAAGAAAGTAGCAGTAGCGCGGTTCGTTATAGGTCGCTACTACTATGTGTAGCCTATCGGCTAAGCCGTGGGAATTTTAGTAGTAACGTGTTTAGAAGAAGACACGCTACTGCTAGAACTTTATCTGCAGCGCGGTTTGCGCAGGCGCGCTACTGCTACTTAGCACCAGCGTGCTTTTTTGACCCTCGCTACTGCTAAAGTTCTGTGTATAAGGTTTTCCCTAGTAGTGTAGGTTAGTCCCAAAAATAATATAAAATTTTATAAATAAGCCCATTAAACCTCCAAAACAGAATATATAATAGCATGGAACAATCAAAATTATAGATACGTTGGAGACGTATAAAGCATCCCCAAGCTTAATTTCTGCTCGTCCTTGAGTAGGTAAATGATAAAAACAGAATTTTTGATGTGGAATGCTTCTTGGCATACTTCTTAATGTAAATTTTTTATTATGGCATGAATATTTAGGTCCGAAAGATTCGAGATAAAAGTTTAATGTTGACATAAAAACAATAATACTTCAAACATGCTAACCAAGCAATTATGTCTTATCAAAATAACATAGCCAAAGAAAGCTTATCCCTACAAAATCATATAGTTAGGCTATGTTTCAATATTGTCACACAAACATTATCATCATGCATAACCCTGATGACAAGCCGAGCAATTAGTTCATACTCTTAACGCGCTTCAGCCTTTTCAACTCTTACGCAACACATGAGCGCAAGCCATGGATATAGCACTATGGGTGGAGTAAAGTATAATTATGGGGGTTATGAGAGAAGACAAAAAAGGTAGAAAGTCTCACATTGATGCGGCTAATCAATAGGCTATGGAGATGCCCATCAATTGATGTCAATGATAGGAGTAGGGATTGCCATGCAATGGATGCACTAGAGCTATAAATATATGAAAGCTCAACAAAATAAACTAAGTGGGTGTGCATCCAACTTGCTTGCTCACGAAGACCTAGTGCATTTTGAGGAAGCCCATCCTTGGAATATACAAGCCAAGTTTTTATAATGAAAAATTCCCACTAGTATATGAAAGTGACAACATAGGAGACTCCCTATCATGAAAATCATGGTGCTACTTTGAAGCACAAGTGTGGAAAAGGATAGTAACATTGTCCCTTCTCTCTTTTCTCTCATTTGTTTGGGCCTTCTTTTTTTTATGGCCTCTTATTTTATTTTATTTTTATTTAGTCCGGAATCTCATCCCGACTTGTGGGGGAATCATAGTCTCCATCATCCTTTCCTCACATGGGACAATTCTCTAATAATGATGATCATCACACTTTTTATTACTTACAACTCAATAATTACAACTCAATACTTAGAACAAAATATGACTCTATGTGAATGCCTGCGGCGGTGTACCGGGATATGCGACGAATCAAGAGTGACATGTATGAAAAAATTGTGAATAGTGGCTTTGCCAGAAAATATGATGTCAACTACATGATCATGCAAAGCAACATGACAATGATGAAACGTGTCATGATAAACGGAACGGTGGAAAATTGCATGTCAATATATCTCGGAATGGCTATGGAAATGCCATAATAGGTAGGTATGGTGGCTGTTTTGAGAAAGATATAAGGAGGCTTATGTGTGATAGAGCGTATCGTATCACTGGGTTTGGATGCACTGGCGAAGTTTGCACCAACTCTGAATGTGAGAAAGGGCAATGCGCGGTACCGTAGATGCTAGAAAATTGCGGAATGTTGAGAGTGCGTATAATCGATGGACTCACATTAGTCATAAAGAACTCATATACTTATTGCAATAGTTTATTAGCCCTCGAAGCAAAGTACTACTACGCATGCCCATAGAGGGATAGATTGGTAGGAAAAGACCATCGCTCGTCCCCGACCGCCACTCATAAGGAAATCAATAAAAGAACACCTATGTGTCAAAATTGTTACACAACTTTTATCATACGTGCATGATATGGGACTTGCCAACTTTAACACAAGTATTTCTCAATTTCACAATTACTCAACTAGCACACTCTAATATTACCACCTTTATATCTCAAAACACTTATCAAGTATCTAACTTCTCATGATTTTTAATGAACTCAATATGGAAGATCAATTTCATGATTTAAGCAAATTACCATGCTGTTTAAGACTCTCAAAATAATAAAAGTGAAGCATGAGAGTTCAATCATTTCTATAAAATATAACCACCGCCGTGCTCTAAAAGATATAAGTGAAGCACTAGAGCAAAAACTATATAGCTCAAAAGATATAAGTGAAGCACACAGAGTATTCTAACAAATTCCGAATCATGTGTGTCTCTCTCAAAAGGTGTGTACAACAAGGATGATTGTGGTAAACTAAAAAGCAAAGACTCAAATCATACAAGACGCTCCAAGCAAAACACATATCATGTGGTGAATAAAAATATAGCTCCAAGTAAATTTACCGATGGATGAGGATGAAAGTGGGGATGCCTTCTGGGGCATCCCCAAGCTTTTTCTTTTTGGTGTCCTTGGATTACCTTGGGGTGCCACGGGCATCCCCAAGCTTAGTCTCTTGCCACTCCTTGTTCCATACTCCATCAAATATTTACCCAAAACTTGAAAACTTCACAACACAAAACTTAACAGAAAATCTCGTGAGCTCCATTAGCGAAAGAAAACAAAACACCACTTCAAAGTAATGCATTGAACTCATTCTTTATTTATATTGGTGTTTAACCTACTATATTCCAACTTCTCTATGGGTTATAAACTACTTTACTAGCCATAGATTCATCAAAATAAGCAAACAATACACGAAAAACAGAATCTGTCAAAAATAGAATAGTCTGTAGTAATCTGTAACTAACGCAAACTTCTGGAACTACAAAAATTCTACCAAAATAGGAAGACCTATACAATTTGTTTAATGATCTGCTGCAATTGGAATCAATATTTTATCACGTTCTGGTGATTTTTAACAATTGTTTCCGTGAACAGAAAGATTCTGGAATTTTCAGCAAGATCAAATAACTATCATCCTAGAAGATCATATAGGTTTAACTTGGCACAAACACTAAATTAAACATAAAAACACATCTAACCAGAGGCTATACCGAAGATTTATTACTAAAAATAAATGAAAAGCAAGAAAATTAAAATTAAAATTGATTTGCCTCCCAACAAGCGCTATCATTTAACGCCCCTAGCTAGGCATAATTTTTTTAATGATGCTCACATAAAAAACAAGAATTAAAGCACAAAGAGAGCATCATAAAACACGTGACTAACACATCTATGTCTAACATACCTCCTATTCATAGGCATATTATAAGCAAACAAGTTTCAAGGCAAGCAAAAACTAGCATATGCAAGGAAGAAGAAAGTGACGATAGCAATCTCAACATAACAAGAGGCAATTTAGTAACATGAGAATTTCTACAATCATATTTTCCTCTCTCATAATAGTTACATGTAGGATCATAAGCAAATTCAACAAAGTAGATATCACATAACATATTCTCTAGATGATCCACATGCATGCAAATTTGACACTCTTCCAAAATAGTGGGAATATTATAAACTAAAGTCTTGACCTCTCCAAACCCACTGCTATCAAAAACTTCATAAGATTGATCACAATCCAAATATGTGGGATCTAAAGTTGACACTCTTCCAAACCCACTTTCAATACTATTGCAAACATTATTATCAATCTCATATTCGTCATGGGGCTTAAATAAATTTTCAAGATCATAAGAAGAATCATCCCAATCATGATCATTGCAACACGTAGTAGACATAGCAAAACTAGCATCCCCAAGCTTAGGGTTCTGCATATTATTAGCACAATCGGCATCAAGAAAATTTATAGTAAAATCATTGCAATCATGCTTTTCGTCGAAGGAACTATCAAGTATGGGTGCAATAGGAACGATCTCATGTTTAACATAAGGAACTGTAGCAAATTCATCTTCATAAATATTGGCATCCTGGCCACAAGAATATCAAGCATCATGTTCCTCAAGGGATATTTCGATCAAACCATCGGAATCATAATTATCTAAAGATTCATGCATATCATTATTTTCTTTAGAAGCAACGATCATTCTTTCAATAAATTCTTTGACATTGACATTATGAGCATAGTTTTCATAGCAATATGCAAGTATGTCAAAATTTTCAGATGCGTAAAGAGTAATATGATACTTTTCAATCAAAGAACCAACTTCATGAGAAACCTTAAAAGCAACAAATTCTTCAATTTGGTCGATATCATAGTAACTATAAACACCCTTTGCATAAGAAGATAAGATTTCATTTTCATTAAACTCACATAGGTAGGGAATGTGTTTTTTAGGGTTCTTAGAGCAACAAGTAATATCACAAATTTCACAAAGATTCCAAGCATAACATAGCAATCTATTTATTTTATCCCATAAGAGTCTCCCTTTTTCAGACAAATGGTGACGCACAAAATGAGCATGCTCATCTAAAGATTTCCCATCAACTAGGCTAGTTGGGGTTTCACCACGAGCGCATAAGGATCGAAGATGATCTAAGTAGAACACTTTAAGTGGATCCATATCAATAGATTTTTAGCAAGCAAAGATGCAAGCAAATAGAAGGCACGTGGAAACTCAAACAGGAAGGCATACGGGAAGAAGGAGAATAAAACGGCAAGGGTGAAGTGGAGGAGAGGAAGACGAGAGGAAAATGGCAAATAATGTAATGCGAGGGATAAGAGTTTGTGATGGGTACTTGGTATGTCTTGACTTGTGTGTAGATTCCCCGGCAACGGCGCCAGAAATCCTTCTTGCTACCTCTTGAGCACTGCGTTGGTTTTCCCTTGAAGAGGAAAGGGTGATGTAGCAAAGTAGCGTAAGTATTTCCCTCGGTTTTTGAGAACCAAGGTATCAATCCAGTAGGAGGCTACGCTCGAGTCCCACGCACCTACACAAACAAATAAGAACCTTGCAACCAACGTGATAAAGGGGTTGTCAATCCCTTCATGGTCACTTACAAGAGTGAGATCTGATAGAAATGATAAGATAATATTTTTAGTATTTTTATGATAATGAGAAATAAAGATGCAAAGTAAAATAAAAGGCAATAGAAATAGCTAAGTGTTGGAAGACTAATATGATAGAAAATAGACCCGGGGGCCATAGGTTTCACTAGTGGCTTCTCTCAAGATAGCATAAGTATTACGGTGAGTGAACGAATTACTAT
Organism: Aegilops umbellulata; assembly: GCA_032464435.1. Lineage (NCBI taxonomy): Eukaryota > Viridiplantae > Streptophyta > Magnoliopsida > Poales > Poaceae > Aegilops > Aegilops umbellulata. Next base: position 296,270,883 of record CP136057.1, read on the forward strand.
CGAGCAATTGATAGAATTGAGCATAGTTATGAGAATATCTAGGTATGATCATGTATATAGGCATCACGTCTGTGACAAGTAGACCAAAACGATCACGTCTGTGACAAGTAGACCAAAACGATTCTGCATCTACTACTATTACTCCACACATCGACCGCTATCCGGCATGCATCTATAGTATTAAGTTCATAAGAACAGAGTAATGCTTTAAGTATGATGACATGACGTTGAGGGGTAAACTCATGCAATATGATATAAACCCCATCTTGTTATCCTCGATGGCAACAATACAATACGTGCCTTGCTGCCCCTGCTATCACTAGGAAAGGACACCGCAAGATTGAACCCAAAGCTAAGCACTTCTCCCATTGCAAGAAAGATTAATCTAGTAGGCCAAACCAAACTGATAATTCGAAGAGACTGGCAAAGATAACCAATCATACATAAAAGAATTCAGAGGAGATTCAAATATTGTTCATAGATAATCTTGATCATAAACCCACAATTCATCGGTCCCGACAAACACACTTCAAAAGAAGATTACATCAAATATATCTCCAAGAGAATCGAGGACAACTTTGTATTGAGATCCAAAGAGAGAGAAGAAGTCATCTAGCTAATAACTATGGACCCGAAGGTCTGAGATAAACTACTCACACATCATCGGAGAGACTATGGTGTTGATGTAGAAGCCCTCCATGATCAATGCCCCCTCCGGCAGGACGCCGGAAAAGGCCCCAAGATGGGATCTCACGGGTACAGAAGGTTGCGGCGGTGGATTTGGTTTTCGTGGATGCCTCTGATGGTTTGGGGGTACGTAGGTATATATAGGAGGAAGAAGTAGCTCGGTGGAGCCACGAGGGGCCCATGAGGGTGGAGGGCGCGCCTTGGGGGGGGGGTAGGCGCGCCCCTACCTCGTGGCCTCCTTGTCTGTTACTTGACGTCCACTCCAAGTCCTCTAGATCACGTTTGTTCCAAAAATCACGTTCCCGAAGGTTTCATTCCGTTTGGACTCCGTTTGATATTCTTTTCTGCGAAACTCTGAAATAGGCAAAAGCAATTTGGGTTGGGCCTCCGGTTAATAGGATAGTCCCAAAAATAATATAGTGTATAAATAAGCCCATTAAACATCCAAAACAGAATATATAATATCATGGAACAATCAAAAATTATAGATACGTTGGAGACGTATCACCCTCCGCTCCCCACCATTGCTATATAAACTGCTGCGCCGACCATAGGCGCAGTCATCCGCCTCCGTTTCCTTTCTCCTGTCCACACCACTACTGCGCATCATGGCTTCCTCGTGCTCCAGCGCTCTTCGGGGCGGGCGGACGACGGACCACAAGGAGATGGCAACCATTGCTACCGACTGGCTGGCCGGCAGGCAGCCGGAGGACAATGACGTCCCAATGGGGAACATGGTAGTCGACGATCTGGCACCAACCGCCTCCTCCGCGCCATCCTCGCCGGTGCATTGCACCATGACCATCGGCAAGGCCCGTGCCCAATACATGGACGCGGTGAGGCAGAAGCGTCAGGACCAGTTTCGGGAGGCGTAGGCCGACGCCGCCTACAACCACCATCTCCTCGACTCGTACCGCTCCGCCCGCGAGAGCCGCCTCGCGCGCTGGCGGTTTCGCATGCTGGTGGCGGAGGTTGCGACCGCCTACAAAGAGGGCGATGAAGCGGGCGAGGCGCTGTTTGGCAAGACCGAGGACGAGGCGGAGGACAATGCCGGCTCCACCGAGTCCACGCTCCGCTGGCATCAACGAGGCCCTACTCCGCTGAGGCCCCGCCACGCCAACAACGAGGCAGAGGACACCACCGGCTCTGCCGATGCCCCGCCCTGTTGGGAAACGTAGTAATTTCAAAAATTTCTTAGGCACACACAGGATCATGGTGATGCATAGCAACGTGAGGGGAGAGTGTGTCCATGTACCCTCGTAGACCAAAAGAGGAAGCGTTAGCACAACGTGGTTGATGTAGTCATACGTCTTCATGATCCGACCGATCCAAGTACCGAACATACGACACCTCCGAGTTCAGCACACGTTCAGCTCGATGACGTCTCGCGAACTCCGATCCAACAGAGCTTCACGGGAGAGTTTCGTCCGCACGACGGCGTGATGACGGTGATGATGTTGCTACCGACGCAGGGCTTCGCCTAAGCACCGCTACGATATGATCGAGGTGGAATATGCTGGAGGGGGGCACCGCACACGGCTAAGAGATCAAGAGATCAATTGTTGTGTCTAGAGGTGCCCCCTACCCCCGTATATAAAGGAGCAAGGGGGGAGAGGCGGCCGACCAAGGAGGGCGCGCCAAGGGGGGGAGTCCTACTACCACCGGGAGTAGGACTCCTCCTTTCCTTGTTTGAGTAGGAGAAGGGAAGGAAGAAGGAGAAGGAAGGAAGGGGGCACCCCCCTCCCTAGTCCAATTCAGACCAGTCCATGGGCAGGGGTGCAGCCACCCTGAGGCATTTCTCTCCTATCCCGTATGGCCCATTAAGGCCCAATACGAATTCTCGTAACTCTCCGGTACACCGAAAAATACCCAAATCACTCGGAACCTTTCCGATGTCCGAATATAGTCGTCCAATATATCGATCTTTACATATCGACCATTTCGAGACTCCTCGTCATGTCCGCGATCTCATCCGGGACTCCGAACTACGTTCAGTACATCATAACACATAAACTCATAATACAAATCGTCACCGAACGTTAAGCGTGCGGACCCTACGGGTTCGAGAACTATGTAGACATGACCGAGACACGTCTCCGCTCAATAACCAATAGCGGAACCTGGATGCTCATATTGGCTCCCACATATTCTATGAAGGTCTTTATCGGTCAAACCGCATAACAACATACGTTGTTCCCTTTGTCATCGGTATGTTACTTGCCCGAGATTCGATTGTCGGTATCTCAATACCTAGTTCAATCTCGTTACCGGCAAGTCTCTTTACTCGTTATGTAATGCATCATCCCGCAACTAACTCATTAGTCACATTGCTTGCAAGGCTTATAGTGATGTGCATTACCGAGAGGGCCCAGCGATACCTCTCCGACAATCGGAGTGACAAATCCTAATCTCGAAATACGCCAACTCAACAAGTACCTTCGGAGACACCTATAGAGCACCTTTATAATCACCCAATTACGTAGTGATGTTTGGTAGCACACAAAGTGTCACTACTGGAATCAAGGATTTTGCCGTCTGCCAGTTCTTTGCTGTCTACTTGCGAACGGCAAAGAAGGTCTTTGCCATCAGCTACCAAACAACAGACGGCAAAGAACTGGCAGACGACAAAGAAGGTCTTTGCCATCTGTCATTTCTTTGCCGTCTGCCAGCGGACGGCAAAGATTCTTTGCCATCTGCTGGCAGACGGCAAAGAGGGGGGCTACCTTTTTTGCGGGTAAAATAAAAATCGTTGCCCCCACCTCCTCTATCTCTATCCCCTCTCTCCGCCCCTGCCCCACAGCCGAGCGCCGCCCGACCATGCCTCCCTCGACCTCGCACCGCTGCGCCACCTTGCCTCCGCCCGCCGGTGCGCGCCGCCACCTCACCGGACCCCAGGAGCCCCGCCGCCTCACGCTGCCGCCTGCGCCACGTCGCGTGCCGCCACCTCCCCACAAGCTCACCGCCCCGCCGCGGAAGCATCGTCACGGGTCGCCCCAACCTCGAGATCCGCCGCCGCCATGGGAGCCAAGCACCGAGCTCCTTTGCGCCCCGCCCGCGTCCCCGCGTCGCCGCCACATCCCCACAAGCTCGTCGCCCCGCCGCGGAAGCCTCGTCACCGGTCGCCCCGACCTCAAGATCCGCCGTCGCCATGGGAGCCGAGCACCGAGCTCCTCTGCGCCCCGCCCGGGTCCCCGCGTCGCCGCCGCCGCCCCACGCTGCCTCGTGCCCGTTGCGCAGCTGTACGCTGTGCTCAAGCCCTGTTTTTCTTCTATTCCCCTTTCCAAGTCTTCCTCTCATCTTATCCATGGGAGGCCGCAGCCGTCAGGTCGCTGCTGCTGGTGGTGGCGTGATTGCCATCGTTGTGAGATTGCTGCAGTTCTTGGCGCCGCTTCTCGTCGTGGTCGCTGCCGTGTGGAGGCTGCTCCCGCTCCCCTGCTCCTTGCGTCTTCGTGGCCGCCGCAGCTGCCGGTGGAGCACGGGCTGCTGCTGGCCATCGGCCCACCCCCGTTCTGTTGCTTCTCCAACTCCTCGTGTCACTCTTGGTTCGATCTTTAGCGCTGGAGCAACATAGTTCCAGTAGGTGGGTTAGCATCTTTGCTGGATTGTTTGATGTGGCCTGTCTTGCTTGTTCAGGTATGCCAACAGCTTGACGAACATGTCTATATGCATGTAAGCAATTAAACCTGGTTGCAAGTTATAATTCTGTTTTATCTTACACGTGAGGATTAGAAATGCTCTTGTACACTGGTTTTCCCTTGCTGTACATCACTGAACTTGGTTCAGTTAAAAACTGCAGTGCCTGACAGTTCTGGATAGCAAGCTTCTATCTAAAAAATGAGTTAGCTATGCTTAGAGTTTAGAGTTGGCCCCTTTACATAAGTTTTAGATAAAGTTCCAAGGTTTCCGTAGAGTACTTATTTGTTTCGTTTGGATGTACGGTTTGAGAGCAGCCATCATTTTAGTTTTCTGTCCCGAAATTTATGTTCCTGGGGTGCAGAATTTGTTGTATGGCAGTTTAGGCCATGCTAGAGGTTTAATTAAATTAAAGTCACAACACAAAAATTGTAGAGGATATTCTGCAGATGCTTACACATATATTATTTCTTAGATTTCGTGTTATACACTAAATCCTATGGAATTATTAAGATGACTGTACTATGTTGGACAGAATTTTACGTTTGACTTGGTGATTGTAACTAGAGTTATACTCTAAGATTTTGTCATCGTTGATGATATGAGGACTTACAATGTGATAACGTACGTATGAGCTGGGGTCTTATGCGCAGGAGCGCCACTAAATTATATATTCTTATGTGTTGAGACCATGCTTTGCTGTGACTGTGATATATGCTTGATGACAAGTGTATGTACTTCGAGTTTGGAACCGTTTGCCTCACAATTTGTGCCCTGCGGTTGAGGCAAGTTCATGACGGGATAATGACTTGCATAATCTCTACATTCCATTTTTATTTATGATATCTTCCATGTCAATGATGTTTATTATGATGGCGATGACGATGACCATGATATGTTGATTCAAGTACTATGCTTGCATTTGCATACTTGCACTCTGTTAGGAATAAGCAACTTGTATTCCCATGAGGCCATTAGACCGATATATATACATGTACAGATGCGAAACATATGCAGGAAACCCCTTATACAACGGGATAAATATAAAGGGGTACATGACTTATAATATAACTCTAACACCCCCCCCCCCTCAAACTCATGGTGGATGAACAACACTGAGTTTGGAGAGATAAAAGCCATGCTGTGCTCTAGTCTGGGCCTTCGTCAGGAAATCCGCCAACTGTAACTCAGAAGGCACATACTGAAGAGCAATAACCTGATCCTGCACACCAGCGCGTACATAGAAAGCATCAACACCAATATGCTTGGTGAGCTCATGCTTCACAGGATCACGGGCAATGCTAATAGCACCTGTACTGTCAGATAAGAGCGGAGTCGGTGTAGTGACAGAAACACCAAAATCCTGAAGTAACCACCGTAACCAAGTCACCTCTGCCGTCAAAAGAGCCATTGCTCGCAACTCAGCCTCGGCACTCGAACGGGAAACTGCAATTTGTTTCTTCGTCTTCCAGGCAATGAGAGAACCACCAAGAAAAACACAGTAAGCAGAAAGTGAACGGCGATCTGAAGGATCACTAGCCCACGTAGCATCTGAATAGGCCTGAAGCTGTAAAGAACTGGAGCGAGGAAACAATAGACGCTGAGAGATCGTGCCCCGAAGATATCGAAGAACACGAAGGAGATGACTATAGTGAACTGATGTGGGAGCAGAGACGAACTGACTCAGAATATGAACCGGATAAGAGATGTCCGAACGAGTGACAGCTAGATAGACAAGACTGCCAACAAGATGACGATAACGCGTCGGGTCAGGGAGAGGATCACCATCAGTAGCACAGAGGTGAAGATTGAGCTCCATAGGAGTCTCAACAATGCGCTCGTTAGTAAGAGCAGCACGAGCAAGAAGATCCTGGATATACTTTTCCTGGGATATAAAAAAGCCATCAGAGGTAGAAGAGACTTCAATCCCAAGAAAGTAGCGAAGGGGTCCAAGATCAGACATAAGAAACTGCTCACTAAGACAAGTCTTTACAAAGGCACTATACTCGGGGTCATCCCCAGTGATGATCATGTCATCAACATAGAGAAGAAGAAGAGTCCGGCCATGAGAAGAAAGGTGAATAAACAATGCAGGATCATGAGCACTTGCTGAAAAACCAGCGGCAGTGACCACAGAGGCAAAACGCTCAAACCAGGCACGGGGGGTTTGCTTAAGGCCATAGAGAGAGCGACGAAGACGACATACCATGCCATCAGGAACAGAATACCCAGGTGGTGGCTGCATGTACACCTCCTCACGCAGCTCACCATTAAGAAAGGCATTCTTAACATCAAGCTGAGAGATAGACCCGTGGCGTGCAGAGGCAACGGCAAGAAGTGTACGAACAGTTGTCATATGGGCCACAGGAGCAAAAGTCTCGTCATAATCACGACCATGCTCCTGCTGAAAACCACGAGCCACAAGACGAGCTTTATGACGCTCAAGAGAACCATCGAAGTGAGTCTTAACCTTGTAGACCCACTTACAAGTGATGGGACGGACTCCGGGAGGAAGAGAAACAAGATCCCAGGTACCAGTGCGTTCAAGAGCAGCAATCTCCTCTGCCATCGCAAACTGCCATTCAGGATGAACAACAGCCTGACAATAAGAAGTCGGCTCAAGAACAGCAGCACCAGCGGTGGGAAATCCAAAGCGATCAATAGGTGGACGAGGACGAGAACGCAAGCCATAAGTAGGCTGAGAGGAAGATGACGACTCATCCATAGAAGCATCCACAGGTTGTGAACGACGAGTGTAATGCTGAGGAAAAGATGGAACAATAGAAGGAGGAATCACTAGGGTAGAATCGGGGGGTGGCGATGAAGAAGTCATCGGAGATGAAGGTGTAGAATCCGGTGACATGCTAGGCGAGGAGACCGAGGAAGATGGTGGCTGCAAATCGACTGGAGGTGGAGAAGCAGAGGGAGTGGAACGAAGAGGCACAGGCTCGACGGGGGTGATAGGTGAGTCAGGAAAAGTGAGGAAAGAGATATCCTCCACTGAAAAAGTCGAGGAAGATGGGCGTGGGTAGAAGGGACGAGACTCATCAAAAGTAACGTCTCGAGAGATACGCATCCGACGACCGATAGGATCCCAACAACGATAGCCCTTATGCTCATCACTGTAGCCTAAGAAGACACACTTAACAGACTGAGCGGTCAATTTGGTGCGTTCGCGAGGGGCAAGAAGAACATAGCAAACACAACCAAACAAGCAAAGCATCGAATAATCGGGAGAACGATCAAAAAGACACTCGAAAGGAACACCACCCTGTATAGCAGCGGAAGGTTGTATATTGATAAGATAGGTGGAGGTGGAGATGGCCTCAGCCCAAAAATGAGGCGGGAGAGAGGCAACAATCATCAATGCACGAGCCGTCTCAAGAAGATGTCGATGCTTTCGCTCAGCCACACCATTCTGAGCATGAGCACCAGGACAAGATAATTGAGAAAGAGTTCCTTGCTCAGCAAGAACACCACGCAACATCTTATAGATATACTCGCCAGCGGAGTCAGCACGAAAGGCACGAATGGGTGAAGAGAACTGAGTATGAACCATGGCAGCAAAACGCTTATAAATAGACAACACCTCACTACGAGAAGTCATGAAATAAAGCCATGTGTAACGAGAGAAATCATCTATGAAAATAATGTAGTATTTATGACCACCTTTCGAAGCAAAAGGAGCAGGACCCCATACATCAGAATGGACTAGATCGAAAGGACGCTTAGACACTGACTCACTATGTGAATATGGTAACTGAATCTGCTTGCCAAGACGACAACCCTGACACTCTAAAGAGACATCTCCTGAGACAGACCCCAGAAGACCTCGACGAACTAAAGAAGACAACCGAGAACCACACAAATGGCCAAGTCGATGATGCCACTGCTTGAAGGAACCAGTAACGGAGGCGACTGAAGCGGAGGAACTGGCGATGGTGGTGGCAGCAGAAGGAACATGAAGCCAGTCCAACTCCCAAAGACCCTGAGAATCACGGCGGCGAGGGCCAGCCCCAAACAGAGTGTGCGTGCAACGGTCCTGGACAGAACAAGAGTCAACGTCAAGGATGACGCGACAACCAGAATCAGTAAGTTGACCAGCAGAAAACAGATTCATGGTAAGTCGAGGAACATGAGCAACATCAGGAACAGAATAAGAAGGAGTGGTAAGATTGCCTCTACTAGCAACAGAAAGTGGAGTACCATCAGCAGTGAAGACATGAACAGGAGAATCCAGTGATCGAATAGAGGACAAAGTGGAAGAATGAGAAGACATATGAAAAGAAGCTCCAGAGTCCAGAACCCATGGGGATGTACCTGACTGTGTAGAGGGTGATTGCTCAGTGCGGGAAGCATCAGTCATAGAACCAGCAGTACCCGTCGAGGAAGAACCTGAAGCCGCGAGCAGACGCTTAAGTCTCAGAATATCCTGCTCAGTCAAAGCAATGGTTGAAGCTGTCGAGGTAGATGACGAAGTCCCTGAAGATGATGATCGCGCCTTGCGCAGGTGTTTCTTCTTTGTGTAGCACTGAGACTCAAGATGACCATCATTGTTGCAGTAGTCGCAATGTGGACGGGGGCGACCCGAGCCTCCAGAAGGAGTGGGCAAGAGCGGCGGAGCACTCGAGCGAGAAGGGGTCGGTGCAGCAGGTGGCGTAGGAGCACGAGTAGCGAGCACAGAGGGAACCACCAGCAAACCAGCACCACGTAAGCGAGTCTCCTCAGCACGAATCTTAGAAAGTGCCTCCATGAGAGAAATACGACCACGAGCAAACAACTGAGCACGCCGGGGCTCAAACTCCTTACGGAGCCGAGACAGGAACTCATAGACGCGATGAAACTCCAAATTGGCGTGGACAGCCTGGCAACAGGGGCAGGTACGACAACCAGCACTGCGGAGAGAATCAAGCTGGCGCCAGATAGCAGAACTCTGTGCGTAGAAGTCATCAACAGCAGAGTCACCCTGCTGAAGAGCATGCTCCTGACGGACCACAGAAAGGTATAAGGCATCACCAGAGGGCTGATAGCGCTGACGAAGACAGGTCCACATCTCAAAGATAGTAGGAAGACCCAGAAACTCAGAAGCAAACTGAGGCAGAACACTAGCAGTGAGAATAGCTGCAGCACGAGCATCATCATCAAGCCACTGGGTGTAAGCAGACAGAGCACCATGATAAATCTGAAGAGCCTCCTCATAAGCCAAAACCTTCTCATCATAAGCACGATCAGCAGCCTCATCAGCAAGCTTAGCCGCATCCTTGGCGGCCTGATTAGCATCCGGAGCAAGAACCAGTGGAGTCGGCGGAGTAGGGGCCACCGGAGGAACTGGACGTGGTGGACAGCAGACCTCGCCAGAAAGAACACCCCAGAGACGGATGCCACGCATGTGAATGCGCATGAAGCCAGTGAACTCGGTGTAGTTAGTACCATCAAAGATCACCGGACAGCGAGGAACAGCGACATAGCCCGATGCAGCAGACATTTTTTTAGGAGAGACCCGAAATCAACAGAGCACCGGACGAAGGCGGAAGACCACGAGCACCGGACGGCAGGCAGAAGACGAAGACGCGCCGAGTCTGGCGGCTGGTTCTGAGTCTCCACTAGCACGGAGGAGACCGGCGCTGGAGGCTGTCTCGACGGTGCCAATAGGGGCACTGCGGGGGCGATGGCGCCGGTTGCGGCGGGGCAGGTTGGGGCGGAGGGCGAGCGGCCCGGTGGCGACGGCGTCAGGAGTCCGAGCGGCCCAGTGGCGGCGGCGTCAGTTGGGGCTGGGTGGGCAGCAAGTCGATCTGGGGCAGCAGGCAGAAGATCGGTCAGGGGAGGGAGTCGACGAGCAGCGCCCGGCGCGTGTTGAGCGACGAGCAGTGCTTCAGGCCGGGGCAGCGGATTGGAGCGGATCGAGCACGAGTTGCGGCGTGCGAAAAGAAAACCCTAGGGCTCTAATACCATGTTAGGAATAAGCAACTTGTATTCCCATGAGGCCATAGGCCGATATATATACATGTACAGATGCGAAACATATGCAGGAAACCCCTTATACAATGGGATAAATACAAAGGGGTACATGACTTATAATATAACTCTAACACACTCATGATGATAGTGAATGAAGGCGTGCACTACCTTGGTGGGCACATTAAGACCTTCATTGCTGGGTTGCGACCTACTTTGGAGGCAACCTCCACATATTGGAGTGAGTGGATGTCGATGGGCGTCCACTCAAGCTATACCGATATACGCAATGAAATGAGATGCGCGTGTAGGCATGTAGGGCACCATTATATGTGTTGAACATTAATGAGTGTATGGTGTTAACCGAGTCTTGGTATATTGATATGAGAACTGTTTATTATTCCTTTATGAACTTGCTGAGTCTTTTTACTCATCCTTGTTGCTTATATGTTTTAGGTAAATCCTGAGGACGACATGCATGGGAGTCTTGGGAGTAGCATCCTCCTCGCCGCATGGGCCTCCTCCTCGCTGCACGGGCCTCCTCCTTGCCAGAGTGACACCCCTCGCCGGAGTAGCGCCGGCCAAGCCCATCGGCCACCAGGTGCGTCCTTGGATCAGTTTCCCACAGGCAGCATGTTGTTCCTACTCCTCTACCTACTACACCAGCACAATGTTCTTCCGTATTGCAATAGAGTAGGACTATTTGCTAGAGTAGCTAGGACGTACAACTATGGTTAATTGCGTTATGTACACATGCACGGATCTGTCATAACTTTACACTAATTTAAGATTGTCTTGATCTGAAGTGCTGGCTCCTACAGCATTGCATTTTACCAAGTGAAATGCTACATTTCTACTCCTAACTCATTCTCTCTTTCTTAGTGTTTTTGTTATGCAGGTTGGAAGAAAATAAGAAGATCCAGAGAAGATCTTAGTAATAAGATAGTTTTGACTTTGTGAAACTTTCTACCTATGGATGAAACTGTGTAATGTTGATCGAACTATGTATATGTATGGATGAAACTTGCTACTATTGATAATATGTGTTGGATATATATGTGTTCATGACTATTGGTAATATGTGTTGGATATGCTATATTGGTCATACATATATATACATATATATACATATGTGTGTGTGTGTGTGCGTGTGTGTGTGTGTGTGTTTGATTTTATGTGAAAATGAATTGACATAAGAAAAAACAGAATTAAATGGGGAAATATAGGCTCTTTGCCATTTGTCAGCAGATGGCAAAGAGACTGCAGCCTTTGCCGTCCGCGGCGGACGACAAAGGCTGCCGTTAGCCACCTAACGGACTAACACCGTAATTATTGCCGTCTGCTTTCTTTGTCGTCCGCTGCTGATGGCAAAGGCCCCTTTGCCGTCAGCCGCCCGAAGCAGATGGCAAAGTAGCTCTTTGTCGTACCTTACTTTGCCGTCCCCTTTTGTCGTCCGGGGCGGACGGCAAAGACCTTTGCCGTCCGCCATCCATGCCTTTGCCGTCTGCCATGGCAGACGGCAAAGTAGTTGATTCCTGTAGTGTGTTTCTCCGGTAAATGGGAGTTGCATAATCTCATAGTCATATGAACATGTATATGTCATGAAGAAAGCAATAGCAACATACTAAACGATCAAGTGCTAAGCTAACGGAATGGGTCAAGTCAATCACATCATTCTCCTAATGATGTGATCCCGTTTATCAAATGACAACTCATGTCTATGGCTAGGAAAACCATCTTTAATCAACGAGCTAGTCAAGTAGAGGCATACTAGTGACACTCTATTTTGTCTATGTATCCACACATGTATTATGTTTCCAGTTAATACAATTCTAGCATGAATAATAAACATTTATCATGAAATAAGGAAATAAATAATAACTTTATTATTGCCTCTAGGGCATATTTCCTTCAGTCTCCCACTTGCACTAGAGTCAATAATCTAGTTCACATCGCCATGTGATTTATCACCAATAGTTCTCATCACCATGTGATTAGTTCACATCACCATGTGACTAATATACAAAGGGTTTTACTAGAGTCAATAATCTAGTTCACATCGCTATGTGATTAATACCCAAAGAGTACTAAGATGTGATCATGTTTTGCTTGTGAGAGAAGCTTAGTCAACGGTCTGTCACATTCAGATCCGTATGTATTTTGCAAATTTCTATGTCTACAATGCTCTGCATGGAGCTACTTTAGCTAATTGCTCCTGTTTCAATATGTATCCAGATTGAGACTTAGAGTCATCTGGATCAGTGTCAAAACTTACGTCGACGTAACCCTTTACGATGAACCTTTTGTCACCTCCATAATCGAGAAACATATCCTTATTCCACTAAGGATAATTTTGACCGTTGTTCAGTTATCTACTCCTAGATCACTATTGTACTCCCTTGTCAAACTGAATGTAGGGTATACAATAGATCTGGTACACAACATGTCATACTTTATAGAACCTATGGCTGAGGCATAGGGAATGAATTTCATTCTCTTTCTATCTTATGTCGTGGTCGGGCTTTGAGTCTTACTCAATTTTACACCTTGTAACACAAGCAAGAACTCTTTCTTTGACTGTTCCACTTTGAACTACTTCAAAATCTTGTCAAGGTATGTACTCATTGAAAAAACTTATCAAGCGTCTTGATCTATCTCTACAGATCTTGATGCTCAATATGTAAGCAGCTTCACCGAGGTCTTTCTTTGAAAAACTCCTTTTAAATACTCCTTTATGCTTTCCAGAAAATTCTACATTGTTTCCGATCAACAATATGTAATTCACATATATTTATCAGAAACGATGTAGTGCTCCCACTCACTTTCTTGTAAATACAGGCTTCACCGCAAGTCTGTATAAAACTATATGCTTTGATCAACTCATCAAAGTGTATATTCCAACTCCGAGATGCTTGCACCAGTACATAGATGGATCGCGGGAGCTTGCACATTTTGTTAGCACCTTTAGGATCGACAAAACCTTCTGGTTGCATCATATACAACTCTTCTTTAAGAAATCCATTAAGGAATGTAGTTTTGACATCCATTTGCCAGATTTCATAAAATGTGGCAATTTTCTAACATGATTCGGACAGACTTAAGCATCGCTACGAGTGACAAAATCTCATCGTAGTCAACACCTTGAACTTTGTGAAAACCATTTTCGACAAGTCTAGCTTTGTAGATAGTAACACTACTATCAGCGTCCGTCTTCCTCTTGAAGATCCATTTATTTTCTATGGCTTGCCGATCATCGGGCAAGTCAACCAAAGTCCACACTTTGTTCTCATACATGGATCCCATCTCAGATTTCATGGCCTCAAGCCATCTCGCGGAATCTGGGCTCATCATCGCTTCCTCATAGTTCCTAGGTTCGTCATGGTCAAGTAACATAACTTCCAGTACAAGATTACCGTACCACTCTGGTGCGGACCTCACTCTGGTTGACCTACGAGGTTCGGTAGTAACTTGATCTAAAGTTTCATGATCATCATCATTAATCTTTCTCACTAATTGGTGTAGGTATCACTGGAACTGATTTCTGTGATGAACTATTTTCCAATTCGGAAGAAGGTACAATTACCTCATCAAGTTCTACTTTCTTCCCACTAACTTCTTTCGAGAGAAACTCCTTCTCTAGAAAGGATCCATTCTTAGCAACAAATGTCTTGCCATCGGATCTGTGATAGAAGGTGTACCCAACTGTCTCCTTTGGGTATCATATGAAGACACAATTCTCCGATTTGGGTTTGAGCTTATCAGGATGAAAACTTTTTCACATAAGCATTGCAACCCCAAACTTTAAGAAATGACAACTTAGGTTTCTTGCTACACCACAGTTCATACGATGTCGTCTCAACGGATTTAGATGGTGCCCTTTTTAACGTGAATGCAGTTGTCTCTAATGCATAACCCCAAAACGATAGTGGTAAATCGGTAAGAAACATCATAAATTGCACTATATCCAATAAAGTACGGTTATGACATTCAGACACACTATTATGCTGTGGTGTTCCAGGTGGCACAAATTTGTGAAACTATTCCACATTGTTTTAATTAAAGACCAAACTCGTAACTCAAATATTCGTCTCCGCGATGAGATCGTAGAAACTTTATTTTCTTGTCACGATGATTTTCCACTTCACTCTGAAATTCTTTGAACTTTTCAAATGTGTCAGACTTATGTTTCATCAAGTAGATATACCCATATCTGCTCAAATCATCTGTGAAGGTCAGAAAATTACGATACCCGTCGCGAGCCCCAATACTCATCGGATCGCATACATCAGTATGTATTATTTCCAATAAGTCAGTTGGTCGCTCCATTGTTCCGGAGAACGGTGTCTTAGTCATCTTGCCCATAAGGCATGGTTCGCAAGCATCAAGTGATTCCAAAATCTCATTAGCATGCAGTTTCTTCATGCACTTTACACCAATATGACCTAAACGGCAGTGCCACAAATAAGTTGCACTATCATTATTAACTTTGCATCTTTTGGCTTCAATATTGTGAATATGTGTATCACTACGATCGAGATCCAACAAACAATTTTCATTGGGTGTATGACCATAGACGGTTTTATTCATGTAAATAGAACAACAATTATTCTCTAACTTAAATGAATAACCGCATTGCAATAAACATGATCAAATCATATTCATGCTCGACGCAAACACCAAATAACACTTATTTAGGTTCAACACTAATCCCGAAAGTATAGGGAGTGTGCGATGATGATCATATCAATCTTGGAACCACTTCCAACACACATCGTCACTTCACCCTCAACTAGTCTCTGTTTATTCTGTAACTCTCGTTTCAAGTTACTACTCTTAGCAACTGAACTAGTATCAAATACCGCGGGGTTGCTATAAACACTAGTAAAGTACACATCAATAACATGTATATCAAATATACCTTTGTTCACTTTGCCATCCTTTTTATCCGCCAAATACTTGGGGCAGTTCCGCTTCCAGTGACTAGTCCCTTTGCAGTAGAAGCACTTAGGCTCAGGCTTAGGTCCAGACTTGGCCTTCTGCACTGAAGTGACAACTTGCTTGTCATTCTACATAAAGTTCCCTTTCTTTCCCTTTGCCCTTTTCTTGATACTAGTGGTCTTGTTAATCATCAACACTTGATGTTCTTTCTTGAGTTCTACCTTCATCGATTTCATCATCATGAAAAGCCTGGGAATCGTTTTCATCATCCCTTGCATACTATAGTTCATCACGAAGTTCTACTAACTTGGTGATGGTGAGTAGAGAATTCTGTCAATCACTATCTTATCTGGAAGATTAACTCCCACTTGATTCAAGCGATTGTAGTACCCAGACAATCTGAGCACATGCTCACTGGTTGAGCTATTCTCCTCCATCTTTTAGCTATAGAACTTGTTGGATACTTCATATCTCTCAACTCGGGTATTTGCTTGAAATATTAACTTCAACTCCTGGAACATCACATATGGTCCATGATGTTCAAAACGGCTTTGAAGTCCCGATTCTAAGCCGTTAAGCATGGTGCACTAAACTATCAAGTAGTCATCATATTGAGCTAGCCAAACTTTCATAACGTCTTCATCTGCTCCTGCAATAGGTCTGTCACCTAGCGGTGCATCAAGGACATAATTCTTCTATGCAGCAATGAGGATAAACCTCAGATCACGGACCCAGTCCGCATCATTGCTACTATCATCTTTCAACATAATTTTCTCTAGGAACACATATAAAACATAGGGAAGCCACAATGCGAGCTATTGATAAACAACATTATTTGCAAAATACTATCAGGACTAAGTTCATGATAAATTAAAGTTTAATTAATCATATTACTTAAGAACTCCCACTTAGATAGACATCCCTCTAATCCTCTAAGTGATCACGTGATCCATATCAACTAAACCATGTCCGATCATCACGTGAGATTGAGTAGTTTCAATGATGAACATCACTATGTTGATCATATCTACTATATGATTCATGCTCGACCTTTCGGTCTCAGTGTTGTGAGGCCATATCTGCATATGCTAGGCTCGTCAAGTTTAACCTGAGTATTCCGCGTGTGCAAAACTGTCTTGCACCCGTTGTATTTTAACGTAGAGCTTATCACACCCGATCATCACGTGGTGTCTCAGCCTGAAGAACTTTCGCAACGGTGCATACTCAGGGAGAACACTTATACCTTGAAATTTAGTGAGAGGTCATCTTATAATGCTACAGTCGATCTAAGAAAAATAAGATGCATAACGGATAAATATCACATGCAATCAATATAAGTGATATGATATGGCCATCATCATCTTGTGCTTGTGATCTCCATCTCCGAAGCACCGTCATGATCACCATTGTCACCGGCGCAACACCTTGATCTCCACCGTAGCATCGTTGTCGTCTTGCCAACTATTGCTTCTACGACTATCGCTACTGCTTAGTGATAAAGTAAAGCATTACATGGCGATTGCATTGCTTACAATAAAGCGACAACCATATGGCTCCTGCCAGTTGCCGATAACTCGGTTACAAAAGATGATCATCTCATACAATAAATATAGCACCATGCCTTGACCATATCACATCACAGCATGCCCTACAAAAACAAGTTAGACATCCTCTACTTTGTTGTTGCAAGTTTTACGTGGCTGCTACGGGCTGAGCAAGAACCGTTCTTACCTACGCATCAAAACCACAACGATAGTTCGTCAAGTTAGTGTTGTTTTAACCTTCTCAAGGACCGGGCGTAGCCATACTCGGTTCAACTAAAGTTGGAGAAACTGACACCCGCCAGCCACCTATGTGCAAAGCACGTCGGTAGAACCAGTCTCGCGTAAGCGTACGCGTAATGTTGGTTCGGGCCGCTTCATCCAACAATATCGTCGAGCCAAAGTATGAAATGCTGGTAAGCAGTATGACTTGTATCGCCCACAACTCACTTGTGTTCTAG
The DNA here is from genome assembly GCA_032464435.1 of Aegilops umbellulata. NCBI lineage: Eukaryota > Viridiplantae > Streptophyta > Magnoliopsida > Poales > Poaceae > Aegilops > Aegilops umbellulata. The sequence continues at coordinate 296,288,098 of CP136057.1, forward strand.
TCGTGCATATAACATCTACGCATAAACCTGGCTCAGATACCACTGCTGGGGAACGTAGTAATTTCAAAATTTTCCTACGCACACACAAGATCATGGTGATGCATAGCAACGAGAGTGGAGAGTGTGTCCACGTACCCTCGTAGACCGAAAGCGGAAGCATTAGCCCAACGCGGTTGATGTAGTCGTATGTCTTCATGATCCGACCGATCCAAGTACCGAACCTACGACACCTCCAAGTTCAGCACATGTTCAGCTCGATGACATCCCGCAAACTCCGATCCAGTAGAGCTTCACGGGAGAGTTCCATCAACACGACGGTGTGATGATGGTGATGATGTTGCTACCGACGCAGGGCTTCGCCTAAGCACCGCTACAATATGATCAAGGTGGAATATGGTGGAGGGGGGCACCGCACATGGCTAAGAGATCAAGAGATCAATTGTTGTGTCTAGAGGTGCCCCCCTGCCCCTCATATAAAGGAGCAAGGGGGGAGAGGCGGCCGGTCAAGGAGGGCGCCCCCCTCCCTAGTCCAATTCGGACCAGTCCATGGGGAGGGGTGCGGCCACCCTTTGAGGCATTTCTCTCCTTTCCCGTATGCCCCATTAAGGCCCAATAAGAATTCCTGTAACTCTCCGGTACACCGAAAAATACCCGAATCACTCGGAACCTTTCCGATGTCTGAATATAGTCGTCCAATATATCGATCTTTACGTCTCGACCATTTCGAGACTCCTCGTCATGTCCCCGATCTCATACAGAACTCCTAACTACCTTCGGTACATCAAAAAACATAAACTCACAATACAAATCGTCACCGAACGTTAAGCGTGCGGACCCTACGGGTTCGAGAACTATGTAGACATGACCTAGACACGTCTCTGCTCAATAACCAATAGCGGAACCTGGATGCTCATATTGGCTCCCACATATTCTACGAAGATCTTTATCGGTCAAACCGCATAACAACATACGTTGTTCCCTTTGTCATCGGTATGTTAGTTGCCCGGGATTCGATCATCGGTATCTCAATACCTAGTTCAATCTCGTTACCGACAAGTCTCTTTACTCGTTTTGTAATGAATCATCCCACAACTAATTCATTAGTCACATTGCTTGCAAGGTTTATAGTGATGTGCATTACCGAGAGGGCCCAGAGATACCTCTCCGACAATCGGAGTGACAAATCCTAATCTCGAAATACGCTAACTCAACAAGTACCTTTGGAGACACCTGTAGAGCACCTTTATAATCACCCAGTTACGTTGTGACGTTTGGTAGCACACAAAGTGCTCCTCCGGTAAATGGGAGTTGCATAATCTCATAGTCATAGGAACATGTATAAGTCATGAAGAAAGCAATAGCAACATACTAAACAATCAAGTGCTAAGCTAACGGAATGGGTCAAGTCAATCACATCATTCTCCTAATGATGTGATCCCGTTTATCAAATGACAACTCATGTCGATGGCTAGGAAACTTAACCATCGTTGATCAACGAGCTAGTCAAGTAGAGGCACATTAGTGACACTCTGTTTTGTCTATGTATTCACACATGTATTATGTTTCTGGTTAATACAATTCTAGCATGAATAATAAACATTTATCATGAAATAAGGAAATAAATAATAACTTTGTTATTGCCTGGGCATATTTCCTTCACGACCCGTCGGCACCGAGGCAGAGGATTTCGCCGGCTTTGGCGAGGCCCTCCTCCGCCGAGCCCTGCCGCGCCAACAACGAGGCAGAGGACATCGCTGGCTCCGCCTACCGGCAGCGAGGCGGAGCACTTCGCCGGCTTCGGCGAGGCCCTACTCCATCGAGGCCCCGCCCCACCAACAACGAGTCAGAGGACATCGCTGACTCAGCCGAGGCCCCGCCATGCCGGCAACGAGGGGGAGAATTTTCCCTGCTCCACTGAGGCGCCGCCCCGCCGGGCAACAAGACAGAGGACATCGCTGACTCCATCAAGGCGTCGCCCGCTGCCAACGAGGCCACGCCACATAGAAAACGAGGAAGAGTAGAACATGGTAGGTCGCCGCCGCTCGGGTCCAAGTAAGGCCAACGCTGCTACCCTTCGATTGAAGCCAAGCTAGGCGGGTTGACCATTGACGGCCGATTAGCTTCTTGGCGGCAACGTGGAGTCGAAGAGCTATGTTGGAGAAGGATGCTACTTCAATCACTTAACTGCAAGTGTAGTTGGGTCACTGACATGTGGGCCGAATAGGCATCTGGGCCACATGTCAGTTACGCAACTGCACCTGTAGTTAAGTCACAGAAGCTCAGTCCGCTGGAGAAGAAGCTTCTGTTCGGTTCAGCCGGACACAGGTGGGTAGCTTCGGTTAATTAATTATACCTCCAGCGCACCCCTATTTAGTTGAAGAATGTATGAAATGTAATGAAATCCAGCATGTTTATATGAAATCCGACCGTGTATGAATGAATTTAGTTCGATTAGTTCAAATTCTTGTATCACTGACATTGGATGAACATGCAAAACAATACGTACTAGCATTATTCCCAGGGTGATCACCTTGTTTGCAGCAGTTTCACATGTACTCCCTCTGGTCCTTTTTAGTCCGCATATAAGTTTTGACTGAAGTCAAAGTATCTCTACTTTGACCAATCTTATAGAAAAAAATGAACATTCACAATGTAAAATCAGCTGACTTGAAAGAAATCTAATATGCGAAGTAAAAAGGAACAAAGGGAGTACAAAGAGTTTGAGCAGCTTTTTAGCGTTCCTGTACATTGCAATCAAACACATAGGCTTGGCAATTCATAGAAAACATTCAAAACAATCAATGATTATGCATCTCAGCGATTCACATGTCAGAGCCAATATTTACTTCACAACTAAAGAATAAAGAAAAATCGATCGATGTTGATGACAGCAAAGGGCGTCCCATTCGAAAATATCAAACGGATGTCTTATTGCCTCAATGAGAAAAATTTGACAAGGTTGTCCCATTCTACAAAGTCAAATGTGTGTTGTTTTGCGTACATCAATGAGCAAACTTTGACAAGGTTTTCCCATTCCAAAATATCAAATGCTTAGGATTGTGGAATGGGCAGGGTTTACCATCAGTTCAGACATTGACATGGCTCCTCGTGCTAAATAAACCAACTGTTCTTCTTGTGCAGTTCCACCAAAATCAACCAAATTCGCGCGTAGCTTGTATGATTTCACCTTTATATGTTGCAACGCCTTGAACATATCGGCACCTCCTTTATTGTTGTGTAAATGAATGATTCGATGTATTCATGAACATTTTGTGCAGTTCCCATTGAAATCAAGCTGAGCACCCCTTTTTGCACAAATACAAAAAAAGAGATTAGTATAAAGCAAACTGTACTATGAATTGACAGTTTAAACATGCAACCTACATGATCCATGCAGAGCACACATTTTAAAAAGTGGAACTCACCGAAGGAATCCTAACACAACATTGCACTGACCATCACACCAACAAAGATGGAGATTCGTGAGCCCTTCTGAGCTGAAGTTAGTTTGTTCTTGTGGGCAATAATGTAACCATCCTTCAACTGCTCCCTTCTTATGAAGAGAGGCTTGGCTTCTTTATCCTGGTCTAAACAGAACTAGGCACTTCACGTACTCCATATTCTTCTGCAGAGTTGGATGATCCTATTGTGCAAAGACAAGAGGACAACTAAATGTTGGCATTCATGTTTGCTCGAAAAAAGGAAAGGAAATATTTAAAACAACACAAATGAAGCACTTCTCAAGGACAATAAAACTTTCTCATGACCGTATCTAAACAGTAGCACAACACCAATAGAGATCTCATCGATGAACTCTATTTCCTTTCGTGGCCACTTGATGTGATGTAACAGTGTTTCTCCCAAGGTCCTTTGCTCATCTATGTCTCCTAGGACATTTCTCAGGGCAAATTCATTGACTCCGGGCTTTACTTCAATCACGTAGCACTTCACAAAACCCAGCTTTAATGGCACATTGTCCAACAAGAGGCCATCTTCCAAGAAGGGTGGGCAAACCCAAGCTGTTGCACATTTTAATGTACCTTCATAATGTGTAAGCATGCCCTTCAGTCTATTTTTCATTCCAAATAGATCAGATATAGCACCATCACGAGCAGCTGCAGTCTCAGTGTCGCTGGGGTTAGCTGATGCACAGCTACTCTGGTGCAGTGTTGTCGCGCAATAAGTAGCATCCTCCATGCTCGCCTCCCCTCCCGTCAGCTGGCTATCTGTCAGTGTTAGAGTCTTCTGTATCATCATTGACTCCTCAACATCCTTTCGAATAGCCGGATAAATCTCCTTCCTCAACCTTTCATACAATGCATTCTGCTTCATTTCACTCCTCGCTTTTTTCATGCAGAGCCTCTCCTATTTGCTAAGTGTGAAAGCCATCTTGTGCGGGACATTAACACCTATACCCCTTGCACGGCCAGGGGCTCTTTTGTTTCTAGAGCAATAGACGGAATGTCACATGGCCCTGAGTTCTTGTAGAACCTTCCAGGGATCTTGGAAGCCTCTAACATCACTTGATACAGTTGAGTGTCACGTGAGTTTTCAAAGTAATAAATTCCGTCATCACACCTCTTTGCACATGCCCACAAGTAGTCTCTGGCGCGTTGGCCCCTTGTCGGTGTACAAAAGTAGGGGCGCTCCTTTTTACCCCTTTACTTGTGCACGGACAGTCGGAGCTGCGCCCACGGCCACACTAAGCAGGGAAGGAGAGGGATGCCCGGAAGAAGCCAAATGCATAAGGCGATCAGAGGCCACGCCAAGACCAGAAAACACGAAGAGCAAAGGAGGTCAAGGTGGACTCCCCTGGCAGGACCCTTGCCGGGGCGGCCTCCATGGCCCCGGCAAGAGCCTTGCCGGGGCAACTTGTCCAACGCCAACAGAGCGAGCCACCCTTGAGCCCACGGGTTCCAACCCAACCAACTACGTTGGGGTCAGGGCTCGGGAGGCAGCTCTGTGGTGGCATGCAGATCTTTGTCAAGACCATAGATATATGAGATGAGATGAGGATCAGAAGATGGCGACCCTCGGCGGGATCCTAGACGAGGAGATCCACAAGACCCTCGGCAAGCGCCTTGCGGGGGGCGACTACGACGCCACGGCAAGACCCTTGTCGGGCCCTCGGCAAGGCCCTTGCCGAGAGGCACCAGCAGGGCCACTGCCAGGCCCGCACCAACCAAGGCTCCACCACCGTTCGCATGCAGCTGCCAGCCCGACCAGCAGGGCAGGCACCTGCGTGGCAACACGCGGCTTCCAAACCAACACAGCAAGCACCTGCGTGGTGGCATGCACATCTTCGTGAAGACCCTGCCACCGCGCCACCTCAGCAGTCTGCCTGCCTACATTACTAGCCTGGCACGTGTCGAAGCAAGGAGGAGTGGCGACGGACGGGACATGCCTCGTTCCTGTCCCCGATAAAGCTAATGGACACCTAAGTCACACATTTAATGCACTTTGTCCCGTAATGCCGTGCGATAAGCTCGCGTACTGTAGGCCTTTCCACCTCCTGTGTGCCACAGTGGCAACCCCTTTTCCCTATAAAAGGAGGCCCGAGGCGACCAGGAGAGGGATTCGGCTTTTTGAAGCTACACAGCGACCGTAGCTAGTTGGAAAGCTCAAGAATACTCAATACATCCACCAAATTAGGACTAGGGTTTTACGCATCCTCGCGGCCCGAACCTGGGTAAACGATCCGCGTGCTTGCTCCCAAACCTGCTCTTCTCACGACCCCATGCCCGCCGACCATAGAAGGGATCCCTGAGATCCCATAGGTGTCGTTCCCACTGACATCTTTGGCGTGCCAGGTAGGGGCTAGGTTGTGAGAATCTGGTCTAGCAGTTAGCCGAGTAGTTCTTCATCGCCATCGCTCCCAAGAAGAATACGATCACGGCGATCAGCTCATCAGGAGCCGATCGGCCCGCGGCAGTGCGGGTGAATAGTGGGCCGGTCGCGGATAGAACGCGAGCCGCGGCCCGCGAGCACCAGCATCGCCCCGGCAGTCAGAGCCTGGCGAGCGGCATCATTTGTGCGCCAGACGACGAGCCGCACGCCGCCAGGTCCAAAGACGGGGCTGGGCCCCCCGCAAGCGGCGCGGGGCCCTCCAGGGGCGTCGCTGTACCCCCTAAGGGTGGTCCAGCGACCTCCAAGACACCGACCCCAGCGCCCACAGTGCGCTCTTCGCATGGTGTGCGAGACGAGCAGCATCACCACGCCGGTGAACCTGGACACCGCCGTGAGAAGAGCCCTGTGCATCGTCTGCGGGATGAAGGAGTCCATCATGCCCGCCGAAGTGCTGGCGAAAATGGCACGCAGCTGCTGGGCCGTGATAGAGCTCCTTTTAACGTGGGTAGAAGTCGAAGCGCGCCACGGTCCACGCAGCTATCGCCACCACCCACGCCAGCAGAAGCTTTGTCACGCGCGCAGCTGCTCCTCGACTTTCCTCCTGCTGCGGAGAAGCTCTACGAGTGGAGAGCCACCACCCGGAGCCTCGTCGCCGTTGCCAATAAAGATGATCCGCAACCGATGGGCCCTCGGGGCGACGCTCCGTCGAGCCACCACATGTCAGCGGTGGGAGAACCGGGGAAGGTGCAGCCACAGTACACTCTCCCCCCCACGCCAATTGCCGCTGGTGCCGGTCCATCGCGACGATGCATGTGATAACATTTCCATAGCGTCGTCCGACCCACGGACCCACCACGACTAGCGCCAAGTTCTTCAAGAACGAGCCCATGAAGATGCTCGAACCACTATCGAGTGCCGGCGCGATACACGCCACCAGTCGGATAAGCGGGCGGGACCCTCTATGAACCACCTGCATCGGGGGACTCCGGTGGCCTACCTTACGAGATGGGTTGCCCAGCCTTTACCCATGAGCTGCGGCAGTTCCAGTGGCCGTCCCACCGCACGTTCAAGCCCGACGTCAGCGAGAAGTACAATAGCAAGACCCATCCATCAGAGTTCCTCATCATCTACACCATCACGATGCAAGCTGCCGAAGCTCGCGACGACAAGGTGCTCGCCAATTACTTCCCGTTGGCATGAAGCCCAATGTCATGTCTTGGTTGATGCACTTGCCGGCGGATTCCATTTCCTCTTGGTCGGATCTGTGCCACGAGTTCGTTGGTGCCTTCACAGGAGGCCACCAAGCTCATGGCCAGGCCAGTGATTTGCATATTATTCCCAGAAGGAAGGGGAAACCATGCGCAAGTACATCCAGAGGTTCAACCAGGTGCAATACAACATCCCCGACATTCATCCCACCGCCGTGATTAGCGCGTTCCATCAGAACATGCGCAACCGCAAGATGCGCGAAGAGTTGGCGATGAACAAGGTTAAGGATGCGGCTGAACTTTATGTTCTAGCAGATAGGTGCGCTCGGGCTGAAGAGGGACGGAAGTACCCCGGCGAGGACGCCGGCGTGGAAACCGACTCTACTGATGAAGACATCGCCGCCCCGACGAAGATGGGCCGTCGTCGCAACAGGAAACGCAAGGGCAAGACCGTGCTTTCTGTCGAGGGATCCGACAACACCGGAGCCGCCAAGAAGGCCAAGGCAGACGACCCCGACAAGGAAATTGCCGGGTGTGCCGCCTGCCGGGCCTTGGCGGCTGTCGACAAGCCAGGGGCTCCGACAAGCAGTATTGCAAGATGGCCACAACCTCCTGAACTGCCGACAGGTCGAGCTACTTGCCGAAAAGCAAAAGGGCAAGTATGAGAGGTGGGACAAGGAGAAGGGTCAGGATGGTGCCGAAGGATCTGGCAAGAAGTGTGGCGGGCAAGGATAACCAGCAAGAGAGGCTCGCTCGGGGCCGCGACAAGAAGCAGGAATACGATGATCATGACGAGGACAACGAGTCCAGCGAGCAAGAGTTTCAAAAGGCTACGGAGGCCATGTGCGTCGATGGCGGTGCCTCGCTGCACACTTCTCACCGCTAGCTCAAGCAGTGGGCGCATGAGATTACAGCAGCAGAGCCATCGTTCGACTCTTAGAAGCCACTGAAGTGTTCCATCACGCCCCTCATCTTTGACGTCGAGGACCACCCTGACCGCACAACGGCGGTCGGGTGTTTGCCGTTGTTGGTCTCGCCAACGATATGCAACCTCAAGGTGAACAAGATGCTGGTTGAAGGCGGGGCTGGCCTGAACTTGATCTTGCCCGTCGTGATCAAAAGGCTGTAAATTCCTGACAGAGACCTCGAGGAGACGGGCACGTTTCAAGGGGTCAACCCAGGAAGAAGCCAGCCGAAGGGGAAGATCACTTTGCCTGTGACGTTCAGAGGCGAGTTTAACTGCAGGACGGAGAGGATTGTCTTTGATGTAGCCGAGATCCCCTTGCCCTACAACGGGATCCTCAGCCGCCCGACACTAGCCAAGTTCATGGCGGCGTCGCATTACGCCTACAACACGCTGAAGATGCCTGGGCCGATGACCGTCATAACCGTCCCCTGTGACAAGAAGGATGCGTTGATCTGCGCCGACCTACTCTACCGGGAAGCAGTTGCAGCGGCTGCCGCCAAGGCACTTTCTCCTGGCGCTAAAGCCCCGTGGGGGGGGGGGAAGAAGCCCGGCAAGGCCTCTCGCACCCACTCCGGCAAGTGCACCTCTTTGAAGTGCTATGCTACCGTCGAGGACGTGCCAGAGAGCTCCACCGGCAAGAGCAAGAAATCCAGAGCTGCACCACCAGATACCAAGAGGGTGTCCGTCAAGGAGGATGGCACGTGAGGGGCTTTCACCATAAGCTCCACCCTCGCCAGCAAATAGGAAAGCACGCTCGTCACTTTCCTGCGGGCGAATGTCTATGTGTTTGCGTGGCAAGCATCTAACATCCCCGGCTTACCCAGCGAAGTGATTGAGCACCACCTTGCCGTCTGTCCCCATGCGCGACCCGTCAAGCTGAAGATCAGGAAGCAAGCTTTTGGAATGGCAGGAGTTCATCACAGAGGAGATCAGAAAATTGGAAGTGGCAGGTTTGGTGAGAGGAGTGCTCCATCCAACGTGGTTGTCCAATCCGGTGGTGGTGCGCAAGGCAAATGGGAAGTGGAGGTTGTGTATTGACTACACAGATATCAATAAGGCTTATCCTAAGGACCCCTTCCCGTTGTCGCACATTAACCAGATTGTTGATTCCACGACCGGATGTGATCTGTTGTCATTCATCGATGCTTACTCGGGCTACCACCAGATCTTCATGATAAGAGAAGATGAAGAGAAGATAGCATTTATCACCCCATGTGGTACATATTGCTTTTTACGGATGCCTTTCGGGTTGATGAGTGCTGGCTCAACATTCGCAAGGGAGGTCCAGATTGGTTTTGAGCCCCAGCTACATAGAAATATGGCTGCTTATATGGATGACATAGTGGTCAAAACAAAGGACAGGGGGACCCTTGTACAAGACTTAGAAGAGACGTTTGCCAACCTATGCAAGATCAACCTCAAGCTGAACCCTGAGAAGTGTGTCTTTGGCGTTCCATCTAGAAAACTTCTCGGGTTATTTGTGTCGCAGCGTGGGATTGAGGCAAACCTAGACAAGATCAAGGCTATTGAGCAGATTGAGGCACCCAAGCGGATCAAGGATGTGCGCCGGCTCAATGGCTGCATTACCGCCATGAGCAGATTCATCTCCAAGTCTGCTGAACGTGCCCTTCCCTTTTTTCAAAATCTTGAAGAAGGCAGGCCCAATGGAGTGGACCCCAGAGGCCGATGCAGCATTGCAGGATCTGAAGAAATACCTTTCCTCTATGCCAATACTGGTTGCGCCTAAACCACAAGAGCCGCTGCTGCTATACCTGGCGGCAGCGAATCAAGTGGTCAGCGCCGCACTAGTGGCACAAAGGGAGGTCGATGAAGACGAAGTGGCAATGGCAGGACCGGCGGATGGCAAATCAAAAATTCCCCTGGCAGGGCCTGGTGCCGGAAAGGCAAGGCCCCCGGCAGAGTCTGACGCCATCAAGATCGGGCCCGCGCAGCCAAGTGAAGTGGTGCAGAGGAAGATGATGCTACAGCACCCGGTTTACTTTGTCATCTCCCTCTTGCAGGGGGCTAGGTCAAGGTACTCTGGTGTGCAAAAATTGCTCTTCAGCCTCCTTATGGCCTCGAGGAAGCTGCGTCATTACTTCCAAGCCCACGAGATCACTGTCGTCACCCGCCTCCATTGCATTGGATACTGCACAACCCAGATGCAACCGGAAGGATTGTGGAGTGGGCCTTGGAGTTGTCGAGCTTTGGGTTGAAGTTTGAAAGTACTTGAGAATCCAGAGTAGAGTCTTGGAGGAGTTCATTGCGGAATGGACCTCAACACCTGACGAAGAAATCCAGGAGACCGCTCTCCCCGGCAAGGAAGCGAGTCGCGACTGGATCATGTAGTTCAATGGGGCTTTCTCGCTGCAAGGCACCGGGGCCAGTGTGCTGCTTGTCGCACCCACCGGAGAGCACCTCCAGTATGTGATCCAGATGCACTTTCCTAGGGAGATGTCCACAAACAACACTGCTGAGTACAAGGGGCTGCTTGCCGGTCTCAGGATCGCGGCAGACCTCGGGGTGAAGAAGCTCATCGTCCGGGCTGATTCATAGCTTGTCGTAAGGCAAGTCAACAAAGATTACCAGAGTCCGGTCATGGAGGCCTATGTAGATGAGGTGAGGAAGCTGGAGGAGCACTTCGACGATATACAAGCGGAGCATGGTCCCCAAGTGGAGAACGACATCCCTGACTACTTGTCAAACCACGCTGCACTCAAGCTACCTGTGGAACCAGGTACCTTCTTGCTTCAGTTAACTCAACCATCCGCCGAACCATCAAAGGAGAAGAACAAGCGGATAAAATCAGGTCCCGGCAAGTACTTTCCCGACGAGCCCCCAGGGGCCGCCGGCAAGGGTGTTGCCGCGGATTCCGAGCCTCCCAAGGGGCAGCTGACCCCGGCAGGGCGCCAAGACCTGGCCGTAGCGACGGCTGCCCCCATGACGGAAGAGATGCCTTTGGTCCTTGCCGTCGAGCCCCAGGCTCCGGCATGGGCACAACATACGTCTGTTTCCTCCAGATAGTGGAACTTCCTGAGGAGCAGGAAGAAGAGGCAAAAGTAGCCCGTCTGTCTGCCTTGTACCAGTTCGTCAATGACGTCCTGTACAGAAAAAGACCGAACGGTGTGAAATTGAAGTGCATCCCCCGGGAGGAAGGACTGGAGCTATGGGCAGAGATACATGGAGGCATATGTGGCTCCCACATAGGGTTGAGGTCCCTTGCCGGCAAGGCATTCCGGCAAGGCTTCTTCTGGACCACCGCCCTCCAGGATGCGACGACGCTAGTAACCAGGTGTGAAGCATGCCTGTTCCATTCGAGGAAGCTTCATCAACCAGCTCAAGCCCTTCAAACAATCCCTCTCTCCTGGCCGTTTTTGGTTTGGGGGTTCAACATACTGGGCCCTTTCCCTCGCGCTGTGGGGGGCTTTGAGTACTTGTACGTTGCAATCGACAAGTTCACAAAGTGGCTGGAGGTGGAGGCAGTGAGGAAGGTTACAGCACAGTCAGCCGTCAAGTTCTTCAAGGGGCTAGTCAGCCATTTTGGTGTACCAAACAAAGTCATCACTGACAATGGCACGCAGTTCACAAGCCACACCTTCATGCAATACATCCAAGACCTCGACAGCAAGGTCTGTTTCGCTTCTGTGGCACACCCCCAGAGCAATGGCCAGGTGGAGAGGGCAAATGTTGAAGTATTGCGAGGCCTGAGAACGAAGACTTTTGACAGGATGCACAAGAGCGGAAGGCACTGGATTGACGAGTTTCCGGTGGTTCTTCGGTCGATTAGGACGACGCCAAATCGAGCCACCGGCCAGACACCCTTTGCCCTGGTTTACGGGGCAGAAGCAGATCTCCCCACAGAACTCACATACGGGTCACCTCGAGTGCTCTCTTATGACGAGCTTGAGCAAGAGCAATTGCGGCAAGATGATGCAACGCTCCTTGAGGAAGATCGTCTTCCGACGGCTGTGAGAGCAGCACGCTACCAGCCGGCCTTGCGCCGCTACCATAGCCGCAAGGTTCATGCCCGAAGCTTTGAGGAAGGCGACCTTGTTCTTCGGCACTCAGTCGGCCAAGAATTCCAACAAGTTGACGCCTAAGTGGGAAGGCCCTTATCGGGTAATACGAGTCACCAGGCCCGGCGCAGTCCGCCGGGAGACCGAAGATGTTGTCCCAGTGAGAAACTCCTGGAACATCGAGCATCTTCGCAAATTTTACCCATGAGGCGCGGCTTGCCGGGCTTCCCGGCAAGCCACCTTTTGTACAAGCTTTTTCGACAAGGCATGTAACCCTTTGTACAAAGCCAGGCGCAGACCCTCAGCATAAATAAACGAAGCGCTGGCGCCCTAAGTTATAGCATGCATGCTAGGTTATGTCTCTCCCTCGGTTAGGGTTGATAGTGCTTAGCGGCGACTAACCCCTAGCTTAGAGGTCGAGTGTGCGTCTTTCTGTTCTCTTTGGTTCGCAGGGCACGCAGCCACATCTGCTGAGCCGCTTGGGAAAAAGAGAACGAACCAATGCTCTGGCCCCGGCAGGCCAAGACTGCCGGGGGCTGAAGGTACAAGGATCCATCCACGGCAAGCCAAGGTTGTCAGGGGCTATAGATTCAGATAAGTCTTTCATCCCCCTTTTATGCGTTTCCGTATAGAACTGGGACATGTGAAACCTCGTCCATGTCCTTCAAACCACCGTGCTCCCCCTTTCCTGTACCCAAGAGCTACCTCCTGGGTCAGAATTTGATAGTAGTCATGGTGGCAGGTGATGAACGAGAGGCCTAACTCTACCTCGCCAAGAGCGCGAGAATGGTCGACTGAAGTGGGGAGACGGCAAGGCCTGTTGCCGGGCGACGATGTTTATTTTAAAAAATAACAAGGATTCATCCTTGGCGTGGGCCTCGCTCATGCACAAAGAACCCGGCAAGCACCCTTTTCATTAAAGACATCCCATACAGGTATAGTTCCTACGGAATTAAAAACATGAGCAAGGGGATTAAAAGTCTTAAAATTAACAAGTGCCTGCAGGCTTACAGACTAAAAAAAGATAAGGTGCCCATAATCCCTTTCTTGTCCCTCTCCACAGAAGGTGGAACAAGGCAACAGGAGGGCAAAAAGAGCGCCTAGGCAAGGTACGAGGAGCAGAAGGCACCAAGAGAACATCTTGGTGCCGGGAGAAGACCTGGAAGATGAGGCAGCAGACCGGCAATACACGACGAAGGAGTCGGTACCCGCGTACTCCGATTTGACGGCCGCCGCCCCCTTCTTCGCCTTCTCCGGCCCTCCTATGCCAGCCCCCCAAGGAGACGACGGGGAGCGCCCCGATGGAGAGCTTGGTAAGGAAGGCCCTCGGCAGGGCGCGTGGCCAAGGAAGGGGCGGCATGGTCAGTCGAAGTCAGAGTCGACATCCTGCCGCTCGACTCCCTCATCGTCGATGTCGCTCTCCTCCTCGTCACTCCCGCTTGCGGAGGAATCTTCATCGTTGGAGTAGCTCTCCACGCAGGACTTCAGGAGAGTTCCAAGATCTCCGAAGACCTTGACAGAGAGCAGGCTGCCCTCCATTAATTTGAAGTGGAGGATGAGCCCCACCATCAGGCTATGGATGCAAGCAAATGTCTTCCATCTGCGACGGAGGTACATGACATGAGGAGAAGGGAAGTCGATGTCGACTCGCGTGCCGCTGGTCCCGCATCCCCTCATGTGCAACCTGAGGGTCTGGGGCGGATCGAGCTCCATCTCCTGAGCGAAGGCGGGTGGGAAGATGGAGACGACGACACGGTGGCCGGCGCAACCTGTTGAAGAACTCGTGGGCTGGTCCCCGACGTGACCTTCCGTCGTGGGAGGCACCGCTGGCGGAGGCACGGCCATCGCGCTGCCTCGTCCCCCTCTCCTCCGACCGCTGAGGCGACCTCGGCCACGCCCCCTCCCCCTTCCTCGCGCGGCCGGCTCCACCACCGCGGGCTCGTGGGAAGGAAGGACGCGCTGACGAGCAACAACCCTCGCTGCCACCGTCGAAGGCCCAACACCTCCTCTCGCCATGGCAGGTGAAAGAAAGGAGCGAAGGTGGAGGAGGATGGAGACTGAAGGAATGTGGGATGACGCCCCCTCACCCTCCATATAAAGGGGCGGGGTCGAGGCTCGGCTGCCCCACTCAGCCAATCCAGCCATCGGAGGCGTAGGGAATCAGGACCGACCCGCTACCCCAATCAGCGACGGCCCGGTTTCCCCCCTCCACCGCCCGCCACTTGCATGGAGGACGCGTGGCGAACGAGCATGATCGAAAGGACAGGTGAGGCAACCGTTCCCCGCCCCGTGATCGTGGGGCATGGGCACCTTGAAGATCGCGACCCGAGTCCACCCAGTAAATGAGCCGTGCCTCCACTGAGGGAGTCATGGACTAAGGGGTCCTTAGGCGTCCAGCCTGTTATCTATGGGCCGGATTGATGGGCTGTGAAGACATGAAGGCCGAAGACTGTACCCGTTTCCGGATTGGACTCTCCTTGGCATGGAAGGCAAGCTTGGTGACCAGCCGTAAAGATTCCTTCTTATGTAACCGACTCTATGTAACCCTAGATCCGTCCGATGTCTATATAAACCGGAGGGCGTAGTCCGGATGGCAGATACTCATTACCATAGTCATACAGGCTAGACTTATAGGGTTTAGCCATTACGATCTCGTGGAAGATCAACTCTTGTAATACTCATATTCATCAAGATCAATCAAGCAGGAAGTAGGGTATTACCTCCATAGAGAGGGCCCGAACCTGGGTAAACATCGTGTCCCCTGTCTCCTGTAACCATCGATCCTAAACGCACAGTTCGGGACCCCCCTACCCGAGATCCCCTGGTTTTGACACTGACATTGGTGCTTTCATTGAGAGTTCCACTGTGCCATCGACGAAAGGTTCGATGGCCCCTTCAATCGTCTATAGTGATGCTGTCCAAGGAGAAACCTTCCTCCCCGGACAGATCTTCGTGTTCGGCGGCTTCGTACTACGGGCCAACTCACTTGGCCATCTGGAGCAGATCGATAGCTACGCCCCTGTCCACTAGGTCAGATTTGGAAGCTTGAACTACGTCGCGGATATCCATGGAGACTTGATCTTCAATGGATTTGAGACCGCGGCGATCGCTCCCCCTCGCTCCGATGAACATGACTTAAATTTCATCGGACCAGATTCAGGAGATGGTTTCTGTAACTGCCACGGCCTTAGATCCGGAGCAGATCGCACCATCCGAAACTGCAGAATCTGTGGCGTTGGAGCCGCACATGGACTCAGCACCTCACAAGATCAACTTCAACAAAATTCCGGACTCGTCTCCGGCTATAAGTTCCGAACCACGCACGCCCGCGGACATCGAGTTGGGTCGGTTATCGAGCTTCGAGTTCAGCGCTGCAGATATCTTCCAGCTCTCGCCCTTCGTTGATGTGCTAAACTCATTAAAAAACCTATCCCTGGTGAGGGACTCGCAATCGGACAAGGAGAGAAGCACGGGCCAAGACTCATAGACGAAATATGTACGGTTCGGGCTAGAGGCTGATAATGGAGAATTTTGCTTCCCACCCGCCACCCACTTCATAGCCACTGTTGAGGACTTAACCGACATGCCTGGTTATGGCTCCGAAGACATTGACGGTATAGACGACGATACTGACAAGAAGGAAGGCCAAGACCCGCCAGTCACCGGACGTGGGACGGCCACCCATTCGTACGACGTGTACATGGTCAATACGCTTAAAAAAGCTCGCGACGATGACAAAGGAGATCCAATTGAGAATAAACCTCCTGAGACACAGTCTAAGTACCGGCGTCCTAAACACCGCTCCAAGTCACATCGCAGCAACGCTGGCACCAGAGAGAATATTACTCCGGACGACGCCGAAAACAATGAAGACCCTGTTGGAGCAAGATCCGAATAGGAGGAACAGGAAAACGGGCAAGCCAGCCCCGATGAACAGGCCCTGCCCAGCGACAATTCGGAGAACTACAACTACCTTCCGCTCTCCGAAGATGAGGTAAGCCTCGGCGACGAAGACTTCATCATACCCGAAGAGCCCCTCGAGCAGGAGCGCATCAAGCGGAGGCTAATAGCTACTTCAAGGAGCCTGAAAAAGAAGCAGCAGCAGCTTCAAGCTGACCAAGACCTACTCAATGATAGATGGACCGAAGTCATGGTCGCCGAAGAATACAGCCTTAGCGACTTAGCCAAAAGCTACCCGAAGCATAGATTGCTACATCAGTTCGACGAGGAGGCGTTGGAGCCCATACCATCATCACACAATGCGGCAGGTCGCCGACAACTCTGTCCGGATAAAGAGGCAACTCAAGCCGAACACCAGACCGCCCCACCTTGCCGTAAAGGCAAGAATAACGCAACTCATGATTGTCCAGACGACCTGCAGCAGGACTTGGACAGTAGAGCAGGACACGCAAGATCGATCTACGGATCGCGAAGGCATGCCTCGACCCGCGATGATGGCTACCTATTAGGACATGACAAACCTAGCCACGCCCGAGCCGAAAACCGCAAATGGGCTCCTTTGGAGTTACTTTGCAGTGTGGCCCAACATAGAGGCGCTGCACACCCGCTTTGCTTCACTGGTGAAGTAATGGATCATGAATTCCCCGAAGGAATCAAACTCGTCTATATTGAATCATATGATGGAACAACCGATCCCGCAGTATGGATAGAAGATTTTATCCTCCACATCCATATGGCCCGTGGGGACGACCTCCACGCCATTAAATACCTCCCACTAAAGCTAAAAGGGCCAGCTCGACACTGGTTAAACAGCCTGCCTGAAAATTCCATAGGCAACTGGGAGGACTTGGAAGAGTCCTTCCTCGATAACTTCCGAGGAACATATGTCCAGCCACCGGATGTCGATGACCTACGTCACATTGTCCAGCAGCCTAGAGAGTCAGCCAGGAAGATCTTGACTCGGTTCTTAGTCAAAAAGATCCAAATCATCGACTGTCCGGACGCGGAAGCCCTTGCGGCTTTCAGACACAGTGTCCGGGACGAATGGCTTGCACGCCACCTTGGCCAAGAAGGACCGAAATCCATGACAACCCTCACTGCTATGATGACCCGCTTTTGCGTGGGAGAAGACAGCTGGCTCACTCGTAGAAGCAACAACGCCAGCGACCCGGGCACTTCCGAAATCCGTTACAGCAACGACAAGCCGAGACGAAGCAAATACAACAGTCGAAATGATAATGAAAGATCACGCGACACATCGGTCAACGCCGGATTCAGCAATCCCAAGACCGGCCAACGGAAGAAGCCATTCAAGGAGAAACGAGACGAACCATCCAACCTAGGTAGGATATTGGACCGACCCTGTTAGATTCACGGCCACCCCAATAAACCTGCTAATCATACTAACAGAAACTGCTGGGTCTTTAAATAGGCCGGCAAGCTCAACGCCGAACACAAGGGGAGGAAGCCGCGAGGCGACAGGGATGACGGAGTGGTTCACCAATAAAATACCGGGGGTCAGAAGCAATTTCCACCCGAGGATCAACTACTCCCGGAGCGAAAATAGCAGTCCGGCTTCCGCCGCCCACTTCGTACACCTGCAAAATTTGTGTCGCGCATACATAACTACGAAGTCAAAATACCATGGGCATTGGCGGAATCACACTACGGACAAACCTGCAAGCATCCCCATAAAATTTTTTATCCATTTTATTTTTATTTCTTCCTTCACTATCCCTTTGAAACAGGTGACGAACAGGACAAACATCTGAAACTGGCTCTATCGGAGTTCGGATATGTACACTCACCTAAGGGGCTATTTCCATCAAGGATTCCCCCCGCCGAGGACTGGCGGCGCAGACGTGCGATAGGAGGTCCAAAATAACTTTTTGTCGACCGCACTCTCTATTTTGAGCCTGTACTACGCCTGTTCCTTTGGCCCCGTCCCCGAGCATGTCAAATAGCCGGGAGGGTGACTTTTATATATAATAAGTAATCATTGGCATATCGCTCAGCTCCCAGTAAACAATATCTGAATTAATCATCTGTGTTGTTTCGACATTAAAAACGGCTCCCATGGTTGTTTCACAGATATACCTTGGCATAACCTGCCAAGGGCTCGGTATGAGAACAAATGAGTTGCCAGCAAAAGCCCGAACAGCTCTACAGCGTACTTCGGCGTCGCAAGCTTGGCCTTATATGCATCAGCTCCGAATCATTGTCTTGGGTCAATAGTTGGGTTGCCCGTCTCTTGTGCTTGCTACCCTACGTTCCGCTTTATCGGCTAGGGTAGTAAAGGGAGAACTACTGCGATTGTGCTTCCTGCTCATCTGGTCAAGTACCTCAGTAGAGAAATCCGAAAACTGACTATCATGATGCGGCGTGAGCTGGTCAACCACTTGACGACTTATTGGAATCTTTAGCGATTCTCCGTGTCACACGAGGGATCTTTTTCAGATAAAATATGTTAGGCACCAAACACCGCATACATACCAGGGGCTATGTCGGTGTACAAAAAGTGGGGTGCATTTTTGTACCCCTATACCTGTGCACGGGCAGTCGGAGCCGCGCTTACGGTCATGCTAAGCAGAACAGGGGAGGTGAGCCAAGGTAAGACCAAAGCCCAAGATAATAAGAGCAATGCCAAGGCCGAGACCACAAAGAGCAGAGGGACGAAGCAGGTTCCCCCAGCAAGACCCTTGCCGGGGCAACCTCGGCAGCCCCGGCAAGATCCTTGTTGGGACAGCTCGTCCTGCACCAATAGAGCGGGCCACCCTTGAGCCCACGGTCTCCAACATCACGTTGGGCCAGGGCTCCGGAGGCACCTCCGTGGTGGCATGAAGATCTTTGTGAAGACATATTCAAGATCAGATGAGGATTAGAAGACGACGATCCCCGGCAAGACCCTTGCTGAGGAAGGCCACCAGACCCCCGGCAAGGGCCTTGCCAGGGACGACAGCGCACCACGGCAAGACCCTTGCTGGGACACACGGCAAGACCCTTGCCGGGACACAGGGCAAGACCCTTGCCGAGCCACCCGGCAAGGCCCTCACCAAGGACGCCAGCAGGGCCACCACCAGGCCCACGCCAACCAAGCTTCCACCACCGTTCACATGTAGCTGCCAGCCCAACCAGCTGGGCGGGCGCCTGCGTGGCAACATGCAGCTCCCAGGCCAACTCATCGAGCGCTTGCGTGGCGGCATGCAGATCTTCGTGAAGGCTCCGCCACTGCGCCACCTCAGCTGCCTGCCTGCCTACATGGCACCATGCGCCTCACTGGCCAGGACGCATGTCAAAGCAAGGAGGAGCGGCGACGGAAGGAACGGGCCTCACTCCCGTCCCCAATAAAGCAAGGGGACACCTAAGCTATGCATTAAATGCGTCATGTCCTGTAATACGAGTGATAAGCTCAGGGCACTGTACGCCTTTCCACCTCCTGTGCACCACTGTGGCAGCCCCTTCCGACTATAAAAGGAGGCCCATGGCATACTGGAGGAGGATTCGGCTCTTTTGAACCACACACTGACCACAGCTAATTCAAGAGCTCAAGAACTCTCTGAAATACACCCACCAAAGCAGGACTAGGGTTTTACGCATCCTCGCGGCCTGAACCTGGGTAAACGATCCTTGTGCTGTCTACTAGCCCTGCTCTTCTTGCAACCCCGCGCCCCTGGCAACCGTAGTAGGGATTCTTGTGATCCCATAGGTGTCGTTTCACACCGACATCTTTAGCACACAAGGTAGGGGGCGCAATTGTGAGAATCTGGTCTAGTAGTTAGCCTAGCAGTTCTTCGTCGCCATGGCTCCGAAGAAGAAGACGACCACGGCGGTCGGCTTGTTGGGAGCCGAACGGCCCGTGCCGGTGCGGGCGGGAAGTGGACCGGTCGCAGACAGGACCCGGGCCGCGGTCCGCGAGCACCAGCATCGCCCTGGTAGTCAGAGCCTAGCGAGCGGCATCGATCGCGCACCAGACGACTGGCTACACGTTGCTGGATCCAAAGACGGAGCCGGGCCCCCCACAGGCGGCGCGGGGCCCTCCAGGGGTGTCGTTGTGCCACCTCCGGGCGGCGCAGCGACCTCTAGGATGCCCACACCAGCGACCACTGCGTGCTCTTCATATGGTGTGCGCATCGAGTAGTGTCACCACGTTGGTGACCCTGGGCACCGCCGTGGGAAGAGCCCCGTGCGTCGTCCGCAGGATGAAGGGGTTCAGCACGCCCATCGAAGCACTGGCGAAAATGGCACGCACCCGCTGGGTCGTAACGGAGGTCCTTCAAACATAGTTAGAAGTCGAAGCGCGCCGTGATCCACGCGGTAGTCGCCGCCGCCCATGCCGGCAGAAGCTTTGGCGTGCGCGCAGCTACTCCTCGACTTCCCTCCTGCTGCGGAGAAGCTTGATGAGTGGAGGGCCACCATCCGGATCCTCATCGCAGTCGCCAACAAAGACGATCAGCATCGGCCGGACCCTCGGGTTGGAGCTCCACCGAGCCACGGCATGCTGGCGCTGGGAGGACCGGGGGAGTTGCGGCCACGGTGCACTCTCCCCCTCCTCGCCAGCCGCCGTGGGCGTCGGCCCGTCGTGACGACGCTTGTGATAACATCTCCATAGCGTTGTCCGACCCGCGAACCCTCCGCGACCAGTGCCAGGTCCTTCGGGAACGATCTAACGAAGACGCTCGAACCACCGTCGAGCGCCGACGTGAAACACGCCGCAAGTCGGACAAGCGGGCGGGACCTGCTATGGACCAACCGGCACCGGAGGGCTCCGACGGCCTACCTTACGAGGTGGGCTGCCCGGCCTTTACCCGTGAGCTGCGGCAGTTCCAGTGGCCGTCCCACCGCACGTTCAAG
Source organism: Aegilops umbellulata (assembly GCA_032464435.1). NCBI lineage: Eukaryota > Viridiplantae > Streptophyta > Magnoliopsida > Poales > Poaceae > Aegilops > Aegilops umbellulata. The sequence continues at coordinate 296,308,947 of CP136057.1, forward strand.
CCCGACGTTGGCGAGAAGTACACTAGCAACACCCATCCGTCTGAGTTCCTCAGCATCTACACCATCGCGATGCACGCTGCTGGGGCTCGAGACGACAAGGTGCTTGCCAACTATTTCCCGCTGGCGCTCAAGCCCAATGTGATGTCTTGGTTGATGCACTTGCCGGTGGACTCCATTTCTTCTTGGTCAGATCTGTGCCATGAGTTTGTTGGCGCCTTCACAGGAGGCCACCAAGCTCATGGCTAGGCCAGTTATCTGCATATCATTCCCCAGAAGGAAGGGGAGACCCTGCGCAAGTACATCTAGAGATTCAGCCGGGTGCAGTACAACTTCCCCGACGTTCATCCCGCCGCTTTGATTAGCGCGTTCCACCAGAACGTGCGCAATCGCAAGATGCGCGAGGCACTGGAGATGACCAAGGTTAAGGATGTGGCCGAGCTCTACGTTCTGGCCGATAGATGCGTCCGGGCTGAAGAGGGAAGGAAGTACCCCGGCAAACATGCCGGCGCGGAAACCGACTCTATTGATGAGGATGCTGCTACCCCAATGAAGAAGGGCAGGCGTCGCAACAAGAAACGCAAGGGCAAGGCCGTGGTTGCCGTTGAGGGATCTAACGACACCAGTGCCGGCAAGAAGGTCAAGGCAGGCGCTTCCGACAAGGAGATTGCCGGGTGCGCCGCCTGCCGGTCCTTGGCGGCTACCGACAAGCCAGGGAGCTCCGGCAAGCAATACTGCAAGATCCACCACACCAAGGACCACGACCTCCGGAACTGCCGACAAGTCAAGCTGCTTGCTGAAAAGCAAAAGGCTGAGTACGAGAGGCGGGACAAGGAGAAGGACCAGGATGGTGCTGAGGGATTCGACAAGAAGCGTGGCGGCCTCCTGGAAAGGAAAACCAGCAAGAGAGGCCCGCCCGGGGCCGCGACAAGAAACAAGAAGACAATGATCACGACGACGAGGACGAGTCTGGTGAGCACGGGTTCCAGAAGGCTACGGAGGCCATGTGCGTCGATGGTGGCGCCTCCCTGCATACCTCTCACCGCCAGGTCAAGCAATGGGTGTGTGAGATTACAGCAGCAGAGTCGTCGTTCGATGCTCAGAAGCCGCTGAAGTTGTCCAGCACGCCCCTCATCTTTGACGCCGAGGACCACCCTGACTGCACTACCGCGATCGGGTGTTTGCCATTGTTGGTCTCACCAACGATACACAACCTCAGGGTGAACAAGATGTTGGTTGACAACGGGGCCGACCTGAACCTGATCTCGCCTGTCGTGATCAAAAGGTTGCAAATCCCTGATGGAGACCTCGAGGAAACGGGCACGTTTCAAGGGGTCAATCCGGGGAGGAGCCAGCCGAAGGGAAAGGTCACACTGCTCGTGACATTTGGAGGAGAGTTGAACTACAGGACGGAGAGGATCGTCTTTGACGTGGCCGAGATCCCCTTGACCTACAACGGGATCCTCGGCCACCCGGCACTAGCCAAGTTCATGGCGGCCGAGCCGTTGACCATCAACTCCATCCCCTCTGACAAGAAGGACGCACTGATTTGCGTCGACCAACTCTACCCGGAGGCAGTTGCAGCAGCTGCCGCCAAGGCACCTGCTCCTGCCGTTGAAGCCCTGGGAGAGAGGAAGAAGCCCGACAAGACCTCTCGCACCCACTCCGGCAAGCGCACCTCTTCGGAGTGTTGTGCTACCGTTGAGGACGTGCCAGAGAGCTCTACTGACAAGAGCAAGAGATCCAGAGCCGAGCCACCACAAACCAAGAAGGTGTCCGCCAGGGAGGATGGCACGGGAGGGGCCTTCACCATAGGCTCCACCCTTGGTAGCAAATAGGAAGGCGCGCTCATCACCTTCCTGCGGGTGAATGTCGACGTGTTTGCATGGCAAGCATCCGACATCCCCGTTGTTCCCAGGGAGGTGACTGAGCACCACCTAGCTATCTGCCCCCATGCGCGACCCGTCCAATAGAAGGTCAGAAAGCAGGCTCTGGAGAGGCAGGAGTTCATCACGGAGGAGATCAGGAAGTTGGAAGCGGCAGGTTTGGTGAGGGGAGTGCTCCACCCGACGTGGTTGGCCAATCCGGTAGTGGTGCGCAAGGCGAATGAGAAGTGGAGGCTGTGTATTGATTACACATATATCAATAAGGCTTGTCCTAAGGACCGCTTCCTGTTGCCGCGCATCGACCAGATTATTGACTCCATGGCCGGGTGTGATCTATTTTCATTCCTCGACGCCTACTCGGGCTACCACCAGATCTCCATGACAAGAGAGGATGAAGAAAAGACAACGTTCATCACCCCATGTGGTACGTATTACTTTTTACGGATGCCTTTTGGGTTGAAGAGCGTTGGCTCAACATTTGCAAGAGCAGTCCAAATTGGTTTTGAACCTCAGCTCCATAGAAATATGGAGGCCTAAATGGATGACATAGTGGTCAAAACCAAGGACGGGCCAACTCTTATGCAAGATCTGGAAGAGACATTTGCCAACCTGCGCAAGATCAACCTCAAGCTGAACCCTGAGAAGTGTGTCTTCGGCGTTCCATCCGGCAAGCTTCTCGGGTTCTTTGTGTCGCAGCGCGGAATCGAGGCAAACCCAGACAAAATCAAGGATATTGAGGAGATTGAGGTGCCCAAGCGGATCAAGGATGTGCGTCGGCTCACCGGCTGCTTAGCCGCTATGAGCCGATTCATCTCCATGTCCACCGAGCGCGCCCTTCCTTTCTCCAAAATCTTGAAGAAGGCAGGCCCAATGGAATGGACCCCAGAAGCCGAGGCAGCATTACAGGTTCTTAAGAAATACCTTTCCTCCATGCCAATATTGGTTGTGCCTAAACCACAAGAGTCGTTGCCACCGTATCTCGCGGCGATGAATCAAGTGGTCAGCACCGCGCTAGTGGCACAGAGGGATGTCAACGAGGAGGCAGTGACGACGGCAGAACCAGCGGATGGAAAGCCCAAGATTCCGCCGGCAGGGCCTCGTGCCGGCAAGGCAAGCCCCCCGGCAGAGTCTGATGCCACCAAGGCAGTGCCCGCACAGTCAAGTAAGGTGGGGCGGAAGAAGAAGATGATGCAACACCCGATTTACTTTGTCAGCTCCCTCTTGTAGGGAGCTAGATCGAGGTACTCCGGTGTGCAAAAATTGCTCTTCGGCCTCCTTATGGACTCGAGGAAGCTGCGCCATTACTTCCAAGCCCACGAGATCACTGTCGTCACCCGCCTCCCATTGCAACGGATATTGCATAACCCGGATGCAACTGGGAAGATTGTGGAGTGGGCCTTGGAGTTGTCAAGTTTCGATTTGAAGTTTGAAATTACTTGACAATTCAGAGCAGAGTCTTGGTGGAGTTCATTGCAGAATGGACCTCAATGCTTGACGAAGAAATCCAGGAGACCACTCTCCCCGGCAAGGAGGAAGATCGCGGCTGGATCATGTACTTTGATGGGGCTTTCTCGCTGCAAGGCACCGGTGCCGGTGTGCTGCTCGTCGCACCTACCGGGGAGCACCTCAAGTACGTGATCCATATGCACTTTCCCCAGGAGATGTCCACCAACAACACTGCCGAGTACGAGGGTTTGCTTGCCGGTCTCAGGATCGCGGCATACCTCGGGGTTAAGAAGCTCATCGTCAAGGGTGACTCGCAGCTTGTTGTCAGGCAGATCAACAAGGTTTACCAAAGCCCATTGATGGAAGCCTACGTAGATGAAGTGAGGAAGTTGGAGGAGCGCTTTGACGGTATCCAAGCGGAGCACGTCCCCCGAATGGAGAACGACACCGCCGATTACCTGTCAAAGCATGCCGCATTCAAGCTAGCTTTGGAACCGGGTACCTTTTTGCTTTGGCTAACTCAACCATCCGTCAAACCATCAACGGGGCAGAACAATTGAAGGAAGTCGGGTCCCGGCAAGTACTTTCCTACCGAGCCCTCTGGGGCTGCCGGCAAGGGTGCCGCCACGGACGCTGAGCCTGCCCAAGAGCAGCTACCTCCGGCAGGGCGTCAAGCCTTAGCCGTAGAGACAGCCGCTCCCACGGCGGAAGAAATGCCTTTGGTCCTTGCCGTCGTGCCCCGGGCTTCGGCATGGGCACAACATACCATCTGATTCCTCCAAATAGGGGAGCTTCCCAAGGAGCAAGAAGTAGAGAAAGTAGCCCGTCGGTCCGCCCTGTACCAGTTCGTCGATGACATCCTGTACAGGATAAGGACGAACGACGTGAAATTGAAGTGCATCCCCCAGGAGGAAGGACTGGAGCTGTTGGCGGAGATACATGGAGGCATATATGGCTCCCACATAGGGTCAAGGGCCCTTGCCGGGAAGGCATTCTGACAAGGTTTTTTCTGGCCCACCGCCCTCCAAGATGCGACGGCACTAGTAACCAAGTGTGAAGCGTGTCAGTTCCATTCAAAGAAGCTTCATCGACCAGCCCAAGCCTTTCAAATAATCCCTCTCTCTTGGCCATTCTCGGTCTGGGGGCTCGACATACTGGGCCCTTTCCCCCGCACGGTCGGGGGCTTTGAGTACTTGTACGTTGCAATCGACAAGTTCACAAAGTGGCCGGAGGTGGAAGCAGTGAGAAAGGTGACTGCTCAGTCAACTGTCAAGTTTTTCAAAGGACTGGTCTGCCTTTTTGGTGTGCCAAATAGTGTCATCACCGACAACGGCACGCAGTTCACGAGCCACACCTTCATGCAATACATTCAAGACCTCGGCAGCAAGGTCTGTTTTGCTTCTGCCACCCACGGAGCAATCGCCAAGCGGAGAGGGCGAATGCTGAAGTGTTGCGAGGCCTAAGGACAAAGACTTTTGACAAGCTGTGCAAGAGCAGAAGGCGCTGGATTGATGAATTGCTGGCGGTTCTTTGGTCGATCAGGACAACGCCAAATCGAGCCACCAGCCAGACACCTTTTGCCCTGGTCTACGGGGCAGAAGTAGTTCCCCCCACGGAACTCAGATACGGGTCACCTCGAGTGCTCGCCTATGATGAGCTTGAGCAAGAGCAGTTGCGCCAAGATGACGCGACGCTCCTTGAGGAAGATCGTCTTCGGGCGGCTGTGAGAGCAGCGCGCTACCAGCAAGCCTTGCGCCGCTACCATAGCCGCAAGGTTCATGCCCGAAGCTTTGAAGAAGGCGACCTTGTTCTTTGGCGCGTTTAGTTGACCAAGAATGCCAACAAGTTGACGCCGAAGTGGGAAGGCCCTTATCGGGTAATACGAGTCACCAGTCCCGGCGCTGTCCGCCTGGAGACCGAAGATGCCGTCCTAGTGTGCAACTCCTGGAACATCGAGCATCTTGGCAAGTTTTACCCATAAGGCACGGCTTGTTGGGCCTCCCGGCAAGCCACCTTTTGTACAAGCTTTGTCGGCAAGGCATGTAACCTTCGTACAAAGCCAGGCGCATACCCTGAGCATAAATAAATGAAGTGCTCGCGCACTAAGTCATAGCATGCATGCTAGGTCGAGTCTCTTCCTTGGTTAGGGTTGATAGTGCTTAGCAGCGACTAACCCCTAGCTTAGAGGTCGAGTGCGCGTTTATCTGTTTCTCTTCTGTCCTCCTTTGGTTTGCAGGGCACATGAGCACTTCTGCCAAACTACTTGAAAGAAAGAAAACGGACCGGCGTCCCGACCTCGGCAAACCAGAGTTGCCGGGGGCTGCCAGCACAAGGATCCAACCGCGGCAAGATGAGATTGCCAGGGGCTGCAGATCCAGATAAGTCCTTTATCCTCTGTCATGCATTTCGGAACATGACTGGGGCATGTGAAACCTCGTTTTTATCTCTAGGCTACCATGCTCCCCCTTTTCCTATACGTAAGGATTATTTCCTGGGTCCAGATTTGGTTGTAGCCACGACGCCAAGGAGGTAGAACGAGGAGCCTAAAGCCCACTTCATCCTTGCCTCCGCCAAGAGCGCGAGAACGGTCGAGTGGAGTGGGAGGGACGGCAAGGCCTGTTGCCGGGCGAAAAACGTTTATCTTAAACAATAACAAGGATTCGCTCCTTGTCGCGGGATTTACCCACGAACGAAAAACCTGGCAAGCATCCCTTTTTCATTAACAACATCCCATAGAGGTACAGTTCATACGAAATGAAAAACATGAGAAAGGGGATTACAAGTTCTAAATTTAACAAAGGCTCGTAGGCTTACAAACTAAAGAAGAAGGATAAGATGCCCATAATCCCTTTCTTGTCCCTCTCCTCAGGAGGCAGGTCAAGGAGGCAAGAGGGCAAAAGGGGCGCCTAGGGGAGCTATGAGTGGTAGAAAGCACCAAGAGAACCCCTCGGTGACCGCCCAGGGGCGAGCCGGTGATGATGGTGCCGGGAAAGGAGCTGGAAGACGAGGCGGCAGGACCGGCAGTAAACGACGAAGGCGTCGGTGCCCTCTTCCTCTTCCGCATCCTCCTGACACCAGCCGCCCAAGGAGACGGCCCCGAGAAGTTCAAGGAGCTGGCCCCACCCCCGGCAAAACTCTGCCGGAGGAGCGGCCACGTACAGATGTTGCTGCTGCCGCACCCGCCCAGGCGCGGGGCGTCCGACGCCTAGTCGGACTCGTCCCCACCGTCTGCCCCGCTGTCCTCATCATCACTTTCGCTCGAGGTAGAGCCTCCATCATTGGAATCTCCATCGGAGGAGCTCTCCACGCAGCACTTCAGGCGATTCCCGAAGTCGCCGAAGACCTTGACAGAGAGCAGGCCGTCCTCCATTAATTTGAAGTAGAGGACGATCCCTGCCGTTAGTGTCACATCCCTAGTTCCGGTATGACCTAGGCTAGCCTTCATGTGTGCATCATGTTTAAATTTCATTTAAATTTGAAATGGGGATTTGTGAAACCCTCAGAAATTATTTCTGGAAATGACCCAGATAAAAAGTGCTCCAAAAAGGTCCAAGAAAATGTTCATGTTACACTCTGGAAATATTGGACATAGATAAAAATCAAACCAATATTTTCAGGAGCTCATAAGTATTTATTTTGGGCATTTGGAATTAATCCAGTAATTATTTGCATTGGATATATATATATATATATATATATATATATATATATATATATATATATATATAAAATATTGTCCAATAATTCCGAATTTTGATGAGGGGCTTTGGAGTGGTCCAACTAGTCCCTACAAAAATTTACAGAATAAAATAAATTGATTTAGTATTATTACTAATTCAGAACAAATGTCAGAAAAATAGAAAATAAAACAAAATTGGAGAAATGCTTACCTGGGCCACCTGCGGCCTGGCACTGTGCCGGCCCAACTGTGCTGGCCTAGCCCACTGGCCACCGCACCGTCTTCCACCTCGCGCCAGTAGGCGAGGCGTCTGCCCGGCGCACGCGCGCGCTCCGCGCGCCACGACACCTGCCTGCCTGTCCTCCTCCTCGTCGGTCCGGATGCCCCGCGTGACGCCACCCGCCGCCCCGCACCTCTCTCCCTCTCTCTTCCGTGGCCTTCCCTCCTGTCTCTCGCCCTCCCCCGCGAACGCCCGAGCGCTGCCGTCGCCGCCGCACGCCGTAGCCGCAGCCACCGCCTCCCCCTCGCCCTCTCTCCGTGTCTGCAAGCTCCGCCACATCTCCGTGCACCTCTCCGTCGAGCCACGCGGCGCGGGAGGCCCTGGAGCGCCGCCATCGCCATCGTCTTCGTCACCGACTGCCCGAGATCGCCGACGACGCTCCGGCCACACCAGTGCTTCCTCGAGCTCGCTGACGCCTCCGCTGGATCCGCCGTGAGCTCTACTTCATTTCCCCCTCCTCCCCGTGCTAGTTTACCCCGCCTAGCTAGCTCAGCTGCCACGCCCAAGACCTCATCGCCGCCGGCCATGGCGCCACCGTGGCCAGAGCCCAAGCCAGCCGCTCCCGCGCGCGTCATCGTGCTCCTGGTGACGCCAGGAGGCCGTAGATGCCCTCCGCAGTTCCTGCTGTGCCCCAAAACACCCCACACGCACCAGGCCGAACTCCGGCCTCCGCACTCGTCGTCGTCGGCGCCACTCCGGCCACTCCCCGGCCGTGCCACCACCACGGTTGGATGCGGACGAGCGTCCGCATCCCGTAGCTGCACTCCGCGCGCCAAATGGCCCCCTGTAGTCAAAACCCGCAGCGCCCCGCCGCATTTGGACTCGTCGGCGGCTAAACGCCGGCGACTGCTGACCTTTGACCAGCGTGGGTTGACCCCACAGCCCAGTTTGACCTCCCCCCTCTCTCTCAATGACAGGTGGGGCCCGACCCTAACTAATGTTTAGTTAGGGTGACTAATTAACCTCTATTAATTAACTGTGATCTGACGTGTGGACCCCGCGCGTCAGGTCTGACCCAGTCAGCATTGTTGACTTGCTGACGCAAGCATGACGCAGTGCTGACGCAATATATCATTTTCTGGTTTAAAAATAAATCGGGAAAATCCAGAAAATGATATAAACTTCAAAAAATCACAGAAATTCAACCGTAGCTCAGATTGAAATAATTTATATATGAAAAATTATCAAAAAAATACAATCTATCCATATGTACCAGTTTCATGCATGAGAAACCAAGTTATACCTGCTGTATAAGTGAAACACATGAATGGCATTTATAAGAGCTTATTTTGGAGTTGCATTTGAACCTTTGGTTCAAATGGACCTCAACCAAATGAATGCTAGTTGCATTAGATCAAACAACATCACATCTTCATGCCATGTTCATGCATCATATTGTTGCATATTATTGTGTATTGATTTCTGACACCGTTCCTTCTCGACAAGTCCTGCTCCGGAGACTGATCCAGAGTACCTGTCAGAGGAGCAGTGCCCCCCTGTTGATCTACCAGGCAAGCAAACCCCCCCTTGTTCATTCCGATACGACCCCAATCTCTCGCTCCTGCTCTCTGTTATTGCATTAGGACAACAACGAATCAACTGCTACTTTATGCTGCGGTAGTAGAACCCATTCCTCTACATGACCTGTCATTGCCACAGTAAATAGTTGAAACCCACTAGCATGTGTAGGAGTTGAATGAGCCATGTTGTGTTCCTACCATGCCATGCCTGCTATTGCTTAGAGTTGTGTCAGGTCTGATTCATTGGGAAGGGATTGGAGTGTTATGATATGTTCTGATGCTGAGAGTAAGCGTGTGAACACGATTTGGTAAAGGTAGTGGTGAGAGGCCATGTAGGAGTACATGGTGGGTTGTCTCACTGGAACCGTCCTTAAGCACCGAGTTCTGTGTATGTCGTCCAATGACTAGCTACTACCACACATTATAATGCTTAAGTTCCCCTCTCGACTTATTAATCACCTCGATCTCTGTCCAGGAGTTGCAGCTTGTTTCTAGTGTTTGTAGGTAGTTCTATTTTTCTACCGAGTGGCACCCGGCAGGGTGGGCTCGGGACAGACTAGGCACAGGTGGCACGGTGTACCAAGTGGCACCCGGATGGTGGGCTTGGGAACCCTGCTCACATCGTTTGGGGCCGTGAGCGACACCCCGGCCGGATCTCCTTGCGGATGGAACCCGAATAGGCGATAAACCTGGACTAGAGTCTTGTGTGGTTAGTTAGGTCGTGGCCGACACCCTCGCCAGGCTTCCGCTTGAAGGTTGCCGAGATACATGACGTGTACATGGCGGTAAGTGGCGAGAGCGTGTGTGAAGAAGTACACCCCTGCAAGGTTATCATGATCTATTCGAATAGTCGTGTCCTCGGTTATGGACTTCTTGGATGCTTTCGTGGTACATAGACAACTTAAAGTGGATACTCTAAAATGCTCAAGATAAGTGTGAGTGCTATGGATGGCCTTCTTGTGGTGAGACGGGGATGAATCCATAGTAGTGTATTGATGTGGTGATTAGTGGACTCGTGTGCGCCACCTCAAAAGAGATATCAGCAGTCGTAGTACAGGATAGCCACGGAGTCAAAGCTGGCTTGCTGCAACTAAACTCCACATTACCTTCTTCATACAAATGCATGTATGATAGGATTTGATGTAAGTCTTGCTGAGTACCTTTGTACTCATGTTGCTTAATTTATGTTTTGTAGCGGAGACTTCGGTCTTACTAGTTTACATGGACTTCGACAAGTAGCTTGTACCTCAGCTACGATCTTAACCGGATGTTGTAGATAGTCAGGCGCTTGAGCCTTTTTCATTTGTAGTTGTCTGTACTCAGACATGTAATGCTTTGGCTTGTTGCTTGTATGCTCTGAATGATGGGTCATGTGACCCCTATTTGTATTAATGCTATGTGGCCCTTCTGGGCCTTTATCCATGACTTTGAGTTATGTTGTGATGCCATGTTGTACAACACATACTTGCGTGTTATGCGTACGTGTAACGTGTATTGCTATGTGTGGGATCCAACAATCTAGTTGTTTATCCTTGTCACCCTCTCTTATGGGGAAATGTAGTCTAGTGCCTCCTTGAGCCATAGTAGTCCACTACAGCCTGGTTCACCGGAGTCCTGCTAGCCCAGCACTACTGTTCAGGACACTTGACTGGCCGGCATGTGTTTCACTTCGTTCCTGTGTCTGTCCCTTCGGGGAAATGTCACACGGTGACATCCGGAGTCCTGCCTAGCCGGCTACAGCCCGGGTTACCGGAGCCCCTTTAGCCCAGTGCTATAGCCCGGATTCACACGCTGCTGACCGACATGCTCGAAGTTGATTCATGTATGCATGTCCCCATGGGTTAGTGCCGCTTTGGGTTCACGACTAGTCATGTCGGCCCGGGTTCTCTGTCATATGAATGCTAGCGATACTATCATATACGTGAGCCAAAAGGCGCAAACGGTCCCGGGCCATGGTAAGGCGACACCCATGGGAATACCGTGCGTGAGGCCGCAAAGTGATATGAGGTGTTACATGCTAGATCGGTGTGACTTAGAATCTGGGTCCCGACAACTTTGGTACCAGAGCCTGACTGCCTGTAGGATTGCCAAGCCAACCTGGTCGAAGTTGAGTCTAGAAATTCTTTAGTTATGTAAGGGAATTGATTGTCGAAGGGAACGTAAGGCTCTTTTTACTCCTTTTACCTCATGCCTTCTAATCTGAGTCGTCCTATCTTTCCTACGGGGTTAAGGAACTAGGCTTCCTCTTCTGTCTATCAGGATCACGTGTTACTACTCCATAGACTCTTAGGATTGGTTGATCAGAGTCATAATCCAGTTTTCTAGTACTTCCGGTGTAGCCTGTTTAGTATGATCTCAGAACCTTGAGTGATGGTGTTGATTATGTTACTATTCCATTTTAGTAGGATGTCTCATTCTGAGCATTTTACTGTTGTTATGCTGCCGGAATTGTCCTAGGAGTTGAGAGATACTAATTTCTTGTGCTACCTTCCGCATCTTATAGTTGATGCTGAATCAATCCCTGTTTTCCTTGGTTCCGCTTCTTCAGGATGTTTCCGGTTCACCGAAGTTCTGTTGCTCATAGCCAGAAACACAGAGATGGTAGGGATGAGGATCCTCCCGACCAGCCTTCGTTGGCAGAGTTCGTGTTAGAGGTTGAGATGAACAAGCGTGAGACTAACCGCTTGTTAGCACGTATCGAGGAGAACACCACACCCCAGTGCAAAGAGTCAGCGACCATCTATGATTTCATTGGTCTGAAACCACCTACCTTCCATCATTCCATTGAACCACTCGATGCAGATGACTGGCTCCGTAGTATCACACACAAGCTGCGTTCTGCAAACGTAGCTGAAAGTGACAAGGTCACCTATGCTGCATATCACCTGGAAGGTCCTGCTAGTCTTTGGTGGCAGAACTATGAGGCTATGCTTCCAGCTGGCCAGATACCTACCTGTAAGGATTTCACTAAGGCTTTTCGCGAGCATCACATCCCTCAAGCCCTCATTGACCGCAAGATAGAAGACTTCTGTAGTTTCACCCAGGGTGAAATGGCTGTTGATGCTTACAGTAGAGAGTTTGAGAACCTCGCCCGCTATGCTACAGAAGAAGTGTCCACGGACGCCAAGAAGCAGGCTAGGTTCCGGAAGGGTCTCAACCCCAAGTTGCGTCGTGATCTCCACTTGCACCATTGCAATACATTCCAGGCTCTTGTGAACAAGGCCATTAATGCGGAGACAGCTCAGCTCACTTACGAGGAGTCTCGTAAGCACACCCGTGATTTGGTTTCTTCCTCCAGTTCTAGTTCGCAGAAGCGCCGGATTTGGATTCCGAACTCCGCTCTTCCACCTGGATATGCACGGAGGCCATCTTATGTGGCGCCTCACCCAGTTCAGTTACATGCTCCACCCAGGCCTATTGGTAGACCGCCTGTCAATGCGGGCCCACGTCCAACCTCAGGGACTTGCTTCACATGCGGAGAGCCAGGACACTATGCACGTGATTTCTCTCAAATCAACTATTCCCCACCCCTGCCTGAGAAGTCTGTTGATCGTGGTAAGCCATCACGCAAGACGATCAGTGTCAATTCAGCTCCCACTGAACGTGGACGTGTGCATCACGTCTCAGCTAAATACGCTCATGATGATCCAGATGTCGTTCTTGGTACACTCCTTGTCAACTGTCATCTAGCTTCAGTTCTATTTGATACCGGAGTATCTCATTCCTTCATTTCCGAAAGCTATGCCAGCTTGCACAACATATCATTTTGTGATATGCCTTCTCCACTAGTCATTGAAACTCCTGGATCCAAACGGCAAACTTCTAGTGTAAGCCATGGTAATGAAATCCTTGTTGACAGACTTGTATTCCTTGCATCACTTATAGCCCTCAAGTCTACAGATATTAACATCATCTTGGGTACGGACTGGATGAAAGCTCATTATGCCAAGATTGATTGTTACACCAGGTCTGTTCAACTTACACATCCATCTGGCAAGATAGTCACTATCTCCACTAGAGTTGCAAAGCGTCAACTCTATTCTCTTAATGCCAGCCCTCTTCCAGACCTTGAGGATATCCCGGTAGTCCGTGACTTTCCGGATGTCTTTCCAGAAGAACTGCCAGGTATTCCACCTGACAAGGATGTAGAGTTTGTCATAGATCTTATCCCAGGAACCGCCCAATTTCTAGGAGACCTTACAAGATGGCACCCTTAGAGCTAGCCGAGCTTAAGAATCAACGTGATGAGTCCTTGCAAAAAGGTTTCATCCGTCCTAGTTCTTCTCCCTGGGCTTGCCCCGTCCTCTTCATCAAGAAGAAGGATGGTACGGACCGGATGGTTGTGGATTATCGTCCCGTTAATTTGGTCACGATAAAGAACAAGTATCCGCTTCCCAGGATCAACGATTTGTATGATCAGCTCGCTGGATCCTCAGTCTTTTCCAAGATGGGTTTGAGGTTAGGCTACCACCAAATTAAGATCAGAAATGGGGACATTCCTAAGACGGCTTTCGTCACTCGTTATGGCCAGTACGAGTACACCGTCATGTCCTTTGGTCTAACCAATGCTCCAGCTACTTTCTCCCGCTTGATGAACTCGATCTTCATGGAGTACTTAGATAAGTTCGTCGTGGTTTACCTCGATGATATCCTTATTTACTCGAAGAACAAGGAAGAGCATGCCGAACATCTTAGACTTATGTTAGAGAAACTCAGAGAGCATCACCTTTATGCCAAGTTCTCCAAGTGTGAATTTTGGTTGCCAGAAGTGACCTACCTAGGCCACGTGATCTCTGGTAAGGGCATTGCTGTCAATCCCGAGAGAGTTCAGGCCGTCCTTGATTGGACTCCACCTGAAACCGTTAAGCAAGTTAAGAGTTTCCTTGGTCTAGCCAGTTATTGTCGCCGCTTCGTTGAAAACTTCTCCAAAGTCGCCAAACCTCTCACGGAACTTCTCAAGAAAGATAAAAAGTTTGAGTGGTCCCCACAGTGTGAGTACAGTTTTCAGGAACTGAAAAGACGCCTGACTTCTGCTCCCATACTTGTGCCACCGGATTTCGCTGAAGACTTTGTTATCTACTGCGACGCCTCACGACAGGGACTAGGTTGCATTCTTATGCAGGATCGTCATGTGATTGCCTATGCATCTCGAGAGTTGCATCCACATGAGGATAATTATCCTACACATGATCTAGAGCTTGCAGCCGTAGTCTATGCACTTAAGACAAGGCGACATTACCTTCTTGGTAAACGTTGCGAGATTTACACCGATCACCAGAGTCTCAAGTATATCTTCACCCAACCAGATTTGAACCTTAGGCAAAGACGTTGGTTGGAGTTGATCTTAGATTACGACTTAGGGATTACCTACACCCCAGGCAAGGGCAATGTTATGGCTGATGCGCTAAGTCGTAAGTCCTATTGCAACAATCTTATGCTGCAGCAGGGCCAACCACTTCTCCATGAGGAATTATGTAAGCTTAACCTTCACATTGCTCCTCACGGATTCCTTTCTACCTTGGTGGCGAAAACTACCCTTGAGGATCAGATCATTTCTGACCAGAAGTTTGATAGGGGTGTTATCCGCATCAAGAGAAACATTAAGAAGGGATTTGGTGGAAGTTTCTCTGTAGATGATCGAGGTGTTGTTTTCTTTGAGAATCGCTTGGTGGTTCCCGAGAATCAACATCTTCGACAACTGATCCTTAAGGAGGCTCATGAATCTCCTCTCACAATTCATCCCGGTAGTACTAAGATGTATCAGGACCTACGCCAGAGGTTCTGGTGGACTAGGATGAAGAGAGAAATCGCTGACTTCATTGCTAACTGTGATGTTCGTCGTCGCGTTAAGGCAGAACATCAAAGACCTACTAGCACCCTTCAGCCTTTAGCTATTCCTGAGTGGAAATGGGATAAAGTTGGTATGGACTTCATCACCGGCTTTCCCAGAACCAAGAGAGGGAATAATGCTATATTCATAGTCATTGATCGTCTTTCCAAAGTGGCTCACTTCCTACCTGTTCGAGAGAATATCACCGCCAGTCAGCTCGCTGACTTATATATTGCTCGAATAGTTTCACTTCATGGTGTCCCACTAGAGATCAATTCAGACCGTGGTAGTCTTTTCACTTCTCATTTCTGGGAGAGTTTCCAAACTGCCATGGGCGCCCATCTTTCCTTCAGTACCGCTTTCCACCCTCAATCAAGTGGTCACGTGGAATGGGTCAACCAAATTCTCGAAGACATGCTTAGAGCTTGCGTTATCTCATTCGGTATGGATTGGGAGAAATGTCTTCCTTTCTCTGAGTTTGCTTATAACAATAGCTACCAATCCAGTCTCAAGAAAGCTCCTTTTGAGATTCTGTATGGACGAAGATGTCGAACACCTTTGAACTGGTCCGAAACCGGTGAAAGACAATTCTTTGGACCGGATATGATCCAGGAGGCATAAGAGCAAGTTCCCATCATTCATGAGAATTTGAAAACCGCCCAATCTTGTCAAAAGAGCCAGTATGACCGTCGACATAAGGAAGTGGTTTATGAAGTTGGCGACAAGGCTTTCCTTCGGGTTACTCCTCTAAAGGGTACCCATCGTTCCGGTATCAAGGGCAAGTTGGCTCCTTGTTACATTGGTCCTTTTTCGCATTCTCGCTAAACGAGGAGAGGTTGCCTACCAGTTGGAACTACCCCCACATCTTCCTCGAGTTCATGATGTCTTCCACGTCTCTCAACTCAGGCGTTGCTTCTCTGATCCCATCCACGGAGTGGACTATGAAATGCTTGATCTCCAAGATAACCTCACATATCGAGAGTACCCTGTTCGCATTCTTGATCAAGCAGAGCGTGTTACTCGACGTCAGAACATCAAGTTTCTCAAGGTTCAATGGTCTCATCATTCCGAGAGAGAAGCTACTTGGGAGCGAGAAGATCGTCTTCGACTGGAGTACCCCACTTTCTTTCCGTCGACACCTGAATCTCGGGACGAGATTCTTTCGAGTGGGGGCGAGTTGTCATATCCCTAGTTCTGGTATGACCTAGGCTAGCCTTAATGTGCGCATTATGTTTAAATTTCATTTAAATTTGAAATGGGGATTTGTGAAACCCTCAGAAATTAATTCTGGAAATGACCCAGATAAAAAGTGCTTCAAAAAGGTCCAAGAAAATGTTCATGTTACACTCTGAAAATATTGGACAGAGATAAAAACCAAACCAATATTTTTAGGAGCTCATAAGTATTTATTTTGGGCATTTGGAATTAATCCATTAATTATTTGCATTGGATAAATATATATATATATATATAATATTGTCCAATAATTCTGAATTTCGGTGAGGGGCTTTGGAATGGTCCAACTAGTCCCTACAAAAATTTACAGAATAAAATAAATTGATTTAGTATTATTAATAAATCAGAACAAATGTCAGAAAAATAGAAAAGAAAACGAAATTGGAGAAATGCTTACGTGGGCCACCTGTGGCCGGGCACTGTGCCGGCCCAACTGTGCTGGCCCAGCCCACTGGCCACCGCACCGTCCTCCACCTCGCGCCAGTAGGCGAGGCGTGTGCCCGGCGCACGCGCGCGCTCCGCGCGCCACGACGCCTGCCTGCCTGTCCTCCTCCTCGTTGGTCTGGATGCCCCGCGCGATGCCACGCGCCGCCCCGCACCTCTCCCTCTCTCTTCCGTGGCCTTCCCTCCTCTCTCTCTCTCGCCCTCCCCTGCGAATGCCCGAGCGCTGTCGTCGCCGCCGCACGCCGTAGCCGCATCCACCGCCTCCCCCTCGCCCTCTCTCCGTGTCTGCAAGTGCCGCCATCGCCATCGTCTTCGTCACCGACTGCCTGAGATCGCTGACGACGCTCCAGCCGCACCAGTGCTTCGTCGAGCTCGCTGACGCCTCCGTTGGATCCGCCGTGAGCTCTACTTCATTTCCCCCTCCTCCCCATGCCAGTTTACCCTGCCTAGCTAGCTCAGCTGCCGCGCCCGAGACCTCATCGCCGCCGGCCATGGAGCCACCGTGGCCAGAGCCCAAGCCAGCCGCTCCCGCGCGCGTCACCGTGCTCCTGGTGACACCAGGAGGCCGTAGATGCCCTCCGCAGCTCCTGCTGTGCCCCAAAACACCCCACGTGCACCGGCCTGAACTCCGGCGGCCGCACTCGTCGTCGCCGGCGCCACTCCGGCCACTCCCCGGCCGCGCCACCACCACGGTTGTATGCGGACGAGCGTCCGCATCCTGTAGCTGCACTTCACTCGCCAAATGGCCCCCTGTAGGCAAAACCCGCAGTGCCCCGCCGCATTTGGACTCGTCGGCGGCTAAACGCCGGCGACCGCTGACCTTTGACCAGCGTGGGTTGACCCCACAGCCCAGTTTGATCTCCCCCCCTCTCTCTCAATGACAGGTGGGGCCTGGCCCTGACTAATGTTTAGTTAGGGTGACTAATTAACCTCTGTTAGTTAACAGTGATCTGACGTGTGGACCCCGCGCGTTAGGTTTGACCCTGTCAGCGTTGTTGACTTGCTGACGCAAGCATGACGCAGTGCTGACGCAATATATCATTTTCTGGTTTAAAAATAAATCAGGAAAATCCTGAAAATGATATAAACATCAAAAAATCATAGAAATTCAACCGTAGCTCAGATTGAAATAATTTATATATGAAAAATTATCAAAAAAATGCAATCTATCCATTTGTACCAGTTTCATGCATGAAAAACCAAGTTATACCTACTGTATAAGTGAAACACATGAATGGCATTTATAAGAGCTTATTTTGGAGTTGCATTTGAACCTTTGGTTCAAATGGACCTCAACCAAATGAATGCTAGTTGCATTAGCTCAAACAAAATCACATCTTCATGCCATGTTCATGCATCATATTGTTGCATATGATTGTGTATTGATTTCCGACACCGTTCCTTCTCGATAGGTCCTACTCCGGAGACCGATCCAGAGTACCTGTCAGAGGAGCAGTGCCCCCTTGTTGATCTACCAGGCAAGCAACCCCCCCCCCTTGTTCATTCCGATACAACCCCAGTCTCTCGCTCCTGCTCTCTGTTATTGCATTAGGACAACAACGATTCAACTGCTACTTTATGCTGCGGTAGTTGAACCCATTCCTCTGCATGACCTGTCATTGCCACAGTAAATAGTTGAAACCCACTAGCATGTGTAGGAGTTGAATGAGCCATATTGTGTTCCTACCATGCCATGCTTGCTATTGCTTAGAGTTGAGTCAGGTCTGATTCATTGGGAATGGATTGGAGTGTTATGATATGTTCTGATGTTTAGAGTAAGCGTGTGAACACGATTTGGTGAAGGTAGCGGTGAGAGGCCATGTAGGAGTACATGGTGGGTTGTCTCACTGGAACCGTCCTTAAGCACTGAGTTCTGTGTATGTCGTCCAATGACTAGCTACTACCACGCATTGGAATGCTTAAGTGCCCCTCTCGACTTATTAATCACCTCGATCTCTGTCTAGGAGTTGCAGCTAGTTTCTGGTGTTTGTAGGTAGTGCTATTTTTCTACCGAGTGGCACCCTGCAGGGTGGGCTCGGGACAGACTAGGCACAGGTGGCATGGTGTACCAAGTGGCACCCGGATGGTGGGATTGGGAACCCTGCTCACATCGTTTGGGGCCGTGAGCGACACCCCGGCCGGATCTCCTTGCGGATGGAACCCGAATAGGCGATAAACCTGGACTAGAGTCTTGTGTGGTTAGTTAGGTTGTGGCCGACACCCTCGCCAGGCTTCCGCTTGAAGGTTGGCGAGATACATGACATGTACATGGTGGTAAGTGGCGAGAGCATGTGTGAAGAAGTACACCCCTGCAGGGTTATCATGATCTATTCGAATAGTCGTGTCCTCGGTTATGGACTTCTTGGATGCTTACGTGGTACATAGACAACTTAAAGTGGATACTCTAAAATGCTCAAGATAAGTGTGAGTGCTATGGATGGCCTTCTCGTGGTGAGACGGGGATGAATCCATAGTAGTGTATTGATGTGGTGATTAGTGGAATCGTGTGCGCCACCTCAAAAGAGATACCAGCAGTCGTAGTACAGGATAGCCACGGAGTCAAAGCTGGCTTGCTGCAACTAAACTCCACATTACCTTCTTGATACAAATGCATGTATGATAGGATTTGATGTAAGTCTTGCTGAGTACCTTTGTACTCACGTTGCTTAATTTATGTTTTGCAGCGGAGACTTCGGTCTTACTAGTTTACGTGGACTTCGACAAGTAGGTTGTACCTCAGCTACGATCTTGACCGGATGTTGTAGATAGTCTGGCGCTTCAGCCTTTTTCATTTGTAGTTGTCTGTACTCAGACATGTAATGCTTCCGCTTGTTGCTTGTATGCTCTGAATGATGGGTCATGTGACCCCTGTTTGTATTAATGCTATGTGGCCCTTCTGGGCCTTTATCCATGAGTTTGCGTTATGTTGTGATGCCATGTTGTACAGCAGATACTTGCATGTTATGCGTACGTGTAACGTGTGTTGCTATGTGTGGGATCCGACAATCTAGTTGTTTATCCTTGTCAGCCTCTCTTATGGGGAAATGTAGTCTAGTGCCTCCTTGAGCCATAGTAGTCCGCTGCAGCCCGGTTCACCGGAGTACTGCTAGCCCAACACTACTGTTCAGGACACTTGACTGGCCAGCATGTGTTTCACTTCGTTCCTGTGTCTGTCCCTTCGGGGAAATGTCACGTGGTGACATCCGGAGTCCTGCCTAGCCGGCTACAGTCCGGGTTACCAGAGTCCTGTTAGCCCAGTGCTACAGCCTGGATTCACACGCTGCTGACCGACAAGCTCGAAGTTGATTCATGTATGCCTGTCCCCATGGGTTAGTGCCGCTTTGGGTTCACGACTAGTCATGTCGGCCCGGGTTCTCTGTCATATGGATGCTAGCGATACTATCATATAGGTGAGCCAAAAGGCGCAAACGGTCTCGGGCCATGGTAAGGCGACACCCATGGGAATACCGTGCGTGAGGCCACAAAGTGATATGAGGTGTTACATGCTAGATCGGTGTGACTCAGAATCGAGGTCCCGACAGTCAGGCTGTGGATGTGAGCGAACGTCTTCCACCCATGACGGAGGTACATGACCCGAGGATCCGGGAAGTCGATGTCGACCCGCGTTCCCCCGTTCCCACAACCCCTCATGTGCAATCTGAGGGACTGGGGCGAGTCACGCTCCTTCTCCCGAGCGAACGGGGCAGGAGGACGAAGACGGCAATGCGGAGGCCGGTGCAGCCTGATGAAAAACTCACGGGGCTGGTCTCCGACATGGCCTTCCATTGGAAAAGGCATCATTGGCGGGGGCGAAGCCGGCGCGCCGCCCCATCCTCGTCTCCCCCGAGCACTACGACCTCTGCCCCGGCCTTGCCCACGACCTCGCCCCCTCCCCCTCCCCTCGCGGCAGGTTCCACCACCGCGGGCTCAGGAGGAGAAGGGACGCGCTGTCGGGCGGCGACCCTCGCCGCCACCATCGAGGGTCCAGGATTCCACTTCTCCATGGCGAGTGAAAGGAAGAAGCAGAAGCGAGAGGAGATAGATGACAGAAGAGTGCGGGATGCCATTCCCCCTCTTTATAAGGAGGTGGGGACGGGGCTCGGCCGCCCCGCTCGGCCAATCCAGCCACAAAGTCAAGGGGAATCAGGACCGACCCGCTGCCCCAACCAGCGACGGCCCGATTTCCCGCCTCCACCGCTTCCCACCCCACGTGCATGGAGGACGCGTGGCAGACGTGCAGAACCGAGGGGATGGGCGAAGCGACCTCTCCCCACCCTATGATCGTGGGGAGTGGATGCCTTGAAGACCACGCCCTAGACCCGCTCAGTAAATGAGCTGCGCCTCCATGCCTCCCTCTTTTTACGGGAAAGGCGCGAGCAACCTCTTTACTGCGATGTGACGCATGCGTGTGGAAACCACCCCATGCATGCTGCCCACTTCACACACACCCCTCCACGCCGCGCCACGCGTGCGGGTCATGGGAAGCATCGCGCGCGAAAAGTTTTACCGCGGTAAAAACCGCCCCGCCTACCCGCGTACCGTTTTGGGCCTGGCCCAACAACGTGTCGCGCTTATGTGTGGCCCAGGCCCGGCGGCTCCTATCGGTGTACAAAAAGAGGGGTGCATTTTTGTACCCCTATACCTGTGCACGGCCAATCGCAGCCGCGCCTATGGTCACGCCAAGCAGAACAGGGGAGGTGAGCCAAGGTAAGACCAAAGCCCCAGATAATAAGAGCAACGCCAAAGCCGAGACCACAAAGAGCAGAGGGACGAAGCAGGTTCCCCCGGCAATACCCTTGCGGGGTAGCCTCGGCATCCCCGGCAAGATCCTTGCTGGGACAGCTCGCCCCGCACCAACAGAGCGGGCCACCCTTGAGCCCACGGTCTCCAACATCACGTTGGACCAGGTCTCGGGAGGCACCTCTGTGGTGATATGCAGATCTTTGTGAAGACATATTCAAGATCGGATGAGGATTAGAAGACGGCGATCCGCAGCAAGACCCATGCCGAGGAAGGCCACCAGACCCCCGGCAAGGCCCTTCCCGAGGACGATAGCACGCCACGGCAAGACCCTTGCCGGGCCACACGGCAAGACCCTCACCAAGGACGCCAGAAGGTCCACCGCCAGGCCCACACCAACCAAGCTTCCACTGCCGTTCACATGCAACTGCCAGCCCAACCAGCTGGGCGGGAACCTGCGTGGCAACATGCAGCTCCTAGGCCAACTCATCGAGCCCCTGCGTGGCGGCATGCAGATCTTCGTGAAGGCTCTGTCACTGCGCCACCTCAGTTGTCTGCCTGCCTACATGGCACCATGCGCCTCACTGGCCAGGGCGCGTGTCAAAGCGAGGAGGAGCGGCGACGGACGGGACGGGCCTCACCCCCGTCCCCAATAAAGCAAGGGGACACCTAAGCTACACATTAAATGCGTCATGTCCTGTAATACGAGCGATAAGCTCAGGGCACTATATGCCTTTCCACCTCCTGTGTGCCATTGTGGCAGCCCCTTCCGACTATAAAAGGAGGCCCATGGCATACTGGAGGAGGATTCGGCTCTTTTGAACCATGCACTGACCACATCTAGTTCGAGAGCTCAAGAACTCTCTGAAATACACACACCAAAGCAGGACTAGGGTTTTAAGCATCCTCGCGGCCCGAACCTAGGTAAACGATCCTTGTGTTGTCTACTAGCCTTGCTCTTCTCGCAACCCCGCTCCCCGGCAACCGTAGTAGGGATTCTTGTGATCCCATAGGTGTCGTTCCACACCGACAGGCTATGTCGTAGTCCTGCCATAAAACTCCTATGGCTAAGTGAAAGTGTTAACACCCTATAGTCCGATTGCCTGGTTCGTCGCATTATCACCTCCTTCATGGACCAAGACGTTGGATAAAGAGTGATGCTTTTCCGAACACCCTCGTACTTCCTAGGGGGGCTGAAGCCGACGACTGGAAAACTTTCAGGTTATATTAAAACAGACGCAAAGGAGGAATTCAAGCTTTCGGGCAAAACATAATAATAGATTAACTATAAAATTGTCTTTTACAATTCTCATACACCTCACTTGAACATTATATTTTTCGAGCACTGACCATCTATCAAGCGGGAGGCTGCTAGGACGTCTTCAGAATAATGCCCCTGTTCCGGACGGTCCTTGCCTTTGGGTGGACTCTTCGTCGCAGCATCGATGGCCTTCATCATCCCCCAGAATGTCTTGACTCGGGCAAAAGCCATTCGTGCACCCTCAATGCACGTTGACCGCTTCACAGCGTCGATACGCGGCACCGCGTCAACAAGCCTCTGCACCAAACCGAAATAGCTATTCGGAAAAGGCTGGGTTGCCACAACCGGATTATGACATCCTTCATGGCAGCGCCGGATATCTTATGAAGTTCGGCCCATTGGGACATCTGTTCATTGAGCAACAGAGGGCGCTTTGATGCGCCAAACTGCGACTAAAAAAGCTTCTCCGTTGCATACCCATCTCACGCTTGGTAATACTGCGCCGCATCGGAAGAACTCTTCGGCAAGTCCAATAACTCATCTGGAGGACTCAACACTTGGTTAAGCTAAGCATAGTTCCGGTCACCGAACTAAGTTTGCAGCAGAAAGGGCTTTCCAGCCACAATCTACCTCGCCTTTCGAACCTCCTCACTGGCTGCTCTGGATTCCGACCGCGCTTCTCTTGCCTGTAGTAAGGCCTTGTCCAGTTCAGCCGTTAAGGCTTTATTCTCCTCCGGAAATTCACAGCGGCCAGTAGCATTCTCCAGTTCGTGCGTCATCGTGGATATCTTCTTAGCGTCTTGGTGTCGTGCAGCTTGTTCGGCTTTTAACTCAGCCGATGCTTTTTCGGCAGACGCATCGCTACACCGGGCCTGCTCCTTGGCCCGGGCCAGCTCCGCTCGAAGAACTTCAATGGCGGCAACACTATCTGTAGCCACGCATATTCCAGCATACAGATTTTAGCATCATGCTTATACCACAAAAAATGTATGGGGATTGCACCAATTACATACCTTGTGACTCGTCAAGACGCATATTGATTAACGCAAGGTCATCCCCTGCTCCGTCAAGCTTCCGCTGCAGCTCGGCAATATCCATAGTCTGGGAAGTAGCTAAGGGGAAACAACCTGTGTTCAAGTTCATCAGATCAGTCCTTGAGTAATCCTTTTTGATCCTCCGATTCGTTTCCCAGTGGAAGCCAACCCGAGTCTCAGGGGCTACTAATTATACACAAGTGCATCTTTGCCAATAAAACATAGCTGAAAATACTATATCACAAACCACGAAGCCTTTTAGCAGGCTCAGGAACGCTTCATTCAATCCGCTCTTCGCGGACAAAATCTTCTCAACCACTATACCCATCAAGGTACACTGTTCCCCGAGACAGATGCTTTTCGCAACATGTCCCGCAATATATCCGGAGCCCCCGGATCTCTAGAAGCTGCTCTAGGAGCACCACCATCCTTTGAATGAATCTGTTCACCCGTCTCCAGAATCATCGTCGGCTGCGAGCCAGACAGTCCGGGGCCTTTATTATCAGCCCCACAATCTCGGATGGTCGAAGATCCACCTTCAGGTACTACCTCTTTTATCACCTGCGTAGCTTGTTGATCAAGACGAACCCTCTGCAACGACACTTCGGAGTCGTCCGCCTTATTAGGTGAGGAGGTTGGGGGAGGCATCTCGCTCTCCATCATCTCGGGGAGGAGACCTCCCGAAGAACAGGATTGCCCAGAAACACTCAGCGCCGACCTGTAAAAATACACGGACGTGTTACGTAAATTTTTGGTAACGGCAAAGGAGCGGGATGCTATCAATGTATTCCGGATTCACTTACGGTTTGGCCGAGGGCTTGTCCCCTTGTCGGAGCTGTTCAACAGCGTCGCTCTCCAAACCCAAGCTGCTCAACGGTGGCATGTTGCCCCTTCTGGGGGGATCGCCCCTCCCAACCTTCGGAGGCAGCCCTTTTCCTCCTACTCGAAGAAGGGATGCTGGCTCCTCTTTCGCCTCTATCTTCACGCAAGGAAAGGTCACTTTCTTCGGACTCAGTATCCGACTTACTTCTAGAACAAAGGTCATGCCGGGTCTTCTCGCTCTCCTCTTTGCCCTCCCTTGCCGGCGCCTGATATGGTGTCAAGGCCAGCATCCTTGTTAGCACAGGAATAGTTGAGTGTTCGGGAAGGGGAGCCGGACACCTAATCCGTTCCACCTTCTTTATCCAGCCCTGAAAAAGGATGATTCTGTCAGTATCTTGCCACTGGGCAAACGGGTACTTACCGGGGTATCCGGATGGTTACAGTCTAGGCCGACATCTTCGGTGGTGTCCGGCCATTGCCTTCGTTTCTCGATAATAATCTCCACATTCCTTCGTGCGTAATGCCGAAGATGTGCTAAAGAGTCCGCAACCCTTCTGGAATGAACTCCCACAGACGGAGAGGCCATCGCTGGCACGGCAGGGTCCGATGAACTAGCATTACCTGAACGACGTCGACAATATTGATGTTCCTCTCAATGAGGCTTCAGATGCGACTTTACAGAGTTCACACCTCGTCCGTTGATCCCCAGTCCAGCCCCTAATTAATCCACGATGCAAGCTGAATTGGGGGGCTGGATTGAAATGTAGGCGCAGCAGCCCACTTGGAGCCACGGGGCTCAGTGATATAGAACCAACCATGCTGCCACAAATCGGAAGATTTGGCGAAGGATCCTTTCAGCCAAACAGCGCTAGCAAGCTTTCTCACTGTAGCACCACAGCTCTCAGCTTGCTCCCCCTCTATCACTTGCGGCTTCACATCGAAGGTCTTGAGCCACAAGCCAAAGTGCGGACGAGTTCGGAGGAAGGCTTCACACGTGACAATAAACACCGAGATAAGAAGAATAGAGTTCGAGGCTAGACCATTAAAATCTAGCCGGTAATAGCACATGAGCCCTCGGACGAAGGGGTTAAGTGCAAACCCTAACCCGCGGAGGAAGTGGGACACGAACACGACCCTCTCGCCGAATCTGGGGGTGGGAATAACCTTCCCCTCGGCAGGAAGCCGATGATGGATTTCTTTGGTCAGATACCTTGCCGCCCGAAGCTTTGCAATATCTCCTTCCATGATAGAAGAAGCTACCCACCGGCCTTGACGGCTTGATCCGGACATGATTGGGGTTTCTGGCAACTGAGACCCGGGTGTTGGAACTCGGGGGAGTAAGGGTTGAGGAGGAAGCAAGCGTGAAACGAAAAGACGGGTCTGTACCCCTATATAAAGGCTGCGAATATCAAACATCTCCTCCTGGGCCTCAAAACTTGCCTATTCCGAAGGAGTTGTACCCAAATGACGGTTGGGTTACCCACATCCGGGTTGACAAGAATCCCTTAAAAAGGGGAGACACGATCTCCGCTTGGATAAGACATGCCAATAAAACCACATCCAGAGACGTGGGACGACGGGCCAGCTAACGGTTCGAAAATAATGGCCGAGCAGGCATGATGTTATATTACCAAAAAGTTGCCAGCAGATTGAACTCATGAAATATTATATCCTCTGCAGTTGTGTATACAAGTCCGGATACAATCATTACATCTGAAGACTATCTTGGAGTTCGGAAAGAAGGGAACCCTCCTTGCAATGTCGAAGACAATCTGCGCGCCGGACTCCTCGTCATTGAAGCCAGGTTTAGGGGCTACCGAGGAAGTCCTAGACTAAGGGGTCCTCGGGCGTCCGGCCTGTTATCCATGGGCCAGACTGATGGGCTGTGAAGACATGAAGGCCGAAGACTGTACCCGTGTCCAAATTGGACTCTCCTTGGCGTGGAAGGCAAGCTTGGCGACCAGATGTGAACATTCCTTCTTATGTAACCGACTCTATGGAACCCTAGATCCCTCCGGTGTCTATATAAACCGGAGGGCGTAGTCTGGATGGCAGATACTCATTAGCATAGTCAATCAGGCCAGACTTCTAGGGTTTAGCCATTACAATCTCGTGGTAGATCAACTCTTGTAATACTCATATTCATCAAGATCAATCAAGCACGAAGTAGGGTATTACCTCCATAGAGAGGGCCCGAACCTAGGTAAACATCGTGTCCCCTGTCTCCTGTAACCATTGATCCTAGACGCACAGTTCGAGACTCCCTACCCAAGATCCGCCGGTTTTGACACCGACATCCATGCCTTCCTCTTTTTATGGGGAAGGCGCGAGCCACCTATTTACCACGATGTGATGCATGCATGCGGAAACCACACCACGCATGACCCCCACGTCACGCACAACCCTCCATGTCGCGCGTAGGTCGTGGGGAAGCACAACGGACGAAAAATTACTGCGGTAAAATCCTGCCCCGACAACGTGTCACACTTATGTGTGGCCCAGGCCCGGGGGCTCCTCTCAGTGTAAAAAAGTAGGGGCGCTCCTTTTTTACCCATTTACTTGTGCACAGACAGTCAGAGCCGCACCCACGGCCACACTAAGCAGGGCAGGAGAGGGAGGCTGGGAAGAAGCCAAAGGCATAAGGCGATCAGAGGCCACGCCAAGACCAGAAAACACAAAGAGCAAAGGATGGAAAGGTGGACTACCCAGGCAAGACCCTTGCCGGGCCGGCCTCCACGGCCCCGGCAAGAGCCTTGCCGGCGCAACTTGCCCAATGCCAACAGAGCGAGCCACCCTAGAGCCAACGGGTTCCAATCAAACCAACTACGTTGGGGCCAGGTGTGACGCCCTCGATTCAATTGTACACTAATCATACACGCAAATGTGTACAATCAAGATCAAGGACTCACGGGAAGATATCACAACACAACTCTAGACACAAATTAAAATAATACAAGATTTATATTACAAGCCAGGGGCCTCGAGGGCTCGAATACATAAGCTCAAAAACACAAGAGTCAGCGGAAGCAACAATATCTGAGTACAGACATGAGTTAGACAAGTTTGCCGTAAGAAGGCTAGCACAAAAGCAACAACGATCGAAAAGGCAAGGCCTCCTGCCTGGGAGCCTCCTAACTACTCCTGGTCGTCGGCGGTCTCCACGTAGTAGTATGCCTCGGCGGTGGCATCTGGCTCCTGGGCTCCGACATCTAGTTGCATCAATCGGAAAGAAGAAGAAAAGGGGGACAGGGGGAGCAAAGCAACCGTGAGTACTCATCCAAAGTACTCGCAAGCAAGGATCTACACTACATATGCAACATTATCAAAGGAAGGTTGTATATGTGTACTGGGCTGCAGAAATGCCAGAATAAAGAGAAGGCCTAGTCCTACCGAAGACTAGCATCTTCTGGAAACCACCATCTTGCAGCAATAGGAGGGAGTAGAGTAGCATAAGTAAAGTAGTAGTAGTGTATCAACCTCGACCAGAGATCCTTTCTCGACTCCCTGCGAGAGAGAAATCCCAGAGCCATACTATCCAGTTATCATCACAATCCAATTATCATCACATCCAATTCTCATCACAAGTATCCAGTTCTAGTTGTATCGATCGCGATACAACTCCAAGTGTCCGTTACCGTAGGACAGGCTATCGATAGATGTTTTCTTCCCTGCAGGGGTGCACCAAACTTACCCACCACTCTTGATTAACTCCGGCCGGACACACTTTCCTGGGTCATGCCCGGCCTCGGCCAAACAATACGCCGCAACCCGACCTAGGCTTAATAGAGAGGCCAACACGCCGGACTAAACCTATGCCCCCAGGGGTCATGGGCCATCTCCCCGGGAACTCGTGCACGTTGCGTGGGCGGCCGGTGAGCAGACCTAGCTACCTCCTTCAACAAGGCAGGCGCTTACGCAGTCCAACCCGGCGCGCGCCGCTCAGTCGCTGACGTCTATTAAGCTTCGGTTGATGTATACGACGCAGAACGCCCATACTATGCCCACGTGATGGTTAGTGCTATCAGGCCAGAGGCCCCTCGGATCAAATATCCAAATCGTAGTGGATTAGGAACGCGCGGTAACAAGCAGAGACTCATGAAAGATGTGACCCCGTTGCCCCGTCTCGAGGACTTGCGGCAAGGGCTAGGCATTCCCTGCCACGCCTCGTAATTATCTCGCGGGCACCTTCCAGGTCCGCCCGACTACACATCACTCGCAATTAAGCTCGCGCGGGTACCCCTTAGGGTCGACCCGTCTTTCCAAGTAACAGGGGTAAAGTCCAAGTATCTGTGTGTCCAAACATCAAGGGGAAAACCCAAGGAATCATCCCCGGTGAATTCCACTCGATGTAATCATCAAGGTGAACGTAAGTGGAATCACCCTCGAGGTTCACACTTGAGGGGTTGCACGACAGAGCCGTATTGGAAGTGGTTAAGGAGGAAATCACCCTCGATGACCACGACCGAATAGCTACTCTACAGAGATTTCATCAAGAGTGATGTATGAGGTTCCACCCTCGGCACTCGATGGTAACTCCGCAGAGTCGAGCAACAAAGGGGCATGATGTGACGTGAGGTGTCGGGGTCTGGTCTTCGATCACGTAGATCGAGTCGTCGATGATGAAGCAGGCGCAACAAGGACAAGGTGGGGGTCACTGATGGATCACTAACCAACCTATACTAAGCAGGTCTAGGATAAGCAGGTAAGGTACAAAAGCAGATACAAAAGCAGGCTATGCATCAGAATAGGAGCAAACAATAACAGTAGCAAAATCTAATGCACGCATGAGAGAATGGAATGGGTGATATCGGGATGATCAACGGGGGGGGCTTGCCTGGTCGCTCTAGCAAGGAGGGGCCGTCGTCGATATAGTCGATCACAGGGGCGGCATCGGTCTCGGGGTCTACCGAGAGAAGAGGGGGGAGAAACAGTAAATACAGAGCAAACAGGTACAATACTATGCATGACAACACAATAAGCAGCGCTAGGGGTGAACTAACGCAAGGCTACGCAGTACCGGGGAAGGGGAAAAACATCCGGGAAAGTTTCCCCGAAGTTTGGCATTTTCGGACAAATGAAACAGAGGAGAAAGGTTGCATGTTCGCTATGCTAGGGACGTGTGACAGATGAACCGAGAGTGTATCCGGATTCGTCTCGCTTTTCTGAGCAACTTTCATGTATAAAACTTTTTCATCCGAGTTACAGATTATTTTCTATGATTTATCAAAGTTTAAAGCATTTTGTAAAATTTCTGTAATTAATATTAATTTGAAAAAATAAATGGTTAAAATATTACGGGTACACACAGAGTGTACCCAGCTGTTTGCATGTGAGGCCGACAGTGGGCCCAGTCAACTGCCCAGTCAGCAGTTGACTGCTCAACGTTGACTGGTCAAAGGTTGACTTGGGGCCACCTGTTAGTGACTTGACTGAGTTTAGACTTTAGTTAAGTTAGAATAATTAGCAGTGGGGGCCACTAGTCATAGGGCCATCTGGCTAATGTAACAAAACAAAACAAAAAAACAACAAATGAAAACTAACAGGGGCTCATCCCCAAAAACAGGGTCGGCCCCTTCATGCTGCGGCACAAGGCAATGGCTGGGACACGCACGCGCGGCCGCTCACAGGGAGCGCCGGCGGCCAGTGCCCAGATCACGCGACAGGGAAGTAGGGCCGGCCAAGTAGCGAGCACGCGCAGGAGTAGGGCTCCGGCGGGCGCACGAGGGGGGGGGGGAAGAAGCTTCGGCGGCCGCGGCAATGGCAGTAGGCAGCGGTGGTAGTCGCGGGCGGCTGCTGCGCGGCCGGGCGAGCCAGCATGCGGCCAATGAGGCGTGGGCACGCCGGGACAGGCCCTGGGCGCAGCAGACGCGCGGCTGGAGCGGGCGAGCATGCGCGAGGAGCGGGGATCCGGCCATGGCGGACGACGAGCTTCGGCCGGAGGGTGTCTACGGCTAGAGGACGCCCGGAAGGAGGGGATCAAGGGGGAGGTGAAGGGGAGCTCACAGGGATCACGTAGAGGAGTTCAACTTGCTCGGGGAGGCGCTCGTGGTCGTGAATCGACGAAGATTGCGGCGGCTACCGTGGGTGCTCGAGGTTGAAGGTGACGAGGATCCGGCGCAGCAGTGCCTCCCAGCTCGAGATGACCGCCGTGGTCGACGCAGAGGAGGCCGACGGAGTGGATGGCACGGTGGCACGGCCAGAGGAGGACGATGGCCGTGGAAGCAAGGAAGGCGCGGTGACCGTGGCGTTTGGCCCTTCCTCCAGATCAGAAGAAGGGGAAAGGTGGATCTGGGAGGGAGGGCGCCGAGGAGGAGTGAGGCGAGTGGGAAGAAAAATATCTGGGGGGAGGGGCACCTCGGTGGAGGCCTTATCCTCCCGCGGCATGGCCGGCGAGGTGGTCCGACGGGGACGCGCCCCTGTTCGGGCACGGTCGTGAACAGAAGAAGACGACCGGGGGGGGGGGGGGGGTTAGGTGGGCCGACTTGGGTGAGGCGGCCTAGTGGGGGCACGTGCTATCTCTTTTTTTTGTGTTCTTTCTATTATTCTATTTTCTTTTAAAAGCCTCCATTTGCATTTAAATAAGCCACCAAATGACTTAGCAAAAATGTGGACCTGGACAACACAGATACTAGGAAATATTGAGCACTGCCACAAAAAGTTTGGGGCCTTCAGGACTTGTCCAAGCATTTTTAGAAAATGAAAAGGACATCTTAAATACTGCTGGACCAGATAATAAATTCATAGGGGTAATTTGGGAATTCCAAAAATGTTGGCTTTAACATGACAAATATCTAGGGATTATTTGCCATAGGATGAACTATTTTATTTGCATGAAAGAGGAAGAAAATATTTGAATGATATTTGAAGCAGATTTTGGACAAGTGGCATTTTGGCATGATGATCATCATGACATGACCTTTATTAGGGGGAGATTTTTGTAGTGTGATGTTGGGGATGTTACAAGTCTCCTCCACTACAAGAAATCTCATCCCGAGATTTAAGTGGGGAAATAAGAAGTAACTTCGGGAGAACTGGACCTTTTAGGGTTAATTATCTAGTGAACAATTCAGGGAATGTGACAGAAGTATCTCTCGAGTTGAAATTTAAGAAAATGTCGAGAGCAAAATATGAAGGTACAATAAGAAGTTTCAAGCGAATGGACAAACGATCGATACCTGAACAGAGTGTGAGAAGGGTTCAGAGCATCGGGAATAGATCATCTCTCGGACTGTGGCTCGTGACAACACACAAAGCCAAGAGCAAATGATACTTCGTAATAAAGGACATACAGGAGAGTCAGGTTTCGATCCTGTGGAACTGTGGGTTACGGGGCCACCATGTGGGTTAAAAGTAGGAAGGTCGCTGATAGCAAGGCAGGTCAGAGCTTAGACTGTCAGTTATGTTGGCAACAAAGTTCTGGTACCAAGGGCATGGGACGAAGAGAACCATTTCCCTGCTCATAAGACGAGGCGGACCAATAGGCAAAGTTCCCGTCCATCGGTGGTTACCGGAATGTCATCAACAATAGTAACAGGGTCACACTAACAAAGTTGTAAACTGAGGTGTTTCCATAAGCAGGGAATTATTTTTGCTTATAACATATATAGATCTCAAGAAAGGTTAAGCAACCCAATGGAAAGGAAAATGTGTTTAGACACAAGATTTAGGAGTGTAACTTTTCCCAAGGAAAAGTACAGCATGATATACATGTTAGATCAACAAGTACATCACCATTTGGATAAAGGGGCAAGGGAATTCATGATGTTATCCATACAACGGTGTTTGGATAATAGAGCAAGAAACATTTGGCAATGCACTTCCAATGTTCTCGTTGATGTTCGGCGTGCCACAGTCATGCTTCGAGGTTACATTAACATGGTGTTTCAAGCAAGATTGAAACTGAAGGTCACAAGAAGTACAAAGGAACAGTTCCACGAATCTCAAGGAATGTAAGATATAATCAAAACATGACCAAGTCTGTATTGGCAGGAAGTCAAGGATGGTGTCGATGACAACACGCATCATCGACGGGCAAGGATGGTATTCTCGTCAAGAATTCGATTGATATCTTAGAACAAGGCAGTATAATGATGGTGATCACGACAAATTTTGTTGAGAGGCTCTATGAAGATGCCATCGAGCAGCAACGACATCAGCAAAAGGAATGATGAATCGAAGGCTATTGGAACAACGGATACGACATAAGCTCGGATTCAGGCTTGTTGTTCAAGATGGAATGATAAGATGAGGAAGATCGACGTAAGCTTCGCTCATCGTCAAAAAGTTGTGCTCCGGGAATAAGGACCAGGTAGCACAGTTAAAATTGGCACGATAATGATATAGTCAATCAGGTTAGGAATGAATTCTAGGACTATTAAACTCGTAAGCAACGAAAATTACTTAGAGTTATTGAATCAAAGTGCGGAATCGATTCTCTTATAGGTGTTCTCGAGTGACTAATAACTCAGAACCCGGGGGGCAAATCGATGAGAAGCAATACTAGATGAAGACTCATAGGAAGCAACACAGTTCTTTGATATTCTCGAGGTACCGGAGGGTAATACTTGAAGGAAGAGCGAAATAGTGATTGGACAGATGAAATTGCAGAAGACAAGTATTTTAACTTGTCCGGGAAATGGAGTCAAGGAGAAAATATGACTGGAACCACGATTGCAAAGAATCAATTTACAGATGCAATATGAGCTTCTACCAAGGGAACATTTGATTATAAGAGAAGCTTCCGTGATAAGGTCTACATCGTGTCCATGGGCATGAACACAAAGTTCAAGGTCGACTCCCACTTCTTCAATGCATAACATTTCATTCACTTCTCGTTTACGAAGAAATTGTAGTGTTGAAAATTTATCTAGTGAAGCACCAGAAGAGTGTGACTCGCATAACTTTCGAGTCCACACGAATTACGAAAAGCATAGGTTCAACCCATCGGGACATTTTTACGAAGCTATACAACACACTAACAAGAGCGACAGGTACACGCTCGAAAGCAAAGGGTTGGCGATGCCGGAGTAGATGATACAATTTGCCAAAGGCATTGTGTATCATGGGAAAGTCGTCAATGATTTAAAATATGAAGGAGCTATCAGATAGTAATCCACCAAAAGATCAGGTGGTCCGCAAAGGATCTGTTGTGAATATCAGTACTCAACCAGAGGAAGGGATGCAAAGGAGTCGGTTTATGGAAACACCTGAATAAGCCGAAGCTTGAATACGAAGGGTTTACGATTTTTAAAACAGAAGATCAAAAGCAGGGGCTCTGATCAAAAGATAATTGAGTTGAATCGATATAGATCGACAATCGATCAAGGTTTGATTTGCCAAGAATAAGCTCAAGTTCGGAGTGACGTCTGAGCCGGAAGGTTGAATGCTAGGATCTGATTGAGGATAGCGAGCATTCGCAACATATTGGATCAAGGGACTTGAAACGAGAGTGATAGAGGATGTCAACCGAGATTACTAGTAATATGGAACTAACCATAATGCAGGCACGCAAGACTTTCCAAAGCAATAGGTTGCAAAGGATTCTTGGAAGGTCGAATAGCATTTCGGGGTATTTTGTGAAACATATGATCAACTGGGGATGAACGAATCCCCGATAAGAGTGAGGAATTATTCGTAGGGTTATTCAGGCGGAAAAGAGCTGCAAGGCAGTCGGAAAAAGGATTCTCGAAAGTCGAAGAATACTTTCGGGTATCTTATAATAACAAGAACAACTAGGGATGGAAGTATGAACGGCGAGGGTACGTAGTTATCCATAAGGATTCAACGGTGTTAAGGGATTGCAAAAGAAATGAACACAAGTTCTCCGGAGTAGATCGGAGAGTATCTTCGAAGTCTTCTGGTGAAGTAGGTAACCATCCGGACTGAAGGGGTTCTCCAGGGAAAGTCGTTACGAGAACCTAATGTAGTTAGTAAATTCATTTAACCCGAATAGAAGAGAGAACAGAGTCCCAGAGTATAGGTGAGGAGTAAAAGATCCTAATACCACCCAATTGGCGACATGGGCTCGTAAGCCACATAACCAAGTTAGTAAAACAGTTTTCAGTTTCTAGACTCAACATCGGCCAAGGAGTTGGAAAGGGGGATCCTACAGGCAGTCGGCTCTGATACCTACTTATGACGCCCTCGATTCAATCGTACACTAATCATACACGCAAATGTGTACGATCAAGATCAAGGACTCACGGGAAGATATCACAACACAACTCTAGACACAAATTAAAATAATACAAGCTTTATATTACAAGCCAGGGGTCTCGAGGGCTCGAATACATAAGCTCGAAAACACAAGAGTCAGCGGAAGCAACAATATCTGAGTACAGACATGAGTTAGACAAGTTTGCCTTAAGAAGGCTAGCACAAAAGCAACAGCGATCGAAAAGGCAAGGCCTCCTGCCTGGGAGCCTCCTAACTACTCCTGGTCGTCGGCGGTCTCCACGTAGTAGTATGCCTCGGCGGTGGCATCTGGCTCCTGGGCTCCGACATCTGGTTGCATCAACCAGAAAGAAGAAAAGGGGGAAAGGGGGAGCAAAGCAACCGTGAGTACTCATCCAAAGTACTCGCAAGCAAGGATCTACACTAAATATGCAACATTATCAAAGGAAGGTTGTATATCTGTACTGGGCTGCAGAAATGCCAGAATAGAGAGAAGGCCTAGTCCTACCGAAGACTAGCATCTTCTGGAAACCACCATCTTGCAGCAATAGGAGGGAGTAGAGTAGCATAAGTAAAGTAGTAGTAGTGTATCAACCTCGACCAGAGATCCTTTCTCGACTCCCTGCGAGAGAGAAATCCCAGAGCCATACTATCCAGTTATCATCACAATCCAATTATCATCACATCCAGTTCTCATCACAAGTATCCAGTTCTAGTTGTATCGATCGGGATACAACTCCAAGTGTCCGTTACCGTGGGACAGGCTATCGATAGATGTTTTCTTCCCTGCAGGGGTGCACCAAACTTACCCACCACTCTCGATTAACTCCGGCTGGACACACTTTCCTGGGTCATGCCCGGCCTCGGCCAAACAATACGCCGCAACCCGACCTAGGCTTAATAGAGAGGCCAGCACGCCGGACTAAACCTATGCCCCCAGGGGTCATGCGCCATCTCCCCGGGAACTCGTGCACGTTGCGTGGGCGGCCGATGAGCAGACCTAGCTACCTCCTTCAACAAGGCAGGCGCTTACGCAGTCCAACCCGGCGCGCGCCGCTCAGTCGCTGACGTCTATTAAGCTTCGGCTGATGTATACGACGCAGAACGCCCATACTATGCCCACGTGATGGTTAGTGCTATCAGGCCAGAGGCTTCTCGGATCAAATATCCAAATCGTAGTGGATTAGGAACGCACGGTAACAAGCAGAGACTCACGAAAGATGTGACCCCGTTGCCCCGTCTCGAGGACTTGCGGCAAGGGCTA
Source organism: Aegilops umbellulata (assembly GCA_032464435.1). NCBI lineage: Eukaryota > Viridiplantae > Streptophyta > Magnoliopsida > Poales > Poaceae > Aegilops > Aegilops umbellulata. The sequence continues at coordinate 296,344,559 of CP136057.1, forward strand.
GGAATGCCCGGCCACGCCTCGTAATTATCTCGCGGGCACCTTCCAGGTCCACCCGACTCCACATCACTCGCAATTAAGCTCACGCGGGTACCCCTCAGGGTCGACCCGTCTTTCCAAGTAACAGGGGTAAAGTCCAAGTATGCGTGTGTCCAAACATCAAGGGGAAAACCCGAGGAATCACCCCCGGTGAATTCCACTCGATGTAATCATCAAGGTGAACGTAAGAGGAATCACCCTCGAGGTTCACACTTGAGGGGTTGCATGACAGAGCCGTATCGGAAGTGGTTAAGGAGGAAATCACCCTCGATGACCACGACCGAATAGCTACTCTACAGAGATCTCATCAAGAGTGATGTATGAGGTTCCACCCTCGGCACTCGATGGTAACTCTGCAGAGTCGAGCAACAAAGGGGCGTGATGTGACGTGAGGTGTCGGGGTCTGGTCTTCGATCACGTAGATCGAGTCGTCGATGATGAAGCAGGGGCAACAAGGACAAGGTGGGGGTCACTGATGGATCACTAACCAACCTATACTAAGAAGGTCTAGGATAAGCAGGTAAGGTACAACAGCAGATACAAAAGCAGGCTATGCATCAGAATAGGTGCAAACAATAACAGTAGCAAAATCTAATGCACGCATGAGAGAATGGAATGGGCGATATCGGGATGATCAAAGGGGGGGGGCTTGCCTGGTTGCTCTGGCAAGGTGGGGCCATCGTCGATGTAGTCGATCACAGGGGCAACATCGGTCTCGGGGTCTACCGGAGAGAAGAGGGGGGAGAAACAGTAAATACAAAGCAAACAGGTACAATACTATGCATGACAACACAATAAGTAGCGCTAGGGGTGAACTAACGCAAGGCTACGCAGTACCGTGGAAGGGGAAAACATCCGGGAAAGTTTCCCCGAAGTTTGGCATTTTCGGACAAATGAAACGGAGGAGAAAGGTTGCATGTTCTCTATGCTAGGGACATGTGACAGATGAACGGAGAGTGTATCCGGATTCGTCTCGCTTTTCTGAACAACTTTCATGTATAAAACTTTTTCATCCGAGTTACAGATTATTTTCTATGATTTATCCAAGTTTAAAGCATTTTGTAAAATTTCTGTAATTAATATTAATTTGAAAAAATAAATGGTTAAAATGTTATGGGTACACACAGAGTGTACCCAGCTGTTTGCATGTGAGGCCGACAGTGGGCCCAGTCAACTGCCCAGTCAGCAGTTGACTGCTCAACGTTGACTGGTCAAAGGTTGACTAGTCAAAGGTTGACTTGGGGCCACCTGTTAGTGACTAGACTGAGTTTAGACTTTAGTTAAGTTAGAATAATTAGCAGTGGGGGCCACTAGTCATAGGGCCATCTGGCTAATGTAACAAAACAAAACAAAAAAACAACAAATGAAAACTAACAGGGGCTCATCCCCAAAAACAGGGTCGGCCCCTTCGTGCTGCGGCACAAGGCGTGGCTGGGACACGCACGCGCGGCCGCTCAGAGGGAGCGCCGGCGGCCAGTGCCCAGCTCACGCGACGGGGAAGTAGGGCCGGCCAAGTAGCAAGCACGCGCAGGAGTAGGGCTCCGGCAGGCGCGCGAGGGGGGGAGAAGCTTCGGCAGCCGCGGCAATGGCAGCAGGCAGCGACGGTAGTCGCGGGTGGCTGCTGTGCGGTTGGGCGAGCCAGCACGTGGCCAATGAGGCGTGGGCACGTCGGGACAGGCCCTGGGCACGGCAGACGTGTGGCTGGAGCGGGCGAGCATGCGCGAGGAGCGGGGATCCGGCCATGGCGGACGACGAGTTTCGACCAGAGGGTGTCTACGGCTAGAGGATGCCCGGAAGGAGGGGATCAAGGGGGAGGTGAAGGGGAGCTCACAGGGATCACGTAGAGGAGTTCAACTTGCTCGGGGAGGCGCTCGTGGTCGCGAATCGAGGAAGATTGCGGCGGCTACCGTGGGTGCTCGAGGTTGAAGACGACGAGGATCCGGCGCAGCAGTGCCTCCCAGCTCGAGATGACTGTCGTAGTCTACGCAGAGGAGGCCGACGGAGTGGATGCCACGGTGGCACGGCCAGAGGGGGACGATGGCCGTGGCAGCGAGGAAGGCGTGGTGACCGTGGCGTTTGGCCCTTCCTCCAGATCATAAGAAGGGAGAGGTGGATCTGGGAGGGAGGGCGCCGAGGAGGAGTGAGGCGAGTGGGAAGAAAAATATCTGGGGGGAGGGGCACCTCGGTGGAGGCCTTATCCTCCCGCGGCATGGCCGGCGAGGTGGTCCGACGGGGACGCGCCCCTATTCGGGCACGGTCGTGAATAGAAGAAGACGACCGGGGGGGTAGGTTTGCCGACTTGGGTGAGGCCCAGTGGGGGCACGTGCTATTTCTTTTCTTTTTTTGTGTTCTTTCTATTATTCTATTTTCTTTTAAAAGCCTCCATTTGCATTTAAATAAGCCACCAAATGACTTTGCAAAAATGTGGACCTGGACAACACAGATACTAGGAAATATTGAGCACTGCCACAAAAAGTTTGGGGCCTTCAGGACTTGTCCAAGCATTTTTAGAAAATGAAAAGGACATCTTAAATACTGCTGGACCAGATAATAAATTCATAGGGGTAATTTGGGAATTCCAAAAATGTTGGCTTCAACATGACAAATATCTAGGGATTATTTGCCATAGGATGAACTATTTTATTTGCATGAAAGAGGAAGCAAATATTTGAATGAAATTTGAAGCAGATTTTGGACAAGTGGCATTTTGGCATGATGATCATCATGACATGACCTTTATTAGGGGGAGATTATTGTAGTGTGATGCTGGGGATGTTACACCAGGGCTCGAGAGGCACCTCCGTGGTGGCATGCAGATCTTTGTCAAGACCATAGATATATGAGATCAGATGAGGATCAGAAGACGGCGACCCTCGACAGGATCCTAGCCGAGGAGATCCGCAAGACCCCCGGCAAGCGCCTTGCCAGGGGCGACCGCGATGCCACGGCAAGACCCTTGTCGGGCCCCCGGCAAGGCCCTTGCCGAGAGGCGCCAGCAGGGCCACTGCCAGGCCCGCACCAACCAAGGCTCCACTATCGTTCGCATGCAGCTGCCAGCCCAACCAGCTGGGCAGGCACCTGCGTGGCAACACACGGCTTCCATACCAACTCAGCAAGAACCTGCGTGGTGGCATGCAGATCTTCGTGAAGACCCCGCCACCGCGCCACCTCAACAGTCTGTCTGCCTACATGGAGCTGCATGCATTACTGGCCTGGGCGCGTGTCGAAGCAAGGAGGAGTGGTGATGGACGAGACGGGCCTCGTTCCCATCCCCGATAAAGCTAATGGACACCTAAGTCACACATTTAATGCACTTTGTCCTGTAATGCCGTGCGATAAGCTCGCGCACTGTAGGCCTTTCCACCTCTTGTGTGCCACTGTGGCAACCCCTTTTCCCTATAAAAGGAGGCCCGAGGCGACCAGGAGAGGGATTCGCCTTTTTGAAGCTACACAACAACCGTAGCTAGTTGGAAAGCTCAAGAACACTCAATACATCCACCAAAGCAAGACTAGGGTTTGACGCATCCTAGCGGACCGAACCTGGGTAAACGATCTGCGTGCTTGCTCCTAAACCTGCTCTTCTCACGACCCCGCGCCCGCCGAGCGTAGAAGGGATCCCTGTGATCCCATAGGTGTCGTTCCCACCGACACCCCTGATTTCACTAAAGGCTGGATTCCCACCCGCCGCTACTGCTTCTTTGTCCTCCTGGTCCCATATCAGTTTCATGCCATAGTATCCTGCCACACCCATACGGTGGGGGTGTATGTTCTTTTTATGAAGTTCCGATTTCTTGAAACTCTTCTCAAAAAACTCTTTAGTTGCCCTGACCCTTTGGAATTCTGCCCAGTCTACCTTTGTAATTCGGGGGTATGCGGGGATTGGGTCCTTGCCTTCACTCAAGTACTTCTTGTACAACATGTGCTTCCAGTTTCTCCACGCATCCCTAGCCTTCTTTAGTGCAGTGTGTTCCACCTGCATTCTCCACTGCTCTGGAATGTTGATGTGATCCATGATCTCCCGGACTATCCTTCGCCGTGTTTATGTGTCAGCCTTCTGAAACCCCGGCAAATTAATGTTGAGCCTTGCCCAGCCAACAAATCCACACACACACACACTCCTAAACCTCGTGTGTGCTTTATCTGGTTTAGTTGGATCCCAAGACTTTAAATCAATCTCGGTTACTTCATATACACCTTTAGGCTGGTGTGTGGGCATCCCTGGAGCGTTCCTCCGTGTCCTGACCGGAAGGGTAATTGCTGTAGCTCTTTCCCGTTCAAGATTACTTGATCCCTCACAATATGCTAAAGACCTAGGGTTGTCCGAATCAGATTAAGATACATCGCCTGAAGCATGAGTGTGGTCGCTACAACTCGACATCTATAGAGAACACATGTGAAACTCTGGAAAGGAGGATAAGCATAAAAGTAACAACTTGGTATCAAGCTTTCTAAACATGCCATGCAGTAATTTACAAAATGTACGGCTAATTTGTTAAGTTTGTGTGACTCGGGCGCCCGTGATCTGTAAATAGGCAGTAACTTATTGGAACAAATACAACTTATATGTAGTAAGGAAGGTAGATAATAAACATATTTACACTCTCCGTTATTTTATAGCCAATTTGGGAACATACGGAACGAAATAGGAAGAGGGATTGTGAGGAAATATGCCTCACCGTGATGGAGATGAATAACTAACAGGCTTCTTAATGCAAACCCTGCCGGACCACAGGAGAGGTGAGGGTTACTGCATCGATATGCTCGAGGGTGGCTGGCGAGCAAACGAAGACGGCGAGGAACAGGCCACCGCGTGTTGGGAACGGAAGTGGAGGTAGGATTGACGCCGAAGAGCGGGCACACGGCCGGGGTGAGCACGACGGCACCAGAGAGGGTTCTGCTGTGGATATGGGGGAGGGGGGAGCTGGCGATGGAGATTGGGTGGACTAGTTGAGTGAAACGTGGGCGAACGGTAGGGGGTGTTTTGGCGGCCTAGGTGAAAAGGGAAAAAAATATCCTCGGCCGCCGCGCGGAAAGGCCTATGCAAATGGTTGCCTCTAAGCGCTCGTGCGCCCAAAGAGAATAATTTGTTTGAAATGAAGACATACTAATTTTGAAATGAAGACGTGAGTTCATCGTTTCGCCTCTAAATTTTTCCCATGTAAAGAAATCACAATTATACAACGGGTTTGATTTGCTGGTGCATTTCAGGTCTCGTGTGCTATATGTAAGACATTTTTTGGCATTTACTATGCATTTTGGCATATAAATCAATTCCTAGCCGGATTGTATTTCCTGTCGAAAGGGATGAGGATTGTCGTTCGATCTGGGAGCATCCAATTGTGCAGACGTATGATCCGTGGGGTTTGGGTTCTAGCCAATCAGAACGCATGACTCAGATCATGCGCGCAGCAAAGGGGGGGCATCGGCCACGGTTTCATAGGCACATGGCTTTCGTGAGTTAACCGTGTGCTATTTGAAAACATTTTTTGTGAGGGGCTATTTGAAAACATTTACATGTGGTGTCAAAAGGGATGAGGATCGCCATTCGATCCAGGAGAATCCAACGGTGCAGACGTACGATCCGTGGGGTTTGGCTTCTGGCCAATCAGAACGCACGACTCAGATCGCGCGCGTGGCAGAGGGGGGGCATGAGCCATGGTTTAGTGGACACACGGATTTCGTGAGTGAACCGTGTGCTATTTGAAAACATTTACATTAACTAACATCATATTTTTGTTTGAATGAAAACATGAGTTCATCGTTTTGCCTCCAATTTTTTTCCATGGTAAGAAATCACAATTGTACCCTATGGTTTGATTTTCTTGTACATTTTACCTGGCGGCATGCCTCGCTAGCAACCTCAAACTTTGAATATGCAAAAAAATAGATCTCGTTTGTATGTATGTATGTATGTATGTATGTATGTATGTATGTATGTATGTATGTATGTATGTATGTATGTATGTATGTATGTATGTATGTATGCAAGGTTGGAAAAAGCGGTAGGCGTAAGCGAGGTGGTTCGCCTTCGCCTAGTGCCTAGGCGGTGCTTAAGCGCCCTAGGCACAACCTAGGCGGTTATATAATTTTTAGTATTAGGGTGAATATGTGGTTAATATATGTGTATTTTATTAATTTAGGGCATATAAGTATGTTAACGACCAGCAACTATGATTGGAATATAGCCCTTTTGGCATATCAATGCAGTATAGCATGATTACTCGCTTGCGTAGACAATTTCCTACTTGATCTGCCTAGACTTCTGCTTATGCCCTAGGCGAGGCGTTGGGGCATTGCCTAAGTGCCTCCTAGGCACTGCCTTTTCCAACAGAGTATGTATGTATGTATGTATATAGTCGCAACTACACGTGCGTGTTAGCAAGATCATTTGTGTGTCGCTTTGCGAGTATTCATTCATTGTGCGAGAAACGGGAAAAAACTTCAAACAGTTTGGCCAAAGGGTGCGGCTAGAGGTGTAGGCCTTGTTGTTATTTTAATTCCAAGAAATGCATATAGAGTCCAGATAATAACGAAAATCATTGTGTCACTACCGCGTGCTCTCACGATCGCATGGAAAAATTTTGGTAAAGTTTGGCACAAGTTTTAGTGCTCGCACCTTTGATGTCTACTACACAACCTTCTTCTCGTAGACATTGTTGGGCCTCCAAGTGTAGAGGTTGGTACGACAGTATCAAATTTCCCTCAAGTGGATGACTTAAGGTTTATCAATCCGTGGGAGGCGTAGGATGAAGATGGTCTCTCTCAAGCAACCCTACAACCAAATAACAAAGAGTCTCTTGTGTCCCCAACACACCCATACAATGGTAAATTGTATAGGTGCACTAGTTCGGCGAAGAGATGGTGATACAAGTGCAATATGGATGGTAGATATAGGTTTTTGTAGTCTGAAAATATAAAAATAGCAAGGTAGCAAGTGGTAAAAGTGAGCGTAAACAGTATTGCAATGCTAGGAAACAAGGCCTAGGGTTCATAGTTTCACTAGTGCAGGTTCTCTCAACAATGATAACATAATTATATCATATAACAATCCCTCAACATGCAAAAAAGAGTCACTCCAAAGTCACTAATAGCGGAGAACAAACGAAGAGATTATTGTCGGGTACGAAACAACCTCAAAGTTATTCTTTCCAATCAATCCATTGGGCTATTCCTATAAGTGTCACAAATAGCTCTAGAGTTCGTAGTAAAATAAGACCTTAAGACATAAATCAACCAAAACCCTAATGTCACCTAGATACTCCAATGTCACCTCAAGTATCCGTGGGTATGATTATACGATATGCATCACACAATCTCAGATTCATCTATTCAACCAACACAAAGAACTTCAAAGAGTGCCCCAAGTTTCTACCGGAGAGTCAAGACGAAAACGTGTGCCAACCCCTATGAATAGATTCCCAAGGTCACGGAACTCACAAGTTGATCACCAAAACATACATCAAGTGTTCTCAAATCCTTAATGACTCAATCCGATAAGATAACTTCAAAGGGAAAACTCAATCCATTACACGAGAGTAGAGGGGGAGAAACATCATAAGATCCAAGTATAATAGCAAAGCTCGTGATACATAAAGATCGTGCCATATCAAGAACACAAGAGAGAGAGAGAGAGATCAAACACATAGCTACTGGTACATACCCTCAGCCCCGAGGGTGAACTACTCCCTTCTCGTCATGGAGAGCTCCAGGATGATGAAGATGGCCACCGGTGATGATTCCCCCCTCCGCAGGGTGCCGGAACAGGGTCTTGATTGGTTTTTGGTGGCTACAGAGGCTTGCAGCGGTGAAATTCCCCATCTAGGTTTCTTTTGGGGGGTTTCTGTATTTATTGGAATTTTGGCGTCGGTATCATGTTAGGGGGGTCTCCAAGTCATCCACGAGATAGGGGGCGTGCCCAGGGGGGTAGTGCGCGCCCTCCACCCTCGTGGATGGCTCGAGACTCTTCTGGCCCAACTCTTTTACAACTGGGGCTTCTTTTGGTCCATAAAAATCATCAAAAATTGGCACGTCAATTGGACACCGTTTGGTATTCCTTTTCTGTAAAACTAAACAACAAGGAAAAAAAGAGAAAGTGGCACTGGCCTCTAGGTTAATAGGTTAGCCCCAAAAATCATATAAAAGAACATATAAATGCATATAAAACATCATAGATGGATAATATAATAGCATGGAACAATAAAAAATTATATATACGTTGGAGACGTATCAAGCATCCCCAAGCTTAATTCCCGCTCGTCCTCGAGTAGGTAAATGATAAAAACGGAATTTTTGATGTGGAATGCTACCTAAAGTATTTATCAATGTAATCTTCTTTCTTGTGGCAAGAATATTCAGATCCATAAGATTCAAAACAAAAGTTTAATATGGACATAAAAACAATAATACTTCAAGCATACTAATAAAGCAATCATGTCTTCTCAAAATAACATGGCCAAAGAAAGCTATCCCTACGAAATCATATAGTCTGGCTATGCTCTATCTTCATCAAACAAAATATTTAAATCATGCACAACCCCGATGACAAGCCAAGCAATTGTTTCATACTTTTGATGTTCTGAAACTTTTTCAATCTTCACGCAATACATGAGCGTGAGTGTCGGTGTACTAGAGTAGGGGTACCCTAGTATCCCGAACTTGTGCACGGGCAGTCGCAGCGTCCCGCGGCAAGGCTTGCCGGGCGACCGCCAGGGCCCTCTATGGTTCCTGTTGAGCCATTCAAGAACAAAGTATTTTAAGCCAAGGAGACAAGTCCCCGGCAAGAGGAGCTTGCCGGGAAGGCCACTGAGGGCACAAGACCCCGGCAAGAGGAGCTTGCCGGGAAGGCCAACCAAGGCATCTCAAGGAACTTACCGCGACGCGCCACGCGTCCCGGCAGGACCCGGCGAGCGACAAGCTCCCGAACGCGGCAAGACAACGGCCGCGGCAAGGCATTTGCTGCGGCAAGCAACCACTCTGTGCCTGCGCTCCAGCTCACCCACCTACGTGTCGCTCTGGGACCCTTCCAGGCGTACGTGGCGGGAGGCTGTGCAGCCAGGGGTACACTGTGGCATGCAGCGCTGACAAGATCGCCATCGTGGCAAGCAGAGGCGCCCCTGATGGTCCCTTTTCTGCACCGTCTGGGCGACATAGATAGGCATTTAAGGCCTTTGTCCCCTGCGGTCAGGGTTAGGTATGACTCACTGTGTAGGTAGCTGTACCTACCGCAACACCTTTCCATTTTTGCCCTTGCCTACGTTGCCACCTGTTGGAGACCCCTTCAGCATATAAAAGGAGGCCCATGCACAACGTTGGGGGGATCGCCCCAGGAGGACGAAGAGTAGAACACTCCCGCTCGGTCTCGTTAGCTGCTGGTGTGTACTGTAGCACCTAGCGCTCCCGAGCAAGAACTGAATACAATCCACAAAGCAGCAGTAGGAGTATTATCTCTCCGGAGAGCTCCGAAGCTGGGTAAAACCCCTCGCGTGCCTCGCCTCGATCCGCTCTTTGCGCGACCTCCGCCCCCCGCCGAACCGAGAAGGGGCTCCGTCCCCATAGGTGCTCGAGGAGCCAGATTTCCCCGGCATCTTTGGCGCGCCATGTAGGGGGCGTCGAGGTTGTGTGAACCCGATCCGGCGTTCGCACGAGCTAGATCTCCATTGACTTCATCGACATGTCGCCGAAGAAGAATGCTTCGGAGGCGGCTGCCCCGTCCGCGTCGAACCCACCGCCGACGGAGCAAACGGCTGGTGGGGAAGACGCCGGCAGAAGAAGGGGCGTCGACGAAGAAGCCCACGGTGCCGCCCGGTCCAAGGACAAGGCTGCGCTGCCCGTCGGCGGTGTATCAGGCTCCCACGACGACCGGGCGTCGATGGATGCTCCGCGCCCGTCTCAGGAAGCGCGGGACCGGCAGCGTCGTGGTACTCATGGTACCATACGTTCGCTGGACCCAAATCGAGCTGGCGGATCTCGGGATGCTCAAGGCCAGCATGCACCCCAACGTGCTGGCGCGAGCGAGGCACGGTCGCCTAGACGGAATACTGCTCCTTCTAACATCGTTGGAAGTCCGAGCGTATCCCGCTCCTCGCACCGTTCGCCACCGCTACCCGCCACTCCAGCAGAAGCTTTGGCGCGAGCTCAACTGCTCCTAGACTTCCCTCCAACGCCAGACAAGATCGACGACTGGAGGGCCACCATTCAGAGCCTCATCGGCTTCGCCAACGGCGACACTCCGCGGCAGCCAACCACATCGCAGCCGCGGCAAGCCAGCCAGGTGCGAGGCGATGGCGACAAGACCGGTGGGGGTGCGACCACCGTGCACTCCCCGCCCCGAAGGCCAAGATCGCCGACTCGCCGGGTCCACTGCGACAGTGACTCCACCGCTTCATCAGGTCCGCAAACTCGTCGCGATCAGCGCCACGTTCTTCACGAACGGCAGCAAGAAGACGCTCGTACCCGCATCGAGCGCCGAAGAGAAACGCGGCGTCAATCAGACCGGCGCGCTGGGCCCACTGTCGACATGCATGCGCCAGGGGAACCAGGCGACCTGCCGTACGCGGTAGGTTGCCCTGCGTTTACTCATGAGCTGCGGCAAGTCCAGTGGCCCAGTACGAAGAATTTCAAACCAGACGTACCAGAGAAGTACGACGGCAGGTTGCATCCATCAGAGTTCCTCAGCATCTACACCATCGCGGTGCAGGCTGCCGGGGGGCGAGACGACAAGATCCTTGCCAACTACTTCCCGCTAGTACCCAAACCCAACGTCAGGTCCTGGCTCATGCACTTGCCGGAAAACTCCATATCTTCCTGGGCAGACCTATGCCATCAGTTTGTCGGCGCCTTTACGGGCGGCCACAAACCTCATGGCCAGGAGAGTGACCTTCACTTGCTTGCCCAGAAGGAAGGAGAGCCCTTGCGCAAGTACATCCAGAGATTCAGCCAAGTGCAACGCAACATCCCAGATGTCCACCCTGCCGCGGTCATCAGCGCGTTCCATCAGAACGTGCGTAACCGCAGGATGCGGGAGGAGATGGCGATGTGCAAGATCAGAGACGTCAGCGAGCTGTATGCTCTGGCCGACAGGTGTGCACGTGCTGAGGAAGGGAGGAAACTCCCCGGAGAGAATGCGGGAATGGGAGGATCTGACAGCGAGGATGCTGCCCCAGAAAAAAAAAACGGCGGCGGAACAACTGGAAGAGGAAAGGCAAAGATGTGCTAGTTGTTGAGAAGTCCGGCGACGACGGTGGCGCCAAGAAAGCCAAATATGGTGGCTCCGGCAAGGAGGTTGCCGCATGCGCCAACTGCCAGGCTGTGGCGGCCGCCGACAAGCAGGACGGCACCAACAAACAGTACTGCAAGATCCACCGCACTAAGGGCCATGACCTCCAGAGCTGCAAGAAGGTCCCCAAGATCAACGCCAAGAGTGCTGAGGAGCAGTCTGCTCCGACAAGCCCCAGGGCTTGTTTCGTTGTAGCAGACGCTCCCGACAAGTTTTGCTCCGGCAAGCTTGCCGGGGCTCATCAAGCTCCGGCTGAGCTGCAGGTTCTCGCCGTGGAAGCGGATGTTCCCGCAGCAGCAAATATGCCTTTAGTCCTTGCTGTCGAGCCACAGGCTCCAGCATGGGCACATCAGATCGTCCGTTTCCTCCAGACAGGAGAACTTCCTGAAGTGCCAGAAGAAGCGCAAAGAGTAGCCCGACAGTCTAGTATGTACCAGTTCGTCGACAACGCACTGTACAGAAGAAGACTCAACGGTGTGAAATTGAAGTGTATTCCCCGGGAAGATGGACAGAAGCTGTTGGCAGAGATACATGGAGGCATATGTGGTCACCACATTGGCGCAAGAGCACTTGCCGGCAAAGCTTTCCGACAAGGTTTCTTTTGGCCGACAGCCCTCCAGGATGCAACTGCACAAGTAACCAAGTGTGAAGTGTGCCAGTTCCATTCCAAGCAGATACACCAGCCAGCTCAAGCTCTCCAGACGATCCCTTTATCCTGGCCATTTTCGGTCTGGGAGCTCGACATCCTCGGCCCCTTACCCCGAGCAGTCGGGGGCTTTGAGTACTTGTACGTCGCAATCGACAAGTTCACAAAGTGTCCGGAAGTGGAACCAGTGAGGAAGGTGACAGCATAGTCAGCAGTCAAGTTCTTCAGGTCGATTGTTTGCCGCTTTGGGATCCCTAACCGGATCATCACCGACAACGGTACGCAATTCAAGAGTCGCACCTTCATGCAGTACGTCCAAGATCTTGGCGCCAAGGTCTGCTTCGCTTCTGTTGCTCACCCCAGGAGCAACGGTCAAGCGGAGAGGGCAAATGCTGAAGTGCTGCGTGGACTCAAGACCAGGACTTTCGACAGGCTGCACAGGTGCGGAAGAAACTGGATTGAGGAGCTGCCGGTGGTTCTTTGGTCGATGAGGACGACGCCAAATCGAGCCACTGGCCAGACACCTTTCGCTCTAGTCTATGGAGGAGAGGCAATTATCCCCACGGAACTCGTATACGGGTCACCTCGAGTGCTCGCTTATGATGAGCTTGAGCAAGAGCAGCTACGACAAGATGACGCGCTGCTCCTTGAGGAAGATCGTCTTCAGGCTGTTGTGCGAGCTGCTTGCTACCAGCAAGCTTTGCGCCACTACCATAGCCGCAAAGTTAAAGCCAGAAGTCTCGAGGAAGGCGGCCTTGTTCTTCTGCGCGTTCATTCCGCCAAGAATTACAACAAGTTGACGCCGAAGTGGGAAGGCCCTTACCAGGTGAAACAAGTCACTAGGCCTGGCGCTGTCCGCCTTGAGACCGAAGATGGCTTTCCGGTGAGCAACTCCTGGAACATCGAGCATCTTCGTAAGTTTTACCCGTAAGGCGCGGTTGTTGGACCCTGTCCGGCAACCACCATTTTGTACAAGTCTTGCCGCTGTTGCATGTAATCCTTTGTACAAAGCCAAGCACAGACCCTGAGCGAAGATAAAGCGCTGGCGCCCTGAGTTTTAGCATGCATGCTGAGTCGAGTCTCGTCCTTGGTTAGGGTTGACAGTGCTTAGTTGCGGCTAACCCCTAACTTAGAGGTCGGGTGTGCGTCCCTTTGTCGTTCTTTTCGTTTCCCTTGGTTCGCAGGGCTCGCATATCCTGACCAGACCACTTGAGGACGAAAAGGAGAAGAAGGACGGACCAACATCTAGACCCCGACAAGCCAGTGTTGCCGGGGGCTGCAAGACCCCGGCAAGCCAGTGTTGCCGGGGGCTGCAAGTACAAAGATTAACCCACGGCGAACCAGAGTTGCCGGGGGCTGCAATCTCAGATAAGTTTTTCATCCCTTATCATGCATTCTCTTATGGACTAAGGTATGCGAAACCTCATTTCTTCCTAAAAGCTACCGTGCTCCCTTAACTCTAGGCCCTGGGGCTCGTTCCCGGGGCCAGATTTGGTCGTAGTCGCGGCAGCAAAGGGACAAAACGAGGAGCCTGAACCCGCCTCCTCCCTGCCTCCACCAAAACCGTGAGAAAGGTCGAGCGACGTGGGAAGACGGTAGGGCCTGCTGCCGGGAAAAAAGTGTCTATCTTAAAGATATTAAGGATTTGCTCCATGGCGTGGGTTCCACCCACAAGACAAGTGACCCGGCAAGCATCGCCTTTTCATTAAAGAGCATTCCACTCAGGTACAGTTCATAAGAGAATGAAAAACATGAATAATGGGATTACAAGCTTTAAATGCAACTAAGGCCCGAGGGCTTACAAATTAAAAAGAGATAAGGTGCCCGTAATCCTTTTCTTGTTCCTATCTTCAGGAGGTAGGGCAAGGAGGCGAAAAGGGCAAAAGGGGCGCCTAGACGAGCTACGGGTGGCAGAAGACACCAAGAGAACGTCTCGGTGGTCGTCCAGAGGCTGGATGGTGATAGCGGCGCCGGAAGAGGGCTCGAAGACGAGGCGGCAGGACGTCAGCACGCTGTCGAGGGCGTCATGCCCTCGTACTCAGAGTTGACGGCCTTGCCGCCTGCCCTCTTCCTCTTCCGCAGCCTCCCTACGCCAGCCGCCCAAGGAGACGGCCCCGAGAAGCTCGAGGAGCCGGCGACGCGGATGATGGGGTCGTCGGTGCCACGCGGAGCGGCGCCCGACACCTAGTCGGACCCGTCATCCTGCCGCCCGCCACCCTCGTCGTCGCTGTCGCTGTCTTCCTTGTCACTCCCGCCCGAGGAGGAGTCTTCGCTATCGAAGGAGCTCTCCACGCAGCACCTTGCTCGAGTCCCGAAGCACCCGAAGACCTTGACGGAGAGGAGACCGCCCTCCATCAGCTTAAAATGGAGGGTGAGCCCCGCCGTCAAGCTGTGGATGCGGGTGAACGTCTTCCACCCTCGACCAAGATACATCACATTAGGGGCCGGGAAATCAACGCGGACTCGCGTACCGCTGATTCCGCAGCCCCTCATGTGCAACCTCAGTGTCTCGGGTGGATCCAACTCCATCTCGCTCGCAAATGGAGTCGGGAGACGGAGACGACGACGAGGCGGCCAATGCAGCCTGACGAAGAACTCGTAAGGGTCGTCCCCGATATGGTCCGCCACGGGAAGAGGAACCGCTGGCGGAGGCGAGGCCGGCGAGCTGCCCCGTCCACCTCTTCCCCGAGCGCCTCGGCCTCGCCCTCAACCTCGCCCGCGGCCTCGCCCCCTCCCTCTTCCCCTTGCGGCTGGCTCTACCACCACGGGTGCGGGAGAGGGAGGGACGCGCTGTCTAGCGGCGACCCTCGTCGCCACCGTTGAAGGACCAGGGTTCCCTTTCTCCATGGCGAATGAGAGAGAGGGGAGCAGAAGCTGAAGGAAGGAGGAGATGAAAGAATGCGGGCTTCCGTCCCCCCCATCCCGCTCCTTATAAAGGAGCGGGGTGGGGGCTCGGCCGCCCCGCTCAGCCAATCAAGACACGGAAGGAGCAGGGAACTGGGCCCGACCCTCTGCCTCGACCCGTGACGGCCCGGTTTCCCGCCTCCACCGTTCGCCACTCCAAGCGCATGGAGGCCGCGTGGCAGGCGTACAGAGCTGAGGCGACGGATGAGGCGACCTCTCCCCCAACCCGTGATCGTGGGGGGTGGACGCCTCGAAGACCACGCCTCCACGCCTCCCTCCGTTTATGGGGAAGATACGAACCGCCAGGAGGCAGGTGTTTCACTTTCCCGAATAAAGAACCACCCGCGACCTCTCCCACGATGCCGCAATCGACGCGTGTCGTTCGGGGAGGGTGCGGTGGATGCAGAGTAAGGCACGACGTGACCCAGGCCGCGCGTGCCCATGCCCTGTTTTGGGCCTGGCCCAACAGCGCTCGGCACCGTGTATGGCCCAGGCCCGGGGGCTCCTGTCGGTGTACTAGAGTAGGGGTACCCTAGTATCCCGAACTTGTGCACGGGCAGTCGCAGCGTCCCGCGGCAAGGCTTGTCGGGCGACCGCCAGGGCCCTCTATGGTTCCTGTTGAGCCATTCTAGAACAAAGTATTTTAAGCCAAGGAGACAAGTCCCCAGCAAGAGGAGCTTGCCGGGAAGGCCACTCAAGGCACAAGACCGCGACAAGAGGAGCTTGCCGGGAAGGCCAACCAAGGCATCTCAAGGAACTTACCGCGACGCGGCACGGGTCCCGGCAGGACCCGGCGAGCGACAAGCTCCCGAACACGGCAAGACAACGGCCGCGGCAAGGCATTTGCCGCGGCAAGCAACCACTCTGTGCCTGTGCTCCAGCTCACCCACCTACGTGTCGCTCTGGGACCCTTCCAGGCGTACGTGGCGGGAGGCTGTGCAGCCAGGGGTACACTGTGGCATGCAGCACTGACAAGATCGCCATCGTGGCAAGCGGAGGCGCCCCTGACGGTCCCTTTTCTGCACCGTCTGGGCGATGTAGATAGGCATTTAATGCCTTTGTCCCCTGCCGTCAGGGTTAGGTATGATTCACTGTGTAGGTAGCTGTACCTACCGCAGCACCTTTCCATTTTTTCCCTTGCCTACGTTGCCACCTGTTGGAGACCCCTTGAGCATATAAAAGGAGGCCCATGCACAATGTAGGGGGGATCGCCCCAGGAGGACGAAGAGTAGAACACTCCCGCTCGGTCTCGTTAGCTGCTGGTGTGTGCTGTAGAACCCAGCGCTCCCGAGCAAGAACTGAATACAATCCACAAAGCAGCAGTAGGAGTATTATCTCTCCGGAGAGCTCCAAAGCTGGGTAAAACCCCTCGCGTGCCTCGCCTCGATCCGCTCTTTGCGCGACCTCCGCCCCCCGCCGAACCGAGAAGGGGCTCCGTCCCCATAGGTGCTCGAGGAGCCAGATTTCCCCGGCAGTGAGCCATGGACATAGCACTATAGGTGGAATGGAATGGTGGTTGTGGAGAAGACAAAAAGGGAGAAGATAGTCTCACATCAACTAGGTGTATCAACGGGCTATGAAGTTTCCCATCAATAGATATCAATGTGAGTGAGTAGGTATTGCCATGCAACGGATGCACTAGAGCTATAAGTATATGAAATATCAAAACAAAACTATGTGGGTGTGCATCCAACTCGTTTGCTCATGAAGACCTAGGGCATTTTGAGGAAGCCCAACATTGGAATATACAAGCCAAGTTCTATAATGAAAGATTCCCACTAGTATATGAAAGTGACAACATAGGAGACACTCTATCATGAAAATCATGGTGCTACTTTGAAGCACAAGTGTGGTAAAAGGATAGTAGCATTGCCCCTTCTCTCTTTTTCTCTCATTTTTTATTTGGGCCTTTCTCATTTTTTATGGCCTCTTTTTATATATTTTTATTTTTCGTCCGGAGTCTCATCCTGACTTGTGGGGGAATAATAGTCTCCATCATCCTTTCCTCACTAGGACAATGCTCTAGTAATGAAGATCATCACACGTTTATTTACTTACAACTCAATACTTAGAACAAAAATATGACTCTATGTGATTGCCTCCGGCGGTGTACCGGGATGTGCAATGAATCAAGAGTGACATGTATCAAAGAATTATGAAGGTGGCTTTGCCACAAATACGATGTCAACTACATGATCATGCAAAGCAATATGACAATGATGAAGAGTGTCATAATAAACGGAACGGTGGAAAGTTGCATGGCAATATGTCTCGGAATGGCTATGGAAATGCCATAATAGGTAGGTATGGTGGCTGTTTTGAGGAAGGTAAATGGTGGGTGTATGGTACTGGCGAAAGTTGCACAACACAAGAGAGGCTAGCAATGGTGGAAGGGTGAGAGTGTGTATAATCCATGGACTGAACATTAGTCACAAAGAACTCACATACTTATTGCAAAATCTATTAGTTATCGAAACAAAGTACTAAGCGCATGTTCCTAGGGGGATAGATTGGTAGGAAAAGACCATCGCTCGTCCCCGACCGTCACTCATAAGGAAGACAATCAATAAATAAATCATGCTCCAACTTCATCACATAACGGTTCACCATATGTGGATGCTACAGGAATCACAAACTTCAACACAAGTATCTTTCAAATTCACAACTACTCTACTAGCATGAATCTAATATGACCATCTTCATATCTCAAAACAATCATAAAGAATCAAACTTCTCATAGTATTCAATGCACTTTATATGAAAGTTTTTATTATATCCCTCTTGGATACCCATCATATTAGGACTAGTTTTATAATCCAAGCAAATTACCATGTTGTTTAAGACTCTCAAATAATATAATTGAAGCATGAGAGTTCATCTATTTCTTCAAAATAAAACCACCGCCGTGCTCTAAAAAGATATTAGTGAAGCACTAGAGCAAATGACAAACTACTCCAAAAGATATAAGTGAAGATCAATGAGTAGTCGAATAATTATGTAACTATGTGAAGACTCTCTAACATTTAAGAATTTCAGATCTTGGGATATTATTCAAACAGAAAGCAAAACTAAATAAAATAAATTGACATTCCAAGCAAAACTCATATCATGTGGTGAATAAAAATATAGCTCCAAGTGAAGTTACCAATGAACGAAGACGAAAGAGGGGATGCCATACCCAATCTTAGGCTCTTTCCACTCCTTATTCCATACTCCATCGAATCTTTACCCAGAACTTGAAAACTTTACAACACAAAACTTAACAGAAAACTCGTAAGCTTCGTTAGTATAAGAAAATAAATCACCACTTAGGTATTGTTGTGAACTCATTCTATATTCATATTGGTGTAATATCTACTTTATTACAACTTCTCTATGGTCCATACCCTCCGATACTACTCATAGATTCATCAAAATAAGCAAACAACACAATGAAAATAGAATCTGTCAAAAACAGAACAGTCTATATTAATCTGGAACACTCCAATACTTCTGTAACTCCAAAAATTCTGAAATAAATTTGTGGACATGAGGCATTTGTATATAAATATTCTGCAACAAGAATCAACTTGAAAGCACTCTTCTGCAAAAAAAAATACAGCTAATCTCGTGAGTGCAAAGTTTCTGTTTTTTACAGCAAGATCACATTAACTTTCAACCAAGTCTTCCCAAAGGTTCTACTTGCACTTTATTGAAACAAAAGCTATAAAACATGATTACTACAGTAGCTTAATCATGTGAACACACAAAAACAGTAGGGGTAAATATTGGGTTGTCTCCCAACAAGCGCTTTTCTTTAATGCCTTTTAGCTAGGCATGATGATTTCAATGATGCTCGCATAAAAGATAAGAATAGAAACATAAAGAGAGCATCATGAAGAATATAACTTGCACATTTAAGTCTAACCCACTTCCTATGCATGGGGTTTTTGTGAGCAAACAACTTATGGGAACGATAATTAACTAGCATAGGAAGGAAAAGCAAGCATAACTTCAATATTTTAAGGACATAGAGAGGAAACTTGATATTATTGCAACTCCTACAAGCATCTATTCCTCCCTCATATCAATTTTCAGTAGCATCATGAATGAATTCAACAATATAACCATCACATAAAGCATTCTTTTCATGATCCCCAAGCATATAAATTTTATTACTCTCCACATAAGCGAATTTCTTCTCATGAATAATAGTGGGAGCAAACTCAACAAAATAATTATCATGTGAGGCATAATCCAATTGAAAATTAAAATCAAGATGACAAGTTTCATGGTTACCATTATTATTTATAACATACATGTCATCACAATAATCATCATACATAGCAACTTTGTTCTCATAATCAATTGGAACCTCTTCCGAAATAGTGGATTCATCACTAAATAAAGTAATGACCTTTCCAAATCCACTTTCATAATTATCACAATAAGATTCAACACCCTCCAAAATAGTGGGATCATTACTTCCTAAAGTTGACACTCTTCCAAACCCACTTTCATCAATATAATCATCATAAATAGGAGGCATGCTATCATCATAATAATTTTTCTCATCAAAACTTGGGAGACGAAAAATATCATCTTCATCAAACACAACATCCCCAAGCTTGTGGCTTTGCATTTCATTAGCATCATGGATATTCAAGGAATTCATACTAACAAAATTGCAATCATGGTCATCATTCAAATATTTAGTGCCAAACATTTTAATGCATTCTTCTTCTAACACTTGAGCAGAATTTTCCTTCCCATCATTTTCACGAAACATATTAAAAAGATGAAGCATATGAGGCACCCTCAATCCAATCTTTTTGTAGTTTTCTTTTCTAAACTAAACTAGTGATAAAGCAAGAAACTAAAAGATTCGATTGCAAGATCTAAAGATATACCTTCAAGCCCTCACCTCCCCGGCAACGGCGCCATAAAAGAGCTTGATCTCTACTACACAACCTTCTTCTTGTAGACGTTGTTGGGCCTCCAAGTGCAGAGGTTTGTAGGACAGTAGCAAATTTCCCTCAGGTCGATGACCTAAGGTTTATCAATCCGTGGGAGGCATAGGATGAAGATGGTCTCTCTCAAGCAACCCTGCAACACAATAACAAAGAGTATCTTGTGTCCCCAACACACCAAATACAATGGTAAATTGTATAGGTGCACTAGTTCGGCGAAGAGATGGTGATACAAGTGCAATATGGACGGTAGATATAGGTTTTTGTAATCTGAAAATATAAAAACTGTCGGTATACTGGGAACCAGGGTACCCAGACTTGCCTGCCTGCGGCCCACATCGCGTTCCTGGTATGGCCCGGTAGAGCCCGGCTGATCGACCAGCTGCTCAAGACCCTCGCGAGGGGGCCAGCCATCGCGAGGAGAATGACCAAGACCTCCTCAGGGAGCGGCCTCACCTAGGCTGCTCCGGAGGGGAACCAAGACCTTTCCCAAGAGTGGCCTCGGCTAGGCTGCTTCGGGAGTGCGGAGATCTCAAGGCAAGGGCTGCCTCGGGAGGAGGCACTGACGCAAGCCATGACGAACCGTGCCAGCGGGCTCTAGCTCGTGCCAGCAGGCACAGTTTCCATATCGGTGCAAAGGAGTCCGCACAGGGGCAGGTTCTCGAGGGGCCAGGCATAGGTTTCCCATTTGGTGCAACAAGGTCGAAGACCGCAAGGACGGCAGGAAGGATGTCATCGCCGAGCCCACCACCGCGTCACCGCCTGCCCTCTTTGCAGGCGAAGACCACCTTTTGTCAGGATAGGAGCGTCCTTGTGTTCCCACTCAAATGGCCGTGGTGGGATTCCCTTCCCGCCTAAACATTTCGGGGGAAGAGGACCCTGGCCGTCTATATAAGTAGCTAGGGTTCCTAGCATGAAAAGGGGACCAACCCATTGGGACGGAGCATAGCAAAGGAGCAAGAACATCCGCTTCCTCACCCATCTTGAGCTCGCCTCCTGAGCTCAGGAAACCACTGTACTTGTTCATACTCGAGCCCTCGCGAGGCCAATCCACTAAAGCAGGACGTAGGGTTTTACAACGCAATCTGTCCTGAACCTGGGTAAACACTTATGTGCTCTACTTGCTTGCTTGCTTGCATTCCATTCTGACCACCAGGAGAAGAGCGAGGTGCTAGGTAGGCCTGTAGTGGGAGAGATCTTCTTCACGCCCCTGTGTTCGAATCTTAAGGGTTTTGCGGAGCCCAAATCCGACATTTGGCGTGCCAGGTAGGGGGCGTGTCGAAATCTTGCCTCTCCGACGACCTCGCCCCCCCTTCTTCCCTGCGTCGCCATGGCAACACCTACCTGCTGCATCCGTGCGGAGGCTGGAGTCGTTGCCGTTGCCCCAGAGGCATCGGCGGACCGTGTCGCTCACGGGCGCTTCGTCTTCCACGTCGACGACCCCATCGCCGGCCCGACCACTGGGGAGCGTCCTGCTACACCACTCCCGCTTCCCCTGGGCTCGCCGGTGGCGCTTCTAACGGCCCAGGAGATGCTCCGACACCGGCCGTCGGCCGCAGACTTGACGCTTGGGTGGCTCGCCTCGGCGAGCTGCTGGACGCTGCCGGCGGGGCGCCACCGTGTCGCGGGGTCGGCTGCATCATCGGAGGATCCCAGGCGCCGGCGTCGGCCCGTCACGATAAATCACACCTTCGACGGCTGGGAGTTGCTGCTCGGCCACAGGAGGCCCCGCGGGGGCTAGACGCGCAGGGGCACGCCATCGTCTTCGGCCCCGGTGACCGCATCAGAGCTAGAACCGGCACATGCATCCTTCCCATGGTATGTAGCCCCACCATCTGTGGGGTCACCGTCACAAGGACCCTCGTCGACAGCGGCGTCGGGCTTAGCATCCTCTCTGCGGAGGCCTTTTGTCATCTGCCGGTGGCCTATGGGCGGCTCCTCCCCACCAAACCCTTCTCGGGGGTCGCGGGCTCGGCCGTCCCGCTCAAGCAGGTCCGCCTCCCCGTCACCTTCGGGACGCACGCCAATTACCGGACCGAGCTCATCGACTTCGACGTCGCACCTATCCACCTGCCCTAAAACGCCATCCTCGTCTTCCCGGCCCTGGCCATATCATGGCGGCGACTCACCCTGGCTACAACATCGTCAAGATGCCTGGGAGCAGTGGCACCATCACCATCAAAGGAGACACCAAGGCCACCCTTCAGGTCCTCGAGCATGCTTATTGAGCCGCTACCGCGGCTCGCCCAAGCGCAGAGGGGGTTCCGGAGGCCGCCGAAGCCGCTCCAACCAAAAATAAATAGCTCTTCTCTCAGGATCGCGCCGATACCAAGCAGGTACCCGTCGATGAGGGAGACGCGAGCTCCACTTTCACCATCGGTGCAGGCCTGCTTCCAAAGCAAGAGGAGGCATTGGTGGCCTTCCTCAGGGCGAACAAGGACGTGTTCGCATGGAAGGCGACCGACTTGGTCGGGGTGCCTAGGCACGTCATCGAACACCACCTCACGGTGTTCCCGAACGCACGACCTATCAAGCAAAAGGCGCGGCGGCAGGCTCCGGAAAAGCAGGCCTTCATCGTCCAGGAGGTCCGGAAGCTGGAAGAAGCAGGCATTATCTAGGAGGTGCGCCAACCAGAATGGTTGGCCAACCCCGTTATCGTCCCAAAGAAAGGAGGCAAAGAGCGCATGTGCGTCGACTTCACGAGCCTCAACAAGTTCTTCCCTCAGGACCCGTTCCCTCTCCCTCGCATCGACCAGATCATGGACTCAACGGCCGTGTGCGATCTGCTTTGCTTCCTCGACGCCTTCTCGGGCTACCACCAAATCAAAATGGCAGTACAAGACATAGAGAAGACGTCGTTCCTGACCCCATGCGGGACCTATTGCTACATCTGCATGCCCTTCGGGCTGAGGAACGGAGGTGCCACCTTCCAGCGGCTAATGCCCATCACCCTCGGCCCTCAGCTCGGGAGGAACGCAGAGGCCTACGTCGACGACATCGTGGTCAAGTCCAAGGAGGCCAAGACCCTTATCGGGGACTTGGAGAAAACGTTCGCCAACATGCGCAAGGTGAACTTATGCCTCAACCCGGAAAAATGTATGTTTGGGGTCCCCTCGGGCAAGCTGTTGGGATTCCTGGTCTCGCACCAGGGCATTGAAGCCAACCCGAAGAATATCAAAGCCATTGAGAGAATGAAGCCACCCACGACCCTGAATCAGATGCAGAAACTTGCGGGATGTGTGACGTCCTTGGGGCGTTTCATCTCGAAGCTCGGTGAGCGCGCCCTCCCCTTCTTCAAGCTCATGAAGAGGAAAGGGCCTTTTGAGTGGACTCCGGAGGCCGACGCTGCCTTCCAAGATCTCAAGAAGTACCTCATCAGCCCGCCGGTTATGGTGGCGCCAAGGCCTCAGGAGCCCTTGATCCTTTATCTCGCCGCTACGCCTCACTCCGCTAGCACTAGTAGTGGCACGAGAGGAAAGGGTCATGGGCCAGAGCTCGTGGAATGACCCGATGCCCTCTAGAACTCCGCTGCCTCATGACACGACCTCCGGAGCCGACACGGCCGCAACATCTGGCGAACACGCCGGCCTATGTAAAGCTCCTGAGCCATCAGAAGCGCCCGAGGATCCCGCATCACCAACCCTCGTGGATCATCCCGTGTACTTCGCCAGCACCGTGCTCCGCGACACTCGCTCGCGCTACCCCATGCCCCAGAAGCTGCTGCTGGTGCTCCGCGTTGCTTCCAGGAAGCTGCACCACTATTTTCAAAGCCATCCCATCAAGGTCGTCTCAGCCTACCCCCTGGAGAAGGTACTTCGGGGCCCGAACATTGTCGGGAGGGTTGCTAAGTGGAACATCGAGCTGCAGGCGTTCCAGCTGGAGTTCAGCACCACGCGGGTCATCAAGGGGGCAGCGCAGGCTGATTTCATGGCAGAGTGGACCGACGCTCCGGACCAGGGGGTTGGCGAGGACCGCTCGCTGGCCCCGGGCGACGAATCTCCGAAAGGATGAGTGGTATATTTTGATGGTGCCTTCTCGCGCCTCGGCACGGGGGCTGGCGCCATGCTGGTATCACCCACTCAGGACAAGCTCCACTACGCAGTGCAACTTTGCTTCCAGTGTGGCGAAAAGGTCTCCAACAACATCGCAGAGTACGAGGGCCTAATCGCCGGGCTCAAGGCCGCGGCCGCACTAGGGGTGAAGCGTCTCACCATCAAAGGTGACTCGCAGCTCCACGTCAACTTCTCTAACAAAGAGTACAAGCCCAAGGACGAACACATGGAAGCGTATCTGGAGGAGGTGCGCAAGATGGAGAAGCGGTTCCTAGGACTAGAGCTGCAGCACGTGCTGAGGGGCACGAATAAGGAAGCAGACGACATCGCCATGCGGGCCTCGCGATGAGCGCCGCAGGAACTAGGTGTCTTCAAGGAGCGACTGCTCAGGCCATCGGCAGCACCACCTACTCTAGAGCTAGCATCCACGCATGAGGGGCTGCCAGCGGCTCCCGAGGTCGGTGCACCACCCTGTGGACCGCCCTCCGGAGCCTGCCTGCTGCTCGCCGCCGAACCTGAGGAAGATTGCTGGACTGAGGAACTCAAGCCATACCTACTGCGCGGCACCTTTCCGGAGAAGGAGGAAGGCGCGGAACGCGTGGCTCGGCCGGCCTCGGCCTACTGCATCCAAGACGATGAGCTCTGCAGGAGGCGCCCTAATGGCGTCTCGCTAAAATTCATCTCAAGGAGGCAAGGACAAGACCTGTTGGCCGACATCCACGGAGGGTATTGCGGCCATCATTCGTCGTCCCGCACCCTCGTGGGCAAGGTCTTTCACAGCGGTTTCTACTGGCCCACAACGCTGGACGACGCTACGGAGCTCGTGCGAGCCTGCGAGGCATGCCAGTTCCATGCCAAGGAAATGCACCAGCCAGCGCAAGATCTTCAGACCATCCCGCTCTCCTGGCCCTTCGTGTTCTGGGGGTTGGACATCCTGGGACCGTTCCCCCGAGCGGCGGGGGGATACCGTTTCCTCTTTGTCTCTGTCGACAAGTTCACCAAGTGGGCCGAGGTGGAGTTGGTGCGCACGATTCCCGCAGGATCGGCAGTCAAGTTCATCAAGGACCTTGTCACCTGCTTCTGCATCCCCAACCGCATCATCACGGATAATGGTTCGCAGTTCACGAGCAATCTCTTCAGATCATATTGTGCTAACCTTGGAACGCAGATCTGCTACGCCTCAGTGGCCCACCCCAGGAGCAATGGGCAGGCCGAACGCGCCAACGCAGAGGTCCTGCGCAGCCTCAAGATGCGCAACTTCAAGAAAAAGCTCGAGGCCTGCGGCAGGGGATGGATCGACGAGATCCAGTCTGTGTTGTGGTCAATCCGCACCACCGCAACCAAACCTACGGGAGAAACCCCATTCTTTCTCGTTTATGGTGCGGAGGCGGTCCTCCCTCACGAGGTCAAGCGTCGCTCCCCACGGGTCTTGGTTTTCGATGAGGAACGCCACGACGCCGCCTGGCGGATGGACCTCGTGCTCGGCGAGGAGGGTCGCCGCCGAGCTGTGCTCAGGGCAGCGCGATATCAGCGGGCGCTGCGGCGGTATCATTGCTGCAACGTCCGCTCGAGAACATTGGAAGTTTGTGACTTGGTCCTGAGGCGGGTCCTCTCCCGGGAAGGTCTACACAAGCTCTCGCCTATGTGGGAGGGCCCGTTCAGAATCGCCCGTGTCTCTAAGCCTGGCGCTGTGCGCCTGGAGACGCAGGATGGGATACTCATCCGGAATTCCTGGAACATTCGGCACCTCAGGAGGTTCTATCCATAATCAAGGCTCCGTGCCCGTGAAGACAATCAAGGCTCCGTGCCCGTGAAGGTCTCCGCTCGTGACACTCTCACGTAATAATGAGTTGGGGCTGTACACGCCTCGGAGTCTCCCGTGCGTTGCCTACGTGCCCTCAGATCGGGCTCCCACCCACGTCGCAGTGGCAGTCCTTAGCTCCGCGCTGGGAAGAAGACGTAGCTAGGGGTCGGACGCGACCTTTTTCCTTTTTTCGCCTTGGTGTTTGGCTATCAGCCTTTTCTACTTCCTTGGCTGTCAGCCCTTCCTCTACCCCGTGCTATGAAGTTTTTAGAGTTTATTGCGGTTTGCTCTGGTTTCGCTCATTTTTCTCGCGCTGTTCTCAAGTTCAGTTCTTCGGGCCGGGCTGCGCCGCTTATCCTCCCTCGCGCGTGGGGGCTGGGATACGGCCGGTCTCAACTCTCGGCTACCGTGACCTCATGACCTCACCTCGCCAAGCCTGCTCAGGCTCTGGCGTCAGGCTCTTCAGCCCTCATGACTTACTTCGCCAAGCCTGCTCAAGCCTTGGCATATCAGCACTCGCTCCGCGCTCTCAAGTGAGCTCAAGGGCGCGAGCCCTCCTCAACTCACCAAGGCTCATCCACGGTCGGGGGTTCCGAGCCCGGCGGTCCTCATGACTTGCCTGGGGGCTCGTGACATTAGGAGGCCACCCGCCTCAGGACTTCGTCTCACAACGAGTGCAGTACACAAGCTAAGTAATTTCATCCAGAATGAAAATAACGATAGACTTCCATTTCATGCATACATGCCTTTGTTCATTACATGCCCACCTGAGGCAGCTTGAACTAAATATAGGAAGGAAATGAACAAAATCAAAAACAAGGGCCAGGTTGGTTCGGAGCTCGTGGATCGGCGTAGTCAGCACCTCAACCAAGACGGAGCCCTACTCCTTGCACTTCACTGAAGAGCGGCAGCGCGAGGGCCCCTCCTCCTCGGCAAGACAGGTGCGGCGGAGCAGCCACCCAGGATAGCCACCGCTGCTGGAGGAGCTGCTGCTGCCACAAAGGGGGGACCCGCGGAGCCTGCCGAGGCTGAGCTCGTCTTCAGAGGGAGAGCGGCTCCTCAGGACGCCGTTGCCACCCTCCTCGTCGTCGTCCACCTCTGGGCAACACCCAAGGCGCCTTCCTCCCTCTGAGAAGGCCTTGACGAGCAGCGACGACACCCCGTCATACTTGAAGTGGAGGGTGCACTTTCCCCGCAGCCGGCGGGCACGGGCGAAGGATTGCCAGCCACGACCAAGGAACACGTCACCTGAAGTGAGGACCTCGACCCCCACCCAGAAGGCTCCGCTACAGCACCCGTCGGCCTACAGCCAAACGCCGTCGGGCCCTTCTTCCGGTAGTTCGGCGCGGAACCAGCGGGGAAGCCGGAGCCACATGCTGCCGGGCTTCTCCACCCACATCACGAATTCGGAGGCCGCGTCAGAGGAGTGGAGTTGTCGGTGCTGGGGATGGATAGGAACCGGTCGCCCCCGTGCTCCACCTCGACCACCACAGCCACGGCCGCCCCCACCGTGAGGAGAGGCTCCACGCCTCTCGCCGGCGACCCCGTCAGAGCCCGAGAAGCCGCGCCCGCTTCCCCGAGGAACCGTCACGGCCGTGGTGGCATGCTTGCGGGGGTGCCCGCGGCCCCTCTTCGGTGGCGGCGAGACCAGCTCCTCCACACCCTTGCCCATCTCTGCGGCGGAGGACTTCCTCAGCGGCGCCATGAAAATCTTTGGGGCGAAAGGGAACAAAGGAAGGAGAGAGGATGGTGGCCCTGGCTTGAAGATGGCCTGGGGGCTCCCCCCCGGGCCTCATTTATAGGGTGAGGAAGGCCTACCATCGATTGGTCATGGCCATGATGGCCACGTCGCCTGCGCCATGGAGTCGTCTAGTCACACGGTTACCAAGGCTCCGTGGGGAGTGGAGTCGCCACGTCCCATCCAACCGTCACGCGCCAGCCTGGCCCGCAGTCTTTGGGGCCTGCGGCGCTCCGTCCTCGACTAGGCTTCACCCAGAAGCCAACTCCGCGCGCGCCTTGGGCCCTGGGGCTACTGTCGGCGTACAAGGAACCAGGGTACCCAGACTTGCCTACCTGCGGCCCACGTCGCGTTCCTGGTACGACCCGGTAGAGCCCGGCTGATCGACCGGCTGCTCAAGACCCTCGCGAGGGGGCCAGCCATCGCGAGGAGAACGACCAAGACCTCCTCAGGGAGCGGCCTCACCTAGGCTGCTGCGGAGGGGCAACCAAGACCTTTCCCAAGAGTGGCCTCGTCTAGGCTGCTTCGGGAGGGCGGAGATCTCAAGGCAAGGGCTGCCTCGGGAGGAGGCAGTGAGGCAAGCCATGACGAACCGTGCCAGCGGGCGCAGTTTCCATATCGTTGCAAAGGAGACCACACAGGCGCAGGTTCCCGATGGGCCAGGCAAACGTTTCCCCTTTGGTGCAACAAGACCGAAGACCGCAAGGACGACAGGAAGGATGTCATCGCCGAGCCCACCACCGCGTCACCGCCTGCCCTCTTTGCAGGCGAAGACCACCTTTTGTCAGGATAGGAGCGTCCTTGTGTTCCCGATCAAATGGCCGTTGTGGGATTCTCTTCCCGCCTAAACATTTCGGGGGAAGAGGACCCTGGCCGTCTATATAAGTAGCTAGGGTTCCTAGCATGAAAAGGGGACCAACCCATTGGGACAGAGCATAGCAAAGGATCAAGAACATCTACTTCCTCACGCATCTTGAGCTCACCTCCTGAGCTCAGGAAACCACTTTAGTTGTCCATACTCGAGCCCTCGCGAGGCAAATCCACTAAAGTAGGACGTAGGGTTTTACACCGCAAGGTGGCCTGAACCTGGGTAAACTCTTGTGTGCTCTACTTGCTTACTTGCTTGGATTCCATTCTGACTACCAGGAGAAGAGCGAGGCGCTAGGTAGGCGTGTAGTGGGAGAGATCTTCGTCACGCCCCTGTGTTCGAATCTTAAGGGTTTTGCGGAGCCTGAAATCCAACAAAAACGGCAAGGTAGCAAGTGGTAAAAGTGAGCGTAAACGCTATTGCAATGCTAGGAAACAAGGCCTAGGGTTCATACTTTCACTAGTGCAAGTTCTCTCAACAATGATAACATAATTAGATCATATAACAATCCCTCAACATGCAACAAAGAGTCACTCCAAAGTCACTAATAGCGCAGAACAAACAAAGATATTATTGTAGGGTACGAAACCACCTCAAAGTTATTCTTTCCGATCAATACATTGGGCTATTCCTATAAGTGTCACAAACAGACCTAGAGTTTGTAGTAAAATAACACCTTAAAACACAAATCAACCAAAACCCTAATGTCACCTAGATACCCCAATGTCACCTCAAGTATCCGCGGGTATGATTATACGATATGCATCACACAATCTCATATTCATCTATTCAACCAACACAAAGAACTTCAAAGAGTGCCCAAAAGTTTGTACCAGAGAGTCAAGACAAAAACGTGTGCCAACCCCTATGCATAGATTGCCAAGGTCACGGAACCCACAAGTTGATCACCAAAACATACATCAAGTGTTCTCAAATCCTTAATGACTCAATCCGATAAGATAACTTCAACGGGAAAACTTAATCCATTACAAGAGAGTAGAGGGGGAGAAAGATCACAAGATCCAACTATATAGCAAAGCTCATGATACATCAATATCGTGGCATATCAAGAACACGAGAGACAGACAGATCAAACACATAGCTACTGGTACATACCCTCAGCCTCGAGGGTGAACTACTCCCTCCTCGTCATGGAGAGCGCCGGGATGATGAAGATGGCCAACGATGATGATCCCCCTCCGGTAGGGTGCCATAACAGGGTCCCAATTGGTTTTTGGTGGCCACAGAGGCTTGCGACGGCAAAACTCCCCATCTAGGTTTCTTTTCGGGTGTTTCTGTATTTATAGTAATTTTTGCATCGGTCTCACGTTAGGGGGGGGGTCTCCGAGTCATCCACGAGATAGGGGGGGCGCCCAGGGGGTAGGGCCCGCCCTCCACCCTCGTGGATGGCTCGGGACTCTTCTGTCCCAACTCTTTTACTTCGGGGGCCTCTTTTGGTCCATAAAAAATCATCAAAAATTGGCACATCAATTGGACTCCATTTGGTATTCCTTTTTTGTAAAACTCAAAAACAAGGAAAAAACAGAAACTGGCACCGGGCTCTAGGTTAATAGGTTAGTCCCAACAATCATATAAAATGGCATATAAATGCATATAAAACTTCCAAGATGGATAATATAATAGCATGGAACAATAAAAAATTATAGATACGTTGGATACGTATCAACCTTCCGTACCGGAGCATCTCACAAGAAGGATCATAGTTTCCAAAAGGAGAGGCAGCACTTCGGACTACAAATCATCAGTTACTAGCTACATCGTGCCGGCCCATTTCAGGTCGTCTGCTATGTTTAAGTCATTCTTTGCACTTACCTTGCATTGCATTTTAGTGCATATAATTAATTAAAGTCAAAAACCCTACTACAACTACATGTGGGTGTTTTAGTTAGTCTATATATACTTAGGCTACTCATAGTGGAGAGTGTCATTTAATAGTATATATATGATACTAGTGTATGATACTACCTTTAATTAATTATAGCGCATAGTATAATACACAGAGTATAGTATCATAGATCATATTTATGGCCATGCATGACACAAATTAGCATCACATTTAACATGATACGGTATCTACCTATATGTTGCTCTAACCCTCTCTCTCTATATATAATTCTTTGCCACATCAGCATACTTGCTATTTCCGAGTGCATGATATTGTCAGCTATGATACCACCACTATGGCCAGCCTTATATAGTGGGGAGTATCATATACTATATATAGTATCATGCATATGATACTAGTGTATGATACTACGTACGTACCTTCATAGTGCATATATAGTATCATAGAGTACATAGTATATATCAGAGATGACCGTATTTACGGCCATGCATGACACAAAGTAGTATAGCATTTATTATATATGTTATGGTATCTACCTATGTTACTGCTTCTTTGCCACATCATTATATTTGCTATTCCCGAGTGCATGATACCGGCTATGATACCCCCACTATGGCCACCCTAAGGCTGGTCATAATATGGGAGGGTGTATCATGCATGCCAACTAGACTTTTTGGATGATGTGGCACATAGTTAAATGAGGAAAGAGAGGGTGTGGTATCATATCATGATATGGTATCATATTAAAGGTTGTACTACTTTGTGTCATGCATGGCAATTAATAAGGCAACCTAAGATAATAACTTATGATACTATGCATGCGCGCATTACGGAGGTATTACCGGTCATATACTAGTATCATGCATATATAGTCCCTCCTTTCCGGTTTATAGGCTTATCTCAAAATTTTAGTTTTTTCATTTTATAAGGCTCAATTTGGTTGTTCCCCATCACATTTTCAGATTCCAAGGTGCATTAAATCATTGCATGCAAGTGTTAAGAGAAAATTGACCAATGCATGTACTATATCCATGCACGTATTGCAATTAATACATTGGTAAACAAAAGTTTTTGAGGAACAAAAGCATTAATTGGGTGTTTTTGCAAACTACAAAAAGTATTCCACCACTCACCATCTACCTTGGTTGGTGAGATTTCTGAATCGAGCCCTATAAACCGGAAAATAGGGAGCATGATACTAGCTAGTCTATGATATACTAGCTACCTCACTAAGAGCATGGTTAATAATACACCCAACGGTAGGCTATAAGAAGTTGCCATGTCATATACAGCCAACCTCTTAGTCGGCATGTACAATAATAAGTTTTAAATACGTAATAGTTTATCAATAGTTGGCCCACATTACATCCTCACAAAGTGTCTTGGGTCTCGTGCTCCAGCTGGCTCTACTAACCAAGAGCCCACTTCTCTTCTCTCTACTCTTCTCTTTCCTCCAACTAATAAGCACATACATATTATTCTATTCCTTATAGCCTGCTTATGTCACTCTATTGTACTTGCTCTAAGACTAGCCACAATGGAGAGTAACATACACTAGTAACATACACATATCCTTAGACTATGCTACTACCTTTCATAGTGGGTAGTAACATAAGTATGGTAACATGCAAAGCCTCATTTATTAGGTTGTATACTCATATTGCATTGGGACATTTGAAGTTACAGTAACTAGCTAAGTTACTCAAACTACCTCTCTCCTCATTAACTCATTTCCACATAAGCAAATTTGTTGAGTTGGACTCGATGTTACTGCTGAAGTTACTCCCACTCTGGCTAGTCTTAATGCATAGTATCATAGAGTAGTATCATATGTAGTACTTTATTTATTGTCATGCATGACACATAGTAGCATAGCATTTATTATGATACAGTTTCATGATATGATACTTAACCCTCTCTTTCTTCATTTAATTCTATGACAACTCTTCAAAATTTCCTAGTTGGCATGCATGATACTAGCTATCATACCCCCTTACTATCAACCTAGCAAAGAAGGTGTATAGATCATTTGTGCGTCACTTTGTGTCTTTTCATCCATTTGTTCGAGAAGCGGGGAGAAGTTTCAAACATTTCAACCACGAGGTGTGGCCACTGGCATAGGCCTAGTTGGTATTTTAGTTACATGAAATTCAGGTGGAGTTCGGACATCATCAAAATTGATGTGTGCCCTGGCATGCTCTCATGACCCCGTAGAAAAAAAATGGTAAAGTTTGGCACAAGTTTTGATGACCGCTCGTTCCAAACCGGAGCATCTCACATGAAGGATCATGGTTTCCAAAAGGAGATGTGTCAATTCAAATTCCTGCGGCCGGTGACTTCATCGTTTGGCCTCATAAAAATTTCCACGGTATGCAATCACCATTATACCACAGGTTTGATTTTATGGCGCATTTCAGGTATCGTTAGCTACATTCAAGACATTGATGAAGATTAACATGCATTTTGTGCATAAAAATAAAATTACAACTGGGACTGCATGTGCTGTCAAAAAGGATGAGGACCGTCATTCGATCTGGGAGCGTCCAATGGTGCAGACGTACGATCCATGGGGTTTGGGTTCTGGCCAATCAGAAAGCATGACTCAGATCATGGGCGGGGTTTGGTCGGCACACGGCTTTCATCAACGAACCATGTGCTATTCGCAAACCAGATTGCATATTTTTGTTCACACATACTATAGTGAGATCAATTGAGTGTGCTAGATCTGTGATATTATAATAATAATAATAATAATAATAATAATAATAATAATAATAATAATAATAATAATAATAATAACAACAAAAATAAGTTCATATTCATTGGCTAAGCTGACAACATATTAAGGTCAACATATTAACGGTTCTTACATCAACAGAAAACTGGGCATAACTCACAAATTCATTACTCGCGACAGTTCTAAATTGAACGAATTAAGTTGTAGTGTAGGCATAAAGACTAGTCTTACGGCTTAATTCCCATGTACATGGGGGAACTAGGATCATTGCGTTGACCCCGAATGAACTTGAGTTTTTTGATGATTTTATGCTTGTCTATGACAGGGGCGTGTGATCTCTTGGCTGGCAACTCATCAAATTCATCGTACTCGTCCTCATCGGAAACATCGTCGACACCGAGTACCCTTCTCTTCCCATGCGTCACTACATGACAATTCTTATGCAATTGGTCTTCCACAAAGAAAATCTAGGTAGCATCGCTGGCAAGAATGAATGGGTCCGCATGATATGCCATTATTGTCCTATTAACACAGGTCTTCCTGTACTCATCAATACTTACCTGACCAAGAGGGATCCATGCGCACCTGAATAATGCCACCTTAACTTTCACATAGTCAAGCTCCCAAATTTCTTTGATGGTTCCATAGTATACCCTTTTATTAGCTTCATTTACAGTCATGCATTCTATTCGGACAGAGTTGTTCTGATATGAGGTCTTCTGATCACGTTCCTCGGTGTAGAACGTGTATCCATTTATGTCATATGCTTGGTACGTCAACACCGTAGGTGATGGCTTTTCTACCAACCACATAGCAGTGTCATCGATGGATCCTTGTGCCAAATGATTCTTCAGCCATTCGACATAGTTCTTAGTGTGCTTCTTCATCTCCACATCTGATGAAGGAACCATTGGTAAGAAGCTTTGGCGTATCTCTGCCAAGTGTTCTTTGGCATAAGCACTGAGAACCGGGCTGTTAAGCAGTACCGTCAAATGGTCTTTCTCTGCCAATTCTCCGGGTGCAGCCATTTGCGTGCCAGCAAGGACTGGCTTACCTTTCAACCTTCCCTCGTGGCGAGAGAGGGCAAACCAATAGGTCTTTGTTTCATGTATTCGGTGCAAAACTCAACCACCTCCTCTGCGGTATAACCTTATGAGATGCTTGCCTCTGGATGGTTTCGGTTCCGAGAAAAGCGCTTTAGTATTCCCACGAACCGCTCGAAGGGATACATGTTGAGAAGAAACACAGGACCACAATACTTTATCTCGTCGAGAAGGTGCACAATGAGATGGACCATGACATCAAAGAATGACGATGGAAAAAACATCTCTAAGTTGGACAATATTCTTGCAATATCATCTTGCATATGATCCAACTCTTCGGGATCTACAACTTTCTGCCATAGTTGGTTGAAGAAATCACAGAGGTCAATGAGTTTGTTTCTTATATCTTTGTCCACCAGATTACTGATGGCCACCGGGAGGATTTGTGTCAACATTACGTGGCGATCATTTGACTTCATGTGTCCCAACTTCATTTTACCTAAGCTCACATCCATGAGACTCTGACGTTTGCGCAGTAGGAAGAGGGTGTCTTAACTGGCAACAAATAGGTGAAGAACTGTGTTGCTTCTTTTGTACTGAGATTGTAACTCTGGCGAGCTTTGATGAATTTGTCATCATCTTCTGCTTCACTCTTGCGTTTTGATTGATCAGCAAGCATATCGAGCCGTGAACCGTCACCATCCTTTCGTTTACCTTTAATCTCGAGCAGAGTACCAAGGATGCTTTCACATACATTCTTCTCTATGTGCATGACATCGATGTAGTGACGTACATGTACAATCTCCCAGTAAGGTAATTTCTAGAACACTGATTTCTTCTTAAACACTTGACCCTTGGGTGTTTGTTTCACCGTCAAAGGGCGGTTCTAGCCAAGCACAACATTAATTTTTTTAGCCATGTTGTGGACCACCTCCCATTCATAGGGTCTTGGGCCCACACCTCCCTCTGCCATACCATCAAATTCAGCTTTCACCTTTTGGTATGGGTGTGTTTTCTATAAGAACCTACGATGATGCAAATACACAGTTTTGTGCGAGTTGGGCAGTCTTGTGCTAGCTGTCCTATCCATGCATGTGACACACCCTACATCTCCCTTTGTTTCCTGCCCCGATGTGTTGCCTAATGCCGACATATCTTGAATGGTGTGCACCAACTTCGCATGTAGATCAAAAATCTCCTTTCTGTAAGCATAATAACATTTTATAGCAGGAGCATCTATCCACACTGTCAGCAGTTCTTCTATCAGTATCTGAAAGTAAATCTCAATGTCATTTCCAGGTTGCTTCGGGCCTTGGATAATCATTGACATCATAATGTATTTTTTCATCGTACACAACCAAGGAGCTAGGTTATATATGCACAGAAGCACCAGCCATGTGTTGTGATTGGTGCTCATATCGCCTAAAGGATTCATCCTGTCAGTACACTTCCCGAGCCTTATACTTCTAGGATCCTTGGCAAAGTGTAAATACTTGTTGTCGATTAATTCCCACTGAACCCCATCTTTCGGGTGCCTCATAAGCTTATCCGTAATTCGCTCATCATGATGACACCTCAACCTCTTTGCCTATCTAGGGTTTGTAAACAAACGCCTCAACCTTGGAATTAAAGGCAAGTACCAAACAACCTTGAACGGGATTCTTGTCTTGATATCATCGTCCAATTTGTACTTGTCCTTTGCTCTCCTGCGCTTGTATCGTGAATGCTTGCATGTGGGTCATGCACACGAATCTTTGTAATCACCACGATACAATATACAATCATTCACACAAGCGTGTATCTTCTGGACTTCAAGTTCCAATGGGAAAGCAATTTTCTTCGCTTCATTCGTGCTTCTGGGAGCACATTATCTTTCGGAAGAATTTCTTTGAAAAGACCTAACATCTCTGTGAAGCCCTTGTTTGATAGACTTTTTGTTGCTTTAAATCCGAGAAGCGCCAGGGTGGCATTCAACTTGGAATATTTCTTTTTGCAACTTGGATATAATTCTTTCTTCGAGTCCGCATCAATGGTTGGCAGATCCTTGTACCCAATCATATCCTTTTTTGGGCCCTCGAAATCTGCCATCATAGCAGCAAAGTATGGCATATGATGATCATCGTCATCTGCATCGACATCTTGGTTTTCCAGTGGGCGCTTCGGCTTTCCCTGTTCCATTGGTAGCTTGATGCCTCTGCCCAAAAGTTAGATTCAACATCCATGTGAAACTGATCGGGGTTTGGCATCTCGCTGCCCTAGGTATCTTCATCCATGACTTCCTCTTCATCGTGTCTGGTCCAATGTGTATATCCATCCATGAATCCCCTAGAGACTAAGTGCAACTGGAAATCTGCAACTCCATGTGACTCTGTATTGGCACAATTACTACAGGGACACAGGATGTAATCCGCATCACCAATTCTCCTCTTTGTACTTTCAGCCAAATTCATGAACTCTGTCACGCCACTGATAAAATCTGCAGTTTTCCGATTCTTCATCCATTGACATCATTCCATCTGCACCACACAAATGGTAATTAAAAACGAAACAACAACATTAATACATGGATTAACTACTGCCCAAAGATGCGTGCATAAATCACAAGGTTTTATTTTCATAATTACTGAGGGCACTCCATTTTGTTATCCAGACGTGCAATGACAAAAATTAATGGCCAGTCAATTTACACGCAAAGTACTAGCACAACACTACCCTTAGGAATTGAATACCTTAATTAAGCCACTCATGAAAAGAATACCTTAATTAATTAGCCGCGCGGAGACCACCACCCAGCAGACAGAGAAGCGCGATGCAGCGGCACGCCGAGACAGCAGGGTCGTGGAGCAAAGCTTAGTGAGGCTGCTGCCTGAAGTTTCACCTCCACTATCACGCCATCAACCGCGATGGATGTGCTCGAATCACCCCGCCGCCGACCTCGATGGTTGAGGTCCTCCTATCTCCCGCCGTAGACCGAGGATTGACCTCCTATGACGCCGCCACTGCCCACCGATCGAGGATTGATCTCTTCTCCGGTAGGCACTACCTAGGCCGCCGCCATCGTCTTTATATGCAAAGCGGCTGTTTACATGGTATCATTGTAACTCAATTATATGGACAGGGTAGTACATCACATACGGTTATGAAACGACAACCGTGTCTAACCTACGTTGTCTTCTCACACGGTTTGGTGTGGAAATCGTGTGTGAGGTTGTAATACCTAACACGAACGACATGTATAAACAGTGTGCCATATACAACATACAGTGCCATAAGTAGTTCCCGACCGTTAGCTTATCCCCACAGTTTCCCCATTTCCCCCAAATCCCTACATAGCCTCCAAATTCCCTCGCGTGGCACTAACATTGGGGGAATGCGGACGAGTGATGCTGATGGTTTCGGTGCGGCTGCTCCTGCTCGTATCACCGCCACGACGGCGGTCGCCGCCGAGCACTTTCCTAAAGTCATCGGAAGGCGTGTGTACTATGGATCTGAATTGTCCTGTCAGGTTCCAATCTATCTCGATCTTTTTTAGCATGTCCAAATTGTAGCTCCTTGCTGAATCCGTGCTGAATGACACCCTCTCCCCCCAGGAAAGCGATCTGTCGCCGGATCTAGAGCATGACTCCAGACTCCCGCAACACGAGTTTGACTCCGAGTTTTGCGCCACCGAGAAGTACCAAAAGCTGAGTTGTGTGCACAGGCACTATCGGTGTCAAAACCGGCGGATCTCGGGTAGGGGGTCCCGAACTATGCGTCTAGGCGGATGGTAACAGGAGACAAGGGACACCATGTTTTTACCCAGGTTCGGGCCCTCTCGATGGAGGTAAAACCCTACTCCTGCTTGATTAATATTGATGATATGGGTAGTACAAGAGTTGATCTACCACGAGATTAGAGAGGCTAAACCCTAGAAGCTAGCCTATGGTATGATTGTTGTTGTTATGTCCTATGGACTAAACCCTCCGGTTTATATAGACACCGGAGGGGGCTAGGGTTACACTGAGTCGGTTAAAAGGAAGGAGATCTACATATCCGTACTGCCAAGCTTGCCTTCCACGCCAAGGAAAGTCCCATCCGGACACGGGACGAAGTCTTGAATCTTGTATCTTCATAGTGCGACAGTCCATCCAAAGGTTATAGTCCGGCTGTCAGGATACCCCCTAATCCAGGACTCCCTCAGTAGCCCCTGAACCAGGATTCAATGACGATGAGTCCGACGTGCAGATTGTCTTCGGCATTGCAAGGCGGGTTCTTTTCCAAATTCCGAATACCTGTTAAATAGTGTCCGGCTTCTTGTAAATGTTGCGCTCCTTGGCTTCCACGCCCAATAATGGCCACCTTCCACGTGTCAAGCGAATGTGAGGAGCCAGGGTGTTTTTACATTTACCCCCCTAGCTACGCAAATGAGCTGTCTATTAAAGAGACGAGGATTCAGATCCAAACCACACCATCCTCCCTTAGCAAGCATTCATCGGAGCGCACCCGAAAAGATCCATTCCATCATGGCTGGTCATCGCAGCTCCTCCTCTCGTTCCCCCAGCCCCAAGCCCGGAGATTGGGAGAGGTGTTCCGTCCCGCACAGCCAACTAGTGAAGCTTTAGACCCAGGGATTTCTCCCCCCAACGTATATGGTCCCGGTTCGAGCAGGGCTCGCCACCTACAATGGTGGAGAGCAAGCGGAGAGTTTTCCCAACCCCTCTAAGGGAGAGCGGGTATGCCTCGTCCCTTATTTGATAAGGGGACTCAGATTTCCAATCCATCCGTTTCCCTGGGGGCTCATGGAGTTCTATGGCCTCAAGTTGCACAGCCTTACTCCTGCCTCCATACTACATATCACGGGCTATGTAGCCCTCTGCGAGCTGTTCTTGGGCAGCGAAGCTCATTTCGCACTGTGGAAGAAGTTGATCTGCCTTGTGCCCCGTTCTCAGAGGGGGTTAGTATATTGAGTGGGCGGAGCCGAAGTATGGCGCATCGCCGGGACCAGATATCTATCCGGAACCCCGAAGAAGGCGTCTGAAGACTGGCCCTCAGAGTGGTTTTATATAGAAGACGTCCCTCTTCCGGATCCTACTCGGATCGGCCTTCCCGAGTTTGACAACGCTCCCTTGAAAAAGCGCCTGAGCTGGCGCCCCCGGAGCCCCCAGGAGGAAGATGACAGAGACGTTCTTTACCTGATGAGCCGGATAAAGGTATTGGACCAATCAGGGCTGACCATGATCGAAGTCATGGCCATATGCATTATGCGGGGGGTGCATCCGCTTCAATATCGAGGCCACCCCTTGTGGGATTTCAACGGGGAGGATGACGCCACCCGTTGTGGCCGCAAGGGGCTGGACTCATCCGCTGCTCTAGCAAAAATCTTGTCCGATTTGTAGAAGGGAGAAGAGGAGGAATTCCTCCGCGTTAATCCACAGGGCGGATTTTCTATGTACAATCCTCCGAGCTGGGTAAGTCAACACTTTTTATGCCCACCCATTCCATATTCCCACAGTTAAATATTTTACCTTGCGAATTCAACGCAGGAGCTGCGTAAGGCTGTAAGGGAGATCAACAGCCCACCTCCACAACAAGAGGATCTTGAGCGGTCCCTCGACCCGGCCTTCAAAGACGATCCGGACATATCCGTGGAGCTGATTTATAGGGTGTTTTACCAATTAAGCAGCGATGATGCCTTGGTGGCCATTACGGCCGATTACCCCGGGCTGCTCCCAGCTTCGCAGGTGACTAAGACCAAAGTCCCAACATTTTGAAAAGGATTCGTCCTTGCGCACTTTACTTACCGTATACCAACGGTGCTTCACAGGGAAGGCCTTTGGGGCGCCATGCCGAGCCCGCGGCGACTAGCCAACAAGGGGCTCCGAGGCCGGGCGGGCTAAAAAGGAATGCAGTCCGGACTGAGACACAGGCGCAGAGGTATGACGTGCCACCTCACTCCATGGTATCGTCTTTAAAGATATATTAACACCCGTGCTTTCTAGGAAGAAAAAGGCTCGCCGGACTATATCCGGAGAGGTCGCCAATCACGCCTCAACCAGTCGGGCTCCAAGGCCGGACACGGAAGCGGAAGCGAATACTAGGCGCACGATGGATGCTCCTCTGACAGAGGATGCGGAAAAAATGTGCTCCACAAATTCCGAGGTGGAGAGGGCCGTGAACCACAGGCGTCGCCGAGCCGTTCTCCGTGACGCTTGTTTCTCCCAAGAGGCATGTCACACCCTGATTTTTATGCCACAACACTTAAGCTAATAAATCATGATAAAATGTGGTTTGACAAAAACTTTTGAGTGTTTTGTCTTTGATTGTTTTGATTTTTGTCTGCTGTTTGCATGTGCTCTAAAAATCAAATAAATCCTCCAACTCCTATACTTCATCTCCTTGCTCCAAACTCGTGAACCAATGATCATGCCATGTGTATAGTACATAAAAATAATTTCTTACAAAAATAATTTGGCCAAATAGTATTTTCAAAAATAGTTTTTCAAAACCCCCTGAATTGAGGTTTGCACTGCAAGTACTTAATTAAGGGTAGTAAAAATGTATCAAAAAATATTTTTAACTCCTATTAGATATAGGATACCCAGAAACCACAAAAATATAATTTTAAAAGTTATTTTCCTATTTTATTTAAAGGCTTTTTCTTAAGGCCAGAAATGGTCTTTAATAGGTTAAAATTATTTTAAAGCTTTAAAAATAATTGAGAAAAATTAGGGAGACTCAATGGACATATATTCTCCATATATATGAGTTTCAACATATGGTCATGATCAAAATATTGGACAAAACCCTCCAGAACCTTTTCATCTCATTTCAAATAATTGAAATATTTCTATAAGAAATATTTTCAAATAAATCCAGGAAAATTATAACATGTCACATATGACATTTTTGATGATATTGCCAAGTACCATGTGATGGAGAATAGTATAACCCCATGAAACCCTCTCAAAACCACTTCTGTCCTTTTTCAAGTTTGAACATTTTTGCACTGTCAAACATGTCCAAATGCTCTCAAACTTGGTGCACATGCTCAAATGGTGTAGTAATGCATCTAGACCAAATGGAACAAGTTGGAGAGAATGTTATCTTGATCAAAGTACCCCAAAACCCTTTCTGTCCAGAACCAAATTTGAACAACTCTACATTGTCAAGTGTATACTTTTGATCTGAATTTTTGTGGACATGTTCAAATCCTCAAATGATGACACTACACCAAGTGGTGCATCAAGGAGAATAGTCTTGCATGTCTAGATCTTGGAAAACTCATTTATGTTGATTTATAGGGTTTACAAAAGTTGCATTGGCAACTTTTCCCAAATGGACTCAACCTTGGTGGAACCTATTATTATCTCATGCCATTTGACTCTGTCAAGCCTCATGACAATAGGAGTGCATCTTCTTGCCCAAACCAGCAACAAACACCTTCTGCCATTTTACTAAAACCCCTGTTTTGACCACTTCCACTAATCTCCATGACCCTATGTTTTTACCACAACTGCACCAGGTCACCTCCTACCTCCAGTAACTCTCCTACTTCAACAACTCAATTATTTGGGGTTAAAACCCATCTCTTTCTCTCTCTGTTTACCCATGCAACTCCTCCTCT
Source organism: Aegilops umbellulata (assembly GCA_032464435.1). Classification (NCBI taxonomy): domain Eukaryota; kingdom Viridiplantae; phylum Streptophyta; class Magnoliopsida; order Poales; family Poaceae; genus Aegilops; species Aegilops umbellulata. The sequence goes on from CP136057.1 coordinate 296,386,081, forward strand.
CTCTCTCTCTCATTTCTATATGCAGCGCCCCACCTAGCTCCTGACCACTCTAGAGCATCCAAGAAAGCTCCAGGACACAAGTGGACATGCCCCTGACCTTTCAAAATGGCCATGCCGGCCATATGCATGCTCTGGAGCGCGCTACAGTGCGCCCTTGCACTGTAGCCGCTCTTTGCCCCAAGCCTACCGGCGACCTTGGGCGCCGGGAGCGTGTCCCCCGAGTCAGCCTCGGCGTGCGTGACACGCCTAGCTGTCGGCCCCCTCGCCCCTGGCCTCCTTTGCACCTGTCAAGCTCACCCGAATGCCGCCCAAGCTCACCGGTCGTTGCACTCGTGATGGACCTCCTCTGGCATCGCCCCGCTCCCCCTATCACCTCCCTCGCTCCTGGACGAACTCCATGATGACCCATCCAGGAACCCTCCCTCGACCGCCACTGTGATTTCCACGGGCACCCGTGAGCTTGGCTCACGGTGCACCATGGCCTTGCCTTATAGGGCCTCCCCTGGTCTCTCCGTCATCTCCATTCACTCTCTCCCCTCCCCTAGTCCTTCTGGATCAGCCCTCTCTCTCTCTCCCGCGTCCCCTATCCTCCTCCACAGCCAAAGAATCACCGCCGGCCGCCGCCAAAATTCATGATATCCCAAGCTCCTCCGCGGGCGCAAAGCACATGGACGGGATTGGCGCACTGCGCTGAGTCCTCCGGTGTGCTGGGCACCATCGCAGGTGACCGGAGCCACCGGGATGGGCGCCGGTGCTGCTCGGCCGTGCCTCCCCTTTCGCTCCTCTCCCTCAGGCGCAAGGTAGTGGACGACCACCCCGCCAGCTGGCAGGGGGCCCACCCGTCACCGGCAGAGGTGACCGAGCCGGCCCACCAGTCGGGTTAAGTGGAAACGGCTTCTAGCCGATCGGCTTGCCCCGCTGGGTGGCGCTCTCCTGTAGTGCGCCTTCGGCGTCACCTCCTCCCTCGCATTACAAAAATAACACCATGGCAATTCTTCTTAAAAGAACACCAGTCCGGGTTAGTTTCATTCAAATCAAGCAAATTAGAGTCCAAAACAAGGGCAAAAGAGTTTGGAAAAGTAGATGCGATGGAGATGTATCAAATGCGGAGGTGCCATACATTCGGTACTTGATCGGTTGGATCATGAAGGTGTACGACTATTGTCGGTGGGAAACGACACCTATGGGATCACGAGAATCCCTTTCTGCGGTTGCGGGGCGCGGGGGCCGTGAGAAGAGTGAATCGAGCAGGCAGTGCATGATTCCTTTACCCAAGTTCGGGCCGCGAAGATGCGTAAAACCCTACTCCTGCTTTGGTGGATTATATGTTTGTGTTCTTGAGCTAGCTATGGGGTGTGAGGAGCTCCAAAAAGCCGAATCCTCTTCCTGGTCTCCCGGGGCCTCCTTTTTTAGGGAAAGGGGCTGCCACAGTGGCACACAGGAGGTGGAAAGGGTACAGTGATGCGAGGTTATCCCTCGCATTACATGACAAGGTGCCTTTAATGCGCCTTGCTTAGGTGTCCTAGATTTATCGGGGGCGGGGGAGAGCCCTGTCTCGTCCGTCGCCGCTCTCTTCCGCGTCGACACGCGCCCTGGCCAGCGGTGCCTGCGATGCCATGTAGGCGGGCAAGCAGCTGAGGTGGCGCAACGGTGGGTCTCCACGAGGATCTGCATGCCGCCACACAGGTACCTGCCCAGCTAGTTGGGTCGGCAGCTGCATGCGAACGGTGGTGGAGGCATGACTGGTGCGGGTCCGATGGTGGTCCCGCGGGTGTCCTCGGCAAGGGCCTTGCCGCGACCCCGGCAAGGGTCTTGTCGGGGTCCCGACAAGGGTCTTGCCGTGGCACCTGCTGCCATCCCCGGCAAGGCTCTTGCTGGGGGCCTTGTGGGTTTCTTTGGCTGGGATCCCGCCAAGGACCATCATCTTCTAAAGTGTGCATCTGATCTTGAATGTCTTCACAAAGATCTGCATACCACCATGGGGATGCCTCCCGAATCCTTGCCCCATGGGGGCAGTGAACTCAAGGGTGACCCGCTCCGTAGGTGTGGGGCGAGCTGCCACGGCAAGGGTCTTGCCGGGTTTGCAAAAACCGCCTCCTGGCAAGGATCTTGCCGGGGGGGCCCGCTTCGTCCCCTTTGCTCTTTGTGGTCTTGGTCTTGGCGTCGTTCTGCTCCTCTTTGGCTTCGGCCTTACCTTGGTTCTACCTCCCTTGCCGGGCTCGGTGCGGCGGCGCCCGTGGCTCAGACTGCCCGTGCACAGTCATAGGGGTACAAAAAGTGTACCCCTCTTTTTGTACACCGACAGGAGCCCCCGGGCCTGGGCCACACATAAGCGCCACGCGATGTTGGGCCAGGCCCAAGAACGGTGCGCGGGCACGCAGGGCGGTTTTTACCGTGGTAAGTTTCTTCGCGCGCTGCGCCTCCCATGCTTCCCGCGTGTGGCGCGTCGTGGGGAGGCATGTGTGACGTGGGAGACATGCGTGAGGCTGGCCTCTGCATGCATGCGTCACGTCGTAGTAAAAGGGGGCAGCTCACGTCTTCCCCATAAATGGAGGGAGGCGTGGAGGCGTGGCCCATTTACTGGACGGGACCGAGGCATGGTCTTTCAAGGCGCCCACTCCCTTTAATCACGGGGCAGGGAGAAGTCACCTCACCCGTCGCTTCGGTCCTGCATGTTTGCCACGCGCGCTCATGCGCCTAGGGTGGCAGTTGGTGGAGGCGGGGAGCCGGGCCGTCGCGGGCTGGGGCGGCGGATTGGCCCGGGTCTCCTGCGCCATTCATGTCTTCATTGGCAGAACGGGGCGGTCGAGCCCCCGCCCTGCTCCTTTATAAAGAGCGGGGGGGGGGGGGGGGGGGGTCGGTGCCCTGCATTCCTCCATCTCACTTCTTCAACTTCTGCTCCCCTCCCTCTCATTCGCCATGGAGAAAGGGAACCCTAGTCCTTCGACGGTGGCGATGAGGGTCACCGCTCGACAACCCGTCCCTCCTTCTCCTGCACCTGCGGTGGCAGAGCCAGCCGCGAGGGGAAGGGGGAGAGGACGAGGCCGTGGGCGAGGCCAAGGCGCTCGGGGAAGAGGAGGACGGGGCGGCGCATCGGCTTTGCCTCCGCCAGCAGTTCCTCTCCCTATGGAGGGCCACGTTGGGGATGACCCTTGTGAGTTCTTCGTCAGGCTGCGGCGGCCGCCTCGCCATCGTCTTTGTCTCCCGACTCCATTCGCGAGCGAGATGGAGCTGGACCCGCCTAAGACACTGAGGCTGCACATGAGGGGCTGTGGACTCAGCGGTACGCGAGTCCACGTCGACTTCCCAGCCCCTAATGTGATGTATCTTGGTCGAGGGTGGAAGACGTTCGCCCGTATCCACCGCCTGACGGAGGGGCTCGCCCTCCACTTTAAGCTGATGGAGGGCGGTCTCCTCTCCGTCAAGGTCTTCGGGTGCTTCGGGACTCGGGCAAGGTGCTGCATGGAGAGCTCCTCCGATAGCGAAGACTCCTCCTCGAGCAGGAGTGACGAGGAGGACAGCGGCAGCGACGACGAGGGTAGCGGGCGGCAGGATGACGGGTCCGACTAGGTGTTGGGCGCCGCTCCGTGCGGCACCGGCGACCCCATCATCTGTGTCTCCGGCTCCTTGAACTTCTCGGGGTCGTCTCCTTGGGCGGCTGGTGTTGGGAGGCTGCGGAAGAGGAAGAGGGCGGGCGGCAAGGCCGTCAACTCGGAGTACGTGGGCACGACGCCTTCGACGCGTGCTGACGTCCTGCCGCCTCGTCTTCGAGCTCTGCCTCCGGCGCTGCCATCACTATCCAGCCTTTGGACGACCACCAAGATGTTCTCTTGGTGTCTTCTGCCACCTGTAGCTCGTCTAGGCACCCCTTTTGCCCTTTTCGCCTCCTTGACCTGCCTCCTGAAGAGAGGGACAAGAAAGGGATTATGGGAACCTTATCTCTTTTTAGTTTGTAAGCCTTCGAGCCTTAGCTGAATTTAAAGCTTGTAATCCCATCATTCATGTTTTTCATTCTCCATGAACTGTACCTGAGTGGAATGTTTTTAATGAAAAAGGGATGCTTGCCGGGTCACTTGTCTTGCGGGTGGAACCCACGTCAAGGCGTAAATCCTTGATATCTTTAAGATAGACATTTCCTTGCTCGGCAGCAGGCCCTGCCGTCTTCCCACGTCGCTCGACCTTTCTCACGCTTTCGGCGGAGGTAGGGATGAGGCGGGTTCAGGCTCCTCGTTTCGTCCCTTCGCTGCCGCGACTACGACCAAACCTGGCCCCAGGAACGAGCCGTAGGGCCTAGAGTTAGGGGAGCACGGTGGCTTTAGGAAGAAACGAGGTTTCGCATACCTCAGTCCATAAGAGAATGCATGATAAGGGATGAAGAACTTATCTGAAACTGCAGCCCCTAGCAACTCTGGTTCGCCGTGGGTGAATCTTTGTACTTGCAGCCCCCGGCAACACTGGATTGCTGGGGTCTAGATGCTGGTCCGTCCCTCTTCTCCTTTTTTTTCATCCTCAAGTGATCCGGCAAGGATATCCGAGCCCTGCGAACCAAAGGAGACAAAAGAACGGCAAAGAGACGCACACTCGACCTCTAAGCTAGGGGTTAGCCACCGCTAAGCACTATCAACCCTAACCAAGGATGAGACTCGATCTAGCATGCATGCTATAACTTAGGGCGCCAGCGCTTCATTTATGCTCAGGGTCTGCGCCTGGCTTTGTACAAAGGGTTACATGCATCATCGACAATGCTTGTACAAAAGGTGGCTTGCCGGGAGGCCCGACAAGCCGCGCCTTATGGGTACAACTTGCGAAGATGCTCGATGTTCCAGGAGTTGCTCACCGGAATGACATCTTCGGTCTCCAGGCGGACTGCACCGGGCCTGGTGACTCGTATTACCCGATAAGGGCCTTCCCACTTTGGCATCAACTTGTTGGAGTTCTTGGCCGATTGAACGTGCCGAAGAACAAGGTCGCCTTCCTCCAGGCTCCGGACATGAACCTTGCGGCTATGGTAGCGGCGCAAGGCTTGCTGGTAGCATGCTGCTCTCATAGCCGCCCGAAGACGATCTTCCTCAAGGAGCAGTGCGTCGTCTTGCCGCAGTTGCTCCTGCTCAAGCTCATCATAACCAAGCACTCGAGGTGACCCGTATATGAGTTCAGTTGGGATAACTGCTTCTGCCCCGTATACCAGGGCAAAGGGTGTCTGGCCGGTGGCTCGATTTGGTGTCGTCCTGATTGACCAAAGAACCGTTGGCAATTCATCAATCCAGCGCCTTCCGCTCTTGTGCAGTCTGTCAAAGGTCTTGGTCCTTAAGCCTCGCAACACTTCAGCATTTGCCCTCTCAGCTTGCCTGTTGCTCCGCGGGTGAGCGACGGAAGCGAAACAGACTTTGCTGCCGAGGTCCTGAGTATATTGCATGAAGGTGCGGCTTGTGAACTGCGTACCGTTGTCGGTGATGATCCGGTTGGGTACACCGTAACGACACACTAGCCCCTTGAAGAACTTGACGGCTGACTGAGCTGTGACCTTCCTCACTGCCTCCACTTCTGGCCACTTTGTGAACTTGTCGATGGCTACGTACAAGTACTCAAAGCCCCCGACAGCGCGGGGGAAAGGGCCCAGTATGTCGAGCCCCCAGACCGAGAATTGCCAGGAGAGAGGAATGGTTTGAAGGGCTTGAGCTGGTTGATGAAGCTTTCTTGAATGGAACTGACACGCCTCACACCTGGTGACGAGTGTCGTTGCATCCTGGAGGGCGGTGGGCCAGAAGAAACCCTGCCGGAACGCCTTGTCGGCAAGGGCTCTCGACCTAATGTGGGATCCACATATGCCTCCATGTATCTCTGCCAACAACTCCAGTCCTTCCTCTCGAGGAATGCACTTCAATTTCACACCGTTCGGTCTCTTCCTGTACAAGACGTCATCGACGAACTGGTACATGGCAGAGCGATGGGCTACTTTTTCCGCTTCTTCCTGCTCCTCAGGAAGCTCCCCAGTCTGGAGGAAGCAGACGGTATGCTGTGCCCACGCTGGAGCCTGAGGCTCGACGGCGAGGACTAAAGGCATTCCCTCTGTGATAGGGGCGGCTATCTTGACAGCAAGAGCTTGGCGTCCTGCCGGAGCTAGCCATCCCGTGGCGGGTTCAGTGTCCTCGGCAACATCCTTGCCGGCGGCTCCGGGGAGCTCGACGGGAAAGTACTTGCTGGGTCCTGATTTCCTTCTCTTGTTCTGCTCTGTTGATGGATCAACGGATGGCTGAGTTAGCTGAAGCACAAAGGTACCTAGTTCCATAGGTAGCTTGAGGGCAGCGCGCTTCGACAGGTAATCGGCGATATCGTTCTCCATTCGGGGAACGTATTCAGCCTGGATACCGTCGAAACGCTCTTCCAGCTTTCTCACTTCATCAACGTAGGCCTTCATCAACGGGCTCTGGTAATCCTTATTGACTTGCTTGACGACAAGCTGCGAGTCGCCCCTGACGATGAGCTTTTTGATTCTGATGTCCGCCGCGATCCTAAGACCGGCAAGCAGCCCTTCGTATTCCGTCGTGTTGTTTGTTGACGCCTCCCTGGGGAAGTGCATCTGGATCACGTACTTGAGGTGCTCTCCGGTGGGGGCGACGAGCAGTATGCCAGCCCCGGCACCCTGGAGGGAGAAAGCCCCATCAAAGTACATAATCCAGTCGCAACTTGCCTCCTTGCCGGGGAGAGTAGTCTCTTGGGCTTCTTCGTCAGGTGTGGAGGTCCATTATGCAATGAACTCCGCCAGGACTCGGCTCTGGATCGTCGAAGTACTTTCAAACTTGAGGCCAAAGCTGGACAGCTCCAATGCCCATTCCACAATCCTCCCCATCGCATCTAGGTTGTGCAACATCTGCTGTAGAGGGAGGCGGGTGACGACAGTGATCTCGTGTGCCTGGAAGTAGTGACGCAGCTTCCTCGAGGCCATGAGGAGGCCGAAGAGCAGTTTCTGCACAGCGGAGTACCTCGACCTAGCCCCCTGCAAGAGGGAGCTAACGAAGTAGACCGGGCGCTGTATCACTTTCTTCTTTGGCGGCACCTCGACCAACTGTGTCGCCTCCGCACTGGTGGCGTCGGGCTCTGTTGCTGCCATTAACTCGTCGTCGACCTCCCTCTGCGCCACTAGTGCGGCGCTGACCACCTGGTTCGTTGCCGCTAAGTATAGCAGCAACGGCTCCTGGGCCTGGGCGCAACTAGTGTTGGCGCGGAGGAGAGGTACTTCTTCAAGTCTTGCAATGCCGCTTCGGCTTCTGGTGTCCACTCCACCGGGCCCGCCTTTTTCAAGATCTTGAAAAAGGGAAGGGCGCGCTCGGCAGACTTGGATATGAACCTGCCCAGGGCAGCGACGCAACCAGCAAGCCGGCGCACATCCTTGATTCGCTTGGGCGCTTCAATCTGCTCTATAGCTTTGATCTTGTCCGGGTTGGCCTCTATCCCCCGCTGCGACACAAGGAACCCGAGAAGCTTGCCGGACGGGACGCCAAAGACGCACTTCTCAGGGTTCAGCTTGAGGTTGATCTTGTGCAGATTTGCAAATGTCTCCCGCAAATCTGATATGAGGGTGGACCTGTTCTTGGTTTTGACCACTATGTCGTCCATATAAGCCTCCATATTTCTATGGAGTTGGGGCTCAAAACCAATTTGGACCGCCCTCGCAAACGTCGATCCAGCACTCTTCAACCTGAAAGGCATCCGTATGAAACAATACGTACCACATGGGGTGATGAATGCTGTTTTCTCTTCGTCTTCTTTCGTCATGAAGATCTGGTGGTAGCCGGAGTAGGCATCGAGGAATGACAACAGATCACACCCAGCCGTGGAGTCAACAATCTGGTCGATGCGCGGCAACGGGAAGGGGTCTTTAGGACAAGCCTTATTGATATCTGTGTAATCAATACACAGCCTCCACTTCCCATTTGCCTTGCGCACTACGACCGGATTGGCCAACCACGTCGGATGGAGCACTCCTCTTACCAAACCCGCTGCCTCCAGTTTCCGGATTTCTTCTGCGATAAACTCTTGTCGTTCCAAAGCTTGCTTTCTGACCTTCTGCTTGACGGGCCGCGCATGAGGATAGACAGCAAGGTGGTGCTCAATCACCTTCCTGGGAACGCCGGGGATGTCGGAAGCTTGCCATGCAAACACATCGACATTCGCCCGCAGGAAGGTGACGAGCGTGTCTTCCTATTTGTCATCAAGGGTGGAGCTTATGGTGAAATCTCCTCCCGTGTCGTCCTTGTTGATGGAAACCTTCTTGGTTCCCGGCGGCATGGCCCTGGACTTCTTGCTTCCGCCGGCGGAGCTCTCTGGCACGTCCTCGACGGCAACGCTACACTCCGAAGAGGTGCGCTTGCCGGAGTGGGTGTCCGAGGTCTCACCGGCCTTCTTCTTCTTTCTCCCCCTCGGGGTCCCGGCAGTAGGAGCGAGTGCCCCAGCAGCGGCTGCTGCTGTGACTGCTTGCTGGTACACTTGATCAGCGCAAATCAGCGCATCCTTCTTGTCTGAGGGGATGGTGATGATAGTCACGGGCCCTGGCATCTTTAGGGTATTGTAGGCGTAGTGCGACGCCGCCATGAACTTGGCCAGCGCTGGGCGGCCAACGTTCCCGTTGTAGGGCAAGGGGATCTTGGCAACATCAAACTCAATCCTCTCTGTCCTGAAGTTCAGGTCGCTCCCGAAAGTTACGGGCAACGTGACCTTTCCCTTGGGTTGGCTTCTCCCCGGGATGACCCCTTGCAATGTGCCCTTTTCTTCGAGGTCTCCATCAGGGATCTGCAGCTTCTCGATCACGGCAGGCGAGATCAAGTTGAGACCAGCCCCGCCATCTACTAACATTTTTGTCACCTTGAGGTTGCGTATTGTTGGTGAAACCAACAACGGCAAGCACCCGACCGCAGTAGTGCGATCAGGGTGGTCCTCAAAGTCAAAAATGATAGGTGTGCTGGACCACTTCAGTGGCCTCTGGGCATCAAACGACGGCTCTGCTGCTGTAATTTCTCGCGTCCACTATTTAAGCCGGCACCGAGAGGCATGCAGCGAAGCGACGCCGCCAACGCACATGGCCTCTGTAGCTTTCTGAAACTCTTGGTCGCCGGACTCGTCGTCCTCTTCGTGATCGTCATCTTCTGGCTTTCTGTCACGGCCCCGAGCGGGCCTCTCTTGTTGCTTATCCTTGCTGCGACGGCCCGCCTGGCCATCGCGTTTCTTGCTGGATCCCTCAGCACCGTCTTGGCCCTTCTCCTTGTCCCGCCTCTCGTATTCATCCCTCAGCTTCTCAGCGAGGAGCTCAACCTGCCGACAGTCTTGGAGAGCATGGCCTTTGGTGCGATGGATCTTGCAGTATCGCTTGTCAGAGTTGCCTGGCTTCTCGGCAACCGCCAAGGCCTGGCAGGCGACACATCCGGCAATTTCCTTGCCGGGGTCATCTGCCTTGGTCTTCTTGGTGGAGCCGGTGTCGTCAGACCCCTCGACGGCAAGCACAATTTTCCCTTTGCGCTTCCTGTTGCGGTGCCGACCTTTCTTCGCCAGGGCGGCGGTGTCCCCTTCAGAGGTGTCGGTTTCCACACCGGCATCTTCGCCAGGGTACTTCCTCCCCTCTTCAGCCCGGGCACATTTGTCTGCGAGAACATAGAGCTCCGCGACATCTTTCACCTTGTTCGTTGCCAGCTCTTCGCGCATCTTGCGGTTCTGAACGTTCTGATGGAACGCGCTGATGATGGTGGTGGGGTGAACATCTGGGTTATTGTACTGTACCCGGCTGAACCTCTGTATGTACTTGCGGAGACTCTCGCCTCCCTTCTGGGGAATGACGTGGAGATCACTCGCTTGGCCATGACCTTGGTGACCGCCAGTGAAGGCGCCCACAAACTCATGGCACAAAGCCGACCAGGAGGAAATGGAGTCTACCGGCAAGTGCATCAACCATGACATGGCGTTAGGTTTAAGAGCCAACGGGAAGTAATTTGCAAGCACCTTATCATCACGAGCTCCGGCAGCCTGCATCGCGATGGTGTAGATGCTGAGGAACTCGGACGGGTGGGTCTTGCCGCCGTACTTCTTGCCCACGTCAGGTTTGAAAGTGCGGTGAATGGGCCACTGGAACTGCCGCAGCTCACGGGTAAAAGCCGGGCAGCCTACCTCGTAAGGCAGGCCCCCAGGGCTCCCCAGTGCTGGGTGGTCCACAGCAGGCCCCGCTCGCCTATCTGACTGGTGACATGCTCCGCGCCGGCGCTCGATGGTGGTCCGAGCGTCTTCATGTTCCCGATCCCGAAGGTCCTGGCGTTGGTTCTAGTGGGTCCGCGGGTCGGACGACGCTATGGAGATTTCGTCGCCCGCAACGTCGCGATGGGCAGGTGTCCGTGGCATCGGGCGAGGAGGAGGCGAGTGCACCGTGGTCGCGGCGCCGCCAGCCTTCCTGCCACTAGTATGCGGGACCCCGTCGGAACATCGACCCGGGGGCTCCGTCGGGGTCGGCTCATCTTTGTTGGCCACCGCAACAATGCTACGGATGGTGGCTCTCCATTCGTCGAGTTTCCCCGTAGTGGGAGGAAAGTCGAGGAGCAACTGCGCGCGCGCCAGGGCTTCTACTGGCGTCGGTGGCAACGAAACCTGCACGGATCGCGATGCGCTTCGACTTCTGACCACGTCAGAAGGATCTCTATCACGACCGCGCAGTCGCACGCCGCCTTCACCAGCGCCTCAGCGAGCGGGCAGGTCGTCTACATCCCGGGAGTGGCGCTCGGGGCTTTTCCCGCCGCGACGCCCGGGGTCTTCGGGGCGATCACGCCGCTCGTCACGCGCCGCTTGAGAGGAACGCGCCGTCGGCGCCGGAGTGGGAGTCCTGGAGGCCCTGGCGCCGCCAGCAGGCGGGGCAGCAGCGACCTCGGAAGGTCCCGCGCCACCTGTGGAGGGCCCGGCTCCGTCTTTGGATTTGGCGGCGTGCCGCCCGTTACCGGGCGCATGAACATCGCCGCCTCCCAAACTCCGGCTGCTGGGACGGTGTTGGTGTTCGCGAACAGCGCCCCGGGTCCTTTCGGCGACCGGTCCGCTGCTGGCCCACGTCAGGACGGGATGCCCTTCGTCCGACGGGCCAACCGCCACCGTCGTTTTCTTCTTGGGCGCCATGACAATGAAGAAGCGTCGAACTAGTTGCTAAAGCCGATTCACAACTGCGCAGCCCCTGCCTGGCACGCCAAAGATGTCGGTGGGAAACGACACCTATGGGATCATGAGAATCCCTTTCTGCGGTTGCGGGGAGTGGGGGCCGTGAGAAGAGCAGATCAAGCAGGTAGTACACGATTCCTTTACCCAGGTTCGGGCCACGAAGATTCGTAAAACCCTACTCCTGCTTTGGTGGATTATATGTTTGTGTTCTTGAGCTAGCTATGGGGCGTGAGGAGCTCCAAAAAGCCGAATCCTCTTCCTGGTCGCCCGGGGCCTCCTTTAATAGGGAAAGGGGCTGCCACAGTGGCACACAGGAGGTGGAAAGGGTACAGTGATGCGAGGTTATCCCTCGCATTACATGACAAGGTGCCTTTAATGCACCTTGCTTAGGTATCCTAGCTTTATCGGGGGTGGGGGAGAGCCCTGTCTTGTCCATCGCCGCTCTCTTCCGCGTCGACACGCGCCCTGGCCAGCGGTGCCTGCGATGCTATGTAGGTGGGCAGGCAGCTGAGGTGGCGCAGCGGTGGGTCTCCACAAGGATCTACATGCCGCCACACAGGTGCCTGCCCAGCTGGTTGGGTCGGCAGCTGCATGCGAACGGTGGTGGAGGCGTGACTGGTGCGGGTCTGATGGTGGTCCCGCAGGTGTCCTTGGCAAGGGCCTTGCCGCGTCCCCGGCAAGGGTCTTGTCGGGGTCCCGACAAGGGTCTTGCCATGGCACCTACTGCCATCCCCGGCAAGGCTCTTGCGGGGGCCTTGTGGTTTTCCTTGGCTGGGATCCCGCCAAGGACCATCATCTTCTAAAGTGTGCATCTGATCTTGAATGTCTTCACAAAGATCTGCATACCACCACGGGGATGCCTCCCGAATCCTTGCCCCATGGGGGCAGTGGACTCAAGGGTGACCCGCTCCGTAGGTGTGGGGCGAGCTACCACGGCAAGGGTCTTGCCGGGTTTGCAAAAACCGCCTCCCGGCAAGGATCTTGCCGGGGGGCCTGCTTCGTCCCCTTTGCTCTTTATGGTCTTGGTCTTGGCGTCGTTCTGCTCCTCTTTGGCTTCGGCCTTACCTTGGTTCTACCTCCCTTGTCGGGCTCGGTGCGGCGGCACCCGTGGCTCAGACTGCCCGTGCACAGTCATAGGGGTACAAAAAGTGTACCCCTCTTTTTGTACACCGACAACTACACCAACCGCATTGATAAACGCTTCCGCTAAATGGTCTACAAGGGTACGTAGACATACTCACCCCTCTCGTAGCCATGAATCTCCATGGATAGAACTTGCGTGTGCGTATATTTTTTTTGTTTTCCATGCAACATTCCCCATTAGTGGCATCATGAGCCAGGTCTATGCGTAGATGATATGCATGAGTAGAACACAAAAGAGTTGTGGGCGTTGATGTTCATACTACTTACCACCAATGTCTTATTTTGATTCGACGACATTGTGGGATGAGGCGGCTCGGACCAACCTTACATGTCCACGCACGTGAGACCAGTTCCACCGACTGACATGCAACTTGTTTTGCATAAAGGTGGCTGGCAGGTGTCTGATTCTCCTACTTTACTTGAATCGAATTTGACTACGGCGGGTCCTTGCAGAAGGTTAAAACAGCAAACTTGATAATCATCGTAGTGGTTTTGCGTAGGTCAGAACGGTTCTTGCTAGAAGCCCGTAGTAGCCACGTAAAAATTGCAATAAAAAAGTAGAGGACGTCTAACTTGTTTATGCAGGGCATGTTGTGATGTGATATGGTCAAGATATGATGTGATATATGTTGATGTATGAGAGGATCATGTTTTGTAATAAGTTAACGACTTGCATGTCAATGAGTTCGACAACCGGCACGAGCCTTAGTGTTGTCTTTAATTATTGTATGACCTCCGTGTCAATCACTAAGTGCATGTATTTTTTTAGGGAATTAAACGCCATGTAATTGCTTCACTTTATCGCGATGTGTTAGCAATAGTTGGCGAGACGACTCCGACGCTATGATGGAGATCAAGGTGTCGAGCTGGTGACGATGGAGATCATGCCGATGCTTTGGAGATGAAGATTGAAAGCACAAGATGATGGCCATATCATGTCACATAGTTTTGCATGTGATGTTTATCCTGTATGCATCTTATTTTTCTTAAAAATACGGTAGCACTATAGGATGATACCTTCACTTAATTTCAAGATAAAAGTGTTGTCCCTGAGTATGCACCATTGCCAAAGTTCGTCGTTTCGAAGCACCTCGTGATGATCGGATGTGATAGACTCGGCGTTCACATACAACGGGTGTAAGACAGTTTAGCACATGCAGAATACTTGGGTTAAACTTGACGAGCCTAGCATGTAAAAATATATAGGTATGCTGACAGGTCATCCCGTGGAGGAGATGCCCGGGTCTACGGGCGATCTTCTGCCGGAGCTCTCACAACTGCACGAACAAGTGCGACAGGTGATGCAGGGCATTGCCCAAGCATTGTGGCCATCCGCCTCCCTTCCAGGAGGCGTGATAGAGCTTGTAGAAAAGCTCAAGGGAGCGCGGCGACACTTCTGATTATGGAAGATATCAGCCTGCTGACAAGGTGCAAGGGAGGCCTGGGCCATGGTGAAGACGCGATGTACCAAGGCTGACCCGAACCACATGGTCGAGGTCGGACCTGTGTGGCCTTGACGGGAAAGAGATCCCCGTCAGTTTGGCTTATGACGAGGTAGAATTAGCCGCAAAGTATTCTCAACAGGACCGTAAGCTAGACAACCTGTTGGATGGTATAGAAGAAGAATTTAGTTAGTCTAAGTGACCGTGTACTTCAAGTGACATATATTTTCCCTAGCCGGATTGTAAATCATTTTTCATGGCGGACCCTTTCGCTTCAACCTCCGGACCTGACCGTCCGGAGTGTATCCGAATACCCGCTCATTTATGTAAAAACCGGGATATGCGTGGAAACCAGGCGTAGGGGTCATAAGTGCTTGAACAGGCAAGTACCCAACTAGCTATGTTATATTACATGGATAGTAAGAAACATCTTCCAGGGAGAATAGTTCCGTTAAGGGTTCCTTTCCCTGGGTACGCATGCATTAATGTGCATGTTCGGACTGCGAAAAGAGATGCATGATATAGACATCTGGGGGCATGTATTACAATAAATAAAAGTGATATTTTGTTCGTCGACCGAATATTCCCTTAAGAACGCTAGCTTTCGGCTTCACCCAGTCTGAGGTACACATCTGGCTGACCCGGCAATAACAATTGCAGAGGTGCTCCCTTATGCCCTAGCCAAATTAACCGGAACGTAGGGCATAAACACAAGAGCCAGGCAACCCAGCTTGGCCAAAACTTAAAGTCATATCGATGCATATAATGGCGAAAAAAGGTACATGTGGAAGAATAACACATGTGTGGGGCATATAGCCCGGAAAATAGTTATATTAAGCTTTTGTATAAGAAGCCCCCAGGTATAATGAGCGTGGCTAGCACGTCAAGATTGTGTAGTAAATACACATTTTAGCCTTTTAAGGCCTTGAAGTAAAAAGGGGAAGAAAGAAATAAAAGACAGATAATGCATATATAAAAAATTGACAGAGGTAAGGAGACGAACACCAAGTCCGGTACTAGGCGTAGAACCTTCGGAGTCTGGCTTCGTTCCATGGGTTTGGCTCGAGTCGATTGTCCGATGCATCCCGCAGATGGTACGCTCCACCGGTCAGAACTTGGTCGATAACGAAGGGACCTTCCCATTTGGGCTTGAGCTTGTTCTTTTTCTTCTCCGGTAGGCGTAGAACGAGTTCGCCAACATTATATGTTTTGGCCCGTACTTCTCTGCTTTGATACCTTCGAGCCTGTTGCTGATAGACTGCGGAACGGATTTTGCCACGTCATGTCCTCCTCTAGAAGTGTCCAAACTATCCTAGCGATCAAGCTCGACCTCTTTCTCTTCATACATGTGCACTCGAGGTGAGTCATGAATAATGTCGCAGGCCAGTACCGCCTCTGCGCCGTACACCATAAAAAATGGTGTGTATCCGATAGTGCGATTCGGCATGGTCTGCAGCCCCCATAGTACAGAATTGAGCTCCTCTACCTAGTGCGTATCGGATTCCTTCAAGGATCGCACTAATCTGGGTTTAATGCCGCTCATGATAAGACTGTTTGCTTGTTCGACTTGATCGTTAGTTTGCGAGTGATAGACAGAAGCATAATCAAGCTTGATGCCCATGTTGCTCCACCAGAGTTTTACCTCGTCGGCTGTAAAGTTCGAGCCGTTATCAGTGATGATGCTGTGGGGGACGCCATAACAGTGTACAACCCCGGATATGAAGTCTATCACTGGTCCGGATTCGGCCATTTTAACTGGTTTGGCTTCTATCCATTTGGTGAATTTATCCACCATGACCAATAGGTATTTTTTTCTTATGGCTTCCCCCTTTGAGGGGTCCGACCATATCAAGCCCCCAGACCGCAAAGGGCCAAGTAATGGGGATTGTTTGGAGAGTGGTAGGGGGCATATGGCTTTGGTTTGCAAAAAGCTGGCAACCGACGCAATGCTGAACGAGGTCCTGTGCGTCTGCTCAGGCCGTCAGCCAGTAGAAACCTATACGGAAGGCCTTGCTTACAAGGGCCCGAGCTGCGGCGTGGTGGCCGCCAAGTCCAGCATGAATTTCTGCCAAAAGTTGCCGCCCTTCTTCTTTGGAGATGCACCTTTGAAGGACTCCGGTAGCGCTTTTCTTATAAAGCTCTCCCTCGTGGACCTTGTAGGCTTTAGACCACCGCACAATGCAGCACACCTCGTTTGGGTCCTCGGGCAGTTCCTGCCTAGTTAGGTAGGCCAGGAATGGTTCTGTCCATAGGGTGATGATAGCCATTATTACGTGGGCGGAACGTGTTATTTCGGTGGCAGAGCCTCCGATTATGTCAAAGTGTTCGGTATCTGTTGTTGTGACCGGGTCCGGACTATTGTTACCGGTCTCCCCTTCCCATACCATGGATGTCTTAAACGGCCTTTCCAAAAAGATATTAGGTGGGACAGGGTCGCGCTTAGCGCTGATGCGGGCGAGGATATCCACTGCCTGATTGTTTTCCCGGGCCACATGGTGGAATTCAAGCCCCTCGAACCGAGCTAACATTTTGAGGATGGCATTGCGACAAGCCGCCATTTTTAGATCCTTGGCGTCAAAGTCTCCATTTATTTGAGATATTGTGAGGTTCGAGTCCCCCCTCACCTCTAGGTGTTGAATGCCCATGGATACTGCCATCCAGAGACCATGTAACAGGGCCTCATATTCTGCCGTGTTGTTGGAGTCTGTGTATAGTATTTGGAGTACGTATTGGACTGTATCTCTGGTGGGGGATGTCAGGACGAGACCAGCCCCCAGACGAGCCAGCATTTTAGAGCTGTCAAAGTGCACGATCCAATTGGAGTATGCGCCGTACTCTTTAGGGAGTTCGGCTTATGTCCATTCGGCGACGAAATCAGCCAGTACTTGTGACTTAATGGCTCGCCGTGGTTTGTATATTATGTCAAACGGGAGGAGCTCAATAGCCGATTTAGCAATCCGGCCCGTGGCCTCGCGGTTGTTTATTATGTCATTGAGTGGTACTTCAGAGGCCACCGTAATTGAAGACCGCGTATGCTATCTTTTTATAATGTGGGTGCCGTGATTTGCATGGAGTGAGGACATTGGATACATAGTATACCGGTTTTTGAAGCGGGAACTTATGTCTGTCCATCTCTCGTTCGACGGCGAGCACTGCACTTACAACTTGGTGTGTTGCCGCTATATATAACAGCATTGGTTCACCGACATTTGGTGCGGGCAAGATTGGGTTTGTGGCCAAAACGGCTTTCTTTTCTGTAGTCCGGCCGTGGCCGCATCTGTCCACTCGTAGTGTTTGGTGCGTCGAAGAAGGCGATAAAGAGGCAGTGCCTTTTCTCCTAATTGGGAGATGAAGCGGCTTAAGGCATCCACACATCCAGTTAGTTTCTGGATTTGCTTGAGGTCTGTTGGGATGGCCAATTGTGACAGAGCTCGGATTTTAGCCGGATTTGCTTCGATTCCTCTGTTGGAGACGATGAAGCCTAAGAGCTTTCTGGCGGGCACGCCCAAGACGCATTTTTCCGGATTCAGCTTAATGTCGTATGTTCGGAGATTGTCGAACGTGAGCCTCAAGTCGTCTATTAAGGATTCGACGTGTCTGGTTTTAATGACCACATCGTCTACATATGCCTCCACTGTTTTGCCAATATGTGTCTCCAAGCATGTCTGAATCATGCGTTGATAGGTTGCACCGGCGTTTTTGAGCCCGAAAGACATGGTGTTAAAACAGAAGGGGTCGTATGGAGTGATAAATACCGTTGCGGCTTGATCGGACTCCGCCATCTTGATTTTATGGTATCCGGAGTATGCGTCGAGGAAACACAATGAGACATGTCCTGCGGTAGCGTTGATAATATGATTGATGCGAGGGAGGGGGAAGAGATCCTTGGGCACGCCTTGTTAAGGTCCTTCAAGTCGACACATAGGCGCCAGGATTTGTCCTTCTTTGGTACCATCACCAGGTTTGCTAGCCAGTCCGGATGTTTTATTTCTCGGATGAATCCGGCCTCCAGTAACTTGGCTAGCTCCTCTCGCATGGCTTGTCGCTTAGGTTCAGAGAAGCACCGAAGAGTCTGCTTGATCTGCTTGAACCCCTTTAGAATGTTAAGGATATGCTCGGCCAGCCTCCGTGGGATTCCTGGCATGTCTGAAGGATGCCAGGCAAAGATGTCCCAATTCTAGCGCAAGAACTCCCGTAGTGCGGCGTCTACTGTGGGGTTTAATTGTGACCCGATGGATGCTGTTTTTGTAGGGTCCGTTGGATGGACTTGGAATTTGACTATTTCATCCACTTGTTTAAAAGAGGTGGACTTAGATCTTTTGTCGAGTATCACGTCATCCCTATCCACTTTGGAGCGCAGCGCGGTTAGTTCCTCGGTCGCGAGGGCTTCGGATAATGCCTCGAGGGCCAATGCGGCTGTTTTATTCGGCGCGGAGTGCTATGTCCGGATCACTAGCTAGAGTGATGATTCCGTTGGGCCCGGGCATTTTGAGCTTCATGTACCCGTAATGGGGTATGGCTTGGAATATCATGAATGCCTCCGCCCTAGAAGGATGTGGTATCCGCTATTGAGCGGGGCCACTTGGAATGTGATTTCTTCGGACCTATAATTCTCCGGCGTGTCGAATACCACATCTAGTGTGATTTTGCGAGCACATCGTGCCTCCCACTAGGGACGATTCCTCTGAAGGTCGTGCTGCCTTGCTCAATGCGGCTTCTGTCAATTTCCATTTTTCGAAGAGTCTCCTCATAGATGAGGTTTAATCCGCTGCCGTCGTCCATGAGCACTTTAGTAAGCCGGAAGCCATCCACAATTGGACTAAGGACCAAGGCGGCTGGTGCTCGGGCTGTTCGGAATTTAGGTTCATCACTGGCATTGAAGGTGATAGCCGTGTCGCTCCATGGATTTATTGCTGCTACGTGGCAGACTTCGGCAACGCTGCGGAGTGCTCGCTTATGCCTATTATTTGAGGCGAAGGTCTGGAAGACTGTCAATACTGTATTGTTGTTCTCCACGGGATGATGCTCTGCGATATCGTTGATGAGGATATCCTCACCGCTCTTGGCCACCTGCCGGAGTACCCAACATGCTCTAAGGCTGTGTGTTGGTATGGTATCCACCGTACTGTGAATTTTGCATGGCCCGTTGGGCCATCCCTCCAGTACAGTTCTGATAACCCACAAGTATAGGGGATCGCAAGAGTTTTCGAGGGTAGAGTATTCAACCTAAATTTATTGATTCGACACAAGGGGAGCCAAAGAATATTCTCAAGTATTAGCAGTTGAGTTGTCAATTCAACCACATCTAGATAACATAATACAGTATGCCGGATGCGGTTCATCATGTAACAGTCATAACATAGGGTGACACAGAACTAGCTCCAATTCATCAATGTAATGTAGGATGTATTCTGAATATATTCATACATGCTTATGGAAAAGAACTTGCATGACATCTTTTGTCCTACCCTCCCGTGGTAGCGGGGTCCTAATGGAAACTAAGGGATATTAAGGCCTCCTTTTAATAGAGTACCGGAACAAAGCATTAGCATATAGTGAATACATGAACTCCTCAAACTATGGTCATCACCGGGAGTGGTCCCGATTATTGTCACTTCGGGGTTGCCGGATCATAACACATAGTAGGTGACTATAGACTTGCAAGATAGGATCAAGAACACACATATATTCATGAAAACATAATAGGTTCAGATCTGAAATCATGGCAGTCGGGCCCTATTGACAAGCATTAAGCATAGCAAAGTCATAGCAACATCAATCTCAGAACATAGTGGATACTAGGGAGCAAACCCTAACAAAACTAACTCGATTACATGATAGATCTTATCCAACACATCACCATCCAGCAACCTACGACGGAATTACTCACGCACGACGGTGAGCATCATGAAATTGGTGATGGAGGATGGTTGATGATGACGACGGCGACGAATCCCCCTCTCCGGAGCCCCGAACGGACTCCAGATCAGCCCTCCCGAGAGGTTTTAGGGCTTGGCGGCGGATCCGTATCGTAAAACGTGATGATTTCTTCTCCTTGATTTCTTTCTCCCCGAAAGCTAATATATAGAGTTGGAATTGGTGCCGGAGGAGCTCCAGGGGGCCCACGAGGTAGGGGGCGCGCCCCCCACCCTCGTCGACAGGGTGTGGGCCCCTGGTCTTCATCTTTGGCAAGGTTTTTTTATTATTTCTGAAAAGACGTTCCGTGGAGTTTCAGGTCATTCCGAGAACTTTTGTTTCTGCACATAAATAACACCACGGAATGTCTGCTGAAAACAATGTCAGTCTGGGTTAGTTCCATTCAAATCATGCAAGTTAGAGTCCAAAACAAGGGCAAAAGTGTTTGGAAAAGTAGATACGACGGAGACGTATCAGGTTCCACGCCCTATAGTGGGATGTTGTTTCTTTGTAATTGGACCGGGTGACTTATGAGAGTACACCCTTTTAGTTCGGACGGGGGTTTTAGTGAGAGCCGAAGGATCCCAGAATTTTGTTTGGGTTTTCCAGGCGCTTTCCGTCGCATAGTACTTCTGTACTATGGCCTCCAAGTCAGCGAAGTGTGCTATGTCACGGCAACTTATGGCGTTGAGGATTCCCTGGTCCGTGCAATTTTTGCAAAAGAATGAAATTGCGTCTTCCTCGCGACAGTCCTTGATCTTGCTCATTACAAGGAGGAATCTGGCCCAATAGTGATGTACTGTTTCTTGGGGCTCTTGTCTAATTTGGGAAAGATCACTTATATCTAGGTGGGTGGGTAGATTTAGGTCGGAACCCTGACCCGATGTGAGACCCAGAAGCGGCGGAGTTTCTGATCTTGAAAGTTCGGGCTCCGGTTTGTTGCCCAATAGGTGTGGCCCGCTGTCTGATTCTAGGTTCTGAGCTTGGGCTATGTCCTCCCGTAGATGGGTATCCGACTTAGAGATCTCGGGAATCTGGACATACCTTGTCCTCAAGATAGAGGAAGAATCGTTGCGTTGCTCCTCCACCACCGCTATCTGATGGGTGAGCGGCGGAGAGTTAATCTCCCTTTGGTCGGGTTTAAGCCCGATCCGATCATAGTCCGTAGTAACTCCAAAGGCGGCGATGCGATCCAAGAGTTCGTTCAAAGAAGAGAGCTCCATTGGATCCATCTGCTCAGCGAATTCCAAGCCGACGTGGAGACTATTTTTGATGACCTGAGAAGTCATCGTCGGCGCAGCGGCTGAACGGGCGGTCATGCGAAGCTGCCTAGTCCGAGAGTTTGGCCTACAGCCAGGGTTCCCCCAGAGGTGATGTTGTCCTTGACAACGAGACAAGCCATCCAGCCTTATGATGACGGCACAGTGAAACTCTAAATGAAAGCACCAATGTCGGTGTCAAAACCGGCGGAACTCGGGTAGGGGGTCCCGAACTGTGCGTCTAAGGCGGATGGTAACAGGAGGCGGGGGACACGATGTTTACCCAGGTTCGGGCCCTCTTGATGGAGGTAATACCCTACTTCCTCCTTGATTGATCTTGATGATATGAGTATTACAAGAGTTGATCTACCACGAGATCGTAGAGGCTAAACCCTAGAAGCTAGCCTATGGCATGATTGTTGTTGTCCTACGGACTAAACCCTCTAGTTTATATAGTCACCGGAGGGGGCTAGGGTTACACAGAGTCAGTTACAAGGGGGGAGATCTACATATCCGTATTGCCAAGGTTGCCTTCCACGCCAAGGAGAGTCCCATCCGGACACGGGATGGAGTCTTCAAACTTGTATCTTCATAGTCGAACAGTCCGGCTGTCCGAGGACCCCCTAATCCAGGACTCCCTTAGTGTGGTTGGAGCAGGTGCCGCCATCGCCACTCCCCCTACGGCCAACACGGGGGCTGGAGATGTCGGAGGAGAACAACATCATCAATGCCTCGGAGGTCATGCTCCACAAGGTGCGGGCGAGGGGGTCACTCCGTCTGCACCCTCTCCAACCACTGACGGGAACAGCCGCAGAAACGGCGCTCGGTCCGGGGTGAGCCATCGCCCTCCGGTCGCCCCCACCTCGGGAGCGACCGCGGCCCAAGTGCCTCGTCCCGGACGAGTCGACTAGACCGCTATGCTCGACAGAGCTGCTGACCCTCGAGCACCACCGCCACGTGACACCGCTGCCCTGGTGGTCGTTACGCAACTGCGTGGACGTGGCACCACCGCCGTCGCTACCGCTGGAACCATCAGGAGCCAGGCGACGGTGCGGTCGACGTCATCCACATCCGTGCCAAGCACAGCCACAGAGGCTATTGCGCGAGCTCAGTTGCTACTGAGGTTTCCACCCGGAGCCAAGCAGATGGATGAATGGCGTGCCACAATCCAGAGCCTGCTCAGTTTCGCCAAAGCTGAGGGCTCATGACGAGCTGGCTTACCACGACCTCCCCAAGCGACAACAACTGCCCGTACTGCTGGCCGAACGGAGGGGGCCGTCCCCACAGTGCAGTCCCCACCACGGCAGCTGATGCGGGCGCAGCTGAATCAAGACCCCAGCGATGACTCGATGGCCTCTTCTGACCCTCGAGCACATCCAAGACAACGTTGAGCCCCGCAGGATAGGAGACGGGGAGACACGTGCGTCGTCATAGATCAACGCCGCGATGACCTTCGCCAGACCGATGGGTGCGAGGGCCTCAATGCCGACGAGCCTGCCCTCGGTGCTGGCGGGTGCTTACCTTTGGAGGTCGGCTGCCCTGCCTTTACACAAGAGCTGCCGCAAGTCTGTTGGTCGTCCGTTTGCATGTTCATGCCAGAGATACCTGAGAAGTATGATGGGACGCTAAACCCGGCAGAGTTCATGAGCATCTACACCATCGCTGCTCACGCTGCCGATGGAAGAGATGAGAAGTTGTTCGCCAACTACTTCCCGTTGGCCATCAAGTCCAATGTGAGGTCTTGGCTGATGCACCTACCGGAGATCTCCATTTCGTCTTGGGCGGACCTGTGCCACGAGTTCATCGGTGCCTTCACCGGTGGCCACCAAGAGCCCGACAGGCCCGGCGACCTGCAACTTCTCTAGCAGAAGGAAGAAGAAACACTCTGTAAGTATTACAGAGATTCAGTAAAGTTCATAGGAATATTCCAAATATCCATCCGGCAGCCGTTATAGCAGCCTTCAAGTCCAATGTGCACAACTGCCGCATTCGTTCTAAGATTAATGTGCGGTTGCCCAAGACTGTGAAGGAGCTATACACACTAGTGGATAAGTGTGCTCGGTTGGAGGAAGGAAGGAAGTTGCCCGAAGAGGAGGATTCCATCAATATTGATTTAGAGGATGAAGATGAATCAATCAGTCAAAGAAAGGGCAAGAAGCGCAGTAAGAAGCCGAGAGATAAAGCAGTGATGACTGTAGAAGCTTCGGGCACACCTAGTACCGGCAAGAAGGCCAAGGCTGAGGTCACCGGAAAGGAAGTTGCCGCTTGCACAGCCTGCAAGGAAGCCGTAGCCGCCGTAAAAGCTGGGAAAGGAGATGGCCCGTACTTCAAGATCCACCGGACCAAGGGCCATGATCTTCAAGAATGTTACCAAGTTGAGCAGCTTGTCAAGAAACGTAGAGCACAATATGATAAGTGTGACAAAGAAAAAGGACAGAATGCCACTGGCGGAAAGGGCCGAGGCAGTGAAGCAAATCGCCCCGGCAAACCCTTTCGGAACCAAGGAAAACTCGCCAGGGGTCAAGAGAAGGAAGTTTATGATGATGGGAGTGATGAAGGGAATGAAGAGGAAACTAGTGAACAGGAATTTCAGAAGGCCACTAATGCCCTATGCGTTGATGGGGGTGCATCTTTGCACGCCTCCCACCACCATCTCAAGCGAAGGGAACGAGAGATCAATGCTGTGGAGCTAGCGCTAGAGGCCCGGAAACAACTCAAATGGTCCTACACGCCAATCATCTTTGATGAGGAGGATCACCTTGGCCGCACCACCGCGATAGGATGCTTGCTGTTGTTGGTCTCCCCAACAATCCACAACCTCAAGGTCACCAAGATGTTAGTGGATGGCGGGGCCGGGTTGAATCTGATTTCCCCGGCAGTTATAAGAAAGATTCAGATAGGAGAAGAAGAGCTAGAGGTTGTCGGATGTGGGGTTCCGGCAAACCCTTAAGGTTCGAACACTGGGGTGCGCATGAAGTCTTTCCCTCCTACCGGTCTACGCCCTAGCTCGCTAAGATCTCGCGGACGAACTCGACAAACTCGAGACACAAAGAGACACGAGGTTTATACTGGTTTGGGCCACCGTTATGGTGTAATACCCTACTCTAGTGTGGTGGTGGTGGATTGCCTCTTGGGCTGATGAAGAACAGTACAAGGGAAGAACAGCCTCGTGAGGTTGAGGTGTTCTTGTGCTTGGTGTCTTAGCGGGTGAGAGCTGGGTGAATTGCTCGATGCCCCCTGCTGTGGTGGCTAGCTCTACTTATATAGGCCCTGGTCCTCTTCCCAAATGTTGAGCGGGAAGGGAGCCAACAACGGGGGGGGGGGGCAAATTTGAAGGGGGACAACTAGTACAAGTTATCCTGACAAAAGTGGTCTTCGCCTGCGAAAGGCTCTGGTGGTGACGCTGTCTTGGGCTCCACGATGACCTCTGTCTTGGCGTCCTCCTAGTCTTGGTCTCGTTGCACCAATATAGCAACCTTTGCCTGGTGCCTCGGTACTCCTCACCTGCGCTGGCCTCCTTAGCACCAAAGAGGGAACAAGGATTTGAGAAGCTTTGCTCTCCACCTGTTCCCTTCTCCATAGGAGTTCACGGCCTCTACGAAGAAGATCCCCCAAGTGGATTCAAGACCCCTCACGGGAAGACCCCTCAAGACCTCCTCACGGAGAAGACCTTGCTACTTGTATCATCCCTTGTTGATCATGGATCTTGTATCTCTTTGTGTTTCGAGGATCTAGCACGTGTGTGACTGAATCTTGTTGGTTTGAGTGATTTCTCCCATGTTTCTCTTGTGTTTTCCCCTTGTGTTCTTTGCGGGATCCGCTACTATCATGAAAGATTGGGCGTCTAGGGTTCTACCTTACATCACTTTCCACGGTCATTGACGGTGGCAGTGATATGCACCTTGCGTCATTTTCTAAATCCTGCTTAAAAATCTGATGCATGAACATAAGAGGTCAACTATAATGGTGGGAATTCAGTAGTGGATATCCAAAAATAAATGAGATGCACATGTGAAGTTTCTCTTGCATTGTAACAGGAGAAGAAAACATATCACACCCTATCCCTCCTCGTTAATACACAGTTGTCTCTGTCTTTTATTTCAAGACAGTGCCCCACATGTATTCTCGCTTATATTTCTTTCCACAGTCATCGATAGTGCCAGTGATATCCACCTTGTGTCATATTCTAAATCCTGCTAAAAAAATATGTTGCAAGAACATCAGAGGTCAACTACAGTGGGGGAAATTTAGTAATGTGTATCCAAAAATAAATGACATGCACATTTCAAGTTTGTTTGCTTGATGCAATGAAATCTTCTATTGCATGCATATAACAAGTTCTGACATGTAGTCATCTCTTTATCCAAAAACATATGTGCATCGTCTTTTCCTTTAACACAAAATTCAGGCTTCCCAACAGTATATAATTGAGGCAAAAAATAAGGGAATAAGACGAATCTAAGTGAAACCTTCTAGTATTGTAAGAAATAAATACATAATCTTCTAGTATTTTCTCACTAACTCCTCACAAGCTAACCAACTAACTGGTTGGCCTGCTACCCATCCCTTTACCGTTCTTCAATTCTAATATAGAGATAAAAATAGATCCTCTTTCTCTTCTCTATCTCCTTCAGCTACATTGGGGATACAAAGACAAATATATGTTGCATAGATGACAAAGCTCTAGCTCAAGAAGACATCACAAATTTAGAGTTTATACATCTATATTGTGGCCACATGAAGGCCGACCAGTCATTCGCGTGTGATCCGCCCCAAGTCCCCAAAGTCCCTCCCGCGCATTCTTAACAACCGTGTTTTGGCCATGTCACTGCACAAAGAAACCACCACGTTCATCTCTCCCTCATGAGATGCCGCTGCCTCCCCATGGCCTCCTCCCCTTCTATGTCGTAACAACCAAAAAGCTATTTATAATTTGTAATAAAGTTATGGATGTTTGTGTGAATTTGTTTTTGTGTGACTTTTCATGTTGTTAATTTGAATAGAATTCAAATACATTTCAATTCAAACCTCTAAAACATTTGTCGTACCAAGTTCAGCTGTTTCATTTTCTGTTTTTTCTTTTAAATTTCTTCAGCAACCGACGACTCGGCCAAAGAAAATATCTCTATCCCTACCTAGGATCCAAATGTGGCACCCCGTCTTAGAGAAAACCGGAACGCACCGTATTCCAGCACAGAGATCGAGGTGAAGTCTTCTGGAATATGGCACATCTTAGTATAGAACAAACCAGCTCTCTATTACAACACGAATATGAATACAGGGGTTCTGATATTACAATGTATAACATCGGCACGGCGATACTACGCCAACCACGGTTGCTCTATACAAGCAGTATAACAACTCGAAGTAGCAGAACGACTACTGGCAGCGGAACAACGAACGACGATGATGGTCTCCAATCCGCAGGGACTCTAGCTGGAACACTTATCCTAGCTCGCAAACAAAGAATCCACGGCAAACAAGCATTCAAATCCGGCATGACCTGCAAATTGGCATGACACGCCAGGTCAGTACATTGAATGTACTTGCAAGCTCACGATAACCAGAAGCATTCAAGACAAACAACAGCATGGCAATTACAGGTTAAGCAGGAATTATCATGAAGTCATCAGGATACCATGGCATTAACAATATGATACAGCTAGAACAATATGAGCATATAAATCTGGCGATACTAGCATGCAACATGATGACACTACATGGACCATTTACTTTGTTCGGGCTACCTCGTAACCATCACATGCATCACTTACCAACCTCGGACATTACACGATCATCTGAGGATCAATTCAAGCTTGGTATAAACAATACCGTAGTAATCATCAAATGACCACAAGGAGCTTGATCTTCACCGATGATTCTCGCACAACATCACGAATATCCAACAACTCGGTATCCTTGATACCACGGTGATCATTCCGGCGATCACAACCATGACCAACACTTGGTCTCAAACGGTGATCTTTCCATCAATCGCAACCAACTTATCTCATCATCGAACCGGGGTTGTTATTAAGCACATTATTATTATTACTGTTGACTCATAGTGTGAGCAACTACGAACTGGGCCCTTATCCACGGGCACGGCTATCGATAGATTTCATATACACTCTGCAGAGGTTAGCACACTGTACTCACACTACGGAACCCATGGCCTCGTACTCCCATTCGGGTGGACCAACGGCGTTGCGACAAAACCGATCTACTACCACGACACTCTCCCGGCCACTCCGACCCACTCCCAACTGGGCTAGTCCTGGGTGGCCCCGTGTCTACCAAAGACACAAGGACCACCGTCGTGGCCAAAACATCCCTCACGGGGACCAGTTCCATAACAACAACAACGGGCACACAAGGTTATGTCTGCTTACCGGACCAGGGTACGCACTCGCATAACCTTCCCTCGTTGGAGGCATCGGCGAGAGGCACGACAATAGACCCAGTTATGACCTTCCCATAAAGGTAAGCGTGGTTGCACTAGTCAGCTCGATATGGTGGCACCATGACTCAGCCAACAGTTGTTCAAGTTCAATTTAATCCGGTTAAACTTGAATGCAATATGTTGAGCCATGATAAAATAACATGATGCAATTACAATGCACAGGCATGATATCAACATAATCATGAGAGAACCACATAACTGTCCACCATATCAACAATGAATCATATCCAACTAAGCATGGCATACTGACTAGAATGAACATCATAAGTACATACTTCTCCAAAACATAGCATGGCCACTAACATCAACAATAAATATCATGCAAGAACATATCAACAATGCCATCATGCAAGCATTTAACCAACTGGATGCAATGGAACATGTATAACAACGGTACTTGGGACAGATGGCCGTCATGCACCGAAAACCATCACCAACATCAACATGTACTACTAGCAATCATAAGCATAAGAAAGGAATATTAGCAACTAGGAGAGCATGACAACCAGGTCCATAACCACATAGCAAGAAAGTAAGCACTAACCAAGAATCATTACTAAAACAATGATAACCATATTTTAAACAAGCAAACATTTAATAAATATTTAGGTTGAAAACCATGGCTACTGCATGACTATCATGCAAGTGGGTATTGTGGCTTGCCTGGGGTGGAAGAAATCACCGGGACTAAGTGCGAGAAGCTTGTGAAAAGAAACATGAGAAGCAGATCTCTCTCGGAGGGAGCTGATTAAGGGCAAGGGCAAAATGTTCATTTTCAGAATACTGAAACATAATGAAAATGATACCAACAGAACGGGCCCGATGAAACGAAGACGTGGGCGTTGGATTCACCTCAATCGGAGTTACGGTTGCGGAGTTATGAGGCGTGGAAGAAGAAGGACCAATCTGTGAAGATTTTATCACCAATGGGTCCCTGAGTGGATAAGGCAGAGGCGCATATTAGAAAATACGCTTTCTGAGCATAGAAAGCGCATTCCTGGCCGCAATATAGGAAATATGTTTTCCAGAGGGCAAAACGCATTTTGGAAAAAGAAGGGAAATAATACGCTTTCGAGCAAATGAAAGCGTACTGGAATAAATACGCCTTCAGAGAATGGAAAGCGCACTCACCAGAAGGCGCTTCCACTTATCCACGTGGACCTGGGCCTCGGGCCACTTACAGGCGGGTCCCACGCGGTCAGGGGAGGGCCAGGCGTTGCTCGTATTCTACCTCGCTCAGGCCCCGACCGAGATAGAGGCGAGGCAGAGGCGAAGAAGAAGCGGGCTCCGACGAAGGGGCTGGCCGGCTCCGGTGGCCTCTGGCCATGGCGTGGCCACCGGCTGGACCGCAGCGACCAACCACACCCACCCAGAGCGAGTATGGCCATCGAAGAGGCGCGTGGAGGAGGGGAGGGGCGGCGCCATGGGGAGCATAGGAAGCTTCGGGAGGCGGGGTTCTCCGGTGATGCGGGCACTCCGGCAACGAACGAAGGAGATGGGGAGGCTGGCGGAGGTGTGGGGAGTGCCGTGGTGGAGACGGGAGAGGGGGAGGAGCGCCGGATGGCCGAGCTGGATTGGTGTCCGAGAGGAGGGGGCGGCGGCCGAACGTGGAGGCCAGGACCACGGTGCACTCCGGCGAGGGGCGAGGTGGTGGGGCGGCTCGGTGAGACGAGCGAGAGTGGGTGGACATGGTAGGAGGAGTAGAGCAGCCTCAGATTGGTCGGAACCAAGCCGATGCCGAGGCGGCCATGGAGGAAAACGGCGGACTCCGGCGAGATGGGGTGATTCTGGTGACCAGATGAGTCGAGGTAGAGATGGGTGAGCTGAGGAAGGGCTCGGGGCATGCTTATATAGCTGAGGTGAGGGCTCTAGAGCACGCTAGTGAGCATGAGCAGTGCTCTAATGTAGGTCAATGGCTCAGCATCACACGGGCATGGAGCTAGCGGCTCATTTATGGCAAACCACGACGAGGCACCGATTCAGGGCGATGCAGTCGAGCACGGGTGAGATCCAGGACACGAATGGAGGTCGAGACGAGGAGGGAGGAGATGAGAATAGTGGCTGGAACAAGCTAGAGCATGCGTTCAGCCATGACGCAAGCGTGATCACCACGCGCACTAGCGCAAGCGGCTCTCTTTGGCGTGGCCAACCATGTCCGGTAGAATGACCTTGGTGCTCTTAGTCAAAATGAGGAAATAAATCGGTCCAGGGGCAAAGAAGAGATTTGCACTTAGCTCCAAAGTAAATCAGTAAGAAGGTGTTTGTAACTCTCTGTGGTTAAACCAGCTAGGTAACATGGTAAAGAGTTTGTCTGGCAATGATTACACACTAAGGTGATTTTGATCACCAAAAATCAGACTAAGAGGTGGAGTTTAGATGAGGGTTGCTGCAGAAAGTGCCAAACTGGCCATAATCAGGGATTTGGATGATACACTCAGATACTCGATCTATGTGAGCTGAAGTTTGGCAGAGAAGGGTTATATGAGGGTATGAAGCTGCTGTAAAGATTTCATGCCATTTGGAAATACCAAAGTGGCACTTGCGCCACAAAGCTTCATTCTGGACAAAAACTTGCAAAAATTCTAGAGGAATAATGGCTTGATGAACCATGCCCAAAATGGGTGGAGGTAATTTATAAGGATAATAGAAGGCCTATAAAAATTGGTAGCCATACTGGAGCAAGATAAAATTTTGGACAGAATCAAAGAATTGAAACTGAGCTCACATGGAGGCATTACATGAGCTATACTTTGGTGGAAGGCTATGATATGATGGCATGCGGGATCGTACAAAATGGCAACTCATTTGTACATGCCTAGCTTGCACATCCTTCATAAAGCTTCTTTCTGGATAGAAACTTTGGAAAATCATAATTAAATAATTACTAGGCAAATGAGGTTGCATTTTGGCATGTGGCAATGATATGGGCAGTAAAAGGTGTCCAAAGAGTTTGAGGTCAATTGGGAAAAGGAAAATAGCACTTGCTTCACAATGTGCCATTTAGGGAGAATAGGAAATGAATTATTTGAGCATGATGATAAACATGACAAATGAAATATTTTTCAATATTTGAGAAATATATGAGCCCAATAATTTATGATAATTATCTGCGAATTTTAGGAGTGATGGAAATAAAGGTTGTTTCACAACCTAGGGCAATTTGAGTTATTCCTTTAATAGAAAAGGAAAATTCCCAATAAAAAGAATATTGGGATTTGGGCTAGGATGAAAATGACAGGGTCCAGGGAAGGGTTTGGGAATGACAAGCCACTCTGGAAACAAAGAGGAGGGCATCTTCTTCAGTTTCTAGACCACAAAGCCACGAAAAAAGAAAAGTCAAGCAAAAACCTCAGAAAAACAAAAGAAAAAGAAAGGGCCAAAAATCAGGTTGTCACACCAAACCAGCCCATGAGGCCCATACAGCTCCCCCTCTAGACCTAGCCCTCCCTCATCTCCCCTCACACGTCACGCGCCGCCACACACACCCACAACCATAGAGATGATGCGCGCCAACCGGCGAGCTCTTCGTGCCTCCCCACCTCCTCAGGCTTGCCGGCAAGCTCTTCGCGCCTTCCCACCTCCTTAGGCTCGCAGGCAGGCTCTCCGGCCTCGTCGGCGTCACCTCCGCAGCCTCCCTTTGTCTGTCTCCCGAGCGATGGCGTCGCCTCCTGCAGCCGCGACATCGGCCGGCGAGCTCTTCGCCCCGCTTGCACACCCTCCACGACCGCTGTCAGGTTCACTGGCAAGCTCTTCGGCCTCGCTAGCGTTACCCTACATGGCCTCCCCATGGTCGGCCTCCCGAGCGACGGCGTCGCCACCTGCAGCCGCGGCATCGGCCGGCGAGCTCTTTGCCCCACGTGCACACCCTCCACGACCTCTCGTCGTCTTGCCGCGGTGTCGGCCGGCGAGCTCGTACTCGCCGGCGAGATCTTCACTCCAGTTGCACACCTTCCCCAACCTAGCCGGCCTCATCCTGTAGGCGCGTCATTGGTCGGTGATCTCTTTGATACATCCATCTTGCATCATGTTTACCTACTATTATACAATGTTTTATCACATAATAATTCCCTTTGGAGTAATTCTAATGACTTTTCTCCGATAATATGCAAGGTTTACACAAAGAGGGTGAATACTGGCAGCTGGAATTCTGGACCTGGAAAAGCTACGTTAGAGTTAAATATTTTGCACATCTCCACAAGAACTGAAAATTTACAGAGAATTTGTTACACCCCGGGTGTCACGCTACAGTAAACTCCTGTTAATGATGCCACATCATCATAATTATTTTTGATAAACTTCACTTTGATCCAAACCCACTTATAATCCAAATTTAAAATAAAATCAAAATAATATTTCTTTAAACAGCGAAACAAAATTGTTTACATTATTCCATAAAATCCCAAAGTATTTTCCATATAGAAAACAAACCCATTTGGATTATGAAATTGACTCCAGCAATATTTAAAGTGGATCAATAACATTTAAGTCATCCATTTAAATTCAAATATAAATTTAACTAATTGCAAATGCCCTTAAACTTTTGTGCAATCCTAGAATATTGCATAGCATTTTTTTTGTACAAAGTTTCATAGGTAACAAACTTCATTTGATCAATAAGCTATTTAGAGAATAGTGGCTACTTATTATTTAAGAAAAGGAAAATAGGAGGGGTTTGTATGCACTTTAGCCCATTAGAAACAGTAGCAGCCCAGCCCACCTCCTGTATCCTTCAACCACACGTACACGAGATAGAGGACCTGTGTGTGGCGCACATCCAAGCCGCCGTGGTCGCCAATGCCGCCGTGTCGGCCATCTCACGGGTCTCCAGGGTGGATAAGAACACCGAGTTCCCTCCTTGATCAAACCCTAGCCCCTCTCGTCAGTTCCCTTCGACCCCCCTTCGCCCAACTCGATTTGGAGCTCGAGAGATCCACGGTGACCACTGCCTCGTCGTCGTTGTCGCGGCCGTTGTCGTCGCCGTCACAGGAGAAGGCATCCAGGAGCTTCGTCGGCCTCGTCCGCGTCTTCTGCAAACGCCAAATCAAGCACATCACCCCTACATCGATCGGATCGAGGTCATCTTCAACCTCCCTCTTGCCGCTCGCCTTCTTCGATTCGGCCTCATCGGAGCCTCCCCAAGCCCGCTTTGCTCACCTACAGGCTCAATGTGAGCCCCTCCCCCGATTCCCCTTCTTTCCCCTTCGATCCGTGCCCGTAGTGGTCACCCCATGAGCTCCATCCGCCATGCCCGATGGAGCTCAACGTCCGCGCGCGCCTGCGTACTGTTGCGGCTGCTCTTGGCTGCGCCCTCCGTGGCTCTCCGTCTTGCCCCCCGCCCAGCCCGCGCTCCCACGCGCGCCCGGACCGCGCCCTGCTACTGTCGTTGCTGCTGCTCTGCTTCTACTTGCCGCTGATGCTCCTGCTGTTGCTGCTACCCACTTGTACTGCTGCTGTTGCCGCTAGCCGATTCCTATGCGTTGCTGCTACTGCGTCGCTGCTGCTGCCTCCGCCTGTTGCTAGCTGCGCCACTGCCGCTGCTTGCTAATGTTGCTAGCGCTGCTGCTATTGGTGGCTGCTGCAGCTACTGGCCACCATGGCCATGGCCATGGCCGTGTGCTTTGTGTGCGTGTGTGTGTGCAAAGTCTTATGGCTACCTGTGCCTCTCGCCGGCCATGTGCATTTCAGATTAGGTGCTAATTAACACTAGTTAGATTAGTTGCTACCCTATGACACGTAGGTCCCATCTTATTGTCGTGATCATCATCAACATTTTGAGCTCTTCCAGGAACAATCGAATTTGATGAGAAATACCATCCTTGCCCCTCGATGATTTGTGTTATCATCGACAACATTCTTTCCTTTCCCCAACACAAACTTGTTCATGTTTTGAGTTGTATCTTGATTTCCTTGCTATCTAGCTTATATTGTGTTCTACCTTGAAATATTACCATCTATATGTCGAGGATGTTCTGAGAATTGTACCACCTCTTGAGAATTCTTGATATAGTAATACTTCTCACCATCACCATTCTTTCTTGGTCCCCGTGTTGTTTCTAACCGGAATACCGGGAATTGAATTATCATGTGTGAATTCAAAACTTCTAGCAACTCTATTGCTTGAAGTGAATGGTCGATAGCTTCATTCTAAGTCTTTTGATTATCAATTCATCATTCTAACATTGATCATGCTACCTATGCCCATATTTCGGGTGCACCTTTCAACCAGTGTTTACTCGTGGATGTTCTCCTCGAGCATACATCATTATATCATTTGATTTGACAAATGTTATCTCCTTGTCCGCGTGATTGTGGAAATCCATCTTTTTGAAAATCTCAATGAATTGTCGCTGAGTCACTCAGCCACCTCCTGACCTCTCCTGGATTTAATGATGAACTCTTGTTTCGGAACTCGCTTTCATAGTTCAATTCTCGTGAATCTTACAATGTCATCTCGACAATTTGTGTTGCACTTTTCTTCTTAGGCATCCTGAGTCTGAGGTATCCTGACGCCCATCAGATCTGAACCTCGGTCAGTTGTGATGGTTTTCAACATATTTCCAAGAGTCATAACATTTGTCCTTATATGACCCGATAAGGTGATATCATGCCTAACACACCTGGCTGGAGGACCGATTGCTTTAGTATCCTTTATAGCAAGGTTAACCATTCTTCCATATGGAAATTGTAAGACTTATTCTCTAAGATGTTCCTGATGGATCCTTTGTGAATACAAAGTCTGACCATTGCTTGCAAACCAGGTCAGTGCTATCTCGAAGCATGTCCATAGTACTCCGATTTTCAACAAAAACATTTGAAGCCCAATGCTAAATGTTTCCCGCTCAATTATCCAAACACCGTTGTATGGGTAATGTCATGAAATTCCTCTCCCATTACCTAAATGGTTTTCTACTTTCTATCCTGTCATGGATATCATGCACTGCTTGTCCTTGGGAAGGTTATACCCCTGAAATATGTGTTTAAACACATTATCCTTTCCATTGTTGTTTAATGCGATGATCACATTTTCCTTTCCATTGGGCTGCTTAACCTTTCTTGTGATCTATATGATCTAAATAGTAATATTCTCCTACTTATGTAAACCCCTCGGTGTACAGTTCTGTCAGCAAGACCCTGTTACTATTGTTGATGACATTCCGGTAGCCACCGATGGACGAGAACTTTGCCTATTGGTCCGCCTCGTTCAACGAGCAGGAAAATGGTTCTCTTCGTCCCTCACCCTTGGTACCAACGTTGCCGACATAATTGATAGGCTATCCTCTGACATGCCTTGTTATCATGACTGTGCAAAATATCACCATCCTTCCTACTTTTGAACAACATGGTGGGCCCATAACCCATAGTTCCATAGGATCGAAACCTAACTCTCCTGTAACCCCGGTTTCCAAGGTTATTCCTCGCGCTTGACTCCGTATCCATCCATAGGTCACCTTCCTAGAGATGACCTATTCTAGTATCAGACGCAATACTTATTCCCGTTGCCTTGAACCCCTTTCACACTCTGTTTCAGGAAACGAACGATTGTCTATCCACTTGTAACTTCTTATGGTACCTTCTTACTTGGCTCTCTATATGTTTCATTTGTTCAACTCGAGAGATACTCATGTGTTCATTCCTGGAATAACCCCATTTGTTTTCCCCTTATACCATTCTATCGTTGTAGAGCAGCCCCTTACCTATTCATAAGTACGACACAATTTTCGAAGGAAGGACGACAATTTCATCATGATGCATTGATGCATAGGAATGAAGACATCAATGCTATGGATCGACCTCTTCGAGAAGAACAACCAAGACCGAGAAGACTCGTTAAAATTTCATAACCAAATCCCTTCCCCGCCACTTCCCCTCTTAAATCTCGGAACGAGATTTCTTGTAGTGGAGGAGATTGGTTACACCCCGAGTGTCACGCTACAGTAAACTCCTGTTAATGATGCCATGTCATCATAATTATTTTTGCTAAACTTCACTTTGATCCAAACCCACTTATAATCCAAATTTAAAATAAAATCAAAATAATATTTCTTTAAACAGTGAAACAAAATTGTTTACATTATTCCATAAAATCCCAAAGTGTTTTCCATATAGAAAACAAACCCATTTGGATTATGAAATTGACTCTAGCAATCTTTAAAGTGGATCAATAACATTTAAGTCGTCCATTTAAAATCAAATATAAATTTAACTAATTGCAAATGCCCTTAAACTTTTGTGCAATCCTAGAATATTGCATAGCATTTTTTTTTGTACAAAGTTTCATAGTTAACAAACTTCATTTGATCAATAAGCTATTTAGAGAATAGTGGCTACTTATTATTTAAGAAAAGGAAAATAGGAGGGGTTTGTATGCACTTTAGCCCATTAGAAACAGTAGCAGCCCAACCCACCTCCTGTATCCTTCAACCACACATACACGACATAGATGACCTGGGCGTGGCGCACATCCAAGCCGCCGTGGTCACCGATGCCGCCGTGTCGGCCATCCCACGGGTCTCCAGGGTGGATAAGAACACCCAGTTCCCTCCTCGATCAAACCCTAGCCCCCTCTCGTCCAGTTACCCTCGACCCCCTTCGCCCAACTCGACTTGGAGCTCGAGAGATCCACGGTGACCACTGCCTCGTCGTCGTTGCCGCGGCCGTTGTTGTCGCCGTCACGGGAGAAGGCGTCCAGGAGCTCCGCCGGCCTCGTCCACGTCTTCTGCAAGCGCCAGATCAAGCTCATCACCCCTACATCGATCGGATCGAGGTCATCTTCAACCTCCGCCTTGCCGCTCGCCTTCTTCGATTCGGCCTCATCGGAGCCTCCCCAAGCCCGCTTTGCTCACCTACAGGCTCAGTGTGAGCCCCTCCCCCGATTCCCCTTCTTTCCCCCTTCGATCCATGCCCGTAGTGGTCACCCCGTGAGCTCCGTCCGCCATGCCCGACGGAGCTCAACGTCCGCGCGCGCCTGCATACTGCTGCTGCTGCGCCCTCCGTGGCTCTCCGCCGTGCCCCCCGCCCAGCCCGTGCTCCCACGCGCGCCCGGACCGCGCCCTGCTACTGTCGTTGCTGCTGCTCTGCTTCTACTTGCCGCTGATGCTCCTGCTGTTGCTGCTACCCGCTTGTACTGTCACAGCCCTAGAATATCTGAGTGTAATAGTTGCATCCGTGAGCATGCATCATGTTTAAATTGAAGAAACTTGAATTGAGGGAATTTGAAAGCCTCAAAATCTTTTAAAAGAAGGGCAAGAACCTTTAAATTGCATTCGGTGAATCCAAAATTCCCTAAAAATAGTTTTGAGAATTTTGGCAAGGGTTATATACCAAACCAAAATTTTGGAACATTTTTAAGGAATTATTTGGTCTCTGAATTTAAAAGAATATTCTATTTGAATTTGAAAATATATTCAAATATATATGGATATGTTTTTAAATGCTCTGTGATAATTTATGTGCATTTGGAAATGTCCAATGAGCCACATAACTTATACTTATAGGATATTTGGCACTGTTTTGATTTGTTCTAAATTTTAAACAGTGGCAAGTTTAAATAAAGAAAACAAAACAGAAAATATAAAGCAGAGAGAGAAGGACTCACCTGGTCTCACCTGCAGCCCACCTGGCCGGCCCAGTCAGCCAGCCCAGCCAACTGGCCTAGCCCACCTCCTCTTGTCGTCTTCCCCTTGCCAGAGGGACGGCCGCGCGTGGCCGAAGCACGCAGGCGCGCCCCGGCCACCTCCTGCTTCACCGTGTCGATGCCTCCTTCCCTCGAACCCCGCGCCCAGGAGACGTGGACGAGGCCGTGCTGACCCGCTTATTCCCTGGCCATTTCCCCTCTTTCTCTTCGTTCTTCGCCCAAACAGAGATCCGCCGCCGCCGCCGTTCGCTGCCACCACGCCCACCATGCTCCTCTCGCCTCCCCGTGTAGTCTGCAAGCTCCGCCATCGTGCGTTACGCCGCCTTGAGCAAGCCTCGAGCGCTCGGACGCCCCAACTCGACCGCCTCGACTCCGTCTTCAAGCTTCGGTTGCTGGAGAACGCCGTCGCCGTCCCGTCGCCCCAGGTCTACCCCGAGCATGCCGACCGTATCATCGTGATCCCCGTGAGCCCCTGCATCGTTCCCCTCTAATTCTGTGGCCTAGTTCTCGCCGTAGCCACTGTTTTCGTCGATGCTGAGAGTGCGCCGCCGCATGACCTCGTCGCGGACGAAGTTCCGGTGACCTTTTGGTCCCGTGGGTGTTCCCGTAGAGCTCGTGAGCACGCGTAGAGTTCGTAGGTGCAAACCGCTGGTCCTCACGCGCGCTGTGGCGTTGAATCCGTCGATGTTTGAACTCCGGCCGCCGCGGTGGACATCGCCGGCGCCGTTCCTGGCCATCTCGAGCTTAGCCACCACCACCAGCCGATGCGGCTCACTCCCACGAGCGCGTAGGAGCAAACCGCGCGGCGAATGGCACCCTGAGCAGCGCTCCCGCAGCCCTCCGCCGCCGCGGCACCTCGCCGGCGGCCTAACTCCGGTGAAGCCGACGTGGCACCGCCATTAGCACTAATGACGGGGCTAACTACACTCCTCTGTCACTGACTAGTGGGCCCCACGGCCTAATTAACCCTGTTAAGCTCCTGTTTAGACTAAACTAACCCCATGGGCCCCACAGGTCGGTTTGACCTCGCCACATCACCCGTTGACCGGCCCCGCACGTCTGTGCTGACTTGCTGACGTGGCTATTGACCGGGCCCACCTGTCGGCGACTTAACTAACCCAGGCTCACTGATCAATGGGTCATGCAGGTCAGGTTTGACCTGGACCGGTCCGGTTGACTGCTGACATCATAGTGACGTCATGTTGACGCAGTTATTTATTTTCTGGATTTATTCTTATATAGGAAATTCCAGGAAATATTGCAAACTCCAAAATTTCATAGTAATTCAACCGTAACTCCAAATCAAACAAACTATATATGAAAAATTATCAGAAAAATACAATCTATCCATCTGTACTATTTTCATTCATGACAAACCAACCTAAACCTGCTGTATAGATGAAAACACATAAAGGGCATTTAAAATGCTTAAGTTTGGAGTTGCATTTGAATCCTTGATTCAAATGAGCTCCATTGAACTTGTTGCTGTTGCATTAGCACAAACAACATCACATATACATGCCTTGTGCATTGCATTGATTGTGTTTATTCTCTGTTTGCCGGTGTTGTTCCCCCTCGGTAGACGCTGCTCCGACGCTGTGACCGTTAATACTGATGAAGACTCAATGTTATCTTCAGAAGTGCTAGGCAAGCAAAACCCCCCTGTTCATTCCGGTACAATCCCACTCTCTCGCTCCTGCTCTCTTTTATTGCATTAGGGCAACAACAATTCAACTGTTACATGCTGCGGTAGTTGAACCCCTTTCCTCTGCATGACCTGTCATTGCCACAGTAAATAGATGAAACCCACTAGCATGAGTAGGAGTTGTTTGAGCCCTGATGTGCCTACTCATTCACGTTTGTTGTCAAGCCTGCTACTGCTTAGAGTTGAGTCAGGTCTGATTCATCGGGGATGAATTGGAATGTGGTGAACATGTCCTACTGTTGAGAGCTAAGTGTGTGAACACGATTTGGTAAGGGTAGCGGTGAGAGGCCATGTAGGAGTACATGGTGGGTTGTCTCATTGCAGCCGTCCTCAGGAACTGAGTTCTGTGTTTGTGATCCATGAACAGTTGCTACCACGCATTGGGATGCTTAAGTGCCCCTCTCGACTTATTAATCAACTTGATCTCTGTCCAGGAGTTGCAACTAGTTTATGGTGTTTGTAGGTAGTGTCAGTAGTCTACCAAGTGGCACCCGATACAGGTGGGCTTGGGACAAACTAGGCACCGTGGCCGGGTAGACCAAGCGCCACCCGTTTGGTGGGCTTGGAACCCTGTACACATCGTTTGGGGCCGTGAGCGACACCCCGGCCGGATCTCCGTGCGGATGGAACCCGAAAAGGCGATAAACCTGGACGAGAGACTTGTGTGGTTAGTCAGGTCATGGCCGACTCCCTCGCCCGGCTTCCGCTTGAAGGTTGCTGAGGTACATGACGTGTACAGGGCGATAAGTGGCGAGAGCGTGTGTGAAGAAGTACACCCCTGCAGGGTAATCATTATCTATTCGAATAGCCGGATTCCTCGGATATGGAAACTTGGACCCCTTGCATAGTTTATAGACAAGTGGAAGTGGATACTCTAAAATGCGCAAGATAAGCGTGAGTGCTATGGATGGCCTTCTCGTAGGCAGACGGAAGCGGATCCATAGCGGTGTATTGATATGGTGAATATGTGGACTCGTGTGCGCCAGCTCAAAAGAGTTACTTGCAGTCGTAGTTCAGGATAGCCACCGAGTCAAAGCTGGCTTGCTGCAGTTAAACTCCACCACCCCCCTTTATTGATACCTGATGCGTATGTAGCTAGTTCTGATGTAAGTCTTGCTGGGTACATTTGTACTCACGTTTGCCTATTTTATGTTTTGCAGAGAGACGTCAGTCTTGCTAGTAGTTCCGTGTGGAATTCGATGTTTAGCTTGTTACCTCAGCTACGATCTTGTGCCCTCGGCAGGATCTGGTAGATAGTCAGGCTTCTCAGCCTTTTTCATTTGTAGATGTCTGTACTTAGACATGTTAAGCTTCCGCGTGTGCTTTGACTTGTATGGTCTGAATGGTTGGTCATGAGACCCATGTTTGTAATATCTCGCTCCTCGGAGCCTAATGAATAAATACTTGAGTCGTAGAGTCTTGTTGTGATGCCATGTTGTATTTACACATATCGAGCTCATTGTGTGTATGATTGAAATGCTTGGTATGTGTGGGATCCGACAATCTAGTTGTTTATCCTTGGCAGCCTCTCTTATGGGGAAATGTAGTCTAGTTCTTCTTTGAGCCATAGTAGTCCGCTACAGCCCGGTTCACCGGAGTCCTGCTAGCCCAGCACTACTGCTCAGGACACCTGACTGGCCGGCATGTGTTTCACTTCGTTCCTGTGTCTGTCCCTTCGGGGAAATGTCACGCGGTGACATCC
The DNA here is from genome assembly GCA_032464435.1 of Aegilops umbellulata. Taxonomy (NCBI): domain Eukaryota; kingdom Viridiplantae; phylum Streptophyta; class Magnoliopsida; order Poales; family Poaceae; genus Aegilops; species Aegilops umbellulata. Next base: position 296,426,526 of record CP136057.1, read on the forward strand.
GGAGTCCTGCCTAGCCTGCTACAGCCTAGGTTACCGGAGTCCTGTTAGCCCAGTGCTACAGCCCGGATTCACACGCTGTTGACCGGCATGCTCGAAGTTGATTCATGTATGCTTGTCCCCATGGGTTAGTGCCGCTTTGGGTTCACGACACTATGGATGCTAGCGACACTATCATATATGTGAGACAAAAGGCGCAAACGGTCTCGGGCCAGGTAAGGTGGCACCCGTGGGAATACCGTGCGTGACGCCGCAAAGTGATATGATGTGTTACATGCTAGATCGGTGTGACTTAGGATCGGGGTCCTGACAGCTTTGGTATCAGAGCCTGACTGCCTGTGGGATTACCAAGCCAAACCGGTCGAAGTTGTGTCTAGAAATGCTTTAGTTATATAAGGGAATTGATTGTGGAAGGGAACGTAAGGCTCTTTTACTCCTTTACCTTATGCCCTTCCGTCTGAGTCAACCTCTTCTTTTCTACAGGGGTTAAGAATTAGGCTTCTCTTCTATCTCTCAGGATGACGTGTTACTAAACCGTAGTTGCCTAGGATTGTTGAGTTCAAGCCTCAGTTCAGTTCCTACTACTTCCGTATGTTCATAGCTGGCCTTAGAACCTTGATATTGTGATGTTGAGTGGTTATGCCACCATTTTTTGCAGGATGTCTCAAATCATTTTGAGCATTTACATCCGTTATGATGTCCGAGTCATCCCAGGTTTCTAAAATAATCTGATGCATTTGCAAATCCTTCCTCCCAGTTCCCGATGTCCTTTTGGGCCAGTTTAACCACGCTAATCGGTCTGTTGAGGTACTCTGTTGCCTCGACGTATAGGTTGGAGCTATTATTATGACCCCAGGTGTTTTACAGAGTCACCTAGTAATCTAGCAATGCTTTGTATCCCCGGTGTGATGATTCTGGCCACCATTCTCGAAAGCATCCCGTGATGCCATTTAGTAGTAGGTATTCTTCTCCTGGGTTCCTGACCCAAGATTCACTCCACGTACCTTCTGTTGATAGTGTTTGCTAGTTCCTTTAGAATATTAGTAACCTTTGCGATAGTCCTCGAGGTCTGTGGTATTTTCTTCTTCCAAGTACCATGAACTGCTTATGGCAGAAGTTCTTTGAACCAAAAGATCACAATAAGAGTGCTCTTGATGAGTTCTTCGTTCTACATTGTGAATCTGCCAGTTCTACCTTTCTACATGGGTTATCCGGAAGAAATGTTGAGCTTTGCCCGACATACTAACCTATACATCCACAACTCAGAAAATCGTATGTTCCTTTGAGTTGTCCCTCTTTGGTTGTATTCTGACCCTCGTCTATCAATTGATAGTCAGGAGTAGTTTTGCATTCGTGTTATCGATGCTTATTATTCTTGTGGTCTATCAAGCCATTCTATTCTGGAATGACTAGGAGAAACAAACTCCAACACCTCATCCATTTCTAGGATTGGGTCAAAGCAGTTGTATTCCGCAGATCAAATGCAACCGAGCTTTTGTTCTGTTCTACCCTGAAGTATTACCCACTTTATGTCAGGAACGTCATGAGAATTGCACCTTCCCTTATGAATTCTCGATGTAGTGATACTTCTTGCCATCATCATTCGCTCCTCGGTTCCGTGTTATTGTAACTGGAATACCGACAAGTGAACCATGATGTGTGAAATCAATACTCCTAGCAACTATGTTGCTTGGTAGCTAATGGACACTATTCTCATTCTTAGCGCGTTGGTTATTGAATCATCACTCTAAGATTGATTGTGCTACCTAGTCCTTATTTTTGGTGCACTCCTCGAACAGTGAGTTAGGATTATTCAATCCCTTGCTTATTTGATCATATCGTCTTTCTCTGGAAAGCAAGATTGTTCTCGATCTTAGTAACATATTGATGGTTCATGATGTTCCGAATATCTTCTTGGAAGTATTACCAGGTTGTCACCTGACAGCTATGTTGAGTTCGTGATCATGTTGGTTTCCTTCTAAACCACCCCTTATCCAAGAATCTATGTTGGATACCCCTGAGCTAGTTGTTAAGCTAAACAACAACTTGCAGAGTTGGAAGATAAAAGCTTGCCTAACTTAGTTCATTTTAAAGGGATATCTTTTGTGTGTGTGTGTGTTGAAGAAAGATGATATCTTCATCGACTGGTCCTCGTGATTAGTTGTTGGATCTATTGTCTTATAAATTTTTTGACTTGAGTATGGGCTATCGTCAAGTCAAATCAGAACCAAGGATGTTCGTAATGTTGTCTTACCCGTGGTTCATCCCTCGAGCATACACCATTACATCTTTTGGTCTGACCAATGCTATCACCGTGTTCACATGATGGTGGAAGTGAAGTGATATGGAAATTCCAATGAGTTGTTGTTGAGCCCATCAGCAGCATTTCGTCTCCCCCATGATTCATGTTGAACATCAATCAAGTGTTGAAAATTTTGTAAGCAATGCCTTCGTGTTTCGTTCATGAAGCTTGTGCTTGGATGGAAGAAGTGACTTCCCCGAATTCATGTGCATTTGGTGTAAGTTGCCGCCGTGAGTTCGAGGAAGATTGTTTTGTTTCCTCTGGTACCATCCCAAGTTAGTTATGCATGTGCGAATGTATTCTACGGTTTGGTAGATTAATTACCTCCACTGCATATGTATTCCCTAGCACACCAAGCCACTGATTGATTTGTTCAAGGAAAAGAAGTTCTTAGTGCTAATCCTTAAGGACCCAAAGGTACATGCGCAGGACTTCGCTCTCCGCAATGATGGTTTCCAATCAGAACTCGGTAGTGTTTCGTTGTAAGACTACTATGTGGTCATGCCTGTCTTGGACAACGTGTTCACATGTATGTAGCAGAACCAGCTCATGTTTTGGAGCTTACTACCATAGTTCTTTTCCTGAGAATCTTGCAACATCATCTCATCGATTTGTGTTGCAAACTTTCATTTTTCTTTCTAGACTTGATGAGTCTGGATTATCCTGACACCAGCCAGATCTGAATCTTAGGCAGATATGATGGTTGGAACGTTCCTCAAGAACTATAATATTAGTCTCCCTGTAACCCGGTAAAGTGGATGCCGTGGCCAACACACCCAATCGGAAGACTTATTATTGTAGTATCTTGATTGAGAAAGATGGCCACCTGCCCATAAGGATCTCGTAGAATTTATTCCAATAGTTGTTCCTTATGGATTTTTGTGTTCACGAAGAACGCCCTTTTACTTGATGTTCTAGATATCAAACCATATCTATGAATGGCTTACGCTAGCACATCAAGGAGAACATTAGAAGCGGAGTGCTAAATGTCTCTCGGTCGATCATCCAGATTTTGTTTCCTTGGCCTCGCTAAGGTGAAATCTGAGAAGTTGTTATCTCCCTTTGCATCTGCACCCTCCATCACTATTCGTCATGGTAGTATGTTGTGTTGCTACGATCCTTGACAGGGATGTTGGTAAGACCCTGATGAATATGGAAATGCTCAAGTTCTTGAGAGCACGCTCAGTCACTAGGTTATATCCTTGGTATGAACTGTAATGTGCCTTCCATTTGCCGAGTTGTTCTATAACCGTAGTTTCCTTTCCAAACTGAGTATGCCATCCTATCGAATTCTTTCAAATGATCAATTGTGATTTGCCTCAGGCTGGTATGAAGAATTTTATTGATCTCTGAATAAAAAGAAATTCTTTTTGCCACTTAAGGAAATAACTCCACGAGTCACCTCCTCTAAGATGCCTCATTATGGAATCAGGGCAATTAGCTCCTCGCTACCTTGACCCCGCCAACCATCTTCGTTAAGCATGGAATGGTTGCCTACCAATTTGAACCCTTGTCTTCTACTTCTTCCATTTCTCCTGGTGTGTGTTTTGTGTATCAACTCAAGATGTGTTCTTATGTCTCATTCCGTGAGTTGATCTTGAGTGCTCGATCTTCGAGGAGATCGATTCTTGTAGAGTTTGTATCTGTCGTCATCGTGTTGGATGAAGATCCCGAAAGCAAAGACACAAAGATCAATTTGAAGTAATGGATCAACATATTCGAAAAGGGAAATTGGATCATGAAGATTGTGTTAGGTCTGTGTCCCCTTTGTCTTCTTACCTCACGTCTTGAATCACGGGTCGAGATTCTTGTTTAGTGGGGGTGAGTTGTCACAGCCCTAGAATATCTGAGTGTAATAGTTGCATCCGTGAGCATGCATCATGTTTAAATTGAAGAAACTTGAATTGAGGGAATTTGAAAGCCTCAAAATCTTTTAAAAGAAGGGCAAGAACCTTTAAATTGCATTCGGTGAATCCAAAATTCCCTAAAAATAGTTTTGAGAATTTTGGCAAGGGTTATATACCAAACCAAAATTTTGGAACATTTTTAAGGAATTATTTGGTCTCTGAATTTAAAAGAATATTCTATTTGAATTTGAAAATATATTCAAATATATATGGATATGTTTTTAAATGCTCTGTGATAATTTATGTGCATTTGGAAATGTCCAATGAGACACATAAGTTATACTTAGAGGATATTTGGCACTGTTTTGATTTGTTCTAAATTTTAAACAGTGGCAAGTTTAAATAAAGAAAACAAAACAGAAAATATAAAGCAGAGAGAGAAGGACTCACCCGGTCTCACTTGCAGCCCACCTGGCCGGCCCAGTCGGCCAACCCAGCCACCTGGCCTAGCCCACCTCCTCATGTCGTCTTCCCCTTGCCAGAGGGACGGGCGCGCGTGGCCGAAGCACGCAGGCGCGCCCCGGCCACCTCCTGCTTCGCCGTGTTGATGCCTCCTTCCCCTGAACCCCGCGCCCAGGAGACGTGGACGAGGCCGTGCTGAACCCCCCCCCCTTCTTCCCTGGCCATTTCCCCTCTTTCTCTTCGTTCTTCGCCCGAACAGAGATCTGCCGCCGCCGCCGTTCGCTGCCACCACGCCCACCATGCTCCTCTCGCCGCCTCGTCTAGTCTGCAATCTCCGCCACCGTACGTTACGCCGCCTCGAGCAAGCCTTGAGCGCTCGGACGCCCCAACTCGACCGCCTCTACTTCGTCTTCAAGCTTCGGTCGCCGGAGAATGCCGTCCCCGTCCCGTCGCCCCAGGTCTACCCCGAGCACGCCGAACGCATCATCGTGATCCCCGTGAGCCCCTGCACCGTTCCCCTCTAATTCCGTGGCCTAGTTCTCGCCGTAGCCACTGTTTTCGTCGAGGCTGAGAGTGCACCGCCGCACGACCTCGTCGCGGACGAAGTTTCGGTGACCTTTTGGTCCCGTGGGTGTTCCCATAGAGCTCGTGAGCATGCGTAGAGTTCGTAGGTGCAAACCGCTGGTCCTCACGCGCGCTGGGGCGTTGAATCCGTCGATGTTTGAACTCCGGCCGCCGCGGTGGTCATCGTCGGCGCCGTTCCAAGCCATCTCGAGCTTAGCCACCACCACCAGCCGATGCAGCTCACTCCCAGGAGCGCGTAGGAGCAAACCGCACGGCGAATGGCACCCTGAGCCGCGCTCCCGCAGCCCTCCGCCGCCGCGGCACCTCGCCGGCGGCCTAACTCCGGCGAAGCCGACGTGGCACCGCCATTAGCACTAATGACGGGGCTAACTACCCTCCTCTGTCACTGACTAGTGGGCCCCACGGCCTAATTAACCCTGCTAAGCTCCTGTTTACACTAAACTAACCCCATGGGCCCCACAGGTCGGTTTGACCTCGCCACGTCACCCGTTGACCGGCCCCACACGTCTGTGCTGACTTGCTGACGTGGCTGTTGACCGGGCCCACCTGTCGGCGACTTAACTAACCCAGGCTCACTGACCAATGGGTCCCGTAGGTTAGGTTTGACCTGGACCGGTCCGGTTGACTGCTGACATCATAGTGACGTCATGCTGACGCCGTTATTTATTTTCTGGTTTATTTTTATATAGGAAATTCCAGGAAATATTGCAAAGTTCAAAAATTCATAGTAATTCAACCGTAACTCCAAATCAAACAAATTATATATGAAAAATTATCAGAAAAATCCAATCTATCCATATGTACTATTTTCATGCATGACAAACCAACCTAAACCTGCTGTATAGATGAAAACACATAAAGGGCATTTAAAATGCTTAAGTTTGGAGTTGCATTTGAATCCTTGATTCAAATGAGCTCCATTGAACTTGTTGCTGTTGCATTAGCACAAACAACATCACATATACATGCCATGTACATGCATCATATTGTGCATTGCATTGATTGTGTTTATTCTCTGTTTGCCGGTGTTGTTCCCCCTCGGTAGATGCTGCTCCGACGTTGTGATCGTTAACACTGATGAAGACTCAATGTTATCTTCAGAAGTGCCAGGCAATCAAAACCCCCTTGTTCATTCCGATACAATCCCACTCTCTCGCTCCTACTCTCTTTTACTGCATTAGGACAACAACGATTCAACTGTTACATGCTGCGGTAGTTGAACCCCTTTCCTCTGCATGACCTGTCATTGCCACAGTAAATAGATGAAACCCACTAGCATGAGTAGGAATTGTTTGAGACCTGATGTGCCTACTCATTCATGCTTGTTGTCATGCCTGCTACTGCTTAGAGTCGAGTCAGGTCTGATTCATCGGGGATGAATTGGAATGTGGTGAACATGTCCTACTGTTGAGAGCTAAGTGTGTGAACACGATTTGGTAAAGGTAGCGGTGAGAGGCCATGTAGGAGTACATGGTGGATTGTCTCATTGCAGCCGTCCTCAGGAACTGAGTTCTGTGTTTGTGATCCATGAACAGTTGCTACCACGCATTGGGATGCTTAAGTGCCCCTCTCGACTTATTAATCAACTTGATCTCTGTCCAGGAGTTGCAACTAGTTTCTGGTGTTTGTAGGTAGTGTTAGTAGTCTACCAAGTGGCACCCAGTACAGGTGGGCTTGGGACAGACTAGGCACCGTGGCCGGGTAGAACAAGCGCCGCCCGTTTGGTGGGCTTGGAACCCTGTACACATCATTTGGGGCCATGAGCGATACCCCGGCGGGATCTCCTTGCGGATGGAACCCGAATAGGCGATAAACCTGGACGAGAGACTTGTGTGGTTAGTCAGGTCATGGCCGACTCCCTCGCCCGGCTTCCGCTTGAAGGTTGCCGAGGTACATGCCGTGTACAGGGCGATAAGTGGCGAGAGCGTGTGTGAAGAAGTAGACCCCTGCAGGGTTATCATTATCTATTCGAATAGCCGGATTCCTCGGATATGGAAACTTGGACCCCTTGCATAGTTCATAGACAAGTGGAAGTGGATACTCTAAAATGCGCAAGATAAGCGTGAGTTCTATGGATGGCTTTCTCGTAGGGAGACGGAAGCGGATCCATAGTGGTGTATTGATATGGTGAATATGTGGACTCGTGTGCGCCACCTCAAAAGAGTTACTTGCAGTCGTAGTTCAGGATAGCCACCGAGTCAAAGTTGGCTTGCTACAGTTAAACTCCACCACCCCCCTTTTATTGATACCTGATGCATATGTAGCTAGTTCTGATGTAAGTCTTGCTGGGTACATTTGTACTCATGTTTGCCTATTTTATGTTTTGCAGAGAGACGTCAGTCTCGCTAGTAGTTCCGTGTGGAATTCGATGTTTAGCTTGTTGCCTCAGCTACGATCTTGTGCCCTCGGCAGGATCTGGTAGATAGTCAGGCTTCTCAGCCTTTTTCATTTGTAGATGTCTGTACTTAGACATGTTAAGCTTCCGCGTGTGATTTGACTTGTATGGTCTGAATGGTTGGTCATGAGACCCATGTTTGTAATATCTCGCTCCTCGGAGCCTAATGAATAAATACTTGAGTCGTAGAGTCTTGTTGTGATGCCATGTTGTATTTACACATATCAAGCACATTGTGTGTATGATTGAAATGCTTGGTTTGTGTGGGATCCGACAATCTAGTTGTTTATCCATGGCAGCCTCTCTTATGGGGAAATGTAGTCTAGTGCTTCTTTGAGCCATAGTAGTCCGCTACAGCCCGGTTCACCGGAGTCCTGCTAGCCCAGCACTACTGCTCAGGACACCTGACTGGCCGGCATGTGTTTCACTTCGTTCCTGTGTCTGTCCCTTTGGGGAAATGTCACGCGGTGACATCCGAAGTCCTGCCTAGCCTGCTATAGCCCGGGTTACCAGAGTCCTGTTAGACCAGTGCTATAGCCCGGATTCACACGCTGTTGACCGACATGCTCGAAGTTGATTCATGTATGCCTGTCCCCATGGGTTAGTGCCGCTTTGGGTTCACGACTAGCCACGTCGGCCCGGGTTCTTTGTCATATGGATGCTAGTGACACTATCATATACGTGAGCCAAAAGGCGCAAACGGTCCCGGGGCAGGTAAGGTGGCACCCGTGGGAATACCGTGCGTGAGGCCGCAAAGTGATATGATGTGTTACATGCTAGATCGGTGTGACTTAGGATCGGGGTCCTGACATGTACTGCTGCGGTTGCCGCTTGCCGGTTGCTGTGCTCTACTGCTACTGCGTCGCTGCTGCTTGTCGGTGTACAAAAAGAGGGGTACACTTTCTGTACCCCTATAAACTGTGCACGGGCAATCTGAGCCACGGACGCCGCCACACCGAGCACGACAAGGGAGGTAAGCCAAGGAAAGGCCAAAGCTGAAGAGAAGTAGAACGACGCCAAGACCAATTGCACAAAGAGCATAGGCGACAGAGCAGACCCCCCGTTAAGATCCTTGCCGGGGGGGGCAGCTTTAGCTAAACCCGGCAAGATCCTTGCCGGGGGGGGGGCAGCTTTAGCTAAACCCGGCAAGACCCTTGCCGTGGCAGCTCGCCCCACACCTACGGAGCAAAGTCACCCTCGAGTCCACTGCCCCCATGGGGCAAGGATTCGGGAGACATCCCCGTGGTGGCATGGAGATCTTTGTCGAGACATTCAAGATCAGATACACACTTTAGAAGATGATGATCCTTGGCGGGATGCCAGCCAAGGAGGACCACAAGGCCCCCGGTAAGAGCCTTGCCGGGGATGACAGCAGGCGCCACGGCAAGACCCTTGCCGGGGCCGCGGCAAGACCCTTGCCATGGACCCTCGTGGGGCCACCATCAGGCCCACGCCAATCAAGCCTCCACCGCCGTTTGCATGCAGCTGCCGACCCAACCAGTTGCGCAGGCACCTGCGTGGCGGCATGTAGATCTTCGTGGAGACCCGCCACTGCGCCACCTCGGCTGCTTGCCTGCCTACATGGCACCACAAGCACTGCTGGCCAGGGCGCGTGTCGACACGAGAGGGAGCGGCGACGGACGAGACGAGGCTCTCCCCCGTCCCTGGTAAAGCAAGGACACCTAAGCAAGGCGCATTAAAGGCGCCTTATCATGTAATGCGAGGGATAGCCTCGCATTACTGTACCCTTTCCACCTCCTGTGTGCCACTTTGGCAACCCCTTTCCTATAAAAGGAGGCCCGAGGCGACTAAGAGGAGGATTCGGCTTTTTGGAGCTCTTAATGCCCCATAGCTAGCTCAGGAACTCAGATATACAACCCACCAAAGCAGGAGTAGAGTTTTACGCATCCTTGCGGCCCGAACCTGGGTAAAGGAGCCGTTTCCTATCTGTTTGATCCGCTCTTTTCACAACCCCGCGCCCCGCAACCATAGTAGGGATTCTTGTGATCCCATAGGTGTTGTTTCCCACGGACGCTGCTGCCTCCGCCTGTTGCTAGCTGCGCCGCTGCCGCTGCTTGCTAATGTTGCTAGCGCTGCTGCTATTGGCGGCTGCTGCAGCTACTGGCGGCCATGGCCATGGCCGTGTGCTTTGTGTGCGTGTGTGTGTGCAAAGCCGTATGGCTGCCTGTGCCTCTCGCTGGCCATGTGCATTTTAGATTAGGTGCTAATTAACACTAGTTAGATTAGTTGCTACCCTATGACACGTAGGTCCCATTTAATTAGGTTAGTTTTACTTATTGGTATCTGTACGGCCTATGACATACGGGTCCAGCCCTAGAACGTTAAAAAAATAGATGGATTAATAAAAATAAAGTTACTAATTAATTAATCTAATTAATTCTGTTAAATTAAACTAATCAAGTTTAGTTAACCTAATTAACTACTTATACTAACTAATAGTCATTGACTGATGGGACCGTAATTGTTTTTTGAATTAATTAACTAATAGTAATTTCAGAAATATTTAAATATTTGAAAATTAATATAAAATAACTTGTAACTCAGATGAAAAACTTTGTACATGAAAGTTGCTCAGAACAACGAGACCGTTTTGGATATGCAGCCCGTTCGTCCGCTACACATCCCTAACATAGCAAACACGCAACTTTCCCCCTCCGGTTCATCTGTCTGAAAACGCGAAACACCGGGAATACTTTCCTGGATGTTTCCCCCTTCGCCGGTACCGCCTAGTACCGCGTTAGGTCAGCTCTAGCATCGCGTATTTCCATGTTACGCTTTGTGATGCTTTGATGCTCTGTTATTTATTGGGCTTCCCCTCCATTACTTCTTTCCGGTAGACCCCGAGACTGCCGGCGACCCCCAATTCGGCTACGGTGTTGATGACCCCCCTTTGTTCCCGAGCAACCAGGCAAGCCCCCCCTTGATCACCAGATATCGCGTATTCTTCTCTATAGTGCTTGCATTAGAGTAGTGTAGCATGTTACTGCTTTCAGTTAATCCTATACTGCTGCATAGCCTGTCCTTGCTACTACTGTTGTTACCTTTACCTGCTATCCTACTGCTTAGTATAGGATGCTAGTGTTCCATCTGTGGCCCTACACTCTTGTCCGTCTGCCATGCTATACTACTGGGCCGTGATCACTTCGGGAGGTGATCACGGGCATATACCATATACTTTGCACTGTTACATTACCTGTGATACTGTTCGGAGATGGGGGATGAAGGGGCAGGTGGTTCCACCCAGGTAGTGGTGGGCCTGGGTTCCCGACGGCCCCCGACTGTTACTTTGTGGCGGAGCGACAGGGCAGGTTGAGACCACCTAGGAGAGAGGTGGGTCTGGCCCTAGTCGGCGTTCGCGGATACTTAACACGCTTAACGAGATCTTGGTATTTGATATGAGTCTGGCTACTGGCCTATACGCATTAACCAACTACGCGGGAAAGTTATGGGCACTCGACGTCGTGGTATCAGCCGAAGCCTTTGTGACATCAGCGACTGAGTGGCGCGCGCCGGATTGGACTGGAATGCCTGCTAGGCTAGGTCTGCTTTCGGCCGCGTTCGCAACGTGCAGGTGTGCTAAGGGCGATGGGTCGTGACCCTTGAGCGCTTAGGTTTAGACCAGCGTGCTGGCCTCTCTGTTGTGCCTAGGTGGGGCTGCGACGTGTTGATCTTCCGAGGCCTGGCATGACCCAGGAAAGTGTGTCCGGCCAAATGGGATCGAGCGTGTTGGGTTATGTGGTGCATCCCTGCAGGGAAGTTTATCTATTCAAATAGCCGTGATCTTCGGTAACAGGACGACTTGTAGTTGTACCTTGACCTCATGACAACTAGAACCGGATAGTTAATAAAACACACCCTTCCATGTGCCAGAAACAACCCGGTGATTGCTCTCTAGCAGGGCGACGAGGAGGGAATCACCGGGTAGGATTATGCTATGCGATGCTACTTGGAGGACTTCAGTCTACTCTTTTCTACATGCTGCAAGGTGGGGGCTACCAGAAGTGTAGTCTTCGACAGGATTAGCTATCCCCCTCTTATTCTGGCATTCTGCAGTTCAGTCCACCGATATGCCCCTTTACACATATACCCATGCATATATAGTGTAGATCCTTGCTTGCGAGTACTTTGGATGAGTACTCACGGTTGCTTTTCTCCCCCTTTTCCCCTTTCCCTTCTACCTGGTTGTCGCAACCAGATGTTGAAGCCCAGGATCCACATGCCACCATTGACGACGACTCCTACTACACCGGAGGTGCCTACTACTACGTTCAGGCCGCTGACGACGACCAGTAGTTAGGAGGATCCCAGGCAGGAGGCCTGCGCCTCTTTCGATCTGTATCCCAGTTTGTGCTAGCCTTCTTAAGGAAAATTTGTTTAACTTATGTCTGTACTCAGATATTGTTGCTTCCGCTGACTCGTCTATGATCGAGCACTTGTATTGGAGCTCTCGAGGCCCCTGGCTTGTATTATGATGCTTGTATGACTTATTTATGTATTGGAGTTGTGTTGTGATATCTTCCCGTGAGTCCCTGATCTTGATCGTACACGTTTGCGTGCATGATTAGTGTACGGTCAAATCGGGGGCGTCACAGAATTATTTTGGAAAATATTAGGAATATTGGAGCAAATAACCACCAGAGGGCCCCACCAGGTGGGCACAACCCACTTGGGCATGCCGGGGAACCCAGGCGCTCCCTGCTGGGTTGTGCCCTCCTCGGCCTACCTCTGTTGCCCCTCTTCTGGTATATAAGTTATTTTGACCTAGAAAAAAAATAAGGGGATGACTTCAGGAGAAGCGCCGCCGTCTCGAGGCAGAACCTGGGCAAGAGAACTTTTACCCTCCGGCGGAGGGATTCCGCCAGGGGAACTTCCCTCCCAGAGGGGGAAATCATCATCATCATCATAATCACCAACATCTCTCCCATCTCGGGGAGGGCAATCTTCATCAACATCTTCAACTGCACCATATCCTCTCAAACCCTATTTCATCTCTTGCATTTAATCTTTGTACCGGAACCTTAGATTGGTGCTTGTGGGTGACTAGTAGTGTTGATTACATCTTGTAGTTGATTAATATATGGTTTATTTGGTGGAAGATTATATGTTCAGATCCATTATGCTATTTAATACCACTCTTATCTTGAGCATGATTATCATTTGTGAGTAGTTACTTTTGTTCTTGTGGTCACGGGAGAACTCTTGTTGCAAGTAATCATGTCAACTTGATACGTGTTCGATATTTTGATGGTATGTATGTCTTGATTACCTTAGTAGTGTCATGTGAACGTTGACTACATGATACTTCACAATATTTGGGCCCAAGGGAATGCATTGTGGAGTAGTTATTAGATGATGGGTTGCTAGAGTGACAAAAACTTAAACCCTGGCTTATGCGCTATTCCATAAGGGAACGATTTGGATCCAAAAGTTTAATGCTATGGTTAGATTTTATCTTAATATTTTCTCGTAGTTGCGGATGCTTGCGAGGGGGTTAATCATAAGTAGTAAGCTTGTTCAAGTAAGAACAACACCTAAGTACTGGTGATATATGGTAGAACCCTAGATGCCCGATCTTTCACGATTGGAGGGATCCCACGAAGAACACGAGGGAAACACAAGAGAACTCACTCAAACCAACGAGATTCCATTACATATGTGCTAGATCCTCGAAACACAAAGAGATATACATGACCCACGATCAACAAGGGACGATACAAGTAGTGAGTCTTCTCCGTGAGGAGGTCTTGAGGGTCTTCCCGTTAGGGGTCTTGACTCCAAGATGGATCTTCTCCCTAGAGGCTGCGGTCTCTCTCGGTGGAGTAGATCCGGATGGATGAGCAAAGCTCTATCTAAAGTATGAGTTGAACCAATGCTAACCCTAAAATAGAGGTATAAGAAGAGTATTTATAGTCTAGGGGGCGAAAGGGTACATGGGCCTCGGCCCGAGTCACTTCATGCAGGCAGGGCCGAAAGTTCCGGACCAAGGTTCGGGGAGGGTCTGGCCTAACCATAGAGTTGGCATGGAGAGAGCTAGGCTGGCGTCCGGGGGCCGGAAGGTTCGGACAGGACTGAGGTTCCAGGGGCCAGAAGGTCTGGGCCAGGTTCCAGACTGGTTCCGGGCTAACCAGGGAGTTGGCACGCCCCGGCTCGTCTGGGTCGTCGGAGGCCGGATGTTCTGGGTCGGCCGGAGGTTTCGAGGGCCGGAGGTTCCGGGCTCAGGCCGGAAGTTCCGTGCTGAATAGAGAGTTGTCGCCTGTTCCTTCTTCCTTAGCTCTCTGCTCCATGGCTTGTGCATTGCACCTAATTACACATAGTGTTTCTAACTTAGGTAGTACCCATGTCTCACTTGAATGTAAGGGAAGCTCAAGTAGGAGAGATGTTACCTTGGAATGAATAGCATGTGCTCGAGCTCTTGTCATGGGTCCACTTGGAGCTTTGGTAGTTGTGGTAGTGTCCATGGCGATGACCGTGGGATGCTCCACATCATCTCCCCCCCCCCCTTGGGAAAGATCCCGCCTTGGATCAAAAATCTCATCACCATGGTAGGGAGAGATATCTTTGACGTTGAAGATGTCGCTATTAGAGTACTTGTCACGTGGGATGTCGATCTTGTAGGCGTTGTTGTAGCGTTCAAGCACCTTGAAATGTCCATTAGCTCGTGGTATAAGCTTGGACTAACGTTCGTTGGGGAAACGGTCCTTGCGAAGGTGTAGCCACACATGATCTCCAATGTTGAATATCATGGGTTGCTTGTTGAAGTTGATATTGGTCGTGATTCGTTGTACTTGGCGCTCGATTGTGTGCCTTGTATCTTCATGCATCTTCTTGACGTAGTTGACTTGTGCACTCGCGTCCATGTTGATGCGCTCTTGTAGTAGTAGAGGAAGCATGTCCAATGGGGACAACGGGTTGAAACCATAGACGACCTCGAAGGGGGATTTTCCGGTAGATGTATGTCTTGCACGGTCATAAGTGCACTCGGCGATGGGTAGACACTCCTCCCACTCCTTGATGTTCTTCTTGATCAACACATGTAGTAGAGTGGAGAGCGTCTACACTACAAAAAATACACTTCCGTGATGATATGTGTTTGTCATAGTAGGTCGCGTTTTTTGTCATGCATGTACATCCAAGACAAATTTAAGACAGAATCAAGATAGTCATACATGTGCTGTCGTAGAAGTGTTCCATGACATTACCAAAATTATCATCACGGAAGTGTCCACTTCCATGACAATAAATCGCGCGTCACAGAAGTGCTTTCGTCAAGGGTGACCGACACGTGGCATCCACCGTAACGGAACGCCGTTAAGCTATCGGGTCGGGTTTTGGATCTGAAAACTCATTAACAGCCCCGACCAATGTTAAATTTCCACATGTAAAATTCTTATTGGCCGGACGAAACACGTGTCAGCTCGTCAGTGGGTCAGATAGGCGCCTATGATACGTCGACACGTGGCACGGACCAACAGAGGCCCATTCCTGTGATAAAGGCCGGCCCGTTTGACTAGGTCAAAAGGTGGCGGGCCGGCCCATGGAAAGCCTGTTAACGGCCTGTTCGCATATAGCCCATTTACAGCCCAGTAACCCAAGGCCCGTTACGCCCTATCCGAATTAGGCCCAGTAGCGTCATCTAGGGTGTTCAATATGATTCCAACCCGTTTTCACTTCTGGCCCATGTATGGCCCATGAAGTCTTTCGGCCCATATGAGGCCCTATGTAACTCTTGGCCTATTAACGGCCCGTGGTGAAACTGGCCCGTAATGAACAGTGTATCACTTTACACCCATTAACTGCCAGTGGTGAAACTGGCCCGTAATGAACAGTGTATCACTTTATACCCATTAACGGCCCGTTATTCCGTTGGGCCGTCTCCAGCCCATGTTATCTTTCGGCCTTCTCAGAGCCCATTTATTCTTGGGCTCATTTCCAGCATTCGTTTACTTACGGACCGTTACTGTCATTTTCTGCTTGTGGGCCAAATTCAGCCCGTGGTTACAGTCGGCCCGTTTGTGGACCGTTAATTCGTTGGGTCGTTTTCTTAGCGTCATCAAATGCGGCCTATTAACGATGGCCTGTTATGGTCGGCCCATGAACGGACGATTCCAACTCTAGCCCGTTTACGACCATAATGAGGCCTGTTATTGGCCCATGTTTGGCCAATCGATCATACGACCCGTATAAGGCCCATTGATGATACGACCCGTAGAAGGCCCATTGTTTCTACGGCCCGTAGAAGGCCCATTGTTTCTACGGCCCATAGAAGGCCTACTATTTCTACAGCCCGTAGAAGGCCCACTGTTTCTACGGCCCGTAGGAGGCCAAGTGTCACTATAGTAAATATTAGCCCATGGTTATTATGGCCTAGTTTTTAAAAATAGGTTATTGCAGCCACTAGCAAACCGCGGAAAAAAAGCTGCGCTGACTACAAGCAAACAAATAAATAAGACAACAAGGAAATAAATAAGCAAGCAACTTATGCTAGGCTATCACGGCTATTACACATATTACATCCACTGGGCATCAAAGTTCGCCACCAGTGCAAATATAGGGAACACAGCAGCATATAAATGCTGCAACAAAACAAGTCCAGAACTGAAACCACTTCAGAAGAGCTCAAGAAAATCATGGGTACCCATAATGCTGGCAAGATGCTTAGGAAGCTTATTAACTTTCTCTTGTTTGGCGCTTAAATCCTCCAGCGCTTGTTGTTGCACAAGAAAGTACGCATCTGAATTCTGTAGGGACTTCCTCAGTCCTTCGGCTTCTTGCCGCAGCACATCTGTTGCACAAGAAAGCCTGTAACTAAAATACCTAGAAAGGTGAACTGAATCTTTGGGCCTCTAGAAATAATGCAAGCCTGAAACTGAAATACCTAGAAAGGTGAACTGAATCTTTGGGCCTCTAGAAATAATGCAAGCCTGAAATTGAAATACCTAGAAAGGTGAACTGAATCTTTGGGCCTCTAGAAATAATGCAAGCATGAAATTGAAATACCTAGAAAGGTGACCTGAATCTTTGGGCTCTAGAAAGATTTATTACCTCCTCAAGCAGCATCAAACAATTCCATGCGTGCACCACAAATCTATACCATGTTTGATCAGGATCTACTTTTCCAAATCAGAATTAGCGCCAGAGCAAGCAGGATCACTGATATGGCCGTGAGACAGAGAGGGAACGAACAAACTCACCCCTCTCGTGACCTCCCTGGTAGATGCGCCGCCGCCGCGCACGAAAGAGGGAGAAAAATGACAGGTGAAGGGGGAGCGGGGCGACCTTCGAAGGCCGGAGGGAGAGGGCGGCCGGAGTAGGGCGACGGAGGCCGGAAGGAGAGGTCGGCCAGAGGAGAAAGAGGGCGAGCGACCGTATGGGGAACAAAGAGGAGTCATGTGATAGGTGGGGCGGAGCGATCTGGTGCGGGAAGGGGATATTTTTTAGTTCGCTTCTAGTGGGCCCGAGGATAACTAACCCAATTAGAACATCTCCACCGGGCTAATTTTTTTAGCTGGGTTAGAGCAAACTAGCTCAAACTAACCCCTCTTGTTTCGATAATTTGAAGCTATTTCAACCCAAACTAGCTCTAACTCAGGGATCCAAACAAAGAGGAGTGTTACTGTACTTGCTACAGTGTGGACCGTAGCACATTGTTTTTTATGGCCATATCACCACATTGTTTTCTACTGCTGGTTCACTGGGCTACCGTGGTTCGCATTGCTGGTTCACTGGGCTGTGTGGTTCGCATTCCTCCAACCTGAGTATTACTCCCCCCGTTCCTAAATATAATAATTCTTCGTAGATGGACCACATACGGATGTATATAGATGCATTTTATGTGTAGATTCACTCATTTTTCTCTGTATGTGGTCCATAGTGAAATCTCTCCAAAGACTTATATTTAGGAACGGAGGGAGTAGTATAGTACTAGTATATACCGCATCATTCTTTGCTCCTTCTTACTACTCCGACATGTGGGAGAGCCAGCATCCAGGTCGACGTGTCATGCACCAGATTAGAGCGCGGAACGGAAGGGGGGCATCACCCCGGTCGGAGCGCCAGTAATTCATGACTATAGTGAGTGATCATATCACAAGTCTTTCCAGCAGTAACACGCCGTCAAATCACACAGCCCCACTCGATCACCCTCCTCGCCTCTCTGTCAAACCGCCTACCCGAAAATTGCCGCGCGTACTGCCCGGGAAAAGGCCGGCCTCAACTTTTAACTATGCCAAAATAGTTCGAGCTTGTTCGTTCTATATAAATACAGTAAGTATTGTATGTTTATTCACCCGTGGGGTTGTTCAATGAATGGAGGGGTGGGGAGCACAAGTGAACAATACTGTAGTACTACTAGTAGTAGTAAGTAGGAGTCGTACAGTAGTCACCTTAAATAAAGAGTTTCTTTTCTTTAATGCCACGTACACAAATTGAAACGCTTGTTGTGGAGAGAAAAAAGATAATCACTCCACTATATATGGATGCAGGGGCCTGAGCGCTTGCTTTACTACAGTTGCTGTCTTCATTCTCTCATCCTCTCGAGATATAAACAAGACAGTGGTAGCGACATTTTCTCTCTGCTCACCGCTGGTCACATATCCGGCCGGATACCTTCGGCCGGTGTGTGTAGAGGACTAAAAGGTGCATCGTTCACGCAGTCATCACCACCGAGGGAGGAAACCCACAGCTGCCGGAGGGGCCCGATCCTCTGCTCGTGCCATTCCCTCCAACACAGCGCCGGCTCGGGAGGTCCTCCGACCCTTCTTCCTCCCTATCGTATTGTCCGCAGATCCGACCTGCCGCCGCCGACATCCCGGCGACCCTCAGGTATAAGTTCTTCGAAAGCGGCCTTGCTCTACTGCCCCAGCTCCCGACGTGTCTGCATGTGCATCTTTTTCTACTCCCATCAGCTCTTCCAAAGCCACCTAAATTTTTAGTATTATTAGAGGTAAAGCTACTTCATGCATTCGAATCTAGGGCTTTGTTCAAACAACGAAGAAAGGGGGAAAGTTGTAGCATGAATCTAGGACTTGATTCAAAGAGGAAATAATATGTTGTAGTAGAGATCGGATACCCAACCGGTCTCTTGGCTGAAAAGGGAAATAATGGGAAAACGTAGTACAAACTGGATAACGAACAGATTTATTATTAGTTGAAAAATGGATAGAAAGTGGCGGCTGGTGGACAAGTCAATAGTGTATGTCCAGGATTAGATTTTCTGCCATCACATAGTAAAAGGTCTCCAGGATTAGATTTGCTGCCCTCACATAGTAAAAGGTCTCCAGGATTAGATTTGCTACCCTCACATAGTAAAAGGTCTCAGGATTAGATTTTCTGCCCTCACATAGTAAAAGGTCTCAGGATTAGATTTGCTGCCCTCACATAGTAAAAGGTCTCCAGGATTAGATTTGCTTCCCTCACGTAGTAAAAGGTCTCCAGGATTAGATTTGCTGCACTCACATAGTACAAGGTCTCCAGGATTAGGTTTGCTGCCCTCACATAGCATGAACAAACTCGGCATCACCACTTTATGCCTCCTTGTAGGTATATTGTGCCAATGCATCCACTGTCGCATGTCCTTATACCAACCTTTTGCTGTTGTTAATGTAAGGGCGCATGTAAAATGAAGCAATCACACTATTACCTTAGGGACATGTTTAACCAGTGTTATTGTTAATATAATGCCTCCAGTGATAAGATGCAACTAAACTGTGTTACAAATGGCACTCCTGCTGTTTTCCCCAGTATGACAAGTAAGGTGCTCATTTACGCTGCTGAGTGTCCTGGTGTCCCCACGGTCTCATGCCCTTAATCCAACTCTTTAGCTGCTGTTGATTTACTGTGTCTGGTAAACAAGCAATGCCACCATTAAAGTAATCCCATATTTGAGGGATCTCATTGTTGATCGTAATGCTTCTGGTAACATGAAGCATTGCTGACGTTTTAAAATTTCTATTGTCCTTGCGTGATTGCCATGAACATAATTAAGATGCTTCTTTTCATTTTGTATATGTTCCGTATATTCTTATTGACCAGCAACTGTTTACTTTCTATCTTTTTGTGCAAATAGGGATATCCATTTCACCTTGTTGCTATTGCGACCTTTTGGTGAACTGCACAAAACACTTTTTTTAGAATGAGTGTCTTGTGCAGTTCAACTAAAATTTCACGTGGGCAACATCTCTCAATTTTGGTGGAACTACACAAAATGGTGATTGGAGTTTCCAAAATCTCCGTCTAGTTCTGCTGGTAATCTCATGCAACATTTTATTAGCCTTTGCAAGATGAGCCGTCACTGTCACCACAATGGCACTTTATTTTAGTGGAACTGCACACAAGTTTAACAAAATTATAGTTCCACCTTACATGAGCCGGACAGCCAACCTTAATGTTCCTCAATTTTAGTGCAACTACTAAAGAAGAACCTGCCAGCTCACGAGAGCAAGTACTTCTTGCTAACTGAATGATGCAATCTTTGCTTCATTTCAGGTGAACTGCAGAAAAAGGCGCATGAATTGAATCATGGAACTCCAGGCAGGCTTCATCCGAGTGGAGGTGCAGTTTGAGTAAAGGAGGCCACTATTAAAGTGAAATCATGCTCTCCTGGTTTGTGCTATGCAAACAGGAGTACTCAACTACAGATGTTGTGACGGTCAAGAGCATTCGCCAAGTTCTTCGATTGTATGACATGGCTAGCGAAGATGGATTTAATCCCGATATTCATTTTATCAAAAGGCTCTAATGGGTTGGTTCTGAATCTTGCAAGCTGGGAATCAGTGAGATGTGTAGGCATCTTTGTTGTACTTATTATTTGAATCTTATTTGTTGGTTCTGAATCTTGCAAGCTGGGAATCAACGAGATGTGTAGGCATCTTTGTTGTACTTATTATTTGGTTCTTATTTGTTGGTTCTGAATCTTGCAAGCTGGGAATCAATGAAATGTGTAGGCATCTTTGTTGTACTTATTATTTGGATCTTATTTGTGGGTTCTGAATCTTGCAAGCTGGGAAACACGGCATGATGATGGAGAGGACAACAACCATAACAAACAGTTCAAACTTGGTAGTATTATCTTTGTGAAAGTGCGACAAATGTGTTGATCGTGTGCGTCCTCAGAATAATAATTCTAATTGTTGTGCATGTAGATCCTGTGGCACTGATAGAACGAGCGAATGCATTGCTTGTTTTAAGTATAAATTTCTATTAGAGCTAATTAAATTTAAGTAAAGTGAGCACTAACTCCTATTATTACAGTACCAATACAGACCCACTCGTGAACCGACGAGTGGCCGAGGGTGCATCTTCTGTCGGGCGTGCAACAGACGAGGGAGGGGTAGTAACTGTTGTCCCCTGTACACACTCAGCTTACCGTTGAATCCAGTTCCCCAGGAGCTGAAAAACAAACTGTTGCCACCGCCTACACACTCGTTCACTCAAAGAGACTCCAATGGCGATCCGAGGGGTGAGCCTGCTGGATATGGACTTTAGCAAGGAGTTCCCCTTTGAGTTCGCCGTTCAGTCCTATGGCTGCACCAAGTTGAATGTGATGTACACCAACGATACGGACTCGGTGAAGCTCTGCCTCGCCTCAGTCCTATGGCTGCACCAGGTTCTGGAGTGTTCGCCCGTTTCATCGGCACCGCCGACTGCACCTTTCGCTACGGTGGAGAGAAGGAAGAACGCGACGATTCGGCCATCTGGTGCAACAAGCTTGTCGACATCCAGAAGCAATACAAGATCATCAGCAACGGGCAGGAGAGGGACTCCGTGGTTGACCTCGCTGAGACCATCATCGACCCCTGATACGCCAACATGAAAGAAGACGACCTAAACATGTGGGAGGTACCTCTGAATCTAGCCTACATAATCTACGCGGCCAAGGACGTATACGCATGCTACGACATGTACAGGCAGATCTTGGACATGAGGGCGTGTCTTCTTCCTGTAATCGACGAGTACACGGACAGCCGCAGCGTCATGATCAAGCATGCCAGGAAGGTCTAGATGTTGTACTTTATCTGTTTATAAGCACCTTTATCATCTGAGTGTTTCATGCATTAGCCTATGTGTCGTAATTATCTGTTTTGTCCGAAATATTTCTTTTAAGAACCCATTAACCTGATTGCTTTTTTTAGTGGCTATTTGCTTATGTATGTAAACTAGTTCACTTGTCCGTAAAAAAAACTAGTTCACTTGGCTGTCGTGCTTTGAATCTCCTTCCTCCCAACATATTCCCCTCCTCAGGTGGACCCAGCAAGTCTCTGAATTTTCTCCCACTTTCTTTTTCGATGTAAACTGAGTTTTCTCCCAGTGCTTTCCCCTAGAACCAACTCAACTGTCCCACGTCTAGCATAAAAAATAATAATACCCCACGTACTATTAACTCATAAAATTAAAATGATATTTTATTTCGTAAGTTGAAAGTTCTTACAAAATAATAATAATAATTGTTTATATATAACTTGGCAAGTTAACTCCTAGTGATTGCGTACATAAGCTTGCAAAAAATTTACTGACGTGCAATCATGTGTTTATGTTTTTATAACATTTCTCCGTCTAGCCCAACATGATATTTTCACCCAGTCCAGCAAGTCCGCGGATTTCGAGAAAAATGCAAATGGGATTTAAACGGCTCCATAGATGCTACATCGTTGTTTCACCCAGACCACCAAATGGACTAAAAAAACGTTCCCCCCGCTGACAGGTTGCCCCACTAGCTATATCTTCGCACGCAAGGAAGTGCCTCCTTATTACGCATAAAAAATGAATACCCCCTGCTAGATTCGACCCACCATAGTGGGAGGATGACTTGTGGGACAACAAAGTTGACGGGGACGGAGGGCTTTGTCAACTTAGTCAATATGAACGATTCTAGCTCCAATGACCGTACGATGTCCATCCAACGGCCGTAGTGCTTTTTCAACCTCTGGTCGTCTTGCTCCAGCCGCCCAAAGCAGCGCCGGTCATGCCGCATGCTCCTGCCTCCCATGGCCGGCTGTGCTGCCGTGGAAGCCTCACCGCCCACTACTATTCCCACCGCTGGCCAGGCCCTGCGGCGACGACAGCCTCACACCGCACCCGAACCAGTGAACCCTAGTACTCCTCTCCGCGCGGGCTTCCACTGCCGCGTCTTCCCCGCCTCCGTGTCGTCCCCTTCCTAGGGCTCGCCGTCGTCAACCGCCGTGGTGCTCTCCGCGTCGCGTGGTCAACATGGTCAAGGAATGACTTCCATCAGAAGAGTACTGTACGTGGAGAGGCTGACAGCTGGGTCCATGGCCACAACCCAGTTTTTTTGTGATTTGCCAAGCAAGCCGCTTCGTCATGCCTGTTGGGCTGCAAATCTTTCAAGACGAGGAGAGCTTTCATTCGGCTGGCCGAGAAAATGGCCCATCAGTAATGAGAAATGGGCTGTACATTTTTAAAACACATCAAACCGGCAATTTGTTTCAAATATTTTTTTTAATTTCAAGATTTAAATTACATTAATTTTTATGCGTGTAGAAGTTTTTGGTTTTTATATTGATATAATTTTATTTTTAAAATCAGTTCTAATGTGAGTCAAAATTTCGGGATCAAAAACAGTTCGAACCGCACCAAAATTTCATATAATTTTTTAACGGTGGCCACAATTTGGGCTGTAATGCTAACAAAAAGAATATGGGCTCCAAAAAAACCATTAAGAATTAGCAAATGGGCTGAAAATTATTAGAAATAATGGCAGATGGGATGTACGCTGTTTTCCACAGATTTGAGGCTTTCCTAAAAAAAGGTTGACGCACAAGCAGTGACTGTTGGATGTCCATCCAAGGGCCGTCGTGCTTCTTCAATCTCTGCTCTTCCTGCTCCAGCCGCTCAAACAAGCGTCGGCGGGACTGCCTGCTCCCTCCTCCCCGCGGCCGGCTGTGCTGCCGCGCAGGCCTCACTACCCCACCGTACTCCCATCGCCGGCCTAGCCATCCATCTACTCACCCACACCTGCTGTTATTCTCCGGCGACGGCAGACGAACCAGTAAACCCTCGTACAGTCGTACTCCCCTCCTCGTGGGAAACAAAAACAACGGCCGAGTCTTCCCTACCTCCATGTCGTTCCCTTCCTAGGCCTCGCCGTCGTCCACCTCCCTGGTGCTCTCGGCGTGGCGTGGTCAGCGACCGACATGCATCTGAAGTGGACTGTACGTGGAGAGGCTGACAGCTGGGTCCACGGCCGCACGCAAGGAATTACCTCCTTATTACACGCAAAATAATGATTTCCTCCACCTGACATCTGGGACCCACCGAAACGGCCTATGTATTTCGCGAAAAAAACGTTACCGCCGCTGACAGCTCGGACCCACCAGGTATATCTTTGCAAAGTGCCTCCTTATTACGCACAAAAAAATGAATACTCCCCCTGCTAGCTGGGACCCAGTATAGTGGGCCTACTAAGTTGACGGGGACGAAGTGCTTTGTCAACTTAGTCAATATGCACGATTCTCGCTCGACTGACCGTACGATGTCCATCCAATGGCCGTAGTGCTTCTTCAACCTCTGGTCTTCTTGCTCCAGCCGCCCAAAGCAGCGCCGGTCGTGCCGCCTGCTCCTGCCTCCCGTGGCCGGCTGTGCTGCCGCGGAGGCCTCACCGCCCCCATACTACTCCCACCGCTGGCTAGGCCATCCCTCCACTCCACTCACCCACACCCCCTATTATTCTGCGACGACGGCAACGCAGTTGAACCAGTGAACCCTCGTACTCCTCTCCGCGTGGGCATCCACTGCCGCGTCTTCCCCGGCTCCACGTCGTCCCCTTCCTAGGCCTTGCCGTCATCCACCGCCGTGGTGCTGTCGGCGCGGCGTGGTCAATGTGGTCAACGACTGAATTCCATCGAAAGAATACTGTACGTGGAGAGGCTGACAGCTGGGTCCACGGCAGCCGCAAGGAAGTGCCTTCTTATTACGCGGAAAATAATTGTTCCTCCACCTGACAGCAGGGACCCATCGGACGCCCACCAGTATATCACGAAAAAACGTTTGCCCCTGACTGCTGGGACCCACCCGACGGGCCACCGTATTTCGTGAAAAAAATGTTCCCCCTGCTGTCAGCTCGGACCCACCGGAAGTGCCTCCTTATTACGCACAAAAAAATGAATACCCCCTGCTAGCTGGGACCTGCCTTGGTGGGAGTCTGACTTGTGGGCCTGCTAAGTTGACGGGGACGGAGGGCTTTGTCAACTTAGTCAATATGCACGATTCTAGCTCCAGTGACCGCACGATGTCCATCCAACGGCCGTAGTGCTGCCTCAAATTCTGGTCTTCTTGCTCCAGCCACCCAAAGCAGCGCCCGTCGTGCCGCCTGCTCCTGCCTCCCGTGGCCGGCTGTGCTGCCGCAGAGGTCTCACCGCCCCCTACTATTCCCACCGCTGGCCAGGCCCTACGGCGACGACAGCCTCACACTGCAGCCGAACGAGTGAATCCTCATACTCCTCTCCGTGTGGGCATCCATTGCCGCGTCTTCACGGCCTCCACGTCGTCCGCTTCCTAGGCCTCGCCGTCGTCCACCGCCCTGGTGCTCTCTGTGCGGTGTGGTCAACATGGTCAAGGAACGACTTCGATCGGACGTGGACTGTACGTGGAGAGGCTGACAGCTGGGTCCATGGCGGCAGCAAGGAAGTGCCTCCTTATTACATGGAAAATAATGATTCCTCCACATGACAACAGGGACCCACCGGACGGGCCACTGTATTTCATGAAGAAAACGTTTCCCCCTGAGTGCTGGGACCCACCAGCTACACCTTCGCACACAAGCAAGTGCGTCCGGGCAAAAAAAAACGATTCGCTCCCTGACTGCTGGGACCCACCAGCCCCCCGACTGCTGGGACACACCAGCTACACCTTCGCACGCAAGGAAGTGCGTCCGAGCAAAAAAAAACAAAACGATTCGCCCCCCTGACTGCTGGGACCCACCAGCTACATCTTCGCAGGCAAGGAAGTGCCTGACAGTCGGGACCCACCTGGTCGAAGCGTACGTAGCGTTGTCATTCTGGTCGCGAACGTGTACGTACATACTGGTCGATGTAGAGGCGCGCATGTGTTGTAGTAGAGGCGCGTACGTGTCGTAGTAGAGGCGCGCACGTAGCATGTACACGTACGTACGGCGGCCAGGGTGCAAGAAACAAAATACGGCCACGTATGTGTACATACGGGCGAGGTCTTGAACGCCTACTCGCGCATACGTACGGCGAGGGCTCATTGACATGGCTGGGTCAGAACGGAGAAACAGCGTCGTCGTCGTGTTCATGGGTTGGCAACGGAATGCGTGGTCGTGTTCATCGGGAGGGATTGGACGGAACAGGCGATGGAAACGAGGCCTGGTGTACCGTAGAACGGAGGAAACAGCCTTGTGTTCAACCGGCCACGTTCGAAATGGGATCCTGTTCATCGGGAGGGGTGTGGCGTACCGCAAAACGGAGGAAACGGACCTCCTACGGTCGAAACGGGGGTCCTGTTGATCGGGAGTAGTGTGGCATACTGCACAGCAGAGGAAACAGACCTCCTAAGGTCGAAACTGGGGTCCTGTTGATCGGGCGGGGTGTGGAGTACCGTAGAACGGAGGAAACGGACCTCCTACGGTCGAAACAGGGGTCCTGTTGATCGGTAGGGGTGTGGCGTACCGCGAAACGGAGGAAACGAACCTCCTCCGGTCCAAACGGGGGTCCTATTCATCGGGATGGGTGTGGCGTACCGCAAAACAGGACTCCACGGGATACTGTTCATCTCCACCGTCGACCCCCTCCAGCCTCCACGAGCTACTGTTCATCCACCGTGGACCTCCTCCATCCTCCACGGGCTCCTGTTCATCCAGCCTCCACCGCGCGCTACTCCACCGGCTACTGTTCAACCACCCCTCCACCGTCTACTGTTCATCCAGCCCTCCACACCACGGGGTGCTGTTCAACCACCCCTCCACGGGCGCCCCCTCCACCGTCTACTGTTCATCCTGCCCTCCAGACCACGGGGTCCTGTTCGTCCACCCCTCCACGGACACTCCTCCACCATCTACTGTTCATCCAGCCCTCCACCACACCACGAGGTCCTGTTCATCCAGAGGCAACGCCACCACTCACTGTTCATCCAAACCCCCCCGCAATGCTCACTGTTCATCCCATCAATCGGCTTCAGTTAGCAGCAGTAGCCAAGGAATCACTCGATCGGGTTCAGTTAACAGCCATCGATCGATTGCTAGGGTTCAGTAACGCATAGCCTGCAGTGCAATCGCTCGGGGTTCAGTTAGAGCCCAACGCCTCGCTCGGGTTCAGTTAGAGCCAACGCCTCGCACACACGCGCGTACGTGTACGAGAGAAACGCACATTGCTCGGCCCCCGACCTCCCACCATAACCGGGAACTCCTTGAAATTTTCCTCCCCCTCGCTTCTACCACGGTTTTTTCCGTCATGGACTGCCAAAAGAATGTCATGCAGCTGCGTCTCCGGCCCGCCCAGGACGAAAAGCCCATTTTCTGTCATGATTTTTTGTCATAGAAGTAGGAGCCCACCACATCTACGATGATACCGGGTTTTGTCACAATTATCGTCATAGAAGTGTCATATGTATGACAGAAAAAAAATCGTTCGGCCCAAAATGTCACGGATGTGTCTTTTTTTGTAGTGCTAGTTCATGACCTCCATTTGGCCGTCGGATTGGGGATGGTATGCCGAAGAGAACAAGTGCTTCATTCTGAGCTTGGCGCATAAGGTCTTCCAAAAGTAGCTTAAGAACTTGACGTCGTGGTCCGAGACAGTCGTGTTTGGTACTCCGTGGAGACACAATATTTCCCTACAGAAGAGATTTGCCACTTGTGAAGCATCATCTATCTTGTTGCATGGGATGAAATGAGCCATTTTGGAGAATCTCTCCAAAACAACAAACACGGAATCTTTGCATTTCTAGTTCTAGGTAAACCAAGCACAAAGTCCATACTCATATCTTCCCATGGGTGATATAGAATAGGGAGTGGCATATAGAGACCATTGGACAGAGCTTTAGACTTAGCTTTGTGACATGTAGAGAATCAGTTGATATAGTGTGAGACGTTGTGTTGGGGGAAATCGACAATTATGGACTCATTGGGATCCCTTCTATGGTTGGTGGGCGCGGGGTTGTGCAAAGAGCGGGTCTGACAGGAAGCACACAGATCATTTACCCTGTTCGGGCCACGAAGATTCGTAATACCCTAGTCCGGCTTTGGTGGATGTATTCGAGTGTTCTTGTGTTCTTGAGCTAGCTACGGGGTGTAACTTGCCCAAAAGATCCCTCAGGCCTCCTTTTATAGGCAAAAGGGGCTACCACAGTGGCACACAGGAGGTGGAAAGGTGAACAGTGGATGAGTCTATCCTCTAGCACCGTCGGACAAACACATTTAATGCGCTACCGACGTGCCCCTCATGCTTTATCGGGGATGACAAGGAAACACGTCCCAGCTGTCGCCGCCTCGCCTGGCCTCGACACGCGTCCGAGCTGACGAGGCGTCATGGCACCACGTTGGCTGGCTGCTAGGCTGGCGCGGTGGTGGAGCCTTCATGAAGACATGCATGCCACCACGAAGGTGCTTGCTGCATCGGTCGTGGAGGCTGCCCGTCGCCACGCAGGTGCCTGCTCAGCTGGCTGAGCTTGCAGCTGTATGGGAACGGCGGAGAAGCCTTGGCAGACGCGGGCCTGGCCGCAACCCCGTCGGTGCCTTCGGCAAGGATCTTGCCGGGGCCCCGGCAAGGGTCTTGCCGTGGCCTCGCTGTCTTCCCCGGCAAGCGTTTGTCCGGGGGTCTCGTGGACTTCCCTGACTGGGATCCAACCGAGGGTTGTTATCTTTTGGTCCTCATCTGATCTTGTGTGTCTATGATCTTGACGAAGATCTGAATGCCACCACAGAGGTGCCTCCCGAGCCTTGGTTCCAATGTAGTTGGTTGGTGGTGTTGGAACCCGTGGGCTCAAGGGTGGCTCGTTCTGCTGGCATCGGGCAAGTTGCCTCGGCAAGGCTCTTGCCGGGGCTGCGGAGACTGCCCCGACAAGGGTCTTGCCGGGGGATTCCACCTCGCCCTCTTGCCCTTTTGTGTTTCTTGGTCTTCGCGTTGCCTTGTTTGTCTTGTGCTTCGGTTTCCTTCCGGCTTCCCTCCTTTGCCCTGTTAAGTGTTGCCGCGGGCGCGGCTCCGACTGCCCGTGCACAATTAAAGGGGTCAAAAGGAGAGCCCCTACTTTTGTACACCGACAGGAGCTCCCGGGCCACGGCCACACATAAGCGTAGCGCGTTGTTGGGCTAGGCCCACAACAGTGCGCAGGCAGGTGGGGCGGATTTTGCCGCAGTAACTTTTCGTCTGCTGCGCTTCCCCAGGACCCACGTTGAACGCGTGACATGGAGGGTCGGCATGACATGGGGGTCACGTGTGGGGCAGTCTCGGCACGCATGCGTCACATCATGGTAAAGAGGCGGCTCGCGCCTTCCCCATAAAGAAAGAGGGAGGTGCAGAGGCCGGGGTCTTCAGGGCACCTGCACCATGCAATCACTGGGTGGGGAACGGTCGCCTCACCTGTCCCCTCGATCGTGCTCGCTCGCCACATGTCCTCCATGCAGATGGCAAATGGCGGAGGCGGGATACCAGGCCATCGCTGATTGGGGCAACGGATCGGTCCTGATTCCCTGCGCCCCCGACGGTTGGATTGGTTGAGTGGGGCGCCGAGCCTTGACCTCGCTCCTTTATAAGAAGGGGGAGGGGGATGCCATCCCACACTGTACCAGCATCCATCTCCTTCCACTTCTGCTTCTTTCTTCCATCTGCCATGGCGAGAGGGAGCGTAGGCCCTTCAACGGTGGCGGTGAGGGTCGCTGCTCGATAGCGCGTCCCTCCTTCCCAAGAGCCTGCGGCGGCGGAGCCGGCCATGAGAGGAAAGGGAGGGGTGAGGCCGAGGTCGCTGTGGCGCTCGCGGAAGAGGGGGACGGGGCGGCGCACCGGCTTTGCCCCCGCCAGCGATGCCTCCTGCGATGGAGGGCCACGTGGGGACCAGCCCTGTGAGTTCTTCATCAGGCTGCGCCGGCCAACGCGCAGTCGTCTCCGTCTCCCCACCCCATTTGCTCGGGAGATGGAGCTCGATCTGCCCCAGACCGTCAGGCTGCACATGAGGGGCTGCGGGAACGGCACTACGTGGGTCGATGTCGACTTCCCCGCTCCTCACGTCATGTACCTCCGCCCGGATGGAAGACGTTTGCTCGCGTCCACAGCTTGACGGCGGGACTCATCCTCTGCTTCAAGTTAATGGAGGGTGGCCTGCTCTTTGTCAAGGTCTTTGGAGATCTTGGAACTCGCCTAAAGTGCTGCGGGGAAAGCTCCTCTGACGATAAAGATTCCTCCTCAAGCGGGAGTGACGAGGAGGACAACGACAACGACGACAAGGGTGACGAACGGTGGGATGCTGACCCCGACTCCAACTGACCGTGCCGTCCCTCCATCGGCGCGTTCCCCATCGCTACCTTGGGCGGCTAGCGTAGGAGGGCCGGAGAATGTGAAAAAGGCGGGTGGCGGCCATGAAGTCGGAGTATGCGGGCACCGACGCCTTCGTCGCCTATTGTCGTCCCGCTGCCTCATCTTCCAGCTCTCCTCTCGGCTCTGGGATGTTCTCTCGGTGCCTTCTGCCCCTCGTACCTCGCTTAGGCGCTCTTTTTGCCCTCCTGCTACCTTGTTCCATCTTCTGAGGAGAGGGACAAGAAAGGGATTATGGGCATCTTATCTCTTTTTAGTTTGTAAGCCTGCGGGCACTTGTTAGATTTAAAATTTGTAATCCCCTTGCTCATGTTTTTCATCCTGTATGAACTGTACCTGTATGGGACGTTTTTAAAAAAAAGGGTGCTTGCCACGTTCTTTGTGCGTGAGCGAGGCCCATGCCAAGGAGTGAATCCTTGTTATTTTTAAGATAAACATTGACGCCCGACAATAGGCCTTGCCGTCCCCTTTCTCATGCCGACCATTCTCACGCTCTTGGTGGAGGTAGGGCAAAGTAGAGTTAGGCCCCTCGTTTATTTCCTCACCACCGCGACTACGACCCGGTTCCGACCCAGGGACTTGGGTACAGGAAAAAAGGGGGAGCACGGTGGTCCAGGAGCAAAATGAGGTTTCATACGCCCCAACTTCATACGGAAATGCACAACAGAGGATGAAAGACTTATCTGAATCTGCAGCCCCCGACAGCTTTGGCTTGCCGTGGTTGGATTCTTGTATCCGCAGCCCCCGACAACCTTGGCTTGCCGAGGCCGGGCCGTCGGCTCGTTCTCTTTCTTCCAAACAGCTCAGCAAAAACATCCATGTACCCTGCGACCCAAATAGGATGGAAAGGAACAGAGAAACACACACTCGACCTCTATGCTAGGGGTTAGTCACCGCTAAGCACTATTAACCCTAACCGAGGGAGAGACTTAACCTAGCATGCATGCTAAAACTTAGGGCACCAGCGCTTCATTTATTAATGCCGAGGGTCTGCGCCTGGCTTTGTACAGAGGGTTACATGCCTTGCCGGCAAGGCTTGTACAAAAGGTGGTTTCTCAGGGGGCCCGACAACCGCGCCTTATGGGTAAAACTTGCGAAGATGTTCAATATTCCAGGAGTTGCTCACTGGAATAGCATCTTTGGTCTCCAGGCAGAATTCGCCGGGCCTGGTGACTCGTATTACCCGATAAGGGCCTTCCCACTTTGGCGTCAACTTGTTGGAATTCTTGGCCAATTGAACGCGTTGAAGAACAAGGTCGTCTTCCTCAAAGCTTCGGGCATGAACCTTGCGGCTATGGTAGCGGCGCAAGGCTTGCTGGTAGCACGCTGCTCTCACAGCCGCCCGAAGACGATCTTCCTCAAGGAGCGTTGCGTCGTCTTGCCGCAATTGCTCTTGCTCAGACTCGTCATAAGTGAGCACTCGAGGTGACCCATATGTGAGTTCCGTGGGGAGAACTGCTTCTGCCCCATATACCAAGGCAAAGGGTGTCTGGGCAGTGGCTCGATTTGGCATCGTTTTGATCAACCAAAGAACCGCCGGCGATTCATCAATCCAACGCCTTCCACTCTTGTGCAGCTTGTCAAAAGACTTTGTTCTCAGGCCTCGCAGTACTTCAGCATTTGCCCTCTCTGCCTGGCCGTTGCTCTGTGGGTGTGCCACGGAAGCGAAACAGACCTTGCTCCTGAGGTCCTGGATGTATTGCATGAAGGTGTGGCTTGCGAATTGTGTGCCCTTGTCGGTGATGACCCTGTTTGGCACACCAAAACTGCAGACTAGCCCCTTAAAGAACTTGATAGCTGACTGTGTTGTAACCTTTCTCACTGCCTCCACCTCCGGCCACTTCGTGAACTTGTCAATCGCAACGTACAAGTACTCAAAGCCCCCGACAGCGCGGGGGAAAGGGCCCAGTATGTCGAGCCCCCAGACCGAAAATGGCCAGGAGAGAGGAATTGTTCGAAGGGCTTGAGTTGGCTGATGAAGCTTCTTCGAATGGAACTGACATGCTTCACACTTAGTTACTAGTGTCGTTGCATCCTGGAGGGCAGTGGGCCAGAAGAAACCTTGCCGGAACGCCTTGTCGGCAAGGGCCCTTGACCCTATGTGGGAGCCACATATGCCTCCGTGTATCTCCGCCAACAGCTTCAATCCTTCCTCCCGGGGTATACACTTAAATTTCACACCGTTCGGCCTCTTCCTGTACAGGACGTCATCGATGAGTTGATACATAGAAGACCGACGGGCTACTTTCTCCGCTTCTTCCTGCTCCTCGGGAAGCTCCCCTGTTTGGAGGAATCAGATGGTATGTTGTGCCCATGCCGGAGCCTGGGGCTCGACGGCAAGGACTAAAGGCATTTCTTCTGCCGTGGGAGCGACCATCTCTACGGCTAGGGCATGACGCCCTACCAGAGTCAGTTTCCCCTTGGCACGCTCTGTTCCCACAGCAGCATCCTTGCCGGCGGCCTCAGGGGGCTCAGCGGGAATGTACTTGCCGGGGCCTGATTTCCTTCACTTGTTCTTCTTTGTTGACTGTTCAACGGATGGTTGAGCTAGCCGAAG
Source organism: Aegilops umbellulata (assembly GCA_032464435.1). Taxonomy (NCBI): domain Eukaryota; kingdom Viridiplantae; phylum Streptophyta; class Magnoliopsida; order Poales; family Poaceae; genus Aegilops; species Aegilops umbellulata. The sequence goes on from CP136057.1 coordinate 296,459,188, forward strand.
CACAAAAGTACATGGTTCCACAGGTAGCTTGAACGCGACGCGCTTCAACAGGTAATCGGCGATGTCATTCTCCACTCGGAGAACGTGCTCCGCTTGTATACCATCGAAGCGCTCTTCCAGCTTCCTCACCTCATCTATGTAGGCCTCCATCAACGGGCTCTGATAATCCTTGTTGACTTGCCTAACGACATGCTATGAATCACCCCTGACGATGAGCTTCTTAATCCCGAGGTCTGCCGTGATCCTGAGAGCGGCAAGCAACCCTCGTATTTAGCGGTGTTATTCGTGGACATCTCCCTGTGAAAGTGCATCTGGATTACATACTTGAGTTGCTCTCCGGTGGGTGCGACTAGCAGCACACCGGCACCGACGCCTTACAGCGAGAAAGCTCCATCAAAGTACATGAACCAGTTGCGACTTGCTTCCTTGCTGGGGAGAGTGGTCTCCTAGATCTCTTCGTCGGGCGTTGAGGTCCATTCCGCAATGAACTCCGCCAGGACTCTGCTCTGAATTGTCGAAGTACTTTCAAACTTCAAACCAAAGCTCGATAGTTCCAAGGCCCACTCCACGATCCTCCCAGTTGCGTCTGGGTTATGCATTATCCGTTGCAACGGGAGGCGAGTAACGACGGTGATTTCGTGTGCGTGGAAGTAATGACGCAGCTTCCTCGAGGCCATAAGGAGGCCGAAGTGCAATTTCTGCACACCGGAGTACCTTGACCTAGCCCCCTGCAAGAGGGTGCTGACAAAGTAAACCGGGTGCTGCATCATCTTCTTCTTCTGCACCACTTCATTTGGCTCCGCGGGACCGTCCTGATGAAGTCAGACTCTGCCGGGGGCCTTGCCTTGTCGGCGCCAGGCCCTGTCGGGGGAATCTCTGGCTCGCCGTCCGCCGGTCCTGCCATTGCCACTGCCTCTTCGTCGACCTCCCTCTACGCCACTAGCATGGAGCTGACCACCTGATTTGTTGCCGCTAGATACAGCAGCAATGGCTCTTGTGGTTTAGGTGAAACGAGTACTGGTGTAGAGGAGAGGTATTTCTTCAGGTGCTGCAGTGCCGCTTCGGCCTCCGGGGTCCACTCCATTGGGCCCGCCTTTTTCAAGATTTTGAAAAAGGGAAGGGAACGCTCAGCAGACTTCGAGATGAATCGGCTCACGGCGGCAACGCAGCCGGTGAGCCGGCGCACATCCTTGATCCGCTTGGGCACCTCAATCTGCTTGATAGCCTTGATCTTGTCTAGGTTCGCCTCGATCCCTCACTATGACACAAAGAACCTGAGAAGTTTTTCGTACGGAACTGCGAAGACACACTTCTCAGGGTTCAACTTGAGGTTGATCTTTCGCAAATTTGCAAATGTCTCCTCTAGATCTTGTACAAGGGTTGCACTGTCCTTGGTCTTGACCACTATGTCATCCATATATGCTTCCATATTTCTAAGTAGCTGGGGCTCGAAACCAATTTGGACTGCCCTTGCAAACGTTGAGCCAGCACTCTGTAACCCAAAGGGCATCCGTAAAAAGCAATACGTACCACACGGGGTGATGAATGTTGTCTTTTCTTCGTCTTCCCTTGTTAGGAAGATCTGGTTGTATCCTGAGTAGGCGTCGACGAATGATAACAGATCACACCCGGCCGTAGAGTCAACAATCTGGTCAATGCGCGGCAATGGAAAAGGGTACTTGGGACAATCCTTATTGATATCTGTGTAGTCAATACACAGCCTCCACTTCCCATTTGCCTTGCGCACCACCACCGCATTGGCCAACCACGTTGGATGGAGTACTCCTCTCACCAAGCCTGCTGCCTCCAACTTCCTGATCTCCTCCGTGATGAACTCCTGCCGTTCCGAAGCTTGCTTCCTGACCTTCTGCTTGACGGGTCGTGGATGGGGGCAGACAGCAAGATGGTGCTCAATCACTTCCTTGGGAACACTGGGGATGTCGAATGCTTGCCATGCAAACACGTCGACATTTGCCCGCAGGTAAGTGCCGAGCGTGCTTTCCTATTTTTTGTCGAGGGTGGAGGTTATGGTGAAAGCCCATCCCGTGCCATCCTCCCTGACGGACACCTTCTTGGTCTCTGGTGTTGCAGCTCTGCATTTCTTGCTCTTGCTGGTGGAGCTCTCTGGCACGTCCTCGACGAAAGCACAACACTCCGAAAGAGGTGCGCTTGCCGTAGTGGGTGCGAGAGGTCTTGCCGGTCTTCTTCCCTCCCGGGGCTTCAGTGGCAGGAGCAAGTGCCTTGGCGGCAGCTGCTGCAACTGCTGCAATTGCTTCCCAGTAGAGTAGGTCAGCGCAGATCAGCACATCCTTCTTGTCGCAGGGGACGGTGATGATGGTCATCGGCCCGGGCATCTTTAGCGTGTTGTAGGCGTAATGCGACGTCGCCATGAACTTGGCTAGTGTCGGGCGGCCGAGGATCCCATTGTAGGGCAAGGAGATCTCGGCTACATCGAAGAGAATCCTTTCCGTCATGTATTTCAACTCGCCTCCAAATGTCACACGCAACATGACCTTCCCCTTCGGCTGGCTCCTTCCCGGGTTGACCCCTTGAAACGTGCCCGTCTCCTTGAGCTCTCCATCAGGTATTTGTAGCCTTTTGATCACAACGGGTGAGATCAAGTTCAGACCGGCCCTGCCGTCAACCAGCATCTTGTTCACCTTGAGGTGGTGTATCGTTGGTGAAACCAACAATGGCAAACATCTGAGCGAAGTTGTGCGATCAGGGTGATCCTCGGCTTCAAAGATGATGGGCGTGCTGGACCACTTTAGCGGATTTTGAGCGTCGAACGATGGCTCTGCTGCTGTGATCTCACGCGCCCGCTGCTGGAGCTGGCGGTGAGAAGTATGCAGGGAGGCTCCACCATCGACGAACATGGCCTCCGTAGCCTTCTGAAACTCATGCTCACCGGACTCGTCGTCCTCGTCACTATCGTTGTCTTCCTCCTTCTTGTCGCGGCCCCGAGCGGGCCTCTCTTGCTGGTTATCCTTGCTGCGACGGCCTCCTTGGCCGCCACGCTTCTTGCCGGATCCTTGGCACCATCCTGACCCTTCTCCTTGTCCCGCCTCTCATACTCGGTTTTTTGCTTTTCAGCAAGCAGCTCGACTTGTCGGCAGTTCTGGAGGTCGTGGCCCTTGGTGCGGTGGATCTTGCAGTACTGCTTGTCGGAGCCTCCTGGCTTATCGGCAGCCGCCAAGGCCCGAAAAACGGTGCACCCGGCAATCTTCTTGCCGGGATCGTCTACCTTGGCCTTCTTGGTTGCGCCGGTGTCGTCAGATCCCTCGACGGCAAGCACGGTCTTGCCCTTGCCTTTCCTGTTTTGACGCCGACCCTTCTTCATCGGGGCGGTAGTGTCTTCATCGGTACAGTCAGTTTCCGCGCCGGCGTCTTCGCCTGGGTACTTCCTCCCCTCTTCGGCCCGAGCGCATTGGCCAAAACGTAAAGTTCGGCCACATCCTTGACCTTGTTCATTGCCATCTCTTCACGCATCTTGCGGTTACGCACATTCTGATGGAATGCGCTGATCACGGCGGCGGGATGAACATCTGGGATGTTGTATTGCACTCGACTGAACCTCTGTATGTACTTGCGCAGGGTTTCACGTTCCTTCTAGGGAATGATATGCAAATCACTCGCCTGGCCTTGAGCTTGGTGGCCTCCGGTGAAGGCACCAACGAACTCATGACACAGACCCGACCAGGAAGAAATGGAATCCGCCGGCAAGTGCATCAACCAAGACATGAAATTGGGTTTCAGGGCCAACGGGAAGTAATTAGAAAGCACCTTGTTGTCACGAGCTCCAGCGGCTTGCATCGCAATGGTGTAGATGCTGCGGAACTCTAACGGATGGGTCTTGCCGTTGTACTTCTCGCTGACGTCGGGCTTGAACGTGTGGTGGGACGGCCACTCGAACTACCGCAGCTCATGGGTAAAGGCTGGGCAACCCACCTCGTAAGGTAGGCCCCTAGAGCGTCCTGGTGCTGGGTGGTCCATAGTGGGCCCCGCCCGCTTATCTGACTGGTGGCGTGTGTCGCGCTGGAGCTCGATGGTGGTTCGAGCGTCTTCATGGGCTCGCTCTCGAAGAACTTGGGGCTGATCGCGGTGGGTCCATGGGTCGGACGACGCTATGGAAATGTTATCACAAGCGTCATCACGACGGACCGGCACCCGCGGTGGCTAGCGCGGAGGAGGAGAGTGCAACGTGGTTGCAGCACCTCTGGTCTTCCCACCGCTGGCGTGGGGTGGCTCGACGGAGCGTCAGCCCGAGGGCCCACCGGTCACGGTTCATCTTTGTTGGCGACAGCGACGAGGCTCCAGATGGTAGCTCTACACTAGTCGAGCTTTTCTGCGGCCGGAGGGAAGTCGAGGAGCAGTTGCACGCACGCCAAAGCTTCTGCTGGCGTGGGTGGCGGTGAAAGCTGCGTGGATCATGATGTGCTCCGACTTCTAACTGCATTAGAAGGAGCTCTATCACGGCCTGGCGGCTGCGCGCCATTTTCGCCACCACTTTGGTGGGCATGCTGGCCTCCTCCGTCCCGTGAATGAGGCACTGTACTCTTCCCACGGCGGAGTCCAGGGTCACCAGCGTGATGACGCTGCTCATCGCGCACACCCTGGGAAGAGCGCGTCGTGGGCGCCGGCGCAGGCGTCTTGGAGGTTGCTACGCCGCCCGCAGGTGGCACGGCGCCACCCCTGGAGGGCCCCACGCTACCTATGGGGGGCCCAACTCCGTCTTTGGATTTGGCGGCGTGCAGCCGGACGTCACGCGCATGAACGACACCGCTAGCTAGTCTTTGACTGGCAGGGTGATGTTGGTGCTCGCGGGCCGCGACTCGGGTTCTGTCCGCGACCGGCCCTCTGCTCGCCCGCACTGGTACGGGCCGTTCGGCTCCCGATGAACCGATCGCCATTATCGTCTTCTTCTTGGGAGCCATGGGGATGAAGGACCGCTGAACTAACTGCTAGACCAGATTCTCACAACGGGTCCCCCCTACCTGGCGCACCAAATATGTCGGGGGAATTCGACACCTATGGAATCATTGGGATCCCTTCTATGGTTGGCGGGCGCGGGGTTGTGCAAAGAGCTGGTCTGACAGGAAGCACATGGATCGTTGACCCAGGTTCGGACCGCGAAGATGCGTAATACCCTAGTCCTGCTTTGGTGGATGTATTAGAGTGTTCTTGTGTTCTTGAGCTAGCTACGGGGTGTAACTTGCCCAAAAGATACCGGTCCTCCTCCTGGTCGCCTTGGGCCTCCTTTTATAGGAAAAGGGGCTTCCACAGTGGCACACATGAGGTGGAATGGTGTACAGTGGATTAGTCTATCCTCTGGCACCATCGAACAAACGCATTTAATGCGCTGTCGACGTGGCCCTCTTGCTTTATCGGGGACGACAAGGAAGCACGTCCCAGCGGTCGCCACCTCGCCTGGCCTCGACGCGCATCCGAGCTAACGAGGCGTCGTGGCGCCACGTTGGCTTGCTGCTGGGCTGGCGCGGTGGTGGAGCCTTCAAGAAGACATGCATGCCACCACGCAGGTGCTTGCTGCGTCGGTCGTGGAGGCCGCCCGTCGCCACACAGGTGCCTGCTCAGCTGGCTGAGCTGGCAGCTGTATGGGGACGGCAGTGGAGCCTTGGCCGACGCGGGCCTGGCCGCGGCCCCGTCGGTGTCCTCGGCAAGGATCTTGCCGGGGCCCCGGCAAGGGGCTTGCCGTGGCGTCGTTGTCTTTCCTGGCAAGCATTTTGCCGAGGGTCTCGTGGAATTTCCCGGCCGGGATCCCACCGAGGGTTGTCGTCTTCTGATCCTCATCGGATCTTGTGTGTCTATGATCTTAACAAAGATCTGCATTCCACCATAGAGGTTCCTCCCGAGCCTTGGTTCCAATGTAGTTGGTTGGTGGTGTTGGAACCCGCGGGCTCAAGGGTGGCTCGTTCTGCTGGCATCGGGCAAGTTGCCCCGCAAGGCTCTTGCCGGGGCTGCGGAGACTGCCCTGACAAGGGTCTTGCCAGGAGAGTCCACCTTGCCTCTTGCTCTTTTGTGTTTGTTGGTCTTGGCGTTGCCTCGTTTGTCTTGTGCTTCAGTTTCCCTCTGGCTTCCCTCCATTCCCCTGTTAAGTGTGGCCGCGGGTGCGGCTCCGACTGCCCGTGCACAAGTAATGGGGTCAAAAGGAGAGCCCCTACTTTTGTACACTGACATGTCGCGGAACATCTTGGGCCAGAAGTAGTTCTTTGAGAGCATAGCAAATATCTTGTCGTGTCCGAAGTGTCCGATATGTCCTCCTCCATGAGATTCTTGCAAAAGAAACTAACAAAGAGAAGACTCGAGGATGCATAGTTTGTTAGCTCTCATAAGGTAACCATCCTTGATGTAATATTGTTCCGAAGATGTATGCATCAAAAATTTGGCATATGGAATAGCAAAAGTAGTATCATGCGCATACAAGTTTTTTATGTACTCAAAGCCAATGACATTCAATTCAAGTTTGCTAACAAGGATGCATATGCGGGAAAGAGCATCTGCCACAACATTTTATTTGCCTTTGATGTATTTAATGACATAAGGAAATGACACAATGAACTCATTCCACTTGGCATGACGCTCATTCAACTTAGTTTGACCCTTAAGGTACTTAAGTGTTTAATGTTCCCATTCACGCAAAACTCACACTAAAGCATTTAGCTCTTTGTCATAGATGGGATAATTGAGTTGCGCTCCAAAAAATTTCTCACACTAAAGTAAGCAATTGGGCACTTCTCTTGCATTAACACACCTCCTATGCCACTACCGCTAGCATCGCAATGAACGTAAAAATTTTTGTTATAGTTGGGTAATGCAAGCACGAGAGCATTTCTAAGCAAAATCTTAAGCTCATTGAATGCAGTATCTTGGGATGGTCCCCAAATAAATGGTGCATTCTTCTTACTCAAGGCATGAAGAGGAGATGCAATGGTGCTACAATCCTAAATGACTCTACGATAGAAACCAGCTAAACCAAGAAAACTACACACTTGTTGCAAGTTGGTTGGTTGAGGCCATATTTTAATAGCATTGATCTTAGATTCATCTACATGAAAACCCTTAGAAGACACAACAAAACCCAAGAAAACCAACTTATCAATACCAAAAAGGCATTTGTCCATATTAGCATAAAGTCGCTCTTTTCTAAGAGTTTGTAAAATGGTTCTAAGATGGGTGATATGATCTTTAAGAGATTTACTAGAGACAAGGATATTGTCAAAATAGACCAGAACAAATATGCCAATATATGGTTGAAGAATAAAATGCATTACTTGCATGAAGGTACTGGGTGCTTCGGATAAGCCCATTGGCATAACAATCCATTCATATAAGCCAAATTTGGTCTTAAATGCAGCTTTTCATTCGTCACCTTCTTGTATCCATATTTGGTTATAGCCACTTTTAAGATCAATTTTAGAGAGAATAGTGGGTCTGCTAAGCATTACCCCGGTCGTGGAATATGATATCTATAGTGAACGGTGATAGCATTGATAGGACAACAATCGGAACGCATGCGATATGTACCATCTTTCTTGGGAAGAAGGATTACCGGGACGGCACAAGGGCTCAAGCTTTCATGTACATGGCCGTTGTCGATGAGTTGTTGTACTTGTCGTTGGATTTCCTTGGTGTCCTCGTGGTTGACGCGGTAGGGAGCCTTGTTAGGAAGAGGTGCTCCGGGGATGAGGTCGATGCGGTGTTCGACGCCTCGAAGGGGAGGTAGACCCGGAGGTAGCTCGTCAAGGAAAATGTCTTGGAACTCCTCCAAAAGAGAAGATAACAATAAACGTAGATTGTGAGATGTGTTAGTTTTCGGTACCTAGTCCATGAACAAAAGGAGATAGTGCATAACCCTTGATGGGTTCTCACACACTTCTCTTATCTCACTTTTGGTGGCAAATAGTACTAGGTTTTTCTTGTCGCTCATCATGGACGCACTCATTTTGGCCTTGTGTCTCTCACTCCCTTTTGGGTGGCTCACTCTCTCACTATTCTCTCCATGATGGGTGGCTTGCTTGTCGGCGAGCACTTGACTTGGAGACATAGGTCATAGAACATACTCCTTTCCCTTCATCCTGAAGCTATAGTTGTTGGTACACCCATTGTGGATGATGCCTCAGTCGAATTGCCATGGTCGTCCGAGAAGGAGGTGGCAAACGGACATTGGAACGATATCACACTCCAAAGTGTCTTCGTATGCTCCGGTTTTGAAGGAAACTTGCACCATGTGCTCCACTTGAATAGTGCCAATGTCGCTTAACCATTGGACCTTGTAGGGATGAGGGTGCTTCATCTTAACCAATTGGAGCTTGGAGCATAGTTCTTCACTTGCCAAGTTATGACAACTTCCTCCATCGATGATGACCTTCACGGATCTTCCATTGATGCCGGCCTTGGTGTGGAAGATATGGCATCTTTGGTCTTTGTCTTGTTGAGGTTGAAGTGTCAAGACCTTGGAGACAACAAGACCGGGGCTCGAATCTTCATCACAAAAGACATGATCATCTTCATCTTCGTTCGCTTGTCAGTGCATAGCCACATTTTTAAGAGCTTCCATTTCACCATCACTCATGGAGTCGTATGTACCATCGTCATTGAGAATCATGATGCACTTGTTGGTGCACTCGAAGGACTTGTGGCCTCGGCCGACGCATGTGAAGCATTTGATGGAATTTGTCTTGATGGTCTCATCCTTTGGAGTTGTAGACGATGAAGCTTTCGTCTTGAAGTTGCTTGGAGTAGGAGGACGACTTGAGGTTGTCGAAGTTTTCTTGTAACTTGACTTGTCGCCATTGCTTGTAGATGGTTTGGTTGAGGTAGAAGGTGTTGGAGTCATTGAAGCTTGGGTGTTGGAGAAGCCATAGGACATGGAAGAGAACTTGGAATACTTGAATTCATCTTGCACTTGTCGCTCCGCCTTGGTGGCTTGGTGCACTAGCTCGATAAGGTTAGAGTAGGGTTGGAAATCGGCGATCTTCTTAATAGGATGATTGAGTCCATTTAAGAAACGTGCCATAGTTTGCTCATCATCATCCGTGACATTAGCCTGTATCATGGCAATCTCCATTTCCTTGTAGTACTCTTCAACGCTCTTTGTTCCTTGCTTGAGGAGTTGTAGTCGCTTGAAGAGGTCGCGGATGTCGTAGGTTGGGACAAAACACGCTCTCATGACATCCTTCATTTGAGCCCAAGTAGTGACGGGTGGTTCACCTCTAGCCTCATGGCACGCAATGACTTATTCCCCCCAAATTAGAACATAGTGTTGGAACTGAAGGGATGCCATGGCGATCTTCGTCTCTTCCTCATAGTTGCGCAAACGGAAGATCTTGTCAACCTTCAACGCACATGAAAGGTACTCTTCGGGATCATTGCTTCCAGAAAACTTGGGCATGGTGAACTTGAGTTTGCCGTAGCGTTGCTCTTCATTGTGTTGGGTTCGAGGGTGATGATGTCCTTGATGTGGAGGATTTTCGCCCTCAACTTGCTCTTGGTGTGTATGATTTCCATTGTGTTGTTGCTCTTCACAAACTTGTGCTTCTTGTCGAGCTTGTGGTACTTGTCTAGCTTCTAGAGGAGCTTGAGGAACTTGACGATGCACTCGTGCTTGATATCTTCTTTCTTGAAGTTTGTCGCGAAGTGCTTCTTCTTCTTCTTCTTCTTCTTGATGTGTATGGCGGTTCCGGTTGGCAACAACACGATTCGTATGTCGGAGGGCATGTAGTGCCTCAAGTGCTCGAGCATCACGTTGTTCTTGTTGTTGACGTAGTGCGATGGCGTCTAGCTCATCTTGATGTTTATTTTATAGAAAGATTGTAAGGGAACCCCCTATAGTATAATTGGTGCAACAAACCCAAATTGCAAGTACCATGCCTTGAACATGGGTGGGCGGTAAGGCATCAGCCTCTCCCCACCACTAGGCTATGCCTTAGTCTGCTGCTCATCTTGATGTTGGCGTTGCCGTTCTTGCATTAGCTCTTGTTGGCGTCGTTGTTCTTGTGCTTCCTCTTGTTGGCGTAGACGTCTTTCTTGTGCTTGCGCCAATGAAGCTTGCTCTTTTGGACCATTGTTGTGTAGAGGATTGCGGCTTGCGTGATGGTCTTGGCCGAGATGGTGTCGGAAAAGTGTCGACTTCAATGGCTCTGTCTTGAATATGACGAAGTAGTAGAAGAGCGGTTGACCAACTAGGTGCGAATCTCATCCATTCTTGCATTGTTCTCTTGTTTTTGTTCGTCGAGCTTGTTGTCGAACTAGTCTCTTGTACGTTGCTCAAAGAGTCGCAAGTCGGTGGTGAGGTTATCGATGCGGTCGCTCATAGCTTGTTGTTCTTGAAGTAATGCTCTTTGTGCAGCAAAGAGGTGGCTCTTGGTAACGTATGAGATTGAGTCATCATCTTACTAGATGAAGAGTGGGTTGGTAGAAGAACTTGGCCTATCCATCATTCCAAGGAAATGTGTGTGTCGGTGTACAAAAAGGGGGGGTGCACTTTTTGTACCCCTATAACTGTGCACGGGCAGTCTGAGCCGCGAGCGCCACCACACCAAGCACGGCAAGGGAGGTAAGCTAAGGTAAGGCCGAAGCTGAAGGGACGCAGAACAACGCCAAGGCCACAAAGAGCAAAGGGGACAAAGCAGTCCCCCCCGGTAAGATCCTTACCGGGGGGTAGCTTTAGCTAGCCCGGCAAGATCCTCGTCGTGGCAGCTCACCCCCCACTTACGGAGCGAGGTCACCCTTGAGTCCACTGTCCCCATGGGGCAAGGATTCGGGAGACATCCCCGTGGTGGCATGCAGATCTTTGTGAAGACATTCAAGACCAGATACCCATTTCAGAAGATGATAATCCTTGGCGGGATCCCAGCCAAGGAGGACCACAAGGCCCCCGGCAAGAGCCTTGCCGGGGATGACAGCAGGCATCGCGGCAAGACCCTTGTCGGGGCCGCGGCAAGACCCTTGCCGGGGCCGCAGCAAGGCCCTTGCCAAGGACGTCGTAGGGCCACCATCAGGCCCGCGCTAGTCACGCCCCCACCACCGTTCGCATGCAGCTGCCAACCCAACCAGTTGGGCAGGCACCTGCGTGGCGGCATGAAGATCCTCATGGAGAACCACCACTACGCCACCTCAACTGCGTACCTGCCTACATGGCACCACAGGCACCGCTGGCCAGGGCGCGTGTCGACGCGAGAGGGAGCGGCGACGGACAAGACGGGGCTCTCCTCCACCCCTGATAAAGCAAGGACACCTAAGCAAGGCGCATTAAATGCGCCTTGTCATGTAATGCGAAGGATAACCTTGCACTATTGTACCCTTTCGACCTCCTGTGTGCCACTGTGGCAACCCCTTCCCTATAAAAGGAGGCCCAAGGCGACCAGGAGAAGGATTCGGCTTTTTCGGAGCTCTCAACGCCCCATAGCTAGCTCAGGAACTCAGATATATAATCCACCAAAGCAGGAGTAGGGTTTTACGCATCCTTGCGGCCCGTACCTGGGTAAAGGAACCGTGTGCTATCTGTTTGATCCGCTCTTTTCACAACCCCGCGCCCCGCAACCATAGTAGGGATTTCCGTGATCCCATAGGTGTCGTTTCCCACCGACATCTTTGGCGCGCCAGGTAGGGGGCTCGCAGTGGTGAGAATCGGCTTTAGCAGTTGGTTCGGTGCTCCTTCATCTTGGTGACCCACAAAGAAGAGGAAAGGCCAGAAGGACGACGCTCGAGCGACCGCGAACAAAAGCTAAGTTGCACCGAACCCTTGTTTTGTGCTACCTTTCTTATTTGAGGTTATTCCCCTGGAGATGTTCGCTTTGTATGAAAAAAAACCTGCACGCCAAGGGGCTTTGCCACGATTGGCGACGCCCTTGCCCTGTTTCGAGTCCGCTCAACAGCTCAAGCAGTTGCGTCGAAAAGTGGCAGAGTAGCCTTCCGCGACCAACGATGCCCTCAATTCTGCCTCGAGTCAAGCTCGACAGTTCGACCGGCCGCATTCGGAACGGAAAGGTGGCTTGTCCGGTAGCACGCGTACCCGGAAGGCCATGGGGATCCGTCCCCGAGACGCCGCTTGGGGCTTTCGCGCCGGCAAGCCTTCCTGATCGGTGTAGGTCGCACATACAAAGAGGAATTGAACGGGGAAATAACGTGCAAAGAAAATAAGAGTGCTTCAGAGTTATATTACATCACATCATTGCTGCGGTTCTAACTAAAGATAAAATTTGTCTTGGTCGGGAACCCGCAGCGGCGAAGAAGAACAGGACGCCTAGTCCTGGCGCTGGCCTTCCACCCTCTTGATTTCATCGATGCAGCCAGTGATGGGCTTGATGCGCTCCTTGAGCACCGTGAGGTCAACACCATCCGGCAAGCTCGTCATCGCGGCCGCAAAGTCAAGGTCGGGATTCCAGTGCGCCACCTTGGTGAGGACCTTGGTCACGACCCTTCGGCAAAGTCGCCGGGCCTCCTCGGCCAGCATGGCCGTCTTGTTAGAGTGAAGATAGGCCAAGGCCCCGAGGACGCCCCTCGAAGAACTAGGTCAGCCTAGCGTTGACGGTCCCGCTGCGCTCAGGAGCGTACCTCACGTTTGGAAACCTCATGGTGGCCAATTGCGAGGTAACCCTGCCGGCGACGACCTCCAGATGGCTGATCCACCTGTTCTCACCCGCCACGTATTATTGGTGGGAGGCGGCCTCGGTTGCCCGCAGCTGTTTATCCTCCTCTAGGCTCTTGGCCAAGGTCTCCTCACAAGCCCTGCTCTCCGGCAACAGCTTCTCGAGATCCTCCAGCTTCAGCCTGAGGTCTCTGATGGAGTCCCGCACCTCGGAGAGCTCCCCAGTCCTACTGACGACCGTTCCTTGCGCCTCTACCAAGGCGCGGTTGAACGTGTCCTTCTCACCGGACAGCTTGAGGGCCTGCTCCTTTAGCTCGTCCCGCTTTGCCTCCAGCTCCTTCACCTTGCCGGCGTGGGCCAGGGCTTGGGCATCGAGCGCCTCTCTGTGCCTCTGCTCCAGCTCATGGGTCCGTCGCACGACAAGGGCCTCGAGCTCCGCGTCCTTGCCGCGGAGCGTTGCGGCAAGCTTCGCCTCACGCGCGAAGAGGTCCTCCTCCTGGGAGTCCAAGACGGCTTGATGCTGGTTCTGGGCGGCTTCCACCGCGGCGGCTAGGTTCGCCGCCTTCTCCTGGGCCTTCTCGATGTCAGCCAGCCTCATAGTGAGCTCCACATCACGCTGGGCCAATTTCTCCTGGAAGGCCCTCTGCGTGGTCCACCGCCGCCGCCCTGGACTTGATTTTGTCCAAGCGTGCGGGGTGGAGTGCTTGGAGCTTCCGGAAATTGGCCCCCATGGCGCGGAAGAGCTGCTCCTCTGGGGAACCATCGCCGCCAGCGTCCGGCGCGTCGACCACTTCGAACCCGGCGGCGGCGAGCACCTCGCCGTCGAAAATTTCCCCTTCGGCGGGCGCTCGGCTTGACGCCCTCTGGAGGTGGACGAAAAGATCGTCGCCCATCTTCAAATACCTGCCAGGGACCGAGGCTGAGGAGGAGGTTGGCTGATCATCCATTACCTCTTCCTGGCGGAGGCCTTGCCGGCCTCCCCGGCAGGACCACCGCTGGCACCCGCGGCAGGAGCCTCGCCGACAGCCTCGGCGGCCTCCGTGGCGACACCCTCGGCCGTGCCCTTGGCGGCCCCATCAGCGGCGGCCTCGTCAGCATACTTGGCGGCCTCCTCGGCAGCAATCTTGTCGGCCTCAGCTACGGCCTCTTCGGCAATATCCCGGACGACGGTGTCCACCTCCTTCGTGTCTGTTGAAGGAGGGCTTGGGCAGCAGCGGGAGCAATGAAGCCAAGAAAAATATAAGAAAAAAAAGAGCAGGGACGAAGAACGGGCGACTCACCAGTCCCGGGCCGTGGAGCAGAAGTCCCCTCTCCGCCAGCAATTGGCGTCGAGGCAGAGCCACCAGCGCCTGAGTTCCCCTCCTCCTCCATGGGTGTGGACTCCATGCCTGACGCCCTTGCCGAGGACGCCCCCAGCGGCGGCATAGTAGATGGGGGTGCTGTGTTAGGAGTATCCCTCTGCGGCTCCTCCTGCTGCCGCTCCCCTCCTGCAAACCCGGCAAGGTCAGCATCGTGGCATCGAGCGCCTACCGCATGTCGAGCGAGAAGAGGGGGACGAACTTACGCTGGGGGCTACGCCGGGGGCTGCTGTCCGGGCTGCTCAGCACCACCAATGGTGTCTTTGAAGCCCCAGCCAGGGACCGGCCGCTCGTCGAGGTCCTCGCCCTCTTCGCCCTCTGGGCCAACGTCTCTGCGTCCCTACAAAAGCAAAAATGGATCAAGACAAGCGGTCCAATTCAGGGAAATGAGAATGACGGTAAGGAACAGAGTACTTACTCGTCGTCCATTTCCTCTTCTTCTGCCAGTTTCCTTTTCCTCTCCGGGTTGAGGGCCCCGAGATCAAAAGGGAGCTCTGCGTCGTAATCCGAGTCGACGCCGGCCGGAGGAGGTGAAGGAGGCGGCAGGGTCTGTGTGCGCCCAGATGAGGAGGGGGCTGTCGCCTTCTTCTTCTTCTCGGCGGCCTTCGTCAGCCCCTTCGCTGTCGAGGCCCCCGTATGCCGCCCGGACCCTTCCAGGGTCAATTGAGGCCGCGTGGCCCTGCCAGGCCGGACGGGCTCGGAGGAGACAGCCCGCCGCAGGACTCGCCCTCTTCCCCTGGCTGGCGTCGAGCCCGCTGCCACGCCCTCCTCCGACGACGACTCATCGGCCACCGCCCACAAGGTGAACTGCTCCTCCTCCGCGGCCGCGGCAACTTCGTCTTCCACACCCCCGGCGCTGCCGGCCTCCAGGGCAAGTTGTGCCTCCCTCGCCCTGGTGGCGATGTAGTCCAGCTCGGCCTGGGTGGTGTCCATGACGAGCCACCGCTTGGCGTCAGCATTGACGTACACTTCGATCAAGGTGGCGAAGAACTGCTGCACGTCTGCGGCCGACGGCTCCCTCCAGCTCGGAACGGGGCCGTGCGCATTGCAGTCTGGCATCATGGCGGTGATCTCAGACTGGCGTGAGTTGTTGCACAACGGGACCACCCCCGCTGGCAACTTGAAGAGCGGCCCCTTGACGGTCTTGCCGGCCTTTACGGCAGCCCTCGCGGCCTTGCAGGTCAGCTCGACATCGCCGTCGCGATCCACCTCCTGCTGGAAGAGCCGCTGGCAGAAGTGGGCATGCCCCATCACCGTGAAGTTATGGTCGAGGCCGGACCGGAGCCGCATGATGTCGGCCAGATTCTTGAAGAGCCGGACCGGCCTCCCCTTGTTGTGCAGCGGGGCGATCCGGCAGCAAATGAAATCCGCCCCGATTAACTAGAGGGTGAGCCCAGCCCGGGTCAGCCGGAGGATCCTGGTGGTCGCGATGCTAAGCCTCCCGTCGGCGGCATCGACATCACCCCAATCGTTGCCGCGGACCGGCGGCACTCGGCGGACCTTGCAAAATTCCGGCGGGTCTTCATCTTCAATCCAGCACCACCGGTCACGGCATTCGTCCCACCTCTCCCTCATGGCACCATCCGGGTACGCCTCCTTGGATCTTGGGATCCAGGTGACGCAACCAGCGACGGCACCCGCCCGTTTGGATTCGAGGATAGAAGTAATGGCGGAAGAGCGCCGTGTTGGGCTGCACTCCGGCAAAGCCCTCGCAAAGATGCGCGAAGAAAGACATGCACGCCACCGCGTTCGGAGTAAAATCCAAGAGGCGGAAGCCAAAGGTGTGCATGATGTCGTAGAAGAAATCGGAGAAAGGCCCGCAGGAAAAATAGTCGACATAGAAGGGGTACCGATTTGGGGCAGGATCGGCGCACGCGACAGGAATGACGCGTGTCGCCGGGTATCCCGAGTTCTCCCCTCCCGTCTTCACTCCCCATAAGGGCTTGAAGGCGGCCCGAAGCTCATGAACGTCGACCGTCGAGGGGAAGAAGAAAGCGGACTTCGTCTTGTCCCCCAATAGCGCGCTCTCCGGCGGCTCCACAGTCCCAGAGCCTGTAGCCGCCCCCTTGCCCTTGCCGGATTTAGGCGCCATCGCGGCCAAGGAATCTAGAGGGTCGAAGAAGGGGAGGGGGGTGGCGAAGCAGCGACGGCGGCCGGCGGCTAAAGCTTGTGAGGGAAGGAAGAAAGGGAAAGGTGGCTCGGAGATTGGAAAAGGCACGAAGGGAGAGGAGAAAGTGAGCAGCGCGCCCGTGGTTATTCCTTCTTATGAGGGGAAATGCGGGCCGCCTCCTTTAACATTAACTGTGATGTGACGCATGCCCGCGGGAAGCAACCCCACGCATGCCGCCCACGTCACGCACGCCTCCCCACACCGCGCCACGAGCGGGAAGCGAGGGAGGCGCAGCACGCGAAGAAACTTACCACGGTAAAAAATGCCTCGCCTGCCCGCGCACCGTTCTTGGGCCTAGCCCAACAACACGTTGCGCTTATGTGTGGCCCAGGCCCGGGGGCTCCTGTCGGTGTACAAAAAGGGGGGGTGCACTTTTTGTACCCCAATAACTGTGCACGGGCAGTCTAAGCCGCGAGCGCCGCCACACCAAGCACGGCAAG
This sequence comes from Aegilops umbellulata, assembly GCA_032464435.1. Lineage (NCBI taxonomy): Eukaryota > Viridiplantae > Streptophyta > Magnoliopsida > Poales > Poaceae > Aegilops > Aegilops umbellulata. Next base: position 296,475,763 of record CP136057.1, read on the forward strand.
GGAGGTAAGCCAAGGTAAGGCCAAAGCTGAAGGGAATCAGAACAATGCCAAGGCCACAAAGAGAAAAGGGGACAGAGCAGACCTCCCCCCCGGCAAGATCCATGCCGGGGGGTAGCTTTAGCTAGCCCGGCAAGATCCTCGGCATGGCAGCTCACCCCCCACCTATGGAGCGAGGTCACCCTTGAGTCAACTGTCCCCATGGGGCAAGGATTCAGGAGACATCCCCGTGGTGGCATGCAAATCTTTGTGAAGACATTCAAGACCAGATACCCATTTCAGAAGATGATAATCCTTGGCGGGATCCCAGCCAAGGAGGACCACAAAGCCCTCGGCAAGAGCCTTGCCGGGGATGACAGCAGGCGCCGCGGCAAGACCCTTGCCAGGGCCGCGGCAAGACCCTTGCCGGGGCCGCAGCAAGGCCCTTGCCAAGGACGTCGTAGGGCCACCATCAAGCCCGCGCCAGTCACGCCCCCACCGCCGTTCGCATGCAGCTGCCAACCCAACCAGTTGGGCAGGCACCTGCGTGGCGGCATGCAGATCTTCGTGGAGAACCACCACTGCGCCACCTCAGCTGCCTACCTGCCTACATGGCACCACAGGCACCGTTGGCCAGGGCGCGTGTCGACGCGAGAGGGAGCGGTGACGGACAAGACGGGGCTCTCCTCCGCCACCGATAAAGCAAGGACACCTAAGCAAGGCGCATTAAATGCGCCTTGTCATGTAATGCGAAGGATAACCTCGCACTACTATACCCTTTCCACATCCTGTGTGCCACTGTGGCAACCCCTTTCCTATAAAAGGAGGCCCAAGGCGACCAGGAGAAGGATTCGGCTTTTTCGAATCTCTCAACGCCCCATAGCTAGCTCAGGAACTCAGATATACAATCCACCAAAGCAGGAGTAGGGTTTTACGCATGCTTGCGGCCCGAACCTGGGTAAAGAAACCATGTGCTATCTGTTTGATCCACTCTTTTCACAACCCCGCGCCCCGCAACCGTAGTAGGGATTTCCGTGATCCCATAGGTGTTGTTTCCCACCGACAGTGTGAGTTGGAGAAAGGGAGAACAAGACCAAGTGTTCCTTGACCGATGTTGAGGGTGGATCAAAGATCACACAATGATGTAACAAGGAAATAGCACAATTGGTAATGTATCTCGTCAATCTGTCACACCTGCACAAAGAAAGCTTATGGTGGAGCTCGGTTAGGATGGTGGCACAAAATTTATGCAATTATTAGTGAGACTCAATGATGTTGAAAAATATTCGCAAATTTGCAAATGCAACAAGTAGACCGATAGCAAGTAGTGGTACACAGAAACGCACACGCAAATACATAAATGGGGTTGTGCCAAAAAACGAGCGGAAAATGTGGAATCCACGGAAAATGCTCTTGTTGCACAACTCTAGAGAGACGCTAGCACAATTGCAGAATAGGAGGATACGAGACTTGTGCACAACCTACTAAGCAAAAATGCAACGACTTCTATCCCAATTATGCTATATATATGGTATTTCTATGATATGATCCAAGATGATCGAGTATGACAATCTTAATGTAGTATGATGCTATGGTTCATACTTAAAAGCTCTTTGCTTATCTTTTCCTTTTGCTTAAAAGCTTGTTTGGATCTTTCTATTTTGAGCTCTTTCTCATGCTATGACAACCTTGTGACACAAAAGATGATATCAAGATATGGATACCAAGAAGATATCGTATGTATGCAATGGGAACTATGATCACTAATGTGGACAAGTGACGTTGCCGGCAATACTCAAAAGCTGGTCTCGATAGGAAAGGTACACAAAATGGGCTATGGGGTTTTCAGTGCAATGGGAAGGTGTAGACAAAGATGTCTTTGAATTTACCGTCCTTGCTTACGGTTGATAGTCTCAAAGGCGATGTGATCTTTGTCGATGTCGTAGTTGGATGACGAGAATGAGTTGTCGTTATCGCAGTGCATGCTTTCCAGTACATTTGCGAAGATGCCCCTGCACCGTAGTCGGAGTTGGTGAAGTAGCGGAAGTCATCGAAGATGCGAAGACTTTCTGCCTAGGCCGGATGTTCCGGGCAAGAAGGAAGATCTGGGGTCTGGAAGTTCCGGGTAGCCCGGAAGGTCCGGTGGCTGGAAGGTCCGGGAGTGGCCGGAAGTTCCAGGGTTCGCGAATCTGCCAAGAACAGGAAACTTGGGGATTGTGGATTTGGCGGAAAAACTTTGGGGAAACCCCAAATTCGAGGGGGAAAAGGAAGATTTTGGCTGGATGGAAGGGTGGGAAAGCTAGATCTACGGGTCACACGCGAAATCCACGGATCAAATTCAACAAAACTCCGTCAAACCAACAAATCACAAAAAAAATTGGGAGGGCTATTTTTGTGGTGATTTTCAAAATTGAGACGAATTACAACAAAATTAGGCTAGAAAACAAGAAGGCTCTGAAATCATGATCAACATGGCTTTGATAGCAAGGTGATGTAGGCTAGAATCCGAGATTCCCAACCTTTCATGATTTGAGCAAATCCCACGAAGAACACGAGCGAAAAACACGAGGGGAAACACGAGAGAAATCACTCAAACCAACAAGATTCGATTACACATGTGCTAGAATCTCGAAACACAAAGAGGTACACGATCCATGATCAATAAGGGACGATACAAGTAGCAAGTTCTTCTTCGTGAGGAGGTCCTGAGGTTCTTCCCCTTTGGGGTCTTGAATCCAAGATGGATCTTTTCTGTAGAGGCCGCGTTCTCTCTCGATGGAGTAGATCTGGATGGATGAGCAAAGCTCTATCTCAAGTATGAGCTAAACCAATTCTAACCCTAAAACGTAGGTAGAAGAAGAGTATTTATAGTCTAGGGGGTGAAAGAGTACATGGAACTCGACCAGAGTCACTGCGCGCAGGCAGGGCCGGAATTTCCAGGTGAGGCCAGATGTTCCGGGCCCGGAAGGTTCCAGGCCAAGGTCCGGGGAGGGTTCTGCCTAACCAAAGAGTTGGCATGGAGACAGCTAGGATGGCCTCCGTGGGTCGGAAGGTTCGGGTAGGATGGGCGTTCCGGGGGCCGGATGGTCCGGGCTAGTTTTGGGCTAACCAGAGAGTTGGCACGCCCGGGCTCCTCTGGGTCGCCCGAGGCTGGAAGTTCCGGTTCGGTCGGAGGTTCCTGGCTCTGGCCGAAATTTCCGGGCTAAACAAAGAATTGCCGCATCTTCCTTCTTCCTCAGCTCTCGGCTCAATGGCTTGTGCGTCGTACCTGATTACACATAGTGTTTCTTACTTAGGCAGTACCCATGTCTCACTTGAGTGTAACGAAAGCTCAAGTAGGAGAGATGTCACCTCGGATTGAATAGCACGTGCTCGAGCTCTTGTCATGGGTCCACTTGGAGCTTTGGTAGTTGAGGTAGTATCCATGGGGATGACCGTGCGATGCTCCGCATCAACCGGTCCACCCACATATCAAATTATCAAAGTAGCAAACCCAAATTGAATCAACATGGTTAAAGTGACTGGATGAAATACCCGTTTACCCTCAAGAATGCTTTGCTTATCATAAGAGACAGTTTTGGCATGTCCTTTGCCACAAAAGGATTGGGCTACCTTGCTGCATATTATTTACCATTACCATTACTTGCATGTTACAAATTATGTTGCTACCAAACTATGTGTACCAACAATTTCAGTGCTTGCGGAAACTTACCTTGCTGGAAACCACTTGTCATTTCCTTCTGCTCCTCATTGGGTTCGACACTCTTACTTATCAAAAGGAATACGGTTGATCCCCTATACTTGTGGGTCATCAAGGCTCTTGGTAAGTGGAAATTGGTAAGGAAAAATTATTACTACATGCTGAAATGTATTGTCACTTATTACTATGGAGAACAATCCTTTGAGGGGGTTGTTCTGGGTATCTTCACCTCGACCGGAATCACAATTAGTTACCCCTCAACCTACCGCCCCTACTGAAAATATTGGTTACGAAATTCCTTCGGGTATGATAGAACAACGGCTAGCTAATCCTTATGCGGGAGATAGAACTGAAGATCCTGATATGCACTTGATATATGTAGATGAAATTTGTGGATTATTTAAGCTTGTAGGTTTACCCAGAGATGAAGGTAAGAAGAAGTTTTTCCCTTTATCTTTGAAGGGAAAAGCATTGGCATGGTATAGGCTATGTGATATTGGATCTTGGAATTGGAATCGATTGAAATTGCAGTTTCACAAAAAAAAAATCCGATGCATCTAGTTCGTCATGATCAAAATTATATATAATTTTTGGCCTCGTGAAGGATAAAGTATAACTCTAGCTTGGGGGGCTTAAGTCAATGTTATATTCATGCCCCAATCATGAGCTCTCGAGAGAAATTATTGTTCAGAATTTTTATGGCCAGATTTCTCATGATGATCAATCCATGCTCGATAGTTCTTGTACTGGTTCTTTTGTGAAGAATACTATTGAATTCAGGTGGGATCTTTTAGAAACAAATAAACGCAATTCTGAAGATTGGGAACTCAACGAAGGTAAAGAGTTAGGTAGTAAGCTTAAGTTTGATTGTGTTAAATCTTTTACGAATTATACTGTTGGGGCTATAACCCCAAAGTGTGACCCGCCCAGGAGGTGCCGGGTTACACCGTTCACGACTCATGGCAGAGGGACCAAGCGGGCCCAACAAGACAAGACGAGAAGATGACGGCTCATAAGCAGGCTACTGAAGGCCCAAGACAAGGAGGTGGCCCGATACCCGAAGGTGTGAGCCGCTCGATGATTACTTGCACTGTAAGGCAAGGAAGTTAGAACCAAGTTCGGTTACATTGTGTGACCTAACCCAGGCTCTTGTAAGTCGCAGGACCTCGACCTGTATACATAAAGGTGAGACCTGGTGGCGGATTAGGTCAAGAAACAACCAATCGATAGCTAGGTCAAGCGTATTCACTCCCTTGTAATCGAAACTCAAGCAATACAACAAGAAGCAGGAAGTAGGCTTTTACCTCTTTGCGAGGGGCCAAACTTGGGTAAATACCTTGTGTACTTTGACCCGTTCAACCCCTTCGAGCTAACCTACGTTGCAATGGATCCAGACCTAAGTCCTTTCACTAGGGCATCTTCCGTGTTAAATCCATGACAGTTGGCGCCCACCGTGGGTCCAGAGCACGGTGGTTTCCAATTCTTGAAGGGAAATTTCTCAGGGATCAAAGGATACGCCGTGGGCCGGATGAGCAAGAGTCGATACAGCAAGATCTAGATCGACGACACCAGATGGGGCCCCGAGGCTGACTCAATCGAGCACGGGTACCGGGACATCTTTGGCGGAACTCATGTTTTCATCGGCAAGATCGGCGAGTCAGAACCTGAGCCAAACATCTACACCGACATCGACGAGACGTCTCAGCGTGCGCGACCTGCTAGAGTTCAACCCGGCCGGAAGCACACTTTGGTTGGATTTGTTCGTGGGGCAGATCTTGAGGAAGGTTTTGTGTCTGGTGGAGAGACAACCATCTATTCAGGTGATGAGTCCTCAACTGAAGAGACTGAGTCAATCTATCAGCTTCAAGATGGCGGGCTTGGGGGCTATGCTGATGGTGATAGTATTTCGGATCCCTATGAGCCATCGAGTAGGGCTACTGTTTTTATGGCGTGTACAAAGCCGATGCTAAATTCATGAGTGGTCGCGACTATGAATTCCGGCTCAACAACTACTGCGACAGTTGGAGCGAGCGGCTCTGCATGATCACCGACTCAAGTCTTACCAGAGCTCTTGGAATGTTTGGCAACTCTGTTAGATGTAGAGGTAACTCCGGTGAACCAGGCGCAACATAATGCAGAGGTTACAAAAGTGCGAGATAAGGTGGCCAAGGCTCGAGAGGATCTTAATACAGAGAACGCCCGGATGGCAACCGAGAGCGGGCTCTGCTGGAGGCCAAGTCACAACGAATTCAAGAAAAAACATTTCGTCTAAGTCTGGATCAGAACACGTCCAACACTGTTCTTTGAAGGAGACAACAGAGCCGCTTACCTTTACAGTTTGAAGGCCGGAGTATTTTTAAAACACCTAGGGCAGGAACGAGTAACCCGCCCATTTTAACCCGGGCAGCTGAGGCGCCAGGAACCGGAGCAGCGGCTCAACCTCGTGTGCCAGACCAGCCCCGTAGGGATCTTACCCCGCCTCAACAGGTTCTAACACCTTTGGCCATTATTCTAACCCGGTGGATAACATGATAGCGGCAGCTACTCGGCTGGCGGCTATCCCGATCGAAGGCGAGTCTCCAGCGGCAATAGAGACCCGGAACACGGTGGAACTTCTTCAGACGGATGTGGCACAACAGGTGGCTTACTCATACAGTCATGAGCGTGTTCGTTCAACGCCCCACCCTAGTCGAAGTTATAGCCGGCGCATTGAGTCGCCCGCGGTTTCCAGCAGCTAACGGTGTCGTAAACCGCCTCGCAATGATGACCCGCCATGTGGTCTTAACCCGTCTCGAGATGATCATAGGTTGAAAGATGATGCTCGGTCCCTAGTGGACCAGGCTAGGGCCCGTCATGAAGCGGAATTGGCGGCTCATCTAGCGGCTCATCACTAGTTTCCAGTAAACCCTTTGGCGTCTGTTGAGGCCTGGATGATTTCTAGGATGGTCGGTGTGTCGTGTCTAGTACAGACTCTGTGCAATGAACGTTTGCCCAAGGATTTCAAGGGCCCTTGTAAGGTGCCTAATTACACAGCTAATCTTCTACCTGAGGCTTGGATTGAGATCTATGAGCTGGCTATGGAGATGTTGGACGTTAATGATGGTGTATGTTCCAAGTACTTCACCATGATGTTGGATGGACCAGCTCAAACCTGGTTGAAATGGCTACCTACCAATTCCTTCACTTCATGGGTTGAGTTGAAGGCGCGTTTCATTCAGAATTTTAAAGGAACATGTAAGCAGTCGCTGTTGATTATTGAACTGGACAATTGTGCGGAGCGAGAGGATGAGTCAGCCCACCATTGGGTTCGGCGAGCCTCGGCCAATATCCACTCATTGGATAGCATTGTGGCAGGCTCTGCTATTCTAATTTTAGAGAAGAATTGTCACTTCACACCTCCCATGCAGAAACTTTGTGGGCTTAAGCGTCACTGCAATGATATGGGAGAGCTCATAGCGGCCCTCGTCAAGTATGCTGACTTAGACAACACGAAGGACCCTGGATATGATGATGAAAAATCCAACAAGTGGAAGAAGAGTGGTAATGGTAAGGGTTAGCTGCAGAACGTGATATGGCATAATGGTCATAATCAGGGGAACAATGGTAAGCGCAAGCAAACCGATGGTGAGTCAGATTTTGTGCCTAACACTAATGCCCAGCATAAAAACCAGCGTCGTAAGGGTAAGCCGCAATTTGGAGAACCAAAATTTAACCTGGAGACCCTTTCCCAAAGCATAGTTTGCCCGGTCAGCCGTCAACTCATGCATGGAAGCACTATTTATCATAAAGGAGTACAAAAATTCTAACTTCGCCCAGAATCACGACAATAATAATGGCCTGCCTGGCGGGTCAGGATCCGGCTCATAGGGGCCCGCTTTTGGCGGTGGCGGCTCAAATTCTGGGTATCAAGGACAAGGCAACCAGGGTGGCTATAACCAATAGTCTGGTCAGGGTAACCAGTAGCATCCGTCCGGATACCAGAGCAACGCAAAGCAACTTAATAGTGGTCAGTATCATGTCTTCACCACGAGTCTGTGTAAGCAGGATCAGAAAGTTCATAAACATGTGGTCCGAGCATCCAATCACATGGAGTAGAGAGGATCACCCGCCCCGGGATGAAAATCCGGGTCAACTAGCATTGGTGGTAGCCCCTCAGGTTGGGGTTATAAATTCACTGAAGTGGTCATGGACGGTGGCAGTAGTATCAGTATCCTCTATTATGAAATTTTCCGCGGGATGAATTTAACTGATAAGGAGCTTAAGTCGTCCTCTTTAGTTTTTCATGGTGTGGTCCCTGGTAAGTCGGCATACACAGTAGGGAAATTTGCCTTGGAAGTGGCTTTTGGCGATGACCATGAATACAGAGGGGAGACGTTGTTGTTTGAAGTGGTTAAAATCAAGAGCCCTTAGCATGCCTTGTTTGGGCAGCCGGCTTACGTAGAGTTTATGGCGCGGCCTTATTATGTTTGCTTATAGCTTAAAATGCCAGGGCGTAAGGGCACAATTACAGTCCATGGCAATCAAAGAATTGCATTGGAATGTGAGGAAGAATGTGGGGACCCTGTCTCATAAGTCATGATCATCGAATGCATGTGTACATGGATCATAGATATCAATGCTCATTGAACACAAAGAAGCTGAATAACAAGAGTCTTACATCCATACATACCATCTTACACAAATTATGACCATTATGCCCAAGTCTTCATAAGCTCGCAGCGGAAATATTCAACGATAGTGTGAACCCATGTCATCTGCCTTAACCCTACAAGCAATCTGACTGGGAAAGTGTACTAGCTCGCATGTTCGTCACCAAAGAACTCTTCATCTTAATCATGTTCTTCCAAGCCTGGCCATGTAAATAGCCAGGTAGAAGCCAGTGAGTATGTTTGAATGTACTCACAAGCAACCCATGTTTTGGAACAAGGTGTGACAATGCATGATATCTAAGTAGGAAATTTTGCAGAAAGCTAGTTTTGAGTGCAATGATATGTCCAACAACTTGTAAAGCATGCATCATAAGCATACAGATATACATGTGAACCGGTTATAGATATCAACATAAACAGAGTTTGGATCAACTCCAACTTAATCAACACGTCGAGTCATTCGACTCGACTCAAGTAGTTTTCTCCACACAACCATACACACACACACACACACACCAGGTTTCATAAACAATGGACATAGCCCAAGAGCAGTTATCCAACTATCATTGACCATGGACACGGCTATTCGAATAGTTTGACACTCTGCAGAGGTTGCACAATTTACCCACAAGACCCGAGGAACTTCCGTGTCATCCACGACCCGCGGTACCTCAAGTACCAAGTGTAAGCACCCGATCACTACATTTCCTTAGCCATGACTAACATAGAGTCCACACGATTGGTAACAGCCCCCATGCCAAACATTATCGCATAGTAAACTTTGTGGAGCCGCGCTCCCATATTCATCACATAACACAAGCAAGGGGGTACCAACGGTGTGTCTGGTGCCCTGTAATAACAGTCATGGCCGCCTATCCAAAACGACCATGTCCCGAAAGTGACCATGCCACTCCCGCCACTAGTAATGTGGGCATCCATGCTAGCAGGAACTAGGTAATCAATAATGCCCTTTCCCATATAAGAGTAGAGTTGTTGCGCATGTTTGGTTGGGGTAATGGTCGCAACTTAAACCAATCCATTTTTGAAAAGAACACACTCACTTGCCTCGGTACACCACTTCGTCATAAAGTGGTTACTTAGCTCAACATATCCCTCGGGCATTAGTGGCACCCGACGGGGTTTTCAAAAAGTCTTTAAAAAAATATTGTTGCCTCCATCACCATGCATATACTCGTCCCTTTTTGCGTAGCAACTACTTTGGCATCCAATCTACTCCCACCCGCATAACCCTCATCGAAAGGTAGGGTCATGCACAATGCACATATCAACAAGGGACCAACGAAGGTAACCCACCAAAGTGGATACCATCTCATCAAGATTCCGATGCAACACTAATAAAGTGCTATATGACATGCATAAAAGGGTTTCATACGCATGGTCAAAGGCTGCTTGCCTTGGTTGGCTTGGTTTTGAAAGTCTTCGAGTCCTTCTCCTTCTTCTACTGCAACTATGCCGTTGCACACGAGATCTATTTGTCCCAAAGGAACAACGAGAAAATAAGGCAAAACAAAAACAGAAAAATGAAGGTGCTCATAAAAATGTCAACTTATCTTTAATAAATATTAGGATGAAAACTAAGAATGCAAAATTCTTAGTTTTAGATTTGGAATTATGGAATAATAGAAATGGATTTTCAGAGATGGATTTGAATGCTCAAATTTGAATTTGAATTTGAACAGTACAGAAAAGTTTGTTGGGTATGTACGAAAGCTACACCATTAAATAGGTGCGATTTTTAGAACAATATAGGAGTTGGAATTATTTCATTTGGACAATTATTTTGATTTGTGGAATTTTTTTAAGTTTTTGGAAAAAGGAAAGGAGGAAATGGAATTGTGCAAATGGGCCGGTTTGGCCACAGTGCAACAGGACCAGAGGGAATCCAACCCGCGTGGCTAGCCATGTCAAAGGCGTATTCAGAAAATACGTCTCTAGCAGATGCAACGTATCAGTCTATGAGGCTGACCGACAGGCCCCATGTCCTTCATCGTCAACCTTGGGCTAGAGAGGGCGGCGAGCTCACCGGCATCTTGTGGTCGACGACGAGGTGATCTGAGGGCACCGACGTGCTCAGGAAGGAGTCGCCGTTCGGGTGGAGGTGGTCGGCGAGGTGCAGGGGTTCGACAGCGACGAGGAAGCCGGCAGCAGAGCTTAGGGAGGTGCTTGCCCAAGTCAATTCGGGCTGCAATAGAGAGGGGAAACAAAGGGGAAATGGTCAGGGAGGTGTGGCGGTTCCAGATCAAGAGATAGAAGAGGCGTAGAGTGCATGTACCCCGAGATCGACGACGACGCGACACAGAGGAGCTCGAGCTCGATCTCGAGCTCGGGCACTTCTAGAGAGGAGTGGGTAGTGCAGGGGGTTGACTAGGAGCTTCAGAGGGCGAGTGGTGAGGAGAGGAGGGCTCAAGGAGGCCTTATATAGCCGACCCAGGGCTCACCGTGGACAGAGCTCACGGGTACCCACGGCAACGGCTCTGGTGGCCAAGGGGAGGAACGGGGGCTGCTCTACGGTTCTTGTAGGGGTGGCGTACATTGCTGGGGACAGAGAGGTCCATTGAGGCGAGCTCGAGGTAGGCCCCGTGCATGAGCAGGCAATGGCGGGCTCGGGCGGTGCTCTGTTCATGCGCGGGACGGGCAGGGGAGAGAGAGGAAGCAGGGGGCCGACCACTTGCCATGTCGCGGATGCCGAGGCACGTTGGTTAGCATGTTGCGGAGGGCCGAGGTGGCTGGGCGCATTGGAAAGGGGCTGCTACAGTGATTTAGTGCATTGTAGCACGCTCCAGAGTGCCCAAATGGCATGCATTGGCATATTTTTAGGCGCCCTACTCGTGGCCACTAGTGTCTAGGGTCTCTGGGAGGGTGTAAAGAAATGGAATGCAACATTGGATGCTCTGGAAGGGCTCTGGTGTGAGGAGGGGTGAGTGTCGGTGTCAAAACCGGCGGATCTCGGGTAGGGGGTCCCGAACTGTGCGTAAAGGTCGGATGGTAACAGGAGACAAGGGACACTTTATTTTACCCAGGTTCGGGCCCTCCTGATGGAGGTAAAACCCTACTCCTTCTCGATTAATATTGATGATATGGGTAGTACAAGAGTAGATCTACCACGAGATCAAGGAGGCTAAACCCTAGAAGCTAGCCTATGGTATGATTGTGTATGATGATGGTTGTCCTACGGACTACAACCCTCCGGTTTATATAGACACCGGATAGGGTTAGGGTTACACAGAGTCGGTTACAATGGTAGGATATCTTGAATATCCGCACGCCTAGCTTGCCTTCCACGCCAAGAAAAGATCCTTCCGGACACGGGACTAAGTCTTCAATCTTGTATCTTCATAGTCCTGGAGTCCGGCTGAAGGTATAGTCTGGCTATCCGAACACCCCCTAATCCAGGACTCCCTCAGTAGCCCCTGGACCAGGCTTCAATGACGACGAGTCTGGCGCGCAGATTGACTTCGGCATTGCAAGGCGGGTTCCTCCTCCAAGTTCTTCAAGAAGATTACAAACACCAAAAATAGTGTCCGGCTCTGCAAAATAAGTTTCCACATATTGCCATATAGAAAACAATATTAACACAAATCAAATCTGCTGACGTATTCCGCTGTGCGTCATAACACTGCCGCCAAGCTCTTTATATAAATTGTTTTCATTGTTCCACCTCAACGTGTTTAGAGAGGCAGTTTCCTTGGCACGTCTTGTCAAAGAAGAGATCGTGTGCCCCTTTTAAAGGGATTCTCATTAATACGGACGTGGGTAACCCAGTCGTGCCCGTTAGCACGCTTTGCCTTAATTAAAGGATAGTCCAAGAGGTTATGGGGAGGGCTCTTGGTATTCTGCCTCTTATAAAGAGACCAAGACCCTATTCCCCTCTTCTATTCTCAAAACGAGCTCACCCGTCGCCTCGAGTTCCAACACCCTAGGCTTCCAGATTCCAGGCGCACCGGACCTTCGACAATGTCCGGCTCCGACCTCCAAGGCCGATGGATGCCCTCCTCCGTTACGGTGGAGGACGTATTAATGTTGAGGGAAGCTAAATTCCTGACCGGCGAGATTTCGCACAGGTTGCCTGTTCAACGACAGGTGATCCCTAGCCCACAGCCCGGTGAGAGTGTGGTATTCATATCCTACTTCCTTCGGGGATTAGGCTTCCCAATGGATCCCTTTGTAAGGGGGCTGATGTTTTATTATGGGCTGGAATTCCACGACTTAGCTCCGGAGTCCATCCTCCATATCTCCTCGTTTGTTGTTGTGTGCGAAGCATTCCTCCGTGTTACCCCTCACTTCGGATTATGGATCAAGACCTTCAAAGTAGAACCGAAGATGATCGAGGGGCGCCACGCAGAGTGCGGAGGCGCTGCTATAAAAAGAAATGCCGATGCTCCATGGCCCGAGGGTGCTTTTCAAGAGGAGCTTGGCTTATGGCAATAGGAGTGGTTCTATATCACCGCTCCTCGGGGCACCGCATGGGTGGCGCCTCCTGCCTTTCGCTCGGGTCCCCCACCGCGGTTAGCGTCGTGGATCAACACAGGGTTAGATCAGGGCTTGCCCAAGGACGTACCTCTGCTGCAGGGCCGCATTAAGAATCTCTTGGAAGGAGACCTCAACCTGGTCAAGGTGACACAATTCATGCTGATTCGCCGAACACTGCCAGGCCAACGTCGCCCCCTTCGCCTGTGGGAGTTCAATCCAGAGGGACCGCGAGTTCTCCGGGATTTTATGGGCGTGACGCCCGCGGAGATGTATAAACTTTTCTTCGGATCACAAGAAGTCAGTCCGGATATGACCGAGGATGTGGGTTTAAGCCGCAATCGCCCGGATACTCAAGTAAGTGACCTTGTGTCCGGACCTTCCATCCGCATAATTGACTTGCTCTTAACAACGCTTCTCCTTTTAAGCAGGAGTGGATAGCGAAGGCGAAGCTGATCAGGTGTCCGGCTCCCCTTCCCGAAACCAGGCTGGATCCCGTGCTAGTCAGGATGCTGGAGGTAGTGCCTTTGGAGGGAAATAAGGGGGAGGACAAGGAAACCATGGCCTCCTCGAAGGAGGCCATTCCGAAGGGGGGAATCGATAATTCCTCTCCTAAGGGAAAGAAAAGGGCCGCCTCTGATGACCCGGATACCGTAGCCTCGAAGCGGGGGAAAGAATCCTTGTCAGAGGGCCCGACGCCGGGGAGCCCCTCGGCTGAACTAAACCCTCAAAGGGACCAGCTCTCCAGCGAGCCGTAAGTAGAAGAAGAGTTTTTCTTTTAAGAGAAATCCTTGATTTATATCTGAGAAGTTTTAACCGAAACCTTACTTTGTAGTTCGGACCTCAGCCCTTCTCAGCAGAACTCGTCCTTGGGGGATCTTCTTCCGGAGATGATGGAGAGCGGAACGCCTCCTCCTTCTGTATCGCCTAGCAAGGCGGGCGACGCTGAAGCGTCGTCGCGAAGGATTTCTCCGGATCCGACAGGAGCGGAAGGTGGCCATGTGCCCCCCCCCCGAGGTTCTCCGCGTCCGGCCTTTGAGGGAGGCCATGGGACAAGTCCGGCACCATCTGGTGTTCGGCCGGAGGAGCTAAAGATTCTACTGGGGCGAGCCTCTGTCTCAGAGGAGTATCGTGCATTGATGAACACGGTGATTAAAAAGATTTCATCCACAGAAAGCGGATTGCACGAGGCCGTCAAAAGTTTACTGGCAGGCCTTGAGGTACGTTTTAAATAATGTACACTTGTGTTAGCTGCGCATAAATAAAGTGCGCCCTATGTAGATAGTAGCCCCTGAGACTCTGTGCGTTGTTAAAATTGACGGCGTGCAGAGGATCTTAATCCCAGGTCCTTTAAGTGGCACCTTTATATGTAGGTGGCAGATTGTCTGGAGTCAAGCCGGACTCGTGAATTTGCCGAACTGAAGCGACAACTTGATGAGGCAGAAGCCGACATCGCGCTTGTTAACAAGCGGCTTGATGATGCTCAAGGTATTGAAATCATCGGGCGATGGTTAGTAAGAGGAGCTTTATGTCACTATCTTACCGTGTGTATGCTTGACGCACATGGTGCGGCCGCCGTGGAGGGTCTTAGGGCCGAACTTGCCCGAGCGAAGGAACAAGCCAGGAAAAGTGATGCAGCTGCCGTGAAAGCCCTTGAAGAGCTGAAAGCCGAACAGGCTTCCCATTGCCGAAGCAAGGAGGAGATGGCTGATATGGCCGTAAAGTTAAGGAGTGCTATTGACCGTTGCAAGCTTCTTGAAGAAGAGGGTCAGGCGAGGCAAACGAGCTTAGAGAAGGCTGTTGCTGACGCCAAGGACGCCCGCTCTATAATGAGAGCGGCAAGGGAAGAGCTACGTCAAGCCGGACAAATTGCGGACGGAAAGCCCTTCTCGCTGTGGAGAAAATTTTGTGATCCGAAGTTTGCCTCGTTAGACCGAATGTGGAGTGTAGAGGACACCTATCTGGATTTGGCGGCTAGTGCTGCTGATGCGACCGAACACTTTCGAGATAAAAAGGATCATGAAGTGGAGAAGCTCTTTTGGTCGCAATTCATCAATCTAGAGCATCCACTGGCAGTGGACGATCGCCTGGCCCAATGGGCCGAACTGAATAGGTTGTCCGGACTCGCCATGAAGTATGTCATGGATCATCTGTGTCCGGGGAGACCGAAGCCGAAGAGTTATTTCAGCTTGGTGCAGCAATTTCTAGACATGGTGCCACGTGTCGAGGCTATGAAGAGGTCAGCGTGCATAGAGGGCGCTCGGCTGGCTCTTGCCCGTGTCAAGACATACTGGGCAGATATGGAGCCCACCATTGTTGCGTCCCGGGATTCGGATAAAAGCCGAATACCTTCCGAGCACTATTTTAAGGAAGTCCTCGAAGGCGCTCGCGTAATAGAGACGCAGTGCTCGAAGGATGATATATTATGATAGCATATGTAATCATAAAACAGTATTTTGATGAATTGTAGTGGCATTTTTTAGACTTGTGCCTTCAAGTATTAAAAACACCTCCTGTGTGGCCGTTTTAATATATAAATTCTGAAAGATTGCAGTCGTTGGCTTCAGCAGCCCCCACGCACATAGTGCGGGGGTGCATGCAGAAGACGCATTTTCACACTTAACCCAACGTCTTGGTCCTACAAAGGAGGTGATAGCGCAGCGGGCTAGGCAACCGGACTATAATGCTTTAACACTTTCACTTAGCCATAGGAGCTTGACAGTGGGACTCTTTAGGTAGCCCCTTAGTGGCGACTGTGCTTGCCCGAATTTGGGGCGCATACGTGCCTGACCGGGAAACGGTCCTTCGTCAAAGCGGAGGAATCCGATAAATTCCTATAAGTCATCGAGTGGCGACCAGTCTCGCGCTACATCATGATAGTCAGTTTTCGGCTTTCTCTACTGAGGTGCTCACCCGGCCGAACCGTGGCACAATCGCAGTAGTTCTCCTGGTGCTACCTTAGCCGATAGAGCGGAACGTAAGGTAGCCAAACTCAGGAGCCGGGCAACCCAACATTTGACCAAAGACATGATTCGGAGCTGATGCATATAGTGCCAAAACTCGCGACGCCAAACACTCCCTAAGGTGTTCGGTCTTTAAGAGTGCGGGTGAAACAACACCCTTAAAAAAAGATCCCCTAGTGTCCAGGTACGAGCAAAAATTCTGGCGTGGCCACATGCCAAAACGCCAGCCTCCTCCTTGGTTATAGTAGAAAAAACCAGGGGATGTATAGCAGCAAGAGACAGTGAAAAAGGTTTACGCAGGGTCTTAATCTAAAAAGAATCCTTAGGACGAGTCCCTACTGCATGTCTGCGCCTGTGTCTCCGTTGTGCCGTGTCCTGGACGGGCGCCGCACGATGTTCATCTGTAAAAGAGAGGAACTGAATTGAAAATGGGTCGTGCGGAACAAAAAGATAATAAACAAAATATAAAGTAAAAATTATATAAAGTTGAGCTTTATTGTCTCTGCGTATAGCCCCCGGTACGGGGGTATATGGCGTTTTAAGCCTGCGTTGATGCCGAACTCATTTAATCTGGGTACGTGGCCTTTAATGACTTATATCGAAAAAGTCTTTTGGCTGGCGAGGCCACTTTATTGTGCGGCTGTTTAAGCGGCCGCGCAATCCTCCGTTTGGAGGAGGCATATTTTAGTGCGCTCCCTTTAAAGAGATGATGCCTCGTGGACCGGGCATCTTAAGCGTGAGAGATGCATAGTGCGGTATTGCGTTAAAGCGAGCGAAAGCTCCGCGTCCCATTAGTGCTTGATAGCGACTTGAAAACGGGACGACATGGAAGGTTAGCTTTTCGCGACGGAAGTTATTGGCAGAGCCAAATATGACTGCAAGCCGGAGAAAACCCATACAATGGGTGTCCGGGCCCGGTGCTACCCCTTGAAAGGAGGTTTTGCTGTGGCGGATTCTTGCTGGGTTTATGCCCATGCGGTGGATTGTATCCTGATATATCAGGTTTAGTCCACTGCCGCCGTCCATAAGGACATTGGTAAACTGGAATCCGTCAATTATTGGATCGAGTATCAGGGCAGTCCGGCCTGCGTTTTTGATATTTCCAGAATAATCTAGCTGATAAAAAATGATTGGTTTTAATAACCAGTGGCGGGACCCCTAAGGGATAGGTTTTATTGTGCGTACCTTTATGGGTGCCACACGTTTTGTTACGTGAAGTGAGTTCACTGTTTTAACTTCTTGTGGGAAGTTCTTTTGTTTCCTGGTGTGCTGCTTCTGGGGTTCGTCCTCGTCTTCGCTTGGTGTATCGAGCCCCTTATGTTCGGCGTTAAGCCTTCCGGATTGTTTAAAAACCCAACAGTCTCTGTGGGTGTGATTGGCAGGCTTCCCAGGAGTACCGTGTATCTGACATATTTTGTCCAGGATTCTATTTAAGCTGGACGGATCGTCCCTATTATCCTGAAGGGGTGGTTTTGTCTGATTTTGCCGTGAGCTTTTGAATCCAGCATTGACTGTTGTGCTCTTCGTACTTTTTTCTTTAGTTCGGCGACGGTCCTTATTTCGTCGCGGTTTTCCGTTTCCATCCCTGATTTCGGATGTACTTGGGTCGCTGGGGCTGCATCGTGCCAACCAGCTGTCCTCTCCTACACAAAAGCGGGTCATGAGGCTTGTGAGTGCGGCCATTGTTCTTGGCTTTTCCTAGCCGAGGTGTCTGGTGAGCCATTCGTCTCGGACATTATGCCTGAAAGCTGCTAAGGCTTCGGCGTCCGGACAATCCACTATCTGATTCTATTTAGTAAGGAATCTGTTCCAGAACTGCCGAGCTGATTCTCCGGGCTGTTGAGTTATGTGACTGAGATCGTCTGCGTCCGAGGGGCGGACATAGGTCCCTTGAAAATTTGTTCGGAAAGCATCCTCGAGCTCTTCCCAACTTCCAATTGTGTTTTCGGGAAGGCTTTTAAGCCAGTGCCGGGCTGTCCCTTTAAGCTTAAGGGGTAAATATTTGATGGCGTGGAGATCATCTCCTCTAGCCATATGTATGTGGAGGATATAATCCTCGATCCAGACTCCGGGGTCTGTTGTTCCATCGTACGCCTCTATGTTGATGGGTTTGAATCCCTCTGGAAATTCATATTCCAGGACCTCATCGGTGAAACATAGGGGGTGTGCGGCGCCCCTGTATTTGGGTGTGCTGGATTCTGATGATGGCTTTTTTGCATTGCTTGTGAGAGCTTGCTTTCTTGGCCCGTAAATGGACCTGGCTGGGCCATGATGCGAGTCTTTAGTTGGGTCGCATGCCGCATTGAGTGCGGCGCCGCTTGCCGTTTTATGGTGGCCGTGGGGTCGTCTATCCGACCGTGTGGCTTTTTTATTTTTGGAATGCGAGGGCTCTAGGGCCTCTTGGTCGAATTCGGGCTGTAGTTTTCTCTTCAGATAGCTTTTAGTGCGGCGGCTGCCGCCGTATTTGTCTGCGGTCTTGATTACCTTGCTCCATCTTATTCTGAGTGCATCTTCCGTCGTCTTTAGCTTCCGCTTCTGCTTTTTCAGGCTGCGTGCTGTGGCAACGAGCCTTTCGTGGAGATTCTTTTGCTCCGTGGTTTTATCCGGCGTGAGATCGTCCGGAGTTCTGTTATGGCCGGGAGAGGGCTGTCTGTTATCTCTATCCGCGTTGCCCTGTTCGGACGGTTGCTCTGAGGTATGCTCGTCGTCTACCGGCTCATCCTGCTCTATGGCTGGGTCATGATCGAGGCGGGGCTTGGCTCGGCGTTTTCGTCGCCGCTTTGATTGCTTTTCGGAGGGTTTATCCCTTTTTTCGTCCCCTTTTTCCTCGTTCTCGTTTCCTTTAGGGGTATCCACCATGAATACATCGTTAGGTGGGGTGGCGGTCTAGCGCCCTATAGGTGCTGGTTCCTGTTCGTCTCCATCTTCGTCGTCCATACCGTCGAAGTCTTCGGATCCGAAGTCAAGTATGTCGGTTAAATCATTGACAGTGGCTATTAAGTGGGTGGTGGGTGGGCTTTGAGTTTCTTCGTCATCCGAATCCCAACCTCGCAGACAATAGTCCGGCCTGGGCTCTCCTGATAGAGAGAGAGACTTGAGAGAATTCAGGATATCACCGAAAGGTGAGTACTGAAAGATGTCCACAGCGGTGAACTCCATTATAGGCGCCCAGTCAGATTCGATCGGCAGGGGCACGGGAGGCCCGGAGTTCGGAGAAGAATCTGACTCCTTGGAGTCATGGTCCGTCCGGAGTGCGGGGCTGGCGTTCGTCTCGATCGCCTTCAAGATCGCAGCCCCCGAGGTGACATCCAACCGTTCATCTGCAAAGAACGCAGCGGGCTCTGAGTCGAGGATCGGGGCTAGTGCGTGTGCGGCCTCCAGGGCACTATTCGGAGGCAGAGCTATATCATGCCCCTCGAGGTAGTGCGGCGCGCTTGTTTGTGGCTCGAACCCGTCGAAGATCAAGTCACCGCAGATATCTGCCATGTAGTTTAAGCTTCCAAACCTGACTTGATGGCCAGGGGCGTAGCTTTCGATCTGGTCCAGACGACCAAGCGAATTGGCCCGCAGAGCGAAGCCACCGAAGACGAAGATTTGTCCGGGGAGGAAAGTCTCACCCTGGACCTCATTGTTGTTGATGATCAAAGGAGCCATCGGGCCTAAAAGCGACGACACAGAGGAACTCTCAATGAAAGCACCAATGTCGGTGTCAAAACCGGCGGATCTCGGGTAGGGGGTCCCGAACTGTGCGTCAAGGTCGGATGGTAACAGGAGACAAGGGACACTTTATTATACCCAGGTTCGGGCCCTCTCGATGGAGGTAAAACCCTACTCTTGCTAGATTAATATTGATGATATGGGTAGTACAAGAGTAGATCTACCACGAGATCAAGGAGGCTAAACCATAGAAGCTAGCCTATGGTATGATTGTGTATGATGATGGTTGTCCTACGGACTACAACCCTCCGGTTTATATAGAACCGGATAGGGTTAGGGTTACACAGAGTCGGTTACAATGGTAGGAGATCTTGAATATCCGCACGCCTAGCTTGCCTTCCACGCCAAGAAAAGATCCTTCCGGACACAGGACGAAGTCTTCAATCTTGTATCTTCATAGTCCTGGAGTCCGGCTGAAGGTATAGTCCGGCTATCCGAACACCCCCTAATCCAGGACTCCCTCAGTGAGAAAGAGTGAATTTGCTGCTGTCCAGAGAGGTAAATGGGGGTTTTACCCCCTCAATCAATGAACTGAGGAGGAGAGGGAATTGATGGTTGTAGAGGATGACTAGGAGAAGCTCTGGTAAAGATTTGAGCTTATGGAGAATAGTGGAAGGGGTCAAAACAATGGCTTTGGCAAAATAACCAAAGGTGTTTGATGATGTTTTGGGCATGTAAATGAATTCTCCATGAAATGATATTTAAATGGATCAAATGTCGTCTGCAAATAAGGTTTATCACCAAGCTTGAGTCCATTTGGAGAAAGTTGCCAATGTAACTTTGGCAAACCCTAGAAATCAGATGAAATGGTTTTAACAAGATTTAGTCATGCAAATCTTTTCTCCTTGATGCACCACTTGGTGTAGTGTCATCATTTGAGTACTTGAGCATGTACACAAAAATTGGGATCAAAAGGAGACACTTGGCAATGTAGAGTTGCTCAAATTTGGTTCTGGAGAAAGGGTGTTTTGGGGCACTTTGATCAAGTTATCTTGTTCTCCAACTTGTGACATTTGGTATAGATGAATAATTAGACAATCTGAGCATATGTACCAAGTTTGGGACCATTTGAACATGTTTGGTAGTCCAAAGTTGTTCAAACTTGGAAAAGGACAGAAATGGTTTGGAGAGGGTTCCATGGGGTTATATTGTTCTCCATGACATGAGACTTGTCAAGATCATCAAGTAGGCCATTTGTGACATGGTGGAACTTTCTTGAATTAAATGGAGAATACTTCCTTTGTAAATATTTCAAAAGCTTGATATATCCAGAAAGGGTTTTTGAGGGATTTGACCAATATTTTGGCCATGACCATGTGTTGAAAATTATATATATGGAGAATATATGTCCACTCAGTCTCCCTAAATTTTCTCAAATATTTTTGAAACTCTAAAATAGTTTTTACCTATTAAATACCATTTCTGGCCTAAAGAAAAAGCCTTCAAATAAAATTGTGAAATAACTTTTAAAATAATATTTTTGTGGTTTTAGGGAGTCCTATATATAATAGGATTCAAATATAGTTTTTGAAAGATTTTTCATATCCCATATTAAGTACTTGTAGTTCAAGCCTTAACTCACGGGTATTTAGAAAACCTTATTTAGATAATACTTTTTGGTCAAATTATTTTTACAAGAAAATACTATTCTGACCTGTACACATGGCATGGTCATTGGGCAAAGTTTTGGATCAAGGAGATGAAGTATAGGAGTTGGAGGGTTTATTTTATTTTGAGAGCACTTTCAAACAGTAAACAAAAATCCAAATCAAGCAAAGTCCAACACTCAAAAGTTTTTGTCAAACCACATTTTATCATGACTTATTAGCTTAAGTGTTGTGGTATGAAAATCAGGGTGTGGCAAAGGAGATGCTGCATATGCTGAGTCGGTTTGCGCCACAGAGGAGCTCAAAATTTATAAAGATAATGTTGATCCAGCGGATATGTCCCCTCTGAAGAAGCCGACCACTGAGCAAGACCCTTTGTTGAAGTTTAAGTCGGCTGATGATACTAAACAGGTTGACTTTGTCCCTAGCGACTCATCTCAGTAGTTCACCATCAGTGCTAACATGGATCCTAAATAGGAAAGCGTGCTCATCGAGTTCATCCATGAGAATCCAGACATCTTTGCATGGAAACCTTCAGACATGCCGGGTGTACCGAGAGAACTCGCTGAGCACACTCTTAATATTTATCCTAAATTTAAGCCGGTGAAACAGTTCCTTCGTCGGTTCAATGAAGAGCTACGTGAGGCCATTGGAGAAGAGGTGGCCCTGCTCTTGGCAGCCGGGTTCATCATTGAAGTTTTTCACCCTGTGCTGGTGCTTAAGAAAAACGGCACCTGCCGTATGTGTGTGGATTATACAGATCTCAATAAAGCATGTCCAGCTGATCCGTTTGCCCTTCCCCATATTGATTAGATTATAGACGCCATGGCACGTTGTGAGCATCTGTGCTTCCTGGATGCTTATTCTGGTTAGCATTGGATTAAGATGGCAATTAAAGACCAAGATAAGACAACTTTTAACACACTGTTTGGGGCTTTCTGCTATGTGTATATGCGTTTTGGCCTCAAGAGTGCACAGGCGACTTATCAGCATTGTGTCTAGAATTGTTTCCATAACCAGATTGGATGTAATATGTTCATGCTTATGTGGATGATATCGTTGTCAAGTCCAGAAAGAAGGAGACTCTCTTAGATGATTTAAAGGAGAACTTTGATAATCTCCGAGTCTATAAGATGATGCTTAACTCGGCCAAGTGTGTTTTTCGTGTGCCTGTAGGCAAGCTCTTGGGTTTCCTTGTCTCAGAGAGGGGCATTGAAGCTAACCCGGAGAAGATCAGAGTTGTCACTTCATTGGCCAACCCGTTGTGTGTCAATGATGTCTAGTGCTTGGCGGGTCATATTGTGGCTTTAAGCCGGTTCATATTGCGGCTTTAAGCCGGTTCATAAGCCACGTAGGTGAGAAGGCAATTCCTTTGTACCAGATGATGAAGAAAACAAATCACTTTGTTTGGAGTGATGCTGTGAATGAAGCGTTTGAGGCACTCAAAAAGTAGTTAGCTGAGCCGCCAGTCCTTGCGGCTCCTGTTGATAAAGAACCCTTGCTCCTATACATGGCGGCTAATAGTATAGCTGTCAGTGTGGTGATTGTGGTGGAGTGTAAGGAGACGGGTAAGGAATACCTAGTCCAGAGGCCGGCTTATTATGTGAGTGAAGTGTTAATTGAGACTAAGCAGCGATATCCACATTGGGAAAAATTGGTATACGGGGTGTTCATGGTCAGTCGTAAACTGAAGCATTATTTTCATGGCCATCCTATTATTGTGGTTAGTTCTGCTCCTTAGGGGCATATCATTACGAACAGAGAGGCCACAGGTCAAGTGGCTAAGTGGACTATTGAGCTCGGACCCCATGGTTTGAAGTATATGCCAAGGACAGCTATTAACTCTCATGCTCTTGCCGATTTCATCAATGACTGGACAGAATTGCAGATGCTTGAGGAGAAGCCTAATAACACATATTAGACTATTCACTTCGATGGTCCCAGGCAATTAGAAGTCTTGGTGGTGGAGTTATTTTGGCTTCCCCACGAGGTGATAAATTTCTGTTTGTTTTAAGGTTGATGTTTCCTTGTACTAACAACGCAGCGGAATATGAAGCTTTGCTCCATGGCCTTTGAATGGCCAAAGAGATGAATTTAAGTCGGGTCATGTGTTTGGGTGACTCAGATCTGGTGTCTCGGCAAGTTTCAGGCACTTGAGATTCCAAGGACCCGCTCATGGCGGCTTATCGCCGGGCGGTTGATAATACTGTTGGTCACTTCATGGGCTATCAGGTGGAGCATCTTGATCAAAGGAAGAATGAGGTGAATAATGCCTTGACCCGGCTTGGATCTCAACGTAAGCCGCTGCCCCCTAATGTGTTTCTTGATGTGCAGCATAGTCCTTCAGGTAAGTTACCATGAGAAGAGGATCTTGCTATTCCTGACCCGGAGGTGCAATTGGTGGCGGCTCTGCATGCTATTCCTGATTGGAAACTTCCCTACTTGGCTTATATGACCCAGGGCGAGTTACTTGAGGACGAAACTTTGGCCAGGCAGATAACCCGGGGTCTAAGTATATGACTATTGTCAATGGCGAGTTACACCAATGCAGTGTCACATGTGTGTTCCAGTGTTGTGTTTCTCCTGAAGAGGGCTGTGAGATTTTAAGAGAAATCCATGAAGGTGATTGTGGTCATCATGCTGGCTCTAAATCTATAGTGGCTAAAGCTTTTCGCCATGGATTTTACTGGTTGACAGCTCATGCCACCATCGAGCGGCTCGTGATTGGAAGGCGACGCCATTGAACATCTCCGTTGTGAGGACAAGTACTCAACAAAATTGTAAGTGAATCCGGGGTGCTTTGATAGCATCCCGCTCATTTCCTGTTACGGAAGAGACATGTAACGTGCCTGCGTATTTTTACATTTCGGCACAGAGTTTTTCTGGGCAATCCTCTTCTTTGGGAGATCTCCTCCCAGAGATGATGGAAAGCGAGACGCCTCCCCAAGACCTCCTCGCCCAATAAGGCGGATGACTCCGAAGTGTCATCTCGCAGGGTTTTTCTTGATCAACAAGTGGTACAGGGGATGAAAGAGGCAGTTCCCGAAGGTGGACCTCCGATCGTCGGGGATTCGGGGGCCAATAATGAAGCCCCCGGACTATCCAGTTTTCAGCCAACGATGATTCTGGAGACGGGTGAACGGGTTACTTCAAAGGATGGCCGTGCTCCTACAGCGGCTTCCGGAGACCCGGCGGTGCCTGATATGTTGAGGGATATGCTGCGGAAAGCATCTGTCTCTGGGGAACATCGTACCTTGATGGGTATGGTGGTTGAGAAAATTATGTCCGGGAAGAGCGGATTGAATGAAGCCTTCATGAGCCTGCTAAGAGGCTTCGAGGTTTGTGACATAATGTTTTCAACTATATTTTATTTGCAAAGATGCACCTGTGTATAGGTAGTAGCCCCTGAGACTCGGGTTGGCTTCCCATGGGAGGCGAACGGAGGATCAAGAAGAAATACTCAAGGACTAATCTGATTAACTGGAACACAGCCTGCTTCCCCCTGGCTACTTCCCGGACTACGGATATTGTCGAGCTGCCGCGGAAGCTTGATCTGGCAGGGGATGACATTGAGATAATCAATATGCGTCTTGACGAGTCGCCAGGTATGTATTCGGAGCAGTCCTTTCACATACCTTTTTGTAATATAAGCATGACGCTGAAAGTTATATACTGGGATAGGCATGGCTGTAGATGGTGCTGCCGCCGTTGAGATTCTTCGGGCGGAGCTGGCCCGATCCAAGGAGCAGGCCCGGTTTAGTAATGCTTCTGCGGAAAAGGCATTGGCAGAGTTAAAGTCCGAACAGGCTGCTCGGCGCCAAGACGAGGAGAAGATATCCACGATGGTGCTCGAACTAAAAAATGCTACTGGCCGCTGTGAATTTCTTGAGAAGGAGAATGAAGCCAAAATGGCTGAACATGACAAGGCCCTACGAGAGGCGAGAGAATCACAGTCTGAATCCAGAGAAGCCCGTGAGGACATTCGGCAAGCTGGGGAGATTGCGGCCGGTAAGCCCTTTTTTCTACAGGCTAAGTTCGGCGATCCGAACTATACTCAGCTTAACCAAGTGTGGAGTTCTCCGGACGAGTTTTCAGACTTGCCGAAGAGTTATTCCGATGCGGCACAGTTTTACCAAGCACGAGAGGGGTATGCAACGGAGAAGCTTTTCTGGTCACAATTTGGCACGTCAAAGTGCCCTGTGTTGCTGAATGAACAGATGTTCCAATGGGCAGAGCTTCATAGGATATCCGGCGCTGCCATGAAGAACGTCATAATCCAGCTTTGGCCAACTGAGCCTGTTCTGAATAGCTACTTTGGCTTGGTGCAGCGGCTTGTTGATGTGGTGCCACGTATCGACGCTGTGAAGTGCATTGAGGGTGCATAGATGGCCTTTGCCCGTGTCAAGACATTTTGGGGGAAGATGAAGGCCATCAATGTTGCAGCGAAGAGTCCACCCAAGGGTAGGGACTGTCACGCACCGAAGCATTATTTTGAAGACGTCTTAGAGGCCGCCCGCTTGATAGAGGGTCAATGCTCGAAAGACATAATATTCGAGTGAGGTGTATGGGAATTGTAAAAGACAATTATATAGTTAATTTATTTTTACGTTTTGCTCGAAAGCTTATGTTCCTCCTGTGCACCCGTTCTATATAATCTGAAAGTTTTCCAGTCGTCGGCTTCATCTCCCTCGTAGGAAGTACAGGGGCGTTCGAAAAAGCATTTGATCACTCTTGACCCAACGTCTTGGTCCATGAAGGAGGTGATAATGCGGCGAACCAGGCAATCAGACTATAGGGCATTAACACTTTCGCTTAGCCATAGGAGTTTTATAGGGGGGAGTACGATATAGCCCCTGGTATGTGTACGGCTTATTCCAATATGGTGCGTTACATATATGACCTGAAGAAAAAAGGTCCTTCATGTGATACGGAGGGAATCGCGACAGATTCCGATAAGTCATCGAGTGGTTGACCAGCTCTCGCAGCATCATGACAGTCGGTTTTCGGCTTTCTGTACTGAGGTGCTTGACCAGATGATCCGGAAGCACAATCACAGTAGTTCTCCCTTTACTACCCTAGCCATAGAGCGGAACGTAAGGTAGCAAGCATAGTAGCTGGGCAACCCAACCATTGACCGAAGACATGATTCGGGGCTGATGCATATAAGGCCAAACTCGCAACGCCGAAGTACGCTATAAAGTTGTTCAAACTTTGTTGGCAACTCATTTGTTCCCATACCGAGCCCCTAGAAGGTTATGCCGAGATATGTTTGTGAAACAACGATAGGGGCCAAATTCATTTTTGAAAAAGGAAATGAATGATTAATGCGGATTATGTTTACTGGGACCTGAGTGATATGCCAATGGTTACTTTATAGGTAGAAAGACCACGACCCCGGCTATTTGACATGCCCAGGGTCGAAGGCAGAGGAAAAAGGCATATTACAGGCTCAAAATAAAGAGTGCGGTCTACAAAAAGTTATTTTGGACCTCCTGTCGCATGTCTGCGCCACCTGTCCTCGGCGAGGGGAATCCTTGACGGAAGTAGCTCCTTAGGTGAGTGTACGGATCCGAACTCCGATAGAGTAAGTTAGATGTTGTTCGTTTGCATCACCTATTTTGAAGAGATAATGAAGAAAGAAAGAGTAATGTAGATAAAAATGTTACGGGAATGCTTGCAGGTTTGTACGTATTGTACTTCCGCCGATGCCCATGGTATCTTAAGTGCGTAGTGATGTATGCACGATACAAATTTTGCTGGTATATGAGGTGGGCGGCGGAAGCCGAACTGCTATTTCTGCTCCGGGATTGGTCGATCCTCGGGGGGAAATTGCTTCTGACCCCCGATAATCGGTTTTTGAATCTCTTCGTTGTCCCTATCTCCTTGCGGCCTCCTCCCCTTGTGTTCGGCATTGAGCTTGCTGGCCTGCTTGAAGACCCAACAACTTCTGTTGGTATGATTAGCTGGTTTATCGGGGTGGCCGTGAATCTGGAAGGGTCAGTCCAATATCCTGTCTAGGTTGGATGGTCCGTCTCTGTTCGCCTTGAATGCCTTTTTCCGTTCACCGGGTTTGGGACTGCTGAATCCGGCGTTGACCGTTGTGACGCGTGATCTTTCATTATCATTGCGACTGTTGTGTTTGCTTCGTCGTGGCTTGCCATTGCCGTCTCAGATTTCGGAAGTGCCCGAGTCGCTGGCGCTGTTGCTTCCATGAGCGAGCCAGTTGTCTTCTCCCACGCAAAAGCGGGTCATTAGAGCGGTAAGGGCTGTCATGGATTTAGGTACTTCTTGACCAAGGTGGCGTGCAAGCCATTCATCCCGGACGCTGTGTTTGATGGCCGCAAGGGCTTCCGCGTCCGGACAGTCGATGATTTGGTTCTTTTTAATTAAGAACCTAGTCCAGAGCTTCCTGACTGACTCTCCGGGCTGCTGGACAATGTGACTTAAGTCATCGGCATCCTGTGGCCGGACATATGTTCCTTGGAAGTTGTCGCGAAAGGCGTCTTCCATGTCTTCCCAGCTGCCAATAGAATTTTCCGGCAGACCATTTAGCCAGTACTGAGCTGGTCCTTTGAGTTTTAGTGGTAGGTATTTAATGGCATGAAGGTCATCTCCGCGGGCCATGTGGATATGGAGGAGGAAGTCATCGATCCATATCGCGGGATCCGTTGTTCCGTCGTATGATTCGATATTCATGGGTTTGAACCCATCTGGGAATTCATGCTCCATTACTTAGTCTGTGAAGCAAAGAGGGTGTGCGGCGACTCTATATATTGGCCACTCTGCGACGTACCTCCCAAGGAGTCCATTTGCAGTTTTCAGCCCGGGCGTGGCTAGGTTTGTCACGTTCGAATAGGTAGCCGTCATCGCGTGTCGAGGCACGTCCTCGCGATCCGCAGATCGATCTTGTGTGTCATGCTCTACTGTCCATGTTCTGTTGAAGGTCATATGTACAACCCCGAGCTGTTTCATTCTTGCCTTTACGGTGAGGTGGGGCGGTCTGGTGTTCGGCTTGAGTTGCCGCTTTATCCTAACCAAATTGTGGTCGACATGCCTCCTTGTGTGATGATGCTACGGGCTCCAGCGCCTCGTCGTCGATCTGAGGTAGAAATCTAAACTTCAGGTAACTTTTGACTGGGCCACTAAGGCCGTATTCTTCGGCAGCTAGCAATTCGCTACATCTATCATTGAGCAGATCTTGGTCCGCTTGAAGCTGCAGCTGCTTCTTTTTCAGGCTCCTTGCAGTGGCTATTAGTCGGCGTTTAAAGTGCTCCTGCTCGATAGGTTCCTCAGGCGCGATGAAATCCTAGTTGCCGAGGATCTCCTCATCCTCGGAGAGCGGAAGGTAATTACTATCCTCCGAGTCTTCGTGTATGGCCTGTTCATCAGGGATAACTTGCCCATTGTCCCATTCCTCCTTTTCGGAGGTTACCTTGACGGGGTCTTCATTGTTTTCGGCATCGCCTGGAGTATTATTTTCACCGGTGCCAACATTGTTGTCTGTCGGATTTCGGGTTCCGGTAGACCCTTAAGGTTCGAACTCTGGGGTGCGTGCGGAAATTATGCCCTCTACCTCTCCGTCTCGCAGGGATCTGAAACTACCAAAAGAACAACACAAAAGACACAGAGTTTATACTGGTTCGGTCCACCGATGTGGTGTAATACCCTACTCTAGTGTGGTGTGGTGGATTGCCTCTTGGGCCGGTGATGATGAACAATACAGGGAAGAACAGCCTCGCGAGGGTCTGTTCCTGGCAAGGGGGGTGAACTGCTAGGAGGAGTTCAGCCGCCCTTCTCTCTCTCTCTCTCTCTCTTGCTCAGATTCTAGGTTCTACTTGCCTGATCGCTAGATATCGAATTGTTGTCCCCCTACCCTGGGGGTTGCTAGTCCTATTTATAGGCAAAGGCCCTGGGCCTCTTCCCAAATATTGAGCGGGAAGGGCGCCAACAATTGGCCAATTCGAAGGGGAACATCTGGTACACTTATCCTGACTAAAGTTGGTCCTCGCCTGCCAAAGGCCCTGTGGTGACGCCGTTCTGGGCTCCATGATGACCTCCTTCCCACCGTTGGACTGGTCTTGGTCTCGTTGCACCGAAATGGATGCCTTTGCTTGATCCTCTCGCCTGCGCTTGCCCCCTTTGCACCAAAGAGGAAAGGGAGGACACTGCGCAGGCTGGCGCCCGCCTGGCGCCCTTGGTCATCATGGCTTGCATCATGGGCACCTCGCGAGGTACCCCGCCTTGATCTCTCCGCCTCCTCGTGAGCCAGCCTGACGAGGCCGTGCCTGAGGAAGTGCTGTGTCGTCCGCCCCGCGAGGCTTGACCCCTCGCGAGGGTCTTGGGTCTTGTGTTGATGAAGTTGGGCCGTGCTAGGCCCCCATTTGAGCCACGCCACAGGCCGCAGGCAGGCAAGTCTGGGGACCCCCGTTCCCAGAATGCCGACAGTAGTCCCCGGGCCCAAGGCGCGCCCGGACTTGGCCGTGCCGAGAGGCGAAAGGGCAAGGGCGAAGCGCCCGGGCCCTAACAGCCTGCGGCCTTGGGCACGGCGTGGCGGTTGATTGGACGTGGGCGTCTCCGCTTCCCCACGACGCCTCGACGATCATGCGGATTGGACAAATCCTTGCATGCAAATCGTGTCATGATTACCTGTGATCATGGAGGCCGACGGTTGGCCTCCGCCGGCTATAAGTACGGCACCGCGCGTGCCCTTCTAGTCCATCTCTCCTTGCTTTCTCCTTTGCCTTGATTCTTGCTCCGCCTTGCCGTGATGGCCCCGATTCGTCGATTCTCTGCAGCGGAGAAGGGAAAAGCTCCTCGAGAGGAACCAGACCCGCTCCCGCCGAAGAAGCGGCCTGCCTTTCGCGGCCGAGACGAGGAAGACCACCTGGCGGTGTTGAGGTCTTGGTACGAGCGGCCTCCGCCGGGGTTCCCGCTTCCCTTGTATGCCCACGCATAGGGCCTTGGAAGAGGAGATGTCGACCCCTCAGCCAGCGCCGGCGCCGGCGCTGGAGGGTCACAAAGGTGTTGGTCGTTCCTCTTGGAGTCCACGCCGAGAGCTCGTGCTCCACGCTGCCATGCCTCCGCGAACTTGGATTCGCTTTCCTCCCTTCTTTGCCTCCATCTTGCCGCAGGGAAGACTCCTGGAGTTATGGCTGCAGCACGCCGACTGCAGCACCCCCGCGACCGAGGCAGAAGTCGCGGTCCTTGCCTCGGGTGAGGTCTTCATGACTCGCGGCTGGGATGAGATTGCTCGGGGTTGCAGGGCAAGGGGCGCCCTCACGATCCACCTGGAGTACAATGGTGCTTCGGTGATGTTCTTCAAGGTCTTCGACGCGAACGGGTGCCGGCTGGAGTGCTGCCCCGGGGGAGGCGGCCAGGACCTCGCTATGGCGACGGCTGGGCCCGCCGACCGCCCCCTGGACAGCTCCACAAGCGACGGGAGCGCCGGAGGATCCAGCGAACCCAGCGAGGTCTTCGCGACTCCGGAGACGAGCGACGACAGCTACGAGCCCGCGAGCCAGCGCCGCTCCCGGAGCAGGGCGGGCTCACTCGGCCGTCGCTGACACTGATCTGGATGGGGTTGGCGCCGGTGCTTGACGGCCCACTGTTGATGATGGCATCTTTTGCAGGGGCACGTGTAGTTAGCGTCCTTTAGGACCTGTTTCCTGCAAGGAATTATACTACGCCCAATGGGGGCTTGTATGGTGTCTGTGATTCTTTTGTTAATATGTGACTTTTGCTATGGAACTGTGCGAGTTGTCAATTTCGTCGTAGCTTGGTTCTCCCTTTCAAACCTCACAAGGGCTTGGTGCTCTGCGTCGACTGGTCCCAGTCCCAAGGCGGTGTCAGCCGTCACTGGTATGCCAGGTCGCGATGCCGTGGTCAAGGCCAGGAGGTGAGCGACCCGGGTTCCGGTAAGAGCCCCTGAGTCGTGATGCTCAGGAGGTCCCCTTTGGCGCCCAAGCAGCCGTTGCTCGGTGAGAAAGGGGAGCGACGTCGCTAGTACGGAGTTGTGTTAGGTGCGGGGATAGTGCCACCGTAGCCGGGGTTGTCGTGCGGTGACTTATCTTGTTAATCAGGGGTTACTCCTGTGTGACGACGGGTCCGCGCGGCAGCGGGAACGGAGTTGCATGGCGAGGTCCGCGCGTGCCCTTCTCCCTCGCCTTTGCTCCCCTTTCTTCTCTACGTCCTCGGTTCCCGGCCCTCGAGCTGGTCTCAGCCGTCGCTGGTATGCCAGGTCGCGATGCCGTGGTCAAGGCCAGAGGGTGAGGGCTGGAGAGCCAGTAGGAGCCCTGAGTCGCGATCAGGCACCCCCCCTTTAACATGCAAGCGGTTCGCGCGGACGAGGGTGAAGGGAACTCCGTGAAGGCCTCGGCCGACGCAATTCCCCCAGGGGGTCCTGCAAGCTCATCATAGAAGGAAAAAGGGGCTGCCATGACAGCTATCAGTCGGTTGTTAGTTGCTCCGGTTGGCGCAGGTGAGGTGTACCTGGGCACCCATGAGCCAGCGTGGGACTCACGGGGCCCTACCTCTAGGCAGGTTGCGCCTCGCACTGGGCCGTACCTTGAGATGTGTTCCTGCAAATTGGGTTAGATGCCGGCACTCTACGTCCACGGGTCCCGGCCCGCGAGCTTGTCTCAGCCGTCGCTGGTATGCCAGGTCACGATGCCATGGACAAGGCCAGAGGGTGAGGGCTGGAGAGCCAGTAAGAGCCCTGAGTCGCGATGCTCAGGTACCCCCCCTTTAACATGCAAGTGGTCGACATGGAGAAGGAGAGGTGCCGTGGACAGGCATCAAGTAATCAAGCATGATAGGCGAAAGCATAGCTGGAAATAAACGCAAGGGAGATACACGCCACTGGGCCTGGTCTGAGCGGCTTGGGGATGATGCAGCCCGAGGGGCGCCCCCAACAAAGCAAGCTAATGACCGAAAAATAAAAAAGGGATACACGCCGCAGGGACGGACCCACGCGGCCTGGGAATGAAGCAGCCCTGGGAGGGCGTTCCAAGATGGAAATGAAGCTTGAAGGACATCACCTGAAGATGTCGAGGATGAAGTGGTGTTGGTGCAGCAGACTCGGTGGGCTGCGGAAGCCGATCCTCACGAGCCCCCATGCCCAGGGGCCTAAGGAGTCTCCGGAGGCGCTGGTGGCTCCTCGCGAATCATCTCCATCTCCGCCAGGACCGCGGAACGCCTGTCTTCCTAACTCTCCATGATGCTCGTCATGAGGCGCTGGTATGCAGCAGCCACGCTCGGCAAGCCGTAAGGCATGCGAACATAGCTGTGGGGTGGGCCTCCGCATCTCCCCACTTGCGAGGGCCAGAGGCGCTCCATCGTGGCGACCCGATTGAGCCCTGGTACGTCGATGCAGACGCGCAGCCCACCATCCTCGCCTGGATGGGGAGCCACAGCTGGTAGACGGCGGCAACCTCTCATGATTCTTGACTCCTGTAGTTCTTGAACGGCCTTGTTAATGAACTCCTGCTGGTCTGACCTTCCTTGCCTTGCTCCTTCTTGAGGGAAACGTGCTTCGTGGCACGCCTCCACGTGGTGCCCAAGCGCCTCCCTCGTGACCCTGGCCAGGTCGGTGGCCCTCCAGGCCCCCGAGCCCTACCTGAGGAGGGCACCGGGCGCGCTTTCCTATGTGATGGATGGAGGGTCCCCTTGGGTAGACGCGGGCCCTGAGGGGCCTGCCTCCTGAGGGGCTGAGCCTGACGATGTCTTCTTCTTCTTGGGGGTGATCTCGGGAAGCCTCCTGCTTCCGCGATCTGGGTCTTCTAGTGACGCGGCCTGAAAGGCTCGCTCCAGGGAGCACACTGCATCCTTTTCTTCACATGGCACCGTGATGACTCCGCCACTTCCTGGCATCTTGAGGACGTTGTAACCATGATGAGTCACGGCCATGAACTTGGCCAGCGCTGGGTACCCAAGGATGGCGTTGTACGGCAGGCGGATGTGAGCGATGTCGAAGTCGATGAGCTCGGTGCGGTAGTTGCTGCGAGCTCCGATGGTGACAGGGAGGCGGACCTGCCCGATCGGGATCGTGGAACCATCGGTGACTCCGGAGAAAGGCTTGGTTGGCTGAAGCTGGTCGTAGGGCACTTGAAGATTGTTGAATGTTTCCACGGACAGGACGTTGAGCCCTGCTCCACCATCGATGAGGGTCCTGGTGACCAGTACGTTGCTGAGGACTGGGGAGCAAAGCATCGGGAGTACCCCGGCTGTGGCCGCGCACTTGAGCTGATCTGCTGAGCTGAACGTGATGGCGCACGCCGACCACCTGAGAGGGCGCGTTGCTTCGAGCCTGGGGAGGACTGCATTCACTTCGCGGGCGAACTGTTTGAATATGCGTTGGGAGGCTGGGGCTTGAGCTCCGCCCAGGATGCAGGCGATTGCGCGCGGCTCCTGGAAGCCCCCAGCCCCCTCGTCCTGGTGTTGGTCCTCGTTCCTTCTTGGCTGAGGCGGCAGTGGAGGGAGGCCTGTGTTGCCCTGCAGGCGATCCTCACGAGGCTGATCTTGCCAGTCCCCCTCGTGAGGCAAGTCTTGCCAGCGGTCCTCGCGAGGTTGATCGCGCCACCCTTGGCGTGGGCCGCGGTCTTCCCAGGTTCCTACGTTCCTTCCTCCTCCTCGGCCGTAGCCCCGGTCAGCACGGTCAGGACGATGACCGATCCTTCCTTCTCGCACGGCACGGAGTTCTTGGCATTCGTTGGTGTTGTGGGTGTGGAGGTCGTGGCACACACAGTACCGGCTGCCCCTGGAGGATTCAGGCAGATCCTTGCCACGCTTGGTGTCTGGTTCTGCCGCGAGCACGACAACCCCCTTGCGCTTCACGTCCTTGGCCTTGGGTTTCTTCTCTTCTGGGTCTGCGGCAGGCAGCTCGAGGAGGGAGAGACGCCCCTCCTCAACCCTGGCGCACTTGGTCGCCAAGTTGAACAGCTCCAGGGAGGTGCACAGGTCTTCATGCATCGCCTGCTCCTCCTTCATCTTGACGTCACGCACGCCATCAGAGAAGGCCGAGATGATGGCTTCCTCGGACACCTTGGGGATCTTGAGGCGCGCACTGTTGAAGCGCTGGATGTACTTTTGCAGGGTCTCCCCGGGTTGTTGCTTGATGCGGCGCATGTCACTCACGGCAGGCGGCCGGT
Organism: Aegilops umbellulata; assembly: GCA_032464435.1. Taxonomy (NCBI): domain Eukaryota; kingdom Viridiplantae; phylum Streptophyta; class Magnoliopsida; order Poales; family Poaceae; genus Aegilops; species Aegilops umbellulata. Next base: position 296,510,008 of record CP136057.1, read on the forward strand.
CACGAGTACCTTGGAAGTTGGCGATGAAGCGGGTGCGCATCTGGTCCCAGGAAGAGATTGTGCCTGGGGCCAGGTTCAGGAGCCAAGTGCGAGCTCCTTCCTTGAGTGCCATGGGGAACCAGTTCGCCATGACCTTTTCGTCTCCACTGGCAGCTTCGATGCCCAGCTCATAGAGCTGGAGGAACTCTGTAGGGTCGGTCGTGCCGTCGTAGCGAGGAGGCAGGTTCGGCTTGAACTTCCCAGGGCACGCGACCCTGCGCAGCTCGGTGGTGTAGGCGCGCCAGCCTGCTGTGGCCACGGGAGGCTTCGGTTGAGGTAGAGCTTGGCCTTGCGGGTTCCCATGCGCTGCAGCTGGGAGCAGCGCGAGGTCTTGACGTGCCGGAGCTGGAGCAGGAAGCGCCCGGGCAGCCTCTTGCGGTCGAGGGACTTCTTGGCAGCTTCGTTCTTGCTGGGCTGGCGCCTGGCGGAGCGGGTTCCGCCCAGGGGCCACGCGCCTTGGAGCCACGGTGTCTTCTTGGAGAGGAGGCGGCTGGTATGCCCCCGGAACTTCATTGCCCGCGCGGGGTGGGGTGCGGTGCAGCGGAGCGGACGGCGCAGGAGAGCCCCCTGCGGCGCGGACAAGCTCGGCGACGCGGTCGAGCCACTCTTCGCAGACGTCGTCGACAGGACGGTAGCGCAGGAGCTCGTTTGCTGCGATGAGCGCAGCTCGAGCCTCCAAGGGTGCGCGGAGCGCGCGGGACGAAGAGCCAGCTGGTGTGAGCGATGGAGTAGCGGTGCGGCCGTCTTGCCGCACGAATGGGTGCTGAGACGACGCTTGCTGCTCGTTCCCCGTCGGGCTGGTGGCGGCGTTGACGGCGGGTGACAGGGAACGACGAGGACGCCCACCGACGGGAGCCGTCTGGGTGACGCGGGAAGCAATGGCGGCCCGGCGCTCGGCGCAGTCCCGACGAGCGTCAGACATGGACGCGACGGTCGGCGGAGAGCGGAGCGGTGGAAGACAAATTCTGGCACACCCCTACCTGGAGCGCCAAATGTCGGATTTCGGGTTCCGGCAGACCCTTAAGGTTCGAACTCTGGGGTGCGCGCGGAGATTATGCCCTCTACCTCTCCGTCTCCAAGGGATCTGAAACTACCAAAAGAACAACACAAAATACACAGAGTTTATACTAGTTCGGGCCACCGATGTGGTGTAATACCCTACTCCAGTGTGGTGTGGTGTATTGCCTCTTGGGATGGTGATGATGAACAATACTGGGAAGAACAGCCTCGCGAGGGTCTGTTCCTGGCAAGGGGGATGAACTGCTAGGAGGAGTTCAACCGCCCTTCTCTCTTTCTCTCTCTGTCTTGCTCAGATTTTAGGTTCTACTTGCCTGATCGCTAGATACCGAATTGTTGTCCCCTACCCTGGGGGTGGCTAGTCCTATTTATAGGCCAAGGCCCTGGGCCTCTTCCCAAATAATGAGCGGTAAGGGCGCCAACAATTGGCCAATTCGAAGGGGAACATCTGGTACACTTATCCTGACTAAAGTTGGTCCTCGCCTGCCAAAGGCCCTGTGGTGACGCCGTTCTGGGCTCCACGATGACCTCCTTCCCACTGTTGGACTGGTCTTGGTCTCGTTGCACCGAAATGGATGCCTTTGCTTGATCCTCTCGCCTGCGCTTGCCCCCTTTGCACCAAAGAGGAAAGGGGGGACACTGCGCGGGCTGGCGCCCGCCTGGCGCCCTTGGTCGTCATGGCTTGCGTCATGGGCACCTCGCGAGGTACCCTGCCTTGATCTCTCCGCCTCCTCGTGAGCCAGCCTGACGAGGCCGTGCCTGAGGAAGTGTTGTGTCGTCCACCCCGCGAGGCTTGGCCCCTCACGAGGGTCTTGGGTCTTGTGTTGATGAAGTTGGGCCATGCTGGGCCCCCATTTGAGCCAGGCCGCAGGCCGCAGGCAGGCAAGTCTGGGGACCCCCGTTCCCAGAACGCCGACATTGTCTTTTGAACGACATGACTTAGAGCGGCGTCGAGGACGCCGGCGTTTTTGCTGTGTCTCAGGAGGTTTATTCTCGACTGGATTTTCTTTGTCATCGTCGTTGGTTGTTTTGGGTGTATCCACCATGTACACATCATACGAAGAAGTGGCCGTCCAGCGTCCAGTATATGGCGGATTTTGGTCTTGCTCTTAATCAGCATCGTCTTCTATACCGTCGATGTCTTCGGAGCCGTAATCAAGCGTGTCAGTTAAATCCTCAACCGTGGCTATGAAGTGGTTGGCGGGTGGGAAGCAAAATTCTCCATTATCAGCCTCTAGTTCGTACCGAACATAGTTCGGCTATGAGTCCCCTGCCAGGGACAAGTTCTTTAATGAGTTCAGCCTCTAGTTCGTACCGAACATAGTTCGGCTATAGTGCTGGAAGACGTCTGCGGCGCTGAACTCGAAGATTGATAAGCAATCAAGTTCGGCCTCTGCGGACTCACATGGTTCGGAACTTATACCCGGAGAAGAGTCCAGAGTTCCGGTGACACGAGTATTGTGTGAGGTTAAGTCCATGCGCGGCTCCAATGCCGGGGAATTTGTGGCCTCCATGGTGGGGTTGAGCCTCCAATCCTTGGATGCCGTAGTGTGCTCTGGATATAAGGCCAGAGTGGTTACGGGAGCTATCTCTTGGATGCGGTCTGATCACAAATTTAGGTCATGTTCGTCAACGTGACCAGGAGCGGTCGCCACGGTCTCGAATCTGGCAAAGATCAAATCTCCACGGATGTCCGCAACGTCATTCAAGCTCCCGAATCTGACCTGATAGCCAGGGGCTCGATCTGCTCCAGATGGCCAAACAAGTTGGCCCGCATTGCGTAGCTGCCGAATACGAAGATTTGTCCGGGGAGGAAGGTTTCTCTTTGGACAGCATTGTTGTTGACAATGGAAGGGGACATCAAACCTTTTGGGGACGACACAGTGGAACTCTCAATGAAAGCACCAATGTCGGTGTCAAAACCGGCAGATCTCGGGTAGGGGGTCCTGAACTGTGCGTCTAAGGTCGATGGTAACAGGATACAGGGGACACAATGAGGTAATACCCTACTTCCTGCTTGATTGATCTTGATGAATTTGAGTATTACAAGAGTTGATCTACCACGAGATCGAGATGGCTAAACCCTAAAGCCTAGACTGTATGACTATGGTAATGAGTATATCTCCCTCCGAACTAAGTCCTCTGGTTTATATAGACACCGAGAGGATCTAGGGTTACACAATTTTGGTTACAGAGAAAGGAATCTACATATTCGGTCGCCAAGCTTGCCTTCCACGCCAAGGAGAGTCCCATCCGGACACGGGTGCAGTCTTCAGTCTCCGTATCTTCATATCCCATTAGTCCGGCCCATGGCTAACAGGTCGGACGCCCGAGGACCCCTTAGTTCGGGACTCCCTCAGATACCTCGGCCGCCGGACACATGAGGGAGCAGTACCCCATGGAAACTGGCGATGGGGGCCATACCCGATTCGGCCCCCAGCCGAATACTATTCCGGAGGCCTATACGGCTCCGGTATTAGGTAAGCAGCCTCCTTCGAAAGAAGGAGGTGCACCTATTCCGCTAGTGACCTCTGTCCATCTAGAGGTGCCGGATACTCTGTTTGAAGCGCTTCAATGTGCTTCCATTATGCAAGAACACCGTATCCTTATGGGTACGGTGGTTGAGAGTGTTCAGTGTGCTAATAGCGGACAGACCGAAGCCTGCGTCAGCCTTATAACAGGCTTTGAGGTATGTGACATAATTATGCAAAAAGAATGCCATAGTATAAACAGTAGCCCCTAAGACTCTGTCCGGTGTTCGATAAGAAATGCGGGACAGAGGATCGAATAATTTTTGCAGGAGACTAATCATATGTGTCTATGTGAATAAGCAGGCGTTGATGCTAGCTACGACCTCCATTCTACCGAAGTCTTCAAACTGAAGGAGAGGCTGGAGGAGGCCGATGAAGAGCTTGGTCGTGTCAAAAAACAACTTGAGGACAAGCAAGGTATGCAATGGCCTATTCAGATCTAAAATGGTATGAATTGTTTGTGTTGATCGTGCTATTATGATGTTTCATAGGAGTTGCGGCCAAGGTGGAGTAGCTCAAGAACGCGCTGACCGAGGCCTAGAAGAAAATGGAGAAGGAACAAGCCTTCCGCAAAAAACACGAGTCAAGGTTCGGGGAGGTTCAGCAGGAGCTTAAGGACACCGTACAGAAATGCGAGTCCTTGGAGCGCAAGATTGCAGAGCAAAAGTCCGAACTTGCTAAGGCCCGCCAAAGCGCACAAGAGGCCCGGGTTGAAGCCCAAGGCGCCCTCCAGGAAATCCAAGAGGCCAAGAAAATTGCGGCGGGTAAGGCCTTTGTTATGCAGATTAAATTTGTGAAGGAAAGGTACCTCTTACTGACCCGGATTTGGAGTTCTCCAGGAGCGTTTGCGGATCTGCCTTGCAGTGTTGTTGATGCTACGGAGTTCTTCCGAGCCGAAGAGGGGAGCTCAACGGAGAAGCTGTTCTGGTCGCGATACCTTATGCCAGAGCATCCGGTGCCCCTCAGCGATCAGCTGAAACAGCTGACCAAACTACATAGGGTGGCCGGATTGGCCATGAAGGATTTGATAATCCGTCTATGGCCTGCCGAAGCCATGCCCAACAGCCACTTTGGGCTCATGAAGCGGCTGGTCGATGCCTGCCCTCGGCTTGATGCCATAAAGCGGTCGGTCTGCATCGAAGGTGCGCGGATGGCCTTCGCCCGTGTCAAGGTACAGTGGGCGAAGATGAACGCCATCAAGCTTGCGACCGAGGGACCTCCTGTGGGCAAAGAGCACCGATGCCCGAGCTATATTTGGATGATGTCCTGGAAGGGTCCCGCATTGTAGAGGGCTAGTGTGCGAAGGACATTATCTTTGAATGAATGCATTCGTGTTATCCAGTCCCATATTATGGAACAAAGCCTATATGTAATATATTGCTTGTTGTTTTTTGAAAATATTTCCTCATGTGCGGCCGTTTATTAAATCTGAGAGTTGGCCAGTCGTCCTCTTCAGCCCCACGTAGGTAGTACGGGGGTGTTCGGGTTGGAACCTAAACACACTTTACCCAAGAGTTTGGTCCTTGAATGAGGTGTTTAGTGCAGCAAACCAGGCAATCGGACTATGTGGCTTTATCACCCTCACTTAACCATAGGAGTTTGACAATAGGAGTATAGGCACAACCCCTAGTTAGTATTTGTTTATCCGAACTAGGGCGTTGTAGACACCTGATCGGGTGGAGGCCTATCCTTCGCATAATGCGGAAAAACTCACAAGAGATTTATGTTTAGCCACTGAAATAGCTGACAAGCTCTCGCCGCATCATGACAGTCAGTTTTCAGCTTTCTCTACTGAGGTGTTTATCCAGATAAACTAGAAACGCAATCGCAGTAGTTCTCCCTTTACTACCCTAGCCGATAAGACAGAACGTAAGGTAGCAAGCACAGGAGCTGGGCAACCCAACTATTGACCAAACACATGATTCAGAGCCGATTCATATAATGCGATATTGGAGGTGCCCAATTATGCTGTAAAAAGTGTTCGGACTTGTTGTAAACGTATGGAGCACAATGGGGCCCTTGGCGATTTAAGTCGTACAATAGTGTACGAGTGCAATCGATAAAAACAATGAAATATAATGAAGGAGTAAGCCAGTGCCACATACGTTGGGCCGGGAACTGTTTCCATTATAGTATGATTGATAGGTCAAAGCGTATTTTTACAAATAAAGTGATAAGCAACAGGGATATTTAACATGCCGATACCAAGGGGAAGCTGCGTGTGGGTCCTGAAATCAGGTAAAGTGATCGTCAAGAAGATCATCTAGATATTCTGCCACCCGACTATGTTGCTTGCCTCCTTGGTATATTTATCCTTCGAAAGGATCGACGATCAGGCTGTCATGAGGGGCCCGTGGAAAAGAATCCTGAAAAGGATAGAAGGAAAAGGGAAAGTATGAGTGCCCATATAAGGTCGAGCCGTATTGTGGACCATGATGGAGTTATGCCTCCATCTTTGCCCATGGTATTTTTACTGCATAATTATGTACGCGCGGTATGTACGCCGCAATTCGGTCGAGACTGAGATGGAGGCCGAATTGCTATTCGAACTCCTGACGAGCTGGGATGTCATGCTGCGGAGTAATCCAGACTTGTTTAATAGTCTCCGGGAGCTTGGTCGCCGAATTGATATTCTTCTTTATAAGACTGCCCTATACTTCCGCTGCCAAGGCTGCGGTGTGCTCCTTGGTGAGAAGGGAGTGTTCCATGTTTCCATTGACTATTATGACACCGCGTTGTCCGGGCATCTTAAGTTTGAGATAGGCATAGTGTGGCACCGCATTGAAGCGAGCAAATGCGGTTCGTCCGAGCAGTGCGTGATAGTCACTACGGAAGGGGACGATGTCGAAGATCAAGTCTTTGCTTCAGAGTTTGTCCGGCGATCCGAAGACGACTTCCCATGTGATTGAGCCCGTGCAACGGGCCTCTACACCTGGTATCACTCCTTTAAAGGTTGTTTTTGTGGGCTTGATCCTTGACGAATCGATGCCCATCTTGTAGACTGTGTCCTGATAGAGCAGGTTAAGGATGCTGCCACCGTCCATGAGGACTCGCGTGAGGTGGAATCCATCAATGATTGGGTCGAGGACCAGTGCGGCTGAGCTGCCGTGACGGATACTTGTCGGATGGTCCCTGCGATCGAGAGTGATCGGGCAGGATGACCATGGATTGAATTTTGGGGCGACTGGCTCTATTGCATAGACGTCCCTGAGCACACGTTTGCACTCCCTCTTGGGGATATGAGTAAAGTATATCATGTTCACCGTTTGGACTTGGGGGGAAATTTCTTCTGTCCCCCTGTGTTCGGTGGGCGGGGCTCCTCCTCATCGTCCTCACTTGGCGACCCCTTCTCCTTATTATCGGTATTTAACTTACCAGCCTGTTTAAAGACCCAACAGCTTCTGTTGGTATGATTGGTGGGTTTATCGGGGGTGCCGTGGATCTGACATGGCCGATCGAGGATTCGGTCCAGGCTAGATGAGCCTGGATTGCTTATTTTAAATGGCTTCTTCTGCTAACTATACTTGGAGCCACTGAATCCGGCGTTGACCGCCATGTCATCGATATTGTCACCGTTGTTCCGACGCTTGTGCCTGTTGGGTCGGGGCTTGCCGTTGCTATTTCTGGCTTTAGAGGTGCCAGGTTTGCTTGCATTGTTGCTGCTACGGGCTAGCCAACTATCTTCGCCCGCGCAAAAGCGGGTCATAAGTGTCGTGAGGGCTGCCATGGACTTCAGCTTTTCTTGGCCAAGGTATTGGGCGAGCCATTCGTAGCGAATGCTATGCTTAAAGGCCGCTAGGACTTCAGCATCCGGACAGTCGAGGATCTAGTTCTTTTTAATTATTAACCTGCTCCAGAATTTCCTGGCCGACTCTCCGGGCTGTCCAGAGGTCGGACGTATGTACCCTGAAAGTTGTCGCGGAAGGCGTCTTCCAGGTCCTCTCAGCTGCCAATGGAGTTTTCTGGTAGGCTGTTTAACCAGTGCTGAGCTGGTCCCTTGAGATTTAGCGGGAGGTATTTGATGGCATGAAGATCCTCACCGCGGGCCATATGAATATGGAGGAGAAAGTCCTCAATCCATAGTGCGGGATCTGTTGTTCCATCATATGATTCGATATTCATGGGTTTAAACCCTTCTAGGAATTAATGCTCCATTACTTCGTCAGTGAAGCAGAGGGGGTGTGCGGCGCCTCTATATCGGGCGAAATCACGACGCAGTTCGGATGGACTCCATCTGTAGTTTTCGGCCTGGATGTGGTTATGCTTGTCGCGCCTGGCTAGATAGCCGTCCTCGCGCATCGGGGCATGCCCCCGCGATCCGTAGATCAATCAGGTTTGACCTGCTCTATTTTCCAAGTCCTGCCGTAGGTCGTACGTATATCCCCGAGCTGTTGTGTCTCTACTTTTACGGCAAGGTAGTACGGGCTGGGGTTCGAAGTGAGTTGTCGTTTTGCCACGGTCACGTGGTGGTCGGTCGACCATGTTACGTGCTGATGGTACGGGCTCCAGCGCCTCGTTGTCGAATTGAGGTAGCAGCTTACGCTTCGGGTAACTCTTGGTTGGGCACCCGAGGCCGTATTCCTCGGCTGCCAGGAAATTAGTCCACCTGTCAATGAGCAGATCTTGGTCAGCTTGAAGCTGTTGCTGCTTCTTTTTCAGGCTCCTTGCAGTGGCTATTAGCCGACGCTTAAAGCGCTCCTGCTCAAGGGGTTCCTCAGGCACGATAAAGTCTTCGTCGCGAGGCTCGCCTCATCCTCAGAGAGAGGAAGATAATTACTATCCTCCGAGTCTTTGTTTACAGCCAGTTCATCAAGGCTAATTTGCCCATCTTCCCGATCGTCCTGTTCGGAGGTTGGTTCGACGGGGTCTTCTTGGTCTTCGGCGTCGTCTAGAGTATTGTTGTGGCACCCCGGCTCAGAAAAAACCGGAAGGCCCCGTATTCCAGCCCAGATATCGAGGAGAAGTCTTTGGAATATGGCACTGCTTGACATAGAACAAACCAGCTCTGATTACAAGAATATGAATACAAGGTCTCTGATCTTACAATGAATAACATCGGCATGGCGACACTACGCCATCCTTAGTTGCTCTATGCAAGCACTAGAACAACTCGAAGCAGCGAAAAAACTACTGGCAGTGGAACAACGACGACAGTGGTAGACTCCAATCTGCAGGGACTCTAGCTGGAACGCTTATCCTAGCTCGCAAACACAGGAACAACACCAAACAAGCAAGCAATCCAGGCACGACCTGCAAACTGGCATGAGACGCCAGGTCAGTGCATTGAATGTACTTGCAAGCTCACAATAACCAGAAGCATTCAAGACAAACAACAGAATGGCAATTAGAGGTTAAGCAGGAATTATCATGAGATCGTCAGGATAGCATGGCATGAACAACATGAACATAATACCACTAGAACAATATGAGCATGACACGAACATATAAATCTGATGATACTAGCATGCAACTGTTGGGGAACGTAGTAATTTCAAAAAAAAATCCTACGCACACGCAAGATCATGGTGATGCATAGCAACGAGAGGGGAGAGTGTTGTCTACGTACCCTCGTAGACCGAAGCGGAAGCGTTGATACAACGTAGAGGAAGTAGTCGTACGTTCTCCTCGTGATCCAACCAATCACAGCACCGTTACTCCGGCACCTCCGAGTTCTTGGCACACGTTCAGCTCGATGACGATCCCCGGGCTCCGATCCAGCAAAGCGTCGGGGAAGAGTTCCGTCAGCACGACGGCGTGGTGATGATCTTGATGTGTTACCGACGCAGGGCTTCGCCTAAGCACTGTAACGATATGATCGAGGTGGAATTTGGTGGAAGGGGGCACCGCACACGGCTAAGGAACGATCCGTAGATCAACTTGTGTGTCTTTGGGGTGCCCCCTGCCCCCGTATATAAAGGAGCCAAGGGGGAGGGGCTGGCCGGCCAAGCCTGGCGCGCCAGGAGAGTCCTACTCCCTCTGGGAGTAGGATTCCCCCCCCAATCCTAGTTGGACTAGGATTCTCCAAGGGGGAGAGAGAGAGAGAGGGGGCGCCCACCTCTCCTAGTCCTAATAGGACTAGGGGAAGGGGGGAGGCGCGCAGCCCATGAGGGCAGCCCTCTCACCTCTCCTCCAAGGCCCATGTTGGCCCATTATGCTCCCGGGGGGTTCCGGTAACCCTCCCGGTATTCCGGTAAAATCCTGATTTCACCTGGAATGCATCCGATGTCCAAACATAGGCTTCCAATATATCATTCTTTACGTCTCGACCATTTCGAGACTCCTCGTCATGTCCGTGATCACATCCGGGACTCCGAACTCCTTCGGTACATCAAAATGCATAAACTCATAATAACTATCATCGTAACGTTAAGCGTGCGGACCCTACGGTTCGAGAACAATGTAGACATGACCGAGACACGTCTCCGGTCAATAACCAATAGCGGGACCTGGATGCCCATATTGGCTCCTACATATTCTACGAAGATCTTTATCGGTCAGACCGCATAACAACATACGTTGTTCCCTTTGTCATCGGTATGTTACTTGGCCGAGATTCGATCGTCGGTATCCAATACCTAGTTCAATCTCGTTACCGGCAAGTCTCTTTACTCGTTCTGTAATACATCATCTCGCAACTAACTCATTGGTTGCAATGCTTGCAAGGCTTTATGTGATGTGCATTACCGAGAAGGCCCTGAGATACCTCTCCGACAATCGGAGTGACAAATCCTAATCTCGAAATACGCCAACCCAATATGTACCTTCGGAGACACCTGTAGAGCACCTTTATAATCACCCAGTTACGTTGTGACGTTTGGTAGCACACAAAGTGTTCCTACGGTAAATGGGAGTTGCATAATCTCATAGTTAAAGGAACATGTATAAGTCATGGATAAAAGCAATAGCAACATACTAAACGATCGGGTGCTATGCTAATGGAATGGGTCATGTCAATCAGATCATTCAACTAATGATGTGATCTCGTTAATCAAATAACAACTCTTTGTTCATGGCTAGGAAACATAACCATCTTTGATTAATGAGCTAGTTAAGTAGAGGCATACTAGTGACACTCTGTTTGTCTATGTATTCACACATGTATTATGTTTCCAGTTAATACAATTCTAGCATGAATAATAAACATTTATCATGATATGTAAGGAAATAAATAATCACTTTTATTATTGCCTCTAGGGCATATTTCCTTCAGTCTCCCACTTGCACTAGAGTCAATAATCTAGTTCACATCGCCATGTGATTTACCAGCAATAGTTCACATCACCATGTGATTAACACCCATAGTTCACATCGATATGTGACCAACACCCAAAGGGTTTACTAGAGTCAGTAATCTAGTTCACATCGCTTATGTGATTAACACCCAAAGAGTACTAAGGTGTGATCATGTTTTGCTTTGTGAGAGAAGTTTAGTCAACGGGTCTGCCACATTCAGATCCGTTATGTATTTTGCAATTTTCTATGTCTACAATGCTCTGCACGGAGCTACTTTAGCTAATTGCTCCCACTTTCAATATGTACCTAGATTGAGACTTAGAGTCATCTAGATTAGTGTCGAAACTTGCATCGACGTAACCTTTTACGATGAACCTTTTGTCACATCCATAATCGAGAAACATATCCTTATTCCACTAAGGATAATTTTGACCGCTTGTCCAGTGATCTACTCCTAGATCACTATTGTACTCCCTTGCCAAACTCAGTGGTAGGGTATGCAATAGATCTGGTACACAGCATGGCATACTTTATAGAACCTATGGCTGAGGTATAGGGAATGACTTTCATTCTCTTTCTATCTTCTGCCGTGGTCGGGCTTTGAGTCTTACTCAATTTCACACCTTGTAATACAGGCAAGAACTCTTTCTTTGACTGTTCCATTTTGAACTACTTCAAAATCTTTTCAAGGTATGTACTTATTGAAAAACTTATCAAGCGTCTTGATCTATCTCTATAGGTCTTGATGCTCAATATGTAAGCAGCTTCACCGAGGTCCTTCTTCGAAAAAAACTCCTTTCAAATACTCCTTTATGCTTTACAGAATAATTCTACATTATTTCCGATCAATAATATGTCATTTACATATACTTATCAGAAATGCTGTAGTGCTCCCACTCACTTTCTTGTAAATACAGGCTTCACCGCAAGTCTGTATAAAACTATATGCTTTGATCAACTTATCAAAGCGTATATTCCAACTCCGAGATGCTTGCACCAGTCCATAGATGGATCGCTGGAGCTTGCACATTTTGTTAGCACCTTTAGGATTGACAAAACCTTCTGGTTGCATCATATACAACTCTTCTTTAATAAATCTATTAAGGAATGCAGTTTTGTTTATCCATTTGCCAGATTTCATAAAATGCGGCAATTGCTAACATGATTCGAACAGACTTTAAGCATAGATACGAGTGAGAAACTCTCATCGTAGTCAACACCTTGAACTTGTCGAAAACCTTTTGCGACAATTCTAGCTTTGTAGATAGTAACACTACTATCAGTGTCCGTCTTCCTCTTGAAGATCCATTTATTTTCTATGGCTTGCCGATCATCGGGCAAATCCATCAAAGTCCATACTTTGTTCTCATACATGGATCATATCTCAGATTTCATGGTCTCTAACCATTTCGCGGAATCTGGGCTCATCATCGCTTCCTCATAGTTCGCAAGTTCATCATGGTCTAGTAACATGACTTCCAGAACAGGATTACCGTACCACTCTGGTGCGGATCTCACTCTGGTTTACCTACGAGATTCGGTAGTAACTTGATCTGAAGTTACATGATCATCAGCATTAGCTTCCTCACTAATTGGTGTAGTAGTCACAGGAACAGATTTCTGTGATGAACTACTTTCCAATAAGGGAGAAGGTACAATTACCTTATCAAGTTCTATTTTCCTCCCACTCACTTCTTTCGAGAGAAACTCCATCTCTAGAAAGGATCCATTCTTAGCAACAAATGTCTTGCCTTTGGATCTGTGATAGAAGGTGTACCCAACAGTCTCCTTTGGGTATCCTATGAAGACACATTTTTCCGATTTGGGTTCGAGCTCATCAGGTTGAAGCTTTTTCACATAAGCATCGCAGCCCCAAACTTTAAGAAACGACAACTTTGGTTTCTTGCCAAACCACAGTTCATAAGGCGTCGTCTCAACGGATTTCGATGGTGCCCTTTTTAACGTGAATGCAGCTGTCTTTAATGCATAACCCCAAAAATGATAGTGGTAGATCGGTAAGAGACATCATAGATTGTACTATATCCAATAAAGTACGGTTATGACGTCCGGACGCACCATTATGCTGTGGTGTTCCAGGTGGCGTGAGTAGTGAAACTATTTCACATTGTTTTAACTGAAGGCCAAACTCGTAACTTAAATATTTTACTTCTGCGATCATATCGTAGAAACTTTATTTTCTTGTTACGATGATTCTCCACTTCATTCTGAAATTCTTTGAACTTTTCAAACGTTTCAGACTTATGTTTCATTAAGTCGATATACCCATATCTGCTTAAATCATCTATGAAGTTCTGAAAATAATGATACTTGTCGCGAGCTTTAATATTCATCGGACCATATACATTAGTATGTATGATTTCCAACAAATCTATTGCTTGCTCCATTGTTCCGGAGAACGGCGTTTTAGTCATCTTGCCCAAGAGGCATGGTTCGCAAACATCAAGTGATTCATAATCAAGTGATTCCAAAATCCCATCAGCATGGAGTTTCTTCATGCGCTTTACACCAATATGACCTAAACGGCAGTGCCACAAATAGGTTGCACTATCATTATTAACTTCGCATCTTTTTGGTTTCAATATTATGAATATGTGTATCATTACGATCGAGATCCAATGAACTATTTTCATTGGTGTGTATGACCATAGAAGGTTTTATTCATGTAAACAGAACAACAATTGTTCTCTAACTTAAATGAATAACTGTATTGCAATTAACATGATCAAATCATATTCATGCTCAACGCAAACACCAAATAACACTTATTTAGTTTCAACACTAATCCCGAAAGTATAGGGAGTGTGTGATGATGATCATATCAATCTTGGAAACACTTCCAACACACATCGTCACCTTGCCCTTTAACTAGTCTTTGTTCATTCTGCAACCCCCGTTTCGAGTTACTAATCTTAGCAACTTGAACTAGTACCAAATACTGAGGGGTTGCTATGAACACTAGTAAAGTACACATCAATAACATGTATATCAAATACACTTATTGTCGGGGGGAACTGTCCCCCGCGAGCACCTATGGGGCCGGAGCCCCTTTCATTTGTCCGGTGAGGGGGGCGGAGGGAGCACGGAGAGCAGATCGAGGCGAGCACACGGGCGGTTTACCCAGGTTCGGGCCGCGATGGACGCGTAAAACCCTACTCCTGCTTGGCTGTATTGAACTGGGGAGCTCGGGAGCTTGGGGAGCTAGCTACACCGAGCGTATGGCTGTCTGGATTGCCAGTCTCCGAACCGCGGAACCGCGAACCATAAAAATGTCCGAACCCCCTCTACGTTGCACACGGGCCTCCTTTTATAGCGCAAAGGGGTCACCGACAGGTGTCAACGTAAGAGAAAGGGGTAAAAGTGTAAAAGGGGTGGTAGTTGTAACAGTGCGGGAGCAGTGGCGCTGCAGCGCGGCACAGTGTTATCATACCTACTTCTGACGGTAGGGGACAAGGGCATTAAATGCCCGTCACGGTCGCCCGGACAGCACCGAGGCGGACCGTTAGGTGCGCCACCGCTCGCCACGATGGTGGCTGCATGCCACCGCATACCCCAGGCTGCGCGGTGCCCCGCCACGTGCCGTTGGGGGAAGCCCCGGAGCGACGCGTGGGCGGGTGAGCTGGAGCGCAGCCCTGAGGTGGCGATTTGCCGCGGCAAGTGGCTTGCCGCGGGGGTCGTCTTCCTGTGCCTGATAGCTTGCCGGCTATCAGGCCTTGCCGGGGCGCATGGCGCGCCGCGGCAGGCTTCTCTTGTGGAGCCTGGGTTCGGCCTTCCCGGCAAGCTCCTCTTGCCGGGGTCTCGATCTTCTGTCTTGTGTACTTTGTTCTTGAATGGTCTTATATGGGCTCGGTCGTCCCGGCAAGCTCCTCTTGCCGGGGCCTTGCCCTCTTGGCCCGGCAAGCTCCTCTTGCCGGGGGCCTTGTCTTGAATGCTTGGTCTTCTCTTGGCGCTTCCTGGGCGGGCCTCGCCGCAGGGTGCTACAACTGCCCGTGCACAAGTCTGGGGTACTAAGGTACCCCTACTTTAGTACACCGACACTTATGTTCACTTTGCCATCCTTCTTATCTGCCAATCACTTGGGGTAGTTCCGCTTCCAGTGACCAGTCCCTTTGCAGTAGAAGCACTTAGTCTCAGGCTTAGGACCAGACTTGGGCTTTTTCACTTGAGCAGCAACTTGCTTGCCGTTCTTCTTGAAGTTCCCCTTCTTTCCTTTTGCCCTTTTCTTGAAACTAGTGATCTTGTCAACCATCAACACTTGATGTTTTTCTTTGATTTCTACCTTCGCCGATTTTAGCATCGCGAAGAGCTTGGGAATATTTTCCGTTATCCCTTGCATATTATAGTTCATCACGAAGTTCTACTAACTTGGTGATGGTGACTAGAGAATTCTGTCAATCACTATCTTATCTGGAAGATTAACTCCCACTTGATTCAAGCGATTGTAGTACCCAGACAATCTGAGCACATGCTCACTAGTTGAGCGATTCTCCTCCATCTTTTAGCTATAGAACTTGTTGGAGACTTCATATCTCTCAACTTGGGTATTTGCTTGAAATATTAACTTCAACTCCTAGAACATCTCATATGCTCCATGACGTTCAAAACGTCTTTGAAGTCCCGATTCTAAGCAGTTAAGCATGGTGCACTAAACTATTAAGTAGTCATCATATTGAGCTAGCAAAACATTCATAATGTCTGCATCTGCTCCTGCAATAGGTCCGTCACCTAGCGGTGCATCAAGGACATAATTCTTCTGTGCAGCAATGAGGATAAACCTCAGATCACGGATCCAATCCGCATCATTGCTACTAACATTTTTCAACACAATTTTCTCTAGGAACATATCAAAATAAACACAGGGAAGCAACAACGCGAGCTATTGATCTACAACATAGATATGCTAATACTACCAGGACTAATGTTCATGATAATATTAAAGTTCAATTAATCATATTACTTAAGAACTCCCACTTAGATAGACATCCCTCTAATCTTCTAAGTGATCACGTGATCCAAATCAACTAAACCATGTCCGATCATCACGTGAGATGGAGTAGTTTCAATGGTGAACATCACTATGTTGATCATATCTACTATATGATTCACGCTCGACCTTTCGGACTCCGTGTTCCGAGGCCATATCTGTTATATGCTAGGCTCGTCAAGTTAAACCTGAGTATTCCGCGTGTGCAACTGTTTTGCACCCGTTGTATTTGAACGTAGAGCCTATCACACCCGATCATCACGTGGTGTCTCATCACGAAGAACTTTCGCAACGGTGCATACTCAGGGAGAACACTTCTTGATAATTTAGTGAGAGATCATCTTATAATGCTACCGTCAATCAAAGCAAGATAAGATGCATAAAAGGATAAACATCACATGCAATCAATATAAGTGATATGATATGGCCATCATCATCTTGTGCTTGTGATCTCCATCTTCGAAGCACCGTCATGATCACCATCGTCACCGGCGCGACACCTTGATCTTCATCGCAGCATCGTTGTCGTCTCGCCAATCTTATGCTTCCCCGACTATCACTACCGCTTAGTAATAAAGTAAAGCATTACATCGCGATTGCATTGCATACAATAAAGCGACAACCATATGGCTCCTGCCAGTTGCCGATAACTCGGTTACAAAACATGATCATCTCATACAATAAAATTTAGCATCATGTCTTGACCATATCACATCACAACATGCCCTGCAAAAACAAGTTAGACGTCCTCTACTTTGTTGTTGCAAGTTTTACGTGGCTGCTACGGGCTTTAAGCAAGAACTCATCTTACCTACGCATCAAAACCACAACGATAGTTTGTCAAATAGACTCCGTTTTAACCTTCTCAAGGACCGGGCGTAGCCACACTCGGTTCAACTAAAGTTGGAGAGACAGTCTTCCGCAAGCCATCTATGTGCAAAGCACGTCGAGGGAACCGGTCTCGCGTAAGCGTACGCGTAAGGTTGGTCCGGATCGTCTCGTCCAACAATACCGCTGAACCAAAGTATGACATGCTGGTAGGCAGTATGACTTGTATCGTCCACAACTCACTTGTGTTCTACTCGTGCAAATAACATCAAACCATAAAAACCTAGGCTCGGATGCCACTGTTGGGGAACGTAGTAATTTCAAAAAAAATTCCTACGCACACGCAAGATCATGGTGATGCATAGCAACGAGAGGGGAGAGTGTTGTCTACGTACCCTCGTAGACCGAAGCGGAAGCGTTGATACAACGTAGAGGAAGTAGTCGTACGTTCTCCTCGTGATCCAACCGATCACAGCACCGTTACTCCGGCACCTTCGAGTTCTTGGCACACGTTCAGCTCGATGATGATCCCCGGGCTCCGATCCAGCAAAGCGTCGGGGAAGAGTTCCGTCAGCACGACGGCGTGGTGACGATCTTGATGTGTTACCGACGCAGGGCTTCGCCTAAGCACTGTAACGATATGATCGAGGTGGAATTTGGTGGAAGGGGGCACCGCACACGGCTAAGGAACGATCCGTAGATCAACTTGTGTGTCTTTGGGGTGCCCCCTGCCCCCGTATATAAAGGATCCAAGGGGGAGGGGCTGGCCGGCCAAGCCCGGCGCGCCAGGAGAGTCCTACTCCCTCTGGGAGTAGGATTCCCCCCCCCCCAATCCTAGTTGGACTAGGATTCTCCAAGGGGGAGAGAGAGAGAGGGGGGGCGCCCACCTCTCCTAGTCCTAATAGGACTAGGGGAAGGGGGGAGGCGCGCAGCCCATGAGGGCAGCCCTCTCACCTCTCCTCCAAGGCCCATGTTGGCCCATTATGCTCCCGGGGGGTTCCGGTAACCCTCCCGGTATTCCGGTAAAATCCTGATTTCACCTGGAATGCATCCGATGTCCAAACATAGGCTTCCAATATATCATTCTT
Source organism: Aegilops umbellulata (assembly GCA_032464435.1). NCBI lineage: Eukaryota > Viridiplantae > Streptophyta > Magnoliopsida > Poales > Poaceae > Aegilops > Aegilops umbellulata. The sequence goes on from CP136057.1 coordinate 296,527,746, forward strand.
TACGTCTCGACCATTTCGAGACTCCTCGTCATGTCCGTGATCACATCTGGGACTCCGAACTCCTTCGGTACATCAAAATGCATAAACTCATAATAACTATCATCGTAACGTTAAGCGTGCGGACCCTACGGTTCGAGAACAATGTAGACATGACCGAGACACGTCTCCGGTCAATAACCAATAGCGGGACCTGGATGCCCATATTGGCTCCTACATATTCTACGAAGATCTTTATCGGTCAGACCGCATAACAACATACGTTGTTCCCTTTGTCATCGGTATGTTACTTGCCCGAGATTCGATCGTCGGTATCCAATACCTAGTTCAATCTCGTTACCGGCAAGTCTCTTTACTCGTTCTGTAATACATCATCTCGCAACTAACTCATTGGTTGCAATGCTTGCAAGTCTTTATGTGATGTGCATTACCGAGAAGGCCCTGAGATACCTCTCCGACAATCGGAGTGACAAATCCTAATCTCGAAATACGCCAACCCAATATGTACCTTCGGAGACACCTGTAGAGCACCTTTATAATCACCCAGTTACGTTGTGACGTTTGGTAGCACACAAAGTGTTCCTACGGTAAATGGGAGTTGCATAATCTCATAGTTAAAGGAACATGTATAAGTCATGGATAAAAGCAATAGCAACATACTAAACGATCGGGTGCTATGCTAATGGAATGGGTCATGTCAATCAGATCATTCAACTAATGATGTGATCTCGTTAATCAAATAACAACTCTTTGTTCATGGATAGGAAACATAACCATCTTTGATTAATGAGCTAGTCAAGTAGAGGCATACTAGTGACACTCTGTTTGTCTATGTATTCACACATGTATTATGTTTCTAGTTAATACAATTCTAGCATGAATAATAAACATTTATCATGATATGTAAGGAAATAAATAATCACTTTTATTATTTCCTCTAGGGCATATTTCCTTCAGCAACATGATGACACTATATGCACCAATTATTCGGCTCGGGTTATCTCGTAACCATCACATGCAACACTTACCAACCTCGGACATCACACGATCATCTCAGGATCAAATCAAGCTTCGTATAAACAATATCGTAGTAATCATTAAATGACCACAAGGAGCTTGATCTTTACCCATGATTCTCGCACGACATCACGAATATCCAACAACTCAGTATCCTCGATACCATGGTGATCATTCCGGCGATCACAACCATGACCAACACTTTGTCTCAAATGGTGATCATTCCGGCGATCACAACCAACTTATCTCATCATTGAACTGGGGTTGTCATTAATCAAATTATTATTAATACTGTTGACTCATGGTGTGACCAACACCAACTGGGCCCTTATCCACGGGCGTGGCTATTGATAGATTTAATATACACTCTGCAGAGGTTAGTACACTGTACCCACACTACGGAACCCATGGCCTCGTACTCCCATTCGGGTGGACCAACGATGTTCTGACAAAACCGATCTACTGTAATGACACTCTCCTGGCCACTCCGACCCACTCCCAACTGGGCTAGTCCTGGGTGGCCCCGTGTCTACCAAAGACACAACGGCCAACGTCGTGGCCAAACGTCCCTCATGGGGACCGGATCCATAAAAATAACAACAACAGGCACACAAGGTTATGTCTGCTTACCTGATCGGGGTACGCACGCCCATAACCTTCCCTAGTTGGAGGCACCGGTGAGAAGCACGACAATAGACCCAGTTAGGACCGTCCCATAAAGGTAAGCGTGGTTGCACTGGTCAGTTTCGATATGGTGGCACCATGACTCAGCCAACAGTTGTTCAAGTTCAACTTAATCCGGTTAAACTTGAATGCAATATGCTGAGCCATGATAAAATAACATGATGCATATACAAAGCATGAGCATGATATCAACATAAGCACGTGATGCAACAAAACTATCCACCATATCAACTACGAATAATCTCAACCTGAACATGGCATAATGACGAGCATAAATATTACAAGATCAACACTACTCATAGTATAACATGACCACTAGCATCAACCATAAATACCATGCGAGAATTCATCAATAACATTACCGAGTAACACTTAACCAACTAACAGCAAAGGAACAATGCATAGTAACAGTACTCGTCAACCGACGTTAGTCATGCACCGAAGAACATGACCAACCCAACATGTACTACTATCAAGCATGGCAATATGAAAGTAATACTAGCAACTAGCAGGGCATGGTAACCAGGTGCATACCAACATAGCCAGCAAGTAAGCACTAACCCAGAAGCATTACCGAAATAACGATAACCATATTTTAAACAAGCAATAATGTAATAAATATTCATGTTGAAAACCATGGCTATTGCATGACTATCATGCAAGTGGGTATTGTGGCTTGCCTGGGGGTGAGGAAGGCACCCGGAAGAAGTGTGGTGAAGCCGCGAAAAGTTTTGATGGAAACAGTTCTCTCTTGGAGGGGTTGTTTACATGTAAGGGCAAAAAGGTCATTTCACAATGTCAAACCATAGAGAAAGCAAAACCAACAGAACGGGCTCGACGAAACGAAGAAGTGGGCTTTGGAATCACCTCATTTGGAGTTACGGGTAAAAAGATATAGCCCGACAAAGTTCAGGGACCAATCTGTGAAGATAACCCTACAAACAGGCCCCTGAGCTGAAAAACAGAAAGCGCAGTCTCAGAATATACGCTTTCACAGCAGAGAAAACGTATTTCTAATCATATTTAAATGAAAATATGCTTTCTTGTAAAGAAAACGCATTTGCCATCGAACTAAGACAGAAATACGCTTTCACTAAACGGAAACGTATTAGAGGAAATACGTTTCCACTTATCTAACATGGCGGGGGCAGGGTCAACGCGTGCGGCTGCCAGGTGGGGTCGGGGAAGGAGATGGCGCCCGCCTGGCCTCTGTCTTCTTTTCCTTGCCCTGCTCCCGCACAAGACAGAGGAGGCAGGGGAGGGCGCGTCACCGGCGACGGGCCGGCCGGCTTAGGCCGTCTCCGGCGAGGGCGACGCCACCGGTGGTCTCGGGAGACCACACCGCCTCCATTCAGGGAGGAAACAGGCGCCGGCGAGGGCTAGGGCGGCCACGGCTGGAGGCAATAGAGGGCACAACTGGAGCGGCCGTTCTACGGGGGCGCGGCCACAGGGCCTCTAGCTACGAGGCAAGTAGATGGGGAGTCTCTTAGAAGCATGGGGACGACGATGGTGGTGGTGAGATGGAGAGAAAGAGGATGGACTGCCCGAATTTAGGAGGCGGCCGGCGACGGGCACGGTGGACATGAGAGGGACAAAGAGCTCTTGGAGCTCGGGCAAGTGGTTGGGGAGGGGCAGTGGAATGCGGGGAGGCTGTTGGTGTGCTCGAAAGGCTCGGTGGAGGCATATATATAGGCGCGGGGAGAGGTGCCGAGTTGTTGTCGCCGCAGACGTGTGGTCGGCGCCACGGACGCGTGTGCTCACGCATGGTATCGGGGGGAGGCGTCGAGAGGCAACAGGAGGGAGAGCTCACGGGGAAGAGGCGGCCAAAGAAGCGCAGGGAGGAAGGCGACGGCGATGAACCGAGCCAAACGGCCACTTTACGCCCGTGGGCACGCGGCGGCTTGCGTCGGTGAGGAAGCTGCCGGAGGGGGAGCGGGGTCCAGGTGATCGGCGATGACGAGATAAACACAATGGACGTGCTCACGCGCGCTAAGATGACGAGAGGAGGAGGGCCCGATCAAGAAGCCATTTTGGACGCGGCCATGGCATGCCAGAGAGGTGGTGACCGCGTGAACTGGCGAGGATAAAGTGCCAAAGGCTTGCAAACGTTGTCTAGTGCGTAGTTCATCCAAGGGAGGCTCCTACTACGGTGGTAGTTTGGATAAAATCGCTTTGGTTAAATGGTAAGAACCCTCTAAAGTTTACTGCAGTAAAATTGGGTGAGAACTGCTAAGCAATAGGAAGGAGATTGGGAGCAATGGAGTTGTCTACGAGGGTTAGGGTAAGAAGGACTACAATACTGGAGATTTAGAGAAGAAATGGACCAATAAATAATAGGGTTGCTTTGCAACTGCATTTTTGGTCCAGAAACTTGATTTGGATGATGCACTCACATGGAGTTATGGAATGGGATGCAACTTGGCAAATCCTCATGATATGGACATATAAAGATGCTGCAAAAAGCTCATACCAAATGGACCATCGAAAATGGTACTTGCTTTTCATACATCATTTCTGTCCAGAATCTTGGAAAAATTCTAGAGAAACAATGGCTTGATGAAACATGCCCAAAATGGGTGGAAGTAGGTTATATGGATAATAGAAGGCGTAGAAAAACTGGCAGCCATAATGGAGCAAGATAAAATATACTTGCTTCACAAGCTGAAATTTTGGACAGAATCAAAGAATTGAAGGTGAGCTCTCATGGAGGCATGACATGAGCTCTACGTTGGTGGAGGGCTATGATATGATGATATGAGGGATCATGCAAAATGGAAACTCATTTGGATATGCCTAGATTGTACTTTCTTCATAAATCTTCTTTCTGGATAGAAACTTTGGAAAATCATAATTAAATAATTACTAGGCAAATGAGGTTGCATTTTGGTATGTGGCAATGATATGGACAGGAAAAGGTGTCCAATGAGTATGAGGTCAATTGGAAAGAGGAAACTAGCACTTCCTTCACAATGAGCCATTAAGGGCAGAATAGGAAATGAATTATTTGATCATGATGATATACGTGACAAATGAATTATTTTTCCATATTTGAGAGAAAGTTATGACCGAAACAATTTATGAGAATTATTTGGGAATTTTAGGAGTGATGGAAATAAAGGTTGCTTCACCACCTAGGGCAATTTGAGTTATTCCTTTAATAGAAAATGAATATTCCCAATAGAAAGAATATTGGGATTTGGGTTAGGATGAAAATGACAGGGTCTAGGGAAGGATTTGGGAATGACAAGCCACTCTGGAACCAAAGAAAAAGGCATCTTCTTCAGTCTCCAGGCCACATAGCCACGGAAAAAGGAAATCTCAGGCAAAAACCTCAGAAAAACAAAAGAAAAAGAAAGGGCCAAAAATCAGGCTGTCGCAAACCTTACCCCCTTAAAGAAATCTCGTCCTCGAGATTTGGTTTCTTAGGGAACAAGTATGAAGATACTGACGTAAGGAAACCGTTTCCAACTCGGGTATCCTTTTTCTTATTTTTGTTCCCACTAAATTTTTATCTGACTGGCCCTCGAGTGGTTTTCTTTAATATATCCATATTCTGACAAATCTTACCTTGCTTGTTCATGCTTATACAGGCTCCAATTTCTTTTTAGATCTGCTGACTTAGCTGACTGTGATTGATTCTCACGACTGAAATATATGTCGGATTCACAAACCCAAGAGTGATTTCCGCTAGGTGTTTCATCCGGCACTGACAATGTTTCACGAAGTGGTTATCAGATTTTTTTTCTAGTGGACACCCAAGCTCTAATTCCTTGCATTAGGTTTCTCCACTAAATGCAGGTCCTTCGGGTTCCAAACAGTGAGTTGGGTCATAACCGCTTTCCTGACAGATTCTGGCTTATCGCGGAAGTTTCTAAATCATCTTAACTGGTTCCACTATCTTGAATATCGGATCCGAACCAAATATTTGATTGTGGCCTGCATCACTGGGCTTGCTCCTTCATTATTGTTTTCTTGTTCTGTATCCTTGGCTGAAAAAGCTGGGTCATATTGCTTCTTCGTATTACCATAGGTACTATCGGTGCAATTTTTCGGCAATCGTAGCTTATCATCATTTTTATGACAGGGTACCCCATTAACGGGCAGGTTCAACACCCCTCAAGTTCTGATCACAGGAAAATGATCATCCGAACCTTTGTTAGAAATCGGCAAATAAATCAGTAGCCACCAGAACGGTCTTTACAACTCAGATCTGGGACATTATTGATATACTCAACCACGGCTCAAGACAGCCGAAAAGCAGCTCAGAACATGAGACCGGGTTGATAAGAAGAAGGTGGCAGCTCCCTAAAATAGCCAAAAAGCAGCTATAGGGCTACTGTCACAAAAAGAAACTCAACAGCTGTACGAGACGGCCAAAAAGCAGCTCAGAACTCGTGACACTCGTTGAAGAGAGAAATAAAAATCGGCATCCACCCCAGATAGCTAAAAATAGCTTAGATCACAGGCGCGGTGCCGTCATTGGAGAAAAAGGGGACAAGGGCTCATCAGGATCATTTTTCCAGGTTCAGAGGTACTTGCATTGAGCTCATTGACGTCGTCAATCCTCATAATCCTTTGTCACACTTCGGGGTATCCTGGCTTTCTTCTCTTAACCATCCTCACGTGGTTGTTAGATCGTCATCCGAGTGACTTGTAAGGTCTTGGTGGTATGCTCACCGCATATATATGAGAATCTGATTCTCGAGACAGACATGTATTCTGACTGATTCTTGCTTCTGACCAAAATGTTGCGGATTTGATTCTTGGGATTCACTGCCATATGCTATCAATTCACAGCGTACTACCTTGTACCAATGTCTTACTGAGGAAGATTCGTTGGCTTGTGCTTGAAACTTTCATCGGACAGCTTGCTGAAGAAGACTGGGTATCGTGCTTCACAAGCTTACCCCCTTAAAGACTTTGCTGGGGAAAGACTCGGTACCTTATGCCGGAAGAAGGCAGAGTACCTTGTACGAGAAATCATCCATATATCGTACTGAGGAAGATAGATGAATCTTGCCTTGGAAGCTTCTCGAGTATCTTGCGAGGGAAGATTGGGTTGCTTACACCAGATGCTTCTCATTGTGATATGCGGACCGATTTCCACATATTTTTGTTATTGATTTCTTGTATGAAACGGGGTTTTGCAGGACTATCCTCCTTTCTGAGTGCATGCCATATTTTTGCTTGCTTCTAGGTATCCTCAGGACGGACTTGACGATGAAGTAGCAAGACACGAAAGTCACGACCACCTCATCATGAAGCGTATGAAATGAATCGTACCCTGTCCAAAGAATAAAATGACATGGCAAGATAACAGTGGAGGACTGGGTTTATTGGCATTGCCCTTTTCTGATAACAAAGATCAGCAAGGGTTTTTAAGGGGACGAGATGGAGGGCTTGGATGATGATGTGGTCTCATCACACCGAGGAGCAGGCATGCTAAGAAAGATGGTGCAGGTGGTGGACCGAAAACAATGCCACCTATACTCACAAGATTACCCGTTAGTGACAAAATAATAATCTATATGCATGCTATGCGACAAACAAATGCAACAATCAAGTTCAACAATCCAACTAGGGTCTATACTACCGCTTTCTAACAACCGTGCGGGCCAGGGCATCCTACAGCCAGACCTGCTCTGATACCAAGCCTGTGGCACCCCGGCTCAGAGAAAACCGGAACGCCCCGTATTCTAGCCTAGAGATCAAGGAGAAGTCTCTAGAATACGGCACTGCTTGACATATAACAAACCAGCTCTTATTACAAGAATATGAATACAAGGTCTCCGATATTACAATGAATAACATCAGCACGGCGACACTACGCCATCCTTAGTTGCTCTATGCAAGCAGCAGACCAACTCGAAGCAGCGGAAAAACTACTGGCAGCGGGACAATGACGACGGTGGTGGACTCCAATCTGTAGGGACTCTGGCTGGAACGCTTATCCTAGCTCGCAAACACAGGTACAACACCAAACAAGTGAACTATCCAGGCACGACCTGCAAGCTGGCATGACATGCCAGGTCAGTACATTGAATGTACTTGCAAGCTCACAATAACCAGAAGCATTCAAGACAAACAACAGCATGGCAATTACAGGTTAAGCAGGAATTATCATGAGATCATCAGGATAGCATGGCATGAACAACATGAACATAATACCACTAGAACAATATGAGCATGACATGAACATATAAATCTAATGATACTAGCATGCAACATGATGACACTATATGCACCCATTATTCGGCTCAGGTTATCTCGTAACCATCACATGCAGCACTTACCAACCTCAGACATCACACGATCATCTCAAGATCAAATCAAGCTTGGTATAAACAATACCGCGGTAATCATAAAATGACCACAAGGAGCTTGATCTTTACCCATGATTCTCGCACAACATCACGAGTATCCAACAACTCGGTATCCTCGATACCACGGTGATCATTCCGGCGATCACAACCATGAACAACACATGGTCTCAAACGGTGATCATTCCGGCGATCACAACCAACTTATCTCATCATCAAACTGGGGTTGTCATTAATCAAATTATTATTAATACTGTTGACTCACGGTGTGACCGACACAAACTGGGCCCTTATCCGCGGGCGTGGCTATTGATAGATTTAATATACACTCTGCAGAGGTTAGTACACTGTACCCACACTACGGAACCCATGGCCTCGTACTCCCATTCGGGTGGACCAACGGCGTTCCGACAAAACCGATCTACTGTCATCACACTCCCAACTGGGCTAGTCCTGGGTGACCCCGTGTCTACCAAAGACACAACGACCACCGTCGTGGCCAAACGTCCCTCACGGGGACCAGATCCATAAAAATAACAACAACGGGCAGACAAGGTTATGTCTGCTTACCTGATCAGGGTATGCACGCCGGCGAGAGGCATGACACTAGACCCAGTTAGGACCGTCCCATAAAGGTAAGCGTGGTTGCACTAGTCAGTTTCGATATGGTGGCAGCATGACTCAACCAACAATTGTTCAAGTTCAATTTAATCCGGTTAAACTTGAATGCAATAGGCTGAGCCATGATAAAATGACATGATGCATATACAAAGCATGAGCATGATATCAACATAAGCACAGGATGCAACATAACTATCCACCATATCAACTATGAATAATCTCCAACTGAACATGGCATAATGACGAGCATAAATATTACAAGTGCGACCCTACTCATAGTATAACATGACCACTAGCATCAACCATAAATACCATGCGAGAACTTATCAATAACATTACCGAGTAACACTTAACCAACTAACAGCAAAGGAACAATGCATAGTAACAGTAATCGGCAACAGACGTTAGTCATGCACCAAAAAACATGACCAACCCAATATGTACTACTATCAAGCATGGCAATATGAAAGTAATACTAGCAACTAGCAGGGCATGATAACCAGGTGCATAACAACATAGCAAGCAAGTAAGCACTAACCCAGAAGCATTACCGAAACAATGATAACAATATTTTAAACAAGCAATCATGTAATAAATATTCAAGTTGAAAACCATTGCTATTGCATGACATGCAAGTGGGTATTGTAGCTTGCCAGGGGGTGAAGAAGGCACCGGGAAGAAGTGCGGTGAAGCTGCGGAAAGTTTTAGCGAAAACAGTTCTCTCTTGGAGGGGCTGTTTACATGCAAGGGCAAGAATGTCATTTTGACAGTGTCAAACCATAGTGAAAATGGACCCAACAGAACGGGCTCGACAAAACAAAGAAGTGGGCTTTGGAATCACCTCATTTGGAGTTACGGGTAAAAAGATATAGCCCAACAAACTTCAGGGACCAATCTGTAAAGATAACCCTAGAAACAGGCCCCTGAGCTAAAAAACAGAAAGCGCAGTCTCAGAAAATATGCTTTCACAGCAGAGAAAACTTATTTCTAATCGTAGTTAAATGAAAATACTCTTTCTCATAAAGAAAGCGCATTTGCCACCGAACTAAGACAGAAATACGCTTTCACTAAACGGAAACATAGTAGAGGAAATACGTTTCAACTTATCTGATGTGGCGGGGGCGGGGTCAACGCGTGCAGCTGCCAGGTGTGGTTGGGGAAGGAGATGGGGCCCGCCTGGCCTCTGTCTTCTTCTTCCTTACCCTGCTCCCGCACAGGACAGAGGAGGCAGGGGAGGGCGCGTCACCGGCGATAGGCCGGCCGGCTCTGGCCATCTCCGGCGAGGGCGACGCCACCGATGGTATTGGGAGACTACCCCGCCTCCATTCAGGGGGGAAACAGGCGCCGGGGAGGGCTAGGGAGGCCGCGGCTGGAGGCAACAGAGGGCACAACCGGCAGCGGCCATTCTACGGGGGCGCGGCCATAGGGCCTCCGGCGACGAGGCAAGTAGATGGGGAGTCTCGCAGGAGCATGGGGAAAACGATGGTGGTGGTGGGATGGAGAGGAAGAGGCTGCACTGCCCGAATTTAGGAGGGGGCCGGCGACGGGCAAGGCGGCCATCAGAGGGACAGAGAGCTCTTGGAGCTCGGGCGAGTGGTTGGGGAGGGGCAGTGGAGTGCGGGGAGGCTGTTGGTGTGCTCGAAAGGCTCGGGGAGGCCTATATATAGGCGCGGGGCAAGGTGCCGAGCTATCGTCGCCGCAGACACGTGGCCGGTGCCGTAGACGCGTGTGCTCATGCATGGTCTCGGGGGGAGGCGACGAGAGGGAACAGGAGGGAGAGCTCACAGGGAAGAGGCAGCCAAGGAGCGCAGGGTGGAAGGCGATGGTGATGAACCGAGACAAACGACCATTGTGCGCCCATGGGCACGCGGCGGTTTGCGTCGGTGAGGAAGCTGCCAAAGGGGGAGCGGGGTCGAGGTGATCGGCGACGACGAGAGAAAGACAATGGACGTGCTCACGCGTGCTAAGACGACGAGAGAAGGAGGGGCCGGAGCAAGAAGCCATTCTGGACGCGGCCATGGCATGCCAGAGAGCTTGTGGCCACGTGAGCTGCCAAGGAGAAAGTGCCAAAGGCTTGCAAACGTTGTCTAGTGTGTAGTTCATCCAAGGGAGGTTCTTACTACGGTGGTAGTTTGGTTAAAATCGCTCTGGTTAAATGGTAAGAACCCTCTGAAGTTTACTGCAGTAAACTTGGGTGAGAACTGCTGAGCAATAGGAAGGTGACTTGGAGCAATGGAGTTGTCTGCGAGGGTTAGGCTAAGAAGGACTACAATACTGGAGATTTAGAGATGAAATGGACCAATAAATAATAGGGTTGCTTTGCATGTGCATTTTTGGTCCAGAAACTTGATTTGAATGATGCACTCACATGGAGTTATGGAATGGTATGCAACTTGGCAAATCCTCATGATATGGACATATAAAGATTCTGCAAAAATCTCATACCAAATGGACAATCCAAAATGGTACTTGCTTTACAAACATCATTTCTGTCCAGAATCTTGGAAAGTTATAGAGAAATAATGGCTTTATGAAACATGCCCAAAATTGGTGGAAGTAGGTTATATGGATCATAGAAGGCCTAGAAAAATTGGCAGCCATAATGGAGCAATATAAAATATACTTGCTTCACAAGCTGAAATTTTGGACAGAATCAAAGAATTGAAGGTGAGTTCTCATGGAGGCATGACATGAGCTATACTTTGGTGGAGGGCTATGATATGATGATATGAGGGATCATGCAAAATGGCAGCTCATTTGGATATGCCTAGATTGTACTTGCATCACAAATCTTCTTTTTGGATAGAAACTTTGGAAAATCATAATTAAAAAATCACTAGGAAAATGAGGTTGAATTTGGGCATGTGGCAATTATATGGACAGGAAAAGGTGTCCAAGGAGTTTGAGGTAAACTGGGAAGACGAAACTAGCACTTGCTTCACAATGTGCCATTAAGGGCATAATAGGAAATGAATTATTTGACCATGATGATATACATCACAAATGAAATATTTTGCCATATTTGAGAAAGATATGACCCAAACAATTTATGAGAATTATTTGGGAATTTTAAGAGTGATGTAAATAAAGGTTGCTTCACCACCTAGGGCAATTTGAGTTATTTCTTTAAAAGAAAAGTAATATTCCCAATAGAAATAATATTGGGATTTGGGTTAGGATGAAAATGACAGGGTCTAGGGAAGGATTTGGGAATGACAAGCCACTCTAGAAATAGAGAAGAAGGCATCTTCTTCAGTCTCTAGACAACATAACCACGGAAAAAGGAAATCTCAGGCAAAAACCTGAGGAAAAAAAAGAAAAACTAAGGGCCAAAAATCAGGCTGTCACAATTGTTGTCTCCGGTGCCGGTATTGCTGACGTCAGTGTTTTGGTTGTGTCTCAGGAGGTCTATCCTCAACTAGATTTTTCTCGTTATCGTCGTTACCCTCTTTGGGTGTATCCACCATGTACACGTCAGGTGGCCGTCCAGCAGCCGGTAAACCGCGGGTTTTGGGCCTACTCTTATCCGGCATCGTCGTCCATACCATCAATATCTTCGGAGCCATAATCGAGCATGTCGGTTAAGTCCTCGACTTTGGCTATGAAGTGGGTGGTGGGTGGGACTTAATATTCCCCGCTCTCAGCCCCTAGTCCGGGCCGGGCGTAGTTCGGATGTTGCCCCTTGGTAATGACGAGGGATCGCATTAAGTCCAGAGCCTCTCTTAAAGGCAAGGTTTGGTCAGGGACAAGAGAGTCCACTACTAGGGAAAACCTTATACATAGAACTTTAGAAGTAGCGCTTGTTAAAAAAGCACGCTACTGCTACACAACAGTAGCGCGCGCGGAAAAACCGCGCTGCAAATACATATATAGCAGTAGCGCGTCCCGTTGTAAAAGCGCTACTACTAAAATTCCCACCACTAAGCCAATAGGCTACACATAGTAGTAGCACTCTTTTAGAAATAGCGCTGCCGCTAATATTCTTGTAGCAGCGTGTTTATGTGTAAGGCGCTACTGCTAACGAAAATAAAATAAAATGAAAAACAAGTAGAAAAGTAAATGAAAATGAAAGAAATAGAAAAAGGAGAAAGGAAAAACTATAATGTAAAGAAAAATAAATGAAAAAAGGGAAAAAGGGAGGAAGGCATAGCAGTAGCGTGTTTCTCAAAACGCGTTGTAGCTAACTTAGCTATCATGCGTTTTCAGAAACGCGCTACCGTTATGTTTCACTTAACCAGCGGTTCCCTCCCGGCCACCACTTCTCCGCCAAATCCCTCGCCCTACTTCGCCGCCGTCTCCCCAATTCGCCATTCCACATTTAAGGCCAAATTTGTCTTATATGAATGGCTTGTTATGCCAATGGGTTTATCCGAAGCACCTAGTACTTTCATGCGAGTCATGCATTCCGTTCTTCGCCGATACATTGGTTTATTTGTTGTGGTCTATTTTGACGTTATTCTTGTATTTAGCAAATCTCTCAAAGATCATGTCACCCATCTTAGAATCATGTTGCAAACTCTTAGAAAAGAGCGCCTTTATTCTAATATGGACAAATGCCTTTTTGGTGTTGATAAGCTTGTTTTCTTGGGTTTCGTTTTGTCTTCTTAATTAGCGTGTTCATGTAGATGAATCTAAGATCAATGTTATTAAAACTTGGTCACAACCAACCAATTTGCAACAAGTGTGAAGCTTCCTTGGTTTAGCCGGTTTCTATTGTAGATTTGTTAAGGATTTTAGCAGCATTGCATCCCCTTTACCTGCTTTGAGTAAGAAAAATGCACCCTTTGTTTGGGGACCATCTCAAGATATCACATTTAATGAGCTTAAGAATTTGCTTACTCATGCTCCCATGCTTGCTTTACCCAACTTTGACAAACCCTCTAAAATTCTTTGCGGTGCTAGTGGTAACGGCATAGGAGGTGTGTTAACACAAGAGAAGCGCCCCATAGCTTACTCAAGTGAAAAAATTTCCGAAGCGCAACTTAATTATCCCATATATGACAAAGATCTATATGTTTTAGTGCGAGTTTTGCGTGAGTGGGAACATTATCTTTGCCCTCATGAATTTATCATTCATACTGACCATGAAACACTTAAGTACCTTAAAGGTCAAACTAAGTTAAACAAGCGTCATGCTAGGTGGAGTGAATTCATTGAGTCATTTCCCTATGTCATGAAGTATATCAAAGGTAAGGAAAATGTTGTGGCGAATGCGCTTTCCCGTATATGCATGCTTGTTACCAAACTTGAATGGAATGTCATTGGCTTTGAGCACATAAAAGACTTTTATACGCATGATCCTACTTTTGCTATTCCTTATCCCAAGTGTTTGATGCATACATCTTGGGAACGCTATTACATCGAGGATGATTATCTTATGAGAGCTAACAAACTTTCCATCCCCGAGTCTTCTCTTTGTTTGTTACTTTTGCAAGAATCTCATGGAGGAGGACTAATGGGACACTTTGGACGCGACAAGACATTTGCTACGCTCTCCAAGAACAATTTTTGGGCCAAGATGTTCCGCCACGTCTCATGCTTCACCAACCGATGCTCTACATGTCGCAAAGCTAAGTCTAAAGCTCACTCTCATGGCCTTTATATGCCACTTCCTATTCCGTATCACCCATGGGAAGATATTAGTATTGACTTCGTACTTGGTTTGCCTAGAACTAGAAATGGCAAAGATTCTGTCTTTGTTGTTGTGGACCGATTCTCTAAAATGGCACATTTCATACGTGCAACAAGATAGACGATGCCTCACATGTTGCAAATCTTTTTTGTAGGGAAATCTTGCGCCTACATGGAGTGCCAAAGATGATTGTTTCGGACCGCTATGTCAAGTTCTTGAGTACTTTCGGAAGACCTTATGCGCCAAGCTCGGAATCAAGATTTTGTTCTCTTCGGCATACCATCCTCAAGTCGACGGCCAAACGGAGGTGATGAGCCAAACGCTCTCCACTCTCCTACGTGTGTTGATCAAGAAGAACATCAAGGAGTGGGAAGAATTCCTACCCATTGCCGAGTACGCCTACAACCGCGAAATACATTTGACTACCGGCAAGTCCCCCTTTGAGGTCGTCTATGGTTTTAACCCATTGTCCCCATTGGACATTCTTTGTCTACCACTACAAGAGCGGATCAACATGGATGTGAGTGCCCAAATCACCTACCTCAAGAAGATGCATGAAGATACAAGGCACACCATCGAGCTCCAAGTACAATTACTCGCGACCAAGCTCAACTTCAGCAAGCAACCCATGATATTCAACATTGGAGATCTCATGTGGCAAGGATTTCTTCCACAATGAACGCAAGTCAAAGCTTCTTCCTCGAGCCGACGGACCCTTCAAGGTGCTTGCATGCTACAACAACAACAAAAACAACAACAACGCTTACAAGACCGACCTCCCGTGCAACAAGTACAACGTGAGCGACGTCTTCAATGTCAAAGATCTCTCTCCCTACCATGGTCATGAAGCTTTCGATCAGAGGTCGGATCTTTCCCATGGGGAGGAGATGATGCGGAGCATCCCAAGGTCATCTCCATGGACCTACCTACATCTCCCATGACACCACTTGGACCAATTACAAGAGCTCGAGCAAAGGCTATCGAAGACAACGTGAACTCGCTCCTCTCTGAACTACCACTTTCTTCACATGAGACATGGCTACTATCTCAAGCGGAGACCATATGTGTGATCAGGTACTTGGAGGAAGGCCACGGAACAGCTACACTCAACGGACAAGGCGGCGAGGACACCAAGAACAAGGAACAAGAAGAAGAGCTGTCATGGAATCTCCAGCCTTCGAACGACTGAAGCTTGTCGGACGTCCGATGACTGGAGCATTAGCCAGCCAACCAAGTCCCAGCCAGAAGACGACCCAACGGCCGGAAGACCAACGTCGACCGGACGTCCGACGCACTCCAGGTCCTGGATGGCCGACACGACCATCACCGAGCCAAAACGTGGGAAGTATCGAAGCCTTCGGAGGACCAACACCTCGGACGTCCGACCCCGGCCGGACGATCGACGAAACCTGACCCGAGCCGAAACATTGGACTTCCCACAAGTATTGGACGTCCGGACCGTCACGAGCCTTCGGACGACTGATGACTGTCGGATGTCTGACGTCTGTGTGTTGACAGCATGTTGGGCCGAGGCCCATGTACCCCTTCGTCCACTAGGACTATAAATATGCCTCCTCCTCCCACTTTCTACGGTTAGAAAAGGATTAGCTCAATTTAGACATAGAGCTTTGCTCACCCACTTATTAACTTCTCCTTGGAGTTCAGGACCTCTACGAAGAAGATCCCCCAAGCAGATTCAAGACCCCTAAAGGGAAGACCTCAAGACCTCCTCACGGAGAACTTGTTACTGTATTGTCCTATGTTGGATTTGGATTGTGTGTCTTCTTGTGTTTCGAGGATCTAGCACATGTGCAATCGAATCTTGTTGGTTTGAGTGATTCCTCTCGTGTTTCCCCTCGTGTTCTTCGTGTTCTTCATAGGATCCCCACCATTTCGTGAAATATCGGGCATCTAGGGTTCTACCCTACATCATACGGGTTATAAGACTATTATTTAAGGCGCATGAATGGTGTTGGAAGAGTAGTCATATATGAATATGAGGTTGAAGAAATTCTGCTAAGTGTGAGA
Organism: Aegilops umbellulata; assembly: GCA_032464435.1. Lineage (NCBI taxonomy): Eukaryota > Viridiplantae > Streptophyta > Magnoliopsida > Poales > Poaceae > Aegilops > Aegilops umbellulata. The sequence continues at coordinate 296,544,045 of CP136057.1, forward strand.
AAAACAAGTTTCACAATTTTTGCCCATAATTTTGGATCTACTTCAGCATTAAAAACAAAAGTAAATGTCTAAACCTAGAACATGGTTGTGGAAGAACTAGTGGGCTGATACCATTCTGAAGAAAAGAAGATCTATTTGAGATTCAATATGGATGCTAAGCTAGCTGCCACATTATTTCTATGGTGTTTTTAGATTGGAAGGCAGGATCTACTCGGAGCTATGAAGAACTGTGATGAACGCCGACGAACTTGCGAAGGGTCAGTGACCTAGTGCGGATCTAAAAGGGACCGAAAGTGGTAAATGATGGCGATGATGGTGAATGCACGTGCGCCGCGGTTATCTGGTTTGTTCAGGTTGATGCAGCGGCCGGTGTTGAGGTCGCTGAAGAGGAACGGCGGCGGCGGAGCTCCGACGGCGGCGCTCGATGCAAGGAGAAGAAGAAGAGAGAGGGATGGGGTAAAAGTGAAAATTGAACCCCCATGTGCCTATTTATAAGGAAAAGGTGAAACAATAAACATCAGGCATGGAAATCGAGGAACGATCATCATTATCTTAATAGCAAAGGTGCCTTGATTCTTGGAAGGATTGATTAATGCAAAGATCTATTGTGATGTCATGGGATTTTTCTGAAATTAATAACATGATGTCATCTTTCGTCATGGCGGGTTATGAAAGTTTGTCAGTTTAAATATCAAAGGAGTTTTAGAGATTCGCCAACCAAAGGATGCACATTGACATGAACTAGTTCAAATGAATTTGGGGCCTAATGTTGGGTATATAACCCCAAGGTGTGACCCGCCCAGGAGGGGCCGTGTTACACCATTGGTGACTCATGGCAAAGGGCCCAAGTGGTCCTAAGAAGACAAGACGATAAGACGGCGGCTCGTAAGCAGGCTACTGAAGCCCAAGACTCGGAGGTGGCTCGAGACCGAAGGTGTGAGACGCCCAATGATGACTTTCTCTGTAAGGCAAGGAAGTTAAAACCAGGGTAGGTTACCTTGTGTGACCCAACCCGGGCTCTTGTAAGTCGCCGGACCTTGACCTTGTATATAAAGGCGAGACCCGATGGCGGATTAGGTCAAGAAACAACCGATCGATAGCTAGGTCAAGCGTATTCGCTCCCTTGTAATCGAAACTCAAGCAATACACCTAGAAGCAGGAAGTAGGCTTTTACCTCATTGAAAGGGGCCAAACCTAGGTAAATCCCTTGTGTCCTTTGACCCGTTCAACCCCTTCGAGCAAACCTACATTGCGATGGCTCCACACCTAAGTCCTTTCACTAGGGAAACTGTGATACATCTCCAACATATCTATAATTTTTTAGTGTTCGATGCTATTATATTGTCTATTTTGGATGTTTTATATGCATTAATATGATATTTTATATTATTTTTGGCACTAACCTATTAACCTAGAGCCCAGTTCCAGTTTCTGTTTTTTCCTTGTTTTAGAGTTTCGTAGAAAAGGAATACCAAGCGGAGTCCAAACAGAATAAAACTTTCATGATGATTTTTCTTGGACCAGAAGACATCTAGAGGACTTGTAGTGCAAGTCAGAGAAGCCACGAGGCGGCCACAAGGACGCAGGGCGCGCCCAAGGGGATAGGGCGCGCCGCCCACCCTTGTGGGCCCCTCATGACTCCACCGACCTATTTCTTCCGCATATATATATTCTCATATATCCCAAAACCAACAGAGAGAGACACGAAAACACTGTTCCACTGCCGAAACCTTTTGTACCCATGAGTTCCCATCTAGGGGCCTTTTCCAGCATCCTGACGGAGGGGGATTCGATCATGGAGGGCTTCTACATCAACACCATTGCCCTTTCGATGAAGCTTGAGTAGTTTACCATAGACCTACGTGAAGGAAATATGCCCTAGAGGCAATAATAAAGTTATTATTTATTTAATTCATGATAAAGGTTTATTATTCATGCTAGAATTGTATTAACCGGAAACATAATGCATGTGTGAATACATAGACAAACAGAGTGTCAGTAGTATGCCTCTACTAGACTAGCTCGTTAATCAAAGATGGTTATGTTTCCTAACCATGAACAAAGAGTTGTTATTTGATTAACGAGGTCACATTATTGGTTGAATGATCTGATTGACATGACCCATTATATTAGCTTAGCACCCGATCGTTTAGTATGTTGCTATTGCTTTATTCATGACTTATACATGTTCCTATGACTATGAGATTATGCAACTCCCGTTTGCCAGAGGAACACTTTGGGTACTACCAAACGTCACAACGTAACTGGGTGATTATAAAGGAGTATTACAGGTGTCTCCAATGGTAGATGTTGGGTTGGCGTATTTCGAGATTAGGATTTGTCACTCCGATTGTCGGAGAGGTATCTCTGGGCCCTCTCGGTAATGCACATCACTTAAGCCTTGCAAGCATTGCAACTAATGAGTTAGTTGCGGGATGATGTATTACGGAATGAGTAAAGAGACTTGCCGGTAACGATATTGAACTAAGTATTGGATACTGACGATCGAATCTCGGACAAGTAACATACCGATGACAAAGGGAACAACGTATGTTGTTATGCGGTCTGACCGATAAAGATCTTCGTAGAATATGTAGGAGCCAATATGGGCATCCAGGTCCCGCTATTGGTTATTGACCAGAGACGTGTCTCGGTCATGTCTACATTGTTCTCGAACCGTAGGGTCCGCACGCTTAACGTTACGATGACAGTTATTATGAGTTTATGCATTTTGATGTACCGAAGGAGTTCGGAGTCCCGGATGTGATCACAGACATGACGAGGAGTCTCGAAATGGTCGAGACATAAATATTGATATATTGGAAGCCTATGTTTGGACATCGGAAGTGTTCCAGGTGAAATCAGGATTTTACCGGAATACTGGGTGGGTTACCGGAACCCCTCGGGAGCGATATGGGCCTTCATGGGCCTTAGTGGAAAGGAGAAAGGGGCACCCCTAGTGGCCGCGCGCCTCCCCCCTTCCCTAGTCCTATTAGGACTAGGAGAAGGTGGCCGGCCCCCCTCTCTCTCTTTCCCCCCCTTGAGGAATCCTATTCCAACTAGGATTGGGGGGGGGGGGAATCCTACTCCCGGAGGGAGTAGGACTCCCTGGCGCGCCACCCCTTGGCCGGCCAGCCCCTCCCCCTTGGCTCCTTTATATACGGGGGCAGGGGAGCACCCTAGAACACACAAGTTGATCTACGGATCGTTCCTTAGCCGTGTGCGGTGCCCCCTTCCACCAAATTCCACCTCGGTCATATAGTTGCAGTGCTTAGGAGAAGCCCTGCGCCGGTAACACATCAAGATCGTCACCACGCCGTCGTGCTGACGGAACTCTTCCCCGACGCTTTGCTGGATCGGAGCCCGGGGATTGTCATCGAGTTGAACGTGTGCCAAGAACTCGGAGGTGCCGGAGTAACGGTGCTTGGATCGGTCGGATCGTGAGGAGAACGTACGACTACTTCCTCTATGTTGAGTCAACGCTTCCGCTTCAGCCTACAAGGGTATGTAGACAACACTCTCCCCTCTCGTTGCTATGCATCACCATGATCTTGCGTGTGCGTAGGAATTTTTTTGAAATTACTACGTTTCCCAACACTACGGGTCCATAGCTAGTAGCTAGATGGCTTCTTCACTCTCTTTGATTCTCAATACCATGTTCTCCTCGATGTTCTTGGAGATCTATTCGATGTAATAGTTTTTTTGCGGTGTGTTTTCCGAGATCCGATGAATTGTGGATTTATGATCAACTTATCTATGAATATTATTTTCATCTTCTCTAAAGTCTTATAAGCATGATTTGATATGTTTGCAAGTCTCTTCGAACTATGTATTTGGTCTGGCCAACTAGATTGGTTTTTCTTGCAATGGGAGAAGTGCTTAGCTTCGGGTTCAATCTTGCGGCGTCCTTTCCCAGTGACAGTAGGGGCAGCAAGGCACATATTGTATTGTTGCCATCGGGGATAAAAAGATGGGGTTTTCATCATATTGCTTGAGTTTATCCCGCTACATCATGTCATCTTACTTAATGCGTTACTCTATTCTTATGATCTTAAAACTCTAGATGCATGCAGGAGTAGTTCGATGTGTGGAGTAATAGTAGTAGATGTAGGCAGGAGTCGGTTTACTTGACACGGACCTGATGCCTAGATATCGTCATAACTTTGCGCTTTCTATCAATTGCTCGGCAGTAATTTGTTCACCCACCGTAATATTTTCTATCTTGAGAGAAGCCTCTACTGAAACCTATGGCCCTTGGGTCTATTTTCCATCATATAAGTTTCTATTTTCCATCGTATATGTTTCCGAAGTACAATTTTAGTTTCCAATCTACTCTTTTTTCGATCTTTTACTTTCCTATCTATAAACAAAAAATACCAAAAATATTTACTTTACCTTTTATCTGTCTCTATTAGATCTAACTTTTGCAAGTAACTGTGAAGGTATTGATAACACCTTTATCGCGTTGGGTGCAAGTTGTTTGATTGTTTGTGCAGGTATCCGGTGACTTGTGCGTTGTATACTACTGAATTGATACCTTGGTTCTCAAATTGAGGGAAATACTTACTATACTTTGTTGCATCACCCTTCCTCTTCAAGGGAAAAACAAACGCAATCTCAAGAAATAGCAGGAAGAATTTATGGCGCCGTTGCCGGGGAGATCTTCGCCAAGTCAAACCATACAAAGTATCCATCATAAACTCTCATCTCTTGCATTACATTATTCGCCATTCGCCTCTCGTTTTCTTCTCCCCCACTTCTAAAATGATTTTCGAAAAAATTGGCCCTTTTCATTCGCCCTTCTTCCGTTCGTCTTTTTCGTTTGTCTTCTTGCTCATTTGCTAACTTTGTTTGTGTTACCATGTGCCCTCTATTTCCTTGCATCTTCACTTGCTAAAAATCTAAGTTTATGGATCCTCATCAACTTGCTAATATTTTTAAGAGATCCAATTATGATGAACCAATTGCTAGTGAGTTTTGTGCACTAGATTGTCTTTATGAAGTTTTGCTTGAAATTCGTGAATCTGAAAATTCTGACGAAGAAATTTATGAAGCCATTCATGATAGCTCCTTGAATAAAAAGCATGATTTCAATGGTTTTGCTATAAATTATACTGATGTCAATTGTGCTAATAATATGCAAAACTCTAAGACTGGGGATGCTAGTTTTGCTATGTCCACTACTTATTGCAATGATCATGGTTGGGGTGATTCTTCTTATGATCTTGAAAATTTATTTAAGCCCCATGATGAATATGAGATTGATAATAATGTTTGCAATAATATTGAAAGTGGTTTGGAAGAGTTTCAACTTTAGATCACACATATTTTGATAATGTTCAATCTTATGAAGTTTTTGATAAAAGTGGGTTCAGAGAGGTCATGACTTTATTTTATGGTAATCCCACTATTTTGGAAGAGTGTCTACTTTGCATGCATGTGGTTAATAAAGAGAATATTTTATGTGATAGTTATTGTTGATTTTTAATATGAACCCTCATTTAATTATTACGAGAGAGGAAAATATGGTTGTAGAAATCTTCATGTTACAAAATTACCTCTTGTTATGTTTAGATTGCTATTGTTTCTTTGTTCTTCCTTGCATATGGTGGTTTTTGCTTGTCTTGATAATTTGTTTGCCTATAAGATGCATATTCATAGGAAGTATGTTAGAATTAGATGTGTTTTTTACATGCTTTATGATGCTCTCTTTGTGCTTCAATTCTTGTCTTTCATGTGAGCATCATCGAAATTATTAATGCCTAGCTAAGGGTGTTAAACAATAGCGCTTGTTGGGAGGCAACCAAATTTTACTTTTGTTTTTTCTTTTTTGGTTCTTTTTTGCTTTAAATAATTCATCTAGCCTCTGGTTAGATGAGGTTTTGTGTTTCAATTAGTGTTTGTGCTAAGTAAGACCATTGGGATAGCTTATGTTGAGAGTTGATTTTATCTTGCTGGGAAAATAGAAACTTTTGCGCCCAGAAAAATAATTCTTATTTTTTACTGAAGCATTTTGAGTTGATTCTTTTTGCATAAGATTCATAAATAAATTTCTTAGGTCGTCCTAATTTTTCAGAAATTTTGGAGTTACATAAGTATTCAATATATCCAGATTGCTACAGACTATTCTGTTTTTGACAGGTTGTGTTGTTTGCTTATTTTGATGAATCTATGGCTAGTATCGGGGGGTATGAACCGTGGAAAAGTTGGAATATAGTAGATATTACACCAATATAAATAAAGAATGAGTTCACAACAGTACCAAAAGTGGTGATTTATTTTCTTATACTAACGGAGCCTATGAGATTTTCTGTTGAGTTTTGAGTTGTGAAGTTTTCATGTTTTGTGTAAGGTTTTGATAGACTATGGAGTAAGGAGTGGCAGGAGCCTAAGCTTGATGATGCCCAAGGCACCCCAAGGTAATATTCAAGGATAACCAAGAGCCTAAGCTTGGGGATGCCCTGGAAGGCATCCCCTCTTCTGTCTTCGTTTATCGGCAACTTTACATGAGGATATATTTTTATTCACCACATGATATGTGTTTTGCTTGGAGCGTCTTGTATGATTTGAGTCTTTTACTTTTAGTATTCCACAATCATACTTTCTATACACACCTTTTGAGAGAGACACGCATGAACCGTGATTTATTAGAATACTCCATGTGATTCACTTATATCTTTTGAGCTAGGCAATATTTCTCTAGTACTTCAATTATATCTTTTTAGCACACAACGGTGGTTTTATTTTATATAAATTGATGAACTCTCATGATTCACTTATATTATTTTGAGAGTCTCTAAATAGCATTGTAATTTGCTTTGGTTATAAATTTAGTCCTAATATGATAGGCATCCAAGAGGGGTATAATAAAAACTTTCATATACAGTGCATTGAATACTATGAGAAGTTTGATTCCTTATGATTCTTTTGAGATATGGAGATGGTGATATTAGATCCATGCAAGGAAGTAATTGTGAAATTGAGGAATACTTGTGTTAAAGTTTGTGATTCCCGTAGCATGCACGTATGGTTAACCGTTATGTGATGAAGTCGGAGATTTATTTATTGATTATCTTCCTTATGAGTGGCAGTCGGGGACGAGGGATGGTCTTTTCCTTCCAATCTATCCCCCTAGGAGCATGCACGTAGTACTTCGTTTCGATAACTAATAGATTTCTGCAATAAGTATATGAGTTATTTATGACTAATGTTGAGTCCATGCACTACAAAAAAAGACACAACCGTGACATTTTGTGCCGAATGAAAATCTTTTCTGTCATACTTATGACACTTCTATGACGATAATTGTGGCAAAACCCGGTATCATCATAGATGTGGTGGGGTCCTACTTCTATGACAAAAAATCATGATAGAAAATGGGCTTTTCGTCCTGGGCGGGCCGTAGACGCAGCCAAATTATCGGGGACTCCCCGGTTACGGTGGGTGGTCGGGGGCCGAGCGATGCGCGTTTCTCTCGCACGTACACGCGTGTGCGCGAGGCGTTGGGCTCTAACTGAACCCGAGCGAGGCGTTGGGCTCTAACTGAACTCAAGCGATTGCACTGTAGGCTACGTGTTACTGAACCCGAGCGATCGATCGATGGCTGTTAACTGAACCCGATCGAGCGATTCCTTCGCTACTGCTGCTAACTGAAGCCGATCGATGCTGCCACTGGATGAAGAGTGAGCGTTGCGTGGGGGGGGGGGTTGGATGAATAGTTCCCGGTGGGGGTGGATGAACATGAACTTGTGGTGTTGCCTCTGGATGAACAGGACCTCGATTAATCGAGCCGATTGGGGCTGGATGAACAGGACCACCCCGTGGAGGGCAGGATGAACAGTAGACGATGGAGGGCTGGATGAACAGTAGCCCGTGGAGAGGGCTGGTTGAACAGGAGCCCGTGGAGAGGGCTGGTTGAACAGTAGCCGGTGGAGTAGCGCGCGGTGGAGGCTGGATGAACAGGAGCCCGTGGATGAACAGTCGCAGGTGGAGGCTGGAGGAGGTCGACGGTGGATGAACAGTAGCCCGTGGAGGATGGAGGGGGTCGACGGTGGAGACGAACAGTATCCCGTGGAGTTCCGTTTTGTAGTACGCCACACCCCTCTCGATGAACTATACCCCCGTTTCGACCCTAGCGCTCCAACACAAGTCTGCTTCCTCCGTTTTGCGGTATGCCACAGCCCTCCCGATCAACAAGACCCCTGTTTCGACCATAGGAGGTCCATTTCCTCTGTTTTGCGGTACACCAGACCCCTCCCGATGAACAGGATCCCGTTTGGAACGTGGCCGGTGGAACACAAGGCCGTTTCCTGCGTTCTGCAGTACGCCAGGCCTCGTTTCCATCGGCTATTCTGTCCAAGCCGGTTGGCTCCCACACATTCCGTTTCCTCCCGATGAGCACGACGCATTCCGTTGCCTCCCCATGAACATGACGAAGACGCTGTTTCTCCGTTCCGACCCAGCCATGTACATGAGCCCTGGCCGTACGTACGCGCGAGTAGGCATTTGACACCCCGCTCGTATGTACGTACATGGCCGTATTTACTTTCTTGCACCCTGGCCGTTGTACGTGCGTGCCTCTACTACGGCACGTGCGCGCCTCTACATCGACTAGTATGTACGTACACGTTCGGGACCAAAATGACAACTCTACATACGCATCGACCAGGTGGGTCCTGACTGTCAGGCACTTCCCTACGTGCGAAGATGTAGCTGGTGGATCCCAACAGTCAGGGGAAACATTTTATCGCGAAATACGATGGCCCGTCCAGTGGGTCCCCGCTGTTAGGTGGAGGAGTAATTATTTTGCGCGTAATAAGGAGGCACTTCCTTGTTGCGACCGTGGACCCAGCTGTCAGCCTCTCCACGTACAGTCCACGTCCGATGGAAGCCATTCCTTGACCATGTTGACCACGCCGCGTCGAGAGTACCACGTCCGATGCAGGCCTAGGAAGGGGACGACGCGGAGCCGGGGAAGACGCGGCAGTGGATGCCCTCACGTAGAGGAGTATGAGGGTTCACTGGTTCGCTGCGTGTGAGGCTGATGTCGCCACAGATTAACAGGCGGTGTGGGTGAGTAGAGGGATGGCCTGGCTAGCGGTGGGAGTTGTAGGTGGTGGTGAGGCATCCGCGGCATCGCAGCCGGCCACGGGAGGCAGGAGCACGAGGGATGACCTGGCGCTGGTTTGGATGGCTCGAGCAAGAAGGCCAAAGGTTGAAGAAGCACTAGGACCGTTGGATGGACATCGTACGGTCACTGGAGCTAGAATCATGCATATTGACTAAGTTGACAAAGCCCTCCATCCCCGACAACTTAGTAGGCCCACAAGTCAGCCTGCCACTATACTGTGTCCCAGCTAATAGGGGGTATTCATTTTTTTCTGCGTAATAAGGAGGCACTTCCTTGCGTGCGAAGATATAGCTGGTGGGTCCGAGCTGTCAGCGACGGTAACGTTTTTTTCACAAAATATAGAGGCCCTTTTGGTGGGTCCCTGATGTCAGGTGGAGGAATCATTATTTTGCGCGTAATAAGGAGGCATTTCCTTGCATGCGGCCGTGGACCCAGCTGTCGGCCTCTCCACGTGCAGTCCACTTCAGATGCATTCGGTCGTTGACCACGTTGACCAGGCTGCGCCGAGAGCACCAGGGCGGTGGACGAAGGCGAGGCCTAGGAAGGGAACGACACGAAGGTAGGGAAGACTCGGCAGTTGTTTCCCAAGCGGAGGGGAGTACGACTGTACGAGGGTTTACTGGTTCGTTTGGTGTCGCCGGAGAATAACATCAGGTGTGGGTGAGTAGAGGGATGGCTAGACCAGCGATGGGAGTACGGTGGGGCAGTGAGGCCTGCGCGGCAGCACAGCTGGCGCGGGGAGGAGAGATTGAAGAAGCAAGATGTGAGCAGGCAGTGCCGCCGGCGCTTGTTTGAGCGGCTGGAGCAGGAATAGCAGAGATTGAAGAAGCATGACGGTCGTTGGATGGACGCTGACCCCTGCTGCAGGCTCTCGGGTTTCAAGTTCGGCCAGAGGTTGCTTGAGTCCGTGAATGACATCCAGTAAGTGCTTGATTCGTGCTTTGCTTGGTTTCTGCTGCCGAGGCTTGATGCTTGCGTTCTTTTGCTAGGCCGGCACCTGAAGCGGAAAGGTTGAAAGTGGCTTCCCGGACCCTGCTCGGGGCAAGTCCGTCTGCCGAGGCGTCGCCTTCATCCGCTGGGGAAGAAGGCGGCAAGGCTCACACCTCCCCTGCCCAACTATCTTCGTGAGGCCAACTGGGACAGCTTGGCAAGGAGTCGGTCCCCGTGGCCCCGCGCCCGATGCTGTAGCCGGGGCGGCCAATGCCCAGGAGGTTCCTTCCTGCCAAGCCGTGGTCACGCTGCCATTTTCTTCGCCTGCTCCGCTGGTTCTTGCCTCTTCTGCTTCTTCTGCTGCTGTCGTGGACGAGGTTGCCAACCAGCTGAGCCAGCTGCGGGAGGATCTTCTGGGCGCAGATCCTCGCCTGGTGGCCGGGCGTCTGGAGTTGGCTTCTGGCTGGGCCCGCTCTGCCGCCTCCATCCAAGCAGTGCTGAGCCAGGCCATGATGGCCTCCGACGGGGAGAAACAGGCCGCCCACCAGGCCAAGGTCGCTCGCGACGCTGCCCTGGGCGACGCTGCAACTGCCCGGGGCCGCTGCAAGGCGCTGGAGGCCGAGCTGCAAGGCCTGCGTGATGAGCTCGCCAAGGAGGTGCGCGACCGCCAGGAGAAGGAGGAGGAGATGAAGGCTCGGGAGGTTGCCGTCAAGGATCGGGACGCCAAGCTTGATGACCACCACAGCCGATTGGAGACACTGGAGCGATCGCCGAAGGCGGAGAGGACCGAGCTGTACGCCAAGGCGAAGGTCCTGGCGGAAGATCGGGTGGCCTTCGCGAAGCTGGAGAAGAAGGCTCGTGCCATATTGAAGACGTTGTACGAGAGCGGCTTGGAGGAGCCGTTGGCTGGCGCGGAGGACGGCCCCGCCAAGCTGCTCCCCTTCCAGGTCGATGCGCTTGAAGACGTCACAGACGGCCTTGGCCCCACGGTCGAGGCCGAGGCGCGTGCCCTGTCCTCTGCGGCGTTGACGCATGTCCTCAGCCACATCTACCTGCGCGACCCCAACGTTGACTTCGACAGCCTGCTGGAGCCCGTGAGCGGCGGTCGTGCCACCGCTACCGCCGAGGCCGTGAAAGGTCGAGCCGAGGTTTTGCTGGGGAAATTCCGCTCCTCCAGCATCTTGCCCGGGCGCGACACCGCCAGCTCCGCGACCTTAGGAGGCGAAGTCGCCCAGCGTACTTCCACAAACGGCGATGGCGTCACGGGAGAGTGATCCCTTCGCGGCCTCTGCCCTATTTTTATTCCTGCAACATGCACCATGCCTCGCGGGGGCGTTTAAACTTGCGTCTGGCGTTCTGGAACAATTTACGGCTTGTAATATTTGCATTAAATTTCCTGGGATTTGCATTTTCTTCTCCTACTTGCCTGCGCTCTACGTCGGCAGGGCCCGGCCCCGCGCGTACCTCACCCAGCGTTAGCCCCGACCGGAAACCAAGGACGGGACTAAGGAGTGAGGGGCTACGTGGCAAGTTAGGCTCCTGAGTCGCGATGCTCAGGAGTCCCCCTTGACGCGCGAGCAGCAAGTAGGGAAGGGGGGAGCGAGGAGTGGATTGATCGTTCTACGTCGGCAGGGTCCGTCCCCGCGCGTACCTCACCCAGTGTTAGCCCCGACCGGAAACTAAGGACGGGACTAAGGAGTGAGGGGCTACATGACCAGTTAGGCTCCTGAGTCGCGATGCTTTCGAGCCCCCCTTAACGCTGAAACGGGTCTTCATACCTTGGCTCTGCTCGGGGAGGGCGCGCGACGTCCAGGTCCGAGAGACCTGGTTGGGTAGCGTGCGCTCGGGCGAGGCCCGGGCGTTGCCCCCGTGTCCAGCCCCCTCGCGCGGCACTCCCGAGGGGAGGCGTTGCGACGGTGCCGGACACTGAGAACTGGGCTCCCTGAGGTTGGTACGGCCGTGGGCCGCCCTCAGTTGTTTATCACCAGCGCGGGGCATAGCGCTTCCGTATGTGTACGGGCATAGCCGCTCCTCGGCAGTGTCGTCGTCCAGCATGCAGCATGGTGCTTCCACTGGTGCGTGGGAGGGGGCTCCCCTCCGGGAGGAGCCCCCGGGGCGTGTACAGCCCCGCCCTGACACGGGGCCGGCATGGTAGGGCTAGGAGAGGTGTATCTGGGCACCCGTGAGCTAACGCAGGACTTGCGAGGCCCTACCTCGAGGTGGGTTGCGCCTAGCTCTGGGCCTTTATCAATGGTGTGTTCCTGCAAGGTGGTTAGAATGCAAATGCTCTACGTCCTCAGGTCCCGACCCTCGAGCGAGCTCAGCCGCCGCTGGTATGACAGGTCGCAATGCCGTGGGTCAAGGCCAGTGGGTGAGGGCTGGAGAGCCAGTAGGAGCCCATGAGTCGCGATGCTCATGCGCCCCCCTTTTAACGTGCAAGCGCTCTGCATGAGAAATCCGCGATAAGCAGCAGGTGATAATCATGTGTACCATATTAAGTGCGAAGAGAGAATGCATTTTAGGTTGGTGCAGGAAAAGCAAACGCCGCTGCGACAGGCCCGAGCAGCTTGGGGATGATGCAGCCCAAGGGGCGCCCCCAATAAGGCAAGCAAAGAGCGTAAGCAAAAAGGATACATGCCGCACGAACGGACCCACGCGGCCTGGGAATGATGCGGCCCTGTGGGCGCTCCCAGCTAAAAACGGAATTTAGAAAGATGTCACCTGGTGCTGTTTGAAGATGAAGTGATGCTAAAGAAGTGAGCGAGGCGCAGTGAAGACATCGACCGTCACGAGCCCCCAGGCCAGGAGCCTCGGGAGGCTCTGGGGGCACTGGCGGGTCCTCGAGGGCCATCTCCATCTCCGCCAGGACCGCCCAATGTCTAACCTCCTGAGCCTCCAGGATGCTCCTCAGCAGGCGCTGATGAGCGGCGACCGCATTCGGCAGGCCTAAAGGCATGCGAGCGTAGCTGTGAGGTGGACCCTCGCAACACCCCGTGCGCGAAGGCCAGAGGCTTTCCTGAGATGCGGCTCGGTTGAGCCCCGGCACGTCGATGCAGACGCGCAGCCCCCCATCCTCGCCTGGATGTGGGGGCATGGTGGGCAAGCTGCGGCTGCCACGCATGACTCTTGACTCCTGTAGCTCCTGGGTGTTTCTTGCGATGAACTTCTGAGGGTCTGGTCTTCCTTGTCTTGTGCCTTCCTGAAGGAAACGTGCCTGAAAGCACCCTTCCAAGTGATACCCGAGCACCTCCCTCGCGATCTTGGCAAGGTCAGTGGCTCTCCAAGAAAGAGCCCCCGAGCCCTGTCTAAGGAGGGCGCCAAGCGCGCCTTCCTATGCACGAGAGTGGGGCGCTCCCTGATTGGGCGCAGATCCTGACGCAACACCTCCGGAGGTGCCTTCCTCCGTATGGCTTGGGCCAGGCGAAACCTTCTTCTTGAGGGTCGCCTCGGGAAGTCTTCCGCTCCCGCGATCTGGGTCTTCGATTGTTGCGGCTTGGAACGCACGCTCAAGTGAACACACTGCGTCTCTTTCTTCACAAGGTATGGTGATGACTCCACCGCTTCCCGGCATCTTGAGGACGTTGTAGCCATGGTGAGTCACTGCCATGAACTTGGCCAGGGCTGGGTACCCGAGGATGGCGTTGGACGGCAGGCGGATGTGGGCGACGTCAAAGTCGATGAGCTCGGTGCGGTAGTTGTTGTAGGTGCCGAAGGTGACTGGGAGGCGGACCTGCCCGATCGGGACCGTGGAACCGTCGGTGACTCCGGAGAAGGGCTTGGTTGGCTGAAGCTAGTCATAGGGCACTTGGAGGCTGTTGAACGTTTCCACGGACAAGACATGGAGTCCTGCCCCTCCATCGATGAGGGTCCTGGTGACCAGAACGTTGCTGATGACTCGGGAACAAAGCATTGGGAGGACTCCGGCTGTGGCTACGCACTTGAGTTGGTCTGCGGAGCTGAACGTGATGGTGCAGGCCGACCACCTGAGGGGACGCGTTGCTTCGTCCATGCCACGTGAGGGAGGCTCGAGAGATCAACCTCGTGAGGATCGACCTTGCGGCAACGGAGGCCTTGCTCCTCTAGACTTGCCTTCCTGCGGCCTGCGGCGTGGCTCAAGTGGGGGCCCAGCGTGGCCCATCTTCATCAACACAAGCTCAAGACCCTCGCAAGGGGCCAAGCCTCACGGGGCGGACGACAGAGAGCTTCCTAAGGAGCGGCCTCATCAGGCAGGCTCGCGAGGAGGTGGAGAGATCAATGCAAGGGGACCTCGCGAGGATCCAGTGACGCAAGCCATGGCGATCAAGGCCAGGCGGGCGCCGGCCTACACAGAGTCCTTGTTTCCCCTTTGGTGCAAAGGAGGCAAGCTAAGGCCAAGGTATCAGGCAAAGATTACCATTCCAGTGCAACGAGACCAAGACCAGCCGGGCGGCCAGACGGAGGTCACCGTGGAGCCCAAGACGGCGTCACCACCAGAGCTTTTGGCAGCCGAAGACCACCTTTCGTCAGGATAACTTGTACTAGATATTCCCCTTCAAAATGGCCAATTGTTGGCGCCCTTCCCGCTCATTATTTCGGGGAGAGGCCCAGGGCCTCTATAAATAGAGCTAGCCACCCCAGAGTAGAAAAGGGGGGAGAGGGAGAGAAGAGCAAGGTGAAACCAAGTATAGGCTAAGTAGAACAACCGCACCAGCTCAAGAACACCTCTCGCGAGGTTGTTCTTCCCTTGTACTGTTCATCATCATCCCCTGAGGCAATCCACCACACCACACACTGGAGTAGGGTATTACACCACAACGGTGGCCCGAACCAGTATAAACCCCGTGTCCCTTGCGTCGTTCATCGTTTTCATCTCAGTTCGCACGGGAGCATCGGACGTAGATCGGTAGGGGAGAGATCTCCGCGCGCACCCCAGTGTTCGAACCTCAAGGGTCTGCTGGAAACCGAAATCCGACAACTGTGGCCACCGGCGCCTTTTGCTGGTGATGGGCTTGCTGCTAGGGATTACCGTGCACCGCCGCTTGGAGCAGCACGGGGTCTTGGCGTAGGGGTGCAAGGACGCGATCTTGGCGCGCCGGGGCTGGGAGCGCGCGAGCACCTTCTTGGGAACGAGGGATCTTTTGGCAGCTCCTTTCTTGCTGCGCTGGCGTAGGGTGCAGGGGGCCTCGCCCTGGGGTTGCATGCCTTGGAGCCAGGGCGCCTTCTTGGGGAGGAGGTGGTGGAGGCACCTCCTAATCCCCGCCCCCTGCGCGAAACAGATGGCGAGGCAGGGAGAGGGACCGCAAGGGGGATCCCCCTGCGGCGCTGACGAGCTCGGTGATGCGAGCGAGCCAGTCCTCGTAGAGGTTGTCGACGGGGCGGTAGTGAAGGAGCTCTCTTGCCAGGAGCAGCGAGGCGTGCACATCCATGGGAGCGCGATGGGCATGGGACGACGAGCCGGCTGGGGCCAGCGACGGGGTGGCGATGCGGCCATCCTGCCGAACCGAAGGATGCTGAGACGAGGCCTGCTGCTCGTTCCCCGTCGGGCCCGTCGCGGCAGGCAACGGGGAACGACGAGGGCAGCCGCCGACGGGCGCCCTCTGGGCGACATGGGTGGCGCGAGCAGCCCGGCTGTCACACCCTGATTTTCATGCCACAACACTTAAGCTAATAAATCATGATAAAATGTGGTTTGACAAAAACTTTTCAGTGTTTTGGACCTTGCCTTGATTGGATTTTGTGTGTTGTTTGCAAGTGCTCTAAAAATCAAATAAATCCTCCAACTCCTATACTTCATCTCCTTGCTCCAAACTCCTGAACCAATGATCATGCCATGTGTATAGGACATAAAAGTATTTTCTTCCAAAAATAATTTGGCCAAATAGTATTTGCAAAAATTAGTTTTCCAAAAACCCCTGAATTAAGGTTTGTACTGCAAGTACTTAATTCAGGGCACTAAAAATCTTTCCAAAATATGTTTGACTCCTATTAGATATAGGATACCCAGAAACCACAAAAATATAATTTTAAAAGTTATTTTCCTATTTTATTTAAAGGCTTTTTCTTAAGGCCAGAAATGGTCTTTAATAGGTTAAATTTGTTTTAAAGCTTTAAAAATATTTTAGAAAAATTAGGTGTCACATCCCACCTAGCTCATGCATTAGAGTGTGCATCATGTTTACTTTTGACAGAAACTTGAAATGGGGAAGCCAGAACCCCCAGCACCCCTCCTGAAATCAACTAGGGTTTACTAAAAATATTTTCAATGAACCTGAAATGCCCTTCTAAAATGTTCACCCTCTTGTCTTGGGTTGAAACCTCTGGCAAAAAATGGTGCATATTTTTCTAGGTCAACAGAAGGTCATTGAATTAATGCATTAGTATTTGAATTTGGGCATTTAAAATTTATAAAATATTTCAAATGCTCAAATATCTCCAAACTAAAATGTTCCTGGCTGGAAATATTCTAACTAAGGACCAGATGCAGTTTGGTGAATTTTGGAAGTGTCTGAGTATTTTTAATAAGTCCACAAAGTTACAGAAAAATAGAAAAGGGAAATAAATGGGAAAACTTACCTGCACTTACCTCCCTGGCCTGGCCCAGTGGCCAACAGACCGGCCCAGCCGACTGGCCAGCGCCAGTCGTCGTCTCCATCGCGCCAGGAGGACGCCGGGCGCGTGGTCGCCGCACGCCGCGCGCATGCGCGCCACGGCAGCTGCCTGCCTGCCCCTCCCCTCCTCGCTCTGGCCTTCGGACGACGCCACGCGCCTCCACGACCCCCTCGCCCTCTCTCTCACTCTCCCTCCTCCCTGGATGTCGCCCTCTCCCGCGAACGCCGAGCGCCACCGTCGCCGCTGCTCGCCGTAGCTGTAGCCACCGCCTCCCCCTCGACCTCTCTCTGCGCCCGAGAGCTCCGCCACGACCCCCTCGTCCTCTGCGTCAAGCCACAAGACGCCTGACTCCCCGTGGAGTCGCCCCCGTCGTCTTCCTCGTCGCCGGCCGCCGCAGATCGTCCCCGCCCGCACGTCGCTGTCCGGCTGTCCCCGAGCTCGTCGTCGACGCCAACGAGCCCGCTGTGAGCCTCTGCTTTGATTCCCCCTCCTCCCCTGCCTTCCCGTGCCCCGCAGCGCTGCGCCCGCTCAAGGCCGACTCCGGCCGCCGCCCTGAGCTTCGCTCTGGCGAGCTCCAGCGCCCCCGCAGCCTTCCACCTGCCCTGCTGGATGCGGACGACGACGGGCTACGCCCCGGTGGTCTCCGCGCGTCCATCCGCCGCCTGTAGTGCAACTCCGGTGAAGAACCGCCACGGCTCGAGGTCGTCGCCGGCGAAACTCCGGCGAGGCCGACGTGGCGTCATTAGCGCCTAATCCCGCAACCTAAACCCCCCCTAAGCCACTGACCGTGGGCCCCAGGGCCAAGTCAAACCCCGGTCAGCGCGGGTTTGACCGGGTTTAGCCTCTGTGTCACTGACGTGTGGCCCCCACACGTCAGGTTGACTAGTCAGCGCTGTTGACTTGCTGACGCAAGCATGATGCAGTGCTGACGTAATTATTTATTTTCTGGATTTAATTTTAAACAGGAAATTCCAGAAAATGATATAAACTTCTAAAATTCATATCAATTCAACCGTAGCTCAGTTTGAAATAAGTTATATATGAAAAATCATCAGAAAAATGCAAGCTATCCATATGTACCAGTTTCATGCATGAAAAACCAAGTTAAACCCACTGTTTAGGCACTACAAGATGATACACTAATATGATCTTAATAAATGAGTTTCCATTTGAATCTTTGGTTCAAATGGGTTCATTCCCTTCTGGTTTAACTTGCACTAGGTCCGGACACATTCATATTGCCTTGTCATGGCATGCATCATGTTGTTGCATATCGCCATGTATTGATTGTGTTCCGATGTGTTCATCGTGGTAGGTTCTGCCTCCGAGGATATCTCCGAGTATCCAACTGAAGGGCAGTATCCCACGACCACTCCATCAGGCAAGCAACTCGTTGATCATTCCGATACAAACCCATGTTCTCGCTTCTGCCCTCGTTTACTGCATTAAGACAACGCGTTTCCAAACTGCTGTGTGTTGCGGTAGTTGAACCCACTTCCTTTGCATGACCTGTCATTGCCACAGTAACTAGATGAAACCCACTAGCATGTGTAGGAGTTGATTGAGCCAATACATGTGTGTGTGTGTGTTCCTACCATGCTATGCTTGCTATGCTTAGAGTTATGTCAGGTCTGGCTCATCGGGATGATGATCCGGAGTGAAAGGTTGTATCGTTGTCAATAGTGTGGAAGTGTTGAACACGATTTGGTAAAGGAATCGATGGAAGGCCATGTAGGAGTACATGGTGGGTTGTTTCATTGAGGCCGTTCCTAAGAACTGAGATCTGTGTGTGTGATTTAAGACTCAGCTACTACCACGCATTGGGCCCGAAACCAATGGACCCTCTCAGCTTCTTGATCACGCTTGTCCTCTGTCCAGGAGTTCCAAAGTAGTTTCTGGTGTTTGTAGCATGCTGGGGGCCGCACGCGGCGCTGACCATAGGGGTGGGCTGTGTTGCGGTAGGCACGTGACACGGTGTACCGACTCGCCCGTTTGGTGTCTCGGGAACCCTGTTCACATCGTTCGGGGCCGTTAGTGGAAACCTCGGCCGGACTCCCTGCGGATGGAACCCGAATAGGCGATAAACCTGGACTAGAGACTTGAGTGTTTAGGTAGGCCGTGGCCGACACCCTCGCTGGACTTCCGCTTGAAGGTTGCCAAGTACATGTCGTGTAAACGGCGATAAGTGGTGAGAGCGTGTGTGAAGAAGTACACCCCTGCAGGGTATAAATCTATTCGAATAGCCGCGTCCGCGGTAAAGGACTACTTGGTCACCTATACAGTTCATAGATAAGTTAAATGGATACTACTAAAAATCTCAAGATAAGTGTGAGTACCGCGGATGGCCTCTCGTAGGATGGCGAGAGAGGATCCACGGTGGAGTATTGTGATGGTGATAGTGGACTCGTGTGCGACAAATGATTTACAAGTGGTGTCTATCGTAGGATAGCTTAGCCAAGAGTCAAAGCTGGCTTGCTGCAATAAACCCACTACCTTTTTGAGAATGTGCATGTATGATAGGTTCCTGTTGTAAGACTTGCTGAGTACCTCCGTACTCATGTTGCTTTAATCATGTTTTTCAGACGACTGCACCAACCCCTCTGATGGGTTCTATGTAGACCTCGACGTTGACGAGTGACTTATCACCAGGTGGTGATCCAAGACTTGTGAAGGGTCGTTGTAGATAGACAGGCTTTGTCAAGCCTTCTTTCTTTCTAGTGTCTGTACTCAGACTACTTTGCTTCCGCATGTGCTTGTATGTTTGTATGACTTGAGTGTTGGGTCATGTGACCCCTATCTGTATGGATGATATGTATGGCTCCTCGGAGCCTTTTAAATAAAGTACTTGAGTCGTAGAGTACTGTTGTGATGCCATGTTGTATTTACTCATATCGGGCATATTGTGTGTATGATTGAAATGCTTGGTATGAGTGGGATTCGACTATCTAGTTGTTTATCCTTGGCAGCCTTTCATATGCGGAAATGTAAGTCTTGTGCCTCTGAGCGATAGTAGTCCGCTACAGCCCGGTTCACCAGAGTCCTGCTAGCCCAGCACTACTGCTTGGACACTTGGCTGGCCGGCATGTGTTTCACGTCGTTCCTATGTCTGTCCCTTCGGGGAAATGTCACGCGCTGTTATTCGGAGTCCTGCCTAGCCTGCTACAGCCCGGGTTACCGGAGTCCTGTTAGCCCAGTGCTACAGCCCGAATAAATACGTTGATGACCGACATGCTCGATGTGATTCATGTATGCCTGTCCTCATAGGTTGGCGCCGCTTTGGGTTCACGACTAGCCATGTCGGCCCGGGTTCTCTGTCATATGGATGCTAGCGACACTATCATATACGTGAGCCAAAAGGCGCAAACGGTCCCGGGCCAGGTAAGGTGGCACCCGTGGGAGTACCGTGCGTGAGGCCGCAAAGTGATATGATGTGTTACACGCTGGATCGATGTGGCTTAGGATCGGGGTCTTGACAGCGTTGGCATCAGAGCCGGACTGCCTGTAGGTTCGCTAAGCCAAACTGGTCGATGTCGAGTCTAGAAATGCTTTAGTTATATGTAGGGGAATTGATTGTGGGAGGGAACGTAAGGCTCTTTTACTCCTTTACCTTATGCCCTCTATTCTGAGTCATTCTCTTCTCATTCTACGTGGGTTAAGGACTAGGCTCTCTGCTCTGTATCAGGTTCACGTGTTACTAAATCCGTAGTAACTTATAGGATTGTTGGATACAACCCAGTTCAGTTCTACTAAAGTTTAGTATGTTGCCAATTGAATCAGAACCTTGATATGTTGTTGTTGAGTGGTTTCACAAACTGTTGTGGATGTCTCAATTCTTTTTCTGAGCATTTACAGCCGTTATGCTGTCCAATTTCATCCAGAAATTCTAATGCCTTTGCACTATTTTGTGCTTTCAGATGGCTACCAGTCCCCAAAACCAAGTGGTTCGTCTGACCCGTTGCATCGGTGTATGTGGTCATACCGCCATGTTGGTTCGAGTGATGGTTGAGGCAGGTTACCAATGGTACCCTGAATACACCGTCGAAGAGCAGTTTAGAGATTTTAACCAGAGCCAATATCTATGCACGGTCAGTATATATCCATCATATCCCGGAGCCACGGAACCACTCCACCGTTCTTATGTACTCGGGATCACTATTGGGATGTCCGTTCAAGATGCAGCCTACTCGATGATGACCATTATGCGAGCTAGAACTGCCTTGTTGAGCAACACTGAATTTCGCTACATGCCAGCATCCCTCCCTGGGGCGCATGGTTACCTTCAGGGCATGTACAGTGATGCATCCCATGAGGACTCACTCCTTTGCACCACTACTGAGATGTTGGAAGATAAGGACCGTGAAAACCGGGCCTTGCGTTTGGAGCTCTTTAATGCTCGTGATGATCATTGGGCCACCTTGACGAGGTTTGCACCTGCGGTGCAAGCCGGATACATGGACACGAGAGACTTGTACCCTGTGCGGGCTAGTCTGCCAGACTTCATGGAATGGCGTGAGGTGGGAGGCATCACCCCTCCTCGTGGGCCTCTTCTGCCGCCATCTGTTGGACCGAGGCCGCACCCAAGTCCCTATGGTCCACAAGCACCGCAGGACCGTCTGTTCCCAGATGACCATGTTCCGCTTCCAGGTCTGGGTGGTGACTTCTATGAGGACTTCTACGGAGCCGTCTGAGCTAGTAGTAGTCTCGCTAGTATTGTAATAGTTGTATGTCCACCGTCCTGCGTGATTGTGGAATATAACTTAGTGTGTATCAATTCCGGAGGTGTAGAAAAATAATGTATAGGAGCTTGGAATGCCTCCGATGAGATGTAACGTCTTTCGTCTTAGTTGTACTTCAGCTTGAGCTTGTACTAAACTATGTATGATGTGTATGACCGTTGGTATATATATGGCAGTTTCTATATTACCATGTCATACGGATGATCATCTCTGCATTCCTTGTTATCCATTACATTCCGCACTTCTTTGGCCAGATTTTGCCATCCTGGTTTAAATCATTGTTTTGTTTTCCTAGGATGGTCAACACCCGCAGCAACCCTGCTGCTCCGGAGCAGGGAGAAGCTAGTGCACCTAGAGAGGAAAGTCTGCCTCAACCACCTTCTCTGGCCGAAGTGATGCTGGAGGCAGAGCGCAACAGGCGCGACACCAATCGCTTGCTAGAGCGGATTGAGCAGAACACTGCACGCCAGCAGAGGATCAATTCGGTGTCCATCAATGACTTTGTCAAGCTGTACCCGCCAAAGTTCAATCATTCCATCGAACCTCTCGATGCGGATGACTGGCTCCGCAGCATCGCTCACAAGCTACGTTCTGCCAACGTAGCTGAAGATGATAAATTCACCTTTGCTGCCTATCACCTTGAAGGCCCTGCCAGCCTTTGGTGGGAGAATTATGAAGCTATGCACCCGGTCGGCCAACTCACTACTTGGGCTGATTTCAGTGCCGCTTTTCGTGAGCATCATATTCCGGAAGGCCTCATGGATCGCAAGAGGGAGGAGTTCTGTAACTTCACCCAGGGGAAGCTGACTGTGGATGCATACAGTCGCGAGTTTGGAAAGCTTGCACGCTATGCTCCCGAAGAGGTATCCACCGACGCCAAAAAGCAGGCAAGGTTCCGCAAGGGACTTAGCCCTGAGCTCCGTCGTGACCTTCGTCTGCATGAATGCACTTCCTTTCCGAAGCTAGTCAATAAGGCCATTAGTGCCGAGACAGGGCAGAATGATTTTGAAGCTTCACGCAAACACTCCCGTGACTATGGTTCATCATCCGGCTCTGGATCTCAGAAGCGCCGGGTCTGGATTCCAAATTCTGCTATGCCACCCAGGTATACCCCGAGGCCATCCTTTGAGGCGCCTCGTCCCAACCAACAGCATGTGCCGCCCAAGACTTTTGGTGGCCCCACTGTCAATACTGCTCCACGCCCCAATATGATAACTTGCTTCAAGTGTGGTGAGCCAGGCCACTACATCCGTGAGTGTCCCCAGAACAACCCCAGCCAGTTCGGAAAGTCTGTTGGACGTGGTAAGTCAACAGCGAAGGTGCTTGTCGCCAAGCCAGCCACCACTGCTCGTGGCCATGTCAACTACGTTTCAGCTGAAGAAACTCAAGAGGACCCCAACGTCGTTCTCTGTACGCTCCTTGTTAATTGCCATCCGGCAACTGTTCTCTTTGATACTGGAGCATCTCATTCATTTATTTTTGAGAGCTATGCTCGTTTGCACAACACCACCTTTTGTGACATGCCCACCTCCATGGTAATTCAAACCCCTGGTTCTAAGTGGCAAACCTCTAGGATCAGCCATGGAAATGAAATTCTTGTTGACAGATTGGTCTTCCTTGCATCACTAATAGCTCTCAAGTCCTCAGACATAAACATCATCTTGGGTATGGACTGGATGTCAGCTCATTACGCCAAGATTGACTGCTCAACTAGAACTGTTCAACTTACCCATCCATCGGGCAAGACAGTCAATGTTTTGACCCGAGTATCGGAGCGTCAGCTCTACTCTCTAAATGCCAATCCCCTTCCAGACCTCGAAGATATTCCGGTAGTCCGTGACTTCCCGGATGTCTTTCCAGAGGAACTGCCAGGTGTTCCACCTGACAGAGATGTCGAGTTCGTGATAGACCTTGTTCCAGGAACCGTCCCAATCTCTAGGAGACCTTATAAGATGGCACCCCTAGAACTAGCTGAGCTTAAGAAACAACTCGATGAGTCCTTGCAAAAGGGTTTCATCCGTCCTAGTTCATCTCCATGGGCTTGCCCCGTCCTCTTCGTCAAGAAGAAGGATGGAACGGATCGGATGGTTGTGGATTATCGACCTGTCAATTTGGTCACTATCAAGAACAAGTATCCGCTCCCCAGGATCAACGACCTGTATGACCAGCTCGCTGGATCCTCAGTCTTTTCCAAGATGGATTTGAGGTTGGGCTACCATCAAATCAAAATCAAGAACGGGGACATTCCCAAAACGGCTTTCGTTACTCGCTACGGCCAATACGAGTACACCATCATGTCCTTCGGGTTAACCAATGCTCCAGCCACCTTCTCTCGGTTAATGAACTCGATCTTCATGGAGTATTTGGATAAATTCGTTGTGGTTTACCTCGATGATATACTCATCTACTCCAAGAATGAGGAAGAACATGCCGAACATCTAAGGCTAGTATTGATGAAACTTCGAGAGCATCGCCTTTATGCCAAATTCTCCAAGTGCGAATTCTGGTTGCCAGAAGTGACCTATCTGGGCCATGTAATCTCTGGCAAGGGCATTGCTGTCAATCCCGAGCGAGTTCAAGCTGTCCTTGACTGGACTCCACCTGAAACGGTTAAGCAAGTTCGGAGTTTTCTTGGTTTAGCGAGCTATTGCCGCCGCTTCGTCGAGAATTTCTCCAAGGTTGCTAAGCCTCTAACTGAACTCCTCAAGAAAGATAAAAAGTTCGAGTGGACCCCACAGTGCGAGTTCAGCTTTCAGGAACTGAAAAGACGCCTGACATCTGCTCCCGTACTGGTACCACCAGATTTCTCTAAGGACTTTGTTATCTATTGCGACGCCTCGCGACAAGGACTAGGTTGCATACTCATGCAAGATCGTCATGTGATTGCCTACGCTTCCCGACAGTTGCGTCCACATGAGGATAACTATCCCACACATGATCTAGAGCTTGCAGCAGTAGTCCATGCACTCAAAACCTGGCGACATTACCTTCTGGGTAATCGTTGCGAAATTTACACTGATCACCAAAGTTTGAAATATATCTTCACCCAACCGGATTTGAATCTCAGGCAAAGACGTTGGGTCGAGTTGATCTCGGATTACGACTTAGGAATAACTTACACCCCAGGCAAAGCCAATGTCATGGCTGATGCACTAAGTCGTAAATCTTATTGTAACAACCTGATGTTACAACAAGGTCAACCACTTCTCCACGAGGAATTTCATAAGCTTAACCTTCACATTGTTCCTCGAGGATTCCTTTCCACCCTGGTGGCGAAACCTAACTTTACGGATCAGATCATCAAGGCACAAAAGGTGGATCCGGGAATTTCCCGTATCAAGAGAAACATCAAGAAGGGAGTTGCAGATTGTTTCTCCATTGATGATCAAGGTGTTGTGTTCTTTGGAAACCGTCTAGTGGTTCCCAAGGTACGCAACTTGAGACGATTGATCCTTAAGGAAGCTCATGAATCCCCTCTCACCATTCATCCCGGTAGCACTAAGATGTATCAAGACCTACGCCAGAGGTTTTGGTGGACTAGGATGAAGAGAGAAATCGCTCAATACATTGCAACTTGCGACGTCTGTTGTCGTGTTAAAGCAGAGCATCAACGGCCTGCTGGCACCCTTCAACCATTGGAGATTCCTGAATGGAAATGGGATAAAATCGGTATGGATTTCATTACCGGGTTTCCCAGAACCAAAAGAGGGAATAATGCTATCTTCGTTGTTGTCGATCGTCTTTCCAAAGTAGCCCACTTCTTACCTGTTCGCGAGAGTATAACCGCTAGCCAGCTAGCTGATTTGTACATCTCTCGAATAGTATCTTTCCATGGTGTTCCATTGGAAATTAATTTAGACCGTGGAAGTCTTTTCACCTCTCGATTTTGGGAAAGTTTCCAAAATGCTATGGGGACTCGTCTCTCCTTTAGCACCGCCTTCCATCCGCAATCAAGTGGTCAAGTAGAACGAGTCAATCAAATTCTGGAGGATATGCTCCGAGCTTATGTCATCTCTTTCGGTATGAATTGGGAGAAGTGCCTTCCATTCGCCGAGTTCGCTTATAACAACAGTTATCAAGCTAGCTTGGGTAAAGCTCCTTTCGAAGTTCTTTATGGACGAAAATGTCGAACGCCTCTTAACTGGTCAGAAACCGGCGAGAGACAACTCGTTGGCCCGGACATGATCCAGGATGCAGAAGAGCAGGTTCGCATTATTCGTGAGAAGTTGAAAACCGCCCAATCCCGACAAAAGAGTCAGTATGACCGCAAGCATAAGCCCATGGCTTATGAAGTCGGCGAGATGGCTTACCTTCGGGTTACACCTTTAAAGGGAACCCATCGATTCAGTATCAAAGGCAAATTGGCTCCTCGTTACATTGGACCCTTTCGCATTCTTGCCAAACGAGGGGAAGTTGCCTACC
Organism: Aegilops umbellulata; assembly: GCA_032464435.1. NCBI lineage: Eukaryota > Viridiplantae > Streptophyta > Magnoliopsida > Poales > Poaceae > Aegilops > Aegilops umbellulata. The sequence goes on from CP136057.1 coordinate 296,569,851, forward strand.
AACTGGAACTACCTCCGCATCTCTCCAGAGTTCATGATATCTTCCACGTTTCTCAACTCAGGCGTTGCTTCGTGGATCCTATCCGTGGAGTGGACCACGAAACGCTTGATCTCCAAGATAACCTCACCTATCGGGAATACCCCGTTCGTATCCTTGATCAAGCCGAGCGTACCACTCGACGCCACAATATCAAGTTTCTCAAGGTTCAATGGTCACACCATTCCGAGCAAGAAGCTACATGGGAAAGGGAGGATCGTCTTCGACTTGAGTATCCCACCTTCTTTCTGACAGATCCTAAATCTCGGGACGAGATTCTTTTGAGTGGGGGTGAGTTGTCACATCCCAGCTAGCTCATGCATTAGAGTGTGCATCATGTTTACTTTTGACAGAAACTTGAAATGGGAAAGCCAGAACCCCCAGCACCCCTCCTGAAATCAACTAGGGTTTACTAAAAATATTTTCAATGAACCTGAAATGCCCTTCTAAAATGTTCACCCTCTTGTCTTGGGTTGAAACCTCTGGCAAAAAATGGTGCATATTTTTCTAGGTCAACAGAAGGTCATTGAATTAATGCATTAGTATTTGAATTTGGGCATTTAAAATTTATAAAATATTTCAAATGCTCAAATATCTCCAAACTAAAATGTTCCTGGCTGGAAATATTCTAACTAAGGACCAGATGCAGTTTGGTGAATTTTGGAAGTGTCTGAGTATTTTTAATAAGTCCACAAAGTTACAGAAAAATAGAAAAGGGAAATAAATGGGAAAACTTACCTGCACTTACCTCCCTGGCCTGGCCCAGTGGCCAACAGACCGGCCCAGCCGACTGGCCAGCGCCAGTCGTCGTCTCCACCGCGCCAGGAGGACGCCGGGCGCGTGGTCGCCGCACGCCGCGCGCATGCGCGCCACGGCAGCTGCCTGCCTGCCCCTCCCCTCCTCGCTCTGGCCTTCGGACGACGCCACGCGCCGCCCCGACCCCCTCGCCCTCTCTCTCACTCTCCCTCCTCCCTGGATGTCGCCCTCTCCCGCGAACGCCGAGCGCCACCGTCGCCGCTGCTCGCCGTAGCTGTAGCCACCGCCTCCCCCTCGACCTCTCTCTGCGCCCGAGAGCTCCGCCACGACCCCCTCGTCCTCTGCGTCAAGCCACAAGACGCCGGACTCCCCGTGGAGTCGCCCCCGTCGTCTTCCTCGTCGCCGGCCGCCGCAGATCGTCCCCGCCCGCACGTCGCCGTCCGGCTGTCCCCGAGCTCGTCGTCGACGCCAACGAGCCCGCTGTGAGCCTCTGCTTCGATTCCTCCTCCTCCCCTGCCTTCCCGTGCCCCGCAGCGCTGCGCCCGCTCAAGGCCGACTCCGGCCGCCGCCCTGAGCTTCGCTCCGGCGAGCTCCAGCGCCCCCGCAGCCTTCCACATGCCCTGCTGGATGCGGACGACGACGGGCTACGCCCCGGTGGTCTCCGCGCGTCCATCCGCCGCCTGTAGTGCAACTCCGGTGAAGAACCGCCGCGGCTCGAGGTCGTCGCCGGCGAAACTCCGGCGAGGCCGACGTGGCGTCATTAGCGCCTAATCCCGCAACCTAAACCCCCCCTAAGCCACTGACCGTGGGCCCCAGGGCCAAGTCAAACCCCGGTCAGCGCGGGTTTGACCGGGTTTAGCCTCTGTGTCACTGACGTGTGGCCCCCACACGTCAGGTTGACTAGTCAGCGCTGTTGACTTGCTGACGCAAGCATGATGCAGTGCTGACGCAATTATTTATTTTCTGGATTTAATTTTAAACAGGAAATTCCAGAAAATGATATAAACTTCTAAAATTCATATCAATTCAACCGTAGCTCAGTTTGAAATAAGTTATATATGAAAAATCATCAGAAAAATGCAAGCTATCCATATGTACCAGTTTCATGCATGAAAAACCAAGTTAAACCCACTGTTTAGGCACTACAAGATGATACACTAATATGATCTTAATAAATGAGTTTCCATTTGAATCTTTGGTTCAAATGGGTTCATTCCCTTCTGGTTTAACTTGCACTAGGTCAGGACACATTCATATTGCCATGTCATGGCATGCATCATGTTGTTGCATATCGACATGTATTGATTGTGTTCCGATGTGTTCATCGTGGTAGGTTCTGCCTCCGAGGATATCTCCGAGTATCCAACTGAAGGGCAGTATCCCACGACCACTCCATCAGGCAAGCAACTCGTTGATCATTCCGATACAAACCCATGTTCTCGCTTCTGCCCTCGTTTACTGCATTAAGACAACGCGTTTCCAAACTGCTGTGTGTTGCGGTAGTTGAACCCACTTCCTTTGCATGACCTGTCATTGCCACAGTAACTAGATGAAACCCACTAGCATGTGTAGGAGTTGATTGAGCCAATACATGTGTGTGTGTGTTCCTACCATGCTATGCTTGCTATGCTTAGAGTTATGTCAGGTCTGGCTCATCGGGATGATGATCCGGAGTGAAAGGTTGTATCGTTGCCAATAGTGTGGAAGTGTTGAACACGATTTGGTAAAGGAATCGATGGAAGGCCATGTAGGAGTACATGGTGGGTTGTTTCATTGAGGCCGTTCCTAAGAACTGAGATCTGTGTGTGTGATTTAAGACTCAGCTACTACCACGCATTGGGCCCGAAACCAATGGACCCTCTCGGCTTCTTGATCACGCTTGTCCTCTGTCCAGGAGTTGCAAAGTAGTTTCTGGTGTTTGTAGCATGCTGGGGGCCGCACGCGGCGCTGACCATCGGGGTGGGCTGTGTTGCGGTAGGCACGTGGCACGGTGTACCGACTCGCCCGTTTGGTGTCTCGGGAACCCTGTTCACATCGTTCGGGGCCGTTAGTGGAAACCTCGGCCGGACTCCCTGTGGATGGAACCCGAGTAGGCGATAAACCTGGACTAGAGACTTGAGTGTTTAGGTAGGCCGTGGCCGACACCCTCGCTGGGCTTCCGCTTGAAGGTTGCCGAGTACATGTCGTGTAAACGGCGATAAGTGGTGAGAGCGTGTGTGAAGAAGTACACCCCTGCAGGGTATAAATCTATTCGAATAGCCGCGTCCGCGGTAAAGGACTACTTGGTCACCTATACAGTTCATAGATAAGTTAAATGGATACTACTAAAAATCTCAAGATAAGTGTGAGTACCGCGGATGGCCTCTCGTAGGATGGCGAGAGAGGATCCACGGTGGAGTATTGTGATGGTGATAGTGGACTCGTGTGCGACAAATGATTTACAAGTGGTGTCTATCGTAGGATAGCTTAGCCAAGAGTCAAAGCTGGCTTGCTGCAATAACCCCACTACCTTTTTGAGAATGTGCATGTATGATAGGTTCCTGTTGTAAGACTTGCTGAGTACCTCCGTACTCATGTTGCTTTAATCATGTTTTTCAGACGACTGCACCAACCCCTCTGATGGGTTCTATGTAGACCTCGACGTTGACGAGTGACTTATCACCAGGTGGTGATCCAAGACTTGTGAAGGGTCGTTGTAGATAGACAGGCTTTGTCAAGCCTTCTTTCTTTCTAGTGTCTGTACTCAGACTACTTTGCTTCCGCATGTGCTTGTATGTTTGTATGACTTGAGTGTTGGGTCATGTGACCCCTATCTGTATGGATGATATGTATGGCTCCTCGGAGCCTTTTAAATAAAGTATTTGAGTCGTAGAGTACTGTTGTGATGCCATGTTGTATTTACTCATATCGGGCATATTGTGTGTATGATTGAAATGCTTGGTATGAGTGGGATTCGACTATCTAGTTGTTTATCCTTGGCAGCCTTTCATATGGGGAAATGTAAGTCTTGTGCCTCTGAGCGATAGTAGTCCGCTACAGCCCGGTTCACCGGAGTCCTGCTAGCCCAGCACTACTGCTTGGACACTTGGCTGGCCGGCATGTGTTTCACGTCGTTCCTATGTCTGTCCCTTCGGGGAAATGTCACGCGCTGTTATTCGGAGTCCTGCCTAGCCTGCTACAGCCCGGGTTACCGGAGTCCTGTTAGCCCAGTGCTACAGCCCGAATAAATACGTTGATGACCGACATGCTCGATGTGATTCATGTATGCCTGTCCTCATAGGCTGGCGCCGCTTTGGGTTCACGACTAGCCATGTCGGCCCGGGTTCTCTATCATATGGATGCTAGCGACACTATCATATACGTGAGCCAAAAGGCGCAAACGGTCCCGGGCCAGGTAAGGTGGCACCCGTGGGAGTACCGTGCGTGAGGCCGCAAAGTGATATGATGTGTTACACGCTGGATCGATGTGGCTTAGGATCGGGGTCCTGACATTAGGGAGACTCAATGGACATATATTTTCCATATATATAAGTTTCAACATATGGTCATGATCAAAATATTGGACAAAACCCTCCAGAACCATTTCAGCTCATTTCAAATATTCGAAATATTTCTATAATAAATATTTTCAAATAAATCCAGGACAATTCTCGCAAGTGACATATGCATAATGTGATGATCTTGCAAAGTTGCATATCAATCAAAACAAGTTTGGTTCACAAAAGTGCCCAAAAAACCTTTCTGTCCACAACAAAATTTGAACAAGTTTACATTGGAAACTTTCTCCTTTTGATCTCAACTTTTGTGGACATGTTCAGAGCCTCAACTGATGACACCACACTAAGTGGTGCATGAAGGAGAATAGATTTGTATGACTAAATCTTGGAAAGTCCATTTCTGCTAATTTCTAGGGTTTACAAAAGTTGCATTGGCAACTTTGCCCAAATGAGCTCAAAATTGGTTGAAGGACCTAATTATATGTGGTATTTCACCCTGTGGAGTCTCATGCCAAATGGAGATCATTTGCTTAACCAAACAAGCATCAAACACCTTCTGCCACTTTACCAAAATTCCATTTTGACCTCTTTCCACTAATCTCCATGGGCTCAACTTTGTACCACAGCTGCTCCTTGCCCCCTTCTACTTCCAGTAATAATGGCAAATCCAGAGCTCAATTATTGGATGGTTAAAACCCCACTTTCTCTCTCTGGACAGCCCATTTCTCCCTCTTCTTCTACCTCTCTCCTCTCCTACTGGCCACCCAGGGCATCCAAGGCCATCTCCTACTTCTTTACTCCTCCCTAGAGCTACGAGACATGCTTGGCCGTGCCCACTTTACCAAAAAATGACATGCCGGCCATTTGCACGCTCTGGAGCGCGCTACAGTGCGCTCCCGCACTGTAGACGCCCCCTGCCAACCACCTCCGGCCACCCCGGGCCTCCCCAGCACGCCCGACGATGCGCCTCGATGTCTACAACACGCCGCAGCCTGGTCCCCCTCCTCCTTCTCCCTCCTCTCGCCCCGCTCGCACGCGCGCCGGCCCCCCGAGCGCACCAGTGAGCACGCTCACACGTGCGGTGCCCTGCCCCCTACTTTCCCTCTCTTCTTTCCCATCGGTGTAGTCCACGCCCAGCAACACCCCACACACAGCACCAGCTCCTCCCGAGCCCTGTGGCGACGAGCAGGAGCCCACCGGCGCACGAGTCCACGGCACCCCGCCGTTCACCTATTTAAAGGCCTCCCCGAGCCCTACTCTCCTCACCACTCGCTCTCTCACTCCCCTAATCACCACCCTACACTACTCACCCCTCTCTAGACGAGCTCGAACTCGAGATCGAGCTCGAGCTCCGCCGCCTCGGGTCGCCGTCGATCTCAGGGTACATGCCCTCTCTGCCGCTCCTCTTCCTCGACCTGGAACCGCCGCGGCTCACTGATCATTTCCCCTCTCTCCCCCGCCTCGTTTGCAGCCGGAGTCGACCGGAACGACCACCACCCGACGCTCCCCCGCCATCGTTCTCCTCCTCGATTGGTATTGTGTGTATTGAATCACTTAGCAGTACATGTGCAGTTCCAATATTATTCATACGTACCCTTCAAATTTCCTGGGAGCTATTGTTCCCGTTAAACTAATTGGTTATAGCCTCCATTGTCCAACAGAATATCAGCTTGTAATTGTGCGTCACTCCGGTATCACGTTGTGCTTGGGTAGGTATTTCATCTGCAACCAGTAGTGTGGCAAATGATGGATAGTTTTTTAGAACTAGCAAGATGCCCATGCATTGCACGCATCAAGATGCATTTGTGTGAGTAGTTTATCTTGTGGGAGAAAAGGATGAAAGAGGGAATGCCTTATTTGCAAATGCGGAGAGGGGTATGGGTATCTTTTTGCAAAATTGCCACAGTTTCCTTCCTATCCGTCGGATATAAATCAGATTGCCTATATTGCAGGATGGCAGGAACACCATCATCACCAACTCTGTTTTTTATAAGAGTAGGGAAAAAGTAGAGAAAAAAAAGAGAGTAGAGATAAATATTAAATATAAAATAAATATAACAGCAGAGAAGAGAGTAGAGATAGCAAAGACGTTGGGAAAGGATTGCGCGCGCGGGAAAAAGTGGCCGGGCGTGCGCTAGTTTTGGCGCGTGGCGTCCGGCGCGCTTTATAAAATCCAATGACCTCCCACCGCTATGTGCCTTGCCACCGCTCTATCCCCGCTCTATGCCTCGCCCTCCCCTCTCTTTCTTGCCTCGCCGCTGCCGCGCCACCATGTCGTCGCATCGCCGGGAAACCTGGGGATACCGCGGCGTCCGTGCACGCCCCTCCGGCGGCTTCTCCGCCGAGATCCGGTTCTGCAGGATGCGCCTCGGCCTCGGCAATTTCGACACCACCAACGAGGCTGCCTGCGCGTACGACACGGCGGTATGGCACCTCCGGTGGCCTCATAGAACATTGAACTTCCCCAACATGCCGACGCGGGAGCGGGCACAGGAGCTCGCGCCTCTACCGCGGCTTATCACCGACAAGGATCGTCACGACAACCGGAGGCGGGAGCACCGTCTCGGCATCGTCGAGATGGACGAGGAAGCCATGGCGCTGTGGCGCCAATGCTTCCCGCAGGACATCATCAATGAGCGCGAGTTCTACGAGCAAAGGAGGGCGGATAGGGATAAGAGGAGGGCGGAGCGAGCCGCCTATCGCGAGGACAAGCGTAGGCGAAAAGCGGACGCTCAATTCAACATGAGGCTGGGAGAAGCGTCGCCATGGGAATCCGACAACGACCGGTATCTTCACGCCTACAGTCAGACGTCGGAGGAGGACATCACCGAGGAGGAGTCGGACGACTTGGAGTAGTTGAATATTCTATTTTTATCTATCTATGCTGAGAACTATCCTCTACTCTCTATCTCTACTTCTCGATCTCAGCACTGTAAACGCTTTTTTGAAGCGCTGCGCGTTGCGATTCTGTTGGAGATTCTCTAACATGGAAGACGAGTGCTTTAATGTTGCCCACAAGATGCGGGAGTATTACTGGTAGTACATTTTTCTTGCCATGTTGAGATTTTAAAACCACGAGTGCAAACATGCGGAGGAGCAATGAAGACCAAACACGGGATATTGGGGACATCTTCAAGGAGCGTGGAAAGTTAAAGAGGAGCTGCATCGAACCTATAAAATGAGCATTGGTAAGTAACACCCTTTCAATTACTTTCGTTTAGCCTCGTGTTCTTCGATGTGTATATGTTGTAGTTTCTGTTTCTCTTAAGCTTCGTGTTCTTCGATGTGTCATAAGAAGAGTCTTAATCATCCTAATGCTTTCGTTTTTAGCTTGATGTAGGAAGTGGGTGTTCTCACCTTGTAGTCTGTTTTTATATTATTTTTTTCATTTTGAATTTACTTCTCCCAGTTCTGTTTATCTGGCTTCTACTTAATGGATCTGGGTTGCTCTGAGTAATTATCTAAAAAAGAAGTAACTTCATGTCAGGATGCAGTTCCTGCAAGGAGGGAAGTATGGTCAACCTCGAGATCATGTTTCTAGAATGAGGCTGGATTACACACAAGGTGCCAGTTCCCTAATGATGTTGGATTAGACACAAGGTGCTAATTCCCAGATGATGCTGGATTACACACAAGCCAAGTGGAATTGTCAGCTGTTCGTGTCCTCGTGGCTCTAGTAAAGGCTGAAAGAAAGCGTGCAGCAGCCCTTGAGAATGTAGCTGAGTTGTTGAAGAAGCGAAAAGAGCAATCAGATGCTATGTTCACCCATCCAAACAAGAGATGGAAGAAGCCATAAATAAGCTAGCAGAGGCAGAGAAGGCTAGGCGTCTCCAGCTATCCAAAATTGTTGTCCATACAAAATTTCCTTCATAGTAGCTAGGTTCAAATGTTTATCCAGTCAGCATGCCTGTTGTGATGTCCATGCATCTACTGATGTGGCACAACATATTTTTTTTCGGGGCATGTAATAACAGCAATTACTTTCCAAACAATAACGAACGAAGCATTGGACATCGTATACTTCACGCGCAAGCCCGACATTCCAAGTTCTACTTCCACATCAAAATCATGTTCTCAGAAATTTCCACATTCATACATAATGTCCACAACCATGATTCACTTCAAAGCAAAAAAAATTGAGGAGAGTTATGAATAAAGAAAAACCTCTAGTTCCTCCTACAAGTGTGAGCACAACAAGTCAAGACCATGCGTAATTAATTATATTTTGGTCACTTTTTGTGTTCTAAAATGCCGGCCGGCTCGCGAAATGACGTGTTGCCGGCACACGCATGGATACAATGAAGGCAGGCGGGGCAGTCTGAAGCCGGTTGCATGCGGCGAGGAGGCTTGTTCAGTCGGGCCTGCAGAGAGTGGGGCCCTCTTGGCCGGCGCACCGGTTCAATGCCTGCGCTATGAGAGGTCGCATCCGTGTTAGAGCAATCACTCCCTCCAATCCTTTTTTGTTTGCGTATAACAAAATCTCGTTTTCCATTCACATTTTACAAGTAAAATTCGTGGACAAACTTTGACCGAAAAAACGATGGGGACTAGTAAACCAGAACGGAAGTAGTAGTTTTTTTTAATCACAGAAGGGTTTCCCCCTTACGATTTTCATTACTGAAAACCAACATCTAAATCTAAACATTGTATTTGCCCTAGAACTACCAGGTTCAACATCTCGCAACATAAAACCATACAACCATACACCAAGGAGGTACGTAGTAGGTAGTACTATGAATTCCATTTTCGCTCGATACCAATCGTTCTAAAAACTACTTAGTACTTATAACGTGCCATTGAAAATAAGAACTCTTAACCCCGCTAAAAAATGATATTTTAAATGTGGCTACTCGATCTGTGGCAACTGGCGAGCCACCACGCCCAAGTCGTTCACCTGTGGTCCCGACCATCAACTCCTACGGATCAAATTATCACGCGAGCTGACTATTCCTAAAAAGGTGCGCTCCACCACATACCCGGTACCCGCGAATGCAACAATCGTGCACCAAGGGTTTCAGGGTTTATTTGTTAACGTTGCCTTTACGTAACACTCATCTGTGCGAGACAGTGAGAGACGACTACGTGTGTGCGCCTCTTCTCTTCGTATATGTACTCCACCGTTTGTCTGGTGTCCACAAAATTATAGTAACTACTAGCAATGTGCCAATGCGTTGCCACACGATCTGAGTAGATTAATACATATTCGTCGATTTCTTAGAAAAAAAGTCTAGTTTTGAAATACGTATATCACTAAAAAAATGTTATGTTTCACTCAAAATATATTCCTTTGGCGGTTTTGATGAGATAAGGGAGGAATGTAGTTGGTTTCAAGATTCGAGAAGTGGTATATGTCTAACTTCTACTCTTACTAGTTAAATGCCCGTGCGTTGCACGCAACATCAAGATCTTATGGGAGAAAAAGGATGAACAAGGGAAGGACTTATCTACAAATGTGGAGAGGAGTGTGGGTAAATTGCCGTAGTTTCGTTCCTATCCGTCAGATATAAATCGGACGGCCTATATTGTAGGATGGCAGGCCCACCATCATCACCAACTCTGTTTTTATCCCTACTCTTATAAAAAGCATAGTCAGTGATGATCGTGTGCCTGCCATCCTGCAATATAGGCCGTCCGATCTATATCTGACGGATAGGAAGGAAACTATGGCAATTTTGCAAAAAGATACCCACACCCCTCTCCTGACTTGCAAATAAGGCCTTCCCTTGTTCATCCTTTTCTCCCACAAGATAAACTACTCATACAAATGCATCTTCATGTTTCGTGCAACGCATGGGCATCTTGCTAGTTGTTGCAAAAAGCCCATGTGTGTGTGAGAGAGAGGGAGAGAGGAGGAGGACGGAGTGCATGTGTGAGAAAGACACAAAGAGTGTGTGTGCGAGAGGTATCAATTTAAAATGAGGCGATAGTGTGTGTGCACAATCGAGAGGGCGTGTCTCAAGAAGGGAAGAAAAATCTACATAGATACAAGGAGCGGGAGAGAGACACATATGCGATAGTGGAAGCACGAGTCTGCGGGTGTATAAACCTATCTAGAGGCTAGTTGACAAATGTATGTGAGAGAAATACGAGATGGGGGTGCGAAAGCGAGAGTTTTGTGTGTGTGTGAGAGAGAGAGCCGGTAGTCGGGAAGTGGAGTGGAAACAAGAGTTGTGTGTGTGTGTGTGAGAGAGAGGGGGGTAGTTTGTCTGATCGGTAAACAAATGAATAATGTTAGTCTGGGATGGAGACGAAAAGGAGACCGCAACAAATGTTGTGTCTATAGGAGAGAGAGAGTAATTTTAGTGGTATGATTCATATCTGGAGACATATAGGGTGTGTGAGAGAATCCCATAGAGAGAAACACAAAGTGAAAGATGAGTGGAGACAGTGTGTGTGGCGGTGAAAAGAAAGCTTAGGTACCTAGTGATACGAGAGAACGGTAGAGACGTGAGAGATAATGAAAACCGTGTAATGTATAATGATAGGGAGAATGTGACCCTTCTCAAGGGAGACGTCGAGAGACCATGTTTGCGAGGATAGGAGAAACATGAAGTGAGCGTGCAGGTAAGCTGGAGAAAAGAGAGTGATAGCTACATGAAGGAGCCTGCATGCTGGAGAGATGGGCGTGAAAGGAGTGAACATAAAAGGGATTCAAATATTTGAATTTGAGATGATGATACATGTAATCCATACTTGAACCAAAATTGATCAATCAAGCATGCATACTCATATGAATTCACGCGCATCTATGTTATTTAATATGTAGATATTACTGATCCATACATTTTAGTAGAACATAATTTGGTTTAATTTTTTGAATTCAACCTTATGATTTTGAGATAATTGTATTTGTAAAGCATATTATACATATAAAGGAGCAGAACTCTTTGTTGTACTTTTGAAAGTATATATAGAAAATGATGTATATAGAATTTTATTCCGATCGAAAATGGATCCCGCCCGAAAAAAAGAATACAAACGGGATTCTAATTGAGTTGGCACAGTAAACGTGTACTCTGCAAAATTTGAACGAAGCGGGGAAAGTTGCAGTAACCGCCCGAAACCAAAATTCGCGAGATGGAAATTACTACTGCCTATCCCTACCACACAAAGCCCATCTGCTCGATTTCTATAGGTTTCGATAGGGGTAGGTTTGTAATTTCACTCCAACGTGACATCACCCCTCTCACCCGGATTCATACACGGTGGGCGCCAAAACACAGTGTGTCCTCGGCCGAAATCGACTTCCTCCCCGATTCATACACGGTGGGCCCCAAAAACAAACTCTCGTCGGCAAATATTCGGTGTATGCGAGATTACCGTCCTATCCCCAACCGACTAATATTGTTGTGATGTAGGAAATTTGAAATGGGTGCTAACTTTCTAAATTTCCTTGTATTTGAGACAAGCGCGCCCTGAAGACATGGTTCCCGCCTTCCTCTCCACCTCCATTTCCCCATCCGTACTCTGTGGATGCCAAAACACCCTCTCCACCCTGCCTCCTCCATCCGCCACCCCATCCACCGCCGTCCTCCTCCACGATGCCGGAGCTGATACCCCGACGGCGTCGTCCATTACAAGAGATCGACCTCTCTCATCCACGGCTTCGGACCGGGATCCTTGCATCCTGTCCTCTCGCTTCATCCCCGTCGTCGTCCACCTTGCGGGCGCCGTTCCTATGACCGTCTCGTCCACCGCGCCCCGCCGCCACCGTCTACCCTCCTAGATCTGCTTCCACGCCGCCGACAGCCATCGCTACCGCAACACCGTCAAATTCTCAGCAGATGCATACACGGTGCCGCACCAGAGGCGGTACTCTTTCGTACCTGCTCAACTTATTTATCGCAGCAAGAAAATAGATCGCCACTGCTTTACTCTGATTTCTTGTCCATCACTTACTTGCTAGTTGAGAGCAAACATTGGTTGCGAAGTTGCATTTGTCTAGTTTGCACCTTCAGATCCGCCATGGCACGCTCAACACTATACTCCCAATGCTTATGGTTTTCCCCTTTTATATTCCACACTAGTTAAATCACAGTAGATTAAATTTCAAAATTGGGTCAGTCGATTTTTCAGAGCTCGCTGGAGTTCGCCGGTGCGAACGAAGGTGCTTGGGTGGGGACTTTGGTTGTTGGGGGGCGGTGGTGGGGCCTCGCCGAACGAAGAAAACTCGATGCGGGTGGGGGCAGGGGTGGGGGTGGGGGTGGCAGAGGAACATAGGCGGTGGGGGCCGATTGTCCGGCCGGTGGCCCGTGCGGTGTTCTGTATGGGAAGAATCACAAACGAGGAAGAAGAAGGGTTAGGAGACGTAGGATCTTCATCCAACCGCCTGAAATGGTCTACTGACCCAAATGCAGACATGCCTTTATATTCAGTACCATCATCGTACCTGCTTAGCACTACTCCTGAATCCATCAAGCTAAACAACATGCCACTCATAATTCCAAACTTGTTGCTCAAGTACGAATCTGATATGATGCTGATATTACTAAGACAGATAAAATTTAATTGGTCAGCTAATGTTCCTACTTTACTTTCGAAAAAGCACGTGCACCACATATAGAGAGATAGCAGGGAGTTGCTTTCATAATGCGCTCTGGTTCATCATGTGTGGGCACCGCGCAACGAACATTTTATTATCCAAAATCTGCTTGCTCTTCTTTACCATGTTCCTCTTCCATTCTTCTTTAATAAGTACTCTCTACGTTCCTAAATACAAGTCTTTGTATAGATTCCACCATGGACTACATATGGAGCAAAATTAGTGAATCTACACTCTAAAATTTATCTGGATACATATGTATGTGATCGATAGTGGAAATCTCTACCAAGACTTATATTTTGGAATGGAGGGAGTATGATAGTAGTACAATATGTTCCCTGTAGTGAGTATGAGCAGGGACATTTGCAGTGTAGAGGTCTATATGGTCGGTTGCTATGGACACTTTGAACTCGTCGGGCCTCTTTGATTCGTAGGATTTTGTAAACATGAGAATAGGATTTGTAGTGGCCTGCCCACTTGAATCCTATAAGAATAGCAAGGAAATGTGGGGAGTTGTGTCACCTTTGAGAGTTACACTGATATTAACAGTACGTCACCTTCAGTTGAAGAGAGCTGGTATCCGAAGGCTTTCTAGCCGTACCAGCAATACTAGCACATATAATCCAGCAAGTTCCACTTTGCTGATTTTACTCTGATGCTTATGATTTTCCCGTTATATCTACACTATGATCTGTGTAGCTGCTTTGTGTCGCACTAGCAGCAGTCCACTCTTGAAGCTAAACACCGCAATGACTTACAAAATTTGGAAACATGAATTACACTGCCGATATCCACGGAGATTTGATCTTGAACGGATTAGGGCCCATTCCAGGTGTGCCACACGATCACGACGAGCATGATGTAGCTCTGCCGTCGGACAGTGTGGAAGAAATCACGCCAACAACCACTCTGGCCTTCCATCTGGAGCAGATCGCGCCATCGGAGGACGGGTCGATAGACCCCGCCTGGGAGGCTGCACCCATAGCGGCGATAGAGCCGAATACTGACCTTACCCCTCACAAGAGCCGCGATGCCGAACCTATAGACTCGTCTCCAGCCACGGACTCCGAACAGCCTGCGCCCGTACCTATCGAACCCGATTGGACGCCAATCATGGAGTTCACCTCCGCGGATATCTTTCAGCACTCACCCTTTGGTGACGTACTGAGCTCGTTAAAGTCTCTCTCCCTGTCAGAAGAACCTTGGCCGAACTATGTTCGGCTAGGATGGTATGCGGATGACGAAGAAATTCACTCCCCACCCACCACCCACTTAGTAGCCACTGTCGATGATTTAACCGACATGCTCGACTTCGACTCTGAAGACATCGATGGTATGGAAAATGATGCAGGAGACAAACAGGAACCACCGCCAATAAGGCGCTGGACTGCCACTTCATCACATGACATATACATGGTGGATACACCCAAGAAAATAATGATGAGGAGCGGAAGGATGCAGCGAAAGATAGCTCCCTTGACAAGCAATCAAAGTGGCGCCGTAGGCCCCGCTCCAAATCCCGCCTCGGCAAAAACAGCGATAACAGCGCAAGAAGAAGCCAAATTGACCCAACGATAAAGCAGGGTGAGCCAGTGGACGACGAACAAACTGCAGAGCCGCTGTCCGAACACAGTGACGCTGAGTGTCAAGACAACCAACCCGTCTCCAGTGAGGAGAACAGTCCGGATGACGACGAACGCATCATCCTAGAAAGGCAGCTGGAGCAAGAAAAGCTTATCGCCACCGCAAGAAGTCTGAAGGAGCATAAACAAAGGCTCAAGGCCGCGCAAAACACACTCAACAGTAGATGGAGTAAAGTGCTCGACACAGCAGAAAAGTACAGTGGCAGTCGCCACACGAAGAGCTACCCAAAGCGAAAGCTGCTGCTGGAATTCGACGACGAGGCCTTAGAGCCCCCGTAGCCAAAAAATAAAACTGTCGACCGGTAGAATCGACGACCTCGTGGCCGTGATAGAGCGGCCAACAAGGCCGCACATAAATCAGTACATGACCGACGCAAAGACTCGCATCAAAGGGCCAGCGCAACCAGATCCATCTCCGGATCAAGGAAACGCGCTCCAACACTCAGCGAACACCAAATACCACAACCATCCGAACGCCATGGTACAACTAAGTACAGCGGTGCCGCACACCCCCTATGTTTCACCGATGAGGTATTAGACCATGAATTTCTAGAAGGGTTCAAACCAGTTAACATAGAAGCTTATGACGGAACCACATACCCTGGGGTCTGGATCGAGGACTTCATCCTCCACATTCACATGGATCGCGGAGACGATCTCCATGCCATCAAATACTTGCCCCTGAAGCTCAAAGGCCCAGCTCGGCACAGGCTGAAAAGCCTCCCCGAAAACTCCATTGGAAGTTGGGAGGGGCTTGAGGACGCTTTCCGGAATAACTTTCAAGGGACTTATGTCCGACCTCCGGACGCTAATGATTTAAGTCATATAATTCAACAACACAGAGAGTCAGCCCGAATGCTTTGGAATAGGTTTCTCACTAAGAAGAACCAAATTGTCAACTGCCCGACGTTGAAGCTTTAGCAGTTTTCAAGCACAGCGTTCGAGACGAATGGCTTGCCAGACACCTTGGCCAAGAAAAGCTGAGAATAATGGCAGCCCTAACAAGCCTCATGACCCGCTTTTGCACGGGCGAGGGTAGCTGGTTAGCCCGCAGCAGCACCAACGACCCAAGCACATCCAAGGTTAGGGACGGCAATGGAAAACCGCGACGAAGTAGAAACAAGCGCCGGAATAAAGAAGACAACCCAGATAACACGTCGGTAAACGCCGGATTCAGAGGCTCTCAACCGGGTCAGCGGAAAAAACCCTTTAAAGGCAACAGAGATGGACCGACCGTCCTAAACAAGATTCTAGAGAAACTATGTCAGATCCACGACACCCTCGACAAACGTGCAAATCATACCCACAAAGAATGCTGGGTCTTCAAGCAGGCTGGCAAGCTAAACGCCGAACACAAGGGGGAGGACACTCCGAGCTAGGACGAGGATGCGCCTCACCAGCAAGACACTGGGGGACAGAAAAAATCCCACCAGAAGTCAAAACAGTAAATGTTATCCACGTGACAAAGAGGAGAGGCAAATATGCACTCCGAAATACACAAGCCATAGAGCCCGTCACCCCTGAGTTCTACCCCTGGTTGGCCTGCCCGGTCACTTTTGATTGCAGGGATCACCTAATAGGTATCTGGCATGAAGGATCAGTTGCCCTGGTGCTGGACCAAATAATAAATGGATACCATCTCACTCGAGTCCTTATGGACGACGGCAATGGTCTAAATCTGATATATCAGGACACCATCCGCAAAATGGGGATAAACCCAAGAAAAGTCAGCCACAGTAATACTATCTTCAAGGGAATAATACCAGGCTCAGAGGCCCGCAGCACGGGCTCTCTAGTACTAGAGGTTGTGTTCGGCTCGCTCGACAACTTCCGAAGCGAAAGGTTAACCTTCGACATCACTCCATTCCTAAGTGGCTATCAAAGAGGCTTTCGCTCATTTTAATGCAATACCGCATTATTCTTTACTCAGGCTTAAAATGCCCGGTCCGCGTGGCATCATCACAGTAAATGGAAATGTTGAGCGCTTCTCTCGCACAGAAGAACGTACGGCTGCTTTAACAGCCGAACACTAGACGGCCTCACCAACCAGAACAGATGACTGGTCGTTAAGACCACGGACACGGCTCGACGGTTACGGACAATCATTGGATACACTTGAGATTGGTTTAATGGTTACACCCTCCTAGGCAGTACCAGGGGCTTCCCAGCGATAATACAGCTCAACTTTTCCCTTCTCGAATTTTAATACGGTTTATTTATAGCCAATTTTTTTTGCACGATGACCTCCAACTAAAGTTCCTCTCTTTCACAAATGACAATCGTGCTACACCCGTCCATGATACGGCACAATGGAGACACAGGCGCAGACGTGCAGCAGGGACACGTTGAAAGGTTTCTCTTTAGATTAAGACCCTGCGTCAACCTTTTTTACTGTCTTTCGTTGTTCACATCCTCCGGATTTTCAATATAACCGAGAAGGATGCTAGCGTTCTTGGCATGTGGCCACATCAGAATATTGCACATACCTGGACACTAGGGGCTCATTACCAAGGGCACTGTTTAGCCCGGTATATACCACAAAGACCAAATACCTTAGGGAGTGTTCGGCGTCGCAAGTTTGGCCTTATATGCATCAGCTCTGTCGGTGTACTAGAGTAGGGGTACCCTAGTATCCCGAACTGGTGCACGGGCAGTCGCAGCGTCCCGCGGCAAGGCTTGCCAGGTGACCGCCAAGGTCCTCCGTGGTTCCTTTGGAGCCATTCAAGAACAAAGTATTTAAGCCAAGGAGACAAGTCCCCGGCAAGAGGAGCTTGCCGGGAAGGCCACTCAAGGCACAAGACCCCGGCAAGAGGAGCTTGCCGGGAAGGCTAACAAGGGCATCTCAAGGAACTTGCCGCGACGCGCCACGCGTCCTGGCAGGGTCCGGTGAGCGACAAGCTTCCCGACGCGACAAGACAACGGCCGCGGCAAGGCGCTTGCCGCGGCAAGCAACCACTCTGTACCTGCGCTCCAGCACACCCACCTACGTGTCACTCTGAGACCCTTCCAGGCGTACGTGGTGGGAGGCTGTGCATCCAGAGGTACACTGTGGCAAGCGGCGCTGGCAAGATCGCCATCGTGGCGAGCGGTGGTGTCCCTGACGGTCCCTTTTCAGCACTGTTTGGGCGATGTAGATAGGCATTTAATGCCCTTGTCCCCTGCCGTCAGGGTTAGGTATGATACACTGTGTAGGTAGCTGTACCTACCGCGGCACCTTTCCATTTTTCCCTTGCCTACGTTGCCACCTGTCGGAGACCCCTTGAGCATATAAAAGGAGTCCCATGCACAACGTAGGGGGAGGAGGACGAATAGTAGAACACTCACGCTCGGTCCCGTTAGCTGCTGGTGTGTACTGTAGCACTCAGCGCTCCCGAGCAAGAACTCAATACAATCCACAAAGCAGTAGTAGGAGTATTATCTCTCCGGAGAGCTCCGAAGCTGGGTAAAACCCCTTGTGTGCCTCGCCTCGATCCGCTCTTTGCGCGACCTCCGCCCCCCGCCGAACCGAAAGGGGCTCAGTCCCCATAGGTGCTCGCGGAGTCGGATTCCCCGACATCTTTGGCGCGCCAGGTAGGGGGCGTCGAGGTTGTGTGAACCTGATCCGGCGTTCACGCGAGCTAGATCTTCATCGATTTCATCGACATGCCACAGAAGAAGAAGGCTTCGGAGGCGGCTGCTCCGTCCGCGTCGAACCCACCGCCGCCGGAGCAAACGGCTGGTGGGGAAGACGCCGGCGGAAGAACGGGCGCCGACGAGGGAGCCCACGGTGCCGCCAGGTCCAAGGACAAGGCTGCGCTGCCCGTCGGCGGCATAGCAGGCTCCCACGACGACCGGGCGTCCGTGGATGCTCCGCGCCCATCTCAGGAAGCGCGGGACCGGCAGCGTCGTGGTACTCACGGTACCATACGCTCGCTGGACCCAAATCGAGCTGGCGGATCTCGGGATGCTCAAGGCCAGCATGCACGCCAACGTGCTGGCGCGAGCGAGGCACGGTCGCCTGGACGGAATACTGCTCCTTCTAACATCGTTGGAAGTCCGAGCATATCCCGCTCCTCGCACCGTTCGCCACCGCTACCCGCCACTCCAGCAGAAGCTTTGGCGTGAGCTCAACTGCTCCTAGACATCCCTCCAACGCCAGACAAGATCGACGACTGGAGCGCCACCATTCAGAGCCTCATCGGCTTCGCCAACGGTGACACTCCACGGCAGCCGACCACATCGCAGCCGCGGCAAGCCAGCCAGGTGCGAGCCGAGGGCGACAAGACCGGTGGGGGTGCAACCACCGTGCACTCTCCGCCCCGAAGGCCAAGATCGCCGAGTCGTCGCGTCCACCGCGACAGCGACTCCACCGCTTCATCAGACCCGCGAACTCGCCGCGATCAGCGCCAAGTTCTTCACGAACGACAGCAAGAAGACGCTCGTACTCGCATCGAGCGACGAAGAGAAACGCGGCGTCAATCAGACCAGCGCGCTGGACCCACTGTCGACATGCATGCGCCAGGGGAACCAGGCGACCTGCCGTATGCGGTAGGTTGCCCTGCGTTTACTCGTGAGCTGCGGCAAGTCCAGTGGCCCAGCACGAAGAATTTCAAGCCAGACGTACCGGAGAAGTACGACGGCAGGTTGCATCCGTCAGAGTTCCTCAGCATCTACACAATCGCGATGCAGGCTGCCGAGGGGCGAGACGACAAGATCCTTGCCAACTACTTCCCACTGGTGCTCAAACCCAATGTCAGGTCCTGGCTCATGCACTTGCCAGAAAACTCCATATCTTCCTGGGCAGACCTATGCTATCAGTTTGTCGGCGCCTTCACGGGCGGCCACAAACCTCATGGCCAGGAGAGTGACCTTCACCTGCTTGCCCAGAAGGAGGGAGAGCCCTTGCGCAAGTACACCCAGAGATTCAGCCAAGTGCAACGCAACATCCCAGATGTCCACCCTGCCACGGTCATCAGCGCGTTCCACCAGAACGTGCGTAACCGCAGGATGCGGTAGGAGATGGCGATGTGCAAGATCAGAGGCGTCAGCGAGCTGTATGCCCTGGCCGACAAGTGTGCACGTGCTGAGGAAGGGAGGAAACTCCCCGAAGAAGATGCAGGAGCAGGAGGATCTGACAGCGAGGATGCTGCCCCGGCAAATAAAAACCGGCGGCGGAACAACAGGAAGACGAAAGGCAAAGATGTGCTAGTTGTTGAGCAGTCCGGCAATGACGGTGGCGCCAAGAAAGCCAAAGATGGTAGCTCCGGCAAGGAGGTTGCCGCATGCGCCAACTGCCAGGCTGTGGCGGCCGCCGACAAGCAGGACGACACCAACAAACAGTACTGCAAGATCCACCGCACCAAGGGCCATGACCTCCAGAGCTGCAAGAAGGTCGAGCAGCTTGTCGAGCTGCAAAAGGCCGAGTACAAGCGACCCGAAAAGGAGAAGGCCCAAGGAGGTGCTGGAGGATCCGGTACGAAGCGCACCGGCCGGGGAGGACGCCGCGGCAAGGCCAATCAGCGGCAAGGAGACAGACCTCCCCGCGGCCGCGACAAAGATGAAGACGACGACGACGAAGACATGGATGATGACGAGACCAGTGAGCGGGAGTTCTAGAAAGCCACAGAGGTCTTGTGCATTGACGGCGGTGCTTCTCTGCATACTTCACACCGCCAACTCAAGCAGTGGGTGCGGGAAGTCAATGCGGCAGAACCACCCATGGAATCACGCAAGCTTCTGAAATGGACCATCACGCCTATCATCTTTGATATTGAGGACCACCCTGATCGCACAACGGCGGTCGGGTGTTTGCCGATGTTGGTCTCACCAACTATCCGCAACCTCAAGGTCACTAAGATGCTAGTTGACAACGGGGCCGGCTTGAACCTGATCTCCTCCGCTGTGCTCTGGAAACTCCAAGTCCTTGACAGGGAGCTCGAAGAGACCGACACATTCCAAGGAATCAACCCGGGAAGGAGCAAGCCGAAGGGGAAGATCACGCTGCCGGTGACATTTGGCAGCGAGTTGAACTTCAGGACTAAGAGGATCACTTTTGACGTTGCCGATTTTCCATTACCTTACAATGGAATTCTCGTTCATCCAGCGCTCGCCAAGTTCATGGCGGCCTCTCACTACGCGTACAACATGCCGAAGATGCCAGGCCCGATAAGTGTCATCTCTGTCCCTGGCGACAAGAAAGATGCTCTTATCTGTGCCGACAAGATCTACCGGGAAGCAGCAGCCGCAACGGATCGCGAGACACTTGCCGCTGAAGCTCCCGGGGGGAAGAAGAAGACCAAGTCCGGCAAGAGTTCTGATGCCCACTCCGGCAAGCGCACCTCTTCTGAGTGCTGTGCTACCGTCGAGGACGCACCATCGAGATCCACCGGCAAGTGTAAGAAGACGATGGCAGCTCCGCCAGCGACCAAGAAGGTGTCCGCCAAGGAGGACGACACTGGTGGTACTTTCACCATCAGTGCCACTCTCGACCCTAAATAGGAAAGCGCGCTCATTGCTTTCCTGCGGGCGAATGTCGATGTGTTTGCATGGCAACCGTCTGACATCCCCGGTGTTCCCAGGAAAGTAATTGAGCACCACCTTGCCGTCTGTCCTCATGCGCGGCCCGTCAAGCAGAAAGTCAGGAAACAAGCAGTGGAGCGCCAAGAATTCATAGCAGAAGAGATCAAGAAGTTGGAAGTAGCAGGCCTTGTCAGAGGAGTGCTCCATCCTACGTGGTTGGCCAATCCTGTAGTCATGCGCAAGGCAAACGGGAAATGGAGGCTTTGTATCGACTTTACCGATGTTAACAAAGCTTGTCCCAAAGATCCATTTCCCTTGCCACGCATTGACCAGATTGTTGACTCCACGGCCGGATGTGATTTGCTTTCATTTCTTGATGCATACTCAGGATACCATCAGATCTTCATGGCAGAAGAGGATGAGGAGAAGACCGCATTCATCACTCCATGTGGCATGTACTGTTTCATACGGATGCCTTTCGGTTTGAAGAATGCTGGTTCAACATTTGCAAGGGTAGTCCATACTGCTTTTGAACCGCAAATACACAGAAATGTGGAGGCCTACATGGATGACATAGTGGTCAAGAGCAGGGACAAAGCGACTCTGATTCAAGATCTAGAAGAGACTTTTGCAAACCTGCGCAAGATCAGCCTCAAGCTCAACCCCGAGAAGTGCGTGTTTGGAGTCCCTTCCGGCAAGCTTCTCGGGTTCTTCGTGTCTCAGAGGGGAATTGAAGCCAATCCCGACAAGATCAAGGCCATTGAGCAGATCGAAGCACCGAAGCGCATCAAGGATGTGCGGAAACTTGCCGGCTGCGTAGCGGCTCTCAGCAGGTTTATCTCTAAGTCTGCTGAGCGCGCCCTGCCATTTTTCAAAATTTTGAAAAAGGCAGGTCCAATGAAATGGACTCCGAAAGCGGAGGCGGCGCTGCAGGACTTGAAGAGATACCTGTCCTCCACTCCAATACTTGTCGCACCTAAACCACAAGAGAAGTTGCTGCTGTATCTGGCGGCAAACAATCAAGTGGTTAGTGCTGCGTTAGTAGCGGAGAGGGAGGCAGATGATGAGCCAGCAACCACGGCAAGCACATCCAGCGACAAGCAGGGGGCTTCCCCAACAAGCTCTGGTCCCGACAAAGATGGATCTGCGCAGATGTGCGAAGAGATACAGCAGAAGAAAATGGTGCAGCGCCCAGTCTACTTTGTCAGTTCCCTTCTGCAGGGGGCTAGGTCAAGGTACTCTGGTGTGCATAAATTGCTTTTCGGCCTTCTCATGGCCTCGAGAAAGCTGCGCCATTACTTCCAAGCACATGAGATCACAGTTGTCACTCGCTTTCCGCTGAAGAGGATACTGCAGAATCCAGAAGCAACAGGCAGGATTGTTGAGTGGGCACTGGAACTGTCAAGCTTTGGCTTCAAGTTTGAGAGCACTTCAACTATCCAAAGCAGAGCATTGGCAGAATTCGTAGCAGAGTGGACGCCAACACCAGATGAAGAAATTCCAGAAGCGAGCATCCCCGTCAAGGAAGCAAGCAAAGAGTGGCTGATGTACTTTGATGGTGCTTTCTCGCTGCAAGGCACCGGTGCTGGCGTGCTGCTTGTCGCACCCACCGGAGAGCACCTCAAGTACGTGGTCCAGATGCACTTTCCCAAGGAGCAAGCAACGAACAATACTGCTGAGTATGAGGGTTTGCTTGCCGGTCTTAGGATCGCGGCAGGCCTTGGGATCAAGCAGCTCATTGTCAGGGGTGACTCGCAGCTTGTCATCCGCCAAGTGAATAAGAATTATTAGAGTCCATTGATGGAAGCTTACATTGATGAAGTGAGGAAGCTATAAGAGCACTTTGTCGGCCTACAGATGGAACATGTTCCAAGAGCTCAGAACAAAATCGCCAATGGCCTGTCAAAGTGCGCAGCACTTAAGTTACCTGTGGAACCAGGGATCTTTGTGCTCAAACTGACTCAACCGTCTGTGACGCCATCAACTGGACAGAGAAAGAAGAGGAAGTTGATTTCTGGTGACTATTTTCCGGCAGAGCTTCCCAAAGCCGCCGCCAAGAAGGTCCCCAAGATCAACGCCAAGAGTGCTGAGGAGCAGTCTGCTCCGACAAGCCCTTGGGTTTGTTTCGTTGAAGCAGACGCTCCCGACAAGTTTTGCTCCAGCAAGCTTGCCGGGGAACGTCAAGCTCCGGCTGAGCCGCAGGTTCTCGCCGTAGAAGCGGATGTTCCCGCAGCAGCAGATATGCCTTTAGTCCTTGTTGTCGAGCCGCAAGCTCCAGCATGGGCACAGCAGATTGTCCGTTTCCTCCAGACAGGAGAACTTCCCGAAGAGCAAGAAGAAGCGGAAAGAGTAGACCGACAGTCAAGTATGTACTAGTTTGTTGACAACGCACTGTACAAAAGAAGACTCAACGGTGTGAAATTGAAGTGTATTCACCGGGAAGATGGACAGGAGCTGTTGGCAGAGATACATGGAGGCATTTGTGGTCACCACATTGGTGCAAGAGCACTTGCCGGCAAAGCGTTCCGGCAAGGCTTCTTTTGGCCGACAGCCCTCCATGATGCAACTGCACAAGTAACCAAGTGTGAAGCGTGCCAGTTCCATTCCAAGCAGATACACCAGCCAGCTCAAGCTCTCCAGACGATCCCTTTATCCTGGCCATTTTCGGTCTGGGGGCTCCACATCCTCGGCCCCTTCCCCCGAGCGGTCAGGGGCTTTGAGTACTTGTACGTCGCGATCGACAAGTTCACAAAGTGGCCGGAAGTGAAACCAGTGAGGAAGGTGACAGCACAGTCAGCAGTCAAGTTCTTCAGGTCGATTGTTTGCCGCTTCGGGATCCCTAACAGGATCATCACCGACAACGGTACACAATTCACGAGTCGCACCTTCATGCAGTACGTCCAAGATCTTGGCACCAAGGTCTGCTTCGCTTCCCTTTCTCACCCCAGGAGTAACGGTCAAGCGGAGAGGGCAAATGCTGAAGTGCTGCGTGGACTCAAGACCAGGACTTTCGACAGGCTGCACAAGTGCGGAAGAAACTGGATTGAGGAGCTGCCGGTGGTTCTTTGGTCGATCAGGACAACGCCAAATCGAGCCACTGGCCAGACACCTTTCGCTCTAGTCTATGGAGCAGAGGCAGTTATCCCCACGGAACTCGTATACGGGTCACCTCGAGTGCTCGCTTATGATGACCTTGAGCAAGAGCAGCTGCGATAAGATGGCGTGCTGCTCCTTGAGGAAGATCGTCTTCAGGCTGCTGTGCGAGCTGCTCGCTACCAGCAAGCTTTGCGCCGCTACCATAGCCGCAAAGTTAACGCCAGAAGTCTCGAGGAAGGCGACCTTGTTCTTCGGCGCGTTCATTCCGCCAAGAATTCCAACAAGTTGACGCCGAAGTGGGAAGGCCCTTATCGGGTGAAACGAGTCACTAGGCCTGGCGCTGTCCGCCTTGAGACCGAAGATGGCATTCTGGTGAGCAACTCCTGGAACATCGAGCATCTTCGTAAGTTTTACCCATAAGGCGCGGTTGCCGGACCCTGTTCCGGCAACCACCTTTTGTACAAGTCTTGCCGCTGTTGCATGTAATCCTTTGTACAAAGCCAGGCGCAGACCCTGTGCATAAATAAAGCTCACGTGCTCCGCACACCTTGTCAATTTCATGCTTTTTTGCATGAATTATCTGACACGTTGTGCAGCGAACACCCCCGGTAAGCAATAACGAGCCATAAGGCTCCATATCATTATTTTCTATACTTCCTTTTTTTCTCAAGGGAATGAAGGCTCCTTCGCCCACAAGTTTGCCGGGGGAAGGGGAAGATAATGGCATGGACCAGGCGTCGTTCAAGAAAGTTTCGCCTTGCCGGGAAGCAAACGACAGAAAAGCTAAGTTGCCAAAGTTTGAGCAATCAGATGTCTTTAAATTTTTTAAGTTATTGAACGACCATGCTTTGTATGGAAAACCTGTGCGCGAAGGAACCGACTCGTGGCTAGTTGCGCCCTTACTTTGTTTCGAGTTCGCTCAACAGTTTAAGTGTGCTGCGACTAGAGTCGCGCCCTTACTTTGTTTCGAGTTCACTCAACAACTTAAGCGAGCTGCGGCTAGTTACGACAAGGTTTCTTGTCGGCAACGGCACTGCTAGCAGGCTACTGACGTCCCGCACTCAGCGCTCGCGGCAAGAGTGCCTACGCCGGCAAGTTCCCTAAAAGCGTAGGGCAAAAACATACAATGGAAGGAATCAAGTAAAGGAAATAACATTGCAATCACTGCCCAAAATAAAGTTATATATTACAAGATAGCTTGTCGCGGCTCTAATAGACTGTTTTCGTAACATGATTAGCAGCGACATGAAAAGAAGAAAACGGGCGGCCTAGTCCACGCGATCGCCCTCAACCCTCTTGATTCCGCTCACCTTGTCCACAATGGGTGCGGCAAGGTCCTTGAGCGCCTCCAGATCAGCTTCCGCCGGCAGGGATCTGAGGACATTGGTGAGGTTGAGGCCCGGGTTGCGGAAGGCTACCTTCACCAACACCTTCTGAAGAGCTCCCGCGCAGATCTTGCACGACTCGTCGGCCAGCTACTTTGGGATCCTCTCCCGGAGTCGCTGGAGGGCCGTCGCCACGCCTTTGAAGAACAGAGTGAGCTTGGCGCTGGATGGGAGGGTCTCATCGGAGGGATACCCGAGATCCCCCATCCCCAGCTGCGCCAGCTCCTTGTCGATGTCTGCGGCAGCATTCACAAGATCCTCCGTCCACCGCTCCACAGTTTCTCTAAAATCGTTCTGGGTGGCGGCAATGCTCTCCAGCAGCACCTTGTCGGCCTTGATCTCCTTCTTCAGGGACGCCTCCTGCTCCCTGGCGCCGTCTAGCGTCTTGGTCAAAGCAGCCAGCTTCAGCTCAAGATCGGCGTTGGAATCCTTGGCGGCGCTAAGCTCCTTGATCTTCTAGGCGAGACGACCCTGCAGCTCGCCAAAGGTGTAGGCATCCTTCTCGCGCTCATGCTTGAGCGCGGCAAGCGCTTCACCGCTCGCTTTGAGATCAATCTCCAGCTGCGCCACCTTCGCCTCCAGCTCCTTCTTGGCGGCCTCGGCAGCTGCGGCAGCGTCCTTTGCTTCCTTGAGAGCTCCGTTGAGTGTTTGCTCGCGCGCAGCAAGCTCCTCTTCGTGGCTGTCCAGGCTGGCCTTCAGCTGCACCAATTCGCCCTCCCGCGCAGATAGCTCCTCGGCAGCAAGCCGCTGTTGTTCTGCAACTTCTGCCTTCTCGAGGATGAAGGCCTTCTGCGCCTCATCGAGCTGCACACGCTCCGCCGCCAGCGACCGGAGAGCTGCCTGGTTGAGACCTCGGAGCTCCTCCGCGCGCTTCTCCATGTCCACCCCCGCCTTCGCGACAAGCGCTTCGCGGGACTCCAGTTTGGCTTGACGAGCGCGGTAGAGCGACACCAGTTTCCGCAGCAGTCGCTCCTCCTCAGGCTCGTCGCTGCTACTGCTTGGCGCGTCGACCAGTGTCAGCCCAGCGGAGGCGAGCACCTCCGTGTCAATGTTTTCTCCTTCGACCGGCGCCCTGGACGTTGACGCCCAGGGGAGGTAGATGAAGACGCCATCGCCAGCCTTCAAGTAGACGCCCGGCTGGGGCTCTTCGGAGCCTGACGTTGCAGCAGCGGCGGGAGGATCGGTGGTTGGTGTAGCGCCTGTCGCTCCTGCGGCCTCAGGGTCGTCAGTGCGATCGCCAGACCCCTCGTCAGCTGCTGCGGCGGCAGCCTTGGCGGCCTCTTCGCCGGCGGGATCGTCAGCGCCGGCCGCTTCTTCGGTGGCGGCGGCATCATCAGCAGCAACCTCGGTCTCCATCGGTTCCGCAGTAGATGGATCTGACGGCCGGAGAAGGAAGAAAAAGTCAAGCAGATATCCAAAAAGAAGATCGAACGAAGAAGAACCCAAGGGGCGTTCAGAACCAAGAAGTACCTGTACCAGGCTCGGCAGTTGGGATCTCCGCTGCCGGGGGGTCGCTGGTACTGTCCCTTGCCGGAGACTTCTCCCTTGCCGGGGAGCTCTCCCTTGCCGGAGACTTCTCCCTTGCCGGAGAGCTCTCCCTTGTCGGAGGATTCTCCCTTGCCGGAGAACTCTCCCTTGCGGCGTAGTCGAAGTAGATGGCATATCAGGGGCGGCATCCGGACACTCCTGGTGGGGCTGCTCTGCTCCTAGACAAGCCAACAGTCAGATATCAGCAAACAAAGAGTACCTATGTGCGCCTAACAGCGGGAAGCAAACCATATACTTACGCTGGGGGCTGCGCTGGGGGCTGCTCTGAAGAAGAGCTGTCGGGTCCGGCAAGTTTGTCTCGGGCGCACCACCTGCTGGCACGGTGGGATCGTCCTCGATGACAATCACCGGGACCTTGGTTCTCTTAGCCGCTCTCTGGGCCAGAGTCCTAAAAAGGAATAAGTTTAGAGTAAAGCAAATGAGACACAAGACAAGACAGCAAGTATTGAAGACATACAAGTACAACAAAAATCTTACTCTTCTTCTTCCTCGTCGGAGCTGAGCGCGGAGAAGTCAAAGCCTGGCCCACCTCCGACGCGAGGAGGAGGAGGAGTAGGATCTCTTGGCCGCTTGGCGGGAGCTGGAGCGGCGGACCGGGAGGACCCCGCTCCAGTTGCCGCTGCAGCGTGAGGTGCTTCCGCGGCAACAGAACTTGCCACGGTGGAGCGTGTCGTGCGGCGCGGAGGGGGTTGACTCGTCCGCCGCTCCGCTACATCCCCGGCCTTGCGAAGACGCCTTCTTGGTGGAGCCGGGGGCTCTGCTTGTGGAGCCCGGGGCTCTGCTTGTGGAGCCAGGGCCTCTGCTTGCGGCAAGCTGCCCGAAGACGAAGAGGAAGAGGAGCCGATCTCCAACGAGCCGCTCGTATCCTCGGCGGGCCCGCTCGGTCCGACGTCATGCCCGGCGGACCTCTCCTTGCTGGCAAGCTCCTCTCGCTCGGCAAGGCTTGCCGCCTCTGCTGCCTCTGCCTCCTCCACGGTGAACCCAAACTCGCCCGCAGCTGCGGCTGCCGCCGCCTCTTCTAGCCTAGTGGCGATGCGCTTGAGCTCCTCGTCGGTGGTGTCCCGGGTGAGGCCCCTCTGCTCATCGGCGTCGACCGACACTTCTACCAAGTTATCAAAGAACGCCCGCACGACATCATCTGCAGGCTCTATCCAGGCTGGATCAATTCCATGCGAGTCGCACAGCGGCATCATTGCACGGATGCGGTCGAGCGAGGAGTTGTTGCACAGCGGAACGACGCCCCTCGGCAACATGAACACTTCGGGGTGCTGTGGGTCGTACTTGAACATCTCCTGGAGCATCGCGTTGAGCTCCAGGACAGTGAAGTTGAAGTTGAGGCTCGGCCGCAACCTCATGATATCCGCCGCATTCTGGAACTCCCAGGCGGGTCTCCTCCTCTCCTGCAGGGGGGGCGATGCGGCGGCGGAGGAAATCTGCGCCAACCGCTCCTACAGTAAGCCCGGCGAGCCTGAGGCGTAGGATCCGGGCGATGGCAATCTTCAGTCTGTCGTCTTCCAGGGCCAGGCTACTCCAATCACTGTCGCGCACTACTGGAGTTTCGCGCAGTGCAGTAAACGGCTGCGGGTTCTCCTCGACAATCAGGCACCGGTCCGCCCTCCACTCCTCCCACTTGCTGTGGAACTCTCCATCCAGATAAGCATCCTTCTTGCCGGCTTTCGAGATCCAGGCGATTCCGCCGGATAAAGGCTCTCCTTTCTCAACTCGAGGCAAAAAGAAGTGGCGAAAAAGGGCTATGTTTGGATGGATTCCAACAAAGTTTTCGTAGAGATGTGCGAAAACTGCCATGGTCAGGACAACATTGGGGGTGAAGTCAAGGAGGTGGAGCCCGTAGGTGTTCATGATGTCACAGAAGAATTCAGAAAAGGGCGGGCAGAGCCCGCAATAGAAGAACAAGACGAAGAAAGGGTACCCAGTGGGAGTCTTATCCCAAGCAGCGGCTGGGAGTACCTTCGTGCACGGATGTGCTCGCGTCCCCGTCGACCAGAAGAGGTAGAAGTCCTCCTTCAGCTCTTCCGCGTCAAGCCTCGGAGGGAAGATTGCCCGCTCCTTTCGCAGCGCCGCGAGCCGCTGTGCCTCGGCCGACTTCGCCTTCTCGGCTTTCGGAGCCATGGCGGGAATGGTAAGGGGGGACGACGGCGTTGGTGGTGCTGGTGGCGATGGGGGCGGAGCGCTGCTCTCCTTCGGCTTTGGGAAGAAGGGGAGTGGCGGAGATTCTCGAGGAAGGAATAGCAACGGGCAGATGGGCGAACTGCCCCTGTTTCCCCTGCTTATAAGGAGGGAGGGGGCGGACGTTCCGCCTTTCCGAATAAAGAAACCACCCACGACCTCTCCCACGACGTCGCAACCGACGTGTGCCGTTCGGGGAGAGCGCGGTGGATACGGAGTAGGATACGGCGCGATCCAGGCCGCGCGTGCCCGTGCCCTGTTTTGGGCCTGGCCCAACAGCGCTCGGCACCGTGTATGGCCCAGGCCCGGGGGCTCCTGTCGGTGCACTAGAGTAGGGGTACCCTAGTATCCCGAACTTGTGCACGGGCAGTCGCAGCGTCCCGCGGCAAGGCTTGCCAGGTGACCGCCAAGGTCCTCCGTGGTTCCTTTGGAGCCATTCAAGAACAAAGTATTTAAGCCAAGGAGACAAGTCCCCGGCAAGAGGAGCTTGCCGGGAAGGCCACTCAAGGCACAAGACCCCGACAAGAGGAGCTTGCCGGGAAGGCCAACCAGGGCATCTCAAGGAACTTGCCGCGACGCGCCACGCGTCCCGGCAGGGTCCGGTGAGCGACAAGCTTCCGGACGCGACAAGACAACGGCCGCGGCAAGGCGCTTGCCGCGGCAAGCAACCACTCTGTACCTGTGCTCCAGCACACCCACCTACGTGTCGCTCTGGGACCCTTCCAGACATACGTGGCGGGAGGCTGTGCATCCAGAGGTACACTGTGGCAAGCGGCGCTGACAAGATCACCATCGTGGCGAGTGGTGGCGTCCCTGACGGTCCCTTTTCTGCACTGTTTGGGTGACGTAGATAGGCATTTAATGCCCTTGTCCCCTGCCGTCAGGGTTAGGTATGACACACTGTGTACGTAGCTGTACCTACCGCAACACCTTTTCATTTTTGCCCTTGCCTACGTTGCCACCTGTTGGAGACCCCTTGAGCATATAAAAGTAGGCCCATGCACAACGTAGGGGAAGGAGGACGAACAGTAGAACACTCACGCTCGGTCTCGTTAGCTGCTGGTGTGTACTATAGCACTCAGCGCTCCCGAGCAAGAACTCAATACAATCCACAAAGCAGCAGTTGAGTATTATCTCTCCGGAGAGCTCCGAAGCTGGGTAAAACCCCTCGTGTGCCTCGCCTCGATCCGCTCTTTGCGCGGCCTCCGCCCCCCGCCGAACCGAAAGGTGCTCCGTCCCCATAGGTGCTCGCGGAGTCAGATTCCCCGGCAAGCTCCGAATCATGTCTTTGGTCAAATGTTGGGTTTGCCCGGCCCCTGTGTTTTGCTACCTTATGTTCCGCTCTATCGGCTAAGGTGGCACCAGGAGAACTACTGCGATTGTGCCCTGGCTTGCCCGGACGAGCACCTCAGTAGAGAAAGCCGAAAACTGACTGTCATGATAAAGCGAGAGACTGGTCAACCACTCGATGACTTATCAGAATCTTTGGGATTCCTCTGCATTAACGAAGGGCCGTTTCCCGGTCAGGCATGACTGCGCCCCGTATTCGGATGAGCGCGGAGCCACCAGGTGCTATATAGTAGCCCCACTGTCAAACTCCTATGGCTAAGTGAAATTGTTAAAGCAATATAGTTCGGTTGCCTAGTTCGCTACGCTATCACCTCCTTAATGGACCAAGACGTTGGATCAAGTGTGAACACGCATGTTCTGTGAACACCCCCTCATTATATGCATGGGGGCTGAAGCCGACGACTGCAAACTTTCAGGTTATATACATATATACATAAACGGCCGCACATGAGGCATCATAACACTTTCAGGCAAAAGTATAAAAGTAGCCTTTATATAATTCAGTGAAACATTGTTTTTCAATGGGAATACATGTCATTAGAACATAATATCCTTCGAGCACTGCGCTTCTATTGAACGGGCCCCTTCAAGGACCTCGTCAAAGTAGTGCTCGGCACCTACTCGACTAGTTGCCGAACTCGGGGTTGCAATTGCGGTGGCCTCCATCTCCCCCCAGTATGTTTTGACACGGGCAAGCGCCATCCGCGTACCCTTCATTTGTTATTGGTACAATTTTGTATTGTTATGCATGTGAAACCAATCGAATTTGGCTGTATTCAATACATATTCTACTGATATTATGGCAACTCTCAGTTGACCTGATCAAGATCTTCCTTATGTGTGTTTGAAGGAAATAATGGGAGACACTGTGGTTTACCATCGAGGTTTGTTCAAGCGGGGTCCTTTGGCTAATAGCACATTATTGTGCAGTTTCAGGAATCATTCTAATATTTAGGTTTCTTACAATTTGGTCTTGCACATGTAGGTCCTGCTGTCAGAGGCTTAGACCCACTGTTTGACCCATTTTGCATATGGGGAAATGAGATGTCCATGAATATCAGTCAAGTCAAGAAACTCAGAAAGATTGTTAGGATGAAGAAACTTGTGACGAATAACAGAAAGATCCTTGTTTGCACAATGAAGAAGACATCAGTCAACTATAGGATGGTACCAACTCTTTACCTTGTTTTTACCCCTTGCGCCATTTCAAAATTTACAACAGGGATTTATGCATAGGTTTGTTTTCAGTACTTTTCAAAGGAGTACACCGATGATTACCTCTCAAACCACTTGCATGGTCGGGAGGCGAGGAAGGTATTCATTCAACACCCACGGTACAATATTGAAGTCTTGCTGAAGAGGATGAAGGTTGGGCGGGCAATTATCCATAGCCACTGGCCTAAAGTTGCAAGGACATTCAACATCACTGAAGGCTCAATATTTGCCTTCCGCTTTTGCAGTTTCCTAGATGAGATTCAGCTGTCTATTTACCATGTATGATGCTACTTTCCAAAGGTTTTTGATGTTGCATGTGAAACTTGGTGCTATTGTGTAATGGTGTAACTGAGTGCCGAAGCTATCTGATGTAATTTGATTATGAAATCCTGGTTGCTTTTATATGGATAAGAAATATCTGGCGTGTTTTATAAGAAATATCAGTTTGATTAGTACATGGATTATCAATAATAGGCTAATTACCCTGCTTATTGGGGTTTTCTATTGCAAATGTATACTCAGACAACACCGTGGGTGATGAACTCAAACAACATGGTTTCTAGAAAGTAGGCATGTTTGATCAGCTAACAATCACACATGTCTTCCGGCAGCGAACTGTTTGCGTTAGGCCACCTTGCACAAACATTTCAACACAAAGAACTATGTGGGATTTACATACCTATGGAAATGATTTTCTGGGATTCAACGTGTGGGATGCACATACCTAAGGAAATGATTTCTAGGATTCACCATGTGGGATGTACATACCTACGGATGATTTCTGGGATTCACCGTGTGGGATGTACATACCTACGGAAATGATTTCTGCGATTCACCGTGTGGGATGTACATACCAACGGAACTGATTAGGTTTCGATGCCTCGCCCAATCGCACATGGACCCAGCCTGGGTCCTAGGAGGGTCTATCCCCTATGATTTCTGGGTCGTGTGGGAAGGACCCCCCTATTGCCCACACTCACTTGGCGACAGTTCCAAATGCCATCGCCAAAAGTGGTTGAAAATTGTTTGTTTAGCACGTCGTTGTACCAGTGTAAGCGTCAGGAAATGCCTATGAATTATTCTCTTGCTGTTGAACCATTTGATGTTTGGGGTTTTGATTACATGGGACCTTTTCCTTCCTCTAATGGGTATACAAATATTTTGGTTGTTTTTTATTATGTTACTAAGTGGGTAGAAGCTATTCCAACTAGTAGTGCTGATCACAACACCTCTACTAAAATGCTTAAGGAAGTTATTTTCCCAAGGTTTGGAGTCCCTATTATTTAATGATTGATGGTGGTTCACACTTTATTCATGGTGCTTTCCAAAAAATGCTTGCTAAGTATGATATTAACCATAGAATTGCATCACCCTATCATCCTGAGTCTAGTGGTCAAGTTGATCTTATCAATAGAGAAATAAAATTAATTTTACAAAAAATTATCAATAGGCCCTGAAAGAACTGGTCTAAGAAATCAGATGATGCACTTTGGGCTTACAGAACAACTTATAAAAATCCTATGGGTATGTCTCCTTATAAAATTATTTATAGAAAAGCTTGTCATATGCCTCTTGAGTTAGAACATAAAGCATATTGGGTAATTAAAGAACTCAACTATGATTTCAAACATGCCAGTGAAAAGAGGTAATTTGATATTAGCTCACTAGATGAATGAAGAACCCAAGCTTACGAAAATGCCAAGTTGTTCAAAGAAAAAGTTAAAATATCGCATGATAAAAGAATCCAAAAGTGTGATTTCAAAGTGGGTGAATATTTCCTTTTGTACAACTCTCGTTTCAGATTCTTTGCAGGAAAACTTCTCTCCAAATGGGAAGGACCTTATGTTATAGAACAAGTTTGTCGTTCTGGAGGTATCAAAATAAATAATGCCGAAGGTACTAACCCGAAGGTTGTCAATGGGATAAGAATTAAAAACTATATCTCAGGAACGCCTATTAATGTTGAAAGCAATGTTATTCAAACCATGACACGGAGGAACACATAAAAGAATCCTTCCTTAACACTCAAGAATCATGAAAAAAGAGGAGGTACGTGATACAGTAAGTAAACGGACTCGAAAAAATCCGTAAAAAAATTGTTTGTCAGTTTTGGAATATTTAAAAAATTAGGAATATAAGAAACAACCAGGAAGGCAACCCTGGTGGGCACAAGACAACAGGGCGTGCCTACCTGTGCCCACCTCGGGTACCTTCCGGACATGTTTTTCTCCCGTTTGCTTGTTTCCCAAGATAAAAATATTTATATACCCCCCGAACCCATTGACCACCGTATCGCGGAGAAATCTTTTGTTCTTATTTTCTTGCTATTTTCTGACAGATCTGGATCATGATGGCCGCTTCAAGCTCCTCCAAGGACAAGTTCTCCGAGAACGTCATCAACCCGTATCTGCGGGAGGTGATGCAACACCCTCAAGTCATCGAGATGCGTGAGGGGGTGCTCCGCATCCACGACATTGAGGGACCCAAAGGGATGGGACCATGGATGCCAGGCTCGAAGCTATGGAGCAGGAGGTCTTCAAGTGCAAGGGGATGGTGGAACATGGACACAATGCCAATCACCTCATGATCACGGGGACTACACCGGTGATCTCAAAGTGGATGGCAAATCCATGAAGGACTTTGTCTTCACCTTCAATGAGCAAACCAACTTTCTACAGAGCCAAATCTATGATCTCCAAAACAAAGACTTTGAATATGAGCCAATTTTTAAATGTTTGAGTTTGGCTGCCAGTTGCAGGACCTGCGAGACTCACTCCTCTTATGATGGTGAACCATTGCCATGGAAACCTGAAGATAAGATCACCACTACATCATCATCACCACCACCTTCTTCATCACCAAAGGAGACTTGAGTATCGGGCATGGGCACTCCCCTTGGCTTGTGCCAAGCTTGGGGTAGGTGCCCCATATCTTATCACCACCACTATCTTTTGCCCTTATTTATTTTAGTTCGATCCTTAGTTATCTTTTGCTTTAGTTGAATAAAAATTTAGTTCGATCTTCCTTCGAGAGTTTTCTTAGTGGTCTATCTATCCTTGTAATCATGTGCGAGATACATAATAAATATTAGTTTGAGTCTTGCTTTCTTTACTTTCATGTTCAATAAAAAGAAAGGAAAATAAATGAAAAGATCATATGTTAATCTTATGGTAAGTAATGACACTACTGCAGGATACTGCTGACGCGACACTACGATCAGAGATCCTTCGACACAACTGTGTGCGATGCCATAATCGCAAACGGTGGTGTAAAAAACCCGTAAAAAAGGTGCAAAACGTTGGATGCATCAAACACGGTTCAGATTTTAGTTGCGGGTGCGATGCAGGGCATACTGTTTAGTTCAATTAATTGTTTGCGATGAGGAGGAACAAAAGAAACGGGCAGCGAGATGGAGGTGTGTGCGATCATACGGTTCACTCGGATGAACTATTTGTGATTAGGCAACACAAAATAAACGATCAGCTAGATCAAGGTGTGTGCGATACACGGCATGTAGTTCACTCGGATGAACTGTTTGCGTTGAGACAAGAGAACAGAAGCGGTTCAATACATCAAGATGTGTGTGATATGCGACAAACAGGTCTGTAATCAGAAATGTATGCAAAGACCAATAATAACACAGATAATTGCTTGTAATAAGACGTATGTGATATGCTCTGTCTACACAACATCTATTGGCCATTTGGGGATGGGCGGTCATCCGAATACACAATAAGGATGCGAAGAGGAATCCGATATCAGCAAGGACTAGTTGTTCGACCAGTAGCTCATGTAAGAGAACTCTCAAGTTAAGTGTGCTCAGGCTGGAGCAGCCATCAGATGGGAGACTAGATGGGAAATTGGGTTGATGTTAAATTAACTGATAGGATGGGTCGTATTTGTCAAATTAAATGACTCATACGACCCATCCCATGAGTTAATTTAACCTCGAGGTCCTTGTTTTTTATTATTTTTTAATTTTTTAACACATGTAAAAAAAGGTCTACCGCATTACTTTTTGACAATGTGCAATACATGGCATACAGTTGATCCATCCGACCTGTTTGTGATGGAATAAGCCGTGTGTGTTGTGGGCAAACACTTCCTAGTATTCAACTGTTTGTGATTGATTAATTCATCACCGACGGGTTCCCTAGTGTGGTCCGTGTTCATCTGATCATCATCTACTTCTTGTGCTAGCCCGATGTTCCTTCTATGCTAAGTTTCCATTAATTTGATGGCGTTTTATGAACACGCCACCGTATCCCGCCATTCCCTCGCCTGTTTCCCGCCACCCAGCGATATTGCGCATAAACCTAGGCGGCGCGCGACGCACGGAGGTGACAAGCGCAACCTATAGCACATCCACCTTTTCCAAGCATGCCAACCCACCAAAGTGCCGCCTCTGCCATCAACCTCGTCGACGAGGAAAACGAGCAGGCGCAACGGCCCGTCGAGGCCGAGGCGCTCCCCAGCAACACGATGGACGACGTCATGATGCGTGTCATCGCCAGGGTTGAGCAGACCTTTGGCGCATGGCGCTTGAGAACCACGGATTAAGATAGGCATGTCAGCGCCGACAAGCTATAGCTCGCCGCACAACATTATCGATGGCGCGCCGCAGAGCAAGCTAGGTGCGTCCACGCCGATAGGCTGTGGCTCACCGCACGGCGAGACCATTGGAGCGTTGTAGAGCAAGAGGCGCCGCACGCCGCACAGGAAGAGCGGATCCATCGGCGCTTGCCTGCTGTCAACAAGGCATTGCAGCTGGGTACACGTCCCGTCAGTACCCCCATTCCTCACCAGGAGTGGGTAGAGGCCCTCTGCGCCGTACTTGCACTGGTGGTCGGCCGCGCCGTGCTTGCACCGAATGCCCGCCGGGCAGTTCGCCTTGTCAGTGGCCCGCTCGATGCCAACGCGCTGGCAGCTGGATTTAAATTAGTATACAAAAATAGATAGAAAATGGAATTCATAATATATATATATATCATCACGTATACGTGATGATACTTAACTACTTGGTAGAATGCATAAAATTGAAAACGAACAATACTAAAACTAATAATTCCTCTTGGGGCCAGTATTCCGGCAGCCCCTCGCCAGCAGCTGTGTGGTGCGCGGCGTCTTCCGAGTGTGGAGGCAGTACTCCTTCTCCTCCGCCTCGCAGCGCTTGACGTACCGCTCTGCCTCTTGCTGGCGGACGAGCGCGAATGATCTCGCCATTTCGTTGGGCGCCCGCCGGAGCTCCTCGCCGGTGGCATGCTAGAGCTTATCGGCCCACCTCCACGCAGCGACGAGGCGCCCAACGCCTTTGACCTTCCTCGCGAAGTACCCGTCTACGTACACCTCCTCCGCATGATAAGGCGCCCGCCCCCAAAGCTCCGCCGCCTCCTTTTTCCAGGCGGCATCACCGGCTTCACAGGCGGCCTAGTACCTTGCTTCCTCCCCCGCCATCTCCTTCTTGAATGCCACTTGCCTCACTTTCTTAGCCGGCGGCAGTGACTTCCACAGACAAAGATTGTACTAGCCCCAAAACCAATCCAAAGTTGGGGGGGGGGGGTCCAGCGCAACCTCGTCCGGCGGCGCGTAGGGGTCCTTGTCACAGCTATTCGATTGAGCGTCCTCGTGGGGTGGCGACTCCTCATCGTTGCGTGGGCAGACCGGCGGCGCCCTGGCAGAGATTTGAGAGAGAGAGAGAGAGAGAGAGAGAGGGAAAGCGAGGGGAGGATGTAGATGAGAATGCAGGTGGGACAACGTGGGCAAGGTAGTATTTATTGGCGGCCGGAATCTAGATCAACGGGAATAGTACACACGCCGATCGCCGGAATTTACGAGTATTGTAGTTTGAATTACACACAATTCCAGCAGCAAAATTCGTGTGTGAACATAATAGCTGACGGTTTCCAATTTCGAACTACATCTACATGCCACTCACCTACCAAACCTCGAGCCGCGAGATAGAGTGCCAATCGTGTGGCGGCCGGTTGTCTTGCCACATCTTTACATTTTCTTTTTTGAACACCAGATTTTTACATCATCTGATGATTTTTTAACTCGCACACAAGTATACAAAAATATGATTTTTCAAACCGTTATGGTTAGCTCTTGCATGTAGATGTAGTTCAAATTTGAATTACGGTCATTAAATGGCTAGAAAATCATATAAATGTCTTTAAATGGTCAAATGACCCCTGAAAATTTCCAAATTTTCACATGACAGTTGTATTAGTGCATGTTAAACATAGAAAAAATTTCAAGGTCGTAAGAGGAAGCTATCTCTCGTTCGTCATCAAACATGCATTGTTCCCTCTCGGAACCATGAACCTTCTAGTGAGTTGCTCGGGTTTGTCAGGGGGGGTGTCCAAACTTTCATCAAACAGGCCAATTTTTTACCACATCATCTTCGTGCCATGACATTACATCAAGCAAGGTTTCATGTTTTTCTGATCATTTTTTAATTTTTTGGAATTAAAATGCCATGGCACTCCATGCATGTGCCCATGCCTTGAGACCATTATGTTTCAAAATTCCTTCTATTTTACTGCACATGGAATTAACTCGCACACAAGTACACAAATATGATTTTTCAAACCGTTATGGTTAGCCGTTGCATGTAGATGTAGTTCAAATTTGAATTATGGTCATTAAATGGCTAGAAAATCATTTAAATGTCTTTAAAAGGTCAAATGACCGCTAGAATTTTCCAAATTTTCATAGTACAGTTGTATTAGTGCACGTTAAACGTAGAAATTTTTTGAAGCCATAAGAGGAAGCTATCTCCTGTTCTTCATCAAACATGCATTGCCCCCTCTCGAAACCACGAGCCTTCTACTGAGTTGCTTCGGTTTGTGAGGGGTGTGTGTCCAAACTTTCGTCAAACAAGCAAATTTTTTACCACACCATCTTGGTGGCATGACATTACGTCAAGCAAGGTTTCATGTTTTTCTGATCATTTTTTAATTTTTTGGAATTAAAATGCCATGGCACTCGATGCATACATATGCATGTGTCCATTTCGTGAGACCAATATGTTTGAAAATTCCTTCTAATTTACTGCACATGGAATTAACTCACACACAAGTACACAAATATGATTTTTCAAATTGTTATGGTTAGCCGTTGCACGTAGATGCAGTTCAAATTTGAATTACGGTCATTAAATGTCTAGAAAATCACTTAAATGTCTTCAAAAGGTCAAATGACCCCTGAAATTTTCCAAATTTTCACATGACAGTTGTATTAGTGCATGTTACACATAGAGAAAAATTGAAGGCTGTAAGAGGAAGCTATCTCCCGTTCGTCATCAAACATTCATTGTTCCCTCTAGGAACCATGAGCCTTCTAGTGAGTTGCTCTAGTTTGTGAGGGGTGTGTCCAAACTTTCGTCACACATGCCAATTTTTTTATCACATCATCTTGGTGGCATGACATTATATCAACCAAGGTTTCCTGTGTTTCTGATATTTTTTTAATTTTTTGGAATTTAAATACCGTGGCACTCCATGCTTAATTGTGTCATAGCCGTTAGACCAATATGTTTGAAAAATCCTTCCAATTTACTCCACATAGAATTAAATCGCACACAAGTACACAAAATATGACTTTTCAAACCGTTATGGTTAGCTATTGCATGTACATTTAGTACAAATTTCAATTACGGTCATTAAATGGCTAGAAAATCACTTAAATGTCTTAAAAGTTTAAATGATCCCTGAAATTTTCCAAAATTTGACATGACAGTTGTATTAGTACTACAAAATTTCTCATTCATTCAAAACACCATATGTTGCCACTTTACTCCAAATTCGTCTTTCACAGCTAATAAAAGATATCTACAACATCACACAGTTGTTTTCTAGGAACCGTTTGCGATGAAAATATCTGGGTCTATTTAAGTCTCCCTCCATAAGCTTCGCCGGCTCGTCTGCTCCAGAGCCGGCAACCCTCGAATCCATGAATCCCGATTCCCATTCCCGCACCTCCCTTCTTGCAAACATGACCTCGTGGAAACCCTTTGTGAAGGCCCATACGATGGCCGAGTCCCCCCGAGCGCCGCCGCCTGCGCCGAAAGCGCGGGCGCCTATGCTGAGAGTGTTGCTGCATCCGCATTGAGCATGGCCGCTTCCGCCGAGGGGGCATCTGCGGCAGCCGACAGGGCAGCTGCAGCAGCCGGGACGGCTACAGCTGCTGCTGCTATGGCGGCTGCAAAAACCGAGAGCGCCCGAGCTGCCTTCCGTTCCGCGGATGTCACCCTGGCCCGTGTTGAGGCCATCCATGCCAAGATCGAGGATGCACACGCGAAGATATCCCAGGCCACCTCAGACTGCAGCATGCAACCCATGTGCGAAAAGGCGGCGGTGGCCATGGAGCACCTGCTTCCTCATGAGGTCGCCGTGCGGGAGCTAGAGATGCAGGAGGCGGCATAGATCGAGGAGCACTGGGAATAGGAGTTGCGCGTGGCTGAGGCCGAGGTAGAAAAGATTCTGTCCGTTGATGAATCGGTGGTGGAGTACCAACGCGACCTCTAAGCGCAACCACTACTACGAGTACTACAACCTTGAGGGCCGCGCCGAGGACGAGGATGAGGACGACTTCAGCAGGGGGGCGCGGAGTCCACCAACGGCGGCATGTCGCCAGGACAAGTCATCGACGTCTCGTCTCACACCGGCAATGCATAGGCCGCTGCGGCGGCGGATTTGTTAAAATTATGCATACTAAGGCTTTGTTTTTAATGTTGGTCTTTTGTTAGAGCAATGTTTATGTCAATTGGCTCTGTTTAATTACTAAAATTGCTCGATTCAGTAAGTGTGGTCTGTCTGCTGTACGCTCTTTTGTGTGCCCAAATTAGCAAGCGATGTTAAATTATGCAATGACATACCTGGGGAAATTTCCACCAAAATTTAAATTATCTAACGCATCCCATGCGCGTAAAGCAGAAGAATCGTTTGCGATGCACACAATCGTTCAACGTGAATGGTCTGGCGGCACCACGCGCAAAGTTTCCCTCCACATTTCTGAAATATTGGCCTACCACCATAATATCTACCCCGCCCCCTCCCCCTTCCCCACCCCTTTTCTCCCCGACCACAAGTCACATTTCCCCTGTTTCCTCCTTCCTTCCTTCCTTCCTAAGCTATAGCCGCTTCCTCGCTCTCGCCGTCTCGCATCCTACCGCCGGGGTCGCAATGGTCTTCTTCAAAGACCTTTTCAGCGGTTCCTCCTCCGGTGATGACACCTTCACCACCCGGGTATGCCTCTCTTCTCTCTCTCGGGCTATGACTTGGAATGAAGGATTTTTACCTGGCGGTCGATTTGATTCATTTCTTCCTCTTGTACCTCCCTAGGACCGTCAGTGGCAACGAACAGAGCGGGGTGGCTGAAGATCTATCTGCTCGTTGTTACCATAAATCTCCATGCGTGAAGCTAGTTGCGTTTGAATTTGTGGACAGTGGGAGGAATTTTCTGGCATGTGCAGAGAAGGTTAGACCCTCTTTCGTTGTTACAAATCATTTGTTAGATGTGATTCAGACACTATCACGGTCCCAACCCATTCATACCACTCCTTCAACCAACGCATTCTAAGAAAGTGTCACAGTTTGTGCAACCAACTTTGTCCACACATCCGAGCAGCCAAGCAGTAAAATACTAAATCTTTATGGCATGAAGGAACTGGCAATTGGAGCAACTAGGTGCTTCGGAGTCTGGGTCCCTGATTTTTTCCGTTGAATCGGCTCGCTAGTGCAGCGCACCGGTGCGAGATGTAGCAACAGTTGTCTTTACACCAGTTTTGGCATACATAGTGGACGGCCTTAGTGCTATTAGTTCTATGCTACTAAATTTTTGCATGTACACACATGTTAGTATCAATTTGCTGCCATCCAAACACTGTCGCTATGCTGTTGCAGTTATATTTACCTTCCTCATAAAATGTTCAATTTGTTATTAATTGTACATGAGTAAGAACTTGTAGCATTGTTGTAGTATTATAGCTTCTAATGTTCCAGAATTTGGTTGTTGTCTCAATAGAAAATATTTCATTTGCACATTGATCTTTTTGAGAAGATATGTCATAATTAGCATGTTTCTTCAATTTTTCAAAATAAGCATTGGTGATTTTTTATGTTGCTATAAACCCATTTCCCATACAATTGTTACTAATCTAGTTTTAAATATTATAGGATGAATGGAAGTGTTCTTACTTGGAGTGGGTTGATCAAGAGTGGCCACAGTCTTTGAAGATGTGCCTAGCGAAGCTCTGGATCATGTATGAGGAAGACAATAGACGTAGGCTTATAGAAAGTGTTGTCAACGCTGAAGAATATTTGAAGATGCAGGATAAAAGGAGAAAGGTGGAGAAT
Organism: Aegilops umbellulata; assembly: GCA_032464435.1. Classification (NCBI taxonomy): domain Eukaryota; kingdom Viridiplantae; phylum Streptophyta; class Magnoliopsida; order Poales; family Poaceae; genus Aegilops; species Aegilops umbellulata. The sequence goes on from CP136057.1 coordinate 296,611,962, forward strand.
GAGCTCATATTTTTTAAATCAGACTTTGCTATGTCGGTGTAGGTTAAGGAGGAGGCACTTTCCCAGTTGGCCAGTGCAGAACAGGTTCTTACTGAACTGAAAGCAGAGGTGGATAAGACGAGCCTAGATGATCTTGATTAGGGAAATGAATATATTGTTCTTATGAAGCTGAACTAGCTATATGTTGTACTGTGTTGTTTTCATGTAGCTATCATACCGTGATGTTATAATATATTTATGTGCCTGATATGAAATTGGCAAACAGATGTTCGATATGAAACGTTAATTTGCGTAACACTGGAATTATTAATTGTAAACTAATAAGCCTGCTAAATGTCTCATGGAACTTTGCAAACGGTTCTAGCAGTAAAAGCACTTGTGATGGATAGCCCAATGCCACACCGTTTCTTCATCAACTCATGTGTGATGTAGTTGATAAAAGCAAACAGTTAACCAAGGCAGAGCGTGTGTGATAGTTACCCCGTTCACACACGAGCCTACACATAAAACTGTGTGGGATGTACATACGAACGGAAATGTTTTCCCTCGATTGACTGTGTGAGATGTACATAAGAATAGAAACGTTTTCCCTAAATTTTGTGTGTGGATGTACATAAGAACGGAAACATATTCCTTGGATTGAATGTGTATGATATACATACCTATGGAAATGTTTTTCTGGGATTTACAGTGTGGGATGTACATACCTACAGAAATGATTGGGTTTCGATGCCTCACTTGATCGCACACGAGCTCATTTGATGTCCCAGGAGGGCCTATCCCCGACGATTTCTGGGTCGTGTGGGAAGGACCCCCCTATCGCCCACACTCACTTGGCGACATTTCCAATTGCTGTTGCGGAAAGGGGTTAAAAACCGTTTGTATAGCAGCGACGCGTACCAGTGTGACATCATATAAGGAAAAATATATGTAGTAAAATATATTGGAGATTGACAAACATAGCATTGGTCAATGATGCAATTCATGAAAGAATTAATAAGGGAAGATAAGATTCACATGCAAATACACTATTTGGAAATCTTTTACGATTGTGAGCCCCCATCAAAATATTATATGCCAAAATTGTTGACGTTGAACAAGGAAGACAACTTATTGATTTATGTTTGTTCATAGTCACATAGAAGTTATATTGCCATAGATCCTTTAACATGTGGTGCTTGCCCCCTATCTTTGCTAGCCAAAAATTCCGCACTAAGTAGATATACTACTTGTGCATCCAAAAAACGTTAAACCAAAATCTTGCTTTGAGAGTCCACCATACCTACCTATGGATCGAGTAAGATCCTTCAATTAAGTTGTCATCGGTGCAATAAGGCAATAAAAATAGCTTATGAATGTGTTAGATCAATTAGTGTAAGAGAAAATTAAGCATTGTACAAACTTGTGATGGCAAAATAATAAAGGCGACAGACTCATAATAAAGGTTGCTATCACAAGGGCCAATATAATGTGACGTTCTTTTGCACTTAGAGATTGAGCATACAACTAAAAAGTGCATGACAACCTCTGCTTCCCTCTGCGAAGGAGCTATATTTTTATTTTATGTATTTACTTTTATGCAAGAGTCAAAGTATTCTTCCTTTTTATTTTCTCTTTTGCAAGAATCACGTGGTGTGGAAAGATCTAGGCACATATATCCAGTTGAATATGGGTGGACATGAGTTATTATTGTTGACATCACCCTTGAGGTGAATGCTTTGGGAGGCGAAACTATAAGCCCCTACCTTCCTATGTGTCTGGTTGAAACGTTTTGCTCATGGTTATGCGGTGAGTGTTAGCAATCATACAAGACTATATGATGGTTGAGTATGTGGACTTGCAAAAATGCTCCGATATGTGACCCTACCTAAAAAGATGATGAATTGTAGTTGCAAAGTTGACTGAGAACATAGTTTGTTGGTTCTCAATAGTGTTTATGCTTTCTACTTCAATGTTGTGATGAAGAATTGTTACTTGTTCAAGATAAGTTTTTGATAAAAGTTATGTGACAAAAGTTCTATGATAAAGTTTTTTGTTGTTATAATAATATACATGATGCTTCTATGTACGTATTTTGTTTTTATCGACACCTCTCTCTCTAAGCATGTGGACTTGTTTTTCGATTTAGGTTTTCACTTGAGGACAGGCGAGGTCAAAGCTTGGGGAAGTTGATAAGTCCATTTTGCATCATGTTTACCTACTATTATTTACTATGTTTTAGCACATAATAATGCCTTTTGGAATAATTATAATGCCTTTTCTCTCATAATATGCAAGGTTTACACAAAGAGGGAGAATACCGACAGCTGGAATTCTGGACTTGGAAAAGCTACGCCAGAGTTACCTATTCTGCACATCTCCAAATGAGCTAAAAATTTACAGATAATTATTTTGGAATATATGAGGAATATTGGAGCAAATAACCACCAGAGGGGGCCCACCAGGTGGGCAACCCACCTGGGTGTGCCAGGGATCCCAGGCGCACACTGGTGGGTTGTGCCCTCTTTGGCCCACCTGCGTTGCCCCTCTTCTTGTACATAAGTCATTTAGACCTAGAAAAAAATAAGGGGAGGACTTTCGGGACGAAGCGCCGCCGTCTCGAGGCGAAACTTGGGCAGGAGCAGTTTTGCCCTCCGGTGGAGTGATTCCACCAGGGTAACTTCCCTCACAGAGGGGGAAATCATCATCATCATCATAATCACTAGCATCTCTCCCATCTTGGAGAGGGAAATATTCATCAACATCATCAACAACACTATCTCCTCTCAAACCCTAGTTCATCTCTTGTGTTCAATCTTTGCACCCGAACCTTAGATTGGTGCTTGTGGGTGACTAGTAGTGTTTATTACATCTTGTAGTTTATTACTATATGGTTTATTTGGTGGAAGATTATATGTTCAGATCCATCTGATCTTGAGCATGATTATCATTTGTGAGTCGTTACTTTGTTCTTGAGGTCCCGGGAAAATTATTGTTGCAAATAATCATGTGAACTTGGTATGTGTTTGATATTTTGATGATATGTATGTTGTGATTCCCTTAGTGGTGTCGTGTGAACGTCGACTACATGACAGTTCACCATATTTGGTCCTAAGGGAATGCATTGTGGAGTAGTTATTAGATGATGGGTTGCTAGAGTGATAGAAGCTTAAACCCTAGTTTATGCGCTATTCCGTAAGGGATCGATTTGGATCCAAAAGTTTAATGCTCTGGTTAGATTTTATCCTAATATTTTTCCCGTAGTTGCGGATGCTTGCAAGGGGGTTAATCATAAGAAGGAGGATTGTTCAAGTAAGATTAGCACCTAAGCACTAGTCCACCCACATATCAAATTATAAAGTAGGAACACAAATTGAATCAACATGGTGAAAGTGACTAGATGAAATTCCCGTGTACCCTCAAGAACGCTTTGCTTATCATAAGAGACCATTTTGGTCTATCCTTTGTCACAAAAGCATTGGGCTACCTTGCTGCATATTATGTACCGTTACCATTACTTGCTTGTTACCTTGCTTAAAACCACTTGTCATTTCCTTCTGCTCCTCGTTGGGTTCGACACTCTTACTTATCGAAAGGAGTACAATTGATCCCATATACTTGTGGGTCATCACTCTTCACGCGTCTCGCCTCCTCAGGCTGCGCCTTCCTCCTCTGGCGTTCAACCACCAATCTCATCTCGAGTGGACCTTCGCCTCCTTTGCATGTGCTTCTAATCGGCCTCCCCACTATTCTCGCATGTTTTTGTTGATTCCCAATGAGGCTTGTTGATGCCAGGGATAACCTGGGACATATTTGAATCGATGAGATTCGATTCATCGGAGCAAGGTGGGATTATTCGGTGTATTACTGTAAGATCAATTGTGTGTGCACCCTACTGCGGACAAAAGTTTTAAGCATGATGCAGGCCCAGGCATAGGCCCAACTGAGCGACAAGATATCGGAAAAGAAAAATCAAACGCAGCGTCGAAGATACCTCGAATAGTACCACCTCGGATAGCGAAAAAACATCGAAAAATCAACATAGGAAGGATTAAGAAAATGTATGAAGAACTATGAAAGCTTTCGTCTTTTAGCATTAGGTAAAGATATGTAATTTTTTCTATCCATGTTTGTACTTTGTAAGGTTTGTACCTATTTATCTGCATATTAATGAAAAAAGACATGATTGGCCTGTACTTGTGCATGTATCTTATCCATGCAGAGGAGGAATCCCTCCATACTCTCCAGTAAACAAGTTTTTCCGGCAAGCTATCTTGCCGGTGCCTTCCGTCGTTGCCGCGGGGCTTGGCCTGCCGGGCTTAAAATTATAGAAGGGAATCCGCCCCTAGTCGAAGCTTTTTTGTCAAATGCCACTACAACCATCTTGACAGAAATAATGTTCAAATCAAGGGATGGGAGCACAAATGTTTTGAAGGTGACAAGGTTTTTCTATGCACAAGATTTCTTTTTACAAAGACATGTTACGGATAAAAAGAAACTTATCAAATTGGCCTGTCGGGAAGCGACATGTAAGTTTGTTTTCGTGTCTTCTTTTCGGGATCGAGCCCGCGACAAGAGCCGTCTAGTTAGTGCAGAGGAAAACATAGCAGCATATGATCTCATCTAAATGATCACGGAAAGTTTATGCTAAACTAAACATGCATGCAAGTTTTTAGGGCATCAACGCTTTGTTTTATTATTTGTGCTCAGGCTCTGTGCCTGGCTTTGTACAAAGGGTTACATGTGCATCGGCAAGGCTTGTACAAATGGGTGCCTGCCGGGGCCCGGCAGCCGCGTGATACGTCTCCAATGTATCTACTTTTCCTGACGATTTTCCTCTTGTTTTGGACTCTAATTTGCATGTTTTGAAAGAAACAAACCCCGGACTAACGTTGTTTTCAGTAGAACTACCATGGTGATGTTTTTGTGCAGAAATAAAAGTTCTCAGAATGGAACGAAACTTTGCGAGGAATTTTTATATAATAAATAAGTATTTCTAGAGCCAAGACCTACCGGAGAGGGGCACCTGGGTGGGCACAACCCACCAGCGCGCGCCCCCCTCTCCTGGCGCGCCCAGGTGCTATAAAATCTTATTTTTCTAGAAAAAAATAAAGGAGACAGAATTAACACGATCCACAAGATGGAGCGGCCATCACCTCCTGTTCTTCATTGGGAGGCCAAATCTGGAGTCCGTTTGGGGCTCCGTAGAGGGGGATCTTCGTTCTTCGTCATCACCAACCCTTCTCCATCGCCAATTCAATGATGCTCCACACTGGGAGTGAGTAATTCCTTCGTAGGCTTGCTGGTCGGTGAGGAGTTGGATGAGATTCATCATGTAATCGAGTTAGTTTTGTTTCTTCTTGGTCCCTAGTATCCACTATGTTATTAGATTGATGTTGCTATGACTTTGCTATGCTTAATGCTTATCACTTTGGGCCCGGGTGCAATGAACTCAGATCTGAACCATTTATGTCATCATCATTATATCTATGTGTTTAGATCCGATCTTGCAAGTTATAGTCACCTACTACGTGTTATGATCCGGCAACCCCAGAGTGACAATAGTTGGGACCACTCCCGGTGATGACCATAGTTTGAGGAGTTCATGTATTCACTATGTGTTAATGCTTTGTTCTGGTTCTCCATTAAAAGGAGGCATTAATATGCCTTAGTTTCCAATATGGACACCGCTACCACGGGAGGGTAGGCCAAAATATGTCATGCAAGTTCTTTCCATAAGCACATATGACTATTTACGGAATACATGCCTACAATATGTTGACGAACTGGAGGTAGTGCCGTATCGCCTAGGTTATAACTATCTCATGATGAATATCATCCAAAATGTCACCGATCCAATGCCTACAAATTTGTCCTATATTGTTCTTTCTAAGTTACTACTCCTAGCATCACTATTACACTTGCTACAAAATTATTGCTATCACTATTACCGTTACCATTACTGCTGCTATTATTATCAAAACAATCATACTACTTTGCTACTGATCACTTTGCTGCCGATAATTAATATCCAGGTGTGGTTGAATTGACAACTCAGCTGCTAATACCTTCAAATATTCTTTGGCTCCCCTTATGTCGAATCTATAAATTTGGGATGTATACTCTACACTCGATAACTGTTGCGATCCCCTATACATGTGGGTTATCAAGACCTTTTTCCGACACTGTTGCCGGGGAGCATAGCTATATTTGTTGAGTCACTTGGGAATATTATCATACTATCACTATGAAGAATCTGAAGGATGCTAACACTAAGATAATTCCCTCAAAGACGAGGGGAGGTACGGAACTGCCATCCAGTTTTGCTTTAGATTCACCTTCTGTTATAAGTAATCTTGCAACACCACCACATGCTATTAATTATGATATGTTGCAAGTTATTGATGATGCTACCTCTGCTACGGATAAACCTTATGATGATGCTAGTACCTTGCTTAATGATGATGTGCCACTTGGTAAATTTCTTGATAAACAAATTGGTAGAGTAATACAACATGATGTTCTTGAATCTGATGATGAGCTTGAAACTGAATCTCCGAAACACCTGCTAGAACTAGCCCTCCTAGATATGAATTGCCTAAGGTACCGGAAGGTTATGTTATGAATGAGGAGACAACTAGAGATATTATTGCTTGGAGAGATAGAGATGATCTAGAGAAATTATTACGCAAGTATAAAAAAAATCTCTGAATGCTAGAATGAAATATGATCCTAAGTTTTCTACTTCACCTATCTTTATTGATGATAAGGATTATGAATTCTCTGTTGACCCAGAGTTAATTACTTTGGTTGAATCTGATCCTTTCCATGGTTATGAAACTGAATATGTTGCGGCACATCTTACTAAGTTGAATGACATAACCACCGTTTTTACTCATGATGAGAAGACTCGCTGCTACATTATTCTCAAATTATTTCCGTTCTCATTAAAGGTTGATTCTAAAGCTTGGTACAATACTCTTGCTCATGGTTGTGTGCATAGTTCTCAGGATATGATTTATTAATTCTCTGAAAAATATTTCCCTGCTCATAAGAAACAAGCTGCTTTACAGGAAATATTCAACTATGTTCAAACTAAAGAAAAGAGTCTCCCACAAGCTTGGGGGAGGATTTGCCAATTACTTAATGCTTGGCCTGATCATCCTCTTAAGAAAAATGAAATACTTGATATCTTCTATAATGGGCCAACCGATGCTTTTAGGGATTTCCTAGATAGTTGTGCTGGTTGTGTTTTCAGGGGACGAACTGTTGGACAAGCTAAAGAATTATTGAAAAACTATGATGATTGGACTCTTCCTGAACCACCGGCTAAACCCACTTCTAAGAAGAGGGATATATTATATCTCAGTCCAGAAGATATGCAAGAGGCAAAGAAGTCTATGAAAGAAAAGGGTATTAAAGCTGAGGATGTTAAAAATTTACCTCATATTGAAGAAATACATGGGATTAATACACCACCACTACCTAAGGTGGTAGAGGTAAATTCTCTAATGAAGTTCAATGATAATGACAATCCTCAAGATATGCATCCTAGCCAATGCCTTTATGAGTTTGAAAACTACATTAGAAAATAAGATCACTTCAATGCAAATGTTATGAAATAATTGAAATACAGTTTCGATATGATTGCTCGCTTGAGTGACTTGTTATTTAGAGTCTCAAATGATGTTAAAGGTGTTGGAAAATATGCTTCTATGGTTCAAACCCAGTTAGAACAAGTTGCTAAATCTCAAAGAGAATTGCTCGATGAAATGAATAATAATATACTTGACTTTGTTGTTAGAGTTGCAACTAGAGGAGGTAAAATGACTCAGGAACCACTTTATCCTGAGGGACACCCAAAAAGAATTGAACAAGATTAACAAAGAAATTACACTAGTGCACCTAGTTCTTCTAGAAAGAAAAAGAAGAGGAAAAATGATAGGAATTTGCATGCTTCTAGTGAACCTGAAATAGAAAAACCTCCTGATAATGATAATCAAACTTCTATCTCAGATGTTGAAACTCGATCTGGTAATGAACATTCACCTAGTGATAATGAAAAAGATAATGATGGGGTTCATGAAGACTCACAACCAAATGAAAAGGAACTAGATAATGATATTGAGATAGAACCACATGTTGATCTTGATAACCCACAACTTAAGAATAAAAGATATGATAAAAGGGACTTCATTGCCAAAAAACACGGTAAAGAATGAGAATCGTGGGTTCAAAAACATATGCCTTTTCCGCCCAAGTCAACTAAACAGAAAGACGATGAAGAATTTGAATGCTTTGCTGAAATGCTGAGGCCAGTCTTTTTGCGTACTCGATTGACTGATATCTTAAAAATGCCTCCTTATGCAAAGTATATGAAAGACATCATCACCAGTAAGAGAAAAATACCGGAAGCTGAAATCTCCACTATGCTTGCTAATTATACTTTAAAAGATGGAGTACCTAAAAACTTGGAGATCCGGGAATACCAACTATACCTTGCTCTATCAAAAAGATTTATGTGAAAACTCCTTTGTGTGATTTAGGAGTTGGTGTTAGTGTTATGCCTTTTCTCTTTATACAAAATACTTGATTTGAATAAACTCACACCTACTGAAATATCTTTGCAAATGGATGATAAATCAACTGCCATACCTATTGGTATCTATGAGGATGTGCCCATTGTTGTTGCTAATGTTACTATTTTGACTAACTTTGTTATTCTTGAGATGCCCGAGCACAATAACATGTCGATTATCCTTGGTAGGCCCTTCTTGAATACTACAGGGGCTGTTATTGATTGCAATAAAACCAAGGTCACTTTTCATATCAATGGTAATGAGCGTACGGTGCACTTTTCGAAGAAACAATTCCAAGTGAATGGTATTAATGTTATTGAAAAAGTCTCGGACAATCACCGTTGGAAGTTTTCAAATACCTGCTGTTAAAAAGAAATATGAAATGCTTATTGTTGGGGACATTCATATCCCCATTGAGGTAACTTAGTGATTACAAAAGTTCTTTGGTTTCATGCTAATCAAAAGTGGTTGTTAATAAGACTTGATCAACCTTATTAACGGATCAATTTTTGAGTGGTATGAAGCTGATGAATTTAGTAAGCACTACCTTCTGTCCCTACTTTTGTTTTCTGTTCTTATTAGTTAAATAAACTATAATGCCACGTTTTGTTTTTTTCTGAATTCCCCGTGCAATAAAAATTGACTCAAAAAAAATTCTCAGAATGCCCTGAAAATTTAATACGATTTTTTCTGAATATTTCTGAATTTCTGGTGTAAATAATATCAGAGGGAGGTGCACTAGGTGGGCAAAACCCACCTGGGCGCACCAGGACCCCCAGGCGCACCCTGGTGGGTTGTGGTCCCCACTGCCCCCCTCACTTATCCCTTGATACCACATCATCACTTACCTCCAGAAAAAATCTTCGTTGCTCTCTCTCCCGTGTTCTTGCTCTCAAACCTGCGGATTTAGATCTCTTTGCTCGAAGCTCCGTTTCCGAAACTGTTTCGGGGGATTGTTGCTTGGTATGTGACTCCACCGTTTGTCCAATTAGTTTTTGTTTTAGTGGTTTATATTTTGAATAATTAGCTACTCTTGGTGCTGCTGTAGATGAGCTTGCTTGTTGAATTCTTAGAGTTCTAAGTAGTTTGAATGCTTGCTATGGCCTCTATGTATCCCTATGAGTAGTTACTATCAATTTAATAAAGTCTTGTTGACAAATTTTTGTCACCCAAATTTTTTCAGAAAATTGTACGTGGACATGATGAACCTTTTTGGAAGTATTTCTTGGAGGAGGCAATCCTCGGGGGCATCTTCTAGTGACAGCTCTACTCGCCAGTCATATGTTGAACCAAGTGAAAGTTCCACTCGAGATGTCGCCACCAAAACATGCATATGGCCTTGGGACGAGTATATGATGTGTGTGGGTATTAAAGAAGAATTTGAGCAATATGTTCACAATGCCGGTCTACGTCCCTACATTTCAGATAACTGTGAACAATGCCACCTTCTCATTGAATCATTTGTCAAAGGAGTTAAATTCCTTCCCCATGAGTCTAGGGTGTCGTTTATGCTTTATGATAATCCATTTACCATCTCACTAGAGAATTTTGCTTACCACTGCAAACTCCTATTGTGGGTTCGCTTGACGAACCGCCAAGGGCTGAGTACCAATCATGCTTAACTAGACTTTGCTGCGGTGAGACGAGGGGAGTGACACAAGCTAGAATAAAGAGCATTCATTTTCCGACAATTCAGTACTTTGCATTATTTAACGGGAAGTGTATAGTAGGCAAGCAAGATTGTAGTAAACTTTGTGCTCCAGACTTGAGCCTCATACACACCGCTCTTACCGGTGAAAGGAATTGTAACCTTGGAGCGATTGTTGCATGTAGACTTCAGCACAAAGCTAACAGTGGCTACTTCTATGGTGGAATATATGCCACACGTTTAGTACGAGGGTTGGGTGTTTCGCCTTTGCCCTTGGATCCTATCCTAACCATGCAGTATTTAGATTTTGACACCTTAAAAGATCATAATATCCTCAAAGGAAAGATTCATGACTTCACTTACAATTGGTTGTTTAGCCAAACATCTGTTGTGCACAAATATTTGCCTGCGCCTGCTCTTTTTGAGAGCGAGGCCCGAGCTCACAACGCAGCAGTGGATGCAGCACGGCAGGCCGAGGCATCCGCACCGAGAGCCTGTGTGAGATACCATGCCAACTACTATCCAGGCTACTGATCGATACCAAGTTAGGCCTAAAGCCTAAGCTTGGGGCAGTACGTGTTTCTCACCGACATTACATTCACGTTCACTTATTCCATTGGTCGGTGTTCACACTTATTCATTGTATCATCCATGTTTAGATTTATTTTCTTACTTTCTTCTTGTGTGTTTGAAAAACTTTAGAAAAAATAAAATAAAAATTAGTTGTAGCTAATGTACTTTCTATGCTTGGTTAGTAGTAATATTAAAAAGAAAACCCAAAAATATTTCCTTGTTCTTCTTTTGCTTGTTGGGAGTTTTCCTGTGTAAATAGTTTTTCTTGTTTTTGCTTTCCCCTTTTATTTGCTTGTTCAAGAAAACCAAAAAACTCCAAAAATATTTTAGTGTGTTTCTCTGAATTTCTTTTCTTTTTATTAGAGTCTCACCGAGGAGAAGAGCACAATGAAAATGTTGAGTGGCTCTCATATGAATAACTGTTGATCTAATAAAGAGCCCATTTTACCTTGTCTTCTTGTTGTGGTGGGCGCGCGACAGATGCCAAGGGATGGCTAAAGATAGGAGGAGGCTCGAGGGCACTGGTGGGCTCCAGAGGCGAGGTCGGCATGAGCAAGCGCGGGACGCAAGACATACCCAGGTTCGGGCCTCTCCGGAGAGATAACACCCCTAGTCCTGCCGAGTCTGGTTTATATGTAACAGTACAGAGTTGCTCCTAGAAGTTGTATGGAGCAAGAAGGAGGTCAGGCCAAGGCTTAGTCTGCTCCCTTTCCTCGGGTGTTGCTTGCTAGACGCGTGAGTGGGTGGATGGGTGAGTGTGTTGCTTTGCTTTCCCGTATGCATGAGGGCTCCTGGGGGGTTTTATAGGTCAACCCCCCAGGGGGTACAAGGGTACTGTTACAAGGTCGTAGGGTCGGGTTGTCAGTGTCCAGGAACCCGGTGCTGGGACGCGCCGGGTTTGCCAGGGGCAGGGCCCATGTGCCTAGGGGGCACTGTGTGCCATCTTGTCGATCGTCAGGGCGTGGCCGAGTCAAGTCGGCTACAGTGGAGCTCCGTCAGGTCGCTGCTTGTCGGCGGCATGGTGACGTCGGGAGCACTATTGCCACGCCAACCCTGTCAGCGGGTAGGTGGTGGGCACTGTTGCCTCGTCCGGCTGACCAGAGGCATGGGCGGGGCACTGTGGCTTCGGTCATCAGTTGGTGGCGACTCGTCCCATCGTACAATTGGGATTGGACTGCGGCTGACCCTTGGCCGGGTTTGGAGAACACGCCAAGGGTGGTGCTGGCTTGTTGGGGAAGTCTTGAGCTTGGTTGTTCGGGCCGAGTTGAGGAGTCTGGCCGGGTTGCAAAGCTCGGGCGGGTCACAGGGCTTGGTCTGGTTGAGCGACCCGGACAAGTGCGAGCCGGATTGAGGGGTGAGGTTGGCCCCGTTATTTTCAAAAAGGATCCGGGTTCCGTTGCCTGCCTCGGGTTCATGCCCCGACAGTAGTCCCCGAAGCTGTGAAGGTCCGCCGTCTTCACAAGGGAGGGCCTTCGCAGTTTCCCCCCTTGCACAGGCGGATTTGGTGACCGTCGGGTCCGGCAACACCCACTGTGTGCCGGCTTCCGGAAGCCGGATCGCGGCATCCCGCTCATGGTGGGAAACTGAGCTGTTTGACGAACTTGGGAAATCTTTTGGGCTTCGTGTGGCCGCCACGTGGAGCCTGGGAGCCGAAGGGGCCTGACAGGCCATGCGCATGATGGGACGGTGCGACGCCCTGGGCCCCGCCGCCGCGCACCGTCGGCCCATGCACGCGGATTTATTACAGCGTCCGTGGGTCGGTTGCCATTCTCCAGGCAGTTACTGCGTGGGTACGTGCACACTTATTGCGGGGATGTGGGAGGGGCGAGCGCAAACGATCCCACTTCCCCACGTTTCAAATCACGGCCTATAAATTGGAGGCGAAGGGAGCGGCGGAGATCATTCACACTTGCGCCCCTGCCTCTTCATCCTCCCTCTACTTCTGACGACCGCCGATAGCTGCGACGCCCGCTGTCTTGAGCAGAGCTCTCTTGCCATCTTCTTCCTTCTTTCTTCTGCGCTCGGGTCGGTGGCACTGCCTCAGGATTATGGATGGGTTCGACCGCCACCCTTGACAACATCGCCTACCTCCGTGACGCCAGGCGCCGGCCGAGGGTGGAGGACGTCGAGGTGCGCCTCCCATAGGGTGAGCAGGAGCCGCGGCCCGAGGGCTCGGAGCGGGTGGTCTTACGGCCGCACTTCAAGCGCTGGTTTGGGCTGCTCGTGAGCGGCTTCTTCCGCGACTTTATGGAGTTCTTCAGGGTCCAGCCCCACCATCTTGGCACCGACGCCATTGTGCCGCTGCTCGGCTTCGTCACCCTCTGCGAGGGGTACTTGGGGGTCGAGCCTTCGATCGACCTCTGTGTGCGCTTCTTCTCCCTGAGGCAGTAGGGACCAAAGGCTGGGGAGATGTTTGAGTGCGGGGCGGCCGACATCACCAAGCGGTCGTGCGCCGACTGCCCGAGGATGTCGCTGGAGGATTCTGCCAAGAAATGGTAGAACTCCTTCTTCTACGTCCGCAACCTCGTTGAGGACCGCATCAACTTTCCGACGTTCATCAACTCGCCGCCATGGGGCAATCAGAACTGGGGGTACTATCCCAAGTACCCATCGCACGAGGTGCTTAACCTATGTGAGCAAGTATATGTGATGAAGGAGCGGGAGAGGCTCACCGGCACCGACCTCATCACCGCCTTCACCGTTCGGTGGGTGCTGCCGCAGCAGCAGCGTAGTCACCTCATCGGTCAGATGACCGGCCTCCAGGACGCCAACCGCATGGCGAACACGCGGCTGGCGGCGGACCAGGTCACGCGCCGGGTCAACGACATCTCCAAGGCCAACTTGGGGGTTCACTGGGAATTCGGGAAGGCCCTGTACAGCCATGCGAACCCGGCACCGTTAGTGAGTCCCTGGTCTCCGTACTTCGCTGCTTCTTATCTTCTTGTTCGTCCCTACGTGACGGGAGAGGTGCTTCTGAACGCCATCCGACATCCTTATGACCGGGCGCGGGCGTAGATGGTGCGGGTTGCCTCAGAGGAGTCCGAGGCCCATGGCGGAGGGGAGGCCGCGGCCACCGATACGGGCGCAGGGCGCCGAGCAGGTGAGTCTTCTTTATATTTCTTGATTCGCCGATTGTGGGACAGCTTTGGGGATGCTGACGCGAGCCGCTGATGTAGCGGCACCGGGTGGAGGAGGCAGCGGCGTGGCCCGAGCCGGGTCTTCTGGGGGGGGCGGCGACGGCGAGGCACCCGGATGGGAAGGACAGTGTGCTGCCGCGGGCCCCAACCGCGAAGCGCTCGGCGGACCCAGCCGAAGGAGCGAAGCCGCCCGCCAAGAGGAGGTGTCGCGCTCCACAAGAGAGGGCGCCAAGGCCCACCATTCTGGTGGTGCCGGGATAAGTGACCCTTTTTGTTCGAGCCGAGTTGCTGAGTGGCTCCGCTCGACTCGGCGTAATTATTTTTGTCTTGTGCTTCAGGTCGCCAATCTCGTTGGCGCTGGCAGCGGTGGCCGCCGCGTCTGCTGAGGGCGCCATGTTCCGGAGGAGCCGATCCGGCACCATTGATCGGGACGAGGAGGAGGAGCGGGCGGACCCGGACCTTGGTATGGACCCGACCGACGCCGAAGCCCTGGCCTGGCGGGATCGGAACCGGGCGGAGGCGGAGTTGGAGGCGGCGTCGACCCAGGCCTGGGTCAGCGCCGCGGTGGTGTGGGCGTGAGCCGGTGACAAGCCGCCATGGCCGGAGATGCCGGTGGGGACGGTGGTGGCGGTGATGGTTTTCGTACCGTCGTTAGAGGGGGAGCACGGCCAAGGCGGCCATGCGGACATGATGGACCTCGACCGGGAGGTCATGTTCGTCGAGGACGGCACCCCGCCGCGGACCGCCGCAGTCAAGCAGGCGGGGGGCGATGGAGGCGGTGGCGACACCGTCTTGGAGGAGGCGGCGCAGACGGCGCCGGAGGGGGCGTCCCAGACGCCAGCGAGCGAGGCGCCTCCGGTGATGGAGCCTCAAGCCGCTCCACCTACCGAGTGGGCGTTGGTGCCGAAGAGGGCACTGGAGAAAGCACCGTCTTCAGGGGAGGCGGCCGGTGGAGAGCACACCCAGGCGACTATCCGATCGAGTTGGCGCCGCTCCTCGGCTATGACCAGCAACTCGGCTAGCTTGGCGCCGTCTCGGGCGCAGTCCATAGACTTGCGGTGGTCGCCGGTGAAGGTGATGAGGCCCTTCGATCCCGGCAGCTTCATCTTCAGGTAGGCGTAGTGGGGGACCGCCATTAACTTGGCGAGCGCGGGCCGACCCAGCAGCGCGTGGTACGCGCTGGACAGGTCCACCACCTCGAACAAGATTGGCTCGCGTCGGAAATGGCTGATGTCGCCGAACAGGACGTCGAGCCGGATCCGGCCAATCGGGGAGCAGGGGAGGCCGGAAACGATGCCGTGGAAGATTGTTCGGATCGGCTCCAGGTCCTTGGCCTCGAGGCCGAGTTTGGTCATGGTGTCGCGGTAGAGGATGTTGATGCTGCTGCTATTGTCGACGAGAACCCGGGAGAACTTACACGTGCGTCGGGGCGCGACGATAGTAGGGTCGAGGACGAGGGCATAACCACCCGGGTTCGGCATGACTGCCGGGTGGTCCTCCCGGGTCCAGGTGACCGGGCGTTCCGACCAATGCATGTATTCCGTCTTGGCCGGGATGACGGTGTTCACCTCGTGCTGATGGAGGCGTTCGCTGTGCTTGTCGGGTTCTAGGCCGGGTAGGGGTCGTCGCGCATCGCGCCGCCGGCCGGTGGCAGTGGCGGAGGTGGAGGCGGCTGCCCTGCACCTGGAGCCGCAGCCAGAGGAGGCGGGATGTCGCCCCTCGCGATGCGCTTGGTGATGGCGCACTATCGAAGCGTGTGCGTGGACGGCCTCGCGCCGCTGTGCTGCTTGCAGGGCGCGTCAAGCATCTCCTCGAAGCTCATGGCGGGCTGCCATGTCGTCCTGCCGGTGTTCCATCGTTGGGCGGCCTGCTCGGCGGCCGCGACGAGCTGGTTGTCGTAGCGCGGAGCCGGTTGATCGGCTTTGCACTTGTTGTTCTGCTGGTTGTGCTGCTGCCAGCTTCCCTCGCCGGTTGGCTTCGGAGGCGGCACCGGCTTTGACTTGCCGGCTTCATCCAGTGCCGCCTGGATCTTCATGGCAGAGTTGGTGTTGGCGTACTTGTCTGCCGTCACCATTAGCGCGGCCATCGTGGCCGGCTCGGAGTGCAAGAGCTTGTGCTTGAGGAGGGTGCCGTCTCGGCACCTGTTGAAGAAGTAACGGAACGCTTGGACTTCGTGGATGCCCTCGCAGCTGTTTCGGAGCTCGGTACAGCATGCGAGGTACTCTCGGCCGGTTTCCGCCGGCCCCTGCACGCACATGGCGAGCTGACTGGGCTGGTTGGGTAGCTTGTAGGTGTCGGTGAAGTTGCGCGCGAAGGATTGCTCAAAGTCGACCCATGTTTTGATGCAGCCAGCCGACACACTATTGAACCAGGTGCGGGCCGACCCCTGGAGCATGAGGGGCGCGTAGCGCACGGCGAGGTGGTGGTTACCGCTGGCGATGCCGATGGTGGTGGTGTAGTCGGTGAGCCAGTCCTCCGGATTCATGGTGCCATTGTACTTGGGGGTGTCGCGGGGGAGCGTGAACCCTTTGGTGAAGGGCTCGCCCCGGATGCGTGGCCCGGAGCAAGGGGGCCCAACCGGGCCGGTTTCGTCCAGCTCCTGGGAGAGAGCGAGTTGGTCGAGGCGGTGACGAGTGTCGGTGTTGTTGATGGCACGCGGGCCCAAACAGTTGGCGACCATGCCACGGGGGCCGGGTCGATCATAGTCGGACGTCGTCCGGGATGGAGCGGGGGGTCGAGGCGGCGCTGGGCCTCCGAGGACGGCTCGTCCGCCAAGCCGCCAGCGACCATTGGGGCGGGGTTGCGCCGGGTGCAGGTGCGGCCGAAGTGCGACTCGTCGGGTGGTGAAGATGTCATGTGCTGGTTGTCGCCAGGTCCAGCGACTCAGACGGAGCCGGATCCAGCCGGCTTGGCGAGCTAGTTGAGGCAGTCCTACTGCGCGTTGGCCGCGACGAGGAGGTCGTTCACCCTCTTGAGGCGATCCTGCAGCTCCTCGCCCGCGAGCTGATCCAGGCCGCCCGCGGCCGCCTGGACAGCACGCATTGTAATGCCCCGGATTCGATGCGCCAGGTGTCCGCCATCTATTCACCGTCGTTGCCACGTCGTTTGCTTGTGTGTTGCATTTTTCCATGTCATCCTATGCATTGCATTGCATACGTGTTCGTCTCATGCATCCGAGCATTTTCCCCGTTGTCCGTTATGCAATCCGACACTCCTATGTCCTCCGGCGTCCCCCTTTTACCTCTTTTCGTGCGCGGGTGTCAAACTTTCTCGGAATGGGCCGAGTTTTGCCAAGCGGCCTTGGTACACCACCGGTAGACCGCCTGTCAAGTTTCGTAGCATTTGGAGTCCGTTTGATACCCCAACGGTTAACCGGGGTACCGTAAAGCCTCTTTTGTGTGCAGCCCAACACCCCTCCAAAGTGGCTCGATAACCCATCCAAACCCCCTCCATCCTCTCGGCCGTTCGATCACGATCCCGTGGCCGAAAACCGCACTCCATTTGGACTCTCCTAACTCCCTCTACCTTTAAATATGTGCCCTCCCCAAAATTTTCGTGCAGTCCAACCCTAGCGTCTTCCTCCTTGCGCCGCCGGACGCGTCCGCACCGCGCCGGACATGTCCACCGGCCACCTCCCTCCAGCCAATCGCGGCTTGCCACGTCACCCGCCCCTGCCGCTAGCCACTCCCACGCCGACACCTCACCCGCGCGCCGCCTCTCTCTCCCCGCGCCCGCTGCGACCCGCTTGGCCCAGCCGCGGCCCGCCCGAGCCCGTCCAGCCGCGCCGCCGTCCCGCGTCGGGCCCCGCCTGCGCCGCCCGCGCACCGCCTCTTTGCCCGCGCCCCGAGCCGCGTCCGCCGCCCCCAGCCGAAGCTCGCCGCCGGCCGTCGTCTCCGCCGCGCGCGCGTGCCCTGTGCCGCCGCCCCGCCGCCGTGTGACGCCGCCGCCTAGCTCGCCTCGCCGCCCGCTCCTCCAACCACCCCGCGCGTCGCCCGCGCCTCCAGCCGCCCCGCGCGCCGACTGAGCCTGCCGCGCCCGGCCTCCTCGCCCTGATGTCGTGCCCGCGCCGCCGCTGCCGGATCCTGCCTTGCCGGCCCCGGATCCGCCGTCCCCGGCCACCTCCTCGACTCCTCCGGCCTCCTCCGTCTTCTCCAGCGAGCTCCGCGAACTCCGGCCACTTCTCCGGCGAGATCCGGGCCAGAGTGGACCAGATCCACCGGGAGACGAACCAAACGTTGCCCCAACCCGGATCCCTTCGACCCAGATCCACCGGTGAAGTCCTTTTCTGCAATGATTTATGCCCCTGTTCATCATGTCGTATCTCCATGACCGTAGCTCCTTTTCATGCATATGATATATAGAAATGTTCATTAGGGTGTCCTATTCATTTTGTTTCATCGTATAATGTTCATTTGAGTTAATATTGATTCCCTAATCATCGTTGCAAGAGTGCTATAAAATGTTGTCTGTTGTAACTTAACAAAACATGCTCATTTGTCATTTTTTTCATCTTTTTGTGTGATTTTCTTTTGAGCATGAAGTCTACATGTTTTATGAGCTACAGCATGCCATCTTTGCTGTGGTTCAACCCATTCTTCATGATATGCCATGTATTGACTGTTTAAAGTTTGCAAATTAGCCTCCATGATGTTGCTGATTTCAGAGACTTAGAATTTTACTAAGTCTTTGTTCTACTGTTATTTTCATGCCATGTATTCATGTTGGTACAGTGAGATCCATGCCTCTTTTGTGTATGTTAAGTAAGGATGTTTTGGACATATGGTTATGATCCATCCATGCCCCTGTTTGTATTTATAGAGTGCTATAGCATGCCTTAATCTTGCTCTACTTTTCCTATAAAATGTTCCTGGCAGATTGTTTACATGTTAATCAGATTTGCCATGGTTGTTTTTAGTGATTCAAGCATGATATGAACTTGCTCTTGCCATTATTATCTTCATGAACATGTCTTATTGCTGGTAGTATTTTTAGTTTATCATGCAATGCCTTGTGGTGAGTGAATCGAGCTCGCAAAGTCTGAATCTGTTTATGAAACTTGCTATGTTTACATGGGTGCCATAATATTTTATGTGCCCTTTTGGCTCATGGCCAGTAAGGGACTTTTGTTCTATGCAATTAGTATATTCATTCCATGCCTTTGGTTGCCATGATCAGTTCCTGTCGCATGTCGTTTGATAGCTCTAAATAGTGCAACCTGATGTTATTTCTGCCATGTCCTGAATTTCTGCTAAGTCTGTGAACCTGTTATTATTTGCAATTTTTCCATGTCATTTGGAGCATGTTCTAGTAGTTTATGTAGATAGCTCATTGTTCATGTTTTGTTAAGATTCACCTGTACATCATTTCCATGCCTTTTTTTTCATGTTGTGATCCTGTAGCTTGTCGTTTTAACGCTTGCTATATGACTAGTTGCTGTTTTGGACAGCTTGTCCTTTAGACTTGATTCATGTGTATGTGTTGAACCGTTGCCCCGTTTTGAGTGTGCTCTATATGATACTTGCCTAGTTTTGTATGTAGTTTCATATTAACTTGTTGGATACATGTCTTGAATGTGTTTGCTTGATGTTTGAATGCATTTTGCATCAATGCCATGCTTAACTTGTTTTGCCATATCTTCTAGGTCGTAGCTCTGAATTAAATTAACTTTATATGTAACTTGACTAGATTTTCGTGTAGATCATAGTGGTGCATCTTAACTTGCTGTTTAAAAACTTGAACATAAGGTTTATTCAGATCTGGACCAATTTCGAAATTTGCATATGACGACTTTCCGGGATTGTTATATGTTGTTTCCGGCCTCATTTAAACTTGCTTTGATGTTTGCTCTTGTATGCTTCATCTCTTGCCATGAGTAGCTTCAGGTAGCCTTGTCATGCATCATACTTGGTTGAGCATCATGCCTTGTTCATGTGTGGTGTGTTTACCATGTTGTGTGCTTCTTCTCGATAGTTTTCATTTCGTTGTGATCGTGAGGATTCGTTCGTCTATACTTGGTTCGTCTTCGTGGCTTCATCTTCTTCATGGACTCGCTCTTCTTCCTTGCGGGATTTCAGGCAAGATGACCGCCACCTTGGATCTCATTACTATCATTGCTATGCTAGTTGCTTCGTTCTATCGCTATGCTGCGTTACCTACCACTTGCTTATCAAGCCTCCGAAATTGCCATGAACCTCTAACCTTTGTCACCCTTCCTAGCAAACCGTTGTTTGGCTATGTTACCGCTTTTGCTCAGCCCCTCTTATAGCATTGCTAGCTGTAGGTGAAGATGAAGATTGCTCCATGTTGGTTTATGTTTATGTTGGGATATCACAATATCTCTTATATTTAATGCATATATATACTTGGTAAAGGGTGGAAGGCTCGGCCTTATGCCTGGTGTTTTGTTCCACTCTTGCCGCCCTAGTTTCCGTCATATCGGTGTTATGTTCCCGGATTTTGCGTCCCTAACGCGGTTGGGTGATTTATGGGACCCCCTTGACAGTTCGCTTTGAATAAAACTCCTCCAGCAAGGCCCAACCTTGGTTTTACCATTTGCCTCACCTAAGCCTTTTTCCCTTGGGAGTCACGCATCCCGAGGGTCATCTTTATTTTACCCCCCCGGGCCAGTGCTTCTCTAAGTGTTGGTCCAAACCGAGCGATGCCGGCGCCCCCTGGGCAACCAGGGTCTATGCCAACCCGACATCTGGCTCATCCGATGTGCCCTGAGAACGAGATATGTGCAGCTCCTATCGGGATTTGTCGGCACATCCGGGAGGCTTTGCTGGTCTTGTTTTACCATTGTCGAAATGTCTTGTAAACCGGGATTTCGAGACTGATCTAGTCTTCCTGGGAGAAGGAATATCCTTCGTTGATCGCGAGAGCTTATCATGGGCTAAGTTGGGACACCCCTGCAGGGTTTTGAACTTTCGAAAGCCGTGCCCGCGGTTATTTGGCACATGGGAATTTGTTAATATCCGGTTGTAGTAAACTTGAAGTAAACTCTTCTAAATTACACCAACCATGTGCGTAACCATGATGGTCTCTTTTCAGGGTCGTTCGAGAGGAGAACACAGTTTCTGGGTTATGTTTGACGTAAGTAGGAGTTCAGGATCACTTCTTGATCATTACTAGTTGACGACCGTTTGCTAGGCTCCTCTTCTCGCTCTTGTTTCGTAAGTTAGCCACCATACTGCTGCAACCTCACCACTTTACCCTTTCCTTACCCATTAAGCTTTGCTAGTCTTGATACCCATGGTAATGGGATTGCTGAGTCCTCGTGGCTCACAGATTCCTACAACACCAGTTGCAGGTACAGGTTATGCAATGATCATGACGCAAGAGCGATGTTTACTTGTTTTGGAGTTCTTCTTCTTCTTCGTCGATCTTGGGTTCGGTTCCTGGTCGGCAGCCTGGGCTAGCAGGGTGGATGTCGTTTGAGTTTCTATTTATGTTTCATCCGTAGTCGGATGTAGATCTTAAATATGATGTATTGTTGTATTCATGTGACATTGTATGTCTTGGTTGTATCCCCACTATTATGAGATGTTGATGTAACGATATCCTCCTTGCAAAAGCGTCTTCAAGATGCGCTTCTATCCTTGGTGGGACCTTCGAGTTCCTTTAGGATAGGGTCGCATCTTGGGCGTGACACGCATGTTCTTCATGGGAGTATCGTAGACGGGAGGGAGGGCGCCGATGGCACGCCCGATCACCCACCCCGGGCTCGCACGTCGGCGACCCGGCTTCGCTCAGGCGCGGTAGGCGTGAAGCCGTGGGGGGCGTCGCGCTCCAGCTGGGCGGAGTTGAGGCAACGTTGCGTGGCAGCAAGTGTCTCGATGAGGTCCAGCAGGCGCTGGCGATGCTTGTTGAGATGATTCCGGGCCTCGGCGATGTTGGAGGTGTCGATGTCGGTGCCGATGGGAACGTAGAGGCTCTGCATCGTGGCGCGCAGCGGGTTGGGCTAGCCGGCCCTATCCGCCGTGTCCTTAGCTTCTGCGAACTTCCTCGCCGCGCTCGACGAGGAGGAGGCACTGGTGTCGGTGATGAAAACCTCCACGCAGAGGTCCATCGCTCCGGCGGGAGCGCCGTTGTTAATGGAGAGCGGGGAGTCGGAAAAGCTAAGTACCTCATGGGGGTACTCGTCGTCCGTAGGCGCGTCGGAGATGCGCAGCGTGGTGAAGGAGGTGGCGAGCGCGTCGATGACATCGTCCACCAGCATGACGGGCTCGTCGGAGTCGGAGAATATCCCCCTCTGAAGCATGCTCCCGGCCAGGACCTCGAGCTTCTCCATGGTGGGCGCCAACTGCCGTGATGGGCGCACAAAATATGCCAAGGGATGGCTAAAGATAGGAGGAGGCTCGAGGCACTTGTGGGCTCCAGAGGCGAGGTCGGTGTCGGTGTCAAAACCCGCGGATCTTGGGTAGGGGGTCCCTTTCGGTGTACTAAAGTAGGGGTACCTTAGTACCCCAGACTTGTGCACGGGCAGTTGTAGCACCCTGCGGCGAGGCCCGCCCAGGAAGCGCCAAGAGAAGACCAAGCATTCAAGACAAGGCCCCCGGCAAGAGGAGCTTGCCGGGCCAAGAAGACGAAGCCCCGGCAAGAGGAGCTTGCCGGGCCAAGAAGGCAAGGCCCCGGCAAGAGGAGCTTGCCGGGACGACCGAGCCCATGTAATACCATCCAAGAACAAAGTACACAAGACAGAAGATCGAGACCCCGGCAAGAGGAGCTTGCCGGGAAGGCCGAACCCAGGCACCACAAGAGAAGCCCGCCACGGCGCGCCATGCGCCCCGGCAAGGCCTGATAGCCGGCAAGCTATCAGGCACAGGAAGACGACCCCCGCGGCAAGCCACTTGCCGCGGCAAATCGCCACCTCAGGACTGCGCTTCGGCTCGCCCGCCCACGCGTCGCTCCGGGGCTTCCCCCAACGGCACGTGGCGGGGCGCCGTGCAGCCTGGGGTATGCGGTGGCATGCAGCCACCGGCGTGGCGAGCGGTGGCGCACCTAACGGTCCGCCTCGGTGCTGTCCGGGCGACCGTGACGGGCATTTAATGCCCTTGTCCCCTACCGTCAGAAGTAGGTATGATAACACTGTGCCGCGCCGCAGCGCCACTGTTCCCGCACTATTACAACTACCACCCCTCTTACACTTTTACCCCTTTCTCTTACGTTGACACCTGTCGGTGACCCCTTTGCGCTATAAAAGGAGGCCCGTGTGCAACGTAGAGGGGGTTCCGAGGTTCGGAGACTGGCAATCCAGACAGCCATACGCTCGGTGTAGCTAGCTCTCCAAGCTCCCGAGCTCCCTAGTTCAATACAGCCAAGCAGGAGTAGGGTTTTACGCGTCCATCGCGGCCCGAACCTGGGTAAACCGCCCGTGTGCTCGCCTCGATCTGCTCTCCGTGCTCCCTCCGCCCCCCTCACCGGACAAACGAAAGGGGCTCCGGCCCCATAGGTGGTCACGGGGGACAGTTCCCCCCGACATCTTTGGCGCGCCAGGTAGGGGATCACGTCGAGGTTGTGCGGATCAGATCCGGCGTTCGCGCGAGCGCGCTCTTCGTCAGCTTCTCCGAATTCGCTAGCTTCATCAACACCATGGCCCCGAAGAAGAAGGCTTCGGAGGTCGCAGGCCCGTCCGCGTCTCTCCCACCGCTACCGGAGCCGACGGTGGGCGGGGGAGACGCCGTCGGAGGGGTGGCCACCGGCGGGAAC
This sequence comes from Aegilops umbellulata, assembly GCA_032464435.1. NCBI lineage: Eukaryota > Viridiplantae > Streptophyta > Magnoliopsida > Poales > Poaceae > Aegilops > Aegilops umbellulata. Next base: position 296,635,586 of record CP136057.1, read on the forward strand.
ACTCGCGGCGCCACCAAATCCAAGAGCAGGGCGGACGACCGACCCTCGGCCTCCGAGGGCGCGTCGCATCCGTTCCTACAAACGACGACCCAGCAGCGCCATGCCACAGGAGGTGGCATCCGCTTGCTGGACCAAGGGCAAACTGGAGGTTCACGGGACGCCCCGGACCCCCGTCCGGACACGGGCAAGGCGAAGGCGCCGGGGAGGGACCCCGCTCTTTCTAACATTGTTAGGAGTCCGAGCGTATCCCGCTCCTCACGCCGCTCGCCCCCGTTCCCCTCCACTCCGGCAGAAGCGCTCGCGAGAGCGCAACTGCTCCTCGACTACCCTCCCACGGCTGACAAGGCCGAAGGCTGGAGGGCCACCATCCAGAGCCTGATCGCCTTCGCCAACAACGACACGCCGCAGCAGCCGGCGACCTCACGGCCACGGCAGATCGAGAAAACGAAGGCCGACGGCGACAAGACCGCCGGGGCTGCAACCACCATGCACTCCCCGGCGCAGAAGCAGAAGACGCCGCCCCGCTGGAGCAACGCCGGCGATGGCTCTACAGCGTCGTCAGACCCGCGGACTCGCCGGGACCAGCGCCGAGTCCTCGACGAGCGGCAGCAAGAAGACGCTCGAACAAGGATTGAGCGCCGCCGAGAAACTCGGCGGCAATCGGACCAGCGGGCTGGGAACGCCGTCGACGCGCACGCGCCCGGTGAACCAGGTGACTTACCGTATGCGGCAGGTTGCCCTGCGTTCACCCATGAGCTGCGGCGCGTCCGGTGGCCCAGCACGAAGAACTTCAAGCCCGACGTACCCGAGAAGTACGACGGCAAGACGCACCCCTCGGAGTTTCTCAGCATCTACACGATCGCTGTGCAAGCTGCTGGGGGGCGCGACGAGAGGATATTGGCGAACTACTTCCCGCTCGTGCTTAAGCCGAACGTTCGTTCGTGGCTTATGCACTTGCCGGAAGGCTCCATTTCTTCCTGGGCGGATCTCTGCCATCAGTTTGTTGGCGCCTTCACGGGCGGCCACAAACCTCATGGCCAGGATAGTGACCTCCACATCCTAGCCCAGAAGGAAGGAGAACCCCTGCGCCAGTACATCCAGCGCTTCAGCCGCGTGCATCGCAACATCCCCGATGTTCACCCTGCCGCGGTTATCAGCGCGTTCCACCAGAACGTGCGTAACCGCCGCATGCGTGAAGAGATGGCCATGACCAAGGTCCGGGACGTCAGCGAGCTATATGCCCTGGCTGACAAGTGCGCGCGCGCGGAGGAGGGGAGGAGACTCCCCGGGGAGGATGCTGGCGCAGGAGAAAGCGACAGTGACGGCACCGCCCGGGCGAAGAGAAGCCAGCGGCGGAACAATAGGAGGAAGAACAGGAAAGAGGTGCTTGCCGTCGAGGAGTCCGGCAAGGAGGCCCCCGCCAAGCAAACGCGGGCTGGCGGCTCCGGCAAGGAGCCTGCCCGCGTGGCGGCAGCCGACAAGCAGGACGGCTCCGACAAGCAATACTGCAAGATCCACCGCACCAAGGGCCACGATCTCTCCAACTGCAAAAGCGTCGAGTACCTCGTCGTGCAGCAGAAGGCTGAAGAGGATATTACACAATCCCGAGGCAACAGGCAGGATCGTCGAGTGGGCACTAGAGCTGTCGAGCTTTGGACTCAAGTTTGAAAGTACTTCAACCATACAGAGCCGAGCTTTGGCAGAATTCATAGCTGAGTGGACCCCGACGCCAGATGAAGAAGCCCAAGAAACGAGCGCGCCCGTACAAGAAGCAACAAGCGAGTGGGTAATGTACTTCGATGGTGCCTTCTCGCTGCAAGGCGCCGGTGCTGGCGTGGTACTCATCGCGCCCACCGGAGAGCACCTCAAGTATGTTATCCAGATGCACTTCCCAAGAGAGCAAGCAACCAACAATACTGCTGAGTATGAGTGCTTGCTCGCCGGCCTCAGGATTGCGGCCGAACTTGGGATCAGGAAGCTGATTGTGCGGGGAGATTCTCAACTGGTGGTCCGGCAGGTCAACAAGAACTACCAGAGCCCTCTGATGGAAGCTTACGTGGATGAAGTGAGGAAGCTGGAAGAACACTTTGGAGGGCTGCAAATGGAGCACGTCCCGAGAGCTCAGAATGAGATAGCAGACGGCCTTTCGAAGTGTGCTTCGTTGAAGTTACCTGTGGAACCAGGGACCTTCTTACTCAAGCTGACTCAACCATCCGTTACACCATCAGTTGGGCAGTCCAAGAAAAGGAAGTTGGTCTCCGGCGACTACTTGCAGGCGAACCTTCCTGAGACCGCCGCCAAGGTCCCCAAGATCAACAACCAGAACGCCGGAGGACAGCCCGCTCCTGCGGATCCCAGGATCCGTCCAGTCGAAGCAGGTGTCCCCGGTAAGCCTTGCTCCGGCAAGCAGATCAGCAGTCTGGGCGCTGAGGAACAGTCCGCTCCTGCGGATCCGAGGATCCGTCCAGTTGAAGCGGGGGTTCCCGACAAGCTTTGCCCCGGCAAGCTTGCCGGGGGATCACCGGCTCCGGCGGAACCAGAGGTTCTCGCCGTAGAAGCCGGGGTCCCCGCAGCGGCCTTCATGCCTTTGGTCCTTGCCGTCGAGCCCCAGGCTCCGGCATGGGCGCAGCAGATCGTCCGTTTTCTGCAAACTGGAGAACTTCCCGACGACCCAGAAGAGATGGAGAAGATCACCAGGCAGTCAAGTATGTACCAGTTCGTGGACAACGAGCTGTACAGAAGGAGACTCAACGGTGTCAGATTGAAGTGCATCTCCAGGGAAGACGGACAGAAGCTGTTGGCAGAGATACACGGAGGCATATGCGGCCATCACATTGGCGCAAGAGCACTTGTCGGGAAAGCCTTCCGGCAAGGGTTCTTCTGGCAAGAAGCCCTCCAAGACGCAACTGCACTAGTAACCAAGTGTGAAGCGTGCCAGTTCCATGCGAAACAGATTCATCAGCCAGCTCAAGCTCTCCAAACAATCCCTTTATCCTGGCCCTTCTCGGTCTGGGGGCTCGATATCCTCGGCCCTTTTCCCCGAGCCGTCGGGGGCTTCGAGTACTTGTACGTTGCAATCGACAAGTTCACGAAGTGGCCAGAAGTGGAGCCAGTGAGGAAGGTGACTGCGCAGTCAGCAGTCAAGTTCTTCCGGTCGGTCGTCTGCCGTTTCGGAATCCCCAACAGAATCATCACCGACAACGGGACACAATTCACAAGCCGCGCCTTCATGCAATACGCCCAGGATCTCGGCGCCAAGGTCTGTTTCGCTTCGGTTGCTCACCCCAGGAGCAACGGTCAAGCTGAAAGGGCCAACGCTGAAGTGCTGCGCGGACTCAAGACCAGGACCTTCGACAGGCTGCGCAAGTGCGGAAGAAATTGGATTGAGGAGCTGCCGGCGGCTCTTTGGTCAATCAGAACGACACCGAGTCGAGCCACCGGACAGACACCCTTTGCTCTAGTCTATGGAGCGGAAGCAGTTATCCCCACGGAACTCGAATACGGATCTCCTCGGGTGCTCGCTTATGACGAGCTCGAGCAAGAGCGGCTGCGCCAAGATGACGCGCTGCTCCTTGAGGAGGGACGTCTCCAGGCTGCGGTACGAGCTGCTCGATACCAGCAAGCCTTGCGTCGCTACCATAGCCGCAAGGTCAAGGCCAGGAGTCTCGAAGAGGGCGACCTTGTTCTTCGGCGCACTCAGTCGCCCAAGGATTCCAACAAGTTGACGCCAAAGTGGGAAGGACCTTATCGGGTGAGACAAGTCACGAGGCCTGGCGCTGTCCGCCTCGAGACCAAAGAAGGCGTACCAGTGAGCAACTCCTGGAACATAGAGCATCTTCGCAAGTTTCACCCATAAGGCGCGGTTGCCGTGACCCGCTCCGGCAACCATCGGTTTGTACAGGCCTTGCCGCTGTTGCATGTAACCCCTTGTACAAAGCCAGGCGAAGCCCCTGGCACCAGATCAAGTTGCCCTGTTAGGCGACCTTGTTCTTCGGCACGTTCAGTCGGCCAAGAATTATAACAAGTCGACGCCGAAGCAGGAAGGCCCTTATCGGGTGAAACGAGTCGCGAGGCCCGGCGCTGTCCGCCTCAAGACCGAAGAGGGCCTACCAGTGAGCAACTCCTGGGAACATAGAGCATCTTCGCAAGTTTCGCCCGTGAGGCGCGGTTGCCGTGATCCGCTCCGGCAACCATCGGTTTGTACAGGCCTTGCCGCTGCTGCATGTAACCCCTTGTACAAAGCCAGGCGAAGCCCCTGGCATCAGATAAAGTTGCCCTGTTAGGCGACCTTGTTCTTCGGCACGTTCAGTCGGCCAAGAATTATAACAAGTCGACGCCGAAGCAGGAAGGCCCTTATCGGGTGAAACGAGTCGCGAGGCCCGGCGCTGTCCGCCTCAAGACCGAAGAGGGCCTACCAGTGAGCAACTCCTGGGAACATAGAGCATCTTCGCAAGTTTCGCCCATAAGGCGCGGTTGCCGTGATCCGCTCCGGCAACCACAGGTTTGTGCAGGCCTTGCCGATGTTGCATTTAAGCCCTCGTACAAAGCCAGGCGAAGCCCCTGGCCGAAAATAAAGAAGCGCTGGCGCCCTAGATTTTAGCATGCATGCTGAGTCAGAGTCTCGTCCTTGGTTAGGGTTGTCAGTTCCTAACTGTCGCTAACCCCTAACTTAGAGGTCGAGTCCGCGTCTTTTTCCCGTCCTTTCCCTTTGGCTCGCAGGAATTGAGTGTCCTTGCCGGGCCGCTCAAGGACAGGGAAAAGGAGAAGGACGAGCCAACACCGACGCCCCGGCGAGCCAGAGTCGCCGGGGGCTGCAACCTCAGATAAGTTTTCGCATCCCTCATCATGCATTCTCTTATGGACTGTGGAATTTGAAAGCCTCCTTTCCTCCTGGAAAGCTACCGTGCTCTCTTAGCGGCAAGCCCCAGAGCGCGTTCCTGGGGCCAGTTTCGATAGCAGCCGCGGCAGCAAAGGGGAGGGAAGCGAGGGGCCGGAGCCCGCCTGCTCCCCGCCTCCGCCAAGGGCGTGAGAAAGGTCGAGCAGTGCGGGGGAGCGGCTGGGCCTGTTGCCGGGCGAGAAACTGTCTATCTTAAACGATGTAAAGGATTCGTTCCTTACCGCGGTTTCCACCCGCGAGACAAATGATCCGGCAAACATCCCCTTTTCATTAAAAACATTCCACTCAGGTACAGTTCAGAGAGAATGAAAAACATGAAAGAAGGGATTACAAGACTTAAACGCAACTAAGGCCCGAAGGCTTACAAGCTGAAAAGAGATAAGGTGCCCGTAATCCCTTTCTTGTCTCTCTCCTCAGGAGGTAGGGCAAGTAGGCGAAGAGGGCGAAGGGGGCACCTAGACGAGCTACGGGTGGCAGAAGACACCAAGAGAAGATCCGGGGGCTCCGCCCGGGGGTCTCCGGAGGCTGAAGAAGACGGAGGCGCCGGAGGCAGAGCTGGAAGATGAGGCAGCGGCCTTGCCGCCAGCCTCTTCCTCTTCCCCAGCCTTGCCACTCCGGCCGCCCAAGGAGATCAAGCCCCCGGCAAGAGGAGCTTGCCGGGTCGAAGAGAAGACCCCGGTGGTCGTCGCCGAGAGCAAGGGTGACGACGGCGTCTGGGGCGCATCTGGAACACGAGGCACCGGAGCGTCAGCCAGCTGTCGAAGTCGGCCCGTACTCCGACTTCGCGGCCTTCGACGTCCGCCCTCAGCCCTCCTCAGCAACCCCCCCTACGCCAGTCGCCCAAGGAGACGACCCCGGGGAGTTCACGGAGCCCGGCGCGGATGATGGGGCCGCCGGCGCCACACGGAGCTGCGACCGACGCCTAGTCGGACCCGTCATCCCGGCGGCTGCTCCCCTCGTCGTCGCTGTCGCTCCCCTCCTCGTCACTCTCGCTCGAGGAGGAGCCTTCGCTGTCGGAGGAGCTATCTTCGCAGCATCGGGCCCGGATGCCGAGGCCCCAGAATGCCTTGACGGAGAGGAGGTCCTCCCCCACTAGCTTAAAGTGGAGAGTGAACCCCTCCGTCAATCTGTGGATCCGGGCGAACGTCTTCCACCCGCGCCCCAGACACGCCGCGCCGGGGGCTCGGGACTCGACGTGGACTCGCGTCCCACTGATCCCGCAGCCCCTCATGCGCAGGTTTAGCGTCTCAGGCTGCTCCACCTCCAACACGCTCGCGAATGGAGCGGGAAGCCGGAGGCGACGACGAGGCGCCTGGCGCAGCCTGATAATGAACTCACAAGGGTCGTCCCCGAGATGGACCGCGGGAAGGAACGGAGCCGCTGGCGGAGGCAAGGGCGGCGCGTCGATCCGTCCGCCCCGAGCGCCTCGTCCACGACCTCGTCCGCGACCTCGCCCTCTCCCTCTTCCCCTGACGACCGGCTCCGCCGCCGCGGACGCAAGGGGAGGAAGGGCGCGTTGCCTAGCAGACACCCTCGCGGCAACCGAAGAAGAACCAGGGTTTCCCCCCCTCCATCGCAGATGGGGGGAGCAAACCAGGAGCAGAAGGAGGAAGGAGATGGAGTGCGGATTCCCGTTGCCCCCTTTCGCTCCTTATAAAGGGGCAGAGTGGGGACGCGGCCGCCTCGGTCCTCCAATAGAAGCAGAGGAAGGGCAGGCGACTGGGGCCGACCCACTGCATCGACCCGCGCCGGCCCGACTCCCTGCCTCTGCCGCTGCGACTCCGAGTGCATGAGGACCGCGTGGTGGGTGCGCAGAACCGAGGCGACGGGTGGGACGACCTCTCCCCATCCCGTGATTATGGGGAACGGACGCCTCGAAAGCCGCGCCTCACCCCCGTTCATCCATCGGGCCGCGCCTCCGCACCTCCCTCCACTTAAAGAGGGAACGGGCGTTTCGCCCCCATGACGCCGCGATAAGCGCGCGCCGCCTGGGGAAGGCGCGACGGATGCGGAGTTAAGGAGCAGCGCGACCAAGGCCACGCGTGCCCGTGCACTGTTAGGGCCTGGCCCAACGACGCTCGGCACCGTGTATGGCCCAGGCCCGGGGGCTCCTGTCGGTGTACTAAAGTAGGGGTACCTTAGTACCCCAGACTTGTGCACGGGCAGTTGTACCACCCTGCGGCGAGGCCCGCCCAGGAAGCGCCAAGAGAAGACCAAGCATTCAAGACAAGGCCCCCGGCAAGAGGAGCTTGCCGGGCCAAGAAGACGAAGCCCCGGCAAGAGGAGCTTGCCGGGCCAAGAAGGCAAGGCCCCGGCAAGAGGAGCTTGCCGGGACGACCGAGCCCATGTAATACCATCCAAGAACAAAGTACACAAGACAGAAGATCGAGACCCCGGCAAGAGGAGCTTGCCGGGAAGGCCGAACCCAGGCACCACAAGAGAAGCCCGCCACGGCGCGCCATGCGCCCCGGCAAGGCCTGATAGCCGGCAAGCTATCAGGCACAGGAAGACGACCCCCGCGGCAAGATACTTGCCGCGGCAAATCGCCACCTCAGGACTGCGCTTCGGCTCGCCCGCCCACGCGTCGCTCCGGGGCTTCCCCCAACGGCACGTGGCGGGGCGCCGCGCAGCCTGGGGTATGCGGTGGCATGCAGCCACCGGTGTGGCGAGCGGTGGCGCACCTAACGGTCTGCCTCGGTGCTGTCCGGGCGACCATGACGGGCATTTAATGCCCTTGTCCCCTACCGTCAGAAGTAGGTATGATAACACTGTGCCGCGCCGCAGCGCCACTGTTCCCGCACTGTTACAACTACCACCCCTCTTACACTTTTACCCCTTTCTCTTACGTTGACACCTGTCGGTGACCCCTTTGCGCTATAAAAGGAGGCCCGTGTGCAACGTAGAGGGGGTTCCGAGGTTCGGAGACTGGCAATCCAGACAGCCATACGCTTGGTGTAGCTAGCTCTCCAAGCTCCCGAGCTCCCTAGTTCAATACAGCCAAGCAGGAGTAGGGTTTTACGCGTCCATCGCGGCCCGAACCTGGGTAAACCGCCCGTGTGCTCGCCTCGATCTGCTCTCCGTGCTCCCTCCGCCCCCCTCACCGGACAAACGAAAGGGGCTCCGTCCCCATAGGTGGTCGCGGGGGACAGTTCCCCCCGACAGTCCCGAACTGTGCGTCTAGGCGGATGGTAACAAGAGACAAGGGACATGATGTTTTTACCCAGGTTTGGGCCCTCTCGATGGAGGTAAAACCCTACTCCTGCTTGATTGATATTGATGATATGGGTATTACAAGAGTTGATCTACCACGAGATCGACGAGGCTAAACCCTAGAAGCTAGCGTATGGTATGATTGTTCTTCGTATAGACTAAACCCTCCGGTTTATATAGACACCGGAGGGGGCTAGGGTTACACAGAATCGGTTACAAAGAAGGAGATCTACATATTTGTATTGCCAAGCTTGCCTTCCACGCCAAGGAGAGTCCCATCCGGACACGGGACGAAGTCTTCAATCTTGTATCTTCATAGTCCAACAGTCTGGCCAAAGGATATAGTCTGGCTGTCCGGATACCCCCCAATCCAGGATTCCCTCAGTAGCCCCCAAGCCAGGCTTCAATGTCGATGAGTCCGACACGCAGATATTCTTCGGCATTGCAAGGCGGGTTCTCCTCCAAACTCCGAGTAGCTGTTAGATAGTGTCCGGCTTCTCATAAATGTTGTGCTTCTCGGCTTCTGTGCCCAATAATGGCCATCTTCCATGTGTCAAGCGAATGCGAGGAGCCCGGGCGTTTTTACATTTACCACCCTAGCTATGTGAATGAATTGCCTATTAAAGAGATGAGGATTCTCAGATCCAAACCACACCATTCTCCCTCAGCGAGCATTCATCGGAGCGAGCCCGAAAAAATCCATCCCAAGATGGCCGGCCAACGCAGCTCCTCTTCTTGCCCCGGTAGCCCTAAGCCCAGAGATTGGGAGAACTGTTCCATCCCGCACAGCCAATTAGTAAAGTTGCAAACCCAGGGATTTCTCCCTCCAGCATATATGGTCCCAGTTCAAGCCAGGCTCACCACCTACAATGGAAGGGAGCAAGCAGAGAGCTTTCCCAACCCCTCTATGGGGGAGCGGGTATGCCTTGTCCCTTATTTGTTACGGGGACTCGGATTTCCAATCCATCCGTTTCTCCGGCCCTAGTTGCACAACCTCACCCCTGCCTCCGTACTGCATATCGCCGGCTATGTAGCCCTTTGCGAACTGTTCTTGGGCTGCGAAGCTCATTTCGCACTGTGGAAGAAGTTGTTCTGCCTAGTGCCACTTTTTATGCCCACTAATTCCGCATTTCTACAGTAAAATATTTTACCTTGCAATTTCATCCAGGAGCTGCGTAAGGCTGTAAGAGAGATAAGCAGCCCACCTCCACAACCAGAGGACCCTGAACGCGCCCTCGATCCCGGCCTTAGGGATGATCCGGACATATTCGTGGAGCTGATCGATAGGATTTTTTATCAGTTAAGCTGTGACGACGCCATGGTGGTCATTACAGCCGACTACCCTGGGCTACTCCCAGCCTCGCAGGTAAATGAGACCAAAGTCCCAACCTTTGAGAAGGATTTTCTTTTACGCACTTCACCTACCGTGTACAAACGGTGTTTTATAGGGAAGGCCCGCGGGACGCCATGCTCAGCCCGCGGCAATTCGCCAACAAGGGGCTCCAAAGCCGGATGGGCAAAAAAGGAAGGCAGTCCGGACGGAGACGCCAGCGCAGAGGTATGATGCAACACCTGCCTCCGCGGCTTGTCGTTTTCTTTTAAAAACATAATAACACCCGCGTTCCCTAGAAGGAAGAACGCTCGTCGGTTAATATCCGGAGATGTTGCCAATCACGCTTCTACCAGTCGGGCTCTAGGTCTGGACACCGAAGCGGAGGCTAACACGAGGCGCACGTCATATGCTCCTCCGACAGAGGATGCAGATAGATTGTCCACCACAAATTCCAAAGTGGAGAGCGCCATGAATCACATGCATCGCCGGGCCGTGCTCCGCGATGCTTGTTTCTCCCAAGAGGCTTTTGATGCCTTCAACTCAGGAGGCGCGTACCTCCGTGCGGCTCAAAATGGTCTAGCCAGAGCCACGGAGCAATATGTAAAGGATATACGGATAAGAAAATTTGATGATTATATATATCAGTAGCCCCTGAGACTTGAAGCAGTTGGAATAACTGATTTAAGGATCATGACTTGTGCAGGTATTGTCAGAAAAGAATACCCAATTATCTCAAGAGCTGGAAGAGTGCAGGGCCCGGCTTCAGGCCGCACTTGCCCCAGAAGAGGAGTCCAAGAAGACCCCCTTTGGTAGCCCTTGTTTCAGAGAATGATAGGTACCATATAGAGTGCGGTATGTCTTTTAAATCTGACAATAAATATTGCAGATGACGCCGGAGTGAATCCGAATGAGGAACATGTCGAGCGCGTGCTTGCAAAAGTTTGGCAGGAGAAAAATAATCTCCAAGATGCCAATACCCAACTGAGCGGGGAACTAAAGGATGTTGGCTCCCAGCTATCGGACTCCGTGAAGGAGAATAAGCGGCTTCGACGCGGCATTTTCAGTAAGTGCTTGAGCGAACTTGTTAAAAAGAGTTCGCGAAGAAGCCAGCTAACAGAGTTATGTTTGTAGGTATGCTGACGGGTGGTCCCGCGGATGAGATGCCATGGATTGCGGGTGATCTTCTACCAGAGCTGTCACAACTGCACGAACAAGTTCGGCAAGTGATGCAAGGCGTCGCCCAGGCCTTGTGGCCATCCGTCTCCCTGCCCGAAGGCCTTGGAGAGCTTGCAGAGAAGCTTAAGGGAGCACGGCGGCGCTTCCGGTTATGGAAGATCTCGGCCTGCCGTCAAGGTGCGAGGGAGGCCTGGGCCATGGTGAAGACGCGGTACACCAAGGCTGACCCAAACCACATGGTCGAGGTCGGACCAGTGGGGCCTGATGGGAAAGAGATCCCTGTTAGCTTAGTGTATGGTCAAGTAGAATTAGCCTCAAAATATTCTCAAAAGGATTGCAGGTTAGACAGCCTGTTGGATGGTATAGAAGAGGAATTCAGTCAGTCTAAATGACTATGTAATCAAAGTGACATGTATAATGCCTTCTATTCGGATTGTAGATCATTTGTCATGGCGGACCTTTTCCCTTCAACCTCTGGACCCGATAGTCCGGAGTGTATCCGAATACCCACTCAGTTATATAAGAACTGGGGTATGCGTGGAAACCAGGCGTAGGAGTCATTAGTGCTTGAACAGACAAGTGCCCAACTAGTTATGTTATATTACATGGGTAGTAAGAAACATCTTCCAGGGAGAATACTTCCGTTAAGGGTTCCTTTCCCTGGGCATGCATGCCCTAAAGTGCATGTCCAGACTGCGAAAAAGAATCGCAGAAAAAGAAACATCTGGGGGCACATATTGAAAATAAATAAAAATCATCTTTTGTTCACCGACCGAGTATTCCCTTAAGAACGCTAGCTTTCGGCTTCACCCAGTCTGAGGTACACATCCGGCTGATCCGGAAGTAACAATCGCAGAGGTGCTCCCCTTATTCCGTAGCCGAATTAACGGGAACATAGGGCATAAATACAAGAGCCAGGCAACCCAGCTTGGCCAAAACTTAAGTCATATCGATGCATATAATGGCGAAGAAAAGGTACATGCGGAAGAATAACGCATGTGCGGGGCATAAAGCCCGTATAAGGAATTAAGCTTCTATGTAAGAAGCCCCCAGGTATAATGAGCGCTGATAGCGCGTCAGTAGCATGCAGGCAAGACACAAGTTGGCCCTTGAAGGCCTTGAGAAAGGAGAAATCGAAGAAAGAAAGAAAAAACAGATAATGTGTATATAAAAAATGGAGAGAGGAAGGAGACGAACATAGAGTCCGGCGCTAGGCGTAGAATCTTTGGAGCCTGGCTGCGTTCCATGGGTTCGACTCAAGTCGGTTATCCGATGCATTCTGCAGACGTATGCTCCGCCGGTCAGAACTTGGTCGATAAGGAAGGGACCTTCCCATTTGGGCTCGGGCTTGCTCTTTTTCTTCTCCGGTAAGCGTAGAACTAGTTCGTGAACGTTATAAGTTTTGGCCCGTACTTCTCTGCTTTGATATCTTCGAGCCTGTTGTTGATAGAATGTGGAGCGGGCTTTGGCCACGTCGCGGTCCTCCTCCAGGGTGTCCAGACTGTCCTGCCGATCGAGCTCGTCTTCTCTTTCTTCATACATACCCACTCGAGGTGAGTCATGAACTATGTCGCAGGGCAGAACCGCCTCAGCACCGTACACCATAAAGAAGGGTGTGTGTCCGGTAGTGCGATTCGGCGTGGTCCGCATCCCCCAGAGTATGGTGTCGAGCTCCTCTACCCAGTGCATGTTAGATTCCTCTAGGGATCGCACTAGTCTGGGTTTGATGCCGCTCATGATAAGACCATTTGCTCGCTCAAGTTGACCGTTAGTTTGTGGGTGATAGACAGAAGCATCATCGAGCTTGATGCCCATGTTGCTGCACCAGAGTTTTACCTCGTCGGCCGTGAAGTTCGTGCCGTTGTCAGTGATGATGCTGTGGGGGACGCCATAACGATGTACAACCCCGGATATGAAGTCTATCACCGGTCCGAATTCAGCCGTTTTAACAGGTTTGGCTTCTATCCATTTGGTGAATTTATCCACCATGACCAATAAGTATTTTTTTATTGTGGGTTCCCCCTTTAAGGGGTCCAACCATGTCAAGCCCCCAGACCGCGAAGGGCCAGGTAATGGGGATTGTTTGGAGGGCGGTAGGTGGCATGTGGCTTTGGTTTGCAAAAAGCTGGCATCCGACGCAGAGTTGGACCAAGTACTGTGCATCTGCCCGGGCCGTCGGCCAATAAAAACCAGTACGGAAGGCCTTGCTTACAAGGGCCCGGGCTGCGGCGTGATGTCCGCCGAGTCCGACATGAATTTCTACCAGAAGCTTCCACCCTTCCTCTTCGGAGATGCACCTTTGAAGGACTCCGGTCGTGCTTTTCTTGTAAATCTCTCCCTCATGGTCCTTGTAGGATTTGGATCGCCGCACTATACAGCGTGCCTCATTTTGGTCTTCGGGAAGTTCCTGCCTAGTTAGGTAGGCCAGGAATGGTTTAGTCCACGGGGCGATGATGGCCATTATTACGTGGGCTGAGGGTGTTATTTCGGTGGCATGGCCTCCGATTACGTCAGAGTTGAGGGCTTAGACAGCTTCTCCAAGAAGATGTTGGGTGGGACCGCATCGGGACTTGCCTCGATGCGGGCAAGGATATCCGCCGCTTGATTGTTTTCCCGAGCTACATGGTGGAATTCGAGCCCCTCGAAACGAGCCGACATCTTGAGTACGGCGTTGAGATAGGCCGCCATTTTCGGATCCTTAGCGTCGAAGTCTCCATTTATTTGGGATATTGCGAGGTTCGAATCCCCACGCACCTCCAGGCGTTGAATGCCCATGGAAACTGCGATCCGAAGACCATGTAACAGGGCCTCGTATTCGGCTGCATTGTTGGAGTATGTATACATTATCTGGAGTATGTATTGAATTGTATCTCCGGTTGGGGATGTCAGGACGACACCAGCCCCCAGACCAGCCAGCATTTTGGAGCCATCGAAGTGCATGATCTAATTGGAGTATGCGCCATACTCTTTAGGGAGTTCGACTTCTGTCCATTCGGCGACAAAGTCGGCCAATACTTGCGACTTAATAGCTCGCCGAGGTCTATATGTTATGTCGAACGGGAGGAGCTCAATGGCCCATTTGGCAATCCGACCCGTGGCGTCGCGGTTATTTATAATATCGTTAAGTGGCACTTCTGAGGCTACTGTAATTGAACACTCTTGAAAGTTGTGTCGCAGCTTCTGGGATGCCATGAATACCGCGTAGGCTATCTTTTGATAATGTGGGTACCATGATTTGCACGGAGTGAGGACTATGGATATATAATATACCGGCTTTTGAAGGGGGTATTTGAGTCCGTCCGTTTCTCGTTCGACGACGAGCACTGCACTTACAACCTGATGAGTTGCCGTGATATACAATAGCATTGGTTCGCCGATGTTTGCTGTGGCCAGGGTTGGGTTAGTTGCTAGTATGGCTTCTATTTCTTCCAATCCGGTTGTGGCAGCATCCATCCACTTGAAGTGTTCGGTGCGCCGAAGGAGGCGGTAAAGGAGTAATGCCTTTTCTCCTAAGCGGGAGATAAAGCGGCTTAGGGCCGCCACACATCCAGTTAATTTCTGGATTTGCTTGAGGTCTGTTGGGATAGCCAACTGTGAAAGAGCTCGGATTTTGGCCGGATTAGCTTCAGTTCCTCTACTGGAGACAATGAAGCCCAGTAGCTTTCCGTCCGATATGCTGAAAACGCATTTTTCCGAATTGAGCTTGATGTTCTATGTTCGAAGGTTGTCGAATGTGAGCCTCAAGTCGTCTATTAGAGATTCGACGTGTTTAGTTTTAACGACCACATCATCTACCTATGCCTCCATAGTTTTGTCGATCTGTTTTTCTAGACATGTCTGAATCATGCGCTGATATGTCGCGCCGGCGTTTTTTAGCCCAAAAGGCATTGTGTTGAAACAGAAGGGTCCGTATGGTGTGATGAATGTCGTTGCGTCTTGGTTGGACTCCGCCATCTTGATTTGGTGGTAGCCGTAGTATGCGTCGAGGAAACACAATGAATCGTGTCATGTGGTAGCATCGATAATTTGGTCGATGCAGGGGAGGGGGAAGGGATCCTTTGGGCAAGCCTTGTTGAGGTCTTTGAAATCGACACATATGCGCCAGGATTTGTCCTTCTTTGGTACCATCACCAGGTTTGCTAGCCAGTCTGGGTGTTTTATTTCTCTAATGAATCTGGCCTCCAATAACTTGGCTAGCTCCTCTCCCATAGCTTGTCTCTTGGGTTCAGAGAAACGCCGAAGAGCCTGCTTGACCGACTTAAATCCTTTTAGGATATTAAGGCTGTGTTCGGCCAGTCTGCGTGAGATTCCTGGCATATCTGAGGGATTACAGGCGAATATGTCCCAATTCTCGCGCAGGAACTCTCGTAGTGCGGCGTCCACGGCGGGGTTTAACTCTGCCCCGATGGAGGCTGTTTTTGTAGGGTCCGTTGGGTGGACTTGGAATTTGACTATTTGATTTGCTGGTTTGAAAGAGGTGGACTTGGGTCTTTTGTCAAGTATCACGTCGTCCCTGTCCACTGTGGAGCGTAGCGCAGTTAATTCCTCTGCCGCAAGGGCTTCGGATAATGCCTCGAGGGCCAATGCGGCTATTTGGTTTTTGGCGCGGAGTGCTGTGTCCGAATCACTAGCGAGAGTGATGATTCCATTTGGTCCGGGCATCTTGAGCTTCATGTATGTGTAACGGGGTATAGCTTGGAAAATCGTGAATGCCTCCTGCCCTAAAAGGGCGTGGTATCCGCTACTGAACGGGGCCACTTGGAATGTACACTACTAGGGAAAACCTTATACACAGAACTTATGATAGGCGCTTCAGCATCAAGCTGGACGAGAACTTCGAAGTGGATACAATAAGTCACAACGACAAGTCTTTTTTCGTAATTAAGCATGACATTTGCTTCAACTTATAATTTAAGCATGACATTAAGCATGACAAGTCTTTTTTTACTATTCTACTAGTGTATCCCCTGCCCTGCAAGAGTTTTTGTATTGGATAAGATAGGTTTCAGTCGTATTATGGAGGAAAAGAAATTCTACTTGAAGACCGAGCATGGTTATATTTTCAACGTAAAATTATACAATTCAGACGACTACACCTATTTTGGATGCAAAACATGGCGATCACTATGCAAGACTTATGCATTTGAGCCTGATATGGTTATCACCTTTGATATTCGTCCGAAAGATGATATTGAAGGTAATACCGACATCTGGTTCGGTGTGCAGACGCCTCCAGTTATACCATTATGTAAGTTCCTCAACCATATTTATGTCTTTGATATTGTTTATTTAAAAATAGTTGACAACTAATTTGTATTGTCAGCTTATTTCGGTGCAAGCAAACATGTCCAACGCTTGGTAGACAGGACCTACTACTGTCCCGGGGCTGAACTAAACTGCGAGGAGCTAAGTCATTATGTTTCATGGATTGAGAATCTTGATACTGTCAAGACAAATTTTCTTCCTACACTTAGAAATGTTAGTACTGAAAATGTGCGACCAATAGTGCTCGTAATGAACTACGGTCACATCTATTTAGGAAGGATGGTAAGATTTTTACTATTTGTCCTTAGTGCATCTTTTCCATACATTATTTTTGAAGCTAAACTTCATTACTAAGTACGTTACCATACGATGTTCTTCAACAGGGACTCCCGATGAATGTTGTGCCTTATGGGATCGAGACTAAAGGTACCATGAGTATTATTAGCTTACGGCCAAGATTCCTACAGATTACTTTAGTGCATTCAAGATTAGCGACGGATGCTTAATAGTGCAAGACTGGACCAAATATGTGATGGGGGAGCGCAGAGAAGTACTAGGGGGCAGCAAACACATGCGCTACCCACGATTAGGAGACAGGTTCATCTGCATGCTCCAACTTTGATCAAGGAGGAGAGCTACACATGTTTTATGTTATTTTACCTAAGAGAGAGCAGCAGGAGTGATTAGCTAGCTAGAAATGAGTTTGAGGATGATGATGTGCTACACTATTACTATGATGATAACATAGCTAGTGTTGGTGGTAATGACTATGATGATTATTATTAGCTAGTGTAAGTGGTGATTAATAAAAGAGTCAGTTACATCACTGGTACTAGAACTTGACGTGAATGGTCACTTTAGTGCTACAAGTTGTGGTGTACATTAAAATGGTGCAAAAACTTGGCTTTGTGATGCAAATACGGTGCAAAACTAGTTTTTATACATCCTTGCGCTGACTAGGCGTGCCAGCGGGCATGGGGGCCGCTCTCAGTGACCATACTATGGGGACACGTTGGGTGGCCTGCTCCTTTTGCCAAAAAATCAGTTTTATTTTTTATTTTTTTCGCACAGAATAACACTAGGAGGCCCACCTGCTAGAACCAGCACAAACCCCATTAGGAGGAAAACTGTCAAGTATTTTGAAGCGTGCCTTACCGAAACAACCGACGACATTTGTTGTTGAAGTGGGATCTGTAAGTTATACATTCTTTAGGTTAACAACGAAACATTATTATATTAAGGGGGCATTTGTTTGCAATGTATTTTTGCAGTTTTTTGGAAATACCGTGGTTTCTAAAAAAACTTTGGTATTACATACTTTGAGGTGTTTGCATGAAACAAAAACAGAAGTTTCGTAAACTGCAGTATGCTAGAAACTTTGCTTTTTTTGCAGTTTCTGAAAAAGAGATCCGGACCTATTTTTTCTAGGGTTTTTAGCATTTATGCCACCAGTTGTGTCCCACTACTCAGTTTTGCCACTAGGATTTTCAACTGCTCAGAAGTGTCATCGCTTTGTTAGACACATGCTCAATGATGCCACTGGACACCATTATTGTGATCTCAAATCTCTTTTGCCATATTATAATGACATAAATACCTATGGGCCAACATGCCAGCTTTTCCTCTATCTCACTACAATCAAGTGTGGGGCCCACATGATCCCAACAACATTCTTATTTTCCTGTAAAATTATTTACTTGCTTACTTCTGACAAGTGGGGCCACACTTATCATTATGAGTTAGAGAGAACTGACATGTGAGTCTAGGCTTATTTTTGTCAGATAACATTATCAACAGGTTTGACGTGAAAATAACAATCTCTAATGGCATTTTGAGCAAACATCTAATAGAACGATGGCATTTTTGAGCAAGCATCTTACGGATCGATGGCATTTTTGAGTAGTTGAAACTTCTAATGACAAAACAGAAGCGAGAGAAGTCATCGGAGATAGTGCACTTGAAGTTCCTATATACGTTGAGATAAGATATGAGATGCATGCGATCGCTACTATTTTGCCTCTTTCCGTTATCTTGTTAGCGAATCTTATTCTATCTCCTAATTAATAGGCGACTCAGTTAACATTACGTTCTGTTAATTGGTGTCCCGAGTCCTTCTTCTGGCCGTCGTCACTTGCTAGTTGTCCTTTCCTCCTCTACAGCTGTGTAAGACGATGAAGCCTTCAACTTCAGCAGCCCATGGAAAGGCCATGCGTGAAACCAGGTGACATATGAGGAGTTTGACCCAAAAAAAAGGTGCTGCAGTAGGTGACGTGCACATAGAAGTGATAAGTCAGTCAACTACACAGAGATGCGGACGTGCCGACCTTTTGCATGGCGGTTGCATGCATCTGGCGGCTGTTAGCTGACGCTAATTAGTCGGGTCATGTAGCTTCTTCAGTGTAGCTGAGTTAGTTTCATCTGTTATCCATCCTTACAGTTGGTCAAAACTGCAGTATAAGAACACTAGCCAAGCACCTCGATGGTTTTGGTGAAACTAAGAAAAACCATGGTTTAAAGAAACTGAAGTATTGCTTGCCCACATATCAGAATACTGTGGTTTTCAATTACCATGGTTTGTTAAAAACTTTGTTGCCAAACTAGCCCTAATATTTTGAACACAAATGAAAAGGGTGCGACCCAATTGGCGATTAACCACCAGGCCTGATGACATTTAGTGCTCTACCAGAATAAATATTTCTGTACCAATTTGGCCTAATAGCATAAATTAAAAACACTAAACTCGAATAAAAAGGTCCTGCAGTCAACCCAGTGACCTCCTATCCGGATAGTGCAAACCAACACTCGAGAAGATTGTTTCTTATACGTAGGCCAATTTTGCTCAAAACAAAATATACATAGGCTAATGGTTCTTTTATATTGAGGCCGCATTTCTATTCTTTAGAAAATATAACATTTTACTTATAAATGTGCACATGATTTTTCATGAAGCATAAATATCTTGTTTCCTAAAATTACATAAAACTTTTCCAAAAGCATGAAAATTTTATATATTGCATTAATAGTTTATTTAAAACATTAATTCAAATTATACGAACATTTATTTAAATATATTTAACCATGGTATAATATATTTTACTAAATATTCATAAAATATTAATGTATTTATATAAAGGTTAAATATATTGAAAACAATAAATAACAATAAGTTGTCCCAGGAACAAGAATACTAATAAAGATAAATATCGTACCCGAGGTTACCTGCGGCATTTTTAATAAATATTAACGTTTTAAAATTAAATTAATATTCTTAAAATTATATATATACTCCCTCCGTCCGGAAATACTTGTCATCAAAATGGATTAAAAGGGGTGTATCTAGAACTAAAATACATCTAGATATATCCCCTTTTATTTATCTTGATGACAAGTATTTCCGGACGGAGGAAGTAGATAAGTATTTGTATAATTTTATATATTTATGTTTTTAATAAAATATTCATGTAGCATATAAATGTTTTCACATTTTCAAAAATGTTTATGAACTTTAGTAAACAAAATACTTATGATTTACAAGTCAAAAAATATATTGTCTAAGGAATATATATATATATGTATATGTATATATATAAGTGGTCTCAATATACAATAACCTATGTAGCAAACAAATTTTTGGCTGCTCTCTTAATTAATCTCGAATTCCTGAGATCTTCAGGTCGCTGCTTCGAGCCCCCGGGCCTCCCAGTGTTAATTTTGTGCAAAAAAAAATAGAAGTAGAGATTTTTTTTTACAAAAAGAGCATGTCACACGCCCTGTCCATCTGGTCACTAGCAGCGGCCTCACGCCACGTTGGCATGCCTCGTCAGCACCACAGACATATACAAATGAGTTTTGCACCGTATTTGCACCACGAAGCCAAGTTTTTGCACCACTTCAATGTATACCACAACTTGTAGCACTAAAATGATCATTCAGGTCAAGTTCTAGCACCAATGATGTAATTGACTCTTAATAAAATACTGTTGGTGGTAATGACTATGATGATGATTAAATAGCTTGTGCTGGCGGATTAGATTCAAGTGGAGGCAACATGTGGTGCACATCAAAAGTACTACTAGTCCAAACTAGATCAAGTTTGGATTAGTAGTATACTTTTGACATGCACCACATATTGCGTCCACTTGAACCTACTCCACCTTCATTTGACACACTGTTATGGACATAATGATGTAAACCTCATAACTGGTATTGTACCAATATTTCTACGATGGCGCATAAATACACTAAAAATAAAAAAATAAATAAAAAGAATTCTAGTAGCGATGGAGAGAAAACACGCTGCCAGTAGTTGCATTAGCAGTAGCGTGGGAGTGAACAAACGCTGCAGCTATTTGTCCTAGCAGTAGCGCGTGCGGGCACGCGTTACTGCTAAGCAATAGCTGTAGTGCCTTATTAGTAGCGCACCTACCCGCGATACTAGTGAGCACAAAACCAGCGCTACTGCTAGGGTTTTCCCTAGTAGTGGTAATTTCTTAGGACCTGTAGTTCTCCGGCGTGCCGAATACCACATCTAGTGTGATTTTTCCAGCACAGCGTGCTTCCCGACTTGGTATGGTTCCTCTAAAGGTTGTGCTGCTTTGCTTAATGCGGCTCCAGTCTATTTCCATTTTTGAAGGGTTTCCTCATAGATGAGATTTAATCCACTGCTGTCGTCCATGAGTACTTTGGTGAGTCGAAAGCCGTCCACAATTGGACTGAGGACCAGTGCAGCTGGTGCCCGGGCGGAATTTAGGTCCGTCACTTGCGTTGAAGGTAATAGCCGTGTCACTCCATGGGTTTATAGTTGCCACATGGCAGATTTCAGCAAGGCTGCGGAGTGTTCTCTTGCGCCTATTATTTGATACGAAGGTCTCAAAGACTGTTAATACAATATTGTTATCCCCGGGATAGTGCTCTGTGGCATCTGGAATGAGAAGATCCTCGCCACTTTTTGCCACCTGCCGGAGGATCCAACATGCTCTAAGGCTATGTGTTGGGATGGTATCCGATGTACTATGAATTTTGCAGGGTCCGTTGAGCCATCCCTCCAATACGGTTTCGTGCCCTGTAGAGGGTTTTCCTTCTTTGTAATTGACTCGGGTGTGTCAGGACCGGTTTTTTGGAATATAATTTCCCAGAAAATGGCCCTTGTGCTCATCATCCCCAGGATTACTGTTAGCTGATGAGGCACCAACTTGATACAGAAATTCCAAGCAAAGTACATAATATGTAGTACAAGATCATTCTGGCCTATGAGTACAACAATTGGTTTTCTAGTGTCTGAAGGCGGAAGCGGTTTGCGGGTCACCAGCGTCTATGGGACTCCATTTCCCATAAGAACAGCTGACCATGATAACTCCTATCTTCGCGATGCTGCTATCTCCATTGCGTAGGTTCCAGGGCTGACATCACAACGCTCCTCTCCACGCAAGATATCTGGCCAAGACAATAGCGAGGGACAAGCCAGTGAGTACTTTGAATGTACTCGCAAACATTAAGAACACAGGTATAATATAGCCATTGATAATCATGCCTTAAAATATTCTATGATCACTTCGTTAGTTATGAAATAAGGTTCATGATGCACGCAAGTAGATCATTTAAATAAATCATGAGTAAACAATCAGGGTATAAAAATATAAAGCACCAATCGGGTGTCTGAAGCGACGCCTCGAAAGAAGACTAATATGAAGCATGCCTTAGTCGGGCGTTTGAGCGACACCACAGAAAGGGCTTATATATAAAAGGAATAACAAGCATGCCACAGTCGGGCGTCTGTGCGACACCACATAAATGGCTTATAAGTAAATGAAATAACAAACATGCCACAGTTGGGCGTCTGAGCGACGCCACATAAAGGGCTTATATATAAACATAATCACAGTGAATATCCAGGGGGTAGTACCGTCCCAGGGATATTCATTTTTTCAAACAATGCAAACGGTTAGTCCACAATGATAATAATCATAACCATCATATATCACAAGTCATAATCAATATTCTGGTTTAGTAGTTTCTCCTCCGAAGACCGACACTTGACCCATCCCAGATTGTAGTCCCTTAACCATGGACACGGCTATTCGAATAGGTTTAATATCTCTGCAGAGGGTGTACTCTTTACCCACGAGTAACGGATTTCTTTAGTCCATCGGAACTAATTCCGTCTACAGTCTTTTAGTCGAAAACACGCCTGACTTGCACACACCAACTTTTACTCGTGTCTGGATCACCCATGACACCTGTTAAGTAAAACTCTAAGTGGGGAGGCTACAACCTCGCGTAGCATGGGATCAAATTTCTATCGCGCGCTCTAAGGGGTGCCCCCCTCTCGGTCCCAACCGGAAACACCCATGCCCCCGGACAAGGTGGCATGCCTACCGGATGCAGCCGGCATCTTCCACCATGGCCTCTCTGTACGGTGTGTGCTACGAGAGGGGTTGACAACTTACTGAACCATACCCTACCTGTGGCAGGGACAAGTGGCAGCACGAAACAAGTATGTGGGTTACTAGAACAAGACTCGATCTATGGCCGACTCGGGAGGCTTAGGTATTTCCAGCATGATTAGCTCAAGAATAATATTTCACATCCATCACACACAACCACCACTCATCATTCCTCCCCCTGCCCCACCGGTCATAACCGTCTCAACGAGGGACATGCTCATGTCTACGAAAGGTGCATTCCAAAACTTTGAAAGTTTTCCTCTCTCTACAACAAATCCTATTTTTGGAAATATTTACATTAACACATAGTTTAAAAATAGTACAAAAAAGTTTCTTGGAAATTTTTGAAATGAATAGGAAAATAAACTAGACAATATTTGAGGAACAACAGAAAAAGAATCAAGTCATTTGGATTTATACTTTAAAAGTTATAGCCAGTCAAAGTTTAGTCAATTCTGTTTTTAAAATAAAACAAAAAAGGGAAAACGTTTCGGGCAGAATACGTCTTCGAAGCAGAGGAGATGTACTCGGGGGTTTGCGCTTCCACTTACGCCAGCGTGGACTCGATCAGGGTCGCTGACAGTGGGTCCAGGGGGCCCACCGGTCAGGTTTGACCGATCGCCCCGCCTTCGTCCTCCTCTGTCTGAACAGAGACGGGGGCTCCGGCGATCAACGCCGGCGAACAGCGGCTCCCCGCCGACTCCAGAGGGTCGGGATGGATCCGCAAGACCGGGTCGGTCCTCCCGGTGGTCGTTGTGTCGGCGGGGGTGGAGGGAATCGCCGGCGACGAGCTCCGCGGTGGAGGAAGCTTCGGGAGAAATGGGGGTTCTGGGCTGTGGTGGCTCTGGGTTGCGCTTGAGGGGTTGGGCAGCTCCGCGAGGTTGAGGGGAGTCGAGTGGTGGCGCTAGGTGGACGGAAGGGGCTCGGGTTGCGACGCACGACACCGGAACGAGGCGGAGGCCGCACTGATCGGAGACGGGGAAGAAAGCTTGCCGTCGTCGATTGCTGGCTGTGGTAACTCTAGAAAGGTGGTTTGAGGTCGCCTTAATGCTTAGTCGAGCTCGGGGTTCCCTTTTATAGGCGGCCAAGGTCGGTTCTGCGGTGGTCGTGGATAAGCTCGTCGGCGACCTCCGTTCTGTAGGTACAGGGCGACGTGGCGGCGACGAGCGCTAGCGGACGCGTTTGCGGATGAGATCGAGCTGTCCCAGGGGCAGCTGGCGCGCTGGGAAGGCTCGGGCGTTGCTGCCATGGCCGGGGCCTGCTGTGGTCGGCCGCTAGTTGCCACGCCGACCTGAGGGCGGCGCTGTGGAGCTCCAGGGGCGGCTCTGTGGCGAGGGGAGGGGTCGGGGCGTCGACTGGGAGAGGGGAAGGGCCAGGGCGAGCGGGGGGCGTCAGCAGCGGGACGCGGCCACTCGCGTGCACGCACGTGCAAAACGCGCGCTCTGGGTGCGCCCAGAGCGTGCAAGCCAAGCGTTCGACGAAATGCCAGAGCATGCTAGGCGGCGAGGATGGAGCTGGGGATTAGCAGGTCTAGGCTAGGGTCCCTAAGGAGATTAGTAGACATGCCAGTAGGTACAGAGGGGCAAGATCACACTGCAAAATAAAAATCATGCCAAAACTGGACATGCACACCAGGTGTTTGACAGAATGCCAATGGCGTCTAGGCAATTCTTGGGGTGGCTCAAATCTCCAGATTGGGGTCTCTTTAGATGAATAAGAGAGTGGTGAGGTTAGTTTGCCAAAAGCTCAAACTTGTTAGTGTAAGTTTTGCCAAACTTCAGTTCTGGCCAGAAGAAAAAGGGCATTGATTCATGAACCAAAAATGCTCCAATGAGTCCAACCTCCTGGACTTAAGAGTTTGGTATGGAGTACTACAACCAGGAGAAAGCTCATGGTCACTAGGGCAGAATTAATTAGGGATGCAGTAGAAAACATCCAACTGGGTCAGAATGAAAAAGAGGTTGTTTCACTCAATGTTTCCAAAGAACACAAAAGGGTTTTTGCATAAAATTGAATAATATACTCCTATTAACATCCCATAATTTTGGTGGAGGCTAGAAAGAAATATTTAAATGGGTTGTAGTGCAAAATTGCCCACTGGACCAGATTTGAAAAATTGGTGTAGAGCTCAAAATATTAAATGAATGAAATACATTTTTGCATAAAACTGATTTAAAAACATCACATGACATCTCCAAATTTTGGTGAAAATATTAAATACATTTATCAAGTGGTTGTAGTTCAAAAAAGGCTCTAAAACAAATGAAAAATCATTTTAAGGGATAAAGCTCAGAGAGAATTAATTATGCAATTAAACTCTACTGATAATAGAAATGTTTTTCTTGAAAGGGCAAACAAGTCCAATAACATATTTGGAAAGTTCTTCATTTGAGGTAAAAACTCCATAATAATAAGGAAGATAATGGCTCTGAAATCCACAGAAAAGTCCAGAAAATAAAAGTTTAAATTTCCTGGCAAAATTTTAATTAATAAAACAAGGAAATTTTTTTGGGGTGTCACAGGGTGTCTTATGATAGTGCACCCTTTTACTTCAGACTGGGTGTATATTTGGAGCTGGATTATCCCAAAATTTCGTTTCGGTTTTCCAGGTGCTTTTCATCGCACAGTATTTTCGTACTATGGACGCCAAGTCAGCAAAGCGTGATATATCACGGCGACTTATGGCGTTAAGGATTCCCTTGTCCGTGCAATTATTGCGGAAAAATAGGATTGCGTCTTCCGCACGACAGTCCTTAACCTTATTCACCATAAGGAGGAATTTGGCCCAATAATGATGTACTGTTTCTTTGGGCTCTTGCCTGATGTTGGAAAGATCGCTTATGCTTGGGTGGGTCGGTGGAATTGAGTTCGAACCCTTACCCGATCTGAGACCCAGGGGCCAAGGAGTTTCCAATCTTGGAAGTTCGGGTTCTGGTATGTTGTCCGATACGTCTGGCCGCTGCCTGACTCTAGGTACAGGACTTGGGTGGTGTCCTCTCGTAAAAGGGTGTTCGGCTCGGAGAGCTCAGGAATCCGGATGTATTTAGTCCTCAAGATGGAGGAAGAATCGCCGCATTGTTCCACCACCACCGCAATGTGGTGAGTGACCAGTGGAGAGTTAATCTCCCTTTGATTAGGTTTAAGCCCAATCTGATCATAGTCCACGGCGACTCCTAGGGCGGCGATGCGATCCAGGAGCTTGTTCAGGGAGGAGAGCTCTATTGGATACATCTACTCGGCAAGTTCCGAGTTGACGTGAAGGCTGTTTTCGATGACCCGAGAAGTCATCGTCGGTGTAGCAGCTGAATAGACGGTTATGATGAAACCGCCTAGCCGAAGGGTTTGGCCGACAGCTAAGGCTCCCCCGGCGGTGATGTTGTCTTTAAGGACGAGATGAGACATCCTTCCTTGCGGCGACGGCATAGTGGAACTCTCAATGAAAGCACCAATGTCGGTGTCAAAACCGGTGGATCTTGGGTAGGGGGTCCCGAACTGTGCGTCTAGGCGGATGGTAACACAAGACATGGGACACGATGTTTTTACCCAGGTTTAGGCCCTCTTGATGGAGGTAAAACCCTACTCCTGCTTGGTTGATATTGATGATATGGGTATTACAAGAGTTGATCTACCACGAGATCGATGAGGCTAAACCCTAGAAGCTAGCCTATGGTATGATTGTTCTTCGTACAGACTAAACCCTCAGGTTTATATAGACACCGGAGGTGGCTAGGGTTACACAGAGTCGGTTACAAAGAAGGAGATCGACATATCCGTATTGCCAAGCTTGCCTTCCACGCCAAGGAGAGTCCCATCCGGACACGGGATGAAGTCTTCAATCTTGTATCTTCATAGTCCAACAGTCCGGCCAAAGGATATAGTCCGGCTATCCGGATACCCCCTAATCCAGGATTCCCTCAATCGGCATGAGCAAGCGCGGAACGCAAGACATACCCAGGTTCGGGGCTCTCCAAAGAGATAACACCTCTACTCTTGCCGAGTGTGGTTTATATGTAACGGTATAGAGTTTCTCCTAGAGTTGTACGGAGGAAGAAGGAGGTCAGGACAAGGCTTAGGCTGCTCCCTTTCCTCGGGTGTTGCTTGCTAGACACGTGAGTGGGTGGATGGGTGAGTGTGTTGCATTGCTTGCCCGTATGCATGAGGGCTCCTAGGGGGTTTATATAGGTCAAACCCCCAGGGGTACAAGGGTAATGTTACAAGGTCGTAGGGCCGGGTTGTCAGTGTCCAGGAACCCGGTGCTGGGCCCCGCCAAGCACCAGGGCTCGCCAGGATTCGCCGGGTGCGAGCCCCATGCACGTAGGGGGCACTGTGTGCCGTCTTGTCGGTCGTCAGGGCATGGCCGAGTCGAGTCGGATATGGTGACACTCCATCAGGTTGTGGCTTGCCGGCGTCATGGGTGCGTCGGGTGCACTGTTGCCATGCCAGCCCTGGTCAGTGGGTAGGTGGGGGACACTGTTACCTCGTCCGGCTGACCAGAGGCATGGGTGGGGCACCGTGGCTTCAGTCATCAGTTGGTGGAGACTCGTCCCATCGTACGGTTGGGATGGGATGGCCGCTGACCCTCGGCCGGGTTTGGAGAACACGCCAAGGGCGGTGCTGGCTTGTTGGCTAAGTCTTGAGCTTTGTTGTTCGGGCCGAGTTGAGGAGTTTGGCCGGGTTGCAGAGCTTGGCCAGGTCGCAGGGCTTGGACGGGTTGAGCGACCCGGCCAAGTGCGAGCCGGATTGAGGGGCGATGCTGGCCCCGTTATTTTCGAAAAGGATCCGGGTTTCGTTGCCTACCTGGGGTTCATCCCCCCGACACTTCTCCTGTTGAATAAAATGTTTGCAGATTCCAGCTTAGTCCATGACACTCTTACACTACTATTATTTTCATATCGTCCGGTCATGCAAGTGAAAGGCAATAATGACGATATTCGATGGACTGGCCGTGCCAGAGAGAAACTGGTATGAACTCGACTTGTTATGTTTGTGTAAATATGTTTAACCTGGTATCCATGATTCATCCCATTATGATTAAACATGTTTGCAGTGACAATGAGAGATTATAATTTCTCATGCCATGCATAAGTAGCTGAGAGTGGATAATGATTTATCTTGGATATGAACATTGCGTTAAAATGATTGTGATGTAGTATGATGATATGTTATCCTCCTCTAAATGTTCGAGTGGCTTGACTTGGCACATGTTCATGCATGTAGTTGAATCAAAACCAACATAGCCTCCATGATATTTATGTTCATGGTGTTCATATCCTACTCATGCTAGTGCCCAATGTTACTTATGCATAATGCATGTTCATGACCGTTGTTGCTCTCTAGCTGGCCGCTTCTCAATCTAATTGCTAGCCTTCGCCTATAATAAGTGGGAATTCTGCTTGTACATCAAAAACCTTGAACCCAAAGTTATTCCAGATGAGTCCACCATACCTACCTATATGAGGTATTACCCTGCCGTCCTAAGTAAATTTGCATGTGCCACCTCTAAAAACTTCTAAATAAATATCCTTTTGTGTGCATGGATCGTTCATGGAACGATAAGAGGTGCTTGGTATCTTCCATGCTAAGCGGGTTATTCTCAGGTCGAGTGTTTATTGACTCGCCATCACACGAGAAAAGGGTGGTAATAGGGATGCCCAGTCCTAAACTCAAAATGCAAATAATTAAACAAAACTCCCCCGGGACTGTTGTTGGTTTGGACGACTGCCGTTGTTTCGGACAAGCCGTGGACTGTGATTGTTGGTGAAGGGGGAGTAAACCTTTACTTTTATCGCTTGGGAACCGCCACTAGCGTACTTAGCATGGAATATATTGATAACTGATGGTCGTCAAGTAAATGAGAAGGGTGCATGTCTCAAAATATCATTTTCCTTTGTTTTAAAATTTTGAGCCGTCCCACCTCTGCAAATCACTGCTTCCCTCTGCGAAGGGACTATC
Source organism: Aegilops umbellulata (assembly GCA_032464435.1). Classification (NCBI taxonomy): domain Eukaryota; kingdom Viridiplantae; phylum Streptophyta; class Magnoliopsida; order Poales; family Poaceae; genus Aegilops; species Aegilops umbellulata. Next base: position 296,663,862 of record CP136057.1, read on the forward strand.
TATTTACTTTTATGTTGCGTCATCACCTTCTAAAACAAGCGCTAGAACCTGAGAGCACATCTGTCATGACTTATGCATTGTATGTAGCTACTGTTGGGTGCATGATGACTGGATCTTTTCTACCATGAATTACAATGTTTAGTCGCTGCTTGAACTTTGGAGGTGCTACGCATTTATGTTTTGCGGTCTCAGAAAGGGCTAGCGAGATACCACTGTTGCCATATTATATCATGGTTGTTTTGACAACGTGTTGCCGTTTGAGATACCTTATTATTTCTCGCTAGCTGATTATGTCATTGATAAGAGTTAATATAATCTTTAACACTTATTGACGGCATGGTTAGTTATATTGTTGGCTAAAAACCTGGGTGTTGTTTAAGCTTATTTATGCAAACAAGAGCAAACGAGTTCATAAAAGTTTTTCTTTTTCACTTACAGTTTATCAACTGAATTGCTTCAGGACAAGCAAATGTATAAGCTTGGGGGAGTTGATACGTCTCCAACATATCTACTTTTCCTAACGCTTTTCCTCTTCTTTTGGATTCTAATTTGCATGATTTGAATGGAACTAACCCCGGACTGACGCTGTTCTCAGCAGAACTACCATGGTGTTGTTTTTGTGCAGAAATAAAAGTTCTCGGAATGGAACGGAACTTTGCGAGGAATTTTTATATAATAAATAAGAATTTCTGGAGCCAAGACCTACCGAAGAGGGGCACCTAGGAGGGCACAACCCACGAGGGCACGCCCCCCTCTCCTGGCGCGCCCAGGTGGGTTGTCCCCACCTGGTGGCCCCGCTGCCCCTAAAACCGACGCTATAAAATCCTATTTTTCCAAAAAAAATCAAGAAGAAAGAATTATCGCTGAGGGAGTCCTGGATTAGGGGGTGTCCGGATAGCCGGACTATACCTTCAGCCGGACTCCTGGACTATGAAGATACAAGATTGAAGACTTCGTCCCGTGTCCGGAAGGGACTTTCCTTGGCGTGGAAGGAAAGCTTGGCGATACGGATATGGAGATCTCCTACCATTGTAACCGACTCTGTGTAACCCTAACCCTCTCCGGCGTCTATATAAACCGGAGGGTTTTAGTCCGTAAGACAACACATAACAATCATACCATAGGCAAGCTTCTAGGGTTTAGCCTCCTTGATCTCGTGGTAGATCTACTCTTGTACTACCCATATCATCAATAGCTTCTAGGGTTTAGCCTCCTTGATCCGGTGTCTATATAAGCAGGACGTACGGTTTTACCTCCATCGAGAGGGCCCGAACCTGGGTAAAACATCATGCCCCTTGTCTCCTGTTACCATCCGCCTAGACGCACAGTTTGGGACCCCCTACCCGAGATCCGCCGATTTAGACACCGACATTGGTGCTTTCATTGATAGTTCCTCTGTGTCGTCGCTTTTAGGCCCGATGGCTCCTTCGATCGTCAATAGTGATGCAGTCCAGGGTGTGACTTTTCTCCCCGGAAAGATCTCCGTCTTCAGCGGCTTCGCACTGCGGGCCAATTCGCTTGGCCATCTAGAGCAGATCAAAAGCTACGCCCCTGGCCATCAGGTCAGATTTGGAAGTTTAAACTACACGGCTGACGTCTGCGGGGACTTGATCTTCGACGGATTCGAGCCACGGCCGAGCGCGCCGCACTGTCACGATGGGCATGATCTAGCTCTGCCGCCAAACAGTGCCCTGGAGGCCGCACACGCATCGGTTCCGACCCTCGATTCGGAACCAACTGCGTCGATCGAGGAAGAGTGGTTGGAGGCCGCCTCGGGGGCTGTGATCCCAACGGTGATCGAGCCGAACACCAGCCCCGCACTCCACAAGGCCCGTGACTTCGTGGGGCCGGACTCCTCTCTGGACTCCGAGCCCTCCGCGCCCCTGCCGAACGAATCCGATTGGGCGCTGATCATGGAGTTTACCGCCGCGGACATCTTTCAGCACTCGCCCTTTGGCGATATTCTAAAGTCATTAAAGTCTCTCTCTTTATCAGGAGAGCCCTGGCCGAACTGTGGTCAGCAAGGTTGGGATACAGACGACGAAGAAATTCAAAGCCCACCCACCACCCACTTTGTAGCCACTGTTGATGATTTGACCGACATTCTCGACTTCGACTCCGAAGACATCGACGGTATGGACGCCGATGCAGGAGATGATCAAGAACCAGCACCTATAGGGCACTGGAAAGCCACCTCGTCGTATGACATATACATGGTGGATACCCCAAAAGAAGGAGATGGCGATAGAACAGCGGGGGATGACCCCTCCAAGAAACAGCCTAAGCGCCGGTGTCAGCGGCGCCGCTCTAAATCCCGCCAAAGCAAAAATGGTGATTCCGGCACAGGAGATAATAATACTCCGGATAGCGCCGATGAACACCCCCTCCAGCAAGATTCAGCACAGGAGGATGGAGAAGCCAGCCCTCACGAGAGAGCGGCAGACAGAGAGGTCGAGGATGACAATTATATGCCTCCCTCCGAAGATGAGGCAAGCCTCAATGACGACGAATTCGTCGTGCCAGAGTATGCCATCGAGCAAGAGCGTTTCAAATGCAGGCTTATGGCCACGGCAAGCAGCCTTAAGAAAAAACAGAAATAGCTTAGAGCTGATCAAGATTTGCTAGCCGACAGATGGACTGAAGTCCTTGCGGCCGAAGAGTATGAACTCGAACGCCCCTCCAAGAGCTACCCAAATCGCAGGCTGCTACCCCGATTAGAGGAGGAAGCACCTAAACCTACATCACCAGCACATGATACGGCCGGTCGGCCACCTCGCGCCCGCGACAGAGAGGCCTCTCGGCCCTCCACTCAAGCCGCACCCCGGCGCCGCTCAAAACATTCTAAGGCATGGGAAAATGCGCCAGACCTGCGAGACATATTGGAGGATAAGGCAAAGCAAACAAGATCATTCTATGGATCACGCGGGCGCCCCACGGCACGTGACGGTGATCGTCACTCCGGATATAATAAATCCGGCCGGGCCGAACACAATAGACAAAGCTCGTTTGAGCTGCGTCGTGATATAGCCCAATATAGAGGCGCCGCACACCCCCTATGCTTCACAGATGAAGTAATGGATCATCAAATCCCTGAGGGTTTCAAACCCGTGAACATCGAATGATACGATGGCACAACAGATCCCACGGTATGGATCGAGGATTATCTCCTTCATATCCACATGGCCCGCAGCGACGATCTACACGCTATCAAATACCTCCCACTCAAACTTAAGGGACCAGCTCGGCATTGGCTTAACAGCTTGCCAGCAGAATCAATTGGTTGTTGGGAGGACCTGGAAGCCGCATTCCTCGACAATTTCCAAGGCACCTATGTGCGACCACCAGACGCCGATGACCTAAGCCACATAATTCAGCAGCCAGAGGAATCGGCCAAGCAATTCTGGACACGGTTCCTAACAAAGAAAAACCAAATAGTCGACTGTCCGGACGCTGAGGCCCTAGCAGCCTTCAAGCATAATATCCGCGACGAGTGGCTTGCCCGGCACCTTGGACAGGAAAAGCCGAAATCCATGGCAGCACTCACGACGCTCATGACCCGCTTTTGCGCGGGAGAAGACAGCTAGCTAGCTCGTAGCAATAACTTGACCAAGAACCTTGGTAATTCGGACACCAAGGACAACAGTGGCAGGTCGCGTCGGAACAAGCAAAACCGTCGCGTTAACAGCGACAGCAACGAGGATACGGTAGTCAATGCCGGATTCAGAGGCTATAAATCTGGTCAGCGGAAAAACCCATTCAAAAGAAATACTCAGGGCCCGTCCAGTTTGGACCGAATACTCGACCGCTTGTGCCAGATACATGGCACCCTCGAAAAGCCAGCCAATCACACCAACAGGGATTGTTGGGCGTTCAAGCAGGCAGGCAAGTTAAATGCCGAAAATAGAGACAAGGGGCTGCGTAGCGATGACGAGGAGGAGCCCCGACCGCCGAACAACAGTGGAAAGAAGGGTTTTCCCTCACAAGTGCGGACGGTGAACATGATATACGCAACCCACATCCCCAAGAGGGAGCGGAAGCGTGCGTTAAGGGACGTATATGCGATGGAGCCAGTCGCCCCAAAGTTCAACCCATGGTCCTCCTGCCCGATCACCTTCGATCGAAGGGACCACCCCACTAGCATCTGCCATGGCGGATTCGTCGCATTGGTTTTAGACCCAATTATTGACGGATTTCATCTCACAAGAGTCCTTATGGACGGCGGCAGCAGCCTGAACCTGCTTTACCAGGATACAGTGCAGAAAATGGGCATAGATCCCTCGAGGATTAAGCCCACCAAAACGACCTTTAAAGGCGTCATACCAGGTGTAGAGGCCAACTGTACAGGCTCGGTCACACTTGAAGTGGTCTTCGGATCTCCTGATAATTTCCAAAGCGAGGAGTTAATCTTCGACATAGTTCCGTTCCACAGTGGCTATCACGCACTGCTCGGTCGAACTGCATTTGCAAAGTTCAATGCAGTGCCGCACTACGCATACCGTAAGCTCAAGATGCCAGGCCCTCGGGGAGTAATAACAATCAATGGAAACACCGAACGCTCCCTCCGAACGGAGGAGCACACGGCGGCCCTCGCAGCGGAAGTACAAAGCAGCCTCTCAAGGTAGCTCTCCAGTCTGGCCGTTAAACGTCCAGACACTGTCAAGCGCGCCCGGAGTAACCTACAACAAGACCGCTTGGCACGTTCCAAGCAGGCGTAGCAACGCAGCCCCAACCCCAGCCCTCACGAAATAGCAAAACTAGTGCTTCGCGTACATAACTACGCTCTCGAAATACCATGGGCACAGGGGGAGGGGCACCATCACGGCACGCCCGAAACACGGCTTAAACCGCACTAGGGGCTGCCGTTTTCTTTGTTTTCTCTTACTTTCAGGACTCCATAGTTCGGAAGACCTGTTCAATAATCCAACTGCGGCACAAACGATGCAAGAACCAGGGAATCAGAAAAGCTACGCCGCATTATAGAACTCCCAGGTGGTATCTATCAGGAGCAGTATACCTGTTTTGCATACTATTCCGCAGCCTGCCCCTGGAAAGGACATGTTAAATAGTCCCGCTTTTGCTTATCGCACTATTTGTATCGTTCTACTTCGATCGCAGCCTTTCTATAAACAATGCATAGCTTTTGTCTACTTTTGCATTACTGTATTTTACAAATATATGTCCATTAACGACATGTTGCACCCATACACTTTGGTATGGTCAATGCGCCAGGGGCTTCAGTACCCCCCCAATATGGTGTGAGAAGTCCGAACACTTTAACAAGTACGACACCCCGAACTTATAGCATTATATGCATCGGCTCCGAGTCATGTCTTGGGTCAATAGTTGGGTTTGCCCGGCTCCTATGTTTTGGTGCCTTACGTTCCGCTATATCGGCTAAGGTAGCACTAGGAGAACTACTGCGATTGTGCCCCAGTTGAGCTGGGCTGAGCACCTCAGTAGAGAAAGCTAAAACTGCCTGTCATGATGAAGCGAGAGATGGTCGCTGTTCGAGAGGTTCTTCGAGTGTAATGCCCTCGATGCGGCTATATCTCCCACGTGTCGAAGCATGACTTAGAGGCATAACCGCATTGAAAGCAATGTCGCAAGTGAGGTAATCTTCACACAACCCATGTAATACATATGGGGAAGAGATATATAGTTGGCTTACAATCGCCACTTCACGCAATACATGAGTAAAGCATTACATCAAACAGATACAATCAAGGTCCGACTACGGAACCAAAATAAAAGAAGACTACCCCAAATGCCACACAGATCCCCGACCATCCCAACTGGGCTCCGCTACTGATCAACTGAAATGAAACAACACAATGAACAAGATCTTCATCGAGCTCCTCCTTGAGCTCGGGTGTGTCAACTGCACGGTTTCGTCGGCACCTGCAAACTGGTTTTGGAAGTATCCGTGAGTCACGGGGACTCAGCAATCTCACACTCGCGAGATCAAGACTATTTAAGCTTAAAGGTAGGACAGGGAAGTGAGGTGGAGCTGCAGCAAGTGACTAGCATATCTAGTGGCTACCATACGCAAAAGAGAGCGAGAAGAGGAGGCAAAAGCACGGTCGAACAACTATGATCAAGAAGTGATCCTAGAACAACTTACGTCAAGCATAACTCCAACACCGTGTTCACTTCCCGGACTCCGCCGAGAAGAGACCATCACGGTTACACACGCGTTTGATGTATTTTAATTAAGATCAACTTCGGGTTTTCTACAACCGGACATTAACAAATTCCCATCTGCCTCATAACCGCGGGCACGGCTTTCGAAAGATAATACCCTGCAGGGGTGTCCCAACTTAGCCCATTATAATCTCTCACAGTCAACGAAGGATATTCCTTCTATCGGGAAGACCCGATCAGTCTCGGAATCCCGGCTACAAGACATTTCGACAATGGTAAAACAAGACCAGCAAAGCCGCCCGATTGTGCCGACAAATCCCGATAGGAGCTGCACATATCTCGTTCTCAGGGCACATCCGGATGAGACATCCTATGAGTAAAACCAAGACTCAAGTTTCCCCGAGGTGGCCCCGCAGTCTACTCGGTTCGGACCAGCACTCAGAGGAGCACTGGCCCGGGGGGGTTAAAATAAAGATGACCCTTGAGTCAGCAGAACCCAAGGGAAAAAGGCTTAGGTGGCAAATGGTAAAACCAAGGTTGGGCCTTGCTGGAGGAGTCTTATTCAAAGGGAACTGTCAAGGGGGTCCCATAAATCACCCAATCATGTAAGGAACGCAAAATCCGGGAACATAATACCGATATGACGGAAACTAGGGTGGCAAGAGTGGAACAAAACACCAGGCATAAGGCCGAGCCTTCCACCCTTTACCAAGTATATAGATGCATTAATTAAATAAGAGATATTGTGATATCCCAACATATCCATGTTCCAACATGGAACAACATCTCCATGTTCCAACAAGGAACAAACTTCATCTTCACCTGCAACTAACAACGCTATAAGAGGGGCTGAGCAAAGCGGTAACATAGCCAAACAACGGTTTGCTAGGAAAGGATGGTTAGAGGTTTGACATGGCAATATGGGAGGCATGATAAGCAAGTGGTAGGTATCGTAGCATAGGCATAGCAAAAGAGCGAGCATCTAGCAAGCAAAGATAGAAGTGATTTCGAGGGTATGGTCATCTTGCCTGAGATCCCGCTAGGAAGAAGAACGAGTCCATGAAGAAGACAAACGGACGTAGTCGAGCGAATCCTCACAACTCCGGAACGAAACTGAAGCTAACGAGAGAAGCAACCCGGAAACAAACAAACAACATAGTAAACAACCACCACATACACATGGCATGATGCATAGCCAAGTATGATGCATGTCCGGTTCAAAGAGCATGGCATGGCAAAGTGCAACAAACAACGCTTCAAATTAACTGGAGCTCAATATGCAACGAGTTGCATATTGACGAAACACCACAACAATTGTTTAGTTCTCTCCCGTTTATCTACTCAAGAATATTAAATGTTGTTAAACATGGCAAGGGGTGAAGCATATGAAAAACTACCTATCTAGGCAAATTTAAATGAGGCCGGAACAACAAACAACAAGTCCGGAAGAACCTTATGTGCATATTTTAGATTTGGTACTGATCTGTCCTAAAGCATATTTTAATGTTGTAAAACAGGAAAATGAAGTGCATCATGTTAAACTATGCATTTTTCTACCCCATTTACATATAAAGTTTAATAAATTTGGAGCTACGGTTATTTAGTTATGAAATAAATCATTTTAACATGGCATTTATGCAAATTTAATCAAACAGCAATTTAAACATTTTTTACATGGATGAAAGTCGGATATAATTCAACTACACAAATTCCTGAGCATTTTACATATTGAAATCATTTTAATCCGATGCACCATTTGTGAGTTATTAAATGCATGATCTAGAGGGCTTTTCTGTAAAACTGCAGTCTACTGGAAATTAGTTAAAATCGTAGATCTGAAAAAAAAAACAGGAATTGGGCCACATCTCTGGCGGACTGGGCTGAACAGAGAGGAGGGGCTGTGGGGAGCTCACCCATGGGCCAAGCCCAGTCGGTGGAAGAGGCAGGCCAGTCAAAGGAGCAGCTGGGCCGGCGTGGGGGTTGGGCCTTGGCCGGTTGGGGAAGCTGGGCCGGCTCGCTGGATCTGGTCCATGCGTGAGACGCTCCTGCGTTGACTCTTCCTGGAGCGCGGGTCGTGGAAGCATACATGTTCGAGCGCCGGCGGCTGGGCGCGATGGACTCCGGTGATGCGAGAAGCACAGGAGGCCAAGGCGCCAAGGCTGGGGCGTGTGCAGGGCCTTGGCGATGCAGAAGACCACGGCAGCGGCGGCTACTGGCGCGGTGGCGGAGGGACGGGCGCGCTCGGGTGCGTGTGCAGAGGAGGCAAAGGTGCGGCACGTCGGGGCTTGAGCGCCTGATGCGGCGGTGGCAGATCCGGGCGCGCGGAGCATCGAACCATCCAGGCCCGGCACGAAACGACGACAACGGAGCTTGATGCAGCGGCCATGGTGGTCTCCTGTGAGCGAAAACAGAGAGAGGAAGGGGGAGATCGTGGGAAAGAGAGGTAGAGAAGCAGGAGGGGGAAAGGAGCGGGGCTGTCGGGGCACTCATCTTCGGCGATGTACTCGAATGCCTCGAGCAAAAGATCGAGCAGGGAGGCGCTGCGACTGGCTGAATGCGGCTTGGGCTGCTTGTGGATGGGCGCGCACGACGAGGGAGGTGGTCGGACGCTATAGGGTGGAGGCCGAGAGGAACTTTTTAATCGGGGAAGATCCCGAGGAAGGAGAGAATGGACAGGGGTGGCGGCAGCTAGGAGGATCCCTAGAAATTAGGGATTCGGTCTCGGGATAGGCTAATATATATATGCGAGTGAGTTAGATTAAGGGCGATCTAGTCCCTCCGATCGAAATCGGACGGCTGAGAAATATATAGGTTAGGAAGTCCAATTAAGAAAACAGAGATATTTTAGGGACGTTTGGGGATGATCCGAATCCAACGGCGATGACTGAGCGGGTCGGGTTCAGGGAAGTTTCAGACGAGCAAGCGAGGGGGTCTGAGAGAGGAAGACAACGACAAAGGGGCATGTCAAAAGGTCAACGGAGACAAGCGAGGAGCGGCAACTACGAACGATGCAAGCTTTAAAAACAATGACGGCAACGAGTGCCGATGCAATGCGGACGATGCCATGATGAATGCAACAAACAAATAAATACACGCGACGATAACGAAAAACACGGAAGGCATTTGAAGCGTCGGTCTTGGGGCGTTACATCGAGTCCCTAAAGACTTATGCCGCTTAGAGCGAGGAGACGGCTTTGTCCGGCCAAGGCGTGGATAGCGCCCTGAACTCGGTCTTCCGAATTCTAGGGGCTTCGCCAAAATTTAAAATTATAGAATTCTATGGCTAAGTGAGAGTGTTCAAGCATTATAGTCCGATTGCCTCGTTCGTTGTGCTGAGCGCCTCCCTCGAAGGACCCAAACATGGGAAAAAGAGCGCTCAGGTTTATCCCGAACACCCCAACACTAGTGGCATGGGGGCAGAAGCCGACAACTCGCCATCTCTCAAATTTGATGAACGGCCGCACAGAAGGTAATATTTTAAATTCTAAAAGCATTGCTTAGCGCATATGAATAAGTTTTCAGCGCACAGGACAAAATGAGCGAGTTTACTCAAAAATTACATCCCTGGAACATTCATCCGCCATTAGGCGGGCACCCTTCAGAACGTCCTTATAATAATTCTCGGGCTTGCGATGCTCTTTTTGCCGCGGTGGCCAGTCGTTCACAAGCTTCTCAGCATCCAACTTGCCACAGTGCACCTTAGCGCGGGCAAGGGCTCTACGGGCACCTTTGATGCAGACCGAGCGCTTGATGACCTCGAGCCTTGGACAGACCTCCACTAGCCACCGCACCAGCCCGAAGTAGCTCCCAGGCAGAGCCTCTCCAGGCCACAGCCGAAATATGAGGCCCTTCATGGCCTGTTCGGCTACCATGTGGAGCTCGACCAGCTGCTTCAGCTGGTCGCTCAGGGGCACAGGGTGTCCGGCCTCAGCATACTGAGACCAGAACACCTTCTCCGTCGAGCTGCCCTCTTCGGCTCGGTAGAATGCGGCGGCATCGGACAGGCTACGGCGAAGATCTGCGAATGCTCCTGGAGAGCTCCGGATTCGGGTAAGTAACAAGAAGCTCAATTTTACATATTTTCTTTGCATAAAGAATGCCTTACCCGCCGCTATCTTTTTCACTGCATCCAAGTCCTATAGGGCCTTCTGGGATTCAGCCTTGGCAGACTTGGAATTTTCAATAGCTGTCGCGAGCTCGGACGCTCGCGTCTTTGAGTCAAGCTCCAAACTCTCATGTTTTTTCATGAGAGCCTGGAGCTCTTGCCGCACCTCGCCAACCTGGGCTTCATACATCTCCCGCTCGGAGCGCTCTGTGGCCGCTCTCTTCTCGGCCTCGGCCAGTGCTTGCTTGAGGGTCGCCACCTCAGTTGTGGCCCCTACCATAGCCACGTCAAGCCTGTCATCTTTTTGCAATTGCACTTTTATATATTTTTGTTTTTTCTATTAGGTATCTCTTACCTTCTTTCTCCTTGAGCTGCCGCTTGGCAAGGCCGAGCTCTTGCTCGGACCGATCGAGGGCCTGCTTCAGTGTGCCCACCTCCGCAGTCAGTGCGGCGGGCACTAGCAGCGAAGCTTGCATACGCATATTGACTCATTTTTTGTTAGACTCCTGCAAATTTTATTAGATCCTCTATTCGACTTTACTTTCCGAATGCCAAACAGAGCATCAGGGGCTACTGTCTATGCGGTAACATTTTTACATATTCTGTACTTACCTCGAAGTCTGTTAGAAGGCTGGCACAAGCTTCAGTCAGTCCGCTCTTGGCGGACTGAACCATCTGGACCACCCCACTCATCATAGTGCAGTGCTCCTCATCAATGGAGGCGCCGTTAAGCACCTCCAGCAGATTGTCCGGTACCTCCGGTTGGACGGAGGCTGCCGGCTCAGTAGGCTTGCTCCTCCTGGAAGGAGTTCGCCTATCGGAGTCCGGAACCGCTGAAGGTTCCGGCACAGAGTCCGGCTCAAAGCCAGACTCGGAGCCCTTAGGGGATCTATCCCCTTTACTCCTGGAGTCCGGGAGGTCGCCTTGCGGCTCCTCCGGGACCATCCTCTCCTGTATCGGAACCTGTCGGGACGCCACCTCGGAATCGTCCGTAGGGTGGGGGGAGGTAGCGGGCGGAAGTGAATTCACGTCCGATGAATCCAGGGAGCCGCTCGACGACTCGTCGAGCCCGGCCATGGGCGGACTGCATAATCATATTCGACATAAGGAAAGGTTGTGCAATAAAGGAATGCTATGAATTACTCGGGTGTCCGGATGCTTACGATTCCGCCGAATGCTTGGCCCTGTGCGGCCACTCCTCTTCGTCGTCATCGGCATCGGTGGGGTAGTCAGAAGGAAGGGTATTCCCCTTCTTGGACCCTTTGGCCTCCCCGGTCGGGGCGGCCTTCTTGGAGGGGGAGAGGTTTCTTCTTCCTCCTCCTCCTCGTTTTCACGGGAGGAGCGCATCTCGGATTCATCGGATGATGAATCCGACACCTCCAGGCGCCGGGCACTCTTTCGGGTCCCTGTGGCCTTCTTCTTGGCCTTCTTCTCCGGCACCACATAAGGTGCCGGAGCCAACAGCTTCGCTAAGTGAGCATCGGCTCGGTCTTCGGGCAAAGGGGTCGGACAGTCGATCTGTCCGGACTTTGCCTACCAATCCTGTCAAAGGAAAGGGAGATTAGATCCCGCATAGAGTCAAACTATGGAAAACTAACATCCTGTAAAAGGTAAAAATTGCTTACCGCTCTAGCGTGACGCTGCGTGCTGAATCCGCGGTCCTTGGAAGCGGATGCGGGAGCCTCGGCGCCTTTGAATAGCACCTTCCAGGCATCTTCGTACGTCGTGTCGGAGAGCCTGTTTAGGGTTTGGTGCTGCGCCGGGTCGAACTCCCACAGATTGAAAGCCCGTTGTTGACACGGGAGGATCCGGCGGATGAGCATAACCTGGACTACGTTGACAAGCTTGAGCTGCTTGTTCACCAGGGTTTTGATGCATTTTTGCAGTCCGGTTACCTCTCCTTTGTTGCCCCACGACAGGCCCGTCTATTTCCAAGACGTGAGCCGCGTAGGGGGTCCGGACCGGAACTCGGGGGCTGCGACCCATTCAGGGTCGCGCGGCTTGGTGATGTAAAACCACACCGATTGCCACCCCTTCAGGGTCTCCACAAAGGAGCCCTCGAGCCATAGGACGTTGTCTATCTTGCCCGCCATGGCACCTCCGCACTCCGCCTGGTTGCCGCGCACCACCTTATGCTTGACGTTGAAAGTCTTGAGCCATAGGCCGAAATGGGGGCGGATGCAGAGGAAAGCCTCACACACGACGATAAACATCGAGATGTTGAGGACGAAGTTCGGGGCAAGATCGTGGAAATCTAGGCCATAGTAGAAGATGAGCCCCCAGAAGAATGGGTGGAGAGGAAAGCCCAGTCCATGGAGGAAGTGAGGGAGAAACACTACCCTCTCATGGGGCCTTGGGGTGGGGAGGAGCTGCCCCTCTTCAGGAAGCTGGTGCGCGATGTCGTTAGACAAGTATCCGGCCTTCCTCAGTTTTTTGATGTGTCCCTCTGTGACGGAGGAGGCCATCCACTTGCCTCCCACTCCGGACATGGCTGGAGAAGGTCGAGGTGGGAAGTGCGGACTTGGGCCCTGAAGCTCGAGTGCGCGGAAGATGGATAGGAAAAGGAGGAAGAAGGCGTAGGTAGAAAGGTGGATCCTTATCCCCTTATATGGGCGGATGCGGCTATGCGTCCCCACCAGCCTGATAAAACTCGCTTATCTCCTAAGCGCCGTAATCAATGGCGCGGTTGGGTTACCCACGTCCGTATTGATGAGAATCCCGTAAATAAGGGGACACGATCTCTGCTTTGACAAGACGTGCCGAGGAAACCGCCTCGCAAAATGCGCTGAGGTGGGGGAGTAAAAACGATTCGAATAAAGACTTGGTCGTGATGTGGTGTCACGCTACAGAATACATCAGCAGATTAGATTTGTGTAAATATTATTCTCTCTATGGCAATATGTGGAAACTTATTTTGCAGAGCCGGACACTATCCTTAGTGTTCAAAATCTTCTATGAAGTATTTGGAGGAGGAACCCGCCTTGCAATGCCGAAGACAATCTGCGCCGGACTCGTCGTCTTTGAAGCCTGGTTCAGGGGCTACTGAGGGAGTCCTGGATTAGGGGGTGTCCGGATAGCCGGACTATACCTTCAGCCGGACTCCTGGACTATGAAGATACAAGATTTAAGACTTCGTCCCGTGTCCGTAAGAGATATTCGTTGGCGTGAAAGGCAAGCTTGGCGATACGGATATGTAGATCTCCTACCATTGTAACCGACTCTGTGTAACCCTAACCCTCTCCGGTGTCTATATAAACCGGAGGGTTTTAGTCCGTAGGACAACACATAACAATCATACCGTAGGCTAGCTTCTAGAGTTTAGCCTCCTTGATCTCGTGGTAGATCTACTCTTGTACTACCCATATCATCAATATTAATCAAGCAGGACGTAGGGTTTTACCTCCATCGAGAGGGCCCGAACCTGGGTAAAACATCGTGCCCCTTGTCTCCTGTTACCATCCGCCTAGACGCACAGTTCGGGACCCCCTACCCGAGATCCGCCGGTTTTGACACCGACAATCGCAATCCACGAGACAGAGCCGTCTTCACCTCCTGTTCTTCATCGGGAGGCCAGATCTGGAGTCCGTTTGGGGCTCCGGAGAAGGGGATCTTCGTTCTTCGTCATCACCAACCCTTCTCCATCGCCAATTCCATGATGCTCCCCACCGAGAGTGAGTAATTCCTTCGTAGGCTCGTTGGTCGGTGAGGAGTTGGATGAGATTCATCACGTAATCGAGTTATATTTGTTTGGGCTTGATCCCTAGAATCCACTATGTTCTTATATGTATGTTGCTATGACTTTGCTATGCTTAATGCATGTCACTTTGGGCCCGGGTGCCATGAACTCAGATCTGAACCGTTTATGCTATCATCATTATATCCATGTTTTAGATCCGATCTTGCAAGTTATAGTCACCTACTACATGTTATGATCCAGCAACCCCGGACTGACAATAGTTGGGACCACTCCCGGTGATGACCATAGTTTGAGGAGTTCATGTATTCACTATGTGTTAATGCTTTGTTCCTGTTCTCTATTAAAAGGAGGCCTTAATATCCCTTAGCTCCCAATATGGACCCAGCTGCCACGGGAGGGTAGGACAAAAGATGTCATGCCAATCCTTTCCATAAGCACGTATGACTATTTAAGAAATACATGCCGACATTATATTGACGAACCGGAGATAGTGCCGTACCACCCTAGGTTATAACTGTCTCATGATGAATATCATCCAACAAGTCACCGATCAAATGCCTACGAATTTATCCTATATTGTTCTTGCTATGTTACTACTTCTAGCATCACTGTTACACTTTCTACAAAATTACTGATATCACTTTTACCGTTACCGTTACTGCTGCTATTATTATCAAAACTATCATACTACTTTGCTACTGATCACTTTGCTGCAGATAATTTATCTCCAGGTGTGGTTGATTGACAACTCAGTTGCTAATACCTTCAAATATTCTTTGGCTCACCTTGTGTCGAATCTATAAATTTGGGTTGAATACTCTACCCTCGAAAACTGTTGCGATCCCCTATACATGTGGGTTGTCACCGAGCCTTATGGGTAGAACTTGCGAATGGGCTCAATATTCCATGAGTTTTGCATTTTGATGGCAGCTTCGCTCTCCAGATGGAATGTGCCAGGTCCGGTGACTCGTACTACCAGGTAAGGGCCTTCCCACTTTGGTGTCTACTTGTTGATAGCCTTGGCAGACTGAACACGCCTGAAGACAAGGTTGCCTTCCTCAAGGCTTCGGGCATGGACCCCGTGTTGGTGTGGAACGACACCTATGGGATCACAAGAATCCCTACTACGGTTCCCGGGGTGTGGGGTTGCGAGGAGAGCAGGGCTAGTAGAGAGCACAGGGATCGTTTACCCAGGTTCGGGCCGCGAGGATGCGTAAAACCCTAGTCCTGCTTTGGTGGGTGTATTTCAGAGAGTTCTTGAACTCTCGAACTAGTTGTGATCAGTGTGTGGTTCGAAAGAGCCGAATCCCTCTCCGGTATGCCATGGGCCTCCTTTTATAGTCGAAAGGGGCTGCCACAGTGGCACACAGGAGGTGGAAAGGCGTACAGTGCCCTGAGCTTATCACTCGTATTACAGGACAAGACGCATTTAATGCGTAGCTTTGGTGTCCCCTCACTTTATTGGGGACGAGGGCGTGGCCCGTCCCGTCAGCCGCTCCTCCTCGCCTTGACACGCGCCCTGGCCAGTGAGGTGCGTGGTGCCATGTAGGCAGGCAGGCAGCTGAGGTGGCGCAGTGGCGGAGCCTTCACGGAGATCTGTATGCCGCGACGCAGGCGCTCGATGAGTTGGCCTGGGAGCTGCATTTTGCCACGCAGGTGCCAGCCCAGTTGGTTGGGCTGGCAGCTGGATGTGAACGGTGGTGGAAGCTTGGTTGGCGCGGGCTTGGCGGTGGCCCCGCTGGCGTCCTTGGCGAGGGCCTTGTCAGGTGGCCCGACAAGGGTCTTGCCGTGGCGTGCTGTCGTCCCCGGCAAGGTCCTTGCCGGGGGTCTGGTGGCCTTCCTCGGCAAGGATCTTGCTGAGAATCGTCGTCTTCTAATCCTCATCTGATCTTGAATATGTCTTCCCAAAGATTTGCATGCCACCACAGAGGTGCCTTCCCGAGCCTTGGCCCCACGTCGATGATGGCGTTGGGGACCGTGGGCTCATGGGTGGCTCGCTTTGTTGGTGTGGGGCGAGCTGCCCCGGCAAGGGTCTTGCCGGGGGAACCTGCTTCGTCCCTCTGCTCTAGTGGTCTTAGCCTTGGCGTTGTTCTGATTATCTTGGGCTTCGGTCTTTACCTTGGCTCACCTCCCCCGTTCTTCTTGGTGTGGCCATGGGCGCGGCTCCGACTGCCCGTGCACAGGTAAAGGGGTACAAAAGCGTGACCCTCTTTTTGTACACCGACACCCCGCGCCTGTGATAGCGGCGCAGGGCTTGCTAGTAGCATGCAGCACGCACATCATCCCATAGACGGTCTTCCTCAAGGAGCACGGCGTCGTTATGTCGATGCTACTCTTGCTCTACTTCATCATTGGCAAATACTCGAGGTGACCCGTATATGAGTTCCGTGGGGAGCACTACTTCTGCTACATAGACTAGGGATAAGGGAGTCCGGCCGGTACCACGATATGGTGTCGTACGGAGGGACCAAAGAACCACCGGTAGCTCGTCGATCTAGCATCTGTCGCATTTTTGCAACTTATGAAAAGTCCTTGTCTTGAGCCCATGCAGCACTTCAACGTTCACCCTCTCAACCTATCCATTGCTCCTGGGATGAGCAACAGAGGAGAATTAAACCTTGCTTCTGAGGGTTTGTACGTATTGTATGAAGGCGCGGCTTGTGAATTGGGTATCGTTGTTAGTGATAATTCTAGCGGGTACTTCGAAACGACACACCAATCCTTTCAACAACTAGATAGATGATTGTGTTGTTACCTTTCTCACAGGCTCCACTTCCGGCTACTTTGTAAACTTGTTGATTGCAACATACAAAAATTCAAAGTCCTCGGTAGCACGGTGGAAGAGCCGCCAGGCCGAAAATGGCCATGACAAAGGGATTGCCTGGAGGGCTTGAGCAGGTTGATGAATGTTCTTGGAGTGGAACAGGTAGGATTCACATCTGGTGACTAGCTCAATTGCATCTTGGAGGCCCGTGAGCCAGTAGAAACTTTGCCGGAAAACTTTTCCAACTAAGGCTCTTGATCCAATATGGGAGCCGCACAAGCCTTTGTGTATTTCTGCCAACAGTTCCTTCCCCTCTTCCCGGCAAATGCACTTCAACTTCAAACCGTTGGGCCTTCTTCTATACAATGTGTCATCGACAAATTGGTACATACTGGCCTTTCGGGCTACTCTTTCGGCTTCTTCTTGCTTCTCGGCAAGTTCTCCTGTTTGAAGATAGTGGACTATGTGATGTGCCCAAGTTGGAGCTTGAGGCTCAGCAACAAGGACAAACGACACATCCTTTTTCATGGGAGCACATATCTCGGCCGCAAGAACTTGTAGTTTGGCGGGAGTGTGCTGATCACCACATGAAGTAGAGTTATTTCCGGCAGCCTCTCTACCCAGGGCTTTGGGAAGCCCTGCCAGGAGATGCTTGCCGGAGTCCAATTTCCTCCTTTTCCTAGACATCATTGTCGAGGATATTGAGGGTTGAGTCAGGTGGAGAACAAAAGTTCCTGGTTCCACAGGAAGTTTTTGTGCATCACACTTTGAAATATGGTCAGCAATGTTGTTTTCTGCACGCTGCATGTGCTTTGTTTGCTATCCATCAAAATGCTCTTCTAGCTTCCATATACCTCCATTAATGGACTCTGGTATTCCTTGTTTAATTGTCTCACTACAAGCTCCGAGTCTCCATGAAGGATTAACTTCTTAATTCCCAATTCCGTTGCAATTCTAAGCCCAGAAAGGAGCCCTTCATATTCCGAAGTGTTGTTGGTGGCTTTCTCCTGGGGGAAATGCATTTGGATCACATATTTGAGGTGTTCTCCAGTGGGCGCAACAAGGAGCACGCCAGCCCCTGCATCTTGTAAAGAGAAGACACCGTCAAATACATGATCCATTCTAGGGGCGCCTTCTTGCTGGGGATAAGTGTTTCTGGTGTCGCTTCATCTCGAGTGGGTGTCCATTCTGCAATGAACTCTGCCAGTACCCTAATCTGAATGGTTGAGGCACTCTCATACTTCAAACCAAAACTTGACAACTCTAATGTCATTCAATTATTCTGCCGGTGGCCTCAGGGTTCCTCAGTATGCATTGCAAAGGGAAACGAGTGACAACTCTGTTCTCGTGGGCTTGGAAGTAGTGGCACAGTTTCCTTGAGGCCATGATGAGGCTAAATATCAACTTTTGCACTCCACGGTACCTTGACCTTGCCCCCTGCAACAGGGAGCTAACAAAGTAAACTGGCCGCTGCACTACCTTCTTCTTTGTCGTGGCTTCAGAACTGCTATTGTCATCTTTCCCTACTTCTCCCCGATCTGTATCTAAGCTTGCCTTGACTGGTCCAGTTCCTTCTTCGGGGAGGATAGTAGCTGTAGTTGTTCCGTCATCTACTTCCCGCTGTACCACCAGCGCTTCACTAACCACTTGATTGGTTGCCGCTAAGTATAGCAAGAACGACACTTCTGGTTTACGAGCGACCAAGGTGGGAGCAGAGGAAAGATAGACTTTCAAGTCTCGCAGTGCTGCTTCTACCTCTGGGGTCCAGTTCATTGGCCCTGCCTTCTTCAGAATTTCAAGAACGGCAGGGCATGCTCAGCTAACTTGGAAATGAACCTATTGAGAGCGCCAACACATCTAGTTAAACGCCTCACGTCCTTGACTATCTTGGGTGCTTGAATCTGCTCGATCGCTCTGATCTTGTTGGGGTTGGCCTCTATCCCTCACTGAGACACAAACAAGCCAAGTAGCTTGCCGGAGGGAACGCCAAACACACATTTCTCAGTGTTCAACTTCAAGTTAATCTTGCACAGGTTTTCAAGGGTCTCTTCCGAATCCTGGATAAGTGTTGATTTGTCCTTGGTTTTGTCCACTATATCATCCATGTAAGCTTCAATATTACTATGCAACTGAGGCTCAAACCCAATTTGCACTGCTCTTGCAAAAGTGGGTCCAGCGCTCTTCAACCCGAAGGGCATACGCACAAAGCAGTACGTGTCGCATGGGGTTAGGAGCGTGGTCTTCTCCTCGTCTTCCTTGGACATGAATATATTATGGTATCCCGAGTATACATCCAAGAAGGAAAGCAGATCACACCTGGAGGTGGAATCCACAATCTGATCGATGCGAGGCAAGGGGAAAGGGTCCTTGGGGCATGCCTTCTTCAGATCTGTGAAGTCTATGCAAAGCCTCCATTTCCCATTCGCCTTGTGCACCACCACCGGGTTCACCAACCACGTCGGATGCAACACTCCTCTGACTAAACCACCTGGTTCAAGTTTCTTGATCTCTTCGGCAATGAATTTTTGCCGCTCCAAAGCTTGCTTCCTGAACTTCTACTTGACGGGTCGAGCATGAGGGAAGACGGCAAGGTGGTGCTTGATTGTCTCCCTGGGAACGCCGGGGTTGTCAGATGGTTGCCAAGAAACATGCCAGTAATCTTGAGCTCTTCATCTAATATCTGAAGCTTACTAATCACCTTGGGGAAAATCATATTCAACCCTGCCCGCCATCAACTAGCATCTTTGTGACCTTGAGGTTGCGGATTGTTGGTGAAACCAACAACGGCAAACACCCTACCGCAGTGGTGCGGTCAGGGTGATCCTCTTTGTCAAAGATCATAGGCGTGCGGAACCATTTGAGCGGCTTCCGAGAATATATTACTGGCTCTACGACATTCACCTCACGCACCCACTGTTTGAGCTGGAGATGACAGGAGTGCAAACATGCACCTCCGTCAGTGCACATGGCCTCAGTTGCTTTCTCGAACTCTTGCTCACTAGTTTCCTCTTCATCCCCTTCATCACTTTCATCATCACCTTCCTTCTTTTCATGGCCTCTAGTGGGCTTTTCTTTCTACTGGGGATTGTTGCTGCGGCGGCCTCCTCTGCCGCCTCGTCGCTTCACGCCAGCACCTTCTTGGTCTCTCTCTTTTTCATGCTTCTCATACTCAGCTTTTGGCTTTTTGACAAGTTGCTCAACCTGATGACACTCTTGGAGATCACGGCCCTTGGTTCAGTGGATCTTGAAGTACGACCCGTCTGTCTTCCTGGATTTTTCGGACGTCGTAGCGTCTTTGGCAATCAGTGCACGCGGCAACTTCCTTGCTGGGGGATTTTGTCCTGGCTTTCTTGACAGCACTAGGGGTGCCAGAACCATCAATAGCAGGTACTGCCTTCTCTTTACGCTTGTTGTTGCGCTTTTTGTTCTTCCTCTTCGTGTTAGTGGCATCATCGTCATCCTCTGAGTCAACTTCGATGCCATCCTATTCTCCGAGGAGTCGCCTCCCTTCCTCCGTATAAGGGCACACTTATCCGCCAAGGTGTATAGCTCGTTCACACTCTTGGGCAACCGGATTCTCATGTTGGAACGTATCCTCCTGTTGCGCACATTTGACAGGAACGTGACAATTACAACTGTTGGGTGGATATCTGGAATGTTCATGTGCACCCGCCTAAACCTCTTCATGTACTTCCGCAAACTTTCCCCTTCCTTCTATGGAAGGAGTTGCAAGTTGCCCATGAAGGCACCAAAAAACTCATTGCATGGGTCAGCCCAGGGCAAAATGGAATTCTCCGGTAGGTGCATCAGCCATGGCCTCACGTTTGACTTGAGTGCCAAAGGGAAGTAGTTGGTGAACACCTTCTTACCTCTTCCTCCGGCGGCTTGAACAAAAATTGTGTAGATGCTCAAGAACTCTGACGGGTTCAGGCTTCCATCATACTGTTTTGGTATCTCTGGTTCAAAAACGCGGGCACATGGCAAACGGACTTGTTGTAGCTCACGAGTGAAGGAAGGGCACCCAGCCTCAAAAGGCAATTATCCGCCTTAACTAGGCGCGGGTTCTTCAACGTCTAGGCCATTGCGCCTATCAGATTGGTGGTGGGTTTCACGGGGCCGCTCTATAGTGACGCGCACATCTTCCCTCCGCCGATCTTCCAGGAGCCCCTGCTGATCTCGACAGGCCCGTGGATCAGATAAAGCCATTGACGCCTCGTCAGGCTCCTGGTCATGCAGTTCTGGTTGCAGCCTTTGGGTTGGTTGTCGTGGAGGGTATTACACTGTTGGAGTGGCCCCTCAACATAGTCAGCAGCTCTGGTTGTTGTTGTTGTTTGCGGGTGCCGTGGCAGGCCCACCCGCTGCGATCCTTCCGCCTCTGCAAAACCAATCAAACTCTAGATGGTGGCTCTCCACTCATCCATTTTATCAGCCGCTTGCGGGAATCTTCGCAGGAGTTAGGCTCGTGCCATAGCTTTCGAAGTAATGCTTGGCATAGATGAGGAGGCCAACTGCGACTTCACTCGACTCCTGATAGTGGCAGTAGTGGAGGCGCCGCGTTCTCGCCACTGCGAGCCGGTTGCCACGGCAGTACGGTGGCGAGAGGGGCGAGCATGGGGGTTGACGGCCCCGATCGACACTTCGTCTTGGTTACCATGCCCTGGGCAAGGCACATGCCTCGTAGTTGCACCTGTAACAGGGACAGGTAGGGGGCGCGACTCACACCAGAGCGGGCATTGTCGTTGCGGTTGCGCCCACCAGCGCGGTGGGAAGGTGGAGACTAAACATTCTGCACAGCCGCCGGGATGTTGTTGATGTCGCCCTCCCCCAGCGTCTTTCACTCCCGCTTTTGCCGTAGGGGGGATGACAACAGCGCCGCCTGCGCCGGTCACGTCCCCTATGGCACCCGCGTCCCCCAACACCGTTGTAGCACCTGCGGTATCAGCGGCTGCATGCGAGTGGGCCTTCAAGGTGGAAGGATGAGTTGTTGCGTCGAGCTTCTTCTTGGGCGCCATGGATGATGAAGCCAACGTTGAACAAGATGATGATGAAGATTGACGCGTTGTGCACAACCTCGAATTCGCACAAGCGCTACTCCCTACCTGGCATGCCAAAGATGTCATGGTGGAACACGATCACCTATGGGGCCATCAGCTCCTTGTGGTTCCGCAAGGGGGAAGGTCACGTTACGCAAAGAGCAGAAGCCATGGAACCGCACGACAGTGGTGACGCTGGTGGTTTTTACCTAGGTTTAGGCCGCTCGGAAGCGTAAAACCCTACTCCTGCTTTGGTGGATTGGGGGGAGGACCACGGTGAACACACAACGCTCAAGCCCGACATGGTCTCCTCAGGGAGAATAGCTACGCGCATACGAGTATACATGGGTCTGAATCCTTTTCCAGTCTGCCATGGCCCTCCTTTTATAGGATAAGGGGTAAGCAAAATGGCAAAACAATTTTTATCTAGTGATTTGATAGCTCACAGTGCTATCATACCAAACTCTGGCAGTTAGGACAAAGTGCATTAAATGCACTGCTAGGTGTCACGCTGAGGATGTAGCCCGGCAAGCTTGCCGCACCGCTTAATCATCTTTTACCTGTCTGCTTGACACGCCTCTGGATGGGTGTCATATAGAGGTAACCTTCCTTCCAAATGGCTGCCACGTGCCAAATGAGAGCCACTTCATCACTTGGGGGCTCGACACCGCACTGATCGATGACTTGTATCGCGGTGCGGTGGAGAGATGTAATATTGGCGGGGAGATTTTCCTTTGGCAGCCCCACCAAGCTTGCCAGGGAAATCTTGGATTCGTCCTTAGTGATATCTTGCTACCTTGGCTTGTCTTGTTCTTCTTGATCCGCCCTTTCATCCGTCAAAGAGCTGCTTATCTGGCTTGGTCTTGACTTGGATGCTTGGTGAAGTAGTATCCTTTCCATCGTGCCTGTGTAAAGTCTGGGCAACATACGTGAAGGTTTGTAGCGCCGACATATATATATATATCTATATATATATATTATATTATATTATATTATATTATATATATATATATTATGTATATATAGTGGAGTGATTTTGTTGTACTACCTCCGTGTGGGTTTTTTAGGCCCACTTGTATTTTTTGCCAGATTTTGACCATCTCTATTACTAAAAATATATAAAATATATTATACAAAAAGTACACCACTAGATTTGTATTTGAAAGAGCTTTTCAAAAATATAATTCTTGTGACATATCATTTACATTATATTAGTTAAATTTGCAGGTCATACTTTACCATAAAATAGGATGGGGCCTAATAAACCTGGACGGAGGGAGTAGCAATCGGTATTAAATTGAATACACGCGAACCACTATTTTCATTTAAAGTTCAAGTAAAAATAAAACTCGATCAATAACGTTCCACCATATACAGGTCGCACTATCAGATCACTGCGTCCAGGTCACACAATGTACTGCACCATTCACAATTGGGATGCCTGTCGGTGTCAAACCGAACGATCTCAGGTAGGGGGTCCCGAACTGTGCGTCTGAGGATCAAAGGTAACAGAAGACAAAGGGGACATGATGTTTACCCAGGTTCGGGCCCTCTCGATGGATGTAATAACCTACTTCCTTCTTGATTGACTTTGATGAGTATAGGGGTTACAAGAGTTGATCTACCTCGAGATCGTAATGGCTAAACCCTAGATGTCTAGCCTATATGATTTGTGGTAGCCTCTACGGACTTAACCCTCAGGTTTATATAGACACCGGAGGGGCCTAGGGTTGTAGAGAGTCGGTTTACGGAGAAAGGAAACTACACATCCGGACGCCAAGTTTGCCATCCACGCAAAGGAGAGTCCCATCCGGACACGGGGGAAGGTCTTCTGCCTTATATCTTCATGGCCCATCAGTCCGGCCCATACCAAATAGCCAGGACGCCCGAGGACCCCTTAGTCCAGGACTCCCTCAGTAGCCCTGAACCAGTCTTCAATGACCATGTGTTCGGCACACAGATTGTCTTTGGCATTGCAAGGCGGGTTCCTTCTCCGCAATCAATACAGTCTCCTGAGCAAGAAAACTATATCTGGCTCTGTATAATAGTTACAACCCTCAACCACAAGGGCAAAATACTTAAACAAAATAAGTCATGTCCACTGACAGCTTTTTTCGTTGAAACGTTACGTCTGGCCTTTTTATTATTTCGAACCTTTGTTGCCTCCCGCTTTGCATTTCGAGGCGCGACCTCCATTGACATGTCTCGTCAAAGTAGAAATCGTGTCCCCTTATTATGAGATTCTCATCAATACGGGTTTGGGTAATCCAACCGTGCTATTCGCACGACCCCTAGGGAATAGGCGAGTTTTAAGGCTTGTGAGGGGTGCTTGGTATCCACTTCCTATATAAGAGTTTTGATCCTCAGCCCTATTCTTCCTCAACCTTCTTCTTCCTCAGCCCTCCCATCCTCGAGCTCCAGCGCCCAAGTTTCGATCTTTTCCGTAGCCACCCAACACTCCAGCCATGTCCAGATCTGGCTCTCAAGGCAAGTGGGTGGCCTCCCCCGTGATGGAGGACATCAAGGAGCTCCGGGAGCCGGGGTAACTAAGTGCGCATATTGCGCACAGGATCCCTACCAAGAAGCAGGTCATCCCCACCCCGAGGCCCGACAAAAGGGTGGTATTTATCCCCCACTTCCTCCATGGACTAGGATTTCCACTTCACCCCTTTGTCTGCGGCCTCATGTTCTACTATGGGCTAGATTTCCATGATCTAGCCCAAAATTCCTTCCTCCACATCTCGACGTTCATCGTCGTGTGTGAGGTGCTCCTCCGCATTCCCCCCACTTCGGCTTGTGGCTGAAAGTCTTCAATGTGAAGCCGAAGGTGGTCGACGGGCAGCACACAGACTGCGGAGGCGCAATGGTGAGCAAGCTTGCCAACTTCACCTGGCCAAAAGGGGCCTTCATGGAGATTGTCAAGATATGGTAGCAGGAGTGGTCCTACATCACCGAACCCTGCGGCGCCAACTGGGCGGCCACTTCTGAGTTTATATCCGGACCCCCTATGCGGCTTGCATCATGGACCAACAAGGGTCTGGATTGGGGGTCGATCGACGAGGTGTTGATGCTACAAAAGCGCATCAAGAATATTATAGAAAAGAACACCAGCCTCACTGACGTGATCGAGGTGATGTTGTTCCGCCGCACCATTCCCTGCCAGCGCCGGCCTCTCCACATGTGAGAGTTCAATCCAGCGGGGCCGCAGACATTGCAGCGATTCTTCGACACAATGCACAAAGAAATCTGGAAGCTGCTGTTCAAGGCCTAGAAGTCGTGGCCGGAGACGACCGACGACATCGGCCTCGACTGTGCTCATCCAGCCACCCCAGTAAGTTTTCCAGTTTCTAAACATAACTTAGTTCATAAATCAAAGCGGTATGCTGAGATTTCCCTCCTTTAACCGGGGCTGGACGAAGAAGGCGGAGCGGATCAAGTGTCCGGCTCCGCTGCCCGAAAACCAAGCCGATCCTCTACTAACGAGGATGCTGGTCCTTGCGCCGTATCAGGCGCCGGAGAAGAAGGCCAAGGAGGCCAAAGGCGGCTTCCGCCATAAAGGTACTTCAGACGGTGTGTCCGGAGATACCGAAGCTCTCTCCTCCCACGAGGAAGACAAAGACGAAGAGGAGGAGGAGGAAGAGAGCAATTCTCCCCCTAAGGGGAAGAAGAAGAAAAGGACGTCCTTCGCAGACCTAGAACGGAGGCGTCCAAAAGGGGGAAGATATCCCTCTCAGACGGCTCGGCCTCGGATGCCGAATTCATCCCCCAGCGGCGCCCCAGGGCAAAGCCCCTGGTCTAATTGTAAGCATTCGAAGATACTATGCACATATGGTCTTTTACAGATTGTAGGATAACATATGGTTATGTATTTTAGTCCGGCCCATGATCTTCCCTAACAATCATCGTCTTCGGGGAACTCTTTCGCGCCGGAGATGGTGGAGAGAGAAACGCCTCCGCGAGCTTGTCCACCAACCACCCCGGACGACACCGAAGTGTTGTCACGAAGAGCCTCTTCGGGCCATGGAGAGGTGCGGGAGGCTGCTAAGACGGCGCCAGAGGGTAATGCATCGGCTGCCGAGAACATGGGGGGAACAACCCCCATGGAGACTGATGGCGGGGGCCCAGACTAGTCCGGCCCATAGCCAAACACCATTCTGGAGACCCACGTGGCTCCGGAATCGAGCAAGCAGCCCCCTTGAAGGAGGGGGAGCGCAGGCTCCACCGATGACCTCCTTCAATTGGAGGCGCCGGACACTTTGATGGAAGCACTTCGACGTGCTTCCATCGTGGAGGGGCACCGTACCCTGATGGATAAGGTGTTTGAGAAGGTTCACTCCATCAAGAGCGGGCTGAACGAAGCCTTCACCGGCGTACTAACGGGCTTCGAGCTATGCGAGGTAATATTCTTAGGCGCTTTGCATGTGCAAAAAATATGCCTGTGTATAGATAGTAGCCCCTGATACCCTGTTCGGCTTTTGAAAGAAGGCCAAACAGAGGATCAAATATTCACCGGAGATAACATACTTGTCTATTTTGATAAAAATGCTTCACTGTTAACGATGACCGCCCAGGCCGCCGAAGTATCCGAGTTCAAGTCGAAGCTGGAGCTGGCGGATGAGGATCTTTTCCGCATCAAGAAGCGGTTTGATGAGGCGCAAGGTATGTTTAGAACAAAAAGTATTTACACACCTGAAGCAATATGCCAATGTGGATTCTAATTTCCTTTGGTATCCTGATCATATTTGCAGGTAGCGCAGGCGAGGTCGAGGCCCTAAAGAGCACCCTCGCTGAAGCCAAGGAGCAGGTGCGGGTGAGCCAAGCAGCCACTGACAAAGCGGCTGCAGATTTAAAGGCCGAGCAGGTCACTAGCCGCAAATATGAGGAGCGGGTGACCGAAGTGGAACATGAGCTCGAGGATGCCGCCGGCACGTGCGAGTCCTTGGAGGAGAAGAATAAGGCCCAAGCGGCCGATCTCACCAAGGCTCTACAGGAAGCCAAGGAGGCACGGACTGAGTCCCGGGCGGCTCGCGAGGAGATCAAACAAGCCGAAGTAAGGAGGGTGGTGAACGGTGTCAACGTAGTAAGGAGTTGGTTGCCCTTCGGAACAAATGGGGCACCTTTGGGAAGATGACTGGTAGAATTATTCCCTTAAGTGGCAAAAAGAATTACTTTTGATTTAGAAATCATTGAGACTCTTTATAACAGCCTAAGGCAATCACAACCGATTATTTGATGGAGTTCCAAAGAGTGGCATACTTAAACTAGAGTGGATGGTGTGGACTACCTTGTTGAAGATAACGCAATGGATCTTATCATCGGAAATGGATGGGACCCATGGTAGGACCACTTTTGAAGATGATCCTGGACAAAAATTACTGAGGTGCAAGCTGGGAACAAAATACAGATGTTGGGAATGATTCTGGTAACTGGGGAAAAACTCAACAGTCGAGAGTGTTCCCAATGTTTCAATGGTTATAGAATCATCGAGGAAACTAATAGCACAAGGATCCCTAGCGAACAACTTCTAGAATAAATCGCACGAAATCCTCGTGGAAAGGGGGTCAAGATACAATAATGACAGATCTTCCGGCTAGGTGTGTCGGCCAGAACATCAACCTTGTCGGGACCTACATCATAGATCCTGGAAAAGTTCCAACCATCATATCTGCCTGAGATTCAGATCTGGTTGGTAACAGGATATTTCAGACAACATGTTTGGAAAATAAAATTTGCAACACAACCCGACGAGATGACGTTGCGAGATTCTCGGGAAATGAACTACGATAGCAAGCTCCAAAACATGAGTTGGTTCTTCTACAAACCTGTGAACACGCTGTCCCAGACAAGCATGATCACGTAGTAGTCTTATAATGAAACACTACCGAGTTCTAGTTGGGAACCATCGTCGAGGATATCGGAGTCTTGTGCATCATCTAGAATTAACACAACAGACTCCTTTTCCTTGAGCAAATCAATCAGTGGATTGATTTGCTAGGGAATACATATGAAGTGGAGGTAATTAATCTACCAAACCATAGAATACATTCGCACATGCATAACTGACTTGGGATGGTACCGGAGGAACAAAAACAATCTTTCTCGAACTCACGGCGGCAACTTGCACCAAATGCACATGATTTCGAGGAAGTCACTTCTTCCATCCAAGCATATGCTTCATGAGCGGAACACGAAGGCATTGCTTACAAAGTTTCCAACACTAGGTTGATGTTCAACATGAATCATGGGGGAGACAAAATGCTGTTGATGGGTTCAACAAAAACTCATCGGAATTTCCATATCACTGGACTTCCACCATCATGTGAACACGGTGATAGCATTGGTCAGACCAAAAGATGTAATGGTATATGCTCGAGGAATCAACCACGATTAAGACAACATTACGAACATCGTTGGTTCTGATTTGACTTGTCGATAGCCCATACTCAAGTCAAAGTTTTGACAAGGCAATAGATCCATCAAATGATCACGAGGACCAATCGATGGAGATATCATCTTCCTTCAACACACACACAGACACACACACACACACACACAAGGATATCCCTTAGTGATGAACTAAGTGGATTAAGCTTTTATCTTCCAACTCTCCAAGTTCTTATGTAGCTCAACCAACTAGCTCAGGGATATCCAACACAGATTCTTGGAGAATGGGTGGTTTGGAGGAAAACCAACATGATCACGAACTCAACATAGCGGTCAGGTGACAACCTGGTAATACTTCCGAGAAGATATTCGGGACTTCACGAACCACCAATATGTTACTAAGCTCGAGAACAATCTTGCTTTCCAGGGCAAAATGATATGATCAAAGAGTGAGGGATTGACACAATCCTAACTCATTGATTGAAGAGTGCACCAGAAATAAGGACTATGTAGCACGTTCAATCTTAGGATGATGATTTAATAACCAACACACTAAGAATGATAATATTGTCGATTTACTATCAAGCAACGAGTTGCTCGGAGTATTGGTTTCACACATCACAATTCACTTGTCGGCATTCCAGTTACAGCAACACGATGACCGAGGAATGAACGATGATGGTGAGAAGTATCACTGCATCAAGAATTCATAAGAGAAGGTGCAATTCTCATGACGTTCCTGACATAAAGTGGGTAATACTTCAGGGTAGAACAGAATCAAAAGCTTGATTGCATTTGATCTGCGGAATACAACTGCTGTGACCCAATCCTAGAAATGAATGAGGTACTGGAGTTTGTTTCTCCTAGTCATTCTGGAATAGAATGCCTTGACGGACCACAAGAATAATAGGCATCGATGAACACGAATGCGCAACTATTCCTGACTATCAATTGATAGACGAGGGTCGGATGACCACTAAGGAGGGACAACTCCAAGGAACATGTAACTTTGACTTGTGGATGCCTGGATTAGTATGCCCAACAAATTCAACATATTTCTTTCGGATAACCCATGCAGAAAGGTAGAACTGGCAGAATCACAATTATGAATGGAGAACTCCTCAAGAGTACTCTGATTGTGATATTTTGGTTCAAGAACTTCTGCCTTAATGGTTCACGGTAGTTGGAAGAAGGATGTACCACGAACCTCGAGGACTATCGCAAAAGTTACTAATATCTTAAGGGAACTAGCAAATACTAGCAACATGAGGTAGGGTGAATCTCGGGTTCGAAAACCCAGGAGTAGAATACCTACTACTAAATGACATCACGGGATGCTATCGAGAAAGGTGGCCAGAATCATCACACCGGGAACACAAAACATTGCTAGATTGCTGAGTGGTTCTCGAAGACACCTAGGGTCATAATACTAACTCCAACACATGTCAAGGCAACAGAGTACCTCAACAGACCGATAAGTGTGCTTAATCTGGCCCAAAGAAACATCAAAAACAGAAAGAAGGGATTTACAGATGCATCAGATTGTTTAGAAACATGGGATGACTCGGACATCATAACGGCTGTAAATGCCCAGAAAAGATTTGAGACATTCACAAGGATTTGCATAGACACTTGACATCATCATATCAAGGTGCTGGTTCAGCTGACAACATATCAAAAGTAGTAGAAACTGAGTTGAGGCCTGGAACCAACAATCCTATAAGTCTCTAACATAGTAACTCGTCATCCTAATAGATAGATGAGAAGGCCTAGTTCTTAATCCCCGTAGAAAAGAAGAGGATGAGTCAGATCAGAGGGCATAAGGTAAAGGAGTAAAATGAGCCTTACGTTCCCTTCCACAATCAATTCCCTTACATAACTAAAGCATTTCTAGACAAAACTTCGACCGGTTTGGCTTGGTAAATCTACAGGCAGTCAGGCTCTGATACCAAAGCTAACAGGACCCTGATTCCAAGTCACATCGATCTAGCCGGTAACACCACATATCACTTTGCGGCCTGAGAAGCCTGAGTAGTAGTGCTAGGCTAGCAGGACTCCGGTGAACCGGGCTGTAGTGGACTACTATGGCTCAGGGAGGCACTAGACTACATTTCCCCATAAGAGAGGCTGCCAAGGATAAACAACTAGATTGTCGGATCCCACACATACCAAGCATTTCAATCATACACACAATATGCTCGATATGTGTAAATACAACATGGCATCACAACATAACTCTATGACTCACGTATTTATTCATTAGGCTCCGAGGAGTGAGATATTACAAACATGGGTCTCATGACCCAACGTTCAGAGCATACCAGTCAAAGCACATGCAGAAGCTTAACATGTCTGAGTACAGACATCTACAAATGAAAAAGGCTGAGAAGCCTGACTATCTACAAGATCCTGCCGAGGGCACAAGATCGTAGCTGAGGTAACAAGCTAAACATCGAAGTCCACGCGGAACTACTAGCGAGACTGAAGTCTCTCTGCAAAAACATAAGTAAGCAAACATGAGTACAAATGTACCCAGCAAGACTTACATCAGAACTATCTACATATGCATCGGTATCAACAAAGGGGTGGTGGAGTTTAACTGCAGCAAGCCAGCTTTGACTCGGTGGCTATCCTGAACTATGACTGCAAGTAACTCTTTTGAGGTGGCGCACACGAGTCCACATATTCACCATATCAATACAGCACTATGGATCCACTTCCATCTGCCTACGACAAGGCCATCCATAGCACTCACGCTAATCTTGTGATTTTTAGAGTATCCACTTTCACTTGTCTATGAACTGTACAGGCAACCCAGAAGTCCTTTACCGTGGACACGGCTATTCGAATAGATCATTTATAACCCTACAGGGGTGTACTTCTTCACACACGCTCTCACCACTTACCACCATGTACACGTCGTGTATCTCGGCAACCTTCAAGCGGAAGCCTGGCAAGGGAGTCGGCCATGACCTGACTAACCACACAAGTCTCTAGTCCAGGTTTATCGCCTATCCGGGTTCCATCCGTGAGGAGATCCGGCCGGAGTTTCGCTCACAGCCCCAAACGATGTGTGCAAGGTTCCCGAGACACCAAACGGGTGCTCGGTACACCGGGCCATGGTGTATCTACCGCATCATAGCCCACCCCTAGGGTCAGCGCTACGCATGGCCTCCAACACATACCATGCAAACACCACAAACTAGTTGCAACTCATGGACAGAGATCAAGGCGATTAATAAGTCGAGAGAGTCAATTAAGGATCCCAATGTGTGGTAGTAGCTGTTCATGGATCACAAACACATAAGTCAGTTCCTGAGGACAGCTTCAATGAGACAACCCACCATGTACTCCTACATGGCCTCTCACCAATACCTTTACCAAAACGTGTTCACACACTTAGCTCTCAACAGCAGGACATGTTCACACACCTCTGAATCATCCCCGATGAATCAGACCTAACTCAACTCTAAGTAGTAGTAGGCATGACAAACAAGCATAGATGAGTAGGAACATCATGGCTCAAACAACTCCTACTCATGCTAGTGCGTTTCATCTATTTACTATGGCAATGACAGGTCATGTAGAGGAAAGGGGTTCAACTACCGCAACACGTAACAGTTGAAGCGTTGTTGCCCTAATGCAGTAAAAGAGAGGAAATCAAGAGAGTGGGGTTGTATCGGAATGAACCAGGGGTTTTTGCTTGCCTGGCGCTTCTGAAGATAGTATTGTTCTTCAACGGTGTCATCGATCACATCGTCGAAACCACGTCTACTGAGGGGGGGCAAACACCGGCAAACAAGAAGGAACATAATCAATGCAATGCAACAATATGATGCATGCTATGACATGGCAATATGAATGTGTTTTGGTCTAATGCAAGCTAGAACAGATTGGAATGAGTCCATTTAAACCAAAGATTCAAATGCAAACCCATTTCATGAAGTCATATTAGTGCATTAACTTGTTTCAGCTAAACAGCAAGGTTAAAGTGTTCTAACATGCATGAAACCAGTACAGATGGATAGATTGAATTTTTTTTGATAATTTTTAGGAGTTACGGTTGATTTTATATGAATTTTAGAAGTTAGTACTATTTTCTGGAATTTCATGAATAAGAATAACTCTAGAAAAGGTTAACTGCGTCAGCATGACGTCGGGGTGACGTCAGCAGGTCAACGGGACACAGTCCAGGTCAAACATGACCAGTGGGACCCACTGGTCAGTGACCCAGCGACATTAGTGTCACAGACAGGTGGGTCCAGTCAACGGCCCCGTCAGCGAGGTCAACGGCGACGCGTGGGGACACTGTGTTTAGATTAATCTTAATCTATTTTTGTTAGCTGGTTAGTTAGGCAGCGGGGCCCGCATGTCAGTGAGCCAGGGGGTTAGTTAGCGGGTCAATTAGCCGCTAATGACGAGTCCACGTCATCCAAAACGGCGGTTAGCCACCGGTGCTAATCGGGACACGGCGGGGTTGCCCGTCCGGCCGATTCCAGCGACGAGAGCTCGTGCAGCTGGGTCCTGCGGACACAGCGCGACGAGGCGCGTCGATCGGTGGTGGTGGGTGGTGCTAGGGCGGCTGGAAACGGCAACGGCGGCGAGTGAGGCGGCGGCCGGAGCTCAGCTTCGTGCGAGCGTGGCGCTAGAGCAAGCAGGCGAGCGCGTAGAGGGGCTATACGGCCTCCTGGAGGTACCAGGAGCGCGATGCGGTGCAAGGGCGCGGGTGGTTCGAGCTCAGGCCATGGCGGCGACAAAGCCGGGCGGCGGTGGGTTTCGGTCATCGGCGAAGCGGCAGCTACGGCATGCAAACGAGAGAACGGAGAGGGGGAGGAAGAGCATAAGCTCACATCGGTTGCAGCAGGCATCAAAGCAGGCTCGTGGAAGCTCGGGAGGCGGCGAATCGACGGCAACGATCTCCGGTGGCCGACGAGGGAAACGACAGCGGTGGCGGCGTTGCCGCGCGTCCGGGACCTCGTGGCTCGGTGGAGAGGAAGAAGGGGTCGAGGTGGAGCCTCTAGGCGCAACGACGAGGCGAGGCAGTGGTTGTGGCCACGGTGGTGCTCGTCGGTGGCGACGGCTGCGCTCGGGTTCGAGAGAGAGAGGGAGAGAGACAAGGCGGGGAGAGAGGGGAGCGGTCGAGGGGTTCAAGGGTTTGCGTGGTGCCCGCAGGGCGTCGAGGAAGCGGCGGGAAGCAGGAGGTGGCCCGACGCGTGCCCAGCGCGCGACGGCACGCGCCCTCCTGCCCACTGGCAGGAGGTTTGGGACGACTCGCACCTGGGCCTGCTGAGCTAGGCCGGCCAGCTAGGGTGCTGGGCCGGTTGGTGGGCGCCAGGTAAGGACCTGGTAAGTCTCCTTTCCAATGTTTTCTATTTTGTTTGTGTTTTCTATTTATTTCTGCAAGTTTGTGGCATTTCTAACAATGCTTAGGCATTTTCAAAACCACTAAACTGCTCATGCCCTCTGTAAAGAGTATATCCAACATGGAACATTTCAGTTTGGGATTATTTGGACATTTAAAATTATTTATAGTATTTAAATGCCCAAGAGCAAATACTGTATGATTTAATTCAAAGACCAAAAATGTCCTGGAAAAATATGCATCATCTCTGGTAGAGGCTTTCACCTTTTCCCATAAATCATGAACATTTTAAAAAGGATATTCTGAGGTCATTGAAAATATTTTGGTTGAACCCATTTGAATTGCATTTGTGCTACGGTTTATCAATCCCCATTTCAAGATTAATTGGAAATGAAAATGATGCATGGATGCAATGTCACTAATTACAAAAAGATTTCTATGGCCGTGACAGGTCATCACTCAAAGCTATCAAATTTTCAAAGGACCAAGCCACCCAGTTCCAGTCAGATTGTTGACCCATTGGATGCAGATGATTGGTTGCCTACCATTCAGAAAAAGCTTGAGATTGCTCGTACTGAAGAAAATAATAAAGTTCCATTTGCAAATCATTACCTTGAAGGCGCAACTGCCATATGGTGGGAAAATGCAAAAGCCATGTGACCTGTTGATGAAGAAATCACCTGGGAAAAGTTTAAGGATCAGTTCCGAAAATATCATATCCCTACTGGAGTTATGAAGACTAAGCTGCGTCAATTTCTCACACTCGTCCAAGGAAATCAGTCTGTGGGTGAATATTTGCAAAAATTAAATCATCTGGCCCGTTACTCTCTTTATGACGTGGACACCGAAGAAAGGAAGATTGACAGATTTCTTGGAGGCTTAAATCCGCAACTCCGGTGTACTCTGAGTATGCTTGATTTCCTAGATTTCCAAACTCTGGTGAACAAGCCTTTCATTGCTCAACGGGAGAACAAGCTTATATCAGATAATAGGCCTATTAACAACGACAACAAGCGTAAGTTTGAGCCAAACAAGGATGGGCAACCAGTGCAAAAGGCTCGTTCCTGGCAGCAGACTCAGGTGGAATACAAGGCAAATTGGCAACAGAATGTTAACAAGACCACCACTCGAGTCAAGAATGTCATGACCAACCCAATGCATGAGGAGCGTCAGCGCAATAATTCTTGCTTCAGTTGTGGGCAGAATGGACATTATGCCAGACAGTGCCCCAAGAACAACAAGGCGAATGCCCTAATCAGGCCACAAGTCAACTTTATGGAGTCATGCCCGACCCAGCAAAACTTCACTCGGCACGTGCATCATATCTGAGCCGATGAAGCCCAAGAGAACCCAGAAGTCTTCATCGGTATGTTTTTGTTAATGACATACCTGCCGTAATTTTATTTGACTCTGGGGCTTCCCATTCTTTCATATCTCGTAGTTTTGCTGCCCAAAACAAATTTCCTTGTACACTTTTGGGCAAAAATATGCTGGTACAAACCCCGGGATCTTTAATCAAGAGCAATCTGGTCTGCCATGAGCTGGAAATCAATATCAACGGAGTCTACTTTCCAACCTCTCTGATAATCATTGACTCTGAAAAGTTGGATATTATATTGGTATGAATTGGTTGACCAAATATGAAGTTTGCATAAACTGCGCAACACGAGAAGTCACTTTGACCAGTCTGAAAGGGCAGACTACCAAATTCTATGCTCGTAAGAATATACCCAAGCAAGAATTGGTTTTCACCGCTGTGGCTGAGTTGGAATTAATTCCTGTGGTTAGCAAGTACCTTGATGTATTTCCAGAAGAAATGCCAGGCATACCACCAGATTGGGAGGTGGAATTTGCAATAGATCTTGTGCACGGAACTGCACCGTTATACAAGAAGTAATACCGAATGCCCTGATCAGAATTAGTGGTGCTAAAGAAACAACTTGATGAACTCCTCTAGAAAGGATATATTCGTCCCAGCTCTTCACCATGGGGATCACCTGCTATTTTTGTGGACAAAAAGGATGGCAGTCTCCGCATGTGCGTAGATTACCGCCAACTGAATGAGGTCACTGAGGGAGTCCTGGATTAGGAGGTATCCAGATGGCCGGACTATATCCTTTGGCCGGACTGTGGGACTATGAAGATACAAGATTGAAGACTTCGTCCCATGTCTGAATGGGACTCTCCTTGGCGTGGAAGGCAAGCTTGGCAATATGGATATGTAGATCTCCTTCCTTGTAACCGACTTTGTGTAACCCTAGCCCCATCCCGTGTCTATATAAACCGGAGGGTTTAGTCTGTAGGACCAAGAACAACAATCATACCATAGGCTAGCTTCTAGGGTTTAGCCTCTTTGATCTCGTGGTAGATCAACTCTTGTAATACTCATATCATCAAGATCAATCAAGCAGGAGTAGGGTTTTACCTCCATAGAGA
This sequence comes from Aegilops umbellulata, assembly GCA_032464435.1. Classification (NCBI taxonomy): domain Eukaryota; kingdom Viridiplantae; phylum Streptophyta; class Magnoliopsida; order Poales; family Poaceae; genus Aegilops; species Aegilops umbellulata. The sequence goes on from CP136057.1 coordinate 296,699,784, forward strand.
GGGCCCGAACCTGGGTAAAAACATCGTGTCCCCTGTCTACTGTTACCATCCGCCTAGACGTACAGTTCGGGACTCCCTACCCGAGATCCGCCAGTTTTGACACCGACATTGGTGCTTTCATTAAGAGTTCCTCTGTGTCGTCATCGTTAGGCTTGATGGCTCCTTTGATCATCGATAGCGATGCAGTCCAGGGTGAGACATTTCTCGCCGGACAGATCTTTGTATTCGGAGGCTTTGCACTACGGGCCAACTCGCTTGGCCATCTGGAGCAGATCGAGAGTTACGCCCATGGCCACAAGGTCAGGTTTGGAACCTTAAACTACGCGGCCGACATCCGCGGAGACTTGATCTTCGACGGATTCGAGCCCCTGCCGAGTGCACCGCACGGTCACGATGAGCATGATTTAGCTCTACCATCGGACAGTGTCTAAGAGACCGCATCGGCAATCGCTCCGACCCTCAATTCAGAGCCAATTGCGCCATCCATGGACGGGTGGATAGACCCCGCCACGGAGGCCGCATTCTCAGCGGCGATCGATCCGAGTATCGACCTTACCCATCACGAGAGCCGTGACGCCAAACTGTCGGATTCTTCCCTGGCCACGGACTCCGAACCGCCTGCGCCTATGCCTATCGAATCCGACTGTGCGCCGATCGTGGAGCTCACGTCCGCAGATATCTTTCAGCACTCGCCCTTCGACGACGAACTGAACTCATTAAGGTCTCTCTCCTTGTCAGGAGTATCCTGGCTGAACTATATCCGGCTGGATTGGGATGCGGATGATGAAGAGATTCGCCGCCCACCCACCACCCACTTAGTAGCCACTGTCGATGATTTGACCGACATGCTCGACTTCGACTCCGAAGACATCGACGGTATGGACGACGATGCAAGAGACGAACAGGAACCACTGCCCACAAGGCACTGGACAAACACCTCATCATATGATATATATATGGTGGACACACCCAAAGAAGGCAATGGTGACGGGACAGTGGAGGATGACCCCTCCAAGAAGCAACCCAAGCGCCGACTTCGGCGGCGCCGCTCTAAGTCTCGCTAAGGCAAAAGTGGTGATACCGGCATAGGAGATAATAGCACTCCGGACAGTGCCGAAGATGACGACAATCCCCTCCAGCAAGATGTAGAGCAGGAGGATGGAGAAGCCTGCCCTCCTGAGAGAGCGGCAGATGGAGAGGCGGAGGATGATAATTACATGCCTCCCTCCGAAGACGAGGCAAGCCTCGACGACGACAAGTTTGTCGTGCCTGAGGATCCCGTCGAGCAAGAGCGCTTCAAGCGCCGGCTTATATCCACGGAAATAGCGTAAAGAAAAAGCAACAACAGCTTCGAGCTGATCAAGATTTGCTAGCTGACAGATGGACTGAAGTCCTTGTGGCCGAGGAATATGAACTCGAACGCCCCTCCAAGAGTTACCCAGAGCGTAGGTTGCTACCCCGACTGGAGGAGGAAGCATTGAAACCTACATCTCCAGCGTATGACGTGGCTGATCGGCCACCTCGTGGCCGCGACAGAGCGGCATTTCAGCCAAAAGCTCAGCCCGCACCACGACGCCACTCAAATAAAATGTCAAGGCATGGGGAAATACGCTAGACCTGCGAGACGTATTGGAGGACAAAGCAAAACATGCAAGATCGATCTACGGATCACGAGGGCGCGCCGCTACGCGAGACGATAACTGTCACGTCGGATACAGTAAAAGTACATCCGGTCGGGCTGAATACAGCGGACAAGACTCATATGAGCTGCGTCGCGATATAGCCCAGTACAGAGGCGCCACACACCCCCTATGCTTCACAGACGAAGTAATGGATCACCAAATCCCAGAGGATTTCAAACCCGTAAATATCGAATCATACGATGGCACAACAAATCCTGTGGTATGGAACAAGGACTTCCTCCTGCATATCCACATGGCCCGCGGTGATGATCTACACGCCATCAAATTCCTTCCACTCAAACTCAAAGGACCAGCTCGGCATTGGCTCAATAGCCTGCCAGCAGATTCCATTGGCTATTGGGAAGATCTGGAAGCCGCATTCCTCGACAACTTCCAGGGCACTTATGTGCGACCACCATATGCGGTTGACCTGAGCAACATAATTCAGCAGCCAGAGAAATCGGCCAGGCAATTTTGGATGCGGTTCCTGACAAAGAAAAATCAAATCGCCGACTGTCCGGATGTAGCGGCCCTAGCAGCTTTTAAGCACAACATCCGCGACGAGTGGCTCGACCGGCACCTTGGCCAGGAAAAGCCGAAATCTATGGCAGCCCTCATGACACTCATGACCCGCTTTTGCGCGGGAGAGGACAGTTGGCAGGCTCGTAGTAATAACATATCAAAGAATCCTGGTACTTCGAACACCAAGGATAACAATGGCAGGTCACGTCGCAACAAACACAAGCACCGCATCAACAACGACAATACCGAGGATACGGCAGTCAATGCCGGATTCGGAGGCTCTTAACCCGATCAGCGGAAAAAGTCATTCAAAAGAAGCACTCCGGGCCCGTCCAGTCTTGTTCGTATACTCGATCACTCGTGTCAAATACACGGCACCCCCGACAAGCCAGCCAACCACACCAACAGGGAATGTTGGGTGTTCAAGCAGGCCGGCAAGTTAAATGCCGAAAACAAGGACAAGGGGCTACATAGCAATGACGAGGAGGAGCCCCGGCCGCCGAACACCGGAGGACAGAAGAGGTTCCCCCCACAAGTGCGGACGAGGAACATGATATACACAACCCACATCCCCAAGAGGGAGCGGAAGCGTACGCTGAGGGACGTATATGCGTTGGAGCCAGTCGCCCCAAAGTTCAACCCATCGTCCTCCTGTCCTATCACCTTCAATCGCAGGGACCACCCCAATAGTATCCGTCATGGCGGATTCGCCGCACTAGTTCTAGACCCAATCATCGACGGATTTCACCTCACTCGAGTCCTTATGGACGGCGGCAGCAGCCCGAACCTGCTTTATCAGGACATAGTGCGCAAAATGGGTATAGACCCCTCAAGGATCAAACCCACCAAAATGACCTTCAAAGGCGTCATACTAGGTGTAGATACCAATTGTACAGGCGCAGTCACACTGGAAGTGGTCTTCGGATCCCCGGATAACTTCCGAAGCGAGGAGTTAATCTTCGATATAGTCCCGTTCCGCAGTGGCTATCACGCACTGCTCGGGCGAACTGCATTTGCAAGATTCAATGCAGTTCCAGATTATGCATACCTCAAGCTCAAGATGCCAGGACCTCGAGGGGTCATCACAGTCAATGGAAACACAGAGCGCTCTCTCCGCACAGAGGAGCACACTGCGGCCCTCGCAGCAGAAGCGCAAAGCAGCCTCTTAAGGCAATCAACTAGTTCGGCGATCAAACACTCGGACACCGTCTAGCGCGCCCAGATAATTTGCAACAAGACCGCCTGACATGTTCCGAGCTCGCATAGCAATGCGGCCCCCACCACAGTCCCAGCCAAACGGCGAAATCCGTGCCACGCGTACATAACTACGCATTGAAAATACCATGGACATAGGTGGGGGGAGGCACGACTACAGCACGCCCCAAAACGCGGCTCAACCGCACTAGGGGCATCCCACTTTGTTATTTCTTCTCTCTTTCAGGACTTTACTCTCTGGAAGCCCCGTTCGGCAGTACGATTGCCGGACACACTATACAAGAACCAAGGAGGCAGAAAACTACGTCGCACCATGGAACTCCCAGATGGTCTTTGATAAGGAGTGAAATACCTGCTTTAAATACCATTCCGCAGCTTGCCCCTGGAGGGGACATGTCAAATAGTCCTACTTTTGCTTATCGCACTACTTGTATCATTATGCTTCGACGCACCTTTTTGAATAAATAATGCATAGCACTAGTCTATTATCGGATTCTCTATTCCTTTATATATATGTGTGTGTCTGTGTCTATATATATATATATATGTTCATTCATGACATTCAGCGCCCATACACTCTTGCACGGCCAATAAGCCAGGGGCTTAAGCGTACCCCTTAATACGGCGTGAGAAGTCCGAACACTTTCGGCAATGCGGCACCCCGAACTTATAGCATTATATGCATCAGCTCCGAATCATGTCTTCGGTCAATAGTTGGGTTTTCCCGGCTCCCATGTTTTGGTACCTTACTGTCGGCGTTCTGGGAATGGGGGTACCCAGACTTGCCTGCCTGCGGCCTGTGGCGTGGCTGAAATGGGGGCCCAGCGTGGCCCATCTTCATCAGCACAAGTCTCAAGACCCTCGCGAGGGGCCAAGCCTCGCGAGGCGGATGACATGGCGCTTCCTCAAGCACAGCCTCCTTAGGATGGCTCGCGAGGAGGCGGAGAGATCAAGACGGGTACCTCACGAGGTGCCCATGACGCAAGCCATGACGACCAAGGGTGCCAGGCGGGCGCCAGCCCGCGCAACATCCCCCTTTCCTCTTTGGTGCAAAGGGGGCAAGCGCAGGAGAGAGGATCAAGCAAAGGAACCCATTTCGGTGCAACGAGACCAAGACCAGTCGAACGGTGGGAAGGAGGTCACCATGGATGCCAGGACGGCGTCACCACAGGGCCTTTGGCAGGAGAAGACCAACTTTAGTCAGGATAAGTGTACCAGATGTTCCCCTTCAAATTGGCCAATTGTTGGTGCCCTTCCCGCTCAATATTTGGGAAGAGGCCCAGGGCCTTTGCCTATAAATAGGACTAGCCACCCCCAGGGTAGGAGAGGGAGGGGGGTCCGATCCAGCATCCAGAGAGAGAGAGAGAGAAGGGTGATCGAACTCCCCTAGCAGTTCATCACCTAGCCAAGAGCAGACCCTCGCGAGGCTGTTCTTCCTTGTACTGTTCTTCCTCATCAGCCCAAGAGGCAATCCACCCACCACACTGGAGTAGGGTATTACACCACAATGGTGGCCCGAACCAGTATAAACCCTGTGTCTCTTGTGTTGTTCTTCTAGTAGTTAGTTCTTTGCGATACGGAGAGATAGGGGGCAAGATCTCCGCGCGCACCCCAGAGTTCGAACCTTAAGGGTCTGCCGGAACCCGTGATCCGACATTTGGCGCGCCAGGTAGGGTGCGCCGGAGTCCGTCTTCCACCACTCCGCTCTCCTCCGACCGTTGCATCCATGTCTGACGCTCGTCGGGCCCGCGCCGAGCGCCGGGCCGCCATCGCTTCCCGTGCCGTCCAGACGGCCCCCGTCGGTGGGCATCCTCGTCGTTCCCCGTCGCCCGCCGTCAACGCCGCCACCGGCCCGGTGGGGAACGAGCAGCAAGCATCCACTCAGCACCCATGTGTGCGGCCACCGCCTTTTCGTCACTCACCCCGGCCGGTTCTTCGTCGCACACGCTTCGCGCGCCCTTGGAGGCTCGAGCTGCGCTCATCGCGGCAAACAAGCTCCTGCGCTACCGCCCCGTCGACGACGTCTACGAGGAGTGGCTCGACCGCGTCGCCGAGCTCGTCCGAGCCGCAGGGGGATCTCCCGCGCCTTCTGCACCGCTGCGCCGCACTCCGCCCCGCGTGGGCAATGAAGCCCCGGGGGCATTCCAGCCGCCTCCTTTCCAAGAAGATGCCATGGCCCCAAGGCGCGCAGCTCCTGGGCGTAACCCGCTCCGTCATGCGCCGGCCCAGCAAGAACGGAGCTGCCAAGAAGTCCCGCGACCGCAAGAGGCCGCCCGGGCGCTCCCAGCCCCAGCTCGCCGAGACCCCGCTCCAGCTCTGGCACGTCAAGACCCCGCGCTGCTCCCAGCTGCAGCGCAAGGGGACCCACAAGGCCAAGCTCTCCCTCAACCAAACCTCCCGTGGTAACCGCTGGCTGCCGCACCTACACCCCCGAGCTGCGTAGCATCGTGTGGCCTGGCAAGTTCAAACCGGACCTGCCTCCTCGCTACGACGGCACAACTGATCCCACAGAGTTCCTCCAGCTCTATGAGCTGGGAATCGAAGCAGCCAGCGGGGACGAAAAGTTCATGGCGAACTGGTTCCCCATGGCGCTGAAGGAAGGTGCTCGCACTTGGCTCCTGAACCTGGCCCCAGGCACGATCTCCTCCTGGGACCAGATGCGCACTCGCTTCATCGCCAACTTCCAAGGTACCCGCGACCGGCCTCCCGCCGTGAGCGACATGCGCCGCATCAAGCAGTAACCTGGAGAGACCCTGCAAAAGTACATCCAGCGCTTCAACAGTGCGCACCTCAAGATCCCCAGGGTGTCCGAGGAGGCCATCATTTCGGCCTTCTCTGACGGTGTGCGCGACGTCAAGATGAAGGAGGAGTTGGCAATGCATGAAGACCTCTGCACCTCCCTGGAGCTGTTCAACCTGGCGACCAAGTGCGCCAGAGCTGAGGAGGGACGCCTCTCCCTCCTCGAGCTACCTGCCGCAGACCCAGAAGAGAAGAAGCCCAAGGCAAAGGACGTGAAGTGCAAGGGGGCTGCCGTGCTCGCGGTAGAGCCGGACACCAAGCGTGGCAAGGATCTGCCCGAATCCTGCAGGGGCAGCCGGTACTGTGTGTACCACGACCTCCACACCCACAACACCAATGAATGCCAAGAACTCCGCGCTGTGCGAGAAGGAAGAGTCGGCCGATGCCCTAACCATGCTGACCAGGGCTACGGCCGAGGAGGAGGAAGGAACCCGGGACGCTGGGAAGATCGTGGCCCACGTCAAGGCTGGCGTGACCAACCTCGCGAGGACCGCTGGAGTGACCCGCCTCGCGAGGGGGACTGGAGGGATTAGCCTCGTGAGGATCGCCCTCATGGCAACCCAGGCCTGCCGCCGTTGCCGCCTCAGCCAAGAAGGAATGAAGACCGCCACCAAGACGAAGGGGCTGGGGGCTTCCAGGAGCCTCGCGCCATTGCCTGCATCCTGGGCAGAGCTCAAGCCCCAGCCTCTCAACGTATCTTCAAGCAGTTTGCTCGCGAAGTGAATGCAGTTCTCCCCAAGCTCGAAGCAACGCATCCCCTCAGGTGGTCGGCCTGCACCATCATGTTCAGCTCAGCAGACCAGCTCAAGTGCGCGGCCACAGCCGGAGTCCTCCCAATGCTTTGTTTCCCAGTCATCAGCAATGTTCTGGTCACTAGGACCCTCATTGACGGAGGGGCAGGGCTCAATGTCTTGTCCGTGGAAACATTCAACAGCCTCCAAGTGCCCTATGACCAGCTCCAGCCAACCAAGCGCTTCTCCGGAGTCACCGACGGTTCCACGGTCCCGATCGGGCAGGTCCGCCTCCCAGTAACCTTCGGCACCTACGACAACTACCGCACCGAGCTCATCGACTTTGACGTCGCCCACATCCGCCTGCCGTACAACGCCATCCTCGGGTACCCGGCACTGGCTAAGTTCATGGCCGTGACTCACCACGGCTACAACGTCCTCAAGATGCCAGGAAGCGGCAGCGTCATCACGGTGCCATGTCAAGAGAAGGATGTAGTGTGTGCCCTGGAGCGAGCCGTTCAGGCCGCGTCACTAGAAGACCCAGTTCGCAGAAGCAAGAGGCTTCCTGAGACCACCCCCAAGAAGAAGAAGACAACGTCAGGCTCAGCCCCTCAGGAGGTAGGCCCTTCAAGGCCCGCGTCTGCCCAGGGCGATCCTCCTTTAATCGCATAGGAAAGCGCGCCCGGCGCCCTCCTCAAGCAGGGCTCGGGGGCTCTCACCTGGAGGGCCACCGACCTCGCCAAGGTCACGAGGGAGGCGCTGGGGCACCATGAGGAGGCGTGCTTCGAGGCACGTTTCCCTCGAAAGGAAACCAGGGAAAGAAGGTCAGACCAATAGGAGTTTGTTAACAGGGCCATTCAAGAACTACAGGAGTCAAGGATCATGAGAGGTTGCCGTCGCCCACCAGCTGTGGCTCGCCATCTAGGCGAGGATGGTGGGTTGCGCGTCTGCGTCAACGTACCAGGGCTCAATCAGATCGCCACGGTGGAGCGCGTTTGGCCCTCACAAGTGGGGCGCTGCGGAGGACCACCCCGCAGCTATGTTCGCATGCCTTATGGCCTGCCGAGCGTGGCTGCGGCGTACCAGCGCATCATGAGGAGCATCTTGGAGGCGCAAGAAGGCAGGTGTTCCACAGCCCTGGAGGAGATGGAGGCTGCTCACGAGGAGCCACCAGTGCCCCCGGAGCCTCCCGAGGCCCCTGGGCCTGGGGGCTCGTGAGGATCGGCTTCTGCAGCCCACCGAGTCTGCTGCACCAACGCCACTGCACCGACGACATCTTCAGGTGACATCTTTCAAGTTTCATTCCCAGCAGGGAGCGCCCTCCCAGGGTTGCGTCATTCCCAGGCCGCGTGGGTCCATCCCTGTGGCATGTATCCCTTTTTATCTTCTTAGTCGCTAGCTTGCTTTGCTGGGGGCGCCCCTCGGGCTGCATCATCCCCAGGCCACTCGGGCTAGACCCAGCGGCGTGTATCCCTTCCGCGTTTATTTCCAATTATGCATCATTACTCGATGCCGTCCATGGCACCTTTTCTTCTTCATGTCGACCACTTGCACGTTAAAGGGGGGCGCCTGAGCATCGCGACTCAGGGCTCTTACTGGCTCTCCAGCCCTCACCCTCTGGCCTTGTCCACGGCATCACGACCTGGCATACCAGCGACGGCTGAGACAAGCTCGAGGGCCGGGACCCGAGGATGTAGAGTGCCGGCATCTAACCAGATTTTGCAGGAACACATCTCAAGATACGGCCTAGTGCCAGGTGCAACCCGCCTAGAGGTAGGGCCTCGTGAGTCCCGCGCTGGCTCACGGGTGCCCAGATACACCTCACCTAGCTCTACCGTGCCAGCCACGTGTCAGGGCGGGGCTGTACACGCCCCGGGGGCTCCTCCCGGAGGGGAGCCCCCTCCAACGTACCAGTGGAAGCACCATGCTTCGCGCTGGCTGACGACAGTGCCGAGGAGCGGCTATGCCCGTACACATACGGAAGCGCTATGCTCCGCACTGGTGATAAACAACTGAGGGTGGCCTCCGGGCCGCATTAACCTCAGGGAGCCCCAAGCTCAGTGGCCGGCCTCATTGCAACGCCTCCCCCCGGGAGCGCCGCGCGAGGGGGCTGGGCACGGGGGCTACGACTGGGTCACGCCCAACCGTACGCCCCAGCCAGGCAACTCGGGCCTGGTTCGTCGCGCGTCTCTCCCCGAGCGGAACCAAGATACGAAGGCCGTTTGCGCGTCAAGGGGGACTCCTGAGCATCGCGACTTAGGAGCCTAACTGGCTCCGTAGCCCCTCACTCCTTAGTTCCGAAAGGCTATGCTGGGTGAGGTACACGCGGGGTCGGGCTATGCAGACGTAGAACGGTAGCCCCGCCTACATTCCATCTCATGCTGTTCGCGCGTCAAGGGGGACTCCTGAGCATCGCGACTCAGGAGCCTAACTGGCTCCGTAGCCCCTCACTCCTTAGTTCCGAAAGGCTATGCTGGGTGAGGTACGCGCGGGGTCGGGCTCTGCAGACGTAGAACGGAAACGCACCTACATCGCGCTTCCCTACTTGTTGTTCGTGCGCCAAGGGGGACTCCTGAGCATCGCTACTCAGGAGCCTAACTTGTCACGTGGCCCCTCATTCCTTTGGTCCCGTCCTGGTTTCCGGTCGAGGTTGATGCTGGGTGAGGCATTCGCGTGGCCGGGCTCTGCCGGCGTAGAGCATAAGCAAGTAGGGAAGAGGAACATAAAATTCAAGGAACTTAAAAGTGAATATTACAACCCATAATGTCGCCTTAGTACCAAACGCAAATTTAAATGCCTCCTCGAGGCATCGTGCATGTGCAGGAATCGAAAGAAGAACAGGAGCGATCGCGGAGTCACTTGTCGGCAGCGGAGTCGCGTGGAGTGGCTTCGCCTTGTGGGGTAGTGGGGTCGGCGGCGCCTCGCTTCGGCTTGGTGCTGAAGGCCCGAAACTTCCCTAGCAACGCCTCTGCGCGCCCCTTCACGGCCTCGACAGCGTCAGCGGCGCCCTCGCCGCTCACCGGCTCCAGTAGGCTGTCAAGGTCGGCGCTGGAGTCGCGAAGGTAGACATGGGTGAAGACCCGCGTCAGCGCGGCGGAAGACAGGACACGCGCCTCGGCTTCAGCCGTGGTGGCGAGTCCGAGGGCGACATCTCCAAGAGCCTTCACCAAGAAGGGAAGTAGTTTGGCGGGGCCGTCCCCGTCGCCAGCCAGCGGGCTATCCAGGCCACTCTCGTAAAGCGTCTTCAGTGAAGCGCGGGCATCCTTCTCCATGTCCGCGAAGGCCACACGATCCTCGGCAAGGACCCGGGCCTTGGCGTCCAGCTCGGCCTTCATCGTCTCCAGCTCCTTCTTCAACACACCTAGGTGGCTGCGGCCCTTCTTGAGCTTCGCCTCCCGGTCCTCGAGCGCCACCTCGCGAGCCTTCACCCCCTTCTCCTGCTCTTGGCGAAGGCGGGTCTCCTCTGCAAGCTGATCACGAAGGCCTTGCAACTCATCCTCCAGCTCCTTGCAGCGGCCGCAGATGCCAACCGCCTCTCCCAGGGCCGCGTCACAGGCATCCTTCGCCTCGAGGGTAGCCTCCCTCTCCTCGTCACAGGCCGTCGAGGCCTGAACCAGCGCTGCCCGAATCGAGGCATCGGAGCGAATCCACCCCGAGGCCAGTTCCAGGCGCCCGACCACCAGGCGAGGGTCGGCGCCTAGAAGATCCTGCCGCAGCCGGTCCAGCCCAGCAACAGCTCGCTCCAGGATGGAAGAAGAAGGCGGAGAAGCATCAGTGCGCTTCAAGGCAGCAGGAGGAGTCGCGGAACCAGCAGCCGGCGGAACGGGAGGAGAAGGTAGCGGCGGCGAGGCTGCAGTATCCCGAGACGGAGTCTGCTGCGCCTCCCCAGCCATAGCAGCAGCACCAGGCAAGGGCACCTCTGGGGTCGACCGAGCCATGGGGGCTGCGGCCCCAGCCAGATCAGCCAAGCCCCGCAAGGGCGAGTGGGCAGGATAAGCCCGTGCGTCGCGGTCGCCCTCCCCTGCAGGTGGAGGTGTCGCCGCAGCTGGGGCCTCGGGAGCTCCCTTCAGCTTCTTCGCCGCGGGCGCCAGCCTGCTCAGGAGAAGTAATTGTTAAGCCTCGTCAGCGGAACAAGAAACCAGGAATCAAGGATCAAGCACTTACAGGTCGTCGCCAGAAACCTCCAGTGGTCTCCTGCCAAACTTGAAGCCGGAGAGCCGGCTGGAGGGGTCGACCTCGGAAGCAGAAGGCGCGTCAGCGGTTCGCCTCGGAGTCAAGGCGGACCCGCGGGGAATCAACCCGGGCCTGCCCTTCTTCGGGACCGGGGGCGAGCTCCCGCTGCCCAGCACGTCGTCGTCATCGTCATCATCGCTCAGCGAAAGGCGGAGAGCGCGGGGCTTGCGCTGGAGCGGGGGAGCCCTAGACTCTCCGTCAGTCGCCTCGGAGTCGGGACCTACCTCCTGCTCCTCCTCGCCCGCTCCTCCGCTGGAGTCGCCGGAAGACACATCCACCAGATCCTCGGGAGCCAACACGGGCACGAGCCCATCCCTGTTGAAGACGTGCATGGACTCCACCGCTTGCTCCCAATCGTCGCGGAGGAACAGGGGTGAAGGCGCGCCCTCCAGCCTTGCTGCCTCGCCCCTGACCAGGGACTGGAGGACCGCAGTCACGTCCCCTTCGCCCACGGCTGCGGGGCTTGGGTGAGGCCTCCACATCGGGGGAGAGTACTGCCGAAGCGGAGCCAGCTGGTGCTCCAGGAACTCCCTCAGCAACGACGCCCCGGTCAGCTTCACCGTCGCCATGTTGGCTGGCTTCAGATCAGCGTCCATCTTCGCCAGCATCAACTTCGCGCGGGGATCCATGAGCTCCGCCCGGCACCAGTCTTCCGAGCTCACGGGCGGCTCCGTGGGAAGGGCCAACCGAGGGTTGACGCACCCGGCGTCAACCAATACCCACTTGCTCCGGAAGCCCTCGGTCCTCTTCCCTGGATTCGAGATGGCCATGGAGCTGCCGCACGCGACGAAGCCTGCGCACACAGAAGGGGAACCCTTGGAGGTCCGGAGGTAGAAGTAGTGGCGCAGCAAGGCCACTGAAGGCTGCACCCCCACATGCGCCTCGCAGTAGTAGGCGAAGATCGCCAGGAGAAGGACGGAGTTGGGGTGGAGATGCAAAGCTTGCAAGTTGTAATGGCGGAGGACGGCGAGGAAGAACTCAGAGAAAGGAGGCACCAGGCCCGCTGTAATGGAGATCACGAAGAAAGGATAGAAGGTGCTCCCTTGACCTTCAGGGGCATCGGAGCCGACCTTGAACATCTGCGTCCCGTCAATGCCCTACGCCGCAGCCATCCGGTGCAGTAGGGCGAGGTTCGCCTTCGACACAATGGGCAAATCCAAAGCAGGCGAGAACCAAGCTTCGGCCGGGGCCTAGCGAGGCGCCATGGCTACTTGAGTCGAGCGGGTGGAGCAAATCTGGAAGCTTGGAGGAAGGGAGGAGAAGCGCAAGAAAGGGGATCTGGGCAGCGGATGAAGAAGGAGAAGAACAAAACCCGAGCAGATGCCACGCCTTTAGTATCCTGCGCAGTTGCAAAAGCACCCACGTCCAATCAACTGCCACGCGGCGCCCAAGGCCGTAGGCTGTTAGGGCCTGCGGCGCTTCGCCCTTGCCCTTTCGCCTCTCGGCACGACCAAGTCCATGCGCGCCTTGGGCCCGGGGGCTACTGTCGGTGTTCTGGGAACGAGGTTCCCCAGACTTGCCTGCCTACGGCCTGCGGCGTGGCTCAAATGGGGGCCCAGCGTGGCCCATCTTCATCAGCACAAGGCTCAAGACCCTCGCGAGGGGCCAAGCCTCGCGAGGCGGACGACATGGCGCTTCCTCAAGCACGGCCTCCTTAGGCTGGCTCGCGAGGAGGCGGAGAGATCAAGGCGGGTACCTCACGAGGTGCCCATGACGCAAGCCATGACGACCAAGGGTGCCAGGCGGGCGCCAGCCCGCGCAGCATCCCCCTTTCCTCTTTGGTGCAAAGGGGGAAAGCGCAGGCGAGAGGATCAAGCAAAGGCACCCATTTCGGTGCAACGAGACCAAGACCAGTCCAACGGTGGGAAGGAGGTCACCATGGAGCCCAGGACGGCGTCACCACAAGGCCTTTGGCAGGCGAAGACCAACTTTAGTTAGGATAAGTGTACCAGATGTTCCCCTTCAAATTGGCCAATTGTTGGCGCCCTTCCCGCTCAATATTTGGGAAGAGGCCCAGGGCCTTTGTCTATAAATAGGACTAGCCACCCCTAGGGTAGGAGAGGGAGGGGGATCCGATCCAGCATCCAGAGAGAGAGAAGGGCGATCGAACTCCCCTAGCAGTTCATCACCTAGCCAAGAACAGACCCTCGCGAGGCTGTTCTTCCTTGTACTGTTCTTCCTCATCAGCCCAAGAGGCAATCCACCCACCACACTGGAGTAGGGTATTACACCACAATGGTGGCCCGAACCTGTATAAACCCTGTGTCTCTTGTGTTGTTCTTATAGTAGTTAGTTCTTTGCGAGACGGAGAGGTAGGGGGCAAGATCTCCGCGCGCACCCCAGAGTTCGAACCTTAAGGGTCTGCCGGAACCCGTGATCCGACACTTACGTTCTGCTATATCAGCTAAGGTAGCACTAGGAGAACTACTGCGATTGTGCCCCGGTTCATCTGGGTAAGCAAGTTAGTAGAGAAAGCTAAAACTGACTGTCATGATAAGGCGAGAGCTGGTCGCTGTTCAAGAGGTCTCGAGTCCCTAAAGACTTATGCCGCTTAGGACGAGAAGTCAGCTTTGTCCGGCTTAGGCGTGTATAGCGCCCCAAATTCGGCCTTCTGAATACTAGGGGCTTCGCCAAAATTTAAAGTTGTAGACTTCTATGGCTAAGTGAGAGTAATAAAGCATTATAGTCCGATTGCCTTGTTCATTGTGCTGAGCACCTCCATCGAATGACCCAACAATGGGAAAAAGAGTGCTCCGATTTATCCCGAACACCCCAGCACTCGGGGCATGGGGGCGGAAGCCGACGACTGGCCATCTCTCAGATTTGATAAAGAGCCACAGAGAAGGTAATATTTTAAATTCAAACAAGCGTTGCATAACGCATATGAAGAAGTTTTCATAATACAGGATCACACGAGCAAGTTCATTAAAAAATTACATCCTTCGCACACTCGTCTGCCACAAGACGGGCACCCTTCAAGACACCCTCATAATACATTTCAGGATGGCGATGCTCCTTGCCCTGTGGCGGCCCCTCCTTCACCAGCTTCTCTGGGTCCATCTTGGCCCAGTGCACCTTCGAACGGGCCAAAGCCCGGCATGCACCTTCGATGCAGACGGACCACGTTATGACTTGCAGCCGTGGGCAGGCATCCACAAGCCACCTCACCAGGCCGAAGTAGCTGTTGGGAAGGAAATCGCCAGGCCACATCTAGACTATAAGGCTCCTCATGGCCTTTTCGGCCACCTTGTGCAGCTCGACTAGTTGCTTCAGCTGGTCGCTCACAGGCATCGGGTGTTCGGTCCTAGTATACTGAGACCAGAACAACTTCTCCGTCGAGCTTCCCTCCTCGCGCTGGTAGTACTTTGCGGCATCCGATACGCTGCGGGGCAAATCTGCGAATGCTCCTGGAGAGCTCCGGACTTGGGTAAGTAACAAGTAATTTACTTTCACATGCTTGCTTTGCATAATGAATGCCTTACCCGCCGCTATCTTCCTCATCGCCTCAACTTCCTGATAGAGGTAGAGGTGTCCCGATGTTTCGATGAGACAGCAATCGTTTTCTGTGGGAGTCGACTTTGACGATCCAACTACGAACGTGCGAAGACGTCGCGCCTTAGCAATCGCTAAACCAACTTCCGAGGGGTTATTGACTACGCCGGAGCACGATCAACCTGACCACGAGGGTCTATTTCCTGCGAGCAAATGAAGAACAAGTAAGAAACTGAGATTGCAATCTGGATATTGTGAATAAAAGAGGAAAGCTTTATTAATGAAGGTGGGGTTCTGTGACGCCTTGGTCTGGTCATTGAACACAAACGAAGTACGCGAAGTTGCAGCTATGGCGAACTTTTAATCTAAACAAAACCCAAAGTCTAAACGACGCCATAAGGGCTGTATATATGGAGGAGGAGGAGGGAATTTTGTGGCCCTTGAGGGTGGGGTCTGAAACCAACCCTAACTCTTGTTTCCCCACAAATACGGACTCTAAAAATAGCCTATACTTAAGTATTTCGAAATTACATGGGCCTGGCCCAATAATAAGGTGACGCAGCACCTAGAATAGCCTATGGACAAATATTATGAAGTGGCATCTTGTATATTTCGTCCAAGGCTTCATGCACTCCTTATGGTGGCTTCAAAGTCCTGAAATCATCACTTGTAACTCCGTTCTTGATCCCCTTGCGCATGCCATCAACTCCATGCGTGTTCTTGCTCCAATGTTCATCCTTCTCCAAGCTAGGCCCTTCATTTGTAAGCAAAACAAATGTATCCAATTTAGGCAGCATCGTATTCTCATGAACATTAGAATCATTACCAAGAAACGAAAGTACCTGGTAATTTAATTGGCGTGCGCGAGCTCTAGTAAGTGGTCCAGTATATGTAACAGTAGGGGTTGTGGGTGTAACAATGGTATTGAGGTCCTCATCACTTCCTAGAGGGCCTTTTCGGCTTCAGCCTTGGCATGCTTCGTGCCCTCGATGGTCGCAGCAAGCTCGGACTCTCCCGTCTTTGAGTCAAGCTCCAAAGTCTCGTGCTTCTTCACGACAGCCTGGAGCTCTTGCTACACCTCGCCCACCCGTGCCTCTTGTTTCTCCCGCTCGGTGCGCTCCTGGGGCGCTTTGTTTTCGGCCTCGGACAGCGCTTGCTTCAGGGTCGCCACTTCGGTCATGGCCCGTGGCACATACATGATGATCCTATCATTTTTGCAACCACATTTTTTTATATATATAGACAATGTATTACTTACCTTTGTTCTCCTCGAGCTGCTTCTGGGCAAGGCCGAGCTCTTTCTCGGACCGCTCGAGGTTCTGCTTCAGTACGGCGACCTCCGCAGTCAGTGCGGCAGAGGTCAGCACCGAAGCCTACATGCGCATACAGACATACTTGTATTAGACTCCTGCTGTTATTATTTGATCCTCTATTCGGCTTTTCTTTGTGAACACCAAACAGAGCATCTGGGGCTACTTTGTATGCGGTAACACTTTCATATATTTTAAATACTTACCTCAAAGCCTGTTAGAAGGCTGGCACAGGCTTCAGTTAGTCCGCTCTTGGTGGACTGAACCTTCTTGATCACCGCACTCATAATAGTGCGGTGCTCTTCGTCGATGAAAGCGCCTCGAAGCGCTCCCAGCAGGTTGTCCGGTGCCTCCGGATGGACAGAGGTCACCGGCACGGGTGGCTTGCCCCTCTTGGAAGGGGGACGCCTACCGGAGTCTTGAACCACTGGAGGTTCCGACGCAGTGTTCGGCTGGGGGCCGAACTTGGAGCCCTTGGGAGTCTTGCTCCCTTTGCGCCTGGAGTCCGGAAGGTCGCCTTGAGGCGCCTCCAGGACTACCTCCCTTCGGCTCGGTGACCCTTGAGACAATACCTCGACATGGTTCGTAGGGCGAGGGGAGGAGGCGGTTGGAAGAGAATCACTATTCATATCCGACGAGTCCAAGGGCCCGCCCGACGAGGATACGTCGATACGGGCTCGGGGCGGAGTGCATGATCATATTCGGCGTTGGGAGAAGCAGTGCAATAAAAGTATGCTATGAGTTACTCTGGTATCCGAATACTTACGACTTCGCCAGGGGCTTGGCCCTGGGTAACCACTCATCTTCACTGGCGGCGGTGGTGGAACAGTCCGGAAGAAGAGTCCTTCCCTTCTTGGACCCTTCGCCCCCCCCCCCCGGTTGGGGCGGCTTTCCTTCTCTTTTCTCCCCCAGCCGGAGGGGGAGAACCTACGTCTTCCTCCTTCTTGTTTTCACGGGAGGATTGTGTCTCAGAGTTATCGGACGATGAGTCCGATACCACCTGGCGCCGGGAACTCTTTCGGGTTCCCGTGACCTTCTTCTTGATCTTCTTCTCCGGCACCTCATAAGGAGCCGGAGTCCGAATCTCCGTCAGGAGAGTGTCTGCAGGGTCTTCGGGCAGAGGGGCCGGGCAGTCAATCTGCTCCGATGTCTCCACCCAGTCCTGTCAAAGGCATGGGAGCTCAGATCCCGCCCATGGTTAAACTATGGAAAATGAATACCCTATAAGTAATAAAAGAGCATACCGCGCCGGCTTGGCACTGCGCCCTGAGCCCGCGATCGTCGGTAAGGGGAGGAGGAACCTCGGCACTCTTGAACAGCACCTTCCAGACGTCCTTGTGCCTCGTGTCAAAGAGCTCGCTCGGAATCTGGTGCTGGGCCGGGCCGAACTCCCACAAATTGAACACCCGTTGTTGACACGGGAGGATCCGGCGGATGAGCATGACCTGGACTATGTTGACAAGCTTGAGCTTCCTGTTTATCATATTTTGGATGAAGGTCTGGAGTCCGGTCAGCTCTACCGGATTACCCCAGGGTAGGCCCTTCTCTTTCCAGGAGGTGCGCCGCGTGGGGATTCCGGATCGGAATTCGGGGGCCGATGCCCATTTGGTGTCGCGCAGCTCGGTGATGTAGAACAACTCTGATTGCCACCCCTTTATGGTCTCCACATAGGAGCCCTCGAGCCATGTGACGTTGGGCAGTTTGCCAACCATGGCGTCTCCGCACTCCGCCTGCTGGCCTCCCACCACCTTCGGTTTGACGTTGAAGGTTTTCAGCCATAGGCCGAAGTGGGGCTTGATGCGGAGGAAGGCCTCGCACACGACGATAAACGCCGAGATGTTGAGGATGAAGTTCGGGGCCAGATCGTGAAACTACAGGCCGTAGTAGAACATGAGCCCACGGACGAATGGGTGGAGGGGAAATCCAAGTCCGCGGACGAAGTGGGTAAGGAATACTACCCTCTCATGGGGCCTGGCGGTAGGGATGAGCTGCCCCTCATCTGGAAGCCTATGTGCGATATCCTCGGACAGGTATCCGGCTCCCCTCAGCTTTTTGACGTGTCCCTCCGTGACGGAGGAGACCATCCACTTACCTCCCGCTCTGGACATGTTTGGAGAGGTTTGAGGAGAAGGATGCGGACTTGGGCGCTGGAGCTCGAGTGCGCAAGAATGGATGAGCAAGGAGGAAGAAGGCGTGTGTAGAAAAAGGTGAACCCTTATCCCTTTATAAGGGCGGATGAAACTATGCGCCCCCACCAACCTGGTAAAACTCGCTTATTCCCCAAGCGCTGTAATTGATGGCGTGGTTGGGTTACCCATGTCCGTGTTGATGGGAATCCCGTAATAAGGGGACACGATCTCTGCTTCGACAAGACGTGCCAGGGAAACCGCCTCGCGAAGCACGCTGAGATTGGTTATGAAAAACGATTCGAATAGAGACCTGGCAGTCGTGTGATGTCACACTGTGGGGTACGTTAGAAGATTAGATTTGTGGAAATATTATTCTCTCTACGGTGGTATGTGGAACTTGTTTTGCAGAGCCGGAGATGATCCTTGTGTTCAAAATCTTCTATGAAGTATTCGGGGGGAACACTCCTTGCAATGCCGACGACAATCTGCGCACCAGACTCATCGTCATTGAACCCTCGTTTAGGGGCTACTGAGGGAGTCCTGGATTAGGGGGTATCCGGACAGTCGTACTATATCCTTTAGCCGGACTGTTGGACTATCAAGATACAAGATTGAAGACTTCGTCCCGTGTCCAGATGGGACTCTCCTTGGCGTGGAAGGCAAGCTTGGCAATACGGATATGTAGATCTCCTTCCTTGTAACCGACTCTGTGTAACCCTAGCCCCCTCCGGTGTCTATATAAACCGGAGGGTTTAGTCCGTAGGACCAAGAACAACAATCATACCATAGGCTAGCTTCTAGGGTTTAGCCTCTTCGATCTCGTGGTAGATCAACTCTTGTAATACTCATATCATCAAGATCAATCAAGCAGGAGTAGGGTTTTACCTCCATCGAGAGGGCCCGAACCTGGGTAAAAACATCGTGTCCCCTGTCTCCTGTTACCATCCGCCTAGACGCACAGTTCAGGACCCCCTACTCGAGATCCGCCGTTTTTGACACCGACAGTCACCATCAAAAATAAATATCCGCTGCCAAGGATTGATGATCTGTTTGATCAGTTCAGTGGGGCTAAAGTATTCTCTAAGACCGATTTACTAACCGGATATCATCAGCTCGAGATTAAAAAGGAGGATATTCCTAAGACCACATTCACTACTCGGTACGGTCTTTATGAATATACCATGATGTCCTTTGGTCTCACCAATGCCCCTGCTTTCTTCATGCATATGATGAACAAAGTATTCATGGACTTCCTCGACAAATTCGTGGTAGTCTTCACCGATGACATCCTCATTTACTCCAAGGGTGAAGAAGAGCACAATGATCACCTCCGAGCAGTGCTACAACGACTCCGCGACCATCAGCTATACGCCAAATTCAGTAAATGCAAATTTTGGCTCAAGCAAGTTGGGTTTCTCGGACATGTACTATCCGTCGAAGGTATAGCCGTGGACCCAGCAAAGTAAAGGATGTGCTCGATTGGGTGCCGCCCACAACTGTGACACAGATCCAGAGTTTTCTCGGATTAGCTGGATATTACTGTTGTTTCATCGAAGGGTTTTCCAAGATTGCTAAATCCATGACGGAGCTGCTAAAAAGGATAAGAATTGAATGGACGGAGGACTGTGAGAAAAGTTTTAATGAGCTAAAGATACGGCTGACAACCACACCTGTATTGACTCTTCCAGACATTTATCGCAGTTTTGATGTGTATTGTGACGCCTCCAGGCAAGGCATTAGTTGCGTACTTATGCAAGACAGCAAGGTAGTAGCATATGCATCACGACAACTATGACCCCACGAGGGAAATTATCCTACTCATGATTTGGAATTGGCGGCGGTGGTTCATGCGCTAAAAATTTTGAGACACTACCTCATTGGAAAAAGGTGCCAAATTTTTACCGACCACAAAAGTGTCAAATACATCTTTACTTAGCCAGATTTAAACCTCCGTCAACGAAGATGGCTAGATTTGGTCAAGGATTATGATCTTGGAATAAATTACCACCCGGGTAAGGCTAACGTGGTTGCCGATGCAGTCAGTCGAAAGCCCGTCAGCTTGAATGTCATATTGAAATCCTTGCCTCCCGAACTCCAAGAGGAGATCACTTAGCTCAACCTGGTCATAGTGGATGCTGGCCTCGCTAATATTTTGGAAGTTACCCCCACACTTGAGGAAGAGGTCCGCAAGGCCAAGCCAGCTGACACCAAGCCGCAAAGATGTGCCAAGGGCCAGATGGCAGAGCAGACCCCAGATTTATCCAAGGACAAATTCGGTACCCTCCGATTCCATGGACGGATTTGTTTACCCAATCAACCGGATTTAAGGAACAAAATCCTGTCAGAAGCACACGAATCCTCCTATTCCATTCACCCGGGAGTTACGAAAATGTATGAGGGCCTTAGACAAATATTCTGGTGGGATGGAATGAAGAAAGACATTGCCTATTTTGTGGCCTATTGCGACATATGTAACAATGTGAAGCCAGAGCATCAGAAGCCAGCCGGACTCCTCCAACCGCTGCCGGTTTCACAATGGAAATGCGATGACGTTTGTATGGATTTCATTACTGGATTGCCTAAGACTCAGCGAGGCAATGATGCAATCTGGGTCATAGTGGACACCCTAACCAAGGTTGCTCACTTCATTCCGATCAGCACCAGATACATAGCAGATCAACTTGCACAGCTGTATGTATCCAGAATAGTCAGTCTGCATGGAGTACCCTGAACTATCACTTCCGAACGAGGTTCCCTGTTTACCTCCGCTTTTTGGTCACGCCTCCATCAAGCCTTGGGGACAGCACTAAAATATAGTACAGCTTATCATCCTCAGACGGATGGACAGACAGATAAATCAAATACTCGAAGATATGTTGCAAGCCTGTGCTTTAGCCCAAGGACCTAAATGGGAAGACTCCTTGCCATATGCCGAGTTTTCCTATGACAACAGCTTCCAGACCAGTCTAAAAATGTCACCTATGAAGCTCTGCATGGCCGTAAGTGTCGTACTCCTTTAATTGGTCTCAAACTGGAGATAGTCGTATCTTCAGAACAGATCTCATGATGGAAGCTGAGAAACAAGTTAAGGAAATCAGGGACAGATTGCAATTGGCCAAATCTCAGTAGAAAAGTTATTATGATGCAAAGCACGGACAGATCAATTTTGAACCCGGAGAACACGTATACCTCCGAGTCACTCCTATGAAAGGAGTCAAGAGATTTCAGACTCTTGGAAAGTTGGCACCCAGATTATTGGTCCATTCCCGGTTATGTCTCGAGTGGGTACTGTTGCATATTAATTGGAACTACCTATTGAATTGGTAGACGTGCACAACATGTTTCATGTTTCACAATTGAGACGATGCATATACCCGCCTGAGAAAAGGACTGCTATGGCTGAGGTAGAGTTGGCAAATGATTTAACTTATGAAGAGAGACCGTTTAGAATTTTGGATCAGATGGAAAGGGTCACTCGCAGTAAAGTACAGAAATTTTACAAACTTCAGTGGGAGCATCAAATAGAGTCAGAATCAACTTGGGAGAGGGACGAATTTCTACAGACACATTATCCAGAGTGGTTTTCCCAAGCAACTGAATCTCGAGGACAAGATTCATTCTAAGTGGGGGAGGTCTGTGACAGCCTGGTTTTTGCCCTCTCTCATTTGCTTGATTTTCATTTGGAGCGAATTTGAAATTTGGAGTTTTTGAATCTTTTCATATGGACTTAAACACTTGGGTACCCTTGCCTTTCACCCAAGTGCTTCATTTGCCTCCCTAATCTTCATTCCCATTCTGATCCACCCCAAAATAATCTTTGGAATATTTTTCTTAAATGAAAATTATTCATTTATCTCCCAAAAACCCTAGCTAGATCAATATGCTCCAAAGCAACCCCAATTTTTACGGCCCAAAAAAATCTAAGATAATTCACAAATATTCTTTGAAACCTAGGGCACCTTCCTAAAAATATTTCATCACTTTTTGGAATATTTTTGCTACAGAAAATATTTTCTGTTCTGGACAGAAATGGTGGTTTCTACAACAATTACCATTTTACTTGCTCCATTGTGCCTGGGTTTTCTTATGCACTTTCACCTTAGAAGATCATTGCTAACCTCCAAAGCACAGCCCCCAACTACCAGCCATTTGACCTCAGTAACTGCTCAAAGTTACTGACCAGAAACTTACTTGGCATGTAAAAACTCCTCTACTGCACCTGGATCCAAACCAAAGCGTGGTAAACTTCAAAACCACCATGAACAACATGCCAGACATGATTTTTGGACGTAGGCTGGCCTGAGGGAAGAGTTCGTGTGGTGACCACGCGTGTCCACCATGCCATGCCTGCGTGTCGACGCGCTCTGAGTGCCGCCAAGCGCTCTGTTCGCGCGTGCCCGCTTCCCCCGTCTTCCCGAGCGTGCCAAAGCTCGCCACCATCCTCATCCCAATGCCATTAACTTCCCTTTGGCGCTCGCCGACGCCGGAGCTCGTCGCAGCAAGCACGGGCACGGTCCGGCAAACCCAACAGTGCGGTGTGCACTATGCTCGTCGCCTTCTCCTCGTTCATGTGCTCGTCCCCGTTCGCCAACAGTTGCCGTGTGAGCTGTGTCGCCTTCTCCCCCTCCGACTGACGTCGCTCGTCGCCGGGCACCGTGGACAGGTGTCCACCGGCGGAGCCCGAAACCCCCTCTCCGCTCGCCTATAAATGGAGCCGCCCCCAGCCTCCTCGAGCACCATCCATTACTCCCGCACACCCCACAAGCATGTAGGAAACCGTAGCCCGACCGGGCAGGGCGCGGGCCGCCGTCGTCGAGCTCGAGCTCGCCGTCGATCCACTCTAGTTGCCGAAGTAGCTCCAGCCCCTCCCAGGCCAGGGCGACCCTTCCAGGGCCTCCGCCTCTCTCTGGTGAGGCCATCCTGTTCCCCTGGAGACCCTGGAGTTGCCTCTGCTCGCCATCTTCATCATCTCCGGCGACCAACGCATTCTGCCTCCGCTTGCGAGGTCGATTTCGACGCCGTCCGACCACTAGCTATGCTACGGGTATGGGCAGGTGTGCCTCCGTCCCCTCTCTCCATCCCTCCCTCTCGTTTTGGCCAAGGAGCCCTCATCGCCGGCGAGAGCTCCGGCGAAGCCGCGACTCCCTCTGTTTCCTTCTCCCCCTCCTCCTCACCTGACTAGCGGGGCCTGCTAGTCAGCCACTCTGTACGCACGCGAGTGGTGGCACCCCTGGGCTTTACGCCTTCGACGTCACCCCGCCCAGTTTGTTTATTTTTATTCCAATTCGTTTGGATTTATATAACACTTTAAACAACCATAACTATGAAACCATAAGCCCAAATGAATTGATTCTTTTTGCATTTTGTTCTTTGCAAATAAATCTAGCAGCTCACCAAAGATGATATTTTTCTGAGCTATTTAGAATCTCTGGTGATTTTCAGAAGTGTTCTTGATATTTTCTTTTTGTGCCTAAAATTATTTTCAGAGGGTGAGGCTTGTCTTGAGGATCACTAGAAGGCTTGTGAACCTCATCTGCACTAAGGCAAGCCACAACAACATTTTCATGGTGTCATTTCAATATTTATGATTTTGTTACTTGAATGAAATGAATAATCCATGCATTTAAATAACTCTTATGTTATTTATATTTTGTTAAGTGTTTGCTAGTCATTATGCTTGATTTATAGAATGTTGAAACTAGCTTAGTCGGTAAAGCAAAGCTAAGATCTATTTGGGCTGATGATAAAAAAATAATTTTGTTATGCATGTTAGTAATTACTTAAAGTTATGTTCTTGCATAAATAAAATAGAAAAAAATGCTAAAAAAATGTTCTTTTAAGTACTTGTTTAGCCATGTTACTTGACTTACAGAATGTTTGAACCTAACTTGGTTGGTAAAGAAATTAGGATTTGTTTGTGGTATAATCTTTGCTATGCATGTGAGAAATTAATCGGAGTTACTTTCTTGCATGAGAAAATAATAAAACTTTCTGCAAAATTTTTTGGTTAAAATGTTAGTTACTCTGACCCGCAAAGTAATATAAGTTGTTTATGCGTAGTGTGAATATGGTTGACATCAGTCATTTTTGTTAATAAGTGATGCAAGTGTAGTTTTGCATTTCATGGCATGCTATGACAACAGTAATTTTCATTTTTAAGTTGAACCTGAATATAACTCAACTTGAATATATCATTGACTGGGTCATGGTGCTGCTGAATCGAGTTTTTCCCAGTGCAACCACATTTGCCTTTGTGGGAAAGCCTTGATTCGGTCCATTGACATTGCCTCTGGTCGGTGCCTCCAACTAGGGATGGTTCTGGCATGCTTAGCCTGGACCGCTAAGCAGGCATAACCTTGTGTGCCCGTTGTTGATATTATGGTACCGGGTCCCTGAGTGGGATCATTTTGGCCACGACGGTGGTCGTTGTGTATTTGGTAGAGAGGGGCGCTGGGGGAGCTCCTCCTCGGGCGGTGTTGGTTCCGCAGCAGGAGGGGCTGTTGAAGGCTTGAAGAGCCGCTCCTCGAAGACGCCAGGCTCCTGAGGCAGGCATCGGGACGCCCTCTTGGCAATGTCATCTGCTTCCTTGTTCGTGCCACGTGGCACATGCTGTAGTTCCAGACCCGAGAATTGTTTCTCAATTTTGTGTACCTCCGCTAGGTATGCCTCCATGTGTTCGTCCTTCGGCTCGTATACTTTGTTGGAGAAGTTGACGAGGAGCTGGGAGTCGCCCTTGATGGTGAGGTGCTTCAATCCCAAGGCTGCCGCAACCTTAAGACCGCGCGATCAAGCCTTCGTACTCCGCGATGTTGTTGGAGACCTTCTCGCCCTGCTGGAAGTAGAGTTGCACGACGTAGTAGAGCTTGTCTTGGGTGGGCGAGATGAGCACAACTCCAGCCCCCATGCCCTGACATGCGAAGGCACCATCAAAGTACATGACCCAGCCATCTGGAGGCTCGCTTCCTGGTGAGAGGGGTCGGTCCTTGCCTGCCTTGGCGCTTTGAACGACGGTCCATTCCACCACGAAATTGGCAAGCGCGGCACCCTTGATGACCCTGGTGCTAAATTCCAACTAGAATGCCCGCAATTCGATGTTCCATTCTGTGACTCTCCCCGCGTCGTTGGGGCTCTGGAGCACTCTTTCCAGTGGGTAAGCCAAGACAACTTTGATGGGGTGGCCTTGGAAGTAGTGGCGCAGCTTGCGAGAGGCGACGAGGAGCGAGAGCAAGAGCTTTTGCAGCATGGCGTATGATACGTCTCCAACGTATCTATAATTTATGAAGTATTCATGCCATTTTTACAACAATTTTATATGGTTTTGGTATGATTTGCGTGGAACTAACCCGGACTGACGCTGTTTTCAGCAGAACTACTGTGGTGTTGTTTTTTGTGCAGAAATGAAAGTTCTCCAAATGAGCTGAAACTTTTTGATGATTTTTCTGGAACAAAAGAGATCCCCGAACCTTTGTGGGAGGGCCAAAAGAGCCACGAGGAGGGCACAACCAACCAGGGCACGCCTGGTGGGCATGGCTTGCCCCGGTGGGTTGTGCTCACGTCGAGGCCCATCTTACCGTGTAACCAACACCAAAAATTCCTACAAATAGAAAAACCATCAGGGATAACCCTAGATCAGAAGTTCTGCTGCCGCAGGCCTCTGTAGCCACTGAAAACCAATCTAGACCCCGTTCCGACATCCTGCCGGAGGGGAAATCATCTCCGGTGGCCATCTTCATCATCCCGGCAGCTACCATGATGAGGAGGGAGTAGTCCACCCTCGGGGCTGAGGGTTTGTACCAGTAGCGATGTGTTTACTCTCTCTCTCTCTCTCTCTCTCTCTCTCTCTCTCTCTCTCTCTCTCGTGTTCTTGAGATGTCATGATCTTGCTGTATCGCGGGCTTTGTTAATATAGTCGGATCAAATGGTATTTTCCCCTCTCTATCTTGTTGTGCTGAATTGAGTTTTTCCCTTTGAGATTTTGTTGTTATCGGATTGATTACTTTTATGGATTTAAGAACACTTGATGTATGTCTTGCAATTGAATACTCATGGTGACAATGGGGTATCATATTGATTCACTTAATATATGCTTTGGCACTCAACTCGCGGATTCCCGAGGTGGCATTGATTTTAGTACATACTCTTGAGTAGATTGAATGGAAAGAATAGCTTTGAGGTGGTTTCGTACCCTACAAACAATTTATTCTTATGTTCTCCGCTAGATAGGAACTTTGGGGCGATTCTTCATCGCACTTTGAGGGATTGTTATACGATCCAATTATATTAGCATTGTTGAGAGGTTGCACTGGTGAAAGTATGTGCCCTAGGCCTCATTTTTAAGCATTGCAATACCGTTTTTTTGCCCGTTTACTTTTGCTACCTTGCTGTTTTTATTTATTCAGATTATAAAAATATATTTCTACCATCCATATCACACTTTTATCACCATCTCTTCGCCGAACTAGTGCACCTATACAATTTGCCATTGTATTGGGTGTGTTGGGGACACAAGACATTTCCTGAATTTGGTTGCAGGGTTGTTTGAGAGAGACCATCTTCATCATACACCTCTCACGGATTGATAAACCTTAGGTCATCCACTTGTGGGAAAGTTGCTATTGTCCTACAAAACTCTGCGCTTGGATGCCCAACACGTGTCTACAAGAATAAAGTTGCATAGTAGACATCAAGATCTTTTCTGGCGCCGTTGCCAGGGAGGTGACTGATTGAAGGTATATCTTTAGATCTTGCAATTGAATATCTTAGTTTCTTGTTTTATCACTAGTTTGGTTTATAAAAAAACTACAGAAAAGGGAATTGAGGTTGCATCATATTATTGATCATCTTTATAATATCTTTCTTGAAAATGATGGATCGGAAAATTGTGCTCAATTGTTAGAAGATGAAGTCAATAAAATGTTTGGCACAAAATATTTTAATGATGAGCATGATTGCAATGTTGATAGTATGAATTCTTTGAATATCCGTGATGCTAATGATATGCGAAGTTACAAGCTTGGGGATGTTATATTTGATGAAGATGATATTTTTAGTCCCCCAAGTTATTATGATGATTGCATGCCTCCTATTTATGATGATTATAATGATGAGAGTGGATTTGGAGAGGACATGACTTTATTTAATGATGAATCCACTATTTTGGAGGAGGTTGCAATTGACTATGAAAACAAAGTTCCTATCTATGATGATTATGGTGATGACATGTATGCTACAAAAATTTATGATAACCATGAAACTTGTCATCATGATTTTAATTTTCAATCTCATGATAGTTATTTTGCTGAGTTTGCTCCCACTACTATTCATGAGAATAAATTTGCTTATGTGGAGAGTAGTAAAATTTATATGCTTGTGGGTCATGAAAAGAATGCTTTACGTGATAGTTATATTGTTGAATTCATCCATGATGCTACTCAAAATTACTATGAGAGAGGAACATATGCTTTTACATATTGCAATAATATCAAATTCCCTCTGTATGTGTTGAAAATCTTGAAGTTGTTCTTGTTTTGGCTTCCTATGCTAGTTGATTCTTTCTCCCACAAATTATTTTCTCAAAAAATCCCTATGCATAAGAAGTGGGTTAGACTTAAATGTACTTACCATGTGATTCATGATGCTCTTGTTATGTTTCAATTCTTACCTTTTATGCGAGCATCGTTGAACTCATCATGCCTAGCTAAAAGGCATTAAAGAAAACCGCTTGTTGGGAGACAACCCAACAGTTTTACCTACTGTTTTTGTGTGTTCACATGATTATGCTACTATATTGATCATGTTTTCTTGCTTTTGTTTCAATAAAGTGCCAAGTAAAGCCTTTAGCGTCATATTGGGTGATAGTTGATTTGATCTTGCTGAAAAACAGAAACTTTTGCGTTCACGAAAATAATTCTTATTTTTAACATAAGAGTGTTTTTTGAGTTGATTCTTTTTGCAGAAGTTTAATATACAAATTTCTCACATGTTTCTAAGTTTTTCATAATTTTTGGAGTAGGAAAAGTATGGTTTGAGTACAAATTACTATAGACTGTCCTATTTTGGACAGATCTGTTTTCAATGAATAGTTTGCTTGTTTTCTAGTTTCCAGGGCTTATATTGCTCAATATAAATTGTGGAAATGATATGATACAATACGCATTCTGTGAGAACAATTATGAATCTTGTCTTTGACAATAACAAAAGTGAAATGGTTTGTTGTTTATCATACTAACCTATCTCACGATGTTTCATTAAGTTTTATGTGATTGAAGTTTTCAAGTTTTGGGTGAGATATCGATATGAGGAGAATAAGGAGTGACAAGTGTTGGTGTCAAAACCGACGGATCTTGGGTAGGGGGTCCCGAACTGTGTGTCTAGGATCGATGGTAACAGGAGACGGGGGACACAATGTTTACCCAGGTTCGGGCCCTCTCTATGGAGGTAATACCCTACTTCCTATTTGATTGATCTTGATGAATGTGAGTATTACAAGAGTTGATCTACCACGAGATCGTAAGGGCTAAACCCTAGAAGTCTAGCCTATGTGAATATGGTAATGAGTATCTATCTATCCGGACTACGCTCTCCGGTTTATATAGACAACAGAGAGATCTAGGGTAACACGGGGTTGGTTACTAAGAAGGAATCTTCATAGTTGGTCGCCAAGCTTGCCTTCCACGCCAAGGAAAGCCCAATCTGGACACGGGCGTAGTCTTCGGCCTTCATATCATCAAAGCCCATCAGTACAACCCAATGAATGACAGGTCGGGCGCCCGACGACCCCTTAGTCCAGGACTCCCTCAGTAGCCCCTAAACCTGACTTCAATGACGAGGAGTCCGGCATGCAGATTGTCTTCGGCATTGCAAGGCGGGTTCCCCTTTTTCTGAACTCCAAGATAGTCTTAGGATGCGATGATTGTACCCGGACCTGTTACACACACCATACACAACCGCAGAGATAATATAATATTTACACGAATCTAATCTGTTGACAGCTTCTTTACAGCACAACATCGGGTCTGTCCGGTCATAATTTTGAACTTTTTTCATCTACCATCCCATGTTTCGAGACGCGGTTGCTATTGGCACATCTTGTCGAAGCAGAGATCGTGTCCCCTTATTGCGGGATTCTCATCAATGCGGGCATAGGTAACTGAACCGTGTCGTTTGTACAGCCCTTGGGGATAGGCGAATCCTAAGGCGAGTGAGGAGGCGTTTAATATTTGCTGCCTTTGTAAAGGGATAAGGATTCCCCCTTCCTCTTCTCACGCTCTCTCTCTGTCTCCGCCTTTCCGATCTCGAGCTCCAGCGCCCAAGTTCTCATCTCCTTTCCACTCAAGCAACCATGTCTGGATCCGGTGGTCAGGGTAAGTGGATGGACTCCTCCGTCAAGGAGGAGGACATTACTGAGCTTCGGGCGGCCGGATACTTGGCGAAGGAGATTGCCCATCGTCTGTCGGCCGAGGGACAGGTCGTCCCCATGCCGGAGCCCATAGAGAGGGTACTATTCATCCCCCATTTCCTCCGCGGGCCAGGGTTTCCACCCCACCCCTTCGTCCGTGGGCTGATATATTATTACGGGATAGACTTCCATGATATGTCCCCGAATTCCTTCCTCAACATATCGGCATTTATCATCGTGTGCGAGGCCTTCCTCCGCATCCAACCCCACTTCGGGTTGTGGCTCAAAGTCTTCAACGTGAAGCCGAAGGTGGTGGATGGCCAGCACGTGCGGAGGAGCCGTGGTGAGCAAGCTGCCCAACGTCACCTGGCCGAAAGGTACTTTTGTGGAGATAGTGAAGGAGTGGCAGAGACAATGGTTCTACATCACAGAACCTCGCGGCACCACCTAGGCCGCGGCTGCCGAATTCCGCTCCGGTGCTCCCATGCGGCTCACCTCTTGTGCCGAGAAGAGTCCAGACTGGTATTCGTCCCAGGAGCTAATAGCATTGCAGGCGCGCGTCCAGAGCATGATAGCCAAGGACGTCAAGCTCGTCAATGTGATCCAGGTGATGCTAGTTTGCCGAATTCTTCCATGCTAGCGCAGAGGACGACCTCTGTGGGATTTCAACCCGAAGAAGCATCGGACCCTGGTGAGGATCTTCGAGACCACCCACGAAGATGCCTGGAAGTTGCTCTTTAAGGGCAACGAGAAACCGCTGGCCACGGATTCAGACCGTGGTCACGACTGTCAACACCCCGCCAGGGAGGTATGTTTCTTTTGATGTATCCCCAACTTAAATGTTTCAAGGATGATGTCTGAGATTTTATTATTACTCTCTCAGGACTGGATGGAGAGGGCGAAGCGGATCCAGTGTCCGGCTCCGCTGCCCGAAGAACCGGTCATCCCACTCCTATCGAAGATGCTGGTGCCCGCGCCATACAAGGCGCCGAAGAAGAAGGCCAAGAAGAAGGCCAAGTGGGCCAAGAGTGGCCCCCTGCGCAAGGGCTTTTCGGACGCGACGTCCGAAGATGATGAAGCCCATTCCTCTGTCCCTGGGGAAAATGACGAGGAAGAGGAGGAGGAGGAGGAGGAAAACAACCCTCCTCCTAAGGAGAAGAAGAAAAAGAGGGCGGCCTCGGAGCATCTGGAGGCGAAAGCGCCCAAAAAAGGGGAAGGGCGCCCCAGTGGTCAATACTGCATGGGACGTTCACAGTAGTCTGGAACGACGCCCCCGCACTAAGCCCCAGGCCGCATCGTGACTGACATGGCTTATTCATGAACACATCCAGCCCTTTCTCTTTGTTATTTTAACATGGTTAACTACACTATTGCAGTCCAGCCCGTGACCTCATCCAGCGATCCTCATCTGGAGGTTCATTGGCTCCGTCGGAGATGGAGAGCATGTCGCCACCGCCTGCTTACTCCACCGGGGCCAGGGACGACACCGAAGTGTTGTCTCGGAGGACCGCACAGAAGGGAGGAGCCCAGGACGCTGCCCGGGAGGCGCCACAAGGCGAGACCTCCGCTGCCGGACATATGGGGAGCCAATCCCCATGGATACTGGCGAAGAGGGCCGTATGCATTTCGGCCCTCAGCCGAAAACGATTCCGGAGACCCATATGGCTCTGGAGTCGGGCAAGCAGCCCCCTTTGAAGGAGGGGGTGCACCGCTTCCGCCGGTGGCTCCCGTCCATCCGGGAGCGTCGGATATCCTGATGGAGGCGCTACGAGGTGCCTCCGTTATGGACGAGCACCATGTTCTTATGGGTGCGGTGATCGAGAAGGTTCGTCTGCCAAGAGTGGACTGAACGAAGCCTGCAACAACATGTTGATAGGTTTGAAGGTGAGTGACATAAAAAGAGAAAAATCCCATGTAGTCAGTAGCCCCTGAGACACTGTCCGGTGTTTGGCGAGGAGAACCGGACAGAGGATCAATCTTCTGTTGCAGGAGACTAATGTAATATGTATGCATAAGCAGGCGTCGCTGTTGGCCACAACCTCGCATGCTACCGAAGTCTCTGAATTGAGGCAGGGGCTGGAACGGACCGAGAACAAGCTCGGCGAGGTTAAGGTTCGGCTCCAGGAGGAGCAAGGTGAGTAATGACTTGCTGTGTGTTCGGAAAGCGTAGGCGCTGTATATTGACTGTAGTGTCGTAATATGTGCAGGAGCCGCGACCGAGGTCGAGGCCCTGAGGAAGGCCCTGGGCGAGGCCTAGGAGAAGGCTATCCAGCAGCAAACCGCCCGTAAGAAGCTCAAGGCCCGGGTAAAAGAAATCCGGCGGGAGCTCCAGGATGCGGTGAAAAAATTTGAGACCTTGGAGCATGATGCGTCGGCTCAAGGGGCCGAGCTCACCAAGGCTCGTCAGAGCGCGGAGACCGCACAAAATGAGGTCTAGGCCGCCCCCTGGAGATCCAGGAGGCCAAGAAGATCACGGCGGGTAAGGCTTTTAATATGCAAAGCAAGTATGCAGCGAAGCAGTACCTTTTACTCACCCGGGTTCGGAGTTCCCCAGGGGCTTTTGCGGATCTGCCACGTAGCGTATCAGACGCTGCGGAGTTCTACCGAGCCGAAGGAGGAGGTTCTATGGAGAAGCTATATTCTGGTCGCAGTATGCGATGCCAGAGCATCCCCTGTCCTTCACCAATCAGCTGAAGTAGCTGGTGGAGCTGCACCGGGTGGCCGAACTAGCCATGAAGGATGTGATGATCCGGCTATGGCCAGCCGAAGCTATGCCCGGCAACTACTTCAGACTCTTGAGGCGGCTAGTGGAGTCTTGTCCGCGGTTGGACGTCGTGAAGTGCTCTGCCTGTATTGAAGGTGCCCGTATGGCCTTCGCTCGTTGCAAGATGTGGTGGGCGAAGATGAACACCATTGAAGTTGGCAGCGGGCCGCCGGAGGGCAAGGAACACCGCACTCCCGAGAGATATTTTGCGGATGTCATAGAATGGTCTCGACTTGTGGTAGCTCAGTGTTCGCAGGACATTGTGTTTGAATAAATGTATTCATGTTGCCCCTGCATTGTATTATGGAAACAAAGCATGTAATGTAATTTTGTTATGCTTCAATTGTTTCCTCCTGTGCGGCTGTGTTATTTGTAATCGGAGGGTTGGCCAGTCGTCGGCTTCTGCCCTCGCGTAGGTAGTACGGAGGTGTTCGGGATGGGATCTAAACAACCTTGATCCAATTATATGGTCCTTTGGAGGAGTTGTTTAGCGCAACGAACAAGGCAATCAGACTATACGGCTTAAACGCCCTCACTTAGCCATAGGAGTTTTATAATTAAGCAAGTGCGTAGCCCCTGGTCCAAGCTAGGGTGCTGTCAGCATCTGATCAGGAAGTGTCGATCCTTCGCATGACGCGGAAAAAATCTCCAACGATTTTGTAACCCTCGAACAACTGACCGGCTCTCGCCGTATCATGACAGACAGTATTCGGCTTTCTCTACTGAGGTGCTCATCCGGTCGAGGCCAGGGCACAATCGCAGTAGTTCTCCCTTTACTATCCTAGCCGATAGAGTGGAACATAGTGTAGCAAGCACAGGAGCCGGGCAACCCAACTATTGACCAAAGACATGATTCGGAGCCAATGCATATAATGCTATGACGCGGAAAAAATCTCCAACGATTTTGTAACCCTCGAACAACTGACCGGCTCTCGCCGTATCATGACAGACAGTTTTCGTCTTTCTGTACTGAGGTGCTCATCCGGTCGAGGCCAGGGCACAATCGCAGTAGTTCTCCCTTTACTATCCTAGCCGATAGAGTGGAACATAGTGTAGCAAGCACAGGAGCCGGGCAACCCAACTATTGACCAAAGACATGATTCGGAGCCAATGCATATAATGCTAAATTCGGGGTGCCCAACATATATGTAAGAAGTGTTCAGACTTTGCTGTCGTATTGTGGGGCGATGAGTAGCTCCTAGCGAATATGAGACGTACAAAAGAGTACCGATGCAGCCGATAAGCAGATCAAAATAAAATGAAGTAAGAAGCGAAAACCACAAAAACTGGGCCGCAAACCATTTTTATTATAACTGGATGGATACATCAAGGTGTATCTTGTACAAATAGTGCGATAAGCACCCGGGCTGTTGAACATGCCGAAATCAATAGGGCGCAACGTGCGGGTACTGAGAAATAAGTATAAATACCGTTAAGAAGAACGTATAGAGGTACCCTACGCATCTGTGCTTCTTGCCTCCGTTGTATGCCAATCCTTCCAAAGGACTGGTGACCAGGCCCGCGGGAAAAGGAAGCTGAAACAAGAAGAAAAGGTGAAAGTATGTGTGTCTGGGGTCAGTCTGGCCGAACTATAGATCCTGGATTAACTTGTGCCTCCGTCGATGTCCATGGAATTTTGAGTGCGTAATTGTGCACACGTGGTACGAATGCCACTACCTCGTCAGGACTGGGAAGGAGACCGAATTGCTAATTGAGCTCTTGATGAGTCACGCTGTCCTGTTGCAGTGTAGTCCAGAGCCTCTTAATGATGTCCGAGGGCTCGACAATCGTACTATGGTGCTGCTTGAGAAGGCCGCTCTGTACTTCTACTGCTAGGGCAGCGGCGGGCTCCTCTGTTCGGAGGGAGCGCTCCGTCTTGCCATTGACAGTTATAATGCCGCGTGGGCCGGGCATCTTGAGCTTGAGATAAGCATAGTGTGGCACTGCATTGAATCTAGAAAACGTAGTTCGTCCGAGCAGTGCGTGATAGCCGCTGCGGAAGGGGACGATATCGAAGATTAACTCTTCGCTTCAGAAGTTGTCCGGAGAACCGAAGACCACCTCCAGCATGATTGAGCCCGTACAGCGGGCCTCTACGCCTGGTATGACTCCTTTAAAGATAGTCTTTATTTGTTTGATTCGTGAGGGGTTGATGCCCATCTTCTGCATAAAGCAGGTTGAGGCTGCTACCACCGTCGATCAGGACTCGTGTTAGGTGAAACCTATCAATAATTGGGTCGAGGACTAGTGCAGCTGAACCTCCATGGCGGATACTAGTTGGGTGATCTCCATGATCGAAGGTGATCGGGAATGATGACCACAGATTGAATTTTGGGGCGACTGGCTCTACCGCGTAGACGTCCCTAAGTGCTCACTTACGCTCCATTTTGGGGATGTGCGTAGCGTATATCATGTTCACCATTTTGACTTGAGGGGGGAATTTCTTCTGCCCCCAGTGTTCGGCTACCGGGGCTCTTCGTCCTCGTCCTCACTTTGTGATCCCTTTTCTTTGTTTTCAGCATTTAACTTGCCAGCCTGCTTGAAGACCCAACAATCCCTGTTGGTATGATTGGCTTGCTTATCCGGGGTGCCGTGTATCTAGCACGGACGGTCGAGTATGCGGTCCAGGCTGGAAGGTCCTTCATTGTTTATTTTGTAGGGCTTCTTCCGTTGGCCGGACTTGGAGCCACTGAATCCAGCATTGACTGTGGTGTCATCGATGGTGTCGCCATTGCTTCGGCGTTTGTGTTTATTGCGCCAGAGCTTGCGGGTGTTGTTCTAGGCCTCAGTGGGGCCTGCCTCGCTGGCTGTGTTTTTGCTATGAGCCAGGTAGCTGTCCTCACCCGCGCAAAAGCGGGTCATGAGTGCCGTAAGGGCTGCCATAGACTTCGGCTTTTCTTGGCCGAGGTGGCATGCTAGCTATTCGTCACGGATGCTGTGTTTGAAGGCTGCTTGGGCTTCGGCATCCGGAC
The DNA here is from genome assembly GCA_032464435.1 of Aegilops umbellulata. NCBI lineage: Eukaryota > Viridiplantae > Streptophyta > Magnoliopsida > Poales > Poaceae > Aegilops > Aegilops umbellulata. The sequence continues at coordinate 296,735,031 of CP136057.1, forward strand.
AGTCAACTATCTGGTTCTTTTTGCTTAGGAACCTAGTCCAGAATTTTCTGGCTGATTCACAAGGTTGTTGAACAATGTGGCTAAAATCGTCGGCGTCTGGTGGCCGGACATAGGTTCCTTGGTAGTTGTCTAGGAAGGCTACTTCCAAGTCCTCGCAACTGCCGATAGAATTTTCAGCCGCGCTGTTAAGCCAGTGCCGAGCTGGCCCTTTGAGCTTTAGTGGGAGGTATTTAATGGCGTGGAGGTCATCTCCTCGAGCCATGTGGATATGGAGAATAAAATCCTTGATCCATACTGCGGGATCGGTTGTGCCGTCATATGATTCGATATCGACGGGCTTGAACCCCTCGGGGAATTAATGATCCAGTACTTCATCTGTGAAGCAGAGAGGGTGTGTGGCGCCTCTATATCGGGCCGCGTCGTGGCGTAGCTCTGATAGAGTCCGTCCGTGTAACGCCCCGGACACACCCGCCGGTGGTTGTTACTCCTGGCGGGATCTAGACTGGCCCCACAGATCAATACTAGTATTTTCTGCGCACTTTGTCCTCACTCGTGCGCACCCGGGAGCAACTTCCCGGTCGGTCACCCATCCTGACACTACTCCAAGCTGAGCACGCTTAACTTTGGAGTTCTGTCCGAATGGGCTCCCGGAAAAGAAGGAATTCCTTATTGATATGAGTAGTCTATCATCCCTAATAAGCCAGGCTATCACATACACCCCCACTCAGAGGAATCGACGTCCTCGTCAGGCCACAGGAACGTTCCCTCTTGGCACAAACGTATGTGCTTCCAGTCCGGTACATGTGCCATGTCGGGTGCCACGACGGGTCACAAACGTCATGAACAACATGACCACGCACCTGCCCGCAACCATCCGTGTAACCGCGAGGGTCGGCTCTGATACCAACTTGTAACGCCCCGGACACACCCGCCGGTGGTCGTTACTCCTGGCGGGATCTAGACTGGCCCCACAGATCAATACTAGTCTTTTCTGCGCACTTTGTCCTCACTCAATTCCTTATTTTCCGGGAGCCCATTCGGACAGAACTCCAAAGTTAAGCGTGCTCAGCTTGGAGTAGTGTCAGGATGGGTGACCGACCGGGAAGTTGCTCCCGGGTGCGCACGAGTGAGGACAAAGTGTGCAGAAAAGACTAGTATTGATCTGTGAGGCCAGTCTAGATCCCGCCAGGAGTAACGACCATCGGCGGGTGTGTCCGGGGCGTTACAGTCCGCGGTATTCGGTCCGGGCGTGCTTAGGTTTGTCACGTCCGAGTAGGTGGTCGTCCTCGTTCCTCGAGGCACGTCCTCGCGATCCGAAAATCAATCTTGTATGTCCTGCTCTTCTGTCCAGGGTCTGCTGGAGGTCATACGTCTGACCCCGAACTCTTCCGTCTCTATTTTTATGGGGCGGTGGGGCAGGCTGCTGTTCGGCCTGAGTTACCGCTTTATCCCGACCGCGGGGTGGCTGGTCGGCTGCCCTGTCTCGACCACGTGGTGGTCGTTCCGCATTACGCGAGGGAGATGTGTGCTCTGGTGCTTCCTCATCGAATTGAGGTAGCAGTCTGTGTTTCGGGTAGCTCTTGGTTGGGCGCTTGAGGCCGTATTCTTCGGCTGTCAGGACGTCGGTCCATCTGTCAACGAGCAGATCTTGTTCAGCTTGAAGTTGCCGCTATTTCTTTTTCAGGCTCCTTGCGGTGGCTATGAGCTGAAGCTTAAAGCGCTCCCCCTCTAGAGGATCCTCAGGCACGATGAAGTATTCGTTGCCGGGGCTTGTCTCCTCCTCAGAGGGTGGACGGTAACTACCGTCCTCCGAGTCCTCTCCTATGGCCTGTTCATCAGGGTTCTCTTGCCTGTTGTCCTGTTTCTCCTGTTCGCATGTAGCTCCGACAGGGTGTTCGTTGTTTTTGGTGTCGTCCCGAGTACTATTTTCACTGGTGCCAGTGTTGCTTTCTTTTGAGCGACGAGGCTTAGAGCGGCGTTTGGGGCGTCGGCGCTTGAACTGCGTCTCAGAGGGTTCATTCGTATCTGGCTCTTCTTTGTCGTCGCCAGATCCTTTAGGTGTATCAACCATGTACACGTCGTACGAAGAGGTGGCTGTCCAACGTCCAGTAAATGGCGGGTCTTGGCCTTGCTCCTTGTCAACATCGTCGTCCATATCGTCGATGTCTTCGGAGCCATAGTCGAGCATGTCGGTTAAGTCATCGACGATGGCTATGAAGTGGGTGGCGGGTGGGAAGAAAAATTCCTCGCCATCCGCCTCTATATCGAACCGAACATAGTTCGACTATGAGTCTTCCTCCAAGGACAATTTCTTTAAAGAGTTTAGTACGTCACCCAAAGGTGAATGCTGGAAGATGTCTGCGGCGCTAAATTCAAAAATCGATAACCGATCCAGCTCGGTGTCCACAGGCGCACCTGATCCGGAACGTATAACCGGAGATGAGTCTGGAGTTCCATTGACGCAAGCATTGCAGGATGTAAAGTCCATGTGCGGGTCCAACGTCGTGTACTTTGTGGCCTCGGAGGGCACGATCTACTTCGGTTTTGAAGCCGTTGCAGCGACAGGATCCATCTCCGGGACATAATCTGATGACAGATATAAGTCATGTTCATTGGGACGAGGGGGAGCGACCGCTACGGTTTCAAAACCATTGAAGATCGAGTCTCCACGGGTATCCGCGGCACTGTTCAAGCTTCCAAATCTGACCTGGTGGTCAGGGGCGTGGCTATCAATCTGCTCTAGATGGCTGAGCGAGTTGGCCCGTGGTACGAAGTCGCCAAATACGAAGATCTGTCCAAGGAGGAAGGTTTCTCCCTGGACCATGTCATTATTGACGATCAAAGGGGCCATCGAACCTTTCGTCGACGGCACAGTGGAACTCTCAATGAAAGCACCAATGTCGGTGTCAAAACCGGCGGATCTCGGGTAGGGGGTCCCGAACTGTGCGTCTAGGATCGATGGTAATAGGAGACGGGGGACACGATGTTTACCCAGGTTCGGGCCCTCTCTATGGAGGTAATACGCTACTTCCTGCTTGATTGATCTTGATGAACGTGAGTATTACAAGAGTTGATCTACCACGAGAACGTAAGGGCTAAACCCTAGAAGTCTAGCCTATGTGAATATGGTAATGAGTATCTATCCATCCGGACTACGCTGTCCGGTTTATATAGACACCGGAGAGATCTAGAGTTACACGGGGTCGGTTACTAAGACGAAATCTTCATAGTTGGTCGCCAAGCTTGCCTTCCATGCCAAGGAAAGCCTAATCCGGACACGGGCGTAGTCTTCGGCCTTCATATCTTCACAACCCATCAGTCCGGCCCAATGAGTAACAGGCCGGACGCCCGAGTAACCCTTAGTCTAGGACTCCCTCAACAAAACCCTATGCTTGGGGATGCCCAAGGCACCCCCAAGGTAATATTCAAGGAATATCCTAGCAACTAAGCTTGGGCACGCCCTGGAAGGCATCCCATCTTTCATCTCCAACAATATCGGTAACCTCACTTGGAGCTATATTTTCACTCGTCACATGACATGTTTTTTGCTTGGAGCGTCATTTTATTTTGCTAGGATTTGCTTGTTGTTATTTAGAATAATGTTTTTTATCTTTTATTTCAATAAAACTGGCAAGGATAGCCTTTACCATGCTTATTTTATAAGTATATGAGTTGCTATTTGAAAACAGAAAGTTTGTCGTTGTTGCAAAAATTCCCGAGAAAATTCAGAATGTGATCAAATGTTGAAACTTTTTGCACAATAAGCTATGAAAGTTTTTCTACAGTGTGGTAAGTTTTCATAATTTTTGGAGTTAAGTAAGTATTGATACTCTTGCATTCTTTACAGACTGTACTGTTTTGTCATATTTATGTTATGTTTGCATATGTTTGCGTGTTTAATGATTCTATTTGAGGATAAGAGTATTAAATGTGCAGATGTATTTAGTATGCAATGTTAAATAATAATTTTAGTGATTTTCTATAGTAGAGAATGATAAGGTTATTGTATTGATTTATACTAACTTATCTCACGAGTTCTTGCTGAGTTTTGTGTGGATGAAGTTTTTAAGATTTAGGGAAACCATGATATAAAGGGAATTAAGGAGACACAAAATCTCAAGCTTGGGGATGCCCAAGGCATCCCAAGTTAACATTTCAAGAAGTCTCAACCATCTAAGCTTGGGGATGCCCCGGTAGGCATCCCACTTTTCTTCTTCAACAATTATCGGTTAGTCTCGGTTGAGCCTAAGTTTTTGCTTCTTCACATGATGTGTGCTATTCTTAGAATGTCATTTTTTCTGTTTTAATAAAATACTTAGATCTGAATGTTTTTTTTAAATAAGAGAGAGTCCTCATATAGCTACCCATTTACTTAACTACTCGGATGATCTTCACTTATATCTTCTTGGAGTAGTTTGTCATTTGCTCTAGTGCTTCACATATATATTTTTGTGCATGGTGTGCTTTATTATTTTTGAAGAAATTCTCTCATGCTTTACCTATATTATTTTGAGAGAAAAAAAATTTGATGCTCATGTTCACTTAAATTTGTTTGAGCTTGTCAAAAGAAACATATGGAACTAGTCCCAAAGTGATAGCTATTCAAGAAGGATGTAATAAATACTTTCATGTAGATCATTGGATATGATAAGTTTGATTTCTTGCAATAGTTTTGTGATATGGAGATAATAATATGTGAGTCATGTTGGTGAGTAATTATGCTTTAGTAGGAATATTGTTGTTAAGGTTTGTTATTCCCTATGCAAGCACGAAAGTCAATAGTTATGCAATGAAATTACATCCTACTTGTCGTGCATCATTCGGTGTTAATTATGCATAATGCTCGCTTATGTGATTTTCCGTTTCTTGGTTGGTTGCTTCTCAATCTTTTGCTAGCCTTCATTTTGCACTAAGTATGATCACTACTTGTGCATCCAAAATCCTTTAAACCAGTTTTGCCACATGAGTCCACCATACCTACCTATATGTTGTATTCTTCGGCCGTTCTAAGCAAATTTGTATGTGCCATCTCTAATTTTCAAAATAAATTTCTCTTTTTTGTGCTCGTACTTCTCATGAGGCGGTGAGGGGTGGCCCATATTTTCCATGCTAGATGTGTTATTCTCATGATGAGTGTTTATTCACTTGTCATTGCACAAGAGTAAGGTAAAGGTGTTAGGGATGCCCACTCCCGAAATGAAAATTAAATTTACTTTATGTTGTCAAATAACAAATTCCTTGGAAAGTGTTGGTATGGAGGGCACCCATGGATACGGTTAGCCATGGAAAGTGAAAGTTTGGTGGAAAAAGGAATAAGCTTTATTTTCTGTTTGCGAACCGCCTATGATATATATAGCATGGAAAGTTTTGGGATGTCAGGACCCCGATTCCAAGTCATAACGATCTAGCCGGTAACACCTCATATCCCTTTGCAGCCTCACGCACGGTATTTCCATGGGTGTCGCCTTACCATGGCCCGGCACCGTTTGCGCCTTTTGGCTCACGTATATGGTAGTGTCGCTAGCGTCCATACGACAGAGAACCCAGGCCGACATGAGTAGTCGTGAACCCAAAGTGGCACTAACTTACGGGGACAGGCATACATGAATCAACATCAAGATGTTGGTCAGCAGCGTGCGAATCCGGGCTGTAGCACTGGGCTAACAGGACTCGGGAACCCAGGCTGTAGCAGGCTAGGGAGGACTCCAGATGTCACCGCGTGAAATTCCCCGAAGGGACAGACACAGGAACGAAGTGAATCACATGCCGGCCAGTCAAGTGTTCTGGAGTAGTAATGCTGGGCTAGCAGGACTCCGGTGAACCGGGCTGTAGCGGACTACTATGGCTCATGGAAGCACAAGACTACATTTCCCCATAAGAGAGGCTACCAAGGATAAACAACTAGGTTGTCGGATCCCACACATACCAAGCATTTCAATCGTACACACAATATGCTCGATATGTGTAAATACAACGTGGCATCATAACATAACTCTACGACTCAAGTATTTATTCATTAGGCTTCGAGGAGTGAGATATTACAAGCATGGGTCTCATGACCAAACATTCAGAGCATACAAGTCAAACACATGCGGAAGCTTAACATGTCGGAGTACAGACATCTACAAATGAAAAAGGCTGAGAAGCCTGACTATCTATCAGATCCTGCCGAGGGCACAAGATCGTAGCTGAGGTATCAAGCTAAATGTTGAAGTCCACACGGAACTACTAGTGAGACCGACGTCTCTCTGGAAAACATAAAATAAGCAAACGTGAGTACAAATGTACCCAACAAGACTTACATCAGAACTAACTACATATGCATCGGTATCAATAAAGGGGGGTGGTGGAGTTTGACAGCAGCAAGCCAGCTTTGACTCGGTGGCTATCCTGAACTACGACTGCAAGTAACTCTTTGGAGGTGGCGCACACAAGTCCACATATTCACCATATCAATAGACCACTATGGATCCGCTCCTGTATCCCTACGAGAAGGCCATCCATAGCACTCACACTTATCTTGCGAGTTTTAGAGTATCCACTTTCACTTGTCTATGAACCGTACAGGCAACCCAGAAGTCCTTTACCGTGGACACGGCTATTCGAATAGATCATTTATAACCCTGCAGGGGTGTACTTCTTCACACACGCTCTCGCCACTTACCACCATGTACACGTCGTGTATCTCGGCAACCTTCAAGCGGAAGCCTGGCGGGGGAGTCGGCCACGACCTAACTAACCACATAAGTCTCTAGTCCAGGTTTATCACCTATTCGAGATCCATCCGCGAGGAGATCCGGCCGGGGTTTCGCTCACAGCCCCAATAGATGTGTGCAGGGTTCCCGAGACACCAAACGGGCGTCCGGTACACCGTGCCACGGTGTAACTACCGCATCATAGCCCACCCCTAGGGTCAGCACTACGCACGGCCTCCAACACATGTCCTACAAACACCAGAAACTAGTTGCAACTCCTGGAGAGAGATCAAGGCGATTAATAAGTCGAGAGGGTCCATTGGTTTCGGGCCCAATGCATGGTAGTAGCTATTCATGGATCACAAACACAGAACTCAGTTCCTGAGGACGGTTTCAATGAGACAACCCACCATGTACTCCTACATGGCCTCTCATCGCTACCTTTACCAAATCGTGTTCACACACTTATCTCACACACAGTAGGACATGTTCGTCACCATTCCAATTCATTCCCGATGAATCAGACCTAACTCAACTCTAAGCAGTAGCAGGCATGACAAACAAGCATGAATGAGTAGGCACATCAGGGATTAAACAACTCCTACTCATGCTAGTGGGTTTCATCTATTTACTACGGCAATGACAGGTCATGCAGAGGAAAGGGGTTCAACTACCGCAACATGTAACAGTTGAATCGTTGTTGTCCTAATGCAGTAAAAGAGAGCAAGAGCGAGATAATGTTGTCCTAATGTAATAGGGAATCGTTGTTGTCAGAATGAACAAGGGGGTTTTGCTTGCCTGGCACTTCTGAAGATAATATAGTTCTTCATGGGTGTCATTGATCACGTCGTCGGTAACAACGTCTACTTTAGGGGGGACAGGTACTGGCAACACAGAGAAAGCACAATCAATGCAATGCACAATATGATGCATGAGCATGACGTTGGAAGATGTTGTGATTTGAGCTAATGCAACTAAAACCAGATTAAATGAAGTAGGTTTGAACCAAAGATTCAAATTCAACTTCATATGTGATTATTTAAATGCCACTTATTTGATTTGACCTGATCAACAGGCATAAGTTGTTCAAACATGCATGATAATTCCATAATCAGATTCTTTGGATTTTTCTGATCATTTTTTCATATATAACTTATTTCCATTGGAGTTATAGCTTATTTTCTATGATTTTTCAAAGTTTTGGATATTTTCCAAAATAAACAAATCATTTAAGATTTATTTAAATTCCAGAAAAGGATTACTGCGTCATCCTGACATCACTGTTATGTAAGCGGTGAACAGGGCTGGTCCAGGTCAAATCTGACCAGTGGGGCCCGCGTGTCAGTGGCTAACTAAACTAACCTAGTTTAATTAGCACTAACCTAGGTTAACCTAGTTAAGTTTAAACCTAAACTAGATTAATTAGCCGGGAGGGGCCCGCATATCATAGACCTAGGGGAGGTCAAATCCCCTGGTCAACCCGCTGGCGACTCGAGGCCGGCGAGGCCAGACGCGGCGGAGGGCCTCGGATTTAGTCCTCCGGTGACCAAATCGACGGTGGAGACGTGCTACGTGGAGCTGGGGGGGCTGCCACATCCAAGGGTGCAAGTGGTTGGACACGGGGATGCTGTAAACGACGCAGGCGAGCTCAACAGCGGCGGCCGAAGTTCGGGTGGGCTCGGGGTCGTCGTCGCGACTGCTGTTGTGGCTCGTGCGGGGCACCTACGTTCTTTACGCGGTGCGGGGAGGGAGCTGGGCAAGATGGCCAGACCAGTAGATGGCCGGAGACACGTCGACGGCGAGCACAGGCGGTGATGCGTGCGGGCGAGCTCAAGGCGGCGCGTACGGTGCACGCAAGCAAAAACGGAGAGGGGGGAGGATCAGTGGCTCACTGCGGGTGCAGGGGTGCGAATGGCAAGCTCGAGGAGGCGGAGACGGCAACGAAACGGCGATGGCGATCTCGGCGTCAGGAGGTTAAAGACGAGCTCGGTGAGGTCGTTCTGGGGCTTGAGGCATCGCGCGGCTCCGGAGAAGGTCGAGGAAGAAGTGGCGGGGCTTCCGGGCGCGTCGACTGGGCGTGGGGTGGCCGGTGGCCGCGGTAGAGCACGGCGGCACCCACTGGTGCACTCAGGAAGAGAGGGGGAGGGAGCCAGAGAGGGGAGGAGCCGCGGGTGTGAGAGAGAGGTCAGGGGGGCGCGTGGCATCGTCTGGAGCCGTCCGGGGTGTCGATAGAAGTAGGAGGTGGCTCGGGCGCGTGGACGCACGCGTCGAGCACGCGACTCTCGTCCTTCTGGCGAGAGGAGGGAGATGACTGGCATCGGCCAGCTGGGCTGGGCTGTGCTGGGCCAGGCCAGGTGGGCGCCAGGTTAGTTTCCTTTCTCTCTCTCTCTCTCTCTCTCTCTCTCTCTCTCTCTCTCTCTCTTTTCTATTTTTCTTTTTATTTGTCTCTATTCTGTGTTTTGAAATAGTAGAAATACTATTCCATTTAGGACAAACCTGAAAATATTCAGAGGCACATTTGATAATATTCTCAACAGCCTAAAAATACCTTCAAGATTATTTGGGCATTTTAAAATATCTATAGGATTTAAATTGCCCAAATGCAAATAGTTATGGCTTGGTGCAAAAATCCTGAATATCCTCCAAAAATATGAAACCATTTTTGGCAGAGGGTTTAGCCAGGACCAAAGATGGTGAACATTTATGAATAGCATTTTGGGTTCATTGAAATTCCAATTTTTGGAACCTAGTATTTCAAAGAGGGTGTTGGGGTTTGTTAGTCCCCATTTCAAGTTTAAGAAAAAATTTAGACATGATGCACACATGAAGCTATCCTAGTGCAATGCCAGAAGCTAGGGATGTGACAACTCACCCCTAGTAAACAAGAATCTCGTCCCAAGATTCAGGTCGTGAGGTAAGAAGACATAGGGACACAAGCTAACACAATCTTCATGATCCAGGTTGCACTTCATAAGAACGTTGATTCGATCATCACCCTTGTCTCGCCGTATTGCTTTGAGAACTCCATCCAACATGACAACAAGAAGAAAGGGAAAATTCTAGAAGAATCGATCTTCACGAAGATCGAGCAACTATTGATCAACTCACAGAATGAGACATAGCAACATCTCTCGAGCCGAGACATGAAGCACACATCTAGAGGGATGGAGTGGTATAGATGACGAGGGTTCACTAGGTAGACAACAATTCCACACCTAAGACGGTGGTGAACGGTTGTCAAAGTAGCGAAGATTTGAGTTGCTATGATAACATAACGAGACACCCTAGAGAAGGATGACTCGTAGAATTATCCCTTAAGTGGCAAAAAGAATTATTTTTGATACATAGATCATTGAGACTATTTATACCAACCTAAGGCAATCACAATCGATCATTTGAAGGAGTTCAAAAGAATGACACACTCGGACTAGAATGGATGGTGTGGACTACCTTCTTGAAGACAACGCAATGGATGATTTTTGCTTATCATCGGAAATGGATGGGACCCAAGGTAAGTCCAATTTTGAAGATGATCCTGGACAACACTTACTGAGGTGCAAGCTAGGAACAAAATACAAATGTTGGGAATGATTCTGGCAACTGGGAAAAAACGCAATAGTCGAGAGTGTTTCCAATGTTTCAATAGTTATATAATCATCGAATAAACTGAGAGCACAAGGATCCCTAAGGAACAACCTGTAGAATAAGTCGCACGAAATCCTCATGGAAAGATGGTCAAAGATACTACAATGACAGATCTTCCAGCTAGTTGTGTCGGCCAAAACATCAACCCTGTCGGGACCTACAACATAGATGTCGGTGGAAACGACACCTATGGGATCACAAGAATCCCTACCACGGTTGCGGGGTGCGGGGTTAAGAGAAGAGCGGATAAAACAGATAGCACGCGGTTCGTTTATCCAGGTTTGTGTCACATCCCTAGCTTCTGGTAATGCTCTAGGCTAGTTTCATGTGTGCATCATGTCTATATTCTAAAAGTTGAAATGAGGAAACTGAAAGCCTCGGAAATCATTTTAATAAAAGGGCAAGAAACCCTAAAATTGCAATCAGTAAATCCAAAATGCCCTAGAAATAGCTCTGACAATTTTGGCAAGAGTTATAAATCAAACCAAAATTTTGGAACATTTCTAAGGAATTATTTGGGCTCTGATTTTAAATCAATATTCTATTTGAATTTGGAGTTATATTCATAATATATAATGAATATATTTTCAAGTGCCCTGAGATATTTTATGTATATGAGGAGTAGACCTTAAGTGACATAAAATTATCCAGGGGAGTTTTGGCACTGTTTTCAAATTTTTGAATTTGAATTCAGTGGCAATTAAATAAAGTAAAACAGAAGAAAAATTAAAAAAGAGCAGAAGACCTACCAGGCGCTTACCTGTCCAGCCTGGCCGGCCTGCTACTGTGCGGCCCAGCCCATAGCGCCGTGCCAGTCACCCTCAACCTCCTGCCAGGAGGATGAGAGGAGCGTGGCCACCGCGCGCGAGCACGCGCCCCGCCACCTCCTGCTTCCCACCGCTGACCCGACGCGCCCAGACGACGCCACGACACCCCTGGCTCCCTCTCTCTCTCTCTCTTCTACCTCACTCATCGCCCTCTCTCCCCTCCTCTCACTCGCTCGACACCTCCTGCCCGAGCGAGCTCGCCGACGCCGATCGCCGTACCCGTAGCCAGAGCCACCTCCTCGCCTCTCCGACGCGTCCCGAGCTCCGCATCGTCGTCTTCTTTATCCACGTCGAGCCAAGCAACCGGGGAAGCACCACAACGCCGTCCCCGATGCCTTCTTCATCCTCGGTGCCCAGAGATCCTCGGCGTCAACTCGCTGCCCACCGGCCATCCCCGCGCCCGCCGACCCCTCCGTTAGCCTCTCTGTGAGCTTCTGCGTCGAACCCATCCCCTCCCTCTCTCGTTTATGCTCGCTAGCTCCGATCCCCACCATGCCGTGAGCTCACCGCCGGCGTCCTCTTCGCCGTCGTCGCTTTAGCTCGCGGTAGTCGCACCTGAGCGCACGGTCGTGCTCCTGGTTACGCCAGGAAGCCGTAGACAACCCCAGTCGGGCTCCCCATGCTCCGTTGCCCGTGCCTGTGCACCACCGAACTCCGGCCGCCGCCTCCATGGTCGTGGCCGTCGTTTCCGGCGACCCCGCGGCCTCCTGAGGAGCCAGCTAGATGCGGGCGTGTGCGGGCTATCTTCTAGTGGCCTTCGCGCGTCCACCCGCCGCCTGTAGCAGCCCCGGCGAGCTTCCAGTCGCCGCCGGCGATACCCCGGCGTCTGCCGACGTGGCACGCTTAATTAGTGCTAATGATCCAACTAATCAACCCTAGAGCCACTGACTAGTGGGCGCCACGGCCTAATTAACCCTGCTAAGCTCCTGTTTACAGTAAACTAACCCCATGGGCCCCACAGGTCAGTTTGACCTGGCCACGTCACCTGTTGACCGGCCCCACACGTCAGTGCTGACTTGCTGACGTGGCTATTGACCCGACCCCACCTGTCAGCGACACTAACCAACACCGGGTCACTGACTAGTGGACCCCACTGGTCAGTTTGACCTAGACCGCACCGTTGACCTGCTGATGTCACAGTGACGTTGTGCTGACGCAGTAACTCTTTTTCTGGATTTATTCTTATTTAGGAAATTCCAGAAAATAGCTAAAACTTCTAAAAATCATATAAAATAAACCGTAGCTCAGAATGAAATAATTTATATATGAAAATGATCAGAAAAATCTAATCTATCCATCTGTACCATTTTCATGCATGACTAAACAACTTACAGTTGCTGTATAAGACAATTTGGATAAATGGCATTTGAAATGCCTTACATGGAGTTTGAATTTCAACCTTGGGTTCAAACCAACTTCATTTAACTTGTTGCTAGTTGCATTAGGCCAATCAACAGTATATTGCCATGTCACATTCATGCATCATATTGTTGCATGGCATTGATTGTGTTTCTCCTTTGTTTGTTGGTATTTGTCCCCTCTCGGTAGACGATGTTCCAACGAAGAGTTCGATGACACCGATGAAGAGATATATTATCTTTAGAAGTGCCAGGCAAGCAAAACCCACTTGTTCATTTTGATACAATCCCACTCTCTCGCTCATGCTCTCTTTTACTGCATTAGGACAACCACGATTCATGTGTTACTAGCTGCGGTAGTTGAACCCCTTATCCTCTGCATGACCTGTCATTGCCATAGTAAATAGATGAAACCCACTAGCATGAGTAGGAGTTGTTTGAGCCCTGATGTGCCTACTCATTCCTGCTTGTTTGTCATGCCTGCTACTGCTTAGAGTTGAGTCAGGTCTGATTCATCAGGGATGAATTGGAATGTGGTGAACATGTCCTACTGTTGAGAGCTAAGTGTGTGAACACGATTTGGTAAAGGTAGCGGTGAGAGGCCATGTAGGAGTACATGGTGGGTTGTCTCATTGAAACCGTCCTCAGGAACTGAGTTCTGTGTATGTGATCCATGAATAGTTACTACCACACATTGGGTTCCGGTAACTTGACCCCTCTCGGCTTATTAACCGCCTCGATCTCTGTCCAGGAGTTGCAACTAGTTTTTGGTGTTTGTAGGTTGTGTTAGTAGTCTACCAAGTGGTACCCGGTACAGGTGGGCTTGGGACAGACTAGGCACCATGGCACGGTGTACCAAGCGTAGATCTACCCGTCGAGGTGGGCTTGGGAACCCTGCACACATCGTTTGGGGCCGTGAGCGACACCCCGGCCGGATCTCCTTGCGGATGGAACCCGAATAGGCGATAAACCTGGACTAGAGACTTGTGTGGTTAGTCAGGTCGTGGCCGACTCCCTTGCCCGGCTTCCGCTTGAAGGTTGCCGAGGTACATGACGTGTACATGGCGATAAGTGGCGAGAGCGTGTGTGAAGAAGTACACCCCTGCAGGGTTATCATTATCTATTCGAATAGCCGGATTCCTCGAATATGGAAACTTGGACCCCTTGTACAGTTCATAGACAAGTGAAAGTGAATACTCTAAAATGCGCAAGATAAGCGTGAGTGCTATGGATGGTGTTCTCGTAGGGAGACGGGAGCAGATCCATAGTGGTGTATTGATATGGTGAATATGTGGACTTGTGTGCGCCACCTCAAGAGAGTTACTTGCAGATGTAGTTCAGCATAGCCACGAGTCAAGGCTGGCTTGCTGCAGTTTAACTCCACCACCCCCTTCTGATACTGATGCATATGTAGCTAGTTCTGATGTAAGTCTTGTTGGGTACATTTGTACTCACGTTTGCCTGTTTTATGTTTTGGAGAGAGACGTCAGTCTCGCTAGTAGTTCCGTGTGGACTTCGACATTTAGCTTGTTACCTCAGCTACGATCTTGTGCCCTCGGCAGGATCTGGTAGATAGTCAGGCTTTTCAGCGTTCTTCATTTGTAGATGTCTGTACTCAGACATGTTAAGCTTCCGCGTGTGCTTTGACTTGTATGCTCTGAATGTTGGGTCATGAGACCCATGTTTGTAATATCTTGCTCCTCGGAGCCTAATGAATAAATACTTGACTCGTAGAGTTATGCTGTGATGCCATGTTGTATTTACACCTACCGAGCATATTGTGTGTATGATTGAAATGCTTGGTATGTGTGGGATTCCACAACCTAGTTGTTTATCCTTGGTAGCCTCTCTTACGGGGAAATGTAGTCTTGTGCTTCCATGAGCCATAGTAGTCCGCTACAGCCCGGTTCACCGGAGTCCTGCTAGACCAACACTACTGCTTCGGAACACTTGACTGGCCGGCATGTGATTGACTTCGTTCCTGTGTCTGTCCCTTCAGGGAAATGTCACACGGTGACATCCGGAGTCCTGCCTAGCCTTCTATAGCCCGGGTTCCCGGAGTCCTGTTAGCCCAGTCCTACAGCCCGGATTCACACGCTGCTGACCGACATGCTCGATGTTGTTTCATGTATGCCTGTCCCTATAAGTTAGTGCCACTTTGGGTTCACGACTAGTCATGTCGGCCCGGGTTCTCTGTCATATCGATGCTAGCGACACTATCATATACGTGAGCCAAAAGGCGCAAACGGTCCCGGGCCAGGTAAGGTGGCACCCGTGGGAATACCGTGCGTGAGGCCGCAAAGTGATATGATGTGTTACATGCTAGATCGATGTGGCTTAGGATCAGGGTCCTGACAGTTTTGGTATCAGAGCGTGACTGCATGTAGGATTACCAAGCCAAACTGATCGAAGTCATGTCTAGAAGTGCTTTAGTTAAGTAAGGGAATTGATTGTGGAAGGGAACGTAAGGCTCTTTTTACTTCTTATACCTTATGCCCTTCTGATCTGAGTCACCCTCTTCTTTTCTACGGGGATTAAGAACTAGGCTTTCTCATCTTCTATCAGGATCACGTGTTACTAATCCGTAGACTTATAGGATTGATGGTTTCAAGCCTCAGTTCAGTTCTTACTATTTTGTATGTTGACCATTGATCTCGGAACCTTGTTATTGTGATGTTGAGTGGTTATGCCACCATTTTGCAGGATGTCTTAAATCTTTTTGAGCATTTATAGCCGTTATGTTGTCCGAGTCATCCCAGGTTTCTAAATAGTCTGATGCATTTGCAAATCATTCCTCCCAGTTTCCGATGTCCTTTGGGCCAGATTAAGCACACTAATCAATGAGTTGAGGTACTCTTTTGCCACGACATATATGTTGGAGCTATTATTATGACCCTAGGTGTCTTAGGGGGTCACCTAGTAATCTAGCAATGCTTTGCGTTCCCGGTGTGATGATTCTGGCCACCATTCTCGAAAGCATCCCGTGATGCTACTTAGTAGTAGGTATTCTACTCCTGGGTTTTTGAACATGAGATTCACCCTACTTACTTCATGTTGATAGTGTTGCTAGTTCCTTTAGGATATTAGTAACCTTTGCGATAGTCCTCGAGGTTCGTGGTACATCCCTCTTCCAATTACCATGAACCATTCTTGGCAGAAGTTCTTTTGAATCAAAAGATCACAATAAGAGTGCTCTTGACGAGTTCTCCATTCTGCATTGTGAATCTGCCAGTCCTACCTTTCTGCATGGATTATCTAGAAGAAATATGTTGAACTTGTTTGACATACTAAATCTATGCATTCGCAACTCAGAAAACCATATGTTCCTTTGAGTTGTCTCTCTTTAGTTGTATTCTGACCTCTGTCTATCAATTGATAGTCAGGACTAGTTGTGCATCCGTGTTATCGATGTCTATTATTCCTGCGATCCGTCAAGCCATTCCATTCCGGAATGAATAGGAGAAACAAACTCCATCACCTCATCCATTTCTTGGACTGGTCAAAGTAGTTGTATTTCGCAGATCAAAATGCCAATCCAGCTTTTGCTTTGTTCTACATCGGAGTATTACCCCCTTTATGTTAGGATTGTCATGAGAATTGCACCATCTCTTATGAATTCCTGATTTAGTGATACTTCTTGCCATCATTGTTCATTCCTCGGTTCCCATGTTATTGTAACCAGAGTGCCGACAAGTGAGTCGTGATGTGTGAAATCAATACTCCTAGCAACTCTAGGTAGTTAATGGACAATACTCTCATTCTTAGCGTGCTGGTTATTGAATCATCATCCTAAGATTTATCGTTCTACCTAGTCCATATTTCTGGTGCATACTTCGATCAATGAGTAAGGATTGTGCCAGTCCCTCGCTTATTTGATCATATCATCTTGCCTCGAAAGCAAGATTGCTCCCGAGCTTAATAACATTTTGGTGGTTCGTGATTTTCTGAATATCTTCTCGGAAGTATCACCAGGTTGATCCCTGACCATTATGTTGAGCTCGTGATCAAGTTGGTTTCCTGTAAACCACCCCTTCTCCAAGAATCCGTGTTGTATACCCCTGAGCTAGTTGGTTAAGCCAAACAACAACTTGGAGAGTTGGAAGATAAAAGCTTGACCCGCCTAGTTAAATTTCAAAGGGATATCTTTTGTGTGTGTGTTGAAGAAAGATGATATCCTCACCAATTGGTCCTCCTGATCAGTTGTTGGATCTATTGTCTTGTCAAAACTTTGACTTGAGTATGGGCTATTGTCAAGTCAAATCAGAACCAACGACGTTCATAATGTTGTCTTACTCGTGGTTGATCCCTCGAGCATACACCATTACATCTTTTGGTCTGACCAATTCTATCACCGTGTTCACATGATGGGGGAAGTCCAGTGATATGGAAATTCCGATGAGTTGCTGTCGAGCCCATCAGAGGCATCTTGTCTCCTCCATGATTCATGTTGAACATTGAGCTAGTGTTGGAAACTTTGTAAGCATTGCCTTCGTGTTCCGCTCATGAGGTATATGTTTTGGTGAAAGAAGTGACTTTCTCCAAGTTCACGTGCATTAGGTGTAAGTTGCCTCCATGAATTTGAGAAAGGTTTGTTTTTGCTTCCTTTGGAATAATCCCAAGTCAGTCATGCCCGTGCGAAGTATTCTATGGTCTGATAGACTGATCATCTTCATTCCATATGTAATTCCTAGCACACCAAGCCACTGATTGATTTGTTCAAGGCTAATAAGTTCTAAGTGCTAGTCCTGAAGGTACCAGACGGATTTGTACAAGATTCCTTATCCTTGATGATGGTTCCCAACCAGAACTCGGTAGTGTTTTATCTTAAGACTACTGTGTGGTCATGCTTGTCTTGGACAACGTGTTCACATGTGTGTAGCAAACCAGCTAATGTTTTGGAGCTTGCTACCGTAGTTCATCTCCCGAGAATCTCACAATATCATCTCGTCGATTTGTGTTGCAAACTTTCTTTTCCAGACAGGCTGTCTGAAATATTCCTTTACCAACTAGATCTGAATCTCAGGCAGATATGATGGTTGGAACTTTTCCAAGATCTATGACGTAGGTTCTGGCAAGGTTGATGTTTTGGCCGACACACCTAGTTGGAAGACCTATTATTGTAGTATCTTGATTGAGCAAGTTGACCAATCTTCTCCATGAGGAATACAAGTGACTTATTATAGAAGTTGTCCCTTATGGATTTTTTATGCTCCCGAAGTCCGACCTTTACTTGATGACCATGTTGATGCTTTTAATCATTGACTGTGGTACCTAGTACATCAAGGAGAACATTAGAAGCGGAGTGCTAAATGTCTCTCAGTCGATCGTCCAGATTTGCTTCTTTGGCATTGCTAAGGAAAAATCTGAGAAAGTGATGTCCTCCTTTGCATCTGCATCCTCCATCACCGTTTATCATGGTAGTATGATGTGTTGCCAGGATCCTCGGCACAGATGTTGGTAAAACCTTGATGAATACGGAAATTCTCAAGTTCTTGAGAGCACGCTCAGCCATTGGGTTATATCCTCGGTATCAATTGGAATGTGCCTTCCGTTGCCGAGTTGTCCTATAACTCTAGTTTCCTCTCCAAACTAAGTATGCCATTCTTTCGAATTCATTCAAATGACCAATTGTGTTTTTCCTTAGGCTGGTATAGAGAGTTTCAATGATCTCTGTATCAAAAGTAATTCTTTTTGCCACTTAAGGGAATAATTCTATCAGTCACCTTCCCCGAGGTGTCCCGTTATGGTATCATGGGCAACTTAACTCCTGGCTACTTTGAAACCCCCCTCACCATCTATTTAAGCGTCGAATTGTTGCCTACCAAATTAAACCTTCGTCAATTGTTTCTTCCCTTCCTCTCGATGTGTGTTTTGTGTCTCAGCTCAAGAGATGTTTCAACATCTCGCTCCATGAGTTGGTCTTGAGTTACCTGATCTTTGAGAAGATCATTTTCTGTAGAGTTTCTTTCTATCATCATCGTGTTGGATGAAGATTTCGAAAGCAAGGATGTCAAGATCAAGATGATGACCGAATCAACGTTCTTGAGAAGGGCAATTGGATCATGATGATTGTGATAGTTTTGTGACCCCCTTTCCTCTTACCTCACGTCTTGAATCTCGGGACGAGATTCTTGTTTAGTAGGGGTGAGCTGTCACATCCCTAGCTTCTGGTAATGCTCTAGGCTAGCTTCATGTGTGCATCATGTCTATATTCCAAAAGTTGAAATGAGGAAATTGAAAGCCTCGGAAATCATTTTAATAAAAGGGCAAGAAACCCTAAAATTGCAATTAGTAAATCCAAAATGCCCTAGAAATAGCTCTGACAATTTTGGCAAGAGTTATAAATCAAACCAAAATTTTGGAACATTTCTAAGGAATTATTTGGGCTCTGATTTTTAATCAATATTCTATTTGAATTTGGAGTTATATTCATAATATATAATGAATATATTTTCAAATGCCCTGAGATATTTTATGTATATGAGGAGTAGACCTTAAGTGACATAAAATTATCCAGGGGAGTTTTGGCACTGTTTTCCAATTTGTTTGAATTTGAATTCAGTGGCAATTAAATAAAACAAAACCGAAGAAAAATTAAAAAAGAGCAGAAGACCTACCAGGCGCTTACCTATCCAGCCTGGCCGGCCTGCTACTGTGCGGCCCAGCCCACAACGCCGTGCCAGTTACCCTCAACCTCCTGCCAGGAGGATGAGAGGAGCGTGGCCACCGCACGCGAGCACGCGCCCCGCCACCTCCTGCTTCCCACTGCTGCCCCGACGCGCCCAGATGATGCCACGACACCCCTGGCTCCCTCTCTCTCTTCTTCCTCACTCGTCCCCCTCTCTCCCCTCCTCTCTCTCGCTCGACACCTCCTGCCCGAGCAAGCTCACCGACGCCGATCGCCGTACCCGTAGCCAGAGCAACCCCTTCGCCTCTCCGGCGCGTCCCCGACCTCCGTATCGTCGTCTTCTTTATCCACGCCGAGCCAAGCAACCGGGGAAGCACCACAATGCCGTCCCCGACGCCTTCTTCAACCTCGGTGCCCGGAGATCCTCGGCGTCAATTCGCTGCCCACCGGCCGTCCCCGCGCCCGCCGACCCCTCTGTTAGCCTCTCTGTGAGCTTCCGCGTCGAACCCGTCCCCTCACTCTCTCGTTTATGCTCGCTAGCTCCGATCCCCACCATTGCGTGAGCTCACCGCCGGCGTCCTCTTCACCGCCGTCACTTTAGGTCGCGGTAGTCGCACCTGAGCGCACGGTCGTGCTCCTGGTTACGCCAGGAAGCCGTAGACAACCCCAGTCGGGCTCCCCGTGCTCCGTAGCCCGTGCCTGTGCACCACCGAACTCCAGCCGCCGCCTCCATGGTCGTGGCCGTCGTTTCCGGCGACCCCGCGGCCTCCCGAGCAGCCAGCTAGATGCGGGCGTGTGCGGGCTATATTCTGGTGGCCTTCGCGCGTCCACCCACCGCCTGTAGCAGCCCCGGCGAGCTTCCACCGTAGCTTTGGTCGCCGCCGGCGATACCCCGGTGACTGCCGACGTGGCACGCTTAATTAGTGCCAATGATCCAACTAATCAACCCTAGAGCCACTGACTAGTGGGCCCCACGGCCTAATTAACCCTGCTAAGCTCCTGTTTAGACTAAACTAACCCCATGGGCCCCACAGGTCAGTTTGACCTGGCCACGTCACCTGTTGTCCAGCCCCACACGTCATTGCTGACTTGCTGACGTGGCTGTTGACCCGACCCCACCTGTCAGCGACACTAACCAACACCGGGTCACTGACTAGTGGACCCCACTGGTCAGTTTGACCTGGACTGCCCCGTTGACCTGCTGATGTCACAGTGATGTAGTGCTGACGCAGTAACTCTTTTTCTGGATTTATTCTTATTCAGGAAATTCCAGAAAATAGCTAAAACTTCTAAATATCATATAAAATCAACCGTAGCTCAGAATGAAATAATTTATATATGAAAAATGATCAGAAAAATCTAATCTATCCATCTGTACTATTTTCATGCATGACTAAATAACTTAAAGTTGCTGTATAAGACAATTTGGATAAATGGCATTTGAAATGCCTTACATGGAGTTTGAATTTGAACCTTGGGTTCAAACCAACTTCATTTGACTTGTTGCTAGTTGCATTAGGCCAATCAACAGTATAATGCCATGTCACATTCATGCAACATATTGTTGCATGGCATTGATTGTGTTTCTCCTTTGTTTGTTGGTATTTGTCCCCTCTCGGTTGACGATGTTCCAACGAAGAGTTTGATGACACCGATGAAGAGCTATATTATCTTCAGAAGTGCCAGGCAAGGAAAACCCCATTGTTCATTTTGATACAATCCCACTCTCTCGCTCCTGCTCTCTTTTACTGCATTAGGACAACCACGATTCATGTGTTACTTGCTGCGGTAGTTGAACCCCTTATCCTCTGCATGACCTATCATTGCCACAGTAAATAGATGAAACCCACTAGCATGAGTAGGAGTTGTTTGAGCCCTGATGTGCCTACTCATTCATGCCTGCTACTGCTTAGAGTTGAGTCAGGTCTGATTCATCAGGGATGAATTGGAATGTGGTGAACATGTCCTACTGTTGAGAGCTAAGTGTGTGAACACGATTTGGTAAAGGTAGCGGTGAGAGGCCATGTAGGAGTACATGGTGGGTTGTCTCATTGAAACCATCCTCAGGAACTGAGTTTTGTGTATGTGATCCATGGATAGTTACTACCACACATTGGGTTCCGGTAACTCGACCCCTCTCGGCTTATTAACCGCCTCGATCTCTGTCCAGGAGTTGCAACTAGTTTTTGGTGTTTGTAGGTTGTGTTAGTAGTCTACCAAGTGGTACCCGGTACAGGTGGGCTTGGGACAGACTAGACACCATGGCACGGTGTACCAAGCGTAGATCTACCCATCGAGGTGGGCTTGGGAACCCTACAAACATCGTTTGCGGCCGTGAGCGACACCCCGGCCGGATCTCCTTGCGGATGGAACCCGAATAGGCGATAAACCTGGACTAGAGACTTGTGTGGTTACTCAGGTCGTGGCCGACTCCCTCGCCCGGCTTCCGCTTGAAGGTTGCCAAGGTACATGACGTGTACAGGGCGATAAGTGGCGAGAGCATGTGTGAAGAAGTACACCCCTGCAGGGTTATCATTATCTATTCGAATAGCCGGATTCCTCGGATATGGAAACTTGGACCCCTTGTACAGTTCATAGACAAGTGAAAGTGGATACTCTAAAATGCGCAAGATAAGCGTGAGTGCTATGGATGGCGTTCTCGTAGGGAGACGGGAGCAGATCCATTGTGGTGTACTGATATGGTGAATATGTGGACTCGTGTGCGCCACCTCAAGAGAGTTACTTGCAGTCGTAGTTCAGGATAGCCACGAGTCAAAGCTGGCTTGCTGCAGTTTAACTCCACCACCCCCTTCTGATACTGATGCATATGTAGCTAGTTCTGATGTAAGTCTTGTTGGGTACATTTGTACTCACGTTTGCCTGTTTTATGTTTTGGAGAGAGACGTCAGTCTCGCTAGTAGTTCCGTGTGGACTTCGACATTTAGCTTGTTACCTCAGCTACGATCTTGTGCCCTCGGCAGGATCTGGTAGATAGTCAGGCTTTTCAGCGTTCTTCATTTGTAGATGTCTGTACTCAGACATGTTAAGCTTCCGCGTTTGCTTTGACTTGTATGCTCTGAATGTTGGGTCATGAGACCCATGTTTGTAATATCTTGCTCCTCGGAGCCTAATGAATAAATACTTGAGTCGTAGAGTTATGCTGTGATGCCATGTTGTATTTACACATATCGAGCATATTGTGTGTATTATTGAAATGCTTGGTATGTGTGGGATTCGACAACCTAGTTGTTTATCCTTGGTAGCCTCTCTTATGGGGAAATGTAGTCTTGTGCTTCCATGAGCCATAGTAGTCCGCTACAGCCTGGTTCACCGGAGTCCTGCTAGCCCAGCACTACTGCTTCGGAACACTTGACTGGCCGGCATGTGATTCACTTCGTTCCTGTGTCTGTCCCTTCGGGGGAATGTCACGCGGTGACATCCGGAGTCCTGCCTAGCCTGCTACAGCCCGGGTTCCCGGAGTCCTGTTAGCCCAGTGCTACAGCCCGAATTCACACGCTGCTGACCGACATGCTCGATGTTGTTTCATGTATGCCTGTCCCTATAAGTTAGTGCCACTTTGGGTTCACGACTAGTCATGTCGGCCCGGGTTCTTTGTCATATGGATGCTAGCGACACTATCATATACGTGAGCCAAAAGGCGCAAACGGTCCCGGGACAGGTAAGGTGGCACCCGTGGGAATACCGTGCGCGAGGCCGCAAAGTGATATGATGTGTTACATGCTAGATCGATGTGGCTTAGGATCGGGGTCCTGACAGTTCGGTCGCGAGGATGCGTAAAACCCTACTCCTGCTTTGGTGGATGTATATTTGTGTTCTTGAACTAGCTATGGGGCGTGAGGAGCTCCAAAAAGCCGAACCCCTCCCCTGGTCGCCTCGGGCCTCCTTTTATAGGGAAAAGGGGTTGCCACAGTGGCACACAGGAGGTGGAAAGGGCAAAGTGTTGCGAGGTTATCCCTCACATTACATGACAAGGCGCATTTAATGTGTCTGCTTAGGTGTCCTCTTGCTTTATCGGGGACGGGGGTGAAGCCCGTCCTGTCCGTTGCCGCTCCTCCTCGTGTTGACACGCCCTGGCCGGCGGTGCATGCGATGCCATGTAGGCTGGCAGGCAGCTGAGGTGGCGCGGTGGTTGAGTCTTTACGAAGATCTACATGCCGCCACGCATGTGCCTGCCCAGTTGGTTGGGTCGGCAGCTGCATGTGAACGGCGGTGGAGGCTTGGTCGGCGCGGGCCTGGCGGTGGCTCTGTAGATGCCCTCGGCAAGGGCCTTGCCGGGGCCCCGGCAAGGGTCTTGCCGTGGTCCCCGCTGTTGTCCCCGGCAAGGTGCTTGCCGGGAGTCTCGTGGTTTCACTTTGCTGGGATCTCGCCAAGGGTGGTCGTCTTCTAGTACTCATCTGATCTTGAATGTTTCTTCACAAAGATCTGCATGCCACCATAGAGGTGTCTCCCCAGCCCTTGCCCCAACATAGTAGACCACGGTGGGGGCCGTGGACTCAAGGGTGACTCGCTCTGTAGGCGTGGGGCGAGCTGCCGCGGCAAGGGTCTTGCCGTGGCTGCTAGGGCTGACCCCGGCAAGGATCTTGCCGGGCAGGAGCCCGCTTCGTCCCTTTGCTCTTTGTGGTCTTGGCCTTGACGTTGTTTCAGCTACCTTGGGCTTTGGTCTTACCCTGGCTCTCCTCCCTTGCCCTGCTTGGTGCGGCCGCGGGCGTGGCTCTGACTGCCCGTGCACAGTTATAGGGGTGCAAAAAGTGTACCCCTCTTTTTGTACACCGACATGAGCCCCCTGGCCTGGGCCACACATAAGCGCGACGCGTTGTTGAGCTATTCCCAGAATGGTGCGCGGGCAGGCAGCGCGGTTTTTACCGTGGTAAAATTCTTCGCGCGCTGCACTTCCCAAGACCCGCGCGCGCGGCGCGGCGTGGAGGGGTGCACGTGACGTGGACGGCATGCGTGAGGTTGGTGTCCACACGCATGCGTCACGTCGTAATAAAGGGGCAGCTTGTGTTGGGAAACGTAGTAATTTCAAAAAAATTCCTACGCACACGCAAGATCATGGTGATGCATAGCAACGAGAGGGGAGAGTGTTGTCCACGTACCCTCGTAGACCGAAGCGGAAGCGTTGACACAACATAGAGGAAGTAGTCGTACGTTCTCCTCGCGATCCAACCGATCACAGCACCGTTACTCCGGCACCTCCAAGTTCTTGGCACACGTTCAGCTCGATGACGATCCCCGGGCTCCGATTCAGCAAAGCGTCGAGGAAGAGTTCCGTCAGCACGACGGCGTGGTGACGATCTTGATGTGTTACCGGCGCAGGGCTTCGCCTAAGCACTGCAACGATATGCTCGAGGTGGAATTTGGTGGAAGGGGGCACCGCACACGGCTAAGGAACGATCTCAATGATCAATTGTGTGTCTCTGGGGTGCCCCCTGCCCCCGTATATAAAGGAGCCAAGGGGGAGGGGCTGGCCGGCCAACTCTGGTGCGCCAGGAGAGTCCTACTCCCTCTGGGAGTAGGATTCCCCCCCCCCCAATCCTAGTTGGACTAGGAATCTCCAAGGGGGAGAGAGAGAGAGAGGGGGCGCCCACCTCTCCTAGTCCTAATAGGACTAGGGAAGGGGGGGAGGCGCGCAGCCCATGAGGGCAGCCCTCTCACCTCTCCTCCAAGGCCCATGTTGGCCCATTATGCCCCCGGGGGGTTCCGGTAACCCTCCCGGTATTCCGGTAAAATCCTTATTTCACCTGGAATGCATCCGATGTCCAAACATAGGCTTCCAATATATCATTCTTTACGTCTCGACCATTTCGAGACTCCTCGTCATGTCCGTGATCACATCCGGGACTCCGAACTCCTTCGGTACATCAAAATGCATAAACTCATAATAACTGTCATCGTAACGTTAAGCGTGCGGACCCTACGGTTCGAGAACAATGTAGACATGACCGAGACACGTCTCCGGTCAATAACCAATAGCGGGACCTGGATGCCCATATTGGCTCCTACATATTCTACGAAGATCTTTATCGGTCAGACCGCATAACAACATACGTTGTTCCCTTTGTCATCGGTATGTTACTTGCCCGAGATTCGATCGTCGGTATCCAATACCTAGTTCAATCTCGTTACCGGCAAGTCTCTTTACTCGTTCTATAATACATCATCTCGCAACTAACTCATTGGTTGCAATGCTTGCAAGGCATTATGTGATGTGCATTACCGAGAAGGCCCTGAGATACCTCTCCGACAATCGGAGTGACAAATCCTAATCTCGAAATACGCCAACCCAATATGTACCTTCGGAGACACCTGTAGAGCACCTTTATAATCACCCAGTTACGTTGTGACGTTTGGTAGCACACAAAGTGTTCCTACGGTAAATGGGAGTTGCATAAACTCATAGTTAAAGGAACATGTATAAGTCATGGATAAAAGCAATAGCAACATACTAAACGATCGGGTGCTATGCTAATGGAATGGGTCATGTCAATCAGATCATTCAACTAATGATGTGATCTCGTTAATCAAATAACAACTCTTTGTTCATGGCTAGGAAACATAACCATCTTTGATTAATGAGCTAGTCAAGTAGAGGCATACTAGTGACACTCTGTTTGTCTATGTATTCACACATGTATTATGTTTCTAGTTAATACAATTCTAGCATGAATAATAAACATTTATCATGATATAAGGAAATAAATAATAACTTTATTATTGCCTCTAGGGCATATTTCCTTCAGCTTGCGCCTTCCCCGTGATGGAGGGAGACGTGGAGGCGCGGCCCATTTACCGAATGGGTCCGAGGAACGGTCTTCAAGGCGTCTACTCCCCACGATCACGGGGTGGGGAGAGGTCGCCTCACCCGTCCCCTCGGTTTTGCTCGTCTGCCATGCGACTCCCATGCGGTTGGGGTGGCAAACGGTGGAGGCGGGAAACCGGGCCGTCGTTGGTTGGGGCAGCGGGTCGGTCCTGGTTCCCTGCGCCTCCTGTGTCTTCATTGGCCGAGCGGGACGGCCGAGCCCCAACCCCGTTCCTTTATAAAGAGCGGGAGGGGGCGGCATCCCGCATTCTTCTCTCTTCTTCTTCCTTCTACTTCTGCTCCTTTCTTCCATTTGACATGGAGAAAGGAAATCCCGGTGTTTCGACGGTGGCGGCGAGGGTTGCTGCTCGACAACGCGTCCCTCCTCCTCCTACGCCTGCGGTGACAGAGCCGGCCGCGAGGGGAAGGGGGAGGGGCGAGGCCGTGGGCGAGGTCGCAGCACTCAGGGAAGAGGAGGACTGGGTGGCGCGCCGGCCTCGCCCCCGCCAGCAGCCCTTCATCCGATGGAGGGCCACGTTGGGGATGACCCCTGCGAGTTCTTCGTCAGGCTGTGCCGGCCGCCGCGCCATCGCCTTCGCCTCCAGACTCCATTTGCGCGGGAGATGGAGCTGGATCCGCTGCAGTCATTGCAGCTGCACATGAGGGGTTGCGGGATCAGTGGCAGGCGGGTCCACGTTGACTTCCCCGCTCCTCATGTGATGTATCTCCGTCGGGGATGGAAGATGTGTGCTCGTATCCACAGCTTGACGGATGGGCTCACTATCCACTTTAAGCTGATGGAGGGTGGCCTCCTTTCCGTTAAGGTCTTCCGGCACTTTGGGACTCGCGCAAGGTGCTGCGTGGAGAGCTCTTCTGATGACGAAGACTCCTCCTCGAGCGAGAGTGACGAGGAGGACAGCGACAACGACGACGAGGGTGGTAGGCGGCAGGATGACGGGTCCGACTAGGCGTCGGGCGCCGCTCCGAGCGGCACCGGCGACCCCATCATCCGTGTTGCCGGCGCCTTAAACTTCTCGGGGTCGTCTCCTTGGGCGGCTGGCGTTGGGAGGCTGCGGAAGAGGAAGAGGGCGGGTGGCAAGGCCATCAAGTCGGAGTACGCGGGCACCGACGCCTTCGACGCGTACTGATGTCCTGCCGCCTCGTGTGGCAACAGGCCTTGCAACATTTCTCGCCACGGCAAGGTGGAACCCACGGCAAGGAATAAATCCTTGATATCTCTTAGATAAACATTTCTCGCCTGGCAACAGGCCTTGCCGTCCCCCCACTTCGCTCGACCTTTCTCGCGCCTTTGGCGGAGGCAGGGATGAAGTGGGTTTAGGCTCCTTGTTTCACCCTTTCGCTACCGCGACTACGACCAAACTCGGTCCCAGGAACGAGCCCCAGGGCCTAGAGTTAGGGGAGCATGGTAGCCTAAGGATAAAACAAGGTTTCACATACCTCAACCCATAAGGGAATGCATGATAAGGGATGGAAAACTTATCTGAATCTGCAGCCCCCGGCAACCTCGGTTTGCCGTGGGTGAATCTTTGCTCCTGTGGTCCCCGGTAATACTGGCTTGCCGGGGACCGGATGCTGGTCTGACCCTTTTTCTTCCCAAGCGGCTCGGCAAGGATATTCATGTGTCCTACAAACCAAACAAGACAAAGAAGGACAAAGATATGCACACTCGACCTCTAAGCTAGGGGTTAGCCGCCGCTAAGCACTATCAACCCTAACCAAGCACGAGACTCGACCTAGCATGCATGCTATAACTTAGGGCGCCAGCGCCTCATTTATTTATGCTCAGGCTCTGCGCCTGGCTTTGTACAAAGGGTTACATGCCTCACCGGCAAGGCTTGTACAAAAGGTGGCTTGCCGGGGGGCCCGGCAAACCGCGCCTTATGGGTAAAACTTGCGAAGATGATCAATGTTCCATGATTTGCTCACTGGAATGGCATCTTCGGTCTCCAGGCGGACTGCGCCGGCCTGGTGACTCGTATTACCCGATAAGGGCCTTCCCACTTTGGCGTCAACTTGTTGGTATTCTTGGTCGATTGAACGTGCCGAAGAACAAGGTCGACTTCCTCAAAGCTTCGGGCATGAACCTTGCGGCTATGGTAGCGGCGCAAGGCTTGCTGGTGGTGTGCTGCTCTCACAGCCGCCTGAAGACGATCTTCCTCAAGGAGCGTCGCGTCATCTTGGCACAACAAATCTTGCTCAAGCTCATCATAAGTGAGCACTCGAGGTGGCCCGTATATGAGTTCCGTGGGGAGAACTGCTTCTGCCCCGTATACCGGGGCAAAGGGTGTCTGGCCGGTGGCTCGATTTGGTGTCGTTCTGATTAACCAAAGAACCTCGGCAACTCATCAATCCAGCGCCTTCCACTCTTGTGCAGCCTGTCAAAGGTCTTTGTCCTGAGGCCTCGCAGCACTTTAGTGTTTGCCCTCTCAGCTTGACCATTGCTTCGTGGGTGAGCCACATAAGCGAAATAGACTTTGCTGCCGAGGTCTTGGGTGTATTGCATGAAGGTGCGGCTTGTGAACTGCGTGCCGTTGTCGGTGATGACCCTGTTGGGTAGACCAAAACGGCATACTAGCCCCTTGAGGAACTTAACGGCTGACTGGGCTGTAACTTTCCTCACTACTTCCACCTCCGGCCACTTTGTGAACTTGTCGATCGTGACGTACAAGTACTCAAAGCCCCCGACGACGCGGGGGAAGGGGCCCAGTATGTCGAGCCCCCAGACCGAGAAGGGCCAGGAGAGAGGAATGGTTTGAAGGGCTTGAGTTGGCTGATGAAGCTTCTTTGAATGGAACTAACATGCTTCACACTTGGTGACTAGCGTCGTTGGATCCTGGAGGGCAGTGGGCCAGAAGAAGCCCTACCGAAATGCCTTACCGGCAAGGGATCTCGACCCTATGTGGGATCCACATATGCCTCCATGTATCTCCGCCAACAGCCCTAGTCCTTCCTCTTGAGGGATACACTTCAATTTCACACCGTTCGGCCTTTTCCTGTACAGGACGTCATCGACGAACTGATACATAGCAGACTGGCGGGCTACTTTTTCCGCTTCTTCCTGCTCCTCAGGAAGTTCCCCTGTTTGGAGGAATCGGACGATAGGCTGCGCCCATGCCGGAGCCTGAGGCTCAACGGTAAGGACCAAAGGCATTTCTTCCATCATAAGGGTGGCCATCTCTACATCAAGAGCTTGACACTCTACTGGAGCCGATCGCCCTACGAGGGGCTCAGCGTCTCCGACAACATCTTAGCCGGCGGCTCCGGGGAGCTCGGCGGGAAAGTACTTGCCAGGCCCTGATTTCCTTCTCTTGCTCTGCTCTACTGATGGATCAACGGATGGCTGAGTTAGCTGGAGCACGAAGGTACCTGGTTCCACAGGCAGCTTGAGGGCAGCGCGCTTTGAGAGGTGATCGGCGATGTCGTTCTCCACTCGGGGAACATGCTTTGCCTATATACCGTCAAAGCGCTCTTCCACCTTTCTCACTTCATCTACGTATGCCTTCATCAACAGGCTCTGGTAGTCCTTGTTGACTTCCTTGATGACAAGTTGCGAGTCGCCCCTGACAATGAGTTTCTTGACTCCGAGGTCTGCCGCGATCCTGAGACCGGCAAGCAGCCCTTCGTACTCGGCAGTATTGTTTGTCGACGCCTCCCTCGGGAAGTGCATTTGGACCACGTACTTGAGGTGCTCTCCAGTGGGCGCAACAAGCAGGACGCCAGCCCCGGCGCCCTGTAAGGAGAAAGCTCCATCAAAGTACATGATCTAGTTGCGACTTGCCTCCTTGCCGAGGAGGAACGTCTCCTGAGCTTCTTCATCAGGCGTCGCGGTCCACTCTGCAACGAACTCCGCCAGGACTCGACTTTGGATCGTTGAGGTACTCTCAAATTTGAGGCCAAAGTTGGACAGCTCTAGTGCCCACTCTATGATCCTTCCAGTGGCGTCTGGATTGTGCAATATCCGTTGTAGAGGGAGGCGAGTGACGACAGTGATTTCGTGCACTTGGAAGTAGTGACGCAACTTCCTCGACGACATAAGAAGGGCGAAGAGCAGTTTCTGCACACCGGAGTACCTTGATCTAGCCCCCTGCATGAGGGAGCTAACAAAGTAGACCGGGTGCTACATCATTTTCCTTCTCGGTAGCACTCCAACTGGCTGCGTCGTCTCTACACCAATGGCATCAGGCTCTGTTGCTGCTATCACCTCATTTTCGACTTATCTCTGCGCCACTAGTGCGGCGCTGACCACCTGTTTCGTTGCCGCCAAGTACAGCAGCAACGGTTCCTTTGGTTTAGACGCAACTAGTACTGGCGTAGAGGAGAGATACCTCTTCAGATCTTGTAATGACGCTTCGGCTTCTGGTGTCCACTCCATCGGGCCCGCCTTTTTCAAAATCTTGAAAAAGGGGAGGGCGCGCTCGGCGGACTTGGAGATGAACCTGCTCGTGGCGGCAATGCAACCAACAAGCCGATGCACATCCTTGACCCGCTTGGGCGCCTCAATCTGCTCTATAGCCTTGATCTTGTCCGGATTGGCCTCTATCCCACGCTGCGACACAAAGAACCCGAGAAGCTTGCCGGACGGGATGCCAAAGACGCACTTCTCAGGGTTTAACCTGAGGTTGATCTTGCGTAGGTTTGCAAATTTCTCTAGTAAATCCAGTATGAGGGTCGCCATATCCTTGGTTTTGACCACTATATCATCCATATAAGCTTCCATATTTCTATGGAGCTGGGGTTCAAAACCAATCTGGACTGCCGTGGCAAATGTTGAGCCAGCACTCTTCAACCCGAAAGGCATCCGTATGAAACAATACGTACCACATGGGGTGATGAACGCTGTCTTCTCTTCGTCTTCTCTCGTCATGAAGATCTAGTGGTGGCCGGAGTAGGCGTCGAGGAATGACAACAAGTCACACCCAGCCGTGGGGTCAACAATCTGGTCGATGCGCGGCAATGGAAAATGGGTCCTTGGGACAAGCCTTATTGATATCTGTGTAATCAATACACAGCCTCCACTTCCCATTTGCCTCGCGCACTACCACTGGATTGGCCAACCACGTTGGATGGAGCACTCCTCTTACCAAACCCATTGCTTCAAGTTTCCGGATCTCCTCTGTAATGAACTCTTGCCGTTCTAAAGCTTGCTTTCTGACCTTCTGCTAGACGGGCCACGCATGAGGACATACAGCAAGGTGGTGCTCAATCACCACCCTCGGAATGCCAGGGATGTCGGATGCTTGCCATGCAAATACATCGACATTCGCCCGCAGGAAGGTGACGAGCGCGTCTTCCTATTTATCGTCAAGGGCGGAGCTTATGGTGAAAGCTCCTCCCGTGTCGTCCTCCTTGGCGGATACCTTCTTGGGCTCCGGCCGCATGGCCCTGGATTTCTTGTTCCTGCCGGTGGAGCTCTCTGGCACGTCCTTGATGGGAGCGCCACACTCCGAAGAGGTGCGCTTACCGGAGTGGGTGTTCGAGGTCTCACCAGTCTTCTTCTTCTTCTCCCCGGGGCTCCAGCGGCAGGAGCAACTGCCTTAGCGGTGGTGGCTGCTGCAACTGCTTCTTGGTAGAGTTGGTCAGCGCAAATCAGCGCATCTTTCTTGTCGGAGGGGACGGTGATAATCATTACAGGCCCTGGCATCTTCAGGGTGTTGTAGGCGTAGTGTGACGCTACCATGAACTTGGCCATCGCTGGGCGGCCAAGGATCCTGTTGTAGGGAAAGGGGTTCTTGGTAACATCAAACACGATCCTTTCCGTCCTGTAGTTCAGATCAGTCCCGAAGGTCACAGGCAGCATGACCTTCCCCTTTCATTGACTCCTTCCCGGGTTGATCCCCTGGAACGTGCCTGTTTCTTCGAGGTCTCCGTCGGGAATCTGCAGTTTCTTGATCACGGCGGGCGAGATTAAGTTCAGACCGGCCCCGCCATCGACTAGCATTTTCGTCACCTTAGATTGCGTATTGTTGGCGAAACCAACAACGGCAAGCACCCGACCACAGTGGTGCGATCAGTGTGATCCTCAGTGTCAAAAATGGTAGGTGTGCTGGACCACTTCAGCGGCTTCCGGGCATCAAACGACGGCTCTGCTGCTGTAATCTCACGCGCCCACTGTTTAAGCTGGCGGTGAGAGGTATGCAGTGAGGCGCCACCATCGACGCACATGGCCTCTTTAGCTTTATGAAACTCTTGGTCACAGGACTCATCGTCCTCCTCGTGATTATTGTCTTCTGGCTTCTTGTCACGGCCCCGGGCGGGCCTCTCCTGCTGTTTATCCTTACCGCGATGGCCTGCCTAGCCGTCACGCTTCATGCCGGACTCCTCAGCACCATCCTGGCCCTTCTCCTTGTCCCGCCTCTCATATTCAGCTTTTTGCTTCTCATCAACCAGCTAAACTTGTCGGCAGTTCTGGAGGTCATGGCCTTTGGTGCGATGGATCTTGCAGTATTGCTTGTCGGAGTTCCCTGGCTTCTCGGCAGCCGCCAAGGCCCGGCAGGCGACACATCCGGGAATTTCCTTGCTGGGGTCATCTGCCTTGGTTTTCTTGGTGGAACGGTGTCATCAGATCCCTCGTCGGCAAGCACAGCTTTACCCTTGCGCTTCCTATTGCGGCACCGGCCTTTCTTCGCCAGGGCGGCAATATCCTCGTCTGAAGAGTCGGTTTCCACGCCGGCATCTTCGCTAGGGTACTTGCTTCCCTCTTCGCGCATCTGTCGACAAGAACGTAGAGTTTCGCCACGTCCTTCACGTTGTTCATTGCCAGCTCTTCGTGCATCTTGTGGTTATGCATGTTCTCATGGAACGCGCTAATGATTGCGGCAGGATGAACATCGGGGATATTGTACTGTACCCGGCTGAATCTCTATATGTACTTGCGCAGACTCTCGCCTGCCTTCTGGGGGATGACGTGCAGGTCGCTCGCTTGGCCATGGGCTTGGTGGCCTCTAGTGAAAGCGCCAACAAACTCATGGCACAAATCCGACCAAGAGTAAATAGAGTCTACTCGCAAGTGCATCAACCATGACATGGCGTTGGGTTTAAGAGCCAACGGAAAGTAATTCACAAGCGTCACGGGTGCTGAGGAACTTCGACGGGTGGGTCTTGCCGTTGTACTTCTCGCCAACGTCAATTATGAATGTGCGGTGAGTGGGCCATTGGAACTGCCGCAGCTCACGGGTAAAAGCCGGACAGCCTACCTCGTAAGGTAGACCTCCATGGCTCTCCGGTGTTGGGTGGTTCACAGCAGGCCCTGCTCGCCTGTCTGACTGGTGGCACGCTCCGCGCCGGCACTCGATGGTGGTTCAAGCGTCTTCATGGGCTCGCTCCCGAAGAACTTGACGCTGGTCACAGAGGGTCCGTGGGTCGGACGATGCTATGGAGATGTCATCGCCCGTAATATCACGATGAGTTGACATCTGCGGTATCGGGCAAGGAGGGGGCGAATGCACCGTGGCCGCGACGCCGCCGGTCCTCCCGCTGCTAGTGCGGGGGACTCCATCGGAGTGTTGACCCGGGGGCCCCGCTGGACTTGTTTCGTCCTTTTTGGCTATGGCAACAAGGCTTTGGATGGTAGCTCTCCACTCGTCGAGTTTCCCGGTAGCGGGAGGAAAGTCGGGGAGCAACTGCGCGCGTGCCAGGGCCTCTGCCGGTGTTGGCGGCAGTGAAACCTGTACGGACCGCGACGCGCTTCGACTTCTAACTATGTTAGAAGGAGCTCTATCACGGTCCCACGGTCGCACGCTGTTTTCGCTAGTGCTTCGGCAAGTGGGCAGGTATTCTATGTCCCGGGAGTGGTGCTCGGGGCTCTTCCCGCGGCGGCGTCCGGGATCTTCGTCGCAACGACGCCGTCCGTCGAGTCCTGCTTGAGAGGAGTGCGCCATGGGCACCGGTGTGGGAGTCTTCGAGGCTACTGCGCCGCCTTCGGGCGGTGCGACAGCGCTTCTGGAGGGCCCCGCGCCGCCTGCGGAGGGCCTGGCTCCATTTTTAGATTTGGCGACGTGCAGCTCATCGCCAAGCACTCGAACGTCGCCACCTCCCAAGCCCCGGCCGCTGGGGTGGTGTTGGTGCTTGCGAGCTACGCCCCGGGTCCTCTCCACGACCGGTCCGCTGCTCGCCCGCGTCCGGACGGGCCGTCCGGCTCCCGACGGGCCGACCGTCACCGTTGCCTTCTTCTTGGGTGCCATGGTGATGAAGAAACGCTGAACTAACTGCTAAAGTCGATTCTCACAACTGCAACCCCCTGCCTGGCGCGCCAAAGATGTCGGTGGAAACGACACCTATGGGATCACAAGAATCCCTACTACGGTTGCGGGGTGCGGGGTTGAGGGGAGAGCGGATCAAACAGATAGCACGCGGTTCGTTTATCCAGGTTCGGGCCGCGAGGATGCGTAAAACCCTACTCCTGCTTTGGTGGATGTATATTTGTGTTCTTGAACTAGCTATGGGGCGTGAGGAGCTCCAAAAAGCCGAATCCCTCCCCTGGTCGCCTCGGGCCTCCTTTTATAGGGAAAAGGGGTTGCCATAGTGGCACACACGAGGTGGAAAGGGCACAGCGTTGCGAGGTTATCCCTCGCATTACATGACAAGGCGCATTTAATGTGTAGTCACCAAAAACCAATCTAGACCTGTTCCGGCACCCTGCCGGAGGGGGGAATCATCTCCGATGGCCATCTTCATCATCCCGAAGGCCACCACGATGAGGAGGGAGTAGTCCACCCTCGGGGCTGAGGGTTTGTACCAGTAGCTATGTGTTTAATCTCTCTCTCTCTCTTGTGTTCTTGAGATGTCACAATCTTGATGTATCGCGGGCTTTGTTAATATAGTCAGATCATATGGTGTTTCCCCCTCTATCTTGTTGTGATGAATTGAGTTTTTCCCTTTGATATTTCGTTGTTACCAGATTAAATACTTTTATGGATTTGAGAACACTTGATGTATGTCTTGCAATTGAATACTTGTGGTGACAATGGGGTATCATATTGATTCACTTGATATATGTTTTGGCACTCAACTCGCGGATTCCTAAGGTGACATTGGGGTAATCTATGTAAAGGGGTTGATGCTCGTTCTCTTCTTTGTTTCTCTGTTAGAAATCTTGGGGCACTCTTTGAAATTCTTTGTTTTGGTTTTGAGTATTATGAATATGAATTTGCTTTGGTGTTATTTTACTACAAACTCTAGGATAGATCGAACAGAAAGAATAGCTTTGTGTTATTTTAGTACGGACTCTTGAATAGATCGAACGGAAAGAATAGCTTTGAGGTGGTTTCGTACCCTACAAACAATTTATTCTTATGTTCTCCACTAGATAGGAACTTTGGGGTGATTCTTCATCACACTTTGAGGGATTGTTATATGATCCAATGATATTAGCATTGTTGAGAGGTTGCACTAGTGAAAGTATGGACCCTAGGCCTCATTTCTAAGCATTGCAATACCATTTTTGCGCCTCTTTACTATTTGCTACCTTGCTGTTTTTATTTATTCAGATTATAAAAATATATTTCTACCATCCATATTACACTTTTATCACCATATCTTCGCCAAACTAGTGCACCTATACTATTTGACATTGTATAGGGTGAGTTGGGAACACAAGATATTTCTTGTATTTGGTTGTAGGGTCGTTTGAGAGAGAGACCATCTTAATCGTACAGCTCTGACGGATTGATAAACCTTAGGTCATCCACTTGAGGGAAAATTGCTATTGTCCTACAAAAGTCTGCGCTTGGAGGCCCAACACGTGTCTACAAGAATAAAGTTGCATAGTAGACATTAGGGTAGCGTGCCTGCGTGTCACGTAGTACCCTGCTGACAAAGTGGTGCTCGAAGAGGGCGGAAGTGTCAGTGGAGTATTGTACCTCCTGAGGCTGGGGGCCTCAGGAGCTTGGCCGTTTATTAGGGCAGCCAGGGCCTCAGAAGCGCCGTCCTGAGGAACCTGATCATCTGTTGGCGCCGCCGAGGCCTCAGGGGCGTCGTTCTGAAGTTGCGTCATCATGGCGGGGTGCGTGGCGTCGCTTGGCGGGCCCCTGACCTAGCGCTCCTCCCGGACGGCCACTAGCACTACGCTGGTAGACTAAGGCATGGCAGCCAAGTAAAGCACCAGGGGCTCAAGAGGACGTGGCGCTACCATCACCGGTGGGCTAGTGAGGTATCTCTTGAGGTCTTGGAATGCCGCGTCAGCCTCCGGAGTCCACTCGAACGGCCCCTTCTTTTTCATCAGCTTGAAGAACGGGAGGGCGCGTTCCCACAGCTTGGAGATGAAGTGCCCAGCAAGGTCACACAGCCTGCCAGCTTATGCATTTCCTTGAGAGTATGTGGCGGGCTCATCCTCTCTATTGCCTTAACCTTCTCTGGGTTTGCCTCGATTCCCCTGTGCGACACCAAAAAGCCCAGCAGCTTGTCGGAGGGAACACCAAACACACATTTCTCTGGGTTCAGTCGCAGATCCAGCTTGTGCAGATTGGCAAATGTTTCTTCCAGGTCCTCGATGAGGGTCCTTGCCTCCCGAGAGTTCACCACTATGTCGTCGACGTAGGCTTCGATGCTCCTCCCAAGCTACTGGCCCATAGCGATGTACATCAGCCGCTGGAAAGTCGCTCTAGCATTACGCAGCCCAAACAGCATGCAGGTGTAGCAATACACCCCGCATGGAGTCAAGAAGGTTGTCTTATCGACGTCCTGCACCGCCATGTTCATTTGGTGGTAGCCTGAGAAGGCGTCCAGAAAGCATAGCAGGTCGCACTCGGCGGTGGAGTTGATGATCTGATCAATGCGCGGGACCGGGAAAAGATCTTGAGGGCAAGCCTTATTGAGGTTGGTGAAGTCGACGCACATGTGTTCCTTCTCGCCTTTCTTAGGTACAATGACCGGGTTTGCCAACCATTTCGGGTACTGCACCTCCCGAATGACACCAGCTTCTTGCAATTTGCATGTCTCCTGGACGTTGAATGACTACTTCTCCATAGACTGCCGCCGCCCTTCTGCTTCACCGGGAGCACGTTGGGGCACACCCTCATGTGATGCTCGATTATCCCCCTCAGGATCCTGTCCGATCCTTGTGCTCCCATGCGTACACATCCTTGTTCTTGCGCAGGAAGCTAACCAATGCCTCCACCTGATCCGAAGGGAGGCCGCCACCTATGGTGAAGGTGGCGCCCGGCGCCCCGTCCTCATCAACCGATACCTGCTTTGTCGCGATGCAATCTTGGGAGAACAGCTGCTTCTTCTTTGCTGGCGCAGCCCCCGGAGCCTCTGGGCTCCTTCCTCCCTTGGCCACATGGCAGCCGCGGCCCTCAAGGCGAGCTTGAGGGCCAACAAGGCCTCCTTGGTCTCTTCGGCCACAGTGAGGACGCCACTGCTCCCCGGCATCTTCATGAGGTTGTAGGCTGGATGAGTCGCTGCCATGAACTTGGCTAGGGCCGGGTACCCGAGGATGGCATTGTACCAGAGGCCAATGCGGGTGATGTCGAAGTCAATGAGCTCGGTGCAGTAGTTGTCGTGGGTGCCGAAGGTGACGGGGAGGCGGATCTACCCTAGGGGGCAGGCGGAGCCGTCGACGATCATGGAGAAGGGCTTGGTTGGGCGGAGCTGGCCTTGGGTCACGTGAAGCAAGCCGAAAGCTTCCACAGAAAACACATTGAGGTCGGCTCCTCCATCGATGAGGGTCTTGGTTATCGCCATGTTGTAGATGTTGGGGGTGCAGAGCATCGGGAGCGCGTCTGCTCCAGCGGGGGTCGCGGGGTGGTCTCTAAATTTGAAGGTGAGGTCAGCCTTGGGCGCCACCTATCCCGGAGGAGCTCCTTGCTGCATGTGGGTGACACCCACCTATCGAAAGAACTACTTGACTTGGCGGTCCGAGGACGGCGCCTATGAGCCACCGAGGAGGGCTACGATGGCGTGGGGTGCCGATGCCACGAAGCGCGTGATGAAGAGGCCGCACAGCTCCTCCCAAGAGGCCACAGAAGATCCTGGCAAGTTGAGAAGCCAGGCGCGCGGCGCGGCCGCAAGGGCCATGGGGAACCAGTTTTCCATGACCTTGTCATCACCGCCGGCTGCCCAAACAGCCTCCTCGTATGCTTGGAGAAAGCCTGTCGGGTCCGCCGCACCGTCGTATCAGGGCGGCAAGTCTGGCCTGAACATGGGTGGCCACTGCACCCGCCACAAGGCGGGGGTGAAGGCTCGGAGGCCCTCGGCTCCTCCGAAAGCACGCGCCGATCCAGTCGATGGAGAAGCATCCGCCATGAGAGTCAAACAGTAGACGCAACGGAAAGAGTGGCGGATCTTCGACGCACCCCTACCTGGCACGCCAAATGTCAGATTTCGGGTTCCGCAGACCCTTGATAGGTTCGAACTCTGGGGTGCGTGCGAAGAACTCGTCCTCCTAGTCTGGCTACATGCTAATCTCATGGCCTAGCTTGATGAACTGAATTGAAAAGAGACACAACAGTTTACCCAGGTTCGGGCCACCTTGCGGTGTAAAACCCTACTCCTACTTTGTGGTGGATTGGCCTCGAGGGGCTGAGGATGAACTAGTACAGTCGGAGAACAACCTCTGGAGGAGGAGTGTTCTTGTCCTCGATGAGCTGGTGGGTGCAAGGGTGATCTGAATGATCCGTCCCTCCTATGGTGGTGGTGGTGCTCTATTAATAGGGGCCTTGGTCCTCTTCCCAAATATAGGTGGGAAGGGATCTCACAACGGCCCAATTCGAAGGGAGACAACTAGTACATGCTATCCTGACAAAAGTAGTCTTCGCGTGCAAAAGCCTCTGGTTGTGACGCCAGGGTGGGCTCGGCGATGACCTCCATCCTGCCGTCCGGGCGGTCCTGGTCTTGTTACACTGGAATGGAAACCTTTGGCTGATTCCTCGGGACTCCGCGCCTGCGCTTGCCTCTTTAGCACCCAAGAGGAAACTGGTACACTGCGCACACTGGTGCCAGCCTGTCCTTGGTCGTCATGGCTCACGTCATCTGGACCTCGCGAGGTGAGGCTTGCATAGATATCTCCGCTCCTCGGGAGCCAGCCTGACGAGACTGCTCTTCATGGAGGCCTTGGCATCATTGGCCTCGTGATGGTCTTGACTCGTCAATGTTGGAGCTGGGTTGTACCAGGTTGTCGAAGGAGCTACGCCGTGGGCCGCATGCAGGCAAGTCTGGGTAACCACATTCCCAGAACACCGACACTGAGGGCCCCCCTCACAGGTACGTTGTCATTCCTTTAGGTTTGCTGAATAGGGCTGTCGTGCACCAGCGCCACAAGTGGGGCGTCCTGGCGGCTCATGAGGCCAGGCACCAGGCGATCCTATCGGAGATGGTGACGTAGCGACTTCTGCAGCACACATCTTCAACTACTCCAACACTTCTTCAGCAACGATGCCAAGTGACACTTTTTTGATTTGTTCAGTTGGGGCGCCCCTCGGGCTGCATTATCCCCAAGCCGCATGGGTCCATCCCTGCGGCATGTATCGTTCTTTGCATCTATTAGAACGGGCTCTACCCTTTTATCATGAGTTGCTTTATGATTATCACCTGTCTGTTCGGTGCTTCGACGCCATGAATGTCGTATGCCCTTTCAAACCCACCCACGACCGCCTCATGATTAAGGACTGGCACGGCGTCTGTGCTCAGGCCCGTCCCTGCAGCGTCGCTAAACCCAAGTGATTGAGCTCTGGCTCACGGGCCAGCTCCCATGCACGTCACCTCCCATGGTCCTTGGTGCCTTGTTCTCACATGAGCTAGTCGGGGGCGGATAAGTTAGGGCGTGTGAACCGGTGCCTCACCGCCGCGGGAGCCGTGTGCCGGTTGTCTTTCTTCAGGACTTCCGCATCAGAAGACTGGGCACGGCATCTGTGCTTGGGTCCATCCCTGCAGCGTCGACAAACCCAACGGCTGAGCTCTGTCTCGCGGGCCCGCCCCGTTCACGTCCCTTCCTGTGGTCGTTGGTGTTTGGCCTTCTCATGCGATAACCTCAGGAGATTCACTCGGTGCAGGTTGCCTAACCATCTCGCAGGACTATCACAAGTGTTCCAGATCAAATTCAGGCGCAACCCGCCTTGAGGTAGGGCCTCGTGAGTCCCCCGCTGGCTCACGAGTGCCAAAACACACCTCCTCTAGCCCTGCCATGCAAGCCACGTGTCAGGGCGGGGCTGTACACGCCCCGGAGTATCCCCTCAGAGGGAGCTCCCACCCACGTACCAGTGGAAGAACCATGCTCCATGCTGGCAGACGACACGGTCGAGGACCGGCTATGCCCGTGCAAGAGCGGAAGCACCATGCTCCGTGCTTGTGATAAACAACCGAGGGTAGCCTCATGGCTGCAGTAACCTCAGGTGAGCCACCAGTCTCGGTATTCAGCCTCACCGTGCCACTTTCCCCTTGGGAGAGTCACGCCAGGGGGCTGGGCACGGGGGCTATGCTCAGGTCACGCCTGGCGTACGCCACCTCGCCAGGTCCCTCGGACCTGGTCTTCGCGCGCCCCTCCCGAGCGACAGCTCGGCGAGGAAAGGTATGGAGGTCTGTTCATACATCAAGGGGGAAACCTGGGCATCGCGACCCAGGAGCCTAACAGGTCACGTAGCAACTCACCCCTTGATCTCATCCTGGTGATCCGGATGCCCCGATGGCAGCTAGTGTACGCGTGGGGCTGGGCCCTGCCGACGCATAATGCTCAGGCCTACACCTGCAGCTCCCTCCAGACGGTTATTCGCACATCAAGGGGGACTCCTGAGCATCGCAACTCAGGAGCCTAACTGGTCACGTAGCCCCTCACCCCTTGGTCTCGTCCTGGTGATCCGATCGCTCCAACAGCGGCTGAGGTATGCGCGGGGCCGGGCCCTACCAACGCAAAATACTAAAGCAAACAAGAAAGGAAATCGTGGAACCCTAGCAAATTATTACAAAGCATACTCTCTCTTAAAAAGCTCAAATCATAAGTTCTTATGCCTCCATGAGGCACGATAAATGTTGCAGGATAAGGATAGGCGGAAGCGCTGTCTCCGAGCCTCTTCCTCAGCCTTGGACGCCATCTCGCCCACTTGGGGAGCACCATCGTCGTCGACGTCGCCACTGTCCTTGTCAGCCGTGGCCACTGGGTCAACGCAGGGGAACTTGCGCAGTAGGACCTCCACATGATCCTTCACGGCTTCGGCAGCAGCGGCGTAAACTCAGGGTCCATGGGCTCGAGCAAGGCACCAAGGTCGAAGCCGGGGTCCCGAAGAGAGAGGTGGCTGAAGATCTGTGTCGCGGCCGAGGTTGAAAGTGTGCGGGCCTTCCTCCCTCCACCATGGGGCCCACTCCAAGATCGATTCCCTCGAGCGTCGCGATGAGCTTGGGGAGCAGCCCGGCGGGCCCTTCCTCTGGAGTCGCTAGCAGCTTCTCGTACCTGCTCCCGTAGAGGCCCAGTAGTGCCTTGCAGGACCGCATCTCAAGAGAGACGAAGGCGCTACGCCCCATGGTGGCCGCCTTCTCCGCCGGGACAAGGAGTTTCTCCCTGGCCTCCAGCCGAGCTTTCTCGTCGAAGACAAACTTGGTGTGGAACGCCTGGGCTGCTTCCACCTCTTCCCTCAGCTTCTCAAGGCAGCAGCGCTCCGTAGCCTGCTCCTGGCTTGCCTGCTCCAGCTCTGCGCTGCGGTCAGTAAGCGCAGCATCCTGGGTCTTCTGCTTTGCCTCCTGCTCCTCGAGCTGGTGAGTGCGGGTGGCCTACTCGTCACGGAGGGCCTTCAGCTCGGCCTCCGCCAAGCGGCAGCATTCCTCGGTGGTCCTTGCGTCGGCCACCGCCGCTGCTACGCAGGCCACCTTCTTGCCATCCTCGGCGACAGCCTCGGCCTGGCTCCAGGCCGCCTTGACGGTCGAGTCAGCCTGAAGCCACCCTGAGACCAGCCCCAGGCGTACAGCTTCCATGCGCTGGTCGGCACCCTGAAGGTCATCTCGGAGCCGGTCCAGCGCCGCGAAGGCATCCTCCAGGGTGCTGGGCATGGAGTCGCGGCCTGCCGGCATGACGGCTTGAGGAGTCGGCGGAAGTGGCAACTGGGCCGGCCAAGCAGCGGCAAGGAAGACAGGGGGGGCTCTGGAGCCCTCGGACCCTAGTGGGTGCGATGGATATGGGTGCCTCCAGAGCCATCCCAACCGCGGAGGCGTATTCCTCTTGAGGTTGGGCCCCCAAGCCTCAGGAGGCCGACCCCGTCACGGAAGGACGCGAGGTGGTCTCTTCCTTCCATTCTGGAGTTGTCACAGCCATGGCAGGCCGCTTGGCCTCGGCGGCCCCGGCATCCTCCTTCTTCCTCTTCACCGCCGATGTTAGCCTGTCCATCAAGATGAAGATGTTTGGGCATTGTGTCAAGAGAAAAGAGCAAAGGCAAGGTGATACACTTACTGGTCCTTGGCGACGTAGTCCCTCTTCCTACCCAGGAGCGCGATGACCCTAGGCTTCCTTGGCATGGGCGTCGCCACGCTCTCAGGGGCGGACGGGTGCGCGGTAGCCAGGTCTACGGCAGTGGCGGCCGGCGGCGAAGTGGAGGTGTCGCCCCAAGGCACTGAGGCGGCCCCGCCCTTCTTCGGGGTCCCTTTCTTCGGCTTCCTCAAGGAGGTGCCCCCAAACCTCGTGGTGACCCCGGTGGGGCACGACGACTCCCTGACCGGGTGCTCGCCGTCGTCGTCACCATTGGAGAGGCCGCGGAGGAGGTCGCTTTGCCATAGGGAAGAGGTCTCCCCCACCCCCTCCGAGTCTCCCTCCTCCTCTTTCACCACAGAGTGCTCGCCGGAGGACACCGGCACTAGGGAGATAGGGGGTTGGGAAGGCTGCAGCGGCATGAGCCCCCGCTTGTTAAAGATAGGCATAGCAGTGATGACCTGTGCCCCGTCATCGCGGCAGTACAGCGGGAGATAGGCCTCCGGGAGGGCGCCTGGCTCCTTCTCGAGCAAGGTGCGCATGACCTTGCTTAGCTCCTCGTCAGACAAGTCGTCTGGGCGCAGCTGGAGTTCGTCTTCCGCGTCCCCGAGGCACCATAGAGGGCGCGAGTGCGCCTCGAGGGGGGCCAGGCACTGCAACAGGAACTCCCTGACGATCATGGCCCCCGTCAGCTTTTCTACCTTCAGGTCCGCCATGATCCTCTCCAGCAGTTGCTCCCCCTGGGGGTCGGTGAGATCTCCCCCTGGCGGCTCCAGTCGAGCATGGGAACGCTTGGCGTCCATGAAGGTCCACTTGTGCTGGCAGTCTTCCACCTTCTTCCTAGCCCTTGAGATGGTGTTGTTGCCATTAGCAGCAATGAAGTAGGAGCACCCAGAGCACTGGCCAGTGCTTATCCGGAGGAAGAAAAAGTGGTGGAATAACGCAATGGAAGGCGCCACCCCCACGAAAACCTCACAGTAGAAGGCGAATATCGACAGGAGGAGGATGGAATTGGGATGAAGATGGAGGGCGTGGAGCCCATAATG
Organism: Aegilops umbellulata; assembly: GCA_032464435.1. Taxonomy (NCBI): domain Eukaryota; kingdom Viridiplantae; phylum Streptophyta; class Magnoliopsida; order Poales; family Poaceae; genus Aegilops; species Aegilops umbellulata. The sequence goes on from CP136057.1 coordinate 296,778,452, forward strand.
GTTGAGGACGGCATAGAAGAAACTCGAGAAGGGGGGAACAAGCCCAGCAAGGACGCTGTGCAGGAAGAGGGGTAGAAGTTCTCCCCCAGAGTTTCCGGATCATAAAAGCCGACCCAGAGCACCATCTCCCCTATATCATTGGTGCTGCCTGCCATCAGCGGGAGCGTGGCAGCGAGATGCTTCTCCTTAGTGACAGCAGACGCACTAAGGGCTGGCTCAAACGAGGGAGCCAGACGTGTAGAAGGAGCGGCAGGCTTCGCTTTCTCGGTCGGCATTGGAGGCAAGCCCGGCAAGATGTTGGTGGATCTGGAGGCGCGCGGAGCAAAGTGAGAAGGGGATCTAGATCAAGACGAAGAGGAGGTAAAAAAGGCTCGGCGGCAGGCGCCAGCCATTTTGTCAGCCCTGGGTGGTTGCCGAGACGGCGTGGGGAAGCGGAGCCACCCACGTCACATCAAGCCCGACGCGTCGACCAAGGCCGCACGCAGTTAGGGCCTGCGATGCTCCACCCTTGCCCCTTGGCTTCGCCTCTAAGCAAAGTTCGAGCGCGCCTTGGGCGCAGAGGCTACTATCGGCATTCTAGGAATGGGGGTACCCAGACTTGCCTGACTGCGGCCCACAACATGGCTCCATTAACGGCCTGGTACAGCCCACCTTCGGCATCAACAACTCAAGACCCTTGTGAGGGGCCAAGCCTCGAGAGGCGAACGACACCAAGACCTAAAGAAGGAGCGGCCTCCTCAGGTTGGCTCCTGAGGAGCGGAGATTTCTATGCAGGCCTCACCTCACGAGGCTCGAATGACGTGATCCATGATGACGAAGGTCAGGCGGGCGCCAGCAGGCGCAATACAGCAGTTTCCTCTTTGGTGATAAGGAGGCAAGCGCAGGCACGGAGTCCCGAGGAATCAACCAAAGGTTTCCATTCCCATGCAACAAGACCAAGACCGCCAGGACGGCGGGACAGAGGTCATCGCCGAGCCCACCATGGCGTCGTGACCAGAAGCTTTGTAGGCAAAGACTACTTTTGTCAGGATAAGTCTCCCTTCGAATTTGGTCATTGTGGGATCCCTTCTCGCCTCCATTTTTGGGGAAGAGGACCAAGGCCACTATAAATATAGCCTAGCCATCACCCTAGAGGGGGATCGACAGGCGGATGGATCATCATATTCAGATCATCCTCTTCCCCACCAGCTCAAGAACACATCTCCTAAGGTTGTTCTTCCACTGTACTTGTTCATCCTCAGCCCACCTCGAGTCCAATCCACCACAAAGCAGGAGTAGTGTTCTACAGTGCAAGGTGGCCCGAACCTAGGTAAACTGTTGTGTCCTATTTCCTTCCTGTTCATCGAGTTAGGCCGTGATATTGGCAAGTAGGCAGACGAGGGAGGTTGAGTTCTTCGCACGCACCCCAGAGTTCGGATCTATTAAGGGTTTGCGGAGCCCAAAATACGATAGGTTCGACACTCTTATTTATCGAAAAAGGCTACGAACGGTCCCCTATACTTGTGGGTTATCATTCGATTTAACCGAACACAGCCTACGGAGGGACTAACCAACTGAAGAAATAAAAGAGGAAAACAAAAGCAAGGTATAGTTGGAGTGGTGACACAGGACTAGACGTAGAAGCACCGAAGCCGAGCTGCGTTCCATGGGTTTGGTTCGAGGCGATTGTGCGCTGGGTTGCGGAGATGATGGCTCCTCCCGCTAGTACTTCATCGATTATGAAGGGACCCTCCCATTTGGGTGAGAGCTTATTCTTCTGCTTCTCAGGGAGGCAAAGGACGAGTTGGCCTACATTGTATGCCTTTGCTCAAACTCCCATACTGTTGGGGATATTACTACTGGGCGTAAACCGGCCTACCAGGGCCAGGTTAACTTCATCAGTAGTCCCAGAGTGTTAAAGCCCAAGACGACAGATGAAGGCCCAAGGCAGTAGTCGGTTCAATACTTATGGCCGTAAACCGGCCTTGTATGTAAACTTGTATTATAAGTTAGGAATAAGGAGAGACCAACCCGGGTACGAATATGAACCGCAGGTTGGGACTCTATGAACCGACGGGCGTCACCCGTGTATATAAGGGGACGACCCGACAGCGGTTCAAAGATAGACAACGACAACTCGAGACTTAGGCGAAGCTTGTTTGCTTCCTAGTAATCGAAACCCCATCAATTCCATCACAACTAGACGTAGGCTTTTACCTTCATCGAAGGGGACGAACTAGTATAAACCCTCTGTGTCCCTGTGTCCGCTTTAACCCCTTCGAGTTAACCCATTGCGATGGCTCCACGACTAAGTCCTTTGGCTAGGACATCTGCCGTGACAAAACCACGACAGTTGGCGCCCACCATGGGGCTATCGCGCGATGGTTTCAAGTTCTTGGAGGGCCGCTTCGAAGGACTCAAGGGATACGCTGTGGGCTGGATGACCAAGAGTCGTCGCGGCAAGATCTACATCGACGATGCAGGCTGGGGCCCCGAGGCCGGCCCGATTGAGTACGGGTATCGGGTCCCCTTTGGTGGCATACACGTCTTCATCGGCAAGGTCGGTGAACCGGGCCCTGAGCTGGACACCTGCACCGACCTCGTCGAGACAGCTCAGCGTCCGCGAGCTGCCCGGGTTAAGCCGGCCGTGAAACGTGCCTTCGTGGGAGTCGTCCATGGAGGAAGCTATGAGGATGGATCGGGATCTGGTGGCGAAACCGTCGTTTATTCTGGCAACGAGTCGTCAACGAGAGAAACCGAGTCTTTGTATCAGTTACAAGATGGCCGGATCGGGGGCTGTTCCGATGGCGACAGTATTCCGGACCCCTCCGATCTGCCCAACCGGGTTGGTATATTCATGGGCGGTACGCAAGTAGCGCTTCATTCATCAACTGCTGCAGCGGTAGTTCCCGGTTCAGCAGCGGCAACGGCTGCCACGGCAGGAGGCTCTGTGCGCCCGCCGGTTCAAGTCTTATCAGATCTGTTCGATGCGTTGGCTACGCTCATGGCGGAGGCTAACCCGGCGGATCAAGACGCTCACAACGCGGAAATTGCAAAGGTGAGGGAGCAGATCACTCAAGCCAAAGCAGATTTAGCAGCTGAAGAGGTCAGGATGACTGCAGAGCGAGCCGCATTGGACACGCAAGCTTACAAACTCATGCTGGACCAGAACGCATCACAGGAAGTCATGAGGAGGAAGTACCGATCTCGTTTGCCTTCAGTTTTCGAAGCAAGGGACCTTTTCAACACCCCTGGAGCGGGAACCAATAATCCACTGGCGGTAAACCGGGCGGAGGCACCTGCGACAGGCGCGCCCGTCCAGCCCCGTTTAATAGATCTACCTCGTCATAATACTGGTGTACCGCAAGTTGTGCCTACACCTCCGGGTCACTACTCCAATCCGCTGGATAACCTCGTTGCGGCTGCGGCACGGCTGGAGGCTATTCCAGTTGAAGGTGATTCATTACAGGCGATAGAGACGCGTTGGGTCAAGGAGCTCCTTAGGACGACTTTGGTCCAATAGGAAGCATATTCATACAGCCGCGATCGGATTCATTCTACCCCACGTCCAAGCCAGAGTTATAGCAGGCATATGGAGGAACCAGATGTGTCAAGTAATGCGCGGCGTGGAGCGCCCCGTGGCAACAATCCGGCCGGTGGTGCCGACAATGCCCAGGAGGTGGTGGACCGGGCCCGAGCGCGCAGGGAGGCCGAGTTAGCGGCACAGCATCAAGCTCGTCAGGTTACGCCGGTTCGTCTGACCACTTTGGTTGAGCCTGGGCTTAATTCTAGCGCATTGGGGGTACCTTGCCTTGTCCCCGCTTTACGCAATGTGCGCCTGCCTAAGGATTTCAAGGGCCCATGCAAGGTACCAAATTATACGGCGGATCAACCTCCAGAGACATGGGTGGAGAGCTATGAGATGGCCATGGAGATGCTTGATGTGGATGACGTAGCGTGTGCAAAGTATTTCACCATGATGCTTGAAGGGACGGCCCGTACCTGGTTGAAGAGCTTGCCACCCAACTCTATCAGTTCATGGGCCCAGTTACGGGCCCGGTTTATCAATAACTTCAAAGACACATGTAAGCAGCCTATGTCGATAGTGGATTTAGCTGCCTGTGTCCAGGAGGAAGTAGAATCAACTAATCATTGGGTACGCCGGGTCTCACAAGTTCTGCATTCATCAGACCGCATCAACGCTGACACCGCAGTCATAACTTTGGAAGGCAATTGCCGGTTTGGACCCCTAAGGTTGAAGTTAGGACGGATGAAGCGCCATTGCACTGACATGGGGACTCTTATGGCCGCTTTGGTAAAGTATGCTGATTCTGATAGTACCAAGGATCCTGAGTCTGATGATGAAAAGATGGGTAAGTTATCCCCGCCTTGGGAGGGACCTTTCGTGGTCAGAAAGAATCTGCACAACGGGTCATACTATCTGATCGATATTCGAGAGCGAAAAGACTCACGCAAATCAGAAGAGGAGACCAACAGGCCGTGGAACATAGCTCATCTTCGGCCTTACTATACTTGAGCCATTGGCTCTGCTTATGTATATATTATGACAATGTACATATTATAAATACAATAAACCGGATCCTCAGCTAAAGCGGTGTATCTGTTCTTTTACATCATGTGTGGTTACATGGAGTTGTTCTGACTTAAAGCGGCCTCCGGTTTACCCCTTGCACAAATTATAAATATCACTAGGGGGCTCGGTCGTGTCCGAACCGATGTAACACCTTTTGATAGGCGAAAGCCACTAGGTCACTTGGGGACATGGTCAAGTCTGAACCAGTCACGCCTCTTGATCGGCCTAAAGGCCATAGAATCACTTGGGGGCTTAGTCGAACCCGAACCATTGCCATGCCACTTGATCGGTGTAATGCCACGGTTTCATTTGGGGACCTGGCTGACTCGAACCATAGCTACACGTATTGGGAGCTTGGTTGTGTCCGACCATGGTAACGCCATTTGATCGGCTCAGTAAAGCCTCTTTTTTGCAAATGGTTTTATCAATGCCTTTGCTTTAATAATTTCTTGATAAACTGCTATTTTATCTTGGTTGCATTTTTAAAACCAACAACATTTAACACCGGTTCAAGCTGCCAAGTTGGCGGAGCACGGTCCATTTTTGGAACCGGATATTGTTTACCCGGTCTGGTTTTTTCTGTTAACATCCTATTTTGGAGTAACAAAATGTTTATTATGACCAAGCACGGTTTACATAGTAAACCGACATTGTATATACATGATCTGTTTTCTCCCATGACGGTGCAGGTTTATCAAACCGCCATGTCAAATTTGGCTAAGCCTACTTCGTGCCCAAGGATGGCAGGTATTTTGTATCACAAAATTTGATCATATATGTCAATTTCCTTGCATATATATATATATATGAAATTCATCAACCGGCTGGCGGTACAACCGCCCTGGTAGTTTAAGATTTTATGATTGCAGAAGGTATAGATCGGCAGTTTCGATCTTTCAACCAAGCGTATCAGTTCAGATGCACGAAGGCATCTCAGAAGCAAAAGTATTGGCTATCCTATTACAAGGCAACATGGTGCCCGAATAAGATCATTGTTTTTCTGGCAAAGTATAACAAGGCAGCCTATTAAACCGGTCTCCGGTTCAAGCTTGGTCGCCGCCTTGATCAGATGGTCGCGGGTCGCCCTGGCCGCTTCAGTTTCTTCTGCCCTACCCAGCAGCTGGAAGTCAACAGTGGTCCAGTCGATTCCCATTAATGCTTGAAAAACAGCTTCATCATGGATCAGTGAAGACGGTTCAATATCAGGAGCGTAAGTATGCTTACGGATTGGCGGGATCAGATTTTCTGCTTCGGGAACTGGTGCAGCCACTCGTTTGTTCTGATTATTATATTGGGCTTGATAATGGGTCAAATCTGCCTCTTCTACCAATTGACAAGCCAGAGGGCGCACTGGCCAGTTTATTGCCCTCAGATCCTCTTCATTGAACTCTGACCCGTCTTCCTTCAAACTTGGATAGCCCTGAGCTACTTCAACGGGATCGAAGTCTAGCACCCATGCCTTTGCTCGGATTAAAGCATTGATGGCACCGGTTCGAGCAGCAGATTTTTCAGCTCTTCAATCCGGGCGGGAAGCAATGATAATCTCTTAAGAGTATCTTGGATTAATGTGGGTGCTGGATTGTTATGTGACGCAGTCGTGATAATCCGCTGCGCTCCAGTATACAGCTGTTCGATTAATGTGTAGGCAGCCTTCAACTTCATTCGAACATCTGACCCCAAGTGGTTAATGCGGGTGCCTGCAACATGATAGAGCATTTCACAAACCGAATCTATCATAGGAAGACTGGAATTATCACAGAAGTCAAAGAACGCTTACCAAAGATGGCGGCAGTCATTGCATGCACTTGTCGCTTTACGCTGGCCAGTTCGTCTGTCACCGGTTTAAGGGCAGCTTCGGCAGTTTCAATTTTCTTGATCAAAGTGTTTTTCTCAGTGGCCCAATCCGCCTGATCTTTCTTGAAGCCCTCCTTCAGCTGCTCCATAACGCCTAAAGCGCTGGTCAACTCCTGTTTTGCTTTGGAGGTTTCAGCTTGTTGAAATCTTAAGTTCTCTTGAAGATCGGTGAGTTGGTTTTCTTTGGTCTTCAGCTCAGCCTGCATTCAGACAGTTATATGGTTTAACAAAACGGTATGGATATTAAAGTACCAACCACATAACGAGTTATGCACTTGGCACTTGGGGGCTAATGCCTATTTGATCTACAGCTGTCAACTAATCGCAAAGTCCCAAGCTCAATACAAGTATTCAACTTGGCACTTGGGGGCTAATGGCTATTTGCTCAAAAGTTATCAGTGGAATTCGAGACATTCAGGTTTATATTATTAAAGTCCCGGTTCAACTACATTAAGTTTAACCGACCCTTGGGGGCTACATCAGCACATTCTGAAGTATGCAGCTTTATATTTCACAAAGTTCCAGTTTGACAGAAGATTACAAGCCGGCCCTTGGGGGCTAGGGGAATTAGCAAGGCTAAAAGAATATACAAGCAAGAAGAGGCATATGAAAGTTACCTCAAATTTCTCCTTCATCATGTTCACTAGGCCGGCTTCATGGTCGCGACTGGTATATAACCGGTTCAGATAACCAGAATGAAGATCTTGAGCACTCAGTGCAGCATAAGTCGCCAAATCGACATTCCATTTGCCCTTGCCCATTGCGGCAAATTCATCCTTGGCAGTATGACGGGACAAAGCGACAGGGTTGCCGGGTTCGGTATGACCAATGCTAGTGATGACAACTGCATCATCCTGGGCGTCACCGGTTTGCACTGTGGCGGTCGGTTTACCAGTAGCTTTGGATGGATTTGCGGTTTTTTCATTCCGGACGGGACTTCCAGGCTGGTCAGCAGGACCAGAAGCATCAACAGGCCTCTCTTCAGCAATAAAAACCTCATCTTGCGCTGGCGGGTCATTCGGCATGTATTCATGAATGGCCGCTTCAACATCCGGAGTGGCGCCCGGTTCAGGGGCAGTTTCTTCTTCGGCCGCTTTATCCAGGCGAGCTTTCTTGCTCGGCCTCAGTTTGGCCCTGAAAGGAGCAGCAAAATCAAAAATAGTATAGGTTGAAAGTTACAATATCAGGAATATTATGATAAGTACAAGATTACCCAAGCACGGTCTTAAGCGGTGGCAGCTGAGTACCCGTTGACTCGCCGGAGGATGAGTGGGAGGTAACCTGATAATCGGAGTCAGATGGGTTAAGCGGTTGACGAAAACAGCCCGCTTTAGGACAAGTACTGACAAGCAAATTAGAGACCTCTGAACGGCGTCTCCGAACTGTCTGTTTGGTAAACCGGCGGAGGTAACTACCTGGCCGTTGTGCCGAGTCGTGCGGCGTACCTCATGCTGTTGGGTCTTCATAAGAAATTTGGGATCCAAATGAGCAAGAGGATGAGAAAATTTAACTTTCCGGATTGCCTGACGAAATTTCAGTGAAGGCAAAGAGTTCGAATCAGAAGAGAGAATAATTACCTCTGCATCATCGGCATGACTAGCTTCGGCATCATCCTGACAAGTATTATCGTCAATAAGGTGTGTAAAAGAAAGCCAAGTAAATCGAGTTCTACCTTAAGGTTCGGATTACTCACATCATCATCAGCAGGCGGATCAGAAGATGCAGTGGTTTTCCTCTTATGAGTAGGTTTCTTAAGGACCTTTGTCTTTGGACGGGTCGGCCTCTCCGGTTTGTCTGCCTTCTCCTACGAAAGCTTCTTGCTCCAAAACGGATCATCACCCTGTTTTAACAGATATTGGTATTAAGTATTAAGCAGATGTAACATTATCAGAGTTAATGAAAGGGGAAATTCACACTCACAACTGACGGTTTGTTGGTAGCACAGAAAGGAAGCAGGCCGGTTCGGGCACAGACATATTCCGGTTCGTTCAAAATTTTCTTCACAGCTTCTGTGACTTCTTCGTCAATAAGCTGGATATTCACGTGCCGCAGAGGGTCGTTAACACTGCCCGTATATTCAGACATCAAACCAGAGCGTTGGCTGAGAGGCAGTACGCTCCAGGATATCCAGCAACGAGCAAGATCCACTCCTGTTAAACTGTTGGCCATAAAGGCTCTGAGCTTGGACAGTTGGGGAGCATATTTACTCCTCTCTTTGGCTGTTAACCTCTGTGGAAAGGGGTGTGTGTTGATAAGCCGTTCCGGACGATAGCCGGGCAAGGGATTTTCATTGGCAGGAGAGGTGTCTTTGCAATAGAACCATGATTGATTCCATTCTTGGGGATGGCTGTGCAGCTTTGCGTGAGGATAAGTGACCTCTTTCCGCTTTTGGATCGCCATGCCACCCAATTCCATATTGGAACCATCAGTAAACTCGGTGCGACGGTTTAGATGGAACAAATCCCGGAAGAACTCGATTGAAGGTTCCTCTTGAAAGAACACCTCGGAGAGCACATGGAAATGACATATGTTGGTGACAGAATTGGGGCCAGTGTCTTGAGGACGAAGTTGGAAGTTGGCCAAGACGTCCCGATAAAATTTCGAACCGGGTGGATTAAAGCCTCGGGCTAAGTGATCCGCAAAAACTACAACCTCTCCTTCTCGGGGTGTGGGAGGACATTCTTTTCCTGGGACCCTCTAGTGGATGGTTTTCTTGCTGCTCAAAGCGCCAGTCAAGACTAAGTTATTCAGTTGTGTCTCTGTAACACGAGAAGGAGCCCAGTTGCACTCATATACTTGCTTGGCCATGGTGGAGTCTACAAAATAAGCAATCCCGGTTTGAGATTGGGTTGGGTATAAAGTATACACTGATATGATCAGGATCAAACTGAGGATAATTACATTCAGACCGAAGCTTTGTGAAGCGATGGGCTATAACTAAGGGATCCTAGCGGTTCAATAAGGGGACTAATGGTATATACCATTTACTGATTTTTCCTATGGTAAGTTAAACCGCCTGATCTAAATATTGAAAGCATCGGAGGTTCCGAAATGGCTAAGTATGCAGAAACATGTTTCACAAAAGTTCCAGTACATCAATGGATATAAGGTAGCTTCAGAAAAACAGAAAAAATATTCAAAGGCGTTAAAGCAGGGCGGAAGTGAATCAACGAGCAGATATACAGATGAGATCCACGGACGTTAAACACAAGACTATAGGTGGATGCGGAAATCTACATGGCATTCAGGATAAAGTTTTACAGATCCATACGGAGGCTAATACACGAGCAGGAGCTGTCAATGAACATCTCAAGAATAGAGAACCCTAGAACAGATCTAGGTTAAAAGGAACAGAGGACTTACCAGAGTTGAGGAAAGTGCAGAAGAGCACCGCAGTTTTCTGGTGCGTTCAGGTCGATGCAGCGGCCAAGGTCGAGGTTGAAGGCGACGGCGGCGGCGGAGCTTTGAAGCTGACGACAAGGAAAACGAAGACGAGAAGGCAGGAAGGGGGAAAAAGGAAATGACCCTTCGGTCCTATTTATAAGGCAAAAGGATATGTGTCAGGCGCGACAAACCAGGGTCCACCGAATGAAGCTGTCGCCTCGATTTTCGCAGCCTTATTAAAATGATGAGGTATTATGAATACTTTCTTCATGACAGATGACGTCACCCCGGTTTAACAGTAAGTAGAGAAGATGACGTCAAGACGGTTCAACCATTACCAGAAGGTGATAAAGATGAAGATTTCTGCTAAGGATTGACATGAACACGTTCAAATCAATCTGGGGCCTAATGTTGGGGATATTACTACTGGGCGTAAACCGGCCTACCAGGGCTGGGATAACTTCATCAGTAGTCCCAGAGTGTTAAAGCCCAATAAGACAGATGAAGGCCCAAGGCCGTAGTTGGTTCAATACTTATGGACGTAAACCGGCCTTGTATGTAAACTTGTATTATAAGTTAGGAATAAGGAGAGACCAACCCGGGTACGAATATGAACCACAGATTGGGACTCTATGAACCGACGGGCGTCACCCGTGTATATAAGGGGACGACCCGACAGCGGTTCAAAGACAGACAACGACAACTCGAGACTTAGGCGAAGCTTGTTTGCTCCCTAGTCATTGAAACCCCATCAATTCCATCACAACTAGACGTAGGCTTTTACCTTCATCGAAGGGGCCGAACTAGTATAAACCCTATGTGTCCCTGTGTCCGCTTTAACCCCTTCGAGTTAACCCGTTGCGATGGCTCCACGACTAAGTCCTTTGGCTAGGACATCTGCCGTGACAAAACCACGACACATACTCTGGTAGCACCGAGCCTGTTGTTGGTAAAACATAGAGCGGGCCTGAACTATGTCGCGCTCTCCTTCCAGGGCGTCCAGGTCATCCTACCAATCTAAATCGGCTCCTTTTCTTCGTACATGCACATTCTAGGGGAGTCATGGATGAGGTCGCAGGGAAGGACTGCTTCTACGCCGTACACCATGAAGAAAGGTGTGTATCCCATTGACCGATTAAGGGTGATGCATAGTCCCCATAATACGGAGTCAAGCTCCTTCACGCAGTGGCAATCAGATTCTTTCAAGGAACGGTCCAGACGAGGCTTTATGCCGCTCATGATTAGCCCGTTAGCTTGTTCGACATGTCTGTTGGCCTGTGGGTGACAAACTGAAGCATAGTCGAGCTTAATGCCCATGTTAGTGCACCAGTCTTTTACCTCTTGGGCTGTGCAATCCATTATCCATTATTATACTGTGGGGGACATCATAACAGTGACCATTCTGGATATAAAGTCAATGACTAGTCCAGACTTAGCTGAAATTACCAGTTTCGCCTCAATCCATTTAGTGAATTTGTCGACCATGACTAGTAGGTATTTCTTCTTCTTGGTCCCCCCCCCCTTTAGGTGGTCCGACCATGTCCAGACCGCAAACCTCAAAGGGCCAGGTGATTGGGATTGTCTGGAGAGCAGTGAGGGGCATGTGGCTTTGATTTGCAAAGAAATGGCATCCAACACAATGTTGGACTAGCGTGCGTGCGTCCGCGCGAGCACTGGGCCAAAAGAACCCAGCTCTAAAGGCTTTGCTGACCAAGGCCCAAACTGTCGCGTGGTGACCACCCATGCTAGCATGTATCTTGGCAAAAAGTTGATGCCCCTCCTCTTCAGATATACATCTCTGGAGGACTCCGGTAGTGCCTTTTTTGTATAGCTCAACCTCATGGACCTTATAAGCTTGAGAGCGCCGAATTATACGTCGTGCGTCGGTCTGGTCATCGGGGAGCTCTTGATGGAGAAGATATGCAAGGAAGGGCTTGGTCGATGGTGTGATAACTACCATAGCCTCATGAGCCGAAGTTGTTTCTTCGAGTGTCGAGCCTCCGATGATTTCTTCATCTGGTTTGATGATCGGAGGAATGATCTGTTCTGGTCCATTGGCTCCAGCGTCCTTGCCCTCATCCTGCCACACCACGGATGGCTTGAAAAGCCATTCCACAAAGGTGTTCTTGGGGACCGGGTCGCGCTTGGCGCCCATGCAAGTGAGGACGTCCGTGGCTTGATTGCTCTCTTTGGAGACGTGGTGAAATTCTAGCCCTTCGAATCGGGAGGATATTTTAAGGACGTCATTTTGATATGCCATCATCTTTGGGTCTTTAGTATCAAATTCGCTGTTGATGAAAGGATTGATATAGTTGACTAGAGGGGGGTGAATAGGCAACTAACAATTTTTAGCTTTTCCTTACCAATTTAAACTTTGCATCAAAGCAGGTTGTCTACATATGCAACTAGGTGACCAACCTATATGATGCAACAACTACGAGCACACAAGCAAGCAAGAGAGGCAACACAATATAAGCTAGCACAAGTAAAGGTACGAGATAACCAAGAGTGGAGTCGGTGAAGACGAGGATGTGTTACCGAAGTTCCTTCCTTCAAGGGGAAGTATTTCTCCGTTGGAGCGGTGTGGAGGCACAATGCTCCCCAAGAAGCCACTAGGGCCACCATATTCTCCTCACGCCCTCACACAATGTGAGAAGCCGTGATTCCACTATTGGTTCCCTTGGAGGCAGCGACCGGACCATTTCAAACAAGGTTGGGGCTCTCTCCACAACTGAGTTGGAGGGTCCCAACGAAACCACAGAGCTTCACCATAATAGAATGTGGATCCGAGGTGACCTCAACCGTCTAGGGTGCTCAAACACCCAAGAGTAACAAAACCCACACAAGAAAGTATGGGGGAACAAAATATCCTTTGGTGGAAGTGTAGATCTAGGTCTCCTCCTTCAATCCCTAGCAAATCAACGAGTTTGAGTGGCTAGAGAGAGAGAGATCGGGCAAGAGAGCTTGAGTGGCATTAATGGTTGAGTGAGAGAGGTAAGAGGTAAATGTGGTTGGTGGAAGAACCACCCTTATATAGAAAACCCTAAAATCCAAACGTTACTATGAAATCGGCACCTTAGCGGTACAACCGGGACTCACCGTTTACCTGCAGAACCATACCAAGCGGTACAACCGGGCGAGCAGGCGGTAGTACCGGTTGGTGTGAACAACCGGAACAACCACCCAGCCACCGCTCAACCACCGCTTTGAAACAGTAGGGTGTCACCCCTATGTGCGGTGATCGAGCGGTATAGCACCAGTGCAACCGCTTGGCCTTGGACGCTTGGGTGGCTAAGTCCCATGAGGTAGAACCGCTCAGGGCACCGGTGGTAGCGGTGTGCGGGGCACAACCGGACCAACATGAACAGCACCGCCCAAGTACCGCATCAAAACAGAAACCTGACCGGTTATTGAGCGATACTTGGCCGGTACAACCGCCAGTGGCAGACAACAGTCAATGTTGAGCTTGGTGGCGGTACCACCGCCCGGGAGCAGTGGTACGACCGTTCGGTCATGACTGGGTTGTTCAACACCAGAGTATCACCCCTGGGGTGGTGGTTGGGTAAGGGCCAAGAACCAGCGGTACAACCACTGGGAGAACACAGTAAGCAGTTGAATCATGAAGGGAGCTCTCTCTCACACAAAACAAAGAAGGCAAGGAGGGTGTGGCAGAAGTGTACGTGCAATGATTCCCCCAACTCCTTCCAATGAGGATTCCCTCTTAATAGTACAGGTTCCCTACGACCAAAGATATAAACACGTAGAAAAACACCGTCTTCGAGCTTTTCCTTCGAGAGAGAATAGCAAACCGATGAAGGCCTAATCACCGAGAACCTGAAGCACTTAGCACAAGATTAGACCAGAAAAGGGTTGTCATCATCATCGAAAACACAAAGTAGGGAAATTCCCTTACAATCTCCACCTTTTTGGTGGATGATGACAACAACACGATTTGCAAGAGAGAGGTCTAGAAAATATAGACGGGACTCCCCCCCGAATATGTGCCCTAATTAGATTTTGCTAGGAATGCAAGTGCACACATTAGGGGCAAGACTCCCCCTAGATTTTATAGAGCCACCACTCCTCCTAGACATGCAAGGAAAAGCAATAAGCACATAATAAGAGAGTGACGACTATGATGGAAAAATAAACAATATTAACGATAATAGAGATACTATAGAGGAGCGCATGTCTCACACCATGCAAGTCGAGATAAATTAACGACAAGGTCCACAAGCTAAAGTTCAACACGACACAAGAAAGACCAAAACACAAACCCAAGCAAAGGAAGGAAATCCCATGCAAATACCGAGACCTAATAGAACTCTCTCCCCTTTAGCATCAAGACACCAAAAAGGAAAAGAGCAAAGCTAGCGCCCAGAGCTTAGTCGTCCTCGTCTGACTCCTAGATTGCATCTGGATCCGCATCATCATCAGACTCCTCATCATCATCCTGATCCGCATCTCCATGATATCATCATCAGAAGCAAAGGAGGTGGAGGGCTGGCAAGGAGCCTCATCATCAGACCATGTGCTATGCGCTGAGATCCATCGCTCCTCTAGAGTGATGCTCTTCTCAGAACCACTCTGAACAGGCATATTGAGGTGCTTCATCATAGCAATCTGACGACGCCTGGCATGCTTCTCATTGACATGGGCCTCATACATCCTCTTCTGAATGTCAGTATGGAGGCCGAAAGTCTTCTTCAACTTTGAAGTGAGCTTGGTCACCCAAGAGGGCTTGGCCCCTGGCTCCATCTCAAAGTCCTCATCCTTAGAACTGGCATACACATCCTCGGGATCATTAGCAGGAAAGCGAGGCTCGGCATGCTTCTTCTTCTTGAGTAGCTTGACCTCATGAACGGTGAGATTATCTGGAGAAGCGAGAAGCTCTCCAGGACGGCGAACAACCCAAACTAAGTTCAACAAGCACATGACAAACGGAGCATAAATAGGGACCTTTCTGTAGATGACCATGTTGTGCATATCATGCCACAGCCAGTTGGACACATCAAATGTTGCACCAGGTCCCACCTTGGTCTTCATAGCAACCATCAAGTCAACAAGGTAGCCATGAAATTCATCTCTATTGCCCACCTTGGGCAAAACAACATTCCTCAACACTCGATGCATGATGTCATAGACCTTCACAAGATCCTTGGATTATCCAATAATGCCACGGGGCCGAATGTACAGAGGGGCTAGCTTATCCTTAGGCATGGACTCAGGATGGTCGTGAGGACGAGTGCCACCATTCCCCTCAAGGCCTGTATCGTCATACCCAATAACATTGTAGAAAGCCCTCCAAGGTACTTGAAAAAGCTCATCACGAAACATGAACGTGAGTGTACGAGCGTCATCTTCTCTAAAATGAACAGTGGCATAGAGTTGATGGATAAGCTGAACATCAAAGTCATAGTTTACTGACATGAGCTTGACCAGATCGAACTCCTCACATAGAGCCAAAGCCTCACCAAAATACTCCAAGTTGCTCCTCCAATGGTCAAGATAAATAGTTCACTGTTTGGCATACCTATTCTTGTTGTGCTCAAATAGTTCATGAACAATCCACACTTGCATCTCATTCCGGAACTGAACGGTGGTCTAATGAGGTGCAATGGGAACCTCGTAAGGATTCTTTGAACAGAAGTCTTCCCAATCCTTGGCTTTCTAACGATGCAAGGGCATAACCACACGTTGCTTGGTAGCGGCAGATTTCGCACGGTGAATGGGCTTGGTGGGAATCACAACCTCTTCTTCTTCATTAGACGCGACCGGGCGCTGGGATCTTGTCGTGGTTTTGTCACGGCAGATGTCCTCATGAAAGGACTTAGTCGTGGTGCCATTGCTATGGGTTAGCTTGAAGGGGTTAAAGGGGACACAGGGACGCAAGGGAGTTTTATACTAGTTCGGCCCCTTCGATGAAGGTAAAAGCTTACGTCTAGTTGTGATGGAATTGATGGGGTTTCGATGACTTTGGAGCAAACAAGCTTCTCCTAAATCTCGAGTTGTTGTCTGTTGTTCTCGAACCGTCGCCGGGTCGTCCCCTTATATACACGGGTGACGCCCGTCGGTTTATAGAGTCCCAAAACCGGCTCATGTACGTGTCCGGTTTGGTCTCTACTTATTCCTAACTTAAAATACAAGTTTACGTACCAACGCTAGTTTACAGCTACGGGCCTTAAACCGATCGTGGGCTTTAAGCCCTCATCTACCTTCATGGGTTTTAGCATACTTAACTACTGAAGAAGTTAACCCGGCCCAGATAGGCCGGTTTACGCCCAGTAGTAATATCCCCAACATTAGGCCCCAGATTGATTTGAATAGGTTCATGTCAATCCTTAGCAAAAACTTCATCTTCAACATCTTCTTGTAGTTTGATGAACCGCCGTGAGGTCATCTTCTTTGATTGCTGTAAACCGGAGTGACATCATCTGTCATAAAGAAACTATCCATGATACCTTCTAGTTTAATAGATCCGCAATAACGGATGCGATAGCTCCGTTTCCAAAACTCATAGCCCCTTGATTTACGCGCCTGACACATGTCCCTTGCCTTATAAATAGGACCGAAGGGTCATTTCTTTTTCCCCTTCGTGCCTTTCTGCTTCGTCTTCCTCGCGTCGCCCTAGCTTCGGAGCTCCGCCGCCGCCGTCAACTTCTGCATCAACCTTGGCCACTGCATCACCCTGAACGTACCAGAGCACCGTGGCGATCTTCCGCATCTTCCTCAGCTCCGGTAAGTCTTCTATCCTTTCCACCTCAGATCTGTTCTAGGGTTTCGTAGTTCTTCAGTGTTCATCGTCCGCCTGTTGTTTATACGACAGCTCTTATATGAACCTGCAAATCATTGCTTTGTGTAGTGGTAGTTGTTTAACCTCCGTCTTTACTTACACATCTCAAGGCCATAGATCTATCTGTACCTTTGCTCATTGGTTCAGTATTGCTCTATTCAAACTTGAATATTCACCTCCTTTCTGGACATGTTCCAGATCCAAAATTATAGTATAACTTTGTGAGATCTGTTTTTGCGTACTTATTCATCTGCAATCTTGATTGTTCTGTGGGTAAACTGGGCGGTTTAAATTCGTTGAAAAAATTAACAAATCGGTATATGTACCATTAGTCCCCTTGTTGAACCGCTGGAATTCCTTATCCAGACACTGCCGCTTTGTAAAACTCCGGTTTAGAAATAACTGTCTCCAGTTTAATAATATACGCATCAGGGTATACCTTTCCAACATCTTCTTGAACCGGCAATTGCTACTTTACAGACTGCGCTATGGCCAAACAAGTGTACAAATGCAACTGGGTTCCTTCTCGTGTGACTGAGATTCAACTGACTAATTTAGTCAAGACTGGCACTTTAAGCAGATAGGATGTTATTCATTGGAGGGTCCTAGGCACAGAATGTCCTCCATAGCCTAAAGAGGGAGAGGTGGTTGTTCTTGCTGATCATCTAGCCCGGGGCTTCAATCCTCCCGGTTCAAAATTTTACCGGGACGTCCTAGCCAATTTCCAACTCCGTCCGCAAGATACAGGCCCAAACTCCGTAACCAACAGCTGTCACTTTCAAGTGCTCTGTGAGGTGTTCTTTCAAGAGGAGCCCACGGTTGAATTATTAAGAGATTGCTTCCATTTAAAATGCCGCACTGAATTCACTGACGGTCCCAACACAGAGTTAGGCGGTATGGCGATTCAAAAGAGGAAAGAAGTCACTTACCCTCACGCCAAACTGCACAGCCATCCCAAAGAGTGGAATCAAACATGGTTCTACTACAAAGATACCTCTCCTTCTGACGAAAATCCTTTGCCGGGTTACCGTCCAGAGCGGTTAAGCAACACACATCCTTTCCCGCAAAGGCTGACCACTAAGGAGAGAAGCAAATATGCTCCTCAATTATCCAAACTCAGGGCCTTCATGGCTAATGGGCTGACAGGGGTCGACC
The DNA here is from genome assembly GCA_032464435.1 of Aegilops umbellulata. NCBI lineage: Eukaryota > Viridiplantae > Streptophyta > Magnoliopsida > Poales > Poaceae > Aegilops > Aegilops umbellulata. The sequence continues at coordinate 296,796,211 of CP136057.1, forward strand.
TTGCTCGCTGCTGGATATCATGGAGCATATTGCCCTTAAGCCAGCGCTCTGGTTTGATGTGCGAGTACACAGGAAGTGAAAAAGACCCTCTTCGACACATTGATATGCAGCTCACAGACGAAGAAGTGACAGAAGCTGTTAAAAAGATACTGAATGAAGCGGAAGCTGTCTGTGCTCAAAGCAGCCTGGCTCCCTTTTGTGCCATTAACAAACCGCCAGCATTAAGACTCATACCTTGTACTTTTTATTGAATCTGCCTGTTCAAATTATCAACTGTTAACATCAACATCTTTCAAACAGGGCGATGATCCGTTTTGGAGCAAGAAACCTCCACAAGAGAAACCGGAGAAGCCGGAGAAACCAACCCGGCCCAAAACCAGAGTTGTGAAGAGGCCCACTAACAGGAAGAAAACCACTGCGTCTTCTGATCCAGCAGCTGACGATGATGTGGGTAACCCGGACCTTGAGGTAGAGCTTGATTCACTTGGCTTATTTTTCACACGCCTTATTGATAATGACCATTGTCAGGATAACGCGGAAGGTAGTCATGCTGATGTTGTAGAGGTAATCACTCTATCCTCCGATTCAAACCCTTTGCCTTCACTAAAAATCCGTCGGGCAAACCGGAAAGTTAAAATTTCTCATCCTCTTGCTTATTTGGATCCAAACTTTCTTGTGAAGACACAACAGCACGAAGCCCGCCGCACAACCCGTACAGCAGCCAGGTAGTTACCTCCGCCGGCTTACCGAACAGTCCGGTTCGGAAACGCCGTTCAAAGGTCACTAAATCTCTTGTCAATGCTTGTCCTAAGGCGGGTTGTTTTCTTCAACCTCTTAATTCATCTGACTCCGATTATCAGGGCACTTCTCATTCGTCGTCTGACGATTCATCAGCCACCCAGCTTCCACCACTCAAAACGGTGCTTGGGTGAGTCATATTCCTTATAATATTTCTGATGTATTACTTCGTAACATATACTATACTGATCCTTCTTATTCCTTTCAGGGCCAAACCTAGGCCAACCAAGAAGGCTCGTCTGGACAAAGCGGCAGAAGAAAATACCGTTCCTGAACCGGACAGAATACCAGATCCTGAAGCGGCTATTCGTGAAGACGTGCCAAATGACCCACCACTGCAAGACCATGACTTCGTCATTGAAGAGGCACATATTGATACCACAGGCTCTATTGATCAGCCCAAAAGCCCTGTCCGGATTGACAGAACAGCTAGCCCAAAGCGAACTGACAAACCGGCGACTCCATTATGAACCAGCGAAGCAAAAGATGATGATGTTATTATTACTAGCATTGGTCGCACAGAGCCAAGCAATCCTGTCGCTTTATCCAAACATACTGCCAAAGTGGAATTTGCTGCATTTGGCAAAGGCAAATTGAATGCCGACTTGGCCACTTACGTCGCTCTGAACGCCCAAGATCTCCATTCCGGCTATCTGAACCGGATGTACACCAGCCGTGACTATGAAGCCGGTCTGGTTAATATGATGAAAGACAAATATGAGGTAACTTCCGTATGCTTCTCTGTCTGTATATTTCAATCTGTTAACTCCCATAGCCCCCATGGGCCGGTTTAAGATATCAACTTAAACCGGGACTTGCCAATATGAACTGCAATATGTTTGAATTTTGCTGATGTAGCCCCCAAGGGCCGGTTCAACTCAATGAAGTTAAACCGAGACTTTAGGTAATAAAGATTGCAGCACCAGTAGTTATTGTGCAAATAGCCATTAGCCCCCAAGTGCCAAGTTGAATACTTGTATTGAGCTTGGAACTTTATGAAAAATTGTAGTATGAAGAGCAAATACGCATTAGCCCCCAAGTACCAAGGGCTTAACTTGTTATGTGGTTGGTACTTCAATATTGTACCGTCATCTGAATCATATTATGGTTTGTATACAGGCTGAGCTGAGCAAAAGGGAAAGCCAAATCGCCGATCTGCAAGAAAATCTGAAGTCCCAACAAGCTGAAACCTCCAAGGCAAAAGAGGAATTAACCAGTGCTTTAAGCGTCATGGAAAAGCTTAAGGAGGGCTACAACAAAGAGCGGGCAGATTGGGCCACTGAAAAATCCGCTTTAACTCAGCGAGCAGAGAATGCCGGGGCTGCACTCAAACCGGTAGTGGATGAACTGACCAGCATAAAGCGGCAAGTGCATGCCATGACCGCTGCTGTCTTTGGTAAGCCTTCTTGATTTCTGAATTAACGAGGCCTTCGTATGTAACTGTCGGTTTATTAACCCATTGTATGACACAGGGACACGCATTGGTCACTTGGGATCAGACGTGCGGAAGAAACTGAAAGCCGCCTATACATTGATAGAGCAATTGTATACTGCTGCACAGCGGATCATCTCTACTGCTTCTCACAACAACCCAGCACCCGCCTTGATCCAAGACACCATTAAAAGGTTGTCTATGCTTCCTTCCCGGGTTGAAGAGCTGAAGAAATCTGCTGCTCGAACCGGTGCTATCAACGCCTTGATCCGGGCAAAAGCGTGGGTGCCGTATTTCGATCCTGTTGAAGCGGCTCAGGGCTATCCCAGCTTGAAGGAAGACGGGTCATAGTTCAGTGAAGAGCATATGTGAGCGATAAACCGGGAGGTGCGCCCTCTAGCTTGTCAATTGGTTGAAGAGGCAGATTTGTCTCACTATCAAGCCCAATATGATGATCAAAACAAATGAGTGGCTGCACCAATTCCTGAGGCGGAGAACCTTATCCCTCTAATTCGTAAGCATACTTACGCTCCTGACATTGAACCATCGTTGCTGATCAATGATGAAGCTGTCTTTCAAGCATTAACTGGAATCGACTGGACAACTGTTGATTTCCAGCCGTTGGGTAGAGAAGCAGAAGTTGAAGCGGCGCGGGATGACTCGCAACCTTCAGGCCAAGTGGGTAACCAAGCATGAACCGGATACCGGTTTAAATTACTGCTCATTTGCGTGACGCAGAAAAAATGATCGTATCTGGGCACCATGTTGCCTTGTAATAGCCTAGCCGATACACTTGATTTTGATATGCCTTCATGCATAGTTATTGCAACTTGTGCTTCCTTTGGATGATCAATCTCCAAACTATTTTCTGTAGCCAAAAAATCTTGAAGTGCCGCCGCGGTTGTACCGCCAGGCGGGTTATGATATCTATTTATATGAAATCGAATATTTTAGATTTAAGCATATGATCGAATATTGTGATACATAATACCTGCCATCGTTGGGCATGAAGTTGGCTTTGCCAATCTTGAAGCGGTGTTGTATAAATCCATATTGTTGGAGGAGAAAAACAGCTCCTGTGTATATAACGCCGGTTTACTAGGTATACCGTTCCGGGTTATGATGAACACCGGAGTTACTCCATAATAGGATGTGAACAAAAAATCAAATCGGGCAAATAGTCTCCGGATTAAGAATTGACCGTGTGCCATCGATGGATAGTCAAACCGGTTTAAACATTGTCGGTTTAAAAACACAGCGAAAAGAGATATTTGTCAAAAGAGAAATAAAATTCAAGCAAAGGCAAATATAAAACCATTTGCAAAAAGAGGCTTGTTGATCTGATCAAGTGGCATTACCCTGGTCGGACACGACCAAGCTCCCAATTGGTGTAGCTATAGTCCAGGTCATCCAGGTCCCCAAATGATGCATTGGCATTACGCCGATCAAGAGGTGTAGCGATGGTTCGGGTTTGACCAAAGCCCCCAAGTGATTCTATGGCCTTAGGCCGATTAAGAGGCGTGACTGGTTCAGACGTGACCAAGTCCCCAAATGATTATGTGGCTTTCGCCTATCAAAAGGTGTTGCATTGGTTCGGACACAACCAAGCCCCCAAGTGACATGATTGAAGGCTTTTTTGAAAAAAGCTAACTCAAGGGGTAAACCGGAGGCTGCTTTAAGACAAAAACTCCGTGTAACCACACATGATGTAAAAATAACAGATACCCCTCTTTAGCTGAGGCTCCGGTTTATTGCATTGATCATAACATATACATTGTCATAATATCTACATAAGTAGAGCCAACAGCTCAGGTATAGTAAGGCCGAAGATGTGCTATGTTCCACGGCCTGTTGGTCTCCTCCTCTGATGTACGTGAGTCTTTATGCTCTCGAATATCGATCAAGTAGTATGACCCGTTGTGCAGATTCTTGCTGACCACGAAAGGTCCCTCCAAGGTGGGGATAACTTGTGCATATCAGTCTGGTCTTGGATGAGCCAGAGTACCAAATCTCCCTCTTGAAAGGTTCTGGTTCTAACTCGGTGACTGTGATAGCGACGGAGATCTTGTTGGTAAATCGCCGAACGGGCGACCGCTATGTCTCGCTCCTCATCCAACAAGTCCAAAGCATCTTGTCGTGCTACCTCGTTGTCCGCTTCAACATAAGCCGCTACACGAGGTGAGTCATGACGGATGTCACTGGGGATAACCGCCTCGGCTCCGTAGACCATAAAGAACGGCGTGTATCCTATCGATCTGTTGGGTGTGGTGTTGATGCTCCATAATACGGATGGTAACTCTTCAACCCATCAACCCGGCGTCCATTGCAAAGGAACCATAAGCCGGGGCTTGATGCCTCGCAAGATCTCTTGATTAGCCCTCTCTGCTTGACCATTGGACTGCGGGTGAGCCACTGATGAAATGTCAAGCCGGATGTGCTCACGTTGACAGAACTCCTTCATAGCACCATTGGACAAATTGGTACCATTATCAGTGATGATGTTGTGTGGAAAGCCAAACCGGAAGATCGCCTTTTTGATGAATTGCACCATCGTAGCTGCATCACACTTGCTTACTGGCTCTACTCCCACCCACTTCGTAAACTTGTCAACCGCCACCAAAAGGTGGGTCTTCTTGTCCTTGGACCTTTTGAAAGGCCCAACCATATCCAGCCCCCAAGTTGCGAACGGCCAAGTAATTGGAATCATCCTCAATTCTTGAGCCGGCACATGAGCGCGTCTTGAGATTTTTGACAACCATCACATTGCCTGACCAGGTCTTCCGCATCAGCATGAGAAGTCAACCAATAGAAGCCATGGCGAAATGCCTTAGCCACCAAAGACTTTGAACCAGCGTGGTGACCACAATCTCCTTCGTGGATCTCATGCAAGATATCATAGCCTTCCTCAGGAGACACACAGCGTTGAAACGCCCCTCACACGCTGCAACGGTGTAGCTCACCATTGATAATAGTCATGGACTTGGACCGCCGGATTATCTACCGGGCCAGAATCTCATCTTTTGGTAACTCGCCCCGGTTCATATATCCAAGATAGGGAATCGTCCAATCTGGGATGACATGGAGAGCCGCCACCAATTGAGCCTCCGGATCAGGAATAGCCAAATCCTCTTCACCAGGGAGCTTGACACACAGATTGTGCAGAATATCCAAGGAGACATTAGGCGGGACCGGTTTACGTTGAGAACCCAACCGGCTTAAAGTGTCCGTCGCTTCATTGTTCCGTCGGTCCACGTGATCCACCTGATAACCTTTGACGTGACCTGCAACAATATCCACCTCACGACGATATGCTGCCATGAGCGGGTCCTTAGAATCCCAAGTGCCAGACACCTGTTGAGCCACCAGGTCTGAGCCACCGAAGCACTTAACTCGGCTTAGATTCATCTCCTTAGCCATCCGGAGACCATGGAGTAAGGCTTCATACTCAGCTGCATTGTTAGTACAAGGGAACATTAAGCGGAGAACGTAACAGAACTTATCACCTCGTGGGGAAGTTAACACGACTCCAGCCCCCGAGCCCTCCAATTGCCTGGACCCATCAAAATGAATAGTCCAAAAAGTGGATCCGGCTTCTCTTCAGGTGCTTGCAGTTCTGTCAAGTCATTGATGAAATCCACAAGTGCTTGAGACTTGACCACCGTTCGAGGTACATATTTCAACCCATGAGGTCCAAGTTCTATAGCCCTCTTAGCAATCCGGCCAGTTGCTTCTCTATTCTGGAATATATATCCCAAGGGAGCAGAGCTAACCACTGTGATGGGATGACCTTGGAAGTATTGCTTAAGTTTCCAGCTTGCCATGAAAACCCCATATACCAGCTTCTGCCAATGCGGGTATCTTTGATTGGACTCAATAAGCACCTCGCTGATAAGTAAACCGGACGCTGAACCAGATACTCCTTGCCTGCCTCCTTGCGCTCCACCACAATAGCTACACTAACTGCACGAGCATTAGCTGCGACATATAGTAGCAACGGTTCCTTGTCAATTGGAGCAGCAAGAACAGGCAGATGGGCTAGCTGCCGCTTTAAATCCTCAAATGCTTTGTCTGTAGTAGAACTCCAGACGAATTGATCCGTCCTCTTTAGCATCTGATACAAAGGGATCTCCTTGTTACCAAGGCGGCTGATAAACCGGCTCAACGCGGCAGTCCGGCCTGCTAGGCGTTGAACGTCATTGATACACTTCGGTTTAGCTAGAGAGATGATAGCGGTGATCTTCTCCGGATTAGCCTCAGTTCCCCTATTGGACACCAAAAAACCCAATAACTTGCCTGTCGGTACACAAAAGACACACTTGGCCGGGTTGAGCATCATCTTGTATGTCCGTAGGTTATCAAAGGTTTCCTTAAGATCGTCAACCAGAGTCTCCTTCTCCCTTGACTTAACCACAATATCATCCACATAGGCATGTACATTACAGCCAATCTGCTTATGGAGGCAATTATGCACACACCGTTGATAAGTTGCCTGAGCACTCTTGAGCCCAAAGGGCATAGATACATAGCAGAAGGCTCCAAAGGGAGTTATGAACACCGTCTTCTCTTGGTCCTTAACTGCCATCTTGATCTGATGGTAACCAGAATATGCATCCAGGAAACTCAAACGCTCCCCACCCGCCGTAGCATCAATAATTTGATCAATATAGGGGAGGGAAAAAGGGTCTGCTGGACAAGCCTTGTTAAGATTTGTGTAATCCACACACATGCACCAGGTGGCATTTTTCTTAAGGACCAGCACCGGATTGGCCAACCATTCAGGATGGAAAACTTCAACGATAAAGCCAGCCGCCAAGAGCCTGGCTACCTCTTCTCCAATAGCTTTGCGTCTTTCTTCATTAAACCGGCGGAGAAACTGTTTCACCGGTTTGTACATGGGATCAACATTAAGAGTGTGCTCAGCGAGTTGCCTCGGTACACCTGGCATGTCAGAAGGCTTCCATGCAAAAATGTCCCGATTCTCACGGATGAACTCGATCAGGGCGCTTTCCTACTTTGGATCTAAGTTGGCACTAATACTGAACTGCTTGGACGAATTGCCAGGTACGAAGTCAACAAGCTTAGTCTCAGTTGCCGATTTGAACTTCAGGGCCCGATCATGCTCTGTAGTGGGCTTCCTCAACGGAGTCATGTCTGCCGGATCAACATTGTCCTTATAGTATTTCAGCTCCTCGGTGGCGCAAACCGACTCTGTACAAGCCGCATCACCTTATTCACACTCCAAAGCGATCTTGCGGCTGCCATGAACAGTTATTGTTCCTTTGTGACCCGGCATCTTGAGCTGTAAATAAACATAACAGAGTCGTTCCATAAATTTGGCATAAGCCGGCCGCCCAAACAGGGCGTGATGTGGCTGTCAGGACCCCGATCCTAAGTCACACCGATCTAGCATGTAACACATCATATCACTTTGCGGCCTCACGCACGGTATTCCCACGGGTGCCACCTTACCTGACCCGGGACCGTTTGCGCCTTTTGGCTCGCGTATATGATAGTGTCGCTAGCATCCATATGACAAAGAACCCGGGCCGACATGACTAGTCGTGAACCCAAAGTGGCACTAACTTACAGGGACAGGCTTACATGAAACAACATCGATCATGTCGGTCAGCAGCTTGTGAATCCGGGTTGTAGCACTGGGCTAACAAGACTCCGGGAACCCGGGCTGTAGCAGGCTAGGCAGGACTCCGGATGTCACTGCGTGACATTTCCCTGAAGGGACAGACACAGGAACGAAGTGAATCACATGCCGGCCAGTCAAGTGTTCCGGAGCAGTAGTGCTGGGCTAGCAGGACTCCGGTGAACCGGGCTGTAGCGGACTACTATGGCTCATGGAAGCACAAGACTACATTTCCCCATAAGAGAGGCTACCAAGGATAAACAACTAGGTTGTCGGATCCCACACATACCAAGCATTTCAATCATACACACAATATGCTCGATATGTGTAAATACAACATGGCATCACAACATAACTCTACGACTCAAGTATTTATTCATTAGGCTCCGAGGAGCGAGATATTACAAACATGGGTCTCATGACCCAACATTCAGAGCATACAAGTCAACGCACATGCGGAAGCTTAACATGTCTGAGTACATACATCTACAAATGAAAAAGGCTGAGAAGCCTGACTATCTACCAGATCCTGTCGAGGGCACAAGATCGTAGCTGAGGTATCAAGCGAAACGTCGAAGTCCACACGGAACCACTAGCGAGACTGATGTCTCTCTGCAAAACATAAAATAGGCAAACGTGAGTACAAATGTACCCAACAAGACTTTCATAAGAACTATCTACATATGCATCAGTAGCAACAAAGGGGGTAGTGGAGTTTAACTACAGCAAGCCAGCTTTGACTCAGTGGCTAACCTGAACTACGATTGCATGCAACTCTTTTGAGGTGGCGCACACGAGTCCACATATTCACCAATCAATACACCACTATGGATCCGCTCCCGTCAACCTATGAGAACGCCATCCATAGCACTCACGCTTATCTTGCGAGTTTTAGAGTATCCACTTTCACTTGTCTATGAACTATGCAAGGGGTCCAAGTTTCCATATCCGAGGAATTCGGCTATTCGAATAGATAATGATAACCCTGCAGGGGTGTACTTCTTCACACACGCTCTCGCCACTTACCACCATGTACACGTCATGTACCTCGGCAACCTTCAAGCGGAAGCCTGGCGAGGGAGTCGGCCACGACCTGACTAACCACACAAGTCTCTAGTCCAGGTTTATCGCCTATTCGGGTTCCATCCGCAAGGAGATCTAGCCGGGGTGTCGCTCACGGCCCCAAACGATGTGAGCAGGGTTCCCAAGCCCACCATCCGGGTGCCACTTGGTACACCGTGCCACTGTGCCTAGTCTGTCCCAAGCCCACATGTACCGGGTGCCACTTGGTAGACTACTAACACTACCTACAAACACCAGAAACTAGTTGCAACTCCTGGACAGAGATCAGGTTGATTAATAAGTCGAGAGAGCTTGGAGCGCCCGGAGCCCAATGTGTGGTAGTAAATGTTCATGGATCACAAACACAGAACTCAGTTCCTGAGGACGGCTGCGATGAGACAACCCACCATGTACTCCTGCATGGCCTCTCACCGCTACCTTTACAAAATTATGTTCACACACTTAGCTCTCAACAGTAGGACATGTTCACCACATTCCAATACATCCCCGATAAATCAGACCTGACTCAACTCTAAGCAGTAGCTGGCATGACAAACAAGCATGAATGAGTAGGCACATCAGGGCTCAAACAACTCCTACTCATGCTAGTGTGTTTCATCTATTTACTTTGGCAATGACAGGTCATGCAGAGAAAAGGGGTTCAGCTACCGCATCATGTAATAGTTGAAACGTTGTTGTCCTAATTCAGTAAAAGAGAGCAGGAGCGAGAGAGTGGCATTGTATCAGAATGAACAAGGGGGTTCTGCTTGCCTGGCACTTTTGAAGATAGTATGGTTCTTCATTGGTGTCATTGATCACATCGACGAAACGCGTCTATCGAGAGGGGCAATACCGGCAACAGAGAAGGAAAACACAATCAATGCAATGCGCAATATGATGCATGATCATTACATGTCAATATGCTGCGTTTTGAGCTAATGCAACTAGCAACATGTTAAATGAAGTTGGTTTGAACCCTAGGTTCAAATTCAAACTCCATGTAAGACATTTCAAATGCCATTAATTCAAATTGTCTTATACAGCAACTTTAAGTTGTTCAAACATGCACGAAAATGGTACAGATGGATAGATTAGATTGTTCTGATCATTTTTCATATATAACTTATTTCATTCTGAGCTACGGTTGAATTTCTATGATTTTTAGAAGTTTAGGGCATTTTCTGAAATTTCCTAAATTAAATTAAATTCAAAAAATAGCTTATTGCGTCAGCATGACATAAGCCTGCGGTCAGCAGGTCAACTGGGCTGCCCCTGGTCAAACCTGACCAGTGGGACTCACGTGTCAGTGTATTGGGGCAGGATTAGCGGCTGACCTGTGGGGCCAGGTCAATGTTGACGTGGCATGGTCAGCTGATGTGTGGGGCCGGCCGTGTTAATTTAAACTAAACAGAAAATAATTCTGGGGTTAGTTAAGGCATGGGGCCCACTAGTTAGTGGCTCTAGGGTTGATTAATTAGTGGGTCAATTAGCCGCTAATGACGCGTCCACGTCATCCAAAACGGCGGTTAGCCGCCGGTGCTAAACGGAACACGGCGGAGTTGCCCGTCTGGCCGATTCCGGTGACGAGAGCTCGCCCGGCTGGGTCTGCGGACGCAGCGCGACGAGGTGCGTCGATCAGTGGCGGTGGGTGGTGCTAGGGCGGCCGTAAACGGCAATGGCGGCGAGTGAGGCGGAGGCCGGAGCTCCGGTGGGTGCGGGGTTAGTGCTACGGTGCACGAGAGGGCGAGCTGGTGGCCGTTCTCGGCTCCTGGGAGCACGGTGAGTTCGGTGGCATGACCGAATGCGAGCACCAGTGACTGGCTGCGGCGGCGACATGGACGGTGGACGGAAGCTCACGGCTCCGGCGATTGGCGTGGCTAGAGAGAGCAAAAACGCGCAGGGAGAGAGGGGAATCGAAGAGGATCTCACGGCGGAGTCAACGGTGGTCTTGGCGAGCTCGGGGAAGGGCTGACGACGACGGGAGGTCGTCGGTGATCGGGGCAGAGACGGAGAAGATGGCGGTGCAGAGGGTGATGCGGAAGGTTCGGCGTCGCGCGAGTTGACGGAGAGGCACGGGGAATGGAGGTGGAGCTCCTGGGCATGTCCAGGGGGCGAGGGGGAGGCAGTGGCCGCGGTGGTGCTTGTCGGCGGTGACGAGCTCCGCTCGGTGGGATGGGGATCAGCGAGGGAGAGAGCAGGGGGAGAGTGAGAGGGGTCGAGCGGTTCGGGATGGCGCCAGGGCGTTCACCCACGCGTCCAGGGGCTCGGCGGCAAGCAGGAGGAGATGTGGCGCCTCGCGCGCGCGTGCGCTGTCACGCCTCTGCCTACTGGCAGAGGTTAGGGATGACTGGCACCAGGCCGGTGGGCTGGGTTGTCCACTGGGCCGGCCAGGTAATCCCAGGTAAATCTCTCTCTCTCTTCTCTATTTTCTATTTCCTATTCTGCAATTTGTTTTTGGGTTTAGTTTTAACACCAAACCATTTTATAAAATCATGAAAATAATTATGTGGCTAGAACTAAAATATACCAAACCACATAAAATATTCCAAAATTATTGGACATATATTAATTATAAAATATAAAATATATATATGTCCAATGCAAATAGTTATTGATTTAATTCAAAGGCCCAAAATAAATTATTCCTGTGACTCCAAAAATATTGGTTGGGATTTCAACTCATGCCTATATTTTCCCAGAATAATGGGAACATTTTCTTGGATTCATTTGATGATATTTAAATGTTGGTTATTTTTAGGGGTTTTCTGAGGCTTGGAAAATTCCTCAATTCAAATTTCAATTGAATTTAAAGATGATGCAGCAACCAAGCTAGTCCAAAGCCAGGGTAAAGCTAGGGATGTGACAACTCGCCCCCACTAAACAAGAATCTCGTCCCGAGATTCAAGGCGTGAGGTAAGGAGACAACGGGGACACAAAGCTAACGCGATCTTCTCGATCCAACTGTCCTTCTCGAAGATGTTGATTCCTTGCATCATCTTGGTCTTAACGTCTTTGTTTTGAGAACTACATCCAACATGACAACGAGAAGAAAGGGAGGATTTTAGAAGAATCGGTCTTCTTGAGGTTCGAGCAATTTAGGATCATCTTAATGATCACAAGATCAACTCATGAAATGAGACGTAGAAACATCCCTTGAGCTGAGACGCAAAACACACATCAGAGATGATGGATGAGAAACATATGACAAGGGTTCAAATTGGTAGGCAACAATTCGACTCTTAAATAGATGGTGAGGGGGGTTTCAAAGTAGCGAGGAGTTAAGTTGCCCATGATACCATAACGGGACACCTCGGGGAAGGTGACTCGTAGAATTATTCCCGTAAGTGGCAAAAAGAATTACTTTTGATACAGAGATCATTCAAACTCTCTATACCAGCCTAAGGAAAATCACAATTGATCATTTAATTGAATTCTAAAGAATGGCATACTCAGTTTGGAGAGGAAACTAGAGTTATAGGATAACTCGGCAATGGAAGGCACAATCCAATTGATACCGAGGATATAACACAATGACTGAGCATGCTCTCAAGAACTTGAGCATTTCCGTATTCATCAAGGTTTTACCAACATTCGTGCCGAGGATCCTGGCAACACATCATACTACCATGATAACAGTGATGGAGGGTGCAGATGCAAAGGAGGACATCACTTCCCCAGATTTTCCTTAGCAATGCCAAAGAAGCAAATCTGGATGATCAATCGAGAGACATTTAGCACTCCGCTTCAAATGTTCTCGTTGATGTACTAGGTACCACGGTCAATGCTTAAAAGCATGAACATGGCCATCAAGTAAAGGTCGGACTTCGGGAACACAAAAATCCATAAGGAACAACTTGTGGAATAAGTCATACCAAATCCTCATGGATAAGATGGTCGAATTGCTCGTTCAAGATACTACAATAATAGATCTTCCGGCTAGGTGTGTCGGCCAGAACATCAACCTCGTCGGGACCTACATCATAGATCTTGGAAATGTTCCAGCCATCATATCTACCTGAGATTCAGATCTGGCTGGTAACAAGATTTTTCAGACATGATGTCTAGACAAGAAAGGTTGCAACACAAGTCGACGGGATACGTTGCGAGACTCTCGGGAGATGAACTACGATAGCAAGCTCCAAACATGAGTTGGTTCTGCTACACACATGTGAACATGTTGTCCAAGACAAGCATGACCACAGAGTAGTCTTACAATAAAACACTACCGAGTTCAGGTGGGGAACCATGATCGAGGATATCGAAGTCCTTGTATAAGTCTTGCTCTTAAGAAGGAACTTCTTCTCCTTGAACAAATCAATCAGTGGCTTGGCGTGCTAGGGATTACACATGGAGTGGAGGTAGCGAGCCTATCAAACTATGGCATACTTCGCACATGCGTGACTTACTTGGGACGATTCCAGAGGAAGCAAAAACAAACTTTCTTGAATTCATGACGGCAACTTGCATCAAATGTGCATGAAGTAGAGGAAGTCACTTCTTACACCAAACATGTATTTCATGAATAGGACACGAAGATAATGCTTATAAGAGTTTCCAATGCTAGCTTTAATATTCCACATGAATCATGGGGGGACAAGATGTTGCTCATGGGCTCAACAGCAACTCATCAAAATTTTCATATCACTGGACTTCCACCATCATGTGAACACGGTGATAGCATTGATTAGACCAAAAGATGTAATGGTGTATGCTCAAGGGATCAACCACGAGTAAGACAACATTATGAGCATCGTTGGTTTTGATTTGGCTTAACGATATCCCATACTCAAGTCAAAGTTTTGACAAGGCAATAGATCCAACAACTGATCACGAGGACCAATCGATGAAGATATCTTCTTTCTTCAACACACAAACACACACACACACACACACACACTAAAAGATATCCCTTAACATGAACTAAGTCAGACAAGCTTTTATCTTCCAACTCTCTAAGTCGTTGTTTGGCTTAACTAGCTAGCTCAGGGGTATCCCACACAGATTCTTGGAGAATGGGTGGTTTGGAGGAAAACCAACATGATCACGAACTCAACATAGCGGTCAGGTGACAACCTGGTTATACTCCCGAGAAGACTTTCGGAAAATCACGAACCACCGATATGTTACTAGGCTCGAGAACAATCTTGCTTTTCAGGTCAAGACGATATGATCGAAAGAGTGAGGGATTGACACAATCCCAAATCATGGATCGAAGAGTGCACCAGAAATAAGGACTAGGTAGCACGATCAATCTTAGGGTGATGATTTAATAACCAACACGCTAAGAATGAGGATATTATCCACTAACCACCAAGCAACACGGTTGCTAGGAGTATTGATTTCACACATCATGGTTCACTTGTCGGTGTTCCGGTTGCGACAACACGGAACCGAGGAATGAAAAATGATGGCAAGAACTATCACTCCATCAAAAAATCATAAGAGGTGGTGCAATTCTCATGACATTCTTGACATAAAGATGGTAACACTTCAAGGTAGAATAGAACAAAAGCTAGATTGACATTTTGATCTGCGGAACACAACTACTTTGACCCAATCCTAAACATGGATGAGGTACTGGAGTTTGTTTGTCTTGGTCATTCCGGAATAGAATGGCTTGACAGACAACAAGAATAAGAGGTATCGATGAACACAAATGCACAACTATTCCTGACTATCAACTGATAGACGATGGTCGGAATACGAATGAAAAGGGACAACTCAAGAGGACATATATCTTTCTGAGTTGTGGATGCATAGATTAATATGTCGAACCAAGTTCAACAGGTTTCTTCCAGATAACCCATGCAGAAAGGTAGAACTGGCATAATCACAATTATGAATGGAGAACTCCTCAAGAGTACTCTGATTGTGATCTTTTGGTTCAAAGAACTTCTGCAGTAATGGTTCATGGTATTTGGAAGAAGGAAATACCACGGACCTCGAGGACTATCGCAAAGGTTACTAATATCCTAAAGGAACTAGCAAACACTATCGACATGAGGTAAGTAGGGTGAATCTCGGGTTCAAAACCCAGGAGTAGAATGCCTACTACTAAGTGGCATCACAGGATGCTTTCGAGAATGGTGGCCAGATTCATCACACTGGGAACACATAACATGGCTAGATTACTAGATGGTTTCATAAGACACCCAGGGTCATAATAGTAGCTCCAACATATACGCCGAGGCAACGAAGTACCTCACAGACCGTGTAGTGTGCTTAATCTGGTCCAAAAGGGCAACAGGAATAGGAGGAAGGGATTTGCAAATGCATCAGACTATTTAGAAACTGGGATGACTCGGATAGCATAACGGTTGTAAATGCTCAAAATGATTTGAGACATCCTGCAAAATGGTGGCATAACCACTCAACATCACAATAACAAGGTTCTGAGGCCAGCTATGAACATATGTAAGTAGTAGGAACTGAACTGGGGCTTAAATCCAACAATCTGATAAGTCTCTATCATAGTAACTCGTCATCCTAATAGATAGATGGGAAGGCCTAGTTCTTAATCCTCATAGAAAAGAAGAGGATGACTCCGATCAAAAGGGCATCAGGTATAAGGAGTAAAAAGAGCCCTACGTTCCATCCCACAATCAATTCCCTTACACAACTAAAGCATTTCTAGACACGACTTCAACCGGTTTGGCTAGGTAATCCTACAAGCAGTCAGGCTCTGATACCAAAGCTGTCAGGACCACGATCCTAAGTCATACCGATCTAGCATGTAACACATCATATCACTTTGCGGCCTCACGCACGGTATTCCCATGGGTGCCACCTTACCTGGCCCAGGACCGTTTGCGCCTTTTGGCTCGCGTATATGATAGTGTCGCTAGCGTCCATATGACAAAGAACCCGGGCCGACATGACTAGTCGTGAACCCAAAGCGGCACTAACTTATAGGGACAAGCATACATGAAACAAAATCGAGCATGTCGGTCAGCAGCGTGTGAATCCGGGCTATAGCATAGGGCCAACAAGACTTCGGGAACCCGGGCTGTAGCAGGCTAGGCAGGACTCCGGATGTCACCGCGTGATATTTCCCCGAAGGGACAGACACAAGAACGAAGTGAATCACATGCCGGCCAGTCAAGTGTTCCGGAGCAGTACTGTTGGGCTAGCAGGACTCCGGTGAACCAGGCTGTAGCGGACTACTATGGCTCATGGAAACACAAGACTACATTTCCCCATAAGAGAGGCTACCGAGTATAAACAACTAGGTTCTCGGATCCCACACATACCAAGCATTTCAATCATACACACAATATGCTCGATATGTGTAAATACAACATGGCATCACAGCATAACTCTACGACTCAAGTATTTATTCATTATTCTCCGAGGAGCGAGATATTACAAACATGGGTCTCATGACCCAACATTCAGAGCATACAAGTCAAAGCACATGCGGAAGCTTAACATGTCTGAGTACAGACATCTACAAATGAAAAAGGCTGAGAAGCCTGACTATCTACTAGATCCTGCTAAGGGCACAAGATCGTAGCTGAGGTATCAAGCTAAACATCGAAGTCCACACGGAACCACTAGCGAGACTGATGTCTCTCTACAAAACATAAAATAGGCAAACGTGAGTACAAATGTACCCAGCAAGACTGACATCAGAACTATCTACATATGCATAGGTATCAACAAAGGGTGTAGTGGAGTTTAACTGCAGCAAGCCAGCTTTGACTCAGTGGCTAACCTGAATTACGACTGCAAGCAACTCTTTTGAGGTGGCGCACACGAGTCCACATATTCACCAATCAATACACCACTATGGATCCGCTCCCGTCAACCTACGAGAACACCACCATAGCACTCACGCTTATCTTGCGAGTTTTAGAGTATCCACTTTCACTTGTCTATGAACTATGCAAGGGGTCCAAGTTTCCATATCCGAGGAATTCGGCTATTCAAATAGATAATGATAACCCTGCAGGGGTGTACTTCTTCACACACGCTCTCGCCACTTACCACCATGTACACGTCATGTACCTCGGCAACCTTCAAGCGGAAGCCTGGCGAGGGAGTCGGCCACGACCTGACTAACTACACAAGTCTCTAGTCCAGGTTTATCGCCTATTCGGGTTCCATCCGCAAGGAGATCCGGCCGGGGTGTCGCTCATGGCCCCAAACGATGTGAGCATGGTTCCCAAGCCCACCATCCGGGTGCCACTTGGTACACCATGCCACTGTGCCTAGTCTGTCCCAAGCCCACTTGTACCGGGTGCCACTTGGTAGACTACTAACACTACCTATAAACACCAGAAACTAGTTGCAACTCATGGACAGAGATCAGGTTGATTAATAAGTCGAGAGCTTGAAGCGCCCGGAGCCCAATGTGTGGTAGTAACTGTTCATGGATCACAAACACAGAACTCAGTTCCTGAGGACGGCTGCGATGAGACAACCCACCATGTAGTACTACATGGCCTCTCACCGCTACCTTTACCAAATTGTGTTCACACACTTAGCTCTCAACAGTAGGACATGTTCACCACATTCCAATTCATCCCCGATGAATCAGACCTGACTCAACTCTAAGTAGTAGCAGGCATGACAAACAAGCATGAATGAGTAGGCACATCAGGGCTCAAACAACTCCTACTCATGCTAGTGGGTTTCATCTATTTACTGTGGCAATGACATGTCATGCAGAGGAAAGGGGTTCAGCTACCGCGGCATGTAACAGTTGAAACGTTGTTGTCCTAATGCAGTAAAAGAGAGCAGGAGCGAGAGAGTGGGATTGTATCAGAATGAACAAGGGGGTTTTGCTTGCCTGGCACTTCTGAAGATAGTATAGTTCTCCATTAATGTCATTGATCACATCGTCGAAACGCGTCTATCGAGAGGGGGCAATATCGGCAACAGAGAAGGAAAACACAATCAATGCAATGCATAATATGATGCATGATCATGACATGTCAATATGCTGTGTTTTGAGCTAATGCAACTAGCAACATGTTAAATGAAGTTGGTTTGAACCCTAGGTTCAAATTCAAACTCCATGTAAGACATTACAAATGCCATTAATTCAAATTGTCTTATACAGCAACTTTAAGTTGTTCAAACATGCTTGAAAATTGTACATATGGATAGATTAGATTTTTCTGATCATTTTTCACATATAACTTATTTCATTCTGTGCTACGATTGAATTTCTATGATTTTTAGAAGTTTAGGACATTTTTTGAAATTTCCTGAATTAAATTAAATCCAGAAAATAGCTTATTGCGTCAGCATGACATAAGCCTGCGGTCAGCAGGTCAACTGGGCTGCCCCTTGTCAAACCTGACTAGTGGGACCCTCGTGTCAGTGTAACGGGGCAGGATTAGGGGCTGACCTGTGGGGCGGGGTCAACGTTGACGTGGCATGGTCAGCTGATGTGTGGGGCCGGCCGTGTTAATCTAAACTAAAGAGAGAATAATTCTGGGGTTAGTTAAGATATGGGGCCCACTAGTCAGTGGCTCTAGGGTTGATTAGTTAGTGGTTCAATTAGCCGCTAATGACGCATCCACGTCATCCAAAACGGTGGTTAGCCGCCGGAGCTAAACGGAACACGGCGGGGTTGCCCGTCTGGCCGATTCCGGTGATGAGAGCTCGCGCGGCTGGGTCCTGTGGACGCAGCGCGTCGAGGCGCGTCGATCAGTGGTGGTGGGTGGTGCTAGGGCGGCCGGAAACGGCAACGGCGGCGAGTGAGGCGGCGGCCCGAGCTCGGGTGGGTGCGGGGTTAGTGCTATGGTGCACGGGAGGGCGAGCTGGTGGCCGTTCTCGGCTCCTAGGAGCACGGTTAGTTCGGTGGCATGATCGAATGCGAGCACCAGTGACTGTGGCTGCGGCGGCGACATGGACGGCGGATGGAAGCTCACGGCTCCGGCGATTAGCGTGGCTAGGGCGAGCAAAAACGCGCGGGGAGAGAGGGGAATCGAGGAGGAGCTCACGGCGGAGTCAACGGTGGTCTTGGCGATCTCGGGGAGGGGCTGACGGCGATGGGAGGTCACTGGCGATTGGGGCAGAGACGGCGAAGATGGCGGTGCAGAGGGTGATGCAGAAGGTTCGGCGTCGCGCGAGTTGACGGAGAGGCGCGGGGAATGGAGGTGGAGCTCCTGGGCATGTCCAGGGGGCGAGGGGGAGGCAGTGGCCGTGGTGGTGCTTGTCAGCGGCGACGAGCTCCGCTCGGTGGGATGGGGATCAGCAGGGAGAGAGCAGGGGAGAGTGAGAAGGGTCGAGTGGTTCGGGACGGCGCCGGGGTGTTCACCGAGGCGTCCAGGGGCTCGGCGGCAAGCAGGAGGAGGCGTGGTGCCTCGCGCGCACATGCGTTGTCCCGCCTCTGCCTACTGGCAGAGGTTAGGGATGACTCGCACTAGGCCAGTGGGCTGGGCTGTCCACTGGGCTGGCCAGGTAAGCCCAGGTAAATCTCTCTCTTTTCTCTGTTTTCTATTTCCTATTCTGTAATTTGTTTTTGGGTTTAGTTTTAACACCAAACCATTTTATAAAATCCTGGAAATAATTATGTGGCTAGCACTAAAATATACTAAACAAAATAAAATGTTCCAGAATTATTGGACATATATTAATTATAATATATATATATGTCCAATGCAAATAGTTATTGATTTAATTCAAAGGCCCAAAATAAATTATTCATGTGACTCCAAAAATATTTGTTTTGATTTCAACTCATGCCAATATTTTCACATAATAACGGGAACATTTTCTTGGACTCATTTGATGAGATTTAAATGTTGGTTATTTTTAGGTGTTTTATGAGGCTTGGAAAATTCCTGAATTCAAATTTCAATTGAATTTAAACATGATGCAGCAAACAAGCTAGTCCAAAGCCAGGGTAAAGCTAGGGATGTGACAATGGGCTCTGGATCTTCACCACCTCAAAAGTCAACGTCTCTGACCTGGAATCATGATCATCTCCAAAGGCCACTTCCAGAGCTATCTTGCGAACAGGATACGCCGACTTACCAAGTACCACACCATGGAATACTGTATTGGATGGTTTAAGATTTTTATCTGTTAGTCCCATACGGCGGAAGGTTTCATAGTATAGGATGTTAATGTTGCTCCCTCCATCCATGAGCACCTTGGTGAATTTATAACCTCCCACCTGAGGTGCCACCACCAACGCTAGTTGACCCGGATTGTCAACCCGGGGAGGGTGATCCTCTCTGCTCCATACAATTGGCTGCTCAGACCAGCATAAATAACGGGGCACGGCCGGTTCAACAGAGTGTACCGCCCGCTTATGAAGCTTCCGGTCTCGCTTGTCCAAGATAGTGGTGAAGACATGATATTGCCCACTATTCAACTGCTTTGGGTGACTCTGACAACCCGACTGCTGCTGTTGATTGTAGCCGCTTTGATTACCTTGGTTGTGATGTCCGCCCTGATTGCCATTAAAGCCTGAACCGCAGTTTCCTCCGCCGTGACCCGTCCCAGGAGATCTGGACGTTGAACCACCACCTGACCCGTGATCATACCGGAAAGTGTTAGAATTCTTGAACTCTTGCATGATGTAACAATCTTTCCAAAAGTGGTTGGCCGGCATCTCCTTCGTCCCATGCTTTGGAAAAGGCTGGTTTAACAGGTAATTCAAGCGGTCCGGGTTGGGACTAGGCGCACCGCTGCGATTCGGCGGTTTACCCTTTCATCGCTGGCCGTTTTCCTGTGCGTTGGTGTTAGCCACAAAGTCCATGCTGCTATCCGCTTTACGCTTGCCTCCGTTTCCATGACCCGCCGAGTTGTGCGGCTGTCCCTTGGACTTGCTGCTCTTCTTTCCCTTCCCTGCCTTATCATCGTCAGACTCGGGATCCTTGGTACTATCAGAGTCAGCATACTTCACTAGCGCAGCCATGAGGGTTCCCATATCATTGCAATGGCGCTTCAGCCGCCCCAACTCTAGCTTCAGAGGCTCAAACCGGCAGTTGCCTTCTGAAGTTATCACCGCTGTATCGGCATGGATGCGGTCTGATGAATGCAAGATTTTCGAGACCCGGCACACCCATCGGGTTGTCGATTCTCCTTCCTCCTAGACACAGGCCGCTAAGTCCACTATTGACATAGGCTGTTTACATGTATCCTTGAAATTCTGGATAATCCGGGCTTGCAATTGGGCCCATGAACTGATAGAGTTGGCCGGCAAACTTTTTAACCAAGTATGGGCCATCCCTTCAAGCATCATGGTGAAGTACTTTGCACACGCCACCTCATCCACATCAAGCATCTCCATGGCCATCTCATAACTCTCCACCCATGTTTCCGGAGACAAATCGGTAGTGTAATTCGGCACTTTGCGCGGGCCCTTGAAATCCTTGGGCAGGCGCACATTACGTAAAGCGGGGACAAGGCATGGCACCCCCAAAGAGCTAGAAGTAACTCCTGGATCGACCGATGTGGTCGGACGAACCGGCGTGAGCTGATGAGCCTCATACTGTGCCGCTAATTCGGCCTCCCTGCGCGCTCGGGCCCGGTCCACCACTTCCTGGGCATCACCAAGACCCCCTGCCGTATTGTTGCCACGGGGCGCTTCACGGTTTCGCGCATTGCTTGACACGGCCGGTTCGTCCATACACGTGTTGTAGCTTCGACTTGGGCGAGGGGTAGAGTGAATTCGGTCGCGGCTGTATGAATACGCTTCCTGTTGAATCAAAGCTGTTCGGAGAAGCTCCTTAACCAGGCGCGTCTCCACCGCCTGCGGAGAATCACCTTCAATTGGGATGGCCTCCAGTCGTGAAGCGGTAGCAACGAGGTTGTCCATCGGATTGGAATAATGACCCGGAGGCGTCAGGACAGGCTGTGGTATGATGTTATTCTGACAAGGCGGGTCCATCAAGCGTGGCTGAATCGGCGCATCAGCTCCGGGAGCTTCCGCCCGGTTTAATACCGGCGGGTTACTGGCCCCTGCTCCTGGAGTGTTGAAGAGGCACCTCGCGACGTAAACCGGAGGCAGGCGAGACCGGTGCTTCCTTTTCAAGACTTCGTGCGATGCGTTCTGATCCAGCATAAGCCGGTAAGCCTGCGCATCCAAAGCGGCCCGCTCTGCAGTCACCCTGGCATTCTCAGCTGCTAGGTCGGCCTTGGCTTGAGTGATCTGATCCCTCACCTTCACAATTTCCGCATCGTGGGTGTTCTGATCCGCCGGATTAGCTTCTGCCATGAGCATAGCCACGTATCAAACAGATCAGATAAAACTTGAGCCGTCGGGTGCACAGGGCCTCCTGCCCCGGCTGCCGTCGCCGTCCCTGACCCGGACATCATTGCTGCTGCAGTCGAAGAGTTGATCGCTGCTTGTGTACCGGCCATGAATATTCCAACCCGGTTGGGTAGATCGGAGGGGTCCGAAATACTGTCGCCATCGGAACAGCCCCCAATCCGGCCATCTTGTAGCTGATACAACGATTCTGTTTCTTCGGTTGATGACTCGTCGCCGGAATAAACGACGGTCTCGCCACCAGATTCCGATCCATCCTCATAGTCTCCTCCATGGATGACTCCCATGAAGGCACGCTTCACGGCCGGTTTAACCCGGGCGAATCATGCACGCTGAGCCGTTTCGACCAGGTCGGTGCAGATGTCCAGCTCAGGGCCCGGTTCACTGATCTTGCCAATGAAGACGTGTATGCCACCAAAGGGGACCCGGTAACCGTACTCAATTGAGCCAGCCTCGGGGCCCCATCCCGCATCGTCGATGTAGAGCTTGCCGCGACGACTCTTGGTCATCCGGCCCACGGCGTAACCCTTGAGTCCTTCGAAGTTGCCCTTCAAGAACCTGAAACCATCGTGGTGATAGCCCGACGGTGGGCGCCAACTGTCGTGGTTTTGTTACAGGAGATGTCCTCATGAAAGGACTTAGTCGTGGAGCCATCGCTACGGGTTAGCTTGAAGGGGTTAAAGCGGACACAGGGACACAAGGGAGTTTTATACTAGTTCGGCCCCTTCGATGAAGGTAAAAGCCTACGTCTAGTTGTGATGGAATTGATGGGGTTTCGATGACTAGGGAGCAAACAAGCTTTGCCTAAATCTCGAGTTGTTGTCTGTTGTTCTTGAACCGCCACCGGGTCGTCCCCTTATATACACGAGTGACGCCCGCCGGTTACAGAGTCCCAACACCGCCTCATGTACGTGTCCGGTTTGGTCTCTACTTATTCCTAACTTACAATACAAGTTTACATACCAACGCCGGTTTACAGCTACAAGCCTTAAACCGATTTTGGGCTTTAAGCCCTCATCTACTTCATGGGTTTTAGCATACTTAACTACTGATGAAGTTAACCCGGCCCAGATAGGCCGGTTTACGCCCAGTAGTAATATCCCCAACAGATCTCCTAGCCTGCTTCTTGGTATTGCGAGGAGCAGAGCGAGAACTAGAGCCACCTGCACACACACACACACACGAAGAGAACACAAGAACCCCAGCAAGGATGAGAGGATTGCACACACGAACATAGGAATAGGTAGATTGCAAAACAAGGATAAAACAGAGCTACATGGTTCAGAGACCGCGGTTGTACCGATTTTACGACTGGTAGTACTGCTCCGTCGGTTGTACCGCCCAGAGAGGCGGTAGAACCGCCCGGAAAGCAGCACTACTAGTTGGAGAAGGACTGACCACGAGATTTGAATCAACCTAACCATACTCTAACTCCTAAGAAATGCAAACTACGCGAGAGGCATAACTAGATCTCTTCCACCCAATAGTTTGACCAATAAACGCAGAATATCAAGTAATGCCCTAGAAGAAGGGAAAGAACCCTAGAACAACGAACGAAGGAAATGGGGCATTACCAGCATCCATGGGAAGAGATTGGGAAAGAGGGGGCCTGCACGGAGTGGATCCATGGAGAGCCCATGGATCCGGAGCGCGACTAGCAGTCCGGGGCAGGGGCAATGGCGACCGGCGGCTAGGGCAAGAGATGGGAAAGGACAGGGGATGATGGGAAAAGAAAACCCTTCGGCCCGACCCTATATATATGCCCGCAGATGCGAAGCGGTTGTACCACTCCAGGGAGCGGTTGTACCACTTCCTGGTACGTGCCAGCGGTTGCAGGCGGTACTTCCGTCGCCAAGAGGCAGCGGTAGTACCGCCAGTAACCAACTGGTAGTACCGGCCAGAAGCACAACCTAGAGTCGAGCGGTGGAACCGCTCAAGCACCACTAGGATTCCTCCGGGAACGGTACAACCTGAATGTACCAGCCGTTAAACCGCCTGGGACACCGGTTGTTCCACCCAGTTACCATTGCTCGAACCAAGATCAAATGTGTGCAATTGGATTAGATGGTTTTAGGAGAAGGAGAAAGGCTTGGGATGGAGCACGACACTAGAACATGGTGTGGTGAACTCCAAGAGGGCACAAAGCAACCAAACAAGTGAAACCACAACTTGGAGACCACTACACCTAGGGGCTAACACAAGACTACGACAAGAACCACAAGGGCCAAAAGAAAACCAAAACCAACTCCCTTTAAAAGGGAGGGTGGTGGCCAAGGCTACCTATGTTTGAGTGTAAGGTATGGCACCGCGAAGATTTTAACCTTGGGCCCATGACCAAAACTCATCTTTAAAGCACAAGTACCATAAAAAATGGCTAATGTGAAAGATTTGATCAATTTATGCATAATGGGGGGAGGGAGAGTTCATTGTGAGAACAACACTCCCCCTATTCCAATTCCTACACCTAAACAAGACATCAAGATGAGTATAGTAGGTTGTGCAAGAGTTCAAGCCACATTGCTCGAATCAATGATATTTAGCTCATGCCTTAACTCGCGAAATCTTGCTTCATCAAAAGGCTTCGTGAAGATATCTGCAAGGTTATCATGAGTGTTGACATAGTTGAGCTCGATCTCCCCTCGCCTAATATGATCCTGGATGAAGTGATACCGAATCTGAATATGCTTCATCTTGAAGTGTTGCACCGGGTTGAGAGAAATCTTGATGGCACTTTCATTGTCACACCAAAGAGGCATTTTGTCACAAATGACACCATAATCCTTTAAAGTTTGCCTCATCCAAAGAAGTTGTGCACAACAACTACCGGCGGCCACATACTCTGCTTTGGTGGATGAGAGAGACACACAACTTTGCTTCTTAGAAGACCAACTCACCAAAGAGCAACCAAGGAATTGGCACTGTCGGATGTGGGGTTCCGGCAAACCCTTAAGGTTCGAACACTGGGGTGCACACGAAGTCTCTCCCTCCTACCGATCTATGCTCTAGCTCACTAAGATCTCGCGGACGAACTCGACGAACTCGCAACACAGAAAGACACGATGTTTATACTGGTTTGGGCCACCGTTGTGGTGTAATACCGTACTCGAGTGTGGTGGTGGTGGATTGCCTCTTTGGCTGATGATGAACAGTACAGGGGAAGAACATCCTCTTGAGGTTGAGCAGTTCTTGTGCTTGTGTAGTTGAGGATGATCTGAACCAGTTCGGGATCAGTTGCCTCCTACTGTGGTGGCTAGTCCTATTTATAGAGGCCCTGGTCCTCTTCCCAAATAACGAGCGGGAAGGGAGCCAACAACGGCGGGCAAATTTTAAGGGGGACAGCTAGTACAAGCTATCCTGACAATAGCGGTCTTCGCCTGCGAAAAGATCTAGGGTGACGCCATCTTGGGCTCCACGATGACCTCCACCTTGCCGTCCTCCTGGTCTTGGTCTCGTTGCACCAATATGGCAACCTTTCACTGATGCCTCGGTACTCTTCGCCCGCGCTGGCCTCCTTAGCACCAAAGAGGAAATAGAGACGCTGTGCGCACTGGCGCCCCCCTGGTACCGTTCGTCATGGCTCACGTCACGAGAGCCTCATGAGGTTTGCCTCGCCTTGATATCTCCGCTCCTCGTGAGCCTGCTTGGCTAGGCCACTCCAGAAGAGGTCTTGCGTCGTCCGCCTCGCGAGGCTTGGACCCTCGCGAGGGTCTTGGCTGCCTTGTTGACGAAGATGGGCCGTACGGCCTGCTGCTTGGTCACGCTATGGGCCACAGGCAGGCAAGTCTGGGGACCCCCATTCCCAGAATGCCGACAATATCCCCCGGGCCCAAGGTGCACTTGGGCTTGGTGTCAGGACACCGATTCCAAGTCACATCGTCCCAGCTGGTAACACCTCATATCACTTTGCGGCCTCACGCACGGTAATCCCACGGGTGTTGCCTTGACATGGCCCGGGACCGTTTGCGCCTTTTGGCTCATGTATATGATAGTGTCACTAGCATCCATGTGATAGAGAACCCGGGCCGACATGGCTAGTCAAGAACCCAAAGCGGCACTAACCCATGGGGACAGGCATACATGAATCACATCGAGCATGCCGGTCATCAACGTGTGAATCCGGGCTGTAGCACTGGGCTAACAGGACTCCGGTAACTCGGGCTATAGCAGGCTAGGCAGGACTCTGGATGTCACCGCGTGACATTTCCTCGAAGGGACAGACACAGGAATGAAGTGAAACACATGCCGGCCAGTCAAGTGTCGAGAGCAGTAGTGTTGGGCTAGCAGGACTCCGGTGAACCGGGCTGTAGCGGACTACTATCGCTCAGGAGGCACTAGACTACATTTCCCCATATGAAAGGCTGCCAAGGATAAACAACTACATTGTCAGATCCCACCCATACCAAGCATTTCAATCATACACACAATATGCCCGATATGAGTACATACAACATGGCATCACAACAAAACTCTACAACTCAAAGTACTTTATTTAAAAGGCTCTGAGGAGCCATACATAACATATTCATACAGATAGGGGTCACACGACCCGACACTCAAGTCATACAATCATACAAGCACATGCGGAAGCAACTTAGTCTGAGTACAGACACTAGAAAGAAAGGAGGCTTGACGAAGCCTATTTATCTACAGCGGCCCTTCACAAGTCTTGGACCACCACCTAGGTGGCTAGTCACTCGTCAACGTCGAGGTCTACATAGAACCCATCGGAGGGGCGGTGTTGTCGTCTGAAAACATTAATTAAAGCAACATGAGTACGGAGGTACTCAGCAAGTCTTACAACAGAATCCTACTATACATGCACATTCTCAAGAAGGTAGTGGAGTTATTGCAGCAAGCCAGCTTTGACTCATGGCTAAGCTATCCAACGATAGACACAACTTGTATAGAATTTTTCGCACACGAGTCCACTCATCACCAACACAATACTCCACCGTGGATCCTCTCTCGTCAACCTACGAGAGGGCCATCCGCGGTACTCACACTTATCTTGAGGCTTTTAGTAGTATCCATTTACTTGTCTATGAACTGCATAGGTGACCAAGTAGTCCTTTACCGTGGACGCGGCTATTCGAATAGTTTTATACCCTACAGGGGTGTACTTCTTCACACACGCTCTCACCACTTATCGTCGCTACACGACGTGTACTCGGCAACCTTCAAGCGGAAGCCCAGCGAGGGTGTCGGCCATGACCTGACTAAACACAGGAGTCCCTAGTCCAGGTTTATCGCCTACTCGGGTTCCATCCACAGGAGTCCGGCCGAGGTTTCCACTAACAGCCCCGAACGATGTGTGCAGGGTTCCCGAGACACCAAACAGGCGAATCGGTACACCGGGCCACGTGCCTACCGCAACACAGCCCACCCCTATGGTCAGCGCTGCGTGCGGCCCCCAACATACTACAAACACCAGAAACTACTTGCAACTCCCGGACAGAGGACAAGAGTGGTTAATAAGTCGAGAGGGTCAATTAAGGATCCCAATGTGTGGTAGTAGCTGAGTCTTCAATGAAAAAACCCACCATGTACACCTACATGGCCTCTCATCGATACCTTTACCAAATCATGTTCAACACCTCACTCTCATTACCGACACAACCTTTCACTCTAGTTCATCATCCCGATGAGCCAGACCTAACACAACTCTAAGCATAGCAAGCATAGCATGGTAGGAAACACAAATATGGCTCAATCAACTCCTACACATACTAGTGGGTTTCATCTAGTTACTGTGGCAATGACAGGTCATGCAAAGGAAGTGGGTTCAACTACCGCAACACACAGCAGTTTGAATCGCGTTGTCTTAATGCACTAAACAAGAGCAGATGCGAGAACATGGGTTTGTATCGGAATGATCAACGGGTTGCTTGCCTGATGTAGTGGTAGCAGGGTACTGCCCTTCAGACTGATATTCGGGGTTATCCTCGGAGGCCGAACCTACCATGAAAGACACACCAAACATAATCAACACATGACAATATGCAACAATATGATGCATGATATGACATGGCAATATGAATGTGTCTTGGCCTAATGCAAGCTAAAACAGAAAAGAATGAACTCATTTGAATCAAAGATTCAAATGTTAGTTCATTTAACATAGCCATATTAGTGCATTATCTTATTTTGCTTAAACAGCAAGGTTAACTTGTTCTGTCATGCATGAAAACATTACCAATGGATAGGTTGAATTTTTCTGATCAAAATTCATATATAAATCTTTGCATTTGGAGTTACAGATTAATTTCTATGAATTTTTGAAGTTTGCAACAATTTCTGGAATTTCCTATATAAAAATAAATCCAGAAATTAGTTATTGCGTCAGCAGTGCGTCAGGGTGACGTCAGTGGTCAAAGGGGTCGTCCAGGTCAACCTGACCAGTGGGTCCCGCATGTCAGTAGTTATTTAAACTAACTAAATTTAGTTAAAACTAATCTGAGTTAATAAGCAGAGGGGGCCCCACTTGTCATAGACTCAGGGAAGTCAACCTGGGACCACCCAGTCAAAGTCAAAGGTCAAACCCACCGGCGTTTAGCCGCCGGCGAGGCCAGACATGGCGGTGAGAGTGCATTAGTGCGTTCCGACGACCAAATGAGCGGCGGAGGGCATCTACCTGTAGCTGGGAGCAAGCCGCAGCGTTTGGTGGCGGTGGTTGAGCTCGGGGTGGCCAGAAACGTCGCCGGCGACGAGCTTGGCGGTCGCCGGAGTCGGGTGAGGTCGAACCCGAGGCTACGGGGCACGGCGAGGCGCGTGGTGAGGTGCGTTGGGTTCCTGCGAGTGCGGTGAGGATGGTGGTGTGCTCGGAATCAAGCCAACGTGGTTGTGGCCACGACAGCGACGTGCGGTGGTGGCGACAAGTGCGGCCGGGCTCGGTGCAGTCGATGCAGGGCTCGAGAGCGAGAACAAGAGGGATGGAGAGGTAGCTGGGCTCACGGCGCACACGACGGTGCAGACGACGCGGTTGGGGACGAACTGGTGCGGCGGAGACGACGAAGGGGATCTGCGGTGGCGTTCGGTGAAGATGAGCTCGAAGAAGACGAAGCAGGGCTCGCGAGTGCTCGGGGCTCGGGCTACTCGACGGGGACGATGACGGCGGAGTTGTTGGACACGGTGGCGCGGTACGGGGACGACGGTGGACGCGGTTTCACAGTGGCGCGGGCGCAGCAGCATCAGCCATGGCGGAGGGAGAGCGAGAGAGAGAGATAGGTAGGGGAGAATGCGAGATGTCCAGGCGGTCGGGGCGGCGACGTGGAGCTCGCCTAGGTGTCCAGGGGCGCGGGCGGCAGGCAGCTGACGCTGTGGCGAGCTCGTGCTCGCCGGCGTCACCTCTATGCCTGCCTAGCGAGGACGAAGCAGCTGGCTGGCGTGGGCCAGCACAGTGCTGGGCCGGCCAGGTGGGCTGCCAGGTGGGCTGCGGCCAGGTAAGTTCCCTCCTTCTCTTTTATTTCTGTTTTTCTATATTTCTGTAAGTTTGTGGCTTTATTAAAAATAGTTAGGCACTTCTAAAAATCCTGAAAATAATCAGAGGCTCTGTTTAGAATATCTCCAACAACCCACACTTATTTCCAGAATTATTTCAGCATTCAAAATAGTTACTAGTATTTAAATGCCCAAATGCAATTTACATATGATTTAATTCAATGACCTTCTATTGACCTAGAAAATTGTGCACCAATTTTGCTAGAGGTTCTAACCCAAGACAAAGAGGGTGAACTTTTTAGAAGGGCATTTCAGGTTCATTGAAAATATTTTTAGTAAACCTTAGTTGATTTTAGGGGGGTGCTGGGGGTTCTGTCTTCCCCAATTCAAGTTTCTGATGAAAAGTAGACATGATGCAACACTCTAATGCATGGACTAGCTAGGATGTGACAACTCACCCCCACTCAAAAGAATCTCGTCCCGAGATTTAGGATCCGTCTGGAAGAAGGTGGGGTACTCAAGTCGAAGACGATCCTCCCTTTCCCAAGTAGCTTCTTGCTCGGAATGGTGTGACCATTGAACCTTGAGAAACTTAATATTCTGGCGTCGAGTGGTACGCTCGGCTTGATCAAGGATACGAACTGGACATTCTCGATATGTGAGATTATCTTGGAGATCAAGCGTTTCGTGGTCCACCCCACGGATAGGATCCGAGAAACAACGCCTGAGTTGAGAAACGTGGAAGACATCATGAACTCTGGAAAGATGCGGAGGTAGTTCCAACTGGTAGGCAACTTCCCCTTGTTTGGCAAGAATGCGAAAGGGTACAATGTAACGAGGAGCCAATTTGCCCTTGATACCGAATCGAGGGGTTCCCTTCAAAGGAGTAACCCGAAGGTAAGCCTTCTCGCCAACTTCATAAGACATAGGCTTATGCTTGCGGTCATATTCGCTCTTTTGACGAGATTGCGCTGTTTTCAATTTCTCACGAATAATGCGAACCTGCTCTTCTGCTTCCTGGATCATATCCGGGCCAAAGAGTTGTCTTTCCCCGGTTTCTGACTAGTTAAGAGGCGTTCGACATTTTCGTCCATAGAGAAATACGAAAGGAGCTTTGCCCAAGCTAGCTTGATAACTATTGTTATAAGCGAACTCGGCGAATGGAAGGCACTTCTCCCAATTCATACCAAAAGCGATGACAGAAGCTCGACGCATATCCTCCGGAATTTGATTGACTTGTTCTAGTTGACCAATTGATTGAGGATGGAAGGCGGTGCTAAAGGAGAGACGAGTTCCCACAACATTTTGGAAACTTTCCCAAAATCGAGAGGTGAAGAGACTTCCACGATCTGAGTTAATCTCCAATGGAACACCATGAAGAGACACTATTCGGGAGATGTACAATTCAGCTAGCTAGCTAGCTGTTATATTCTCACGAACGGGTAGGAAGTGGGCTACTTTGGAAAGACGATCGATAACGACGAAGATAGCATTATTCCCTCTCTTGGTCCTGGGAAACCCGGTAATGAAATCCTTACCGATTTTATCCCATTTCCGTTTAGGAATAGCCAAAGGTTGAAGGGTGTCAGCAGGCCGTTGATGCTCTGCTTTAACACGACGACAGACGTTGCAATTAGCAATATATTGAGCGATTTCTCTCTTCATCCTAGTCCACCAAAACCATTGGCGTAGGTCTTGATACATTTTAGTACTACCGAGATGAATGGTGAGAGGGGAATCATGAGCTTCCTTAAGGATCAATTGCCGTAGCTGTTGTTTCTTGGGAACCACCAAGCGGTTCTCGAACAAGACAACACCTCACTCATCCATGGAGAAACACTTAGCAGCTCCGCTAGCAATGTTCTCCTTGATCCGAGATATTCCTCTATCATACCGCTGAGCGGTTATGATTTGATCCATAAGGTTGGGTTTCGCCACTAGGGTGGAAAGGAATCCTCGAGGAACAATGTGCAGGTTAAGCTTATGAAATTCCTCGTGGAGAAGTGGTTGACTTTGTTGTAACATCAGGTTGTTACAATAAGATTTACGACTTAGTGCATCAGCCATGACATTAGCTTTGCCTGGGGTGTAAGTTATTCATAAGTCATAATCCGTAATCAACTCGACCCAACGTATTTGCCTGAGATTCAAATCCGGTTGGGTGAAGATGTATTTCAGACTTTGGTGATCGGTGTAAATTTTGCAACGATTACCGAGGAGGTAATGTCGCCAGGTTTTGAGTGCATGGACTACAGCTGCAAGCTCTAGATCATGTGTGTGATAGTTATCCTCATGTGGGCGCAACTGTCGAGAAGCGTAGGCAATCACATGACGATCTTGCATGAGTATGCAACCTAGTCCTTGTCGCGAGGCATCGCAATAGATAACAAAGTCCTTCGAAAAATCTAGTGGTACAAGTACGGGAGCAGATGTCACGCGTCATTTCAGTTCCTGAAAGCTGAACTCGCACTGTGGGGTCCACTCGAACTTTTTATCTTTCTTGAGGAGTTCGGTTAGAGGTTTAGCAACCTTGGAGAAATTCTCGACGAAGCGGCGACAGTAGCTCGCTAAACCAAGGAAAATCCAAATTTGCTTAACCATTTCAGGTGGAGTCCAGTCAAGGACGGCTTGAACTCGCTCGGGATTGACAGCAATGCCCTTACCAGAGATTACATGGCCTAGATAGGTCACTTCTGGCAACCAAAATTCGCACTTAGAGAATTTGGCATAAAGGCGATGCTCTCGAAGCTTCATCAATACTAGTCATAGATGTTCGGCATGTTCTTCCTCATTCTTGGAGTACATGAGTATATCATCGAGATATACCACGATGAATTTATCCAAATACTCCATGAAGATCGAGTTTATTAACCGAGAGAAGGTGGCTGGAGCATTGGTTAAACCGAAGGACATGACGGTGTACTCATATTGGCTATAACGAGTGACAAAGGCCGTTTTAGGAATGTCCCCGTTCTTGATTTTGATTTGATGGTAGCCCAACCTCAAATCCATTTTGGAGAAGATCGAGGATCCAGCGAGCTGATCATACAGGTCGTTGATCCCGGGGAGCAGATACTTGTTCTTGATGGTGACCAAGTTGACAGGTCGGTAATCTACAACCATCCGATCCGTTCCATCCTTCTTCTTGACGAAGAGGACGGGGCAATCCCATGGAGAAGAACTAGGATGGATGAAACCCTTTTGCAAGGACTCATCGAGTTGTTTCTTAAGCTCGGCTAGTTCTAGGGGTGCCATCTTATAAGGTCTTCTAGAGATTGGGACGGTTCCTGGAACAAGGTCTATCATGAACTCGACATCTCTGTCAGGTGGAACACCTGGCAGTTCCTCTGGAAAGACATCCGGGAAGTCACGGACTACCAGAATATCCTCAAGGTCTGGAAGGGGGTTGGCATTTAAGGAGTAGAGCTGACGCTTAGACACTCGGGTCAAAACATTGACTATCTTGCCCGATGGATGGGTGAGTTGAACAGTTCTAGTAGAGCAATCAATCTTAGCATAGTGGGCTGACATACAGTCCATACCCAAGATGATGTTTATATCCGAGGACTTCAGAGCTATTAGTGATGCAAGGAAGACTAATCTGTCGACAAGGATTTCATTCCCATGACTTATTCTAGAGGTTTGCCATCTAGAACTGGGAGTTTGAATTTCCATGGAGGTGGGCATGTCACAAAATGTGGTGTTGTGCAATCGAGCATAGCTCTTAGAAATAAATGAATGTGATGCTCTAGTATCAAAGATAACAGTTGTCGGATGGCAATTAACAAGGAGAGTACCGAGAACGACGTTGGGGTCCTCATGAGATTCCTCAGCTGAGACGTAGTTGACATGGACACGAGAAGTGGTGGCTGGCTTGGCGTAGAGCACCTTTCCTGCTGGCTTGCCATGACCAACGGACTTTCCAGGCTGATTGGGGTTGTTCTGGGGACACTCACGGATGTAGTGACCCATCTCCCCACACTTGAAACAAGTTATCACATTGGGGCGTGGAGCAGCATTAGCAGCGGGGCCACCATAGGTCTTGGGTGGTGCATACTGCTGGTTGGGGCGAGGCGCCTCAAAGGATGGCCTCGTAGTGAACCTGGGTGGCAGAGCAGTATTTGGGATCCAGACCCGGCGCTTCTAAGATCTAGAGCCAGATGAAGAACCAAAGTCACGGGAGTGCTTGCGTGAAGCTTCAAAGTCAGTTTGTCCTGTCTCAGCACTGATGGCCTTGTTGACTAACTTTCGAAAGGAGGTGCACTCGTGCAGATGGAGATCATGGCGAAGCTCGGGGCTAAGTGCCTTGCGGAACCTTGCCTGCTTCTTGGCGTCGATGGATACCTCTTTAGGAGCATAACGTGCTAGATTTCCAAACTCACGACTGTATGCATCCACAGTCAGTCTACCCTGGGTGAAATTGCAGAACTCTTCCCTCTTACGATCCATGAGACCTTCCGGGATGTGATGCTCACGGAAAGCCGTACTGAATTCAGCCCAGGTAGTGATTTGGCCGACCGGGCGCATAGCCTCAAAGTTTTCCCACCAAAGGCTAGCAGGGCCTTTGAGGTGATAGGCAGCAAAGATAACCTTATCAGCTTCGGCTACGTTGGCAGAACGTAGCTTGTGGGTGATGCTGTGAAGCCAGTCATCCGCATCGAGAGGCTCGACAAAATGATTAAACTTCGGTGGGTCCAACTTGACGAAGTCATTTATTGACACCAGATCATTCCTCGGCTGGCGCGCAGTATTCTGCTCAATCCGCTCCAACAAGCGGTTGGTCTCACGCTTGTTTCGTTCTGCCTCGAGCATAATTCCGGCCAGAGAAGGCGGTTGAGGCAGATTTTCATTCCTAGTTGCGTTGGCATCACCCTGCTCTGGGGCAGCAGGGTTGTTGCGGGTGTTGACCATCCTAGGAAAACAAGACAACGGTTTAGACAAGGATGGCAGAATTTTGGCAAGCAAGTGCGGAATGTAATGGATAACACGGAATGCAGAGATGTTCATCTGTATGACATGGTAATATAGAAACTGCCATATATATACCAACGGTCATACACACCATTCATAGTTTAGTACAAGCCCAGGCTATAGTACAGCTTCAATGAAAGACGTTACATTTCGTCGGAGGCATTCCAAGCTCCTATACATTATTTATCCTACAACTCCGGAATTTGATACAAACCAAGTCATATTCCACAAGTCACGCAGGACGGTGGAAATACAACTATTACAATACTAGTGATACTACTACTAACTCAGACAGCTCCGTAGTAGTCCTCATAGAAGTCACCTCCATAGCCTGGAAGTTCAACGTGATCATCCGGGAACAGACGGTCCTGAGGAGCTTGTGGACCATAGGGGCTAGGATGAGGTCTTGGACCAACAAACGGTGGCCTGCAGGGACCACGGGGTGGCGTGATACCTCCCACATCACGCCAATCCACCATGTCCGGCAGAGTAGATCTCACAGGATACATATCCCTCGTATCCATAGATCCAGCTTGCACAGCCGGTGCAAACCGAGTCAAAGTGGCCCAATGATCAGTACGGGTGTTGAAAAGCTCCAGTCTCAAGGCCCGATTCTCTCGGTCCTTATCCTCGAGCATCACGGCAATGGTGCGAGTTAATGAGTCCTCATGTGTGGAGTCAGCATAGATAGCCTGGAGATACCCTTGCACTCCCGGGAGTGAAGCGGGCATATAACGGAAGTCGGTGTTCCGAAGCAAGCCAGTCCTGACTCGCATGATGGTCATCATAGAATAGGCAGCATCCTGCACAGCCATCTCAATAGTAACCCCGAGTCCATACGAACAGTGGAGGGGCTCGGTAGATCCAGGATAAGAACGAAATATCCGGACAGTGCAGAAATATTGGCTTTGATTAAAGTCTCGGAATTGCTCTTCGACAGTGTATTCGGGATACCAACGGTAACCCGTCTCGATCATTACCCGTACTAACATAGTCGTATGACCGGGCACATCGAGGCACCGGGTCAGGGGAACCACTTGGTTTTGAGCACGAGTGGCCATGTGGAAGCACAACCATAATGTAAAGGCATTAGAATTTCTAGGGAAGATCGGACATCATAACAGTTGTAAATGCTCAGAAACAGATTTGAGACATTCACAACAGGTTGCAAAACCACTCAACAACATCATATCAAGGTTCTGGTTCAACTGATAACATACTGAAGTGGTAGAAACTGAACTGAGGCTGGTAACCAACAATCCCATAAGTTACTACGGATTAGTAACACGTGAACCTGATAGAGAGAAGAGAGCCTAGTCCTTAACCCACGTAGAATGAGAAGAGAATGACACACATCAGAGGGCATAAGGTAAAGGAGTAAAAAGAGCCTTATGTTACCTCCCACATTAAATTCCCCTACATATAACTAAAGCATTTCTAGACTCGACATCGACAAGTTTGGCTTAGCGAACCTACAGGCAGTCCGGCTCTGATGCCAACGCTGTCAGGTAACACCTCATATCACTTTGCGGCCTCACGCACGGTAATCCCACGGGTGTCGCCTTACCATGGCCCGGGACCGTTTGCGCCTTTTGGCTCACGTATATGATAGTGTCGCTAGCATCCATATGACAGAGAACCCGGGCCGACATGGGTCATCAAGACTCTTTTTTGGCGCCGTTGCCGGGGAGTGAAGCGCCTTTGGTAGGTGGAATTTGGTAAGGAAAAATTTATATAGTGTGCTGAAATTTTCTATCACTTGTTACTGTGGAAAGTAACCCTCTGAGGGGCTTGTTCGGGGTATCTTCACCCCGACCAATAGAGCAAAGAGTTGCTCCTCAACCTACTGAACCTACTGAAAATCAAAAATTTCCCTTTGAAGTTCCTTCGGGTATGTTAGAAAAACTGCTTGATAATCCTTTTGCAGGAGATGGAACAAAGCATCCTGATGAGCATCTACTCTATGTGGATGAAGTTTGTGGATTACTTAAGCTTGCAGGTATACCCGATGATGTCGTTAAGAAGAAGGTCTTCCCTTTATCTTTGAAGGGAGATGCATCGACATGGTATAGGCTATGTGATGACACGGGATCATGGAACTATAAACGAACGAAATTGGAATTTCATCAGAAGTATTATCCTATGCATCTTGTTCATCATGATCGCAATTATATATATAATTTTGGCCTCGCGAACGAGAAAGCATCGCTCAAGCTTGGGGTAGGCTTAAATCAATGTTATATTCATGCCCCAATCATGAGCTCTCAAGAGAAATAATTCTTCAAAACTTTTATGCTCGGGTTTCTCATAATAATCAAACCATGCTCGATACTTCTTGTGCTGGCTCTTTTATGATGAAGACTATTGAATTCAAATGGAATTTATTGGATAGAATCAAATGCAACTCTGAACATTTGGATCTCGACGAAGGTAAGGAGTTAGGTATGACACCTAAGTTTGATTGTGTTAAATCTTTTATGGATACCGATGTTTTCGGTAAATTTAGCACTAAATATGGACTTGACTCTGAGATAGTAGCTTCTTTCTGTGAATCTTTTGCTAATTATGTTGATCTCCCCAAGGATAAGTGGTTTAAATATCATCCTCCCATAGAAGTAAAAGTAGTTGCCCCTATTAAAGTTGAAGAAAAGACTGCCACTTATAATGATCCTATTGTTCCTACTTCTTACGTTGAGAAACCACCTTTCCCTATTAGAATAAAGGATCATGCTAAAGCTTCAACTCTAGTTCGTAAAAGCAATATTAGAACTTATAAACCTCCTGAGCAAGTTAAAGTTGAACCTAGTATTGCTATTGTTAAAGATCTCCTGGCTGATAATATCGATGGGCATGTTATTTATTTCTGTGGTGAAACTGCTAGAATTGCCAAACCTTGAGCTAAAGATAAACATAGACCTGTGGTAGGCGTGCATGTTATTTCTGTTAAAATAGGAGATCATTGTTATCATGGCTTGTGTGATATGGGTGCTAGTGTTAGTGCGATACCTTGTGACTTATACAGAGAAATTATGCATGAAATTGCACCTGCTGAGTTAGAAGATATTGATGTTACAATTAAGCTTGCCGATAGAGATACTATTTCACCAATGGGAATTGTTAGAGATGTTGAAGTCTTGTGTGGGAAAACTAAATACCCTGCTGATTTTCTTGTTCTTGGTTCCTCACAAGATAGCTTTTGTCCCATTATATTTGGTAGACCCTTCTTAAACACCGTTAATGCTAGGATAGACTGCAAAAATAATGTTGTTAATATTGGCTTGGGTGATATGTCTCATGAGTTTAATTTCTCTAAATTTAGTAGACAACACCGTGAATAAGAATTACCTAGTAAGGATAACATTATTGGTCTTGGTTCTATTGCCGTACCTCCTAGTGATCCTTTAGAACAATATTTGCTAGACCATGAAAATGATATGTTTATGAATGAAAGAAGGGAAATAGATGAAGTATTATTTAAACAGGAACCTATTCTGAAACACAATTTGCCTGTTGAAATCCTAGGGTATCCTCCTCCACCCAAGGGTGATCTCGTGTTTGAGCTGAAACTGTTGCCTGATACTCTTAAATATGCTTATCTTGATGAAAAGAAGATATATCCTGTTATAATTAGTGCTGCTATTGGATATACTCTTGATGATCTTAAGAGCATGAAGAAGAAATATTATTGAAAACTCTGAAAAAGCACTGTGCTGCTATTGGATATACTCTTGATGATCTTAAGAGCATGAAGAAGAAAGATTATTGAAAACTCTGAAAAAGCACTGTGCTGCTATTGGATATACTCTTGATGATCTTAAGGGCATTAGTCCCACTCTATGTCAACATAAAATAAATTTGGAGGAAGGTGCCAAACCAGTTCGTGATCATCAATGATGGCTGAATCCTAAAATGAAAGAAGTGGTAAGAAAGGAAATACTAAAGGTCCTTGAGGCAGGTATAATTTATCCTGTTGCTGATAGTTAGTGGGTAAGTCATGTCCATTGTGTCCCTAAGAAGGGAGGTATTACTGTCGTTCCTAATGATAAAGATGAATTTATTCCGCAAAGAATTATTACAGGTGATAGGATGGTAATTGATTTCCGCAAATTAAATAAGGCCACTAAAAAAGATCATTACCCCTTACCTTTTATCGATCAAATGCTAGAAAGATTATCCAAACATACACATTTTTTCTTTCTAGATGGTTATTCTGGTTTCTCTCAAATACCTGTGTCAGCCAATGATCAATCAAAGACTACTTTTACTTGCCCTTTTGGTACTTTTGCTTATAGACGTATGCCTTTTGGTTTATGTAATGCACCTGCTACCTTTCAAAGATGCATGATGGCTATATTCTCTGACTTTTGTGAAAAAATTTGTGAGGTTTCCATGGACGACTTTTCCATCTATGGATCCTCTTTTGATGATTTCTTGAGCAACCTTGATTGAGTTTTGCAGAGATGTGAAGAAACTAATCTTGTCTTGAATTGGGAAAAGTGCCACTTTATGGTTAATGAAGGTGTTGTCTTGGGGCATAAAGTTTCTGAAAGAGGTATTGAAGTTGACAAAGCTAAGGTTGATGCTATTGAAAGGATGCCATGTCCCAAGGACATCAAAGGTATAAGAAGTTTCCTTGGTCACGCCGGATTTTATAGGAGGTTCATTAAGACTTCTCAAAAATCTCTCGGCCTCTGACTAATTTATTACAAAAAGATATACAATTTGTTTTTTATGATGATTGTGTAGAAGCATTTGAAATACTTAAGAAAGCATTGATCTCTGCACCTATTGTTCAGCCACCTGATTGGAATTTACCCTTTGAAATTATGTGTGATGCTAGTGATTATGCTGTAGGTGTTGTTCTAGTTCAAAGAGTTGATAAGAAATTAAATGTTATTCAATATGCTAGTAAAACTCTAGACAATGCTCAGAGAAATTATGCTACTACTGAAAGGAATTCTTAGCAGTCGTATTTGCTTGTGATAAGTTCAGACCTTATATTGTTGATTCTAAAGTAACTATTCACACGGATCATGCTGCTATTAAATATCTTATGCAAAAGAAAGATGCTAAACCTTGACTTATTAGATGGGTTCTCTTGTTACAAGAATTTGATTTGCATATTGTTGATAGAAAGGGAGCTGAGAACCCCGTTGCAGACAACTTGTCTAGGTTAGAGAATGTTCTTGATGACCCACTACCTATTGATGATAGCTTCCCTGATGAGCAATTAAATGTCATAAATGCATCTCGTAGTATTCCGTGGTATGCTGATTATGCTAATTATATTGTTGCTAAATTTATACCACCTAGTTTCACATACCAACAAAAGAAAAAGTTCTTCTATGATTTGAGACATTAGTTTTGGGATGACCCACACATTTATAAAGAAGGAGTAGATGATGTTATTAGACGTTGTGTACCTGAGCATGAACAGGAACAGATCCTACGCAAGTGCCACTCCAAAGCTTGTGGAGGACACCACGCTGGAGATAGAACTGCACATAAGATATTGCAATCTGGTTTTTATTGGCCTACTCTCTTCAGGGATGCCCGTAAGTTTGTCTTATCTTGTGATGAATGTCAAAGAATTGGTAATATTAGTAGACGTCAAGAAATGCCTATGAATTATTCACTCGTTATGCAACCATTTGATGTTTGGGGCTTTGATTATATGGGACCTTTTCCTGCCTCTAATGGATATACACATATTTTAGTTGTTGTTGATTACGTTACTAAGTGGGTAGAAGCTATTCCAACTAGTAGTGATGATCATAACAGTTCTATTGAGATGCTTAAGGAAGTTATTCTTCCGAGGTTTGGAGTCCCTAGATATTTAATGACTGATGGTGGTTCACATTTTATTCATGGTGCTTTCCGTAAAATGCTTGCTAAGTATGATGTTAATCATAGAATTGCAGCTCCTTATCACCCACAGTCTAGTGGCCAAGTAGAGTGGAGTAATAGAGAGCTCAAATTAATTTTGCAAAACACTGTCAATAGGTCTAGAAAGAATTGGTCCAAGAACCTTGATGATGCATTATGGGCCTATAGAACTGCATATGAAAATCCTATGGGTATGTCTCCGTATAAAATGGTTCATGGAAAAGCATGTCACCTACCTCTCGAACTAGAAAATAAGGCATATTGGGCTATTAAAGAGCTCAACTATGATTTCAAACTTGCCGGTGAGAAGAGGTTATTTGATATTAGCTCACTTGATGAATGGAGAACACAAGCTTATGAAAATGTCAAGTGTTTTAAAGAAAAAGTTAAAAGATTGCATGACAAAAGGATACAAAAGCGTGAGTTTAATGTAGGTGATTATGTATTGCTATACAACTCTGGTTTAAGATTTTTTGCAGGAAAACTTCTCTCTAAATGGGAAGGCCCTTACGTTATCAAGGAGGTTTACCGTTCCGGTGCCATAAAAATCAACAACTTCGAAGGTACAAATCTGAAGGTGGTGAAAGGTCAAAGAATCAAACATTATATCTCAGGTAATCCTATAAATGTTGAAACCAATGTTATTGAAACTGTAACCCCAGAGGAATACATAAGGGACCGTTTCTGCAATGTTTCAGACTCCGAAAAGGAATAGGTATGTGGTACAGTAAGTAAACCAACTCCAAAACAATTTTTAAGGTAATATTTCTCCGTTTTAGAATATTTAGAAAAATACAAAAATAAGAAGCTGTCTGGGAGGGACACGAGGGCTCCACGAGGGTAGAGGGCGCGCCCTACCCTACTGGGCGCGCCCCCTACCTCGTGGGCACCTCGTGTGCCCTACGGACTCCGTTTTCTTGCATGATACGTATTTGGTCGGTAAAACTTCATTATATATTCTCCCAAAGGTTTTGACTCCCGTATCACGCAAATATCCTCTGTTTTTGTTTCGAGCTGTTGCTGCTGCAGATTAGAGCAAGATGTCTTCTCAAGAGTTAGTCGGGGAGAGCCGGGTGTCTCATCCGGCATCGGAACCAAGGGCAAACAGCGACGCTGACCACTTTGGGCCAGCAACGGAGGAAGAGATGGAGGCTGACTTGATGAGGGTATATGCTATGGAGGATCAAGAAGTCACTTCTCGCTTCCGAGCTAGGTTCACGATGGGGGAACTACAGAGCTCACCTATTCCAAACTCGGTTATCCCTTCCAATGTTAGATTTCTTTATTATGAAAATATGAAGAGGAGTGTCACTTGTTCTCCCGCAGCTATGCAATACCCTTGGGTGCAAGGAGCCTTAGCGGTTATAGGAAAACTTTGTAAGGAAATAATGGTCCTCAAGCAGCAAGTCAATAAGCTCGAGGAGGAGAACCGTATCCTGAGGGGCATCATCGCCAAGAGTATTTCACCAACAACAAAGAAAGATACATAATCACATGGGTATGGGCACTCTCCTTGGCAACTGCCAAGCCTTGGGGAGGTGCCCCGTATCATATCACCATCACACTCCTATCTTTACCATTTTTCTTAGTTCGATCAGGTAGTATCTTGATCTAGTCGAATAAAGTTTATGGCATGATCTAGTTTTGAGTTTTTGCTTTATGATCTCGCTATGTAACCGAGTCTGTGAGCTATATAATAAAGATTAGTGTTGAGTCAAGGGCTTGATTATTTTGCCATGATCTTGAGTGCATAAAAGAAAGAGAAAAAGAATAAAAAGAAACAAAGAGTTCATATTGATCTTATTGAGAGTAATGACTTCACATAGAAAGAGTATGATGATTAAAAGTTATTGGGAGTTGGCAAACATAGCTTTGGTCATCGTTGCAATTAATAGGAAGTAATAAAGAAAGAGACGTTTCACATATAAATATATTATCATGGACATCTTTTATGATTGGGAGCACTCATTGAAATATGACATGCTAAAAAGTTGACGTTGGACATGGAAGACAACGTAATGAGTTATGTTTTCTTATATCTGAGATAAAGTATATTGTCATGGATCATCCAACATGTTGAGCTTGCCTTTCCCCCTCATTCTAGCCAAATTCTCGGTACCAAGTAGAGATACTACTTGTGCTTCCAAACATCCTTAAACCCAGTTTTGCCATGAGAGTCCACCATATCTACCTATGGATTGAGTAAGATCCTTCAAGTAAGTTGTCATCGGTGCAAGCAATAAAAATTGCTCTCTAAATATGTATGATTGATTGGTGTGGAGGAAATAAGCTTTATACGATCTTGTGATGTGGAAGAAATAAAAGCAACGAACTGCATAATAAAGGTTCATATCACAAGGGGCAATATAAAGTGACGTTCTTTCGCATTGAAATTTTGTGCATCCAACCATAAAAGCGCATGGCAACCTCCGCTTCCCTCTGCGAAGGGCCTATTTGTTCCTATTATCTTCTACCTTATGCAAGAGTCCTGGTGATCTTCACCTTTCCTTTTTACACTTTATCCTTTGGCAAGCACAGGGTGTTGGAAAGATCCTGATAGATATATCTAATTGGATGTATGGGAGCATGAGTTATTATTGTTGACATTACCCTTGAGTTAAAAGGTTGGGAGGTGAAACTATAAGCCTCTATCTTTCTTAGTGTCCGGCTAAAACTCTGTAACCACAAGTATTGCATGAGTGTTAGCAATTATGAAAGACTAAATGATAGATGAGTATGTGGACTTGCTGGAAAGCTCTGACATAGACTCTTTCTGATGTTATGATAAATTGCAATTGCTTCAATGACTGAGATTATAGTTTGTTGGTTCTCTATAAAGTTTCCGATTCATACTTTGCTTTGTGAATAGATTATTACTTGAGCATAAGAAATCATATGACAATATTCATATAAGTTGTTGTTATGAGAATAATCATGATGCCTTCATGTGTGTATTTTGTTTTATCGACACCTCTACTTCTAAACATGTGGACATATTTATCGTTATCGGCTTCCTCTTGAGGACAAGCGAGGTCTAAGCTTGGGGGAGTTGATACGTCCATTTTGCATCATGCTTTTATATCGATATTTATTGCATTATGGGCTGTTATTACACGCTATGTCACAATACTTATGCCTATTCTCTCTTATTTTACAAGGTTTACATAAGGAGGGAGAATGCCGGCAACTGGAATTCTGTGTTCGAAAAGGAGCAAATATTAGAGACGTATTCTGCACAACTCCAAAAGTCCCGAAACTCCACGAAAGTCATTTTTGGAAATAATAAAAAATATTGAGCGGAAGAAGTACGCCAGAGGGGGACCCACCTGGCCACAAGGGTGGGGGGCGCGCCCCCCTGCCTCGTGGGCCCCATGTTGGCTCTCCGATGGCCATCTTATGCTATATGAGGGCTTTCATCGAGGAAAAAATCATAAGCAACCTTTCGGGACGAGACTCCGCCGCCAGGAGGCGGAACCTTGGCGGAACCAATCTAGGGCTCCGGCAGAGCTGTTCTGCTGGGGACACTTCCCTCCGGGAGGGGGAAATCATCGCCATCATCATAACCAACGCTCCTCTCATCGGGAGAGGGCAATCTCCATCAACATCTTCACCAGCACCATCTTCTCTCAAAACCCTAGTTCATTTCTTGTATCCAATTCTTGTCTCCAAGTCCGGGATTGGTACTAGTAGGTTGCTAGTAGTGTTGATTACTCCTTGTAGTTGATGCTAGTTGGTTTATTTGGTGGAAGATCATATGTTCAGATCCTTTATGCATATTAATACCCCTCTGATTATGAACATGAATATGCTTTGTGAGTAGTTAAGTTTGTTCCTGAGGATAAGGGAGAAGTCTTTCTATTAGTAGTCATGTGAATTTGGTATTCGTTCGATATTTTGATGAGATGTATGTTGTCTAGCCTCTAGTGGTGTTATGTGAACATCGACTACATAACACTTCACCATTATTTGGGCCTAGAGGAAGGCATTGGGAAGTAATAGGTAGATGATGGGTTGCTAGAGTGACAGAAGCTTAAACCCTAGTTTATGGGTTGCTTCGTAAGGGGCTGATTTGGATCCATATGTTTCATGCTATGGTTAGGTTTACCTTAATACTTTTGTTGTAGTTGCGGATGCTTGCAATAGAGGTTAATCATAAGTGGGATGCCTGTTCAAGTAAGAACAGCACCCAAGCACCGGTCCACCCACATATCAAATTACCAAAGTACTGAACGCGAATCATATGAACGTGATGAAAACTAGATTGACGATATTCCCAAGTGTCCTCGGGAGCGCTTTTCTCTATATAATAGTTTATCCAGGCTTATCCTTTGCTACAAAAAGGATAGGTCCACCTTGCTGCACTTTATTTACTTTAGTTACTTGTTGCTCG
This sequence comes from Aegilops umbellulata, assembly GCA_032464435.1. Taxonomy (NCBI): domain Eukaryota; kingdom Viridiplantae; phylum Streptophyta; class Magnoliopsida; order Poales; family Poaceae; genus Aegilops; species Aegilops umbellulata. The sequence goes on from CP136057.1 coordinate 296,841,059, forward strand.
TTACAGATTATCTTATCACAAAACTATTTGTTATCACTTTTTTCAGTAATTGCAGAGAATACCTTGCTGAGAACCGCTTATCATTTCCTTCTGCTCCTCGTTGGGTTCGACACTCTTACTTATCGAAAGGAATACGATAGATCCCCCACACTTGTGGGTCATCAACGCTCTACGAGCATGGCCTGGAGAAGCCTCTGGACACCGACAAGGACGGCCCCGCCCAGCTGCTTCCTCACGTGGTGAAGGCGCTTGACGAGGTCGTTGATGGTCTCGGTCCCATGGCGGAGGCAGAGGCTCGAGTCCTGTCTTCAGCCGCGCTGACTCGCGTCTTTATCCACCTGCACCTTCGCAACCCCAACGCTTGCCTTGACGAGCTGCTGGAGCCTGTAGCTGAAGATCAATACGAGGCGGCTGCCGCGGCCGTGCAGGATCAGGTGGGGGCCTTGCTGAGGAGGTTCCGCGGTGTCATCTCCGCTGCTCTGTCTGGCGTCGTCGACCTTGCGGCTGGTGGTGAAGACAAAACCGCTCACGAGGGAGCGCCTTCCGCAGGCGACGGCAACGTCTAGAGGTGACCCACGGTGCCGGGGTTTTTCTGGGCTCCCCGAGCACCTATGGGGACGGAGCCCCTTCTCAGTTCGGCGGGGGGTGGAGGAAGCGCGAAGAGCGGATCGAGGCGAGGCACGCGGGAGGAAGGTTTTTACCCAGCTTCGGAGCTCTCCGGAGAGATAATACTCCTACTGCTGCTTTGTGGATTGTATTGAGTTCTCGCTCGGGAGCGCCGAGTGCTATAATACACTCGAGCAGCTAACGAGACCGAGCGCTTCTCTGAGGATCCATCCCCTCCCTACGTTGTGCATGGGCCTCCTTTTATATGTCCAAGGGGTCTCCAACAGGTGGCAACGTAGGTAAGGGTAAAAGGGTAAATATGTTGCGGTAGGTACAGCTACCTACACAGTGTATCATACCTAACCCTGACGGCAGGGGACAAAGGCATTAAATGCCCGTCTAAGTCGCCCAGACGATGCAGAGAAGGGACCGTCAGGGGCGCTATCGCTCGCCACGATGGCGATCCTGTCAGCGCTGCATGCCATAGTGTACCCCTGGCTGCACAGCCTCCCGCCACGTACGCTGGGAAGGGTCCCGGAGCGTCACATAGGTGGGTGAGCTGGAGCGCGGGTGCAGAGTGGCTGCCTGCCGTGGCAAGTGCCTTGCCGCGGTCGTTGCCTTGTCGCGCCCGGGAACTTGTCGCTCGCGGCAGGTTCTTTGAGATGCTCTTGTTGGGCTTCCCGGCAAGCTCCTCTTGCCGGGGCCTTGCACCTTGAATGGCCTTCCCGGCAAGCTCCTCTTGCCAGGGACTTGTCTTCTTGACTTAAATATTTTGTTCTCGAATGGCTCCAAAGGAACCATAGAGAGCCTTGGTGATCACCTGGCGGGCCTTGCCGCGTGGTGTTGCGACTGCCCGTGCACAAGTTCGGGATACTAGAGTACCCCTACTTTAGTACACCGACAGGAGCCCCCGGGCCTGGGCCACAAACGGTGCCGAGCGCTGTTGGGCCAGGCCCAAAACAGGGCACGGGCACGCACGGCCTGGGTCGCGTTGTACCTTGCTCCGCATCCACCACGCCCTCCCGAACGGCACGCGTCGATTGCGGTGTCGTGGGGGAGGTCGTGGGTGGTTCCTTTACTCGGAAAGGCGAAACGTCCGCCCCCATCCCTCCTTATAAGCAGGGAAAACAGGGGCAGTTCGCCCATCTGCCCATTGCTGTTCCTTCCTCGAGAATCTCCGCCACTCCCCTTCTTCCCAAAGCCGAAGGAGAGTGGAGCCTTGTCCCCATTGCCACCAGCACCACCAACACCGTCGTCCTCCTTCTCCATTCCCGCCATGGCCCCGAAGGCCGAGAAGGCAAAGTCGCCTGAGGCGCAGCGGCTCGCGGCGCTGCGAAAGGAGCAGGCAATCTTCCCTCCGAGGCTCGAGGCAGTAGAGCTGAAGGAAGATTTCTATCTCTTCTGGTCGACGGGGACGCGAGCGCATCCGCGCACGAAGGTACTCCCAGCCACTGCTTGGGATAAGTATCCCACTGGTTATCCCTTCTTTGCCTTGTTCTTCTACTACGGGCTCTGCCCGCCCTTTTCTGAATTCTTTTGCGATGTCATGAACACCTACGGGCTCCACCTTCTTGATTTCACCCCCAATGTTGTCCTGACCATGGCAGTTTTCGCACATCTCTGCGAAAACTTTGTCGGGATCCATCCAAACGTAGCTCTTTTCCGCCATTTCTTTTCGCCTTGGGTTGAGAAAGGAGAGCCTTTATCCGGCGGAATCGCCTGGATCTCGAAAGCTGGCAAGAAAGATGCTTATCTGGAGGGAGGGCTCCGCAGCAAGTGGGAGGAGTGGAGGGCCGACTGGTGTTTGATTCTCGAGGAGAACCCCCAGCCGTTTACTGCTCTGCACGATGCCCCAGTAGTGCGCGGCGGCGACTGGAGTAGCCTGGCCCCGGAGGACGACATACTGAGGATCGCCGTTACCCGGATCCTGCGCCTCAGGCTTGCCGGGCTTACTGTAGGAGCGGTTGGCGCAGATTTCCTCCGCCGCCGCATTGCCCCCCTGCAGGAGAGGAGGATACCCGCCTGGGAGTTCCAGAATGCGGCGGATATCATGAGGTTGCGGCCGGGCCTCAATTTCAACTTCACTGTCCTGGAGCTCAACGCGATGCTCCAGGAGCTCTTCAAGCATGACCCACAGCATCCCAAAGTGTTCTGGTTGCCGAGGGGCGTCGTCCCGCTGTGCAACAACTCCGCGCTCGACCGCATCCGTGCAATAATGCCGCTGTGCGACTCGCATGGAATTGATCCAGCCTGGATAGAGCCTGCGGATGATGTCGTGCGGGCATTCTTCGACAACTTGATAGAAGTGCCGGTCGACGCCGACGAGAAAAAGGGGCTCACCCGGGACACCACCGATGATGAGCTCAAGTGAATCGCTACCAGGATGGAAGAGGCGGCGGCAGCCGCCGCTGCGGGCGAGTTTGGGTTCACCGTGGAGGAAGCAGAGGCAGCCGAGGCGGCAAGCCTTGCCGACCGAGAGGAGTTTGTCGGCGAGAGGAGGTCCGCCGAGCATGACGTCGGGCCGAGCGGGCCCACCGAGGACACGAGCGGCTCGCTGGAGATCGGCTCCTCTTCCTCTTCGTCTTCGGACAGCCTGCCGCAAGTAGAGCCTCTGGCTCTGCAAGTAGAGCCCCCGTCTCCACAAGCAGAGCCCCCGGCTCCACCAAGGAAGCGTCTTCGCAAGGCCTGGGACGTAGCGGAGCGGCGGGCGAGTCAACCCCCGCCGCGCCGCACGACACGCTCCATCGCGGCAAGTTCTATTGCCGCGGGAACACCTCGCGCTGCAGCGGCAACTGGGGCGGGGTCCTCTCGGCCTGCCGCCCCAGCGCCCACCAAGCGGCCAAGAGATCCCACTCCCCCGCCTCCTCGCGCCGGAGGTGGGTCAGGCTTTGACTTCTCCGCGCTCAGCTCCGACGAGGAAGAAGGAGAGTAAGATCCTTGTTGTATTTGCACGTCTCCAATACTTGCTGTCTTGTATTGTATCTCATTTGCCTTACTCTGAACTCATCCCTTTTTAGGACGCTGGCCCAGAGAATGGCAAAGAGGGCCAAGGTCCCGGTGATCGTTATCGAGGATGACCCCTCCGTGGGAGCAAGGGGTGCGCCCGAGATAAACTCGTCGGACCCGACGGCTGTTCTTCAGAGCAGCCCCCAGCGCAGCCCCCAGCGTAAGTATATGGTTTACTTCCAGCTGTTAGGCGCGCACGGATACTCTTTGCTTGCTGATATCTGACCGTTGGCTTATGTAGGAGCAGAGCAGCTCCACCAGGAGGGCCCGGAGGCCACCCCCGACGTGCCACCTGCTTCGACCATGCCGCCAAGGGAGAATTCTCCGGCAAGGGAGAGCTCCCCGGCAAGGGAGAAGTCCCCGACGAGGGAGAGTTCCCTGGCGAGGGAGAAATCTCCGGCAAGGGACGGTACCAGCGAACCCCGGGCAGCGGAGATCCCCACTACCGAGCCTGGTATAGGTACTCCTTGCTTCTAAGCCCCCCTTGGGTTCTTCTTTTTGGATATTTGCTTGACTTTTCTTCTTTTTCCAGCCGTCAGATCCATCCACTGTGGAGCCGATGGAGACCGAAGTCGTTATTGACGACGCCACTGCCACCGAGGAAACGTCCGGCGCTAATGATCCTGCCGGCGAAGAGGCCGCCAAGGCTGCCGCCGCAGCAGCTGACGAGGGGTCCGGCGATCGTACTGACGACCCTGGGGCCGCAGGAGCAACAGGCGCTACACCGACCGCTGATCCTCCCGCCGCTGCCATAGTGTCAGGCCCCGAGGAACCCCAGCCAGGCGTCTACTTAAAGGCTGGCGCCGACATCTTCATCAACCTCCCCTGGGCGTCAACGTCCAGGGCGCCAGTCGAAGGAGAAAGCTTCGACGTGGATGTGCTCGCCTCCGCTGGGCTGACGTTGGTCGACGCACCAAGCAGCAGCAGCGACGAGCCCGAGGAGGAGCGATTGCTGCGGAAGCTGGTGTCGCTCTACCGCGCCCGCCAGGCCAAACTGGAGTCCCGCGAAGCGCTTGTCGCGAAGGCGGGGGTGGACGTGGAGAAGCGCGCGGAAGAGCTCCGAGGCCTCAACCAGGCAGCTCTCCAGTCGCTGGCGGCGGAGCGGATGCAACTCGATGAGGCGCAGAAGGCTTTCATCCTTGAGAAGGCAGAGGTTGCAGAGCAACTTCGGCTTGCCGCCGAGGAGTTATCTGCGCGGGACGGCGAGTTGGTGCAGCTGAAAGCCAGCCTGGACAGCCACGAAGAGGAGCTATCTGCGCGCGAGCAAGCACTCAACGGAGCCCTCAAGGAAGCAAAGGACGCTGCCGCAGCTGCCGAGGCCGCCAAGAAGGAGCTGGAGGCGAAAGTGGCGCAGCTGGAGACTGATCTCAAGGCGAGCGATGAAGCGCTTGCCGCGCTCAAGCATGAGCGCGATAAGGACGCCTACACCTTTGGCGAACTGCAGGGTCGTGTCGCCGAGAAGGTCAAGGAGCTTGACGCCGCCAAGGACTCCAACGTTGACCTTGAGCTGAAGCTGGCAACTTTGACCAAGACGCTGGACGGCGCCAAGGAGTAGGAGGTGGCCTTGAAGAAGGAGATCGAGGCCGATCAGGCGCTGCTGGAGAACATTGCTGCCACCCAGAATGAGTTCAGGGGAACTGTGGAGCGGTGGACGGAGGGCCTCGTGAGCGCTGCCGCAGACATCGACAAGGAGTTGGCGTTGCTGGGGGTGGAGGATCTCGGGTATTCCTCCGACGAGAGCCTCCCGTCTAGCGCCAAGCTCACCTTGTTCTTCAAAGGCGTGGCGACGGCCCTCCAGCAACTCCGGGAGAGGATCCCAAAGCAGCTGGCCGACGAGTCGCGCGAGATCTGCGCGGGAGCTCTCAAAAAGGTGCTGATGAAGGTGGCCTTCCGCAACCCGGGCCTCCGCCTCACTAATATCCTCAGGTCCCTGCCTCCGGAAGCTGATCTGGATGAGCTCGAGGCCCTCGTCGCACCCATTGTGGACAAGGTGAGCGGGATCAAGAGGGTTGAGGGCGACCACGCGGACTAGGCCGCCTATTTTCTTCTTTTCTTGTCGTCGCTGGTCATGTTATGAAAACAGTCTATTAGAGCCGCGACAAACTATCTTGTAATATAACTCTGTTTCATGTCACGATTGCAATGCTATTCCCTTTACTCGACTCCCTCCTTTGTATGTTTTTGCCCTACGCTTTTAGGGAACTTGCCGGCGTAGGCACCTTTGCCGTGAGAGCTGAGTGCGGGACGTCAGCAGCCTGCTGGCGGTGCCGTTACCGACAAGAAACCTTGTCGCGACTAGTCGCAGCTCGCTTAAGTTGCTGAGTGAACTCGAAACAAAGTAAGGGCGCGACTCTAGTCGCGGCACACTTAAGCTATTGAGCGAACTCGAAGCAAAGTAAGGGCGCAACTAGCCACGAGTTGGTTCCTTCGCGCACGGGTTTCCCATACAAAGCATGGTCGTTCAAGGAAAATAACTTAAAATCAAAAAAATCTGATTGCTCAAACTTTGGCACTTAACTTTTTGTCGTTTGCTCCCCGGCAAGGCGAAATTTTTCCTGAACGACGCCGGGTCCGTACCATTATCTTCCCATCCCCCCCGGCTAACTTGTGGGCGAAGGATCCTTCTTCTCCTTGAGAAAAAGAAAAGAGAAAACAATAGTATGGAGCCGTATGGCTCGTTATTGCTTACCGAGGGTGCTTGCTGCACAAAGTGTCAGATAATTCATGCAGAAAGGCATGAAATTGACAAGGTGTGCGGAGCACGTGAGTTTTATTTATGCACAGGGTCTGCGCCTGGCTTTGTACAAAGGATTACATGCAACAGCGGCAAGACTTGTACAAAATGGTGGTTGCCGAACAGGGTCCGACAACCGCGCCTTATGGGTAAAACTTACGAAGATGCTCGATGTTCCAGGAGTTGCTCACCGAAAAGCCATCCTCAGTCTCAAGGCGGACAGCGCCAGGCCTAGTGACTCGTTTCACCCGGTAAGGGCCTTCCCACTTCGGCGACAACTTGTTGGAATTCTTGGCGGAATGAACGCGCCGAAGAACAAGGTCGCCTTCCTCGAGACTTCTGGCTTTAACTTTGCGGCTATGGTAGCGGCGCAAAGCTTGCTGGTATCGAGCAGCTCGTACAGCAGCCTGAAGACGGTCCTCCTCAAGGAGCAGCGCGTCATCTTGCCGCAGCTGCTCTTGCTCAAGCTCATCATAAGCGAGCACTCGAGGTGACCCGTATACGAGTTCCGTGGGGATAACTGCCTCTGCTCCATAGACTAGAGCAAAAGGTGTCTGGCCAGTGGCTCGATTTGGCGTCGTCCTGATCGACCGAAGAACCACCGGCAGCTCCTCGATCCAGTTTCTTCCGCACTTGTGCAGCCTATCGTAAGTACGGGTCTTGAGTCCACGCAGCACTTCAGCATTTGCCCTCTCTGCTTGACCGTTGCTCCTGGGGTGTGCAACAGAAGCGAAGCAGACCTTGGAGCCAAGGTCGTGGACGTACTGCATGAAGTTGCGACTCGTGAATTGCGTACCATTGTCGGTAATGATCCTGTTAGGGATTCCGAAGCGGCAAACAATCGACCTGAAGAACTTGACTGCTGACTGTGCTGTCACCTTCCTCACTGGTTCCACTTCTGGCCACTTTGTGAACTTGTCGATTGCGACGTACAAGTACTCAAAGCCCCCGACTGCTCGGGGGAAAGGGTCGAGGATGTCGAGCCCCCAGACCGAAAATGGCCAGGATAAAGGGATTGTCTGGAGAGCTTGAGCTGGTTGGTGTATCTGCTTGGAATGGAACTGGCACGCTTCACACTTGGTTACTTGTGCAGCTGCATCCTGGAGGGCTGTCGGCCAAAAGAAATCTTGCCGGAATGCTTTGCCGGCAAGTGCTCTGACTGTTGGGGAACGTAGTAATTTCAAAAAATTTCCTATGCACACGCAAGATCATGGTGATGCATAGCAACGAGAGGGGAGAGTGTTGTCTATGTACCCTCGTAGACCGAAGCGAAAGCGTTGACACAACGTAGAGGAACTAGTCGTACGTTCTCCTCGCGATCCAACCGATCACAGCACCGTTACTCCGGCACCTCCGAGTTCTTGGCACACGTTCACCTCGATGACGATCCCCGGGCTCCGATCCAGCAAAGCGTCGAGGAAGAGTTCCGTCAGCATGACGGCGTGGTGACGATCTTGATGTGTTACCGGCGCAGGGCTTCGCCTAAGCACTGTAACGATATGATCGAGGTGGAATTTGGTGGGAGGGGGCACCGCACACGGCTAAGGAACGATCCGTAGATCAACTTGTGTGTCTTTGGGGTGCCCCTGCCCCCGTATATAAAGGAGCCAAGGGGGAGGGGCTGGCCGGCCAAGCCTGGCGCGCCAGGAGAGTCCTACTCCCTCTGGGAGTAGGATTCCCCCCCCCCCCCAATCCTAGTTGGACTAGGATTCTCCAAGGGGGAGAGAGAGAGAGAGGGGGCGCCCACCTCACCTAGTCCTAATAGGACTAGGGGAAGGGGGGAGGCGCGCAGCCCATGAGGGCAGCCCTCTCACCTCTCCTCCAAGGCCCATGTTGGCCCATTATGCTCCCGGGGGGTTCCGGTAACCCTCCCGGTATTCCTGTAAAATCCTGATTTCACCTGGAATGCATCCGATGTCCAAACATAGGCTTCCAATATATCATTCTTTACGTCTCGACCATTTCGAGACTCCTCGTCATGTCCGTGATCACATCCGGGACTCCGAACTCCTTCGGTACATCAAAATGCATAAACTCATAATAACTGTCATCGTAACGTTAAGCGTGCGGACCCTACGGTTCAAGAACAATGTAGACATGACCGAGACACGTCTCCGGTCAATAACCAATAGCGGGACCTGGATGCCCATATTGGCTCCTACATATTCTACGAAGATCTTTATCGGTCAGACCGCATAACAACATACGTTGTTCCCTTTGTCATCGGTATGTTACTTGCCCGAGATTCGATCGTCGGTATCCAATACCTAGTTCAATCTCGTTACCGGCAAGTCTCTTTACTCGTTCTGTAATACATCATCTCGCAACTAACTCATTGGTTGCAATGCTTGCAAGGCTTTATGTGATGTGCATTACCGAGAAGGCCCTGAGATACCTCTCCGACAATCGGAGTGACAAATCCTAATCTCGAAATACGCCAACCCAATATGTACCTTTGGAGACACCTGTAGAGCACCTTTATAATCACCCAGTTACGTTGTGACGTTTGGTAGCACACAAAGTGTTCCTACGGTAAATGGGAGTTGCATAATCTCATAGTTAAAGGAACATGTATAAGTCATGGATAAAAGCAATAGCAACATACTAAACGATCGGGTGCTATGCTAATGGAATGGGTCATGTCAATCAGATCATTCAACTAATTATGTGATCTCGTTAATCAAATAACAACTCTTTGTTCATGGCTAGGAAACATAACCATCTTTGATTAATGAGCTAGTCAAGTAGAGGCATACTAGTGACACTCTGTTTGTCTATGTATTCACACATGTATTATGTTTCCAGTTAATACAATTCTAGCATGAATAATAAACATTTATCATGATATAAGGAAATAAATAATAACTTTATTATTGCCTCTAGGGCATATTTCCTTCAGTCTCCCACTTGCACTAGAGTCAATAATCTAGATTACAAAGTAAAGATTCTAACACCCATGGAGTCTTGGTGCTGATCATGTTTTGCTCGTGGAAGAGGCTTAGTCAACGGGTCTGCAACATTCAGATCCGTATGTATCTTGCATATCTCTATGTCTCCCACCTGGACCAAATCCCGGATGGAGTTGAAGCGTCTTTTGATGTGTTTGGTTCTTTTGTGAAATCTGGATTCCTTTGCCAAGGCAATTGCACCAGTATTGTCACAAAAGATTTTCATTGGACCCGATACGCTAGGTACAACACCTAGATCGGATATGAACTCCTTCATCCAGACTCCTTCATTAGCTGCTTCTGAAGCGGTTATGTACTCAACTTCACATGTAGATCCCGCCACGACGCTTTGTTTAGAACTGCACCAACTGACAGCTCCACCGTTTAATGTAAATATGTATCCGGTTTGCGATTTGGAATCGTCCGGATCAGTGTCAAAGCTTGCATCGACGTAACCGTTTACGACGAGCTCTTTGTCACCTCCATAAATGAGAAACATATCCTTAGTCCTTCTCAAGTACTTAAGGATGTTCTTGACCGCTGTCCAGTGATCCACTCCTGGATTACTTTGGTACCTGCCTGCTAAACTTACAGCAAGGCACACATCAAGTCTGGTACACAGCATTGCATACATGATAGAGCCTATGGCAGAAACATAGGGAACATTTTTCATTTTCTCTCTATCTTCTGCGGTGGTCGGGCATTGAGTCTTACTCAACTTCACACCTTGTGCCACAGGCAAGAACCCTTTCTTTGCCTGATCCATTTTGAACTTTTTCAAAACTTTGTCAAGGTATGTGCTTTGTGAAAGTCCTATTAAACGTCTTGATCTATCTCTATAGATCTTAATGCCCAATATGTAAGCAGCTTCACCGAGGTCTTTCATTGAAAAACTCTTATTCAAGTATCCCTTTATGCTATCCAGAAATTCTATATTATTTCCGATCAGCAATATGTCATCCACATATAATATCAGAAATGCTACAGAGCTCCCACTCACTTTCTTGTAAATACAGGCTTCTCCAAAAGTCTGTATAAAACCAAATGCTTTGATCACACTATCAAAGTGTTTATTCCAACTCCGAGAGGCTTGCACCAGTCCATAAATGGATCGCTGGAGCTTGCACACTTTGTTAGCTCCCTTTGGATCGACAAAACCTTCTGGTTGCATCATATACAACTCTTCTTCCAGAAATCCATTCAGGAATGCAGTTTTGACATCCATTTGCCAAATTTCATAATCATAAAATGCGGCAACTGCTAACATGATTCGGACAGACTTAAGCATCGCTACGGGTGAGAAAGTCTCATCGTAGTCAATCCCTTGAACTTGTCGAAAACCTTTTGCAACAAGTCGAGCTTTATAGACAGTAACATTACCATCAGCGTCAGTCTTCTTCTTAAAAATCCATTTATTCTCAATTGCTTGCCGATCATCGGGCAAGTCAACTAAAGTCCACACTTTGTTCTCATACATGGATCTCATCTCAGATTTCATGGCCTCAAGCCACTTTGCGGAATCTGGGCTCACCATCGCTTCTTCATAGTTCGTAGGTTCATCATGGTCTAGTAACATGACTTCCAAAATAGGATTACCGTACCACTCTGGTGCGGATCTTACTCTGGTTGATCTACGAAGTTCAGTAGAAACTTGATCTAAAGTTTCATGATCATTATCATTAGCTTCCTCCCTATTTGATGTAGGTGTCACAGAAACAGATTTCTGTGATGTACTACTTCTCAATAAGGGAGTAGATACTGTTATCTCATCAAGTTCTACTTTCCTCCCACTCACTTCTTTCGAGAGAAACTCCTTCTCTAGAAAGTTTCCGACTTTAGCAACAAAAATTTTGCCTTCGGATTTGTGATAGAAGGTATACCCAATAGTCTCCTTTGGGTATCCTATGAAGACACATTTTTCCGATTTGGGTTCGAGCTTATCAGGTTGAAGCTTTTTCACATAAGCATCGCAGCCCCAAACTTTAAGAAACGACAACTTTGGTTTCTTGCCAAACCACAGTTCATAAGGCGTCGTCTCAACGGATTTTGATGGTGCCCTATTTAACGTGAATGCGGCCGTCTCTAGAGCATAACCCCAAAAAGATAGCGGTAAATTGGTAAGAGACATCATAGATCGCACCATATCCAGTAAAGTACGATTACGACGTTCGGACACACCATTACGTTGTGGTGTTCCGGGTGGCGTGAGTTGCGAAACTATTCCGCATTGTTTCAAATGTAGACCAAACTCGTAACTCAAATATTCTCCTCCACGATCAGATCGTAGAAACTTTATTTTCTTGTTACGATGATTTTCCACTTCACTCTGAAATTCTTTGAACTTTTCAAATGTTTCAGACTTGTGTTTCATTAAGTAGATATACCCATATCTGCTTAAATCATCAGTGAAGGTGAGAAAATAACGATATCCGCCACGAGCCTCAACATTCATTGGACCACATACATCAGTATGTATGATTTCCAATAAATCTGTTGCTCTCTCCATAGTACCGGAGAACGGTGTTTTAGTCATCTTGCCCATAAGGCACGGTTCGCAAGTGCCAAGTGATTCATAATCAAGTGACTCCAAAAGTCCATCAGTATGGAGTTTCTTCATGCGTTTTACACCGATATGACCTAAACGGCAGTGCCACAAATAAGTTGCACTATCATTATCAACTCTGCATCTTTTGGCTTCAACATTATGAATATGTGTATTACTACTATCGAGATTAAGTAAGAACAAACCATTCTTTAATGGCGCATGACCATAAAAGATATTACTCATATAAATAGAACAACCATTATTCTCTGATTTAAATGAATAACCGTCTCGCATCAAACAAGATCCAGATATAATGTTCATGCTCAACGCTGGTACTAAATAACAATTATTTAGATCTAATATTAATCCCGAATGTAGATGTAGAGGTAGCGTGCCGACCGCGATCACATCGACTTTGGAACCATTTCCCACGCGCATCGTCACCTCGTCCTTAGCCAATCTTCGCTTAATCCGTAGCCCCTGTTTTGAGTTGCAAATATTAGCAACAGAACCAGTATCAAATACCCAGGTGCTACTGCGAGAATTAGTAAGGTACACATCAATAACATGTATATCATATATACCTTTGTTAACCTTGCCATCCTTCTTATCCGACAAAAACTTGGGGCAGTTCCGCTTCCAGTGACCAGTCTGCTTGCAATAGAAGCACTCAGTTTCAGGCTTAGGTCCAGACTTGGGTTTCTTCTCTTGAGTAGCAACTTGCTTGCTGTTCTTTTTGAAGTTCCCCTTTTTCTTCCCTTTGCCCTTTTTCTTGAAACTAGTGGTTTTGTTAACCATCAACACTTGATGCTCCTTTTTGATTTCTACCTCCGCGGCTTTTAGCATCGCGAAGAGCTCGGGCATAGTTTTGGTCATCCCTTGCATATTATAGTTCATCACGAAGCTCTTGTGGCTTGGTGGCAGTGATTGGAGAATTATGTCAATGACGCAATCATCCGGAAGATTAACTCCCAGTTGAATCAAGTGATTGTTATACCCAGACATTCTGAGTATATGCTCACTGACAGAACCGTTCTCCTCCATTTTACAGCTATAGAACTTATTGGAGACTTCATATCTCTCAATCCGGGCATTTGCTTGAAATATTAACTTCAACTCCTGGAACATCTCATATGCTCCATGGTGTTCAAAACGTCGTTGAAGTCCCGGTTCTAAGCCGTAAAGCATGGCACACTGAACTATAGAGTAGTCATCAGCTTTGCTTTGCCAGACGTTCACAACATCTGGCGTAGCTCTTGCACCAGGCCTGGCACCCAGCGGTGCTTCCAGGACGTAATTCTTCTGTGCAACAATGAGGATAATCCTCAAGTTACGGACCCAGTCCGTGTAATTGCTACCATCATCTTTCAACTTTTCTTTCTCAAGGAACGCATTAAAATTCAACGGAACAACAGCACGAGCCATCTATCTACACAACATAGACAAGCAAGATACTATCAGGTACTAAGTTCATGATAAATTTAATTTCAATTAATCATATTACTTAAGAACTCCCACTTAGATAGACATCCCTCTAATCCTCTAAGTGATCACGTGATCCAAATCAACTAAACCATGTCCGATCATCACGTGAGATGGAGTAGTTTCAATGGTGAACATCACTATGTTGATCATATCTACTATATGATTCACGCTCGACCTTTCGGTCTCCGTGTTCCGAGGCCATATCTGTTATATGCTAGGCTCGTCAAGTTAAACCTGAGTATTCCGCGTGTGCAACTGTTTTGCACCCATTGTATTTGAACGTAGAGCCTATCACACCCGATCATCACGTGGTGTCTCAGCACGAAGAACTTTCGCAACGGTGCATACTCAGGGAGAACACTTCTTGATAATTTAGTGAGAGATCATCTTATAATGCTACCGTCAATCAAAGCAAGATAAGATGCATAAAAGGATAAACATCACATGCAATCAATATAAGTGATATGATATGGCCATCATCATCTTGTGCTTGTGATCTCCATCTTCGAAGCACCGTCATGATCACCATCGTCACCGGCGCGACACCTTGATCTTCATCGCAGCATCGTTGTCGTCTCGCCAATCTTATGCTTCCCCGACTATCACTACCGCTTAGTAATAAAGTAAAGCATTACATCGCGATTGCATTGCATACAATAAAGCGACAACCATATGGCTCCTGCCAGTTGCCGATAACTCGGTTACAAAACATGATCATCTCATACAATAAAATTTAGCATCATGTCTTGACCATATCACATCACAACATGCCCTGCAAAAACAAGTTAGACGTCCTCTACTTTGTTGTTGCAAGTTTTACGTGGCTGCTACGGGCTTTAAGCAAGAACTCATCTTACCTACGCATCAAAACCACAATGATAGTTTGTCAAATAGACTCCGTTTTAACCTTCTCAAGGACCGGGCGTAGCCACACTCGGTTCAACTAAAGTTGGAGAGACAGTCTTCCGCAAGCCATCTATGTGCAAAGCACGTCGAGGGAACCGGTCTCGCGTAAGCGTACGCGTAAGGTTGGTCCGGATCGTCTCGTCCAACAATACCGCTGAACCAAAGTATGACATGCTGGTAGGCAGTATGACTTGTATCGTCCACAACTCACTTGTGTTCTACTCGTGCAAATAACATCAAACCATAAAAACCTAGGCTCTGATACCACTGTTGGGGAACGTAGTAATTTCAAAAAAATTCCTACGCACACGCAAGATCATGGTGATGCATAGCAACGAGAGGGGAGAGTGTTGTCTACGTACCCTCGTAGACCGAAGCGAAAGCGTTGACACAACATAGAGGAAGTAGTCGTACGTTCTCCTCGCGATCCAACCGATCACAGCACCGTTACTCCGGCACCTCCGAGTTCTTGGCACACGTTCAGCTCGATGACGATCCCCGGGCTCCGATCCAGAAAAGCGTCGAGGAAGAGTTCCGTCAGCACGACGGCGTGGTGACGATCTTGATGTGTTACCGGCACAGGGCTTCGCCTAAGCACTGTAACGATATGATCGAGGTGGAATTTGGTGGAAGGGGGCACCGCACACGGCTAAGGAACGATCCGTAGATCAACTTGTGTGTCTTTGGGGTGCCCCCTGCCCCCGTATATAAAGGAGCCAAGGGGGAGGGGCTGGCCGGCCAAGCCTGGCGCGCCAGGAGAGTCCTACTCCCTCTGGGAGTAGGATTCCCCCCCCCCCAATCCTAGTTGGACTAGGATTCTCCAAGGGGGAGAGAGAGAGAGGGGGGGCGCCCACCTCTCCTAGTCCTAATAGGACTAGGGGAACGGGGGAGGCGCGCAGCCCATGAGGGCAGCCCTCTCACCTCTCCTCCAAGGCCCATGTTGGCCCATTATGCTCCCGGGGGGTTCCGGTAACCCTCCCGGTATTCCGGTAAAATCCTGATTTCACCTGGAATGCATCCGATGTCCAAACATAGGCTTCCAATATATCATTCTTTACGTCTCGACCATTTCGAGACTCCTCGTCATGTCCGTGATCACATCCGGGACTCCGAACTCCTTCGGTACATCAAAATGCATAAACTCATAATAACTGTCATCGTAACGTTAAGCGTGCGGACCCTACGGTTCGAGAACATGTAGACATGACCGAGACACGTCTCCGGTCAATAACCAATAGCGGGACCTGGATGCCCATATTGGCTCCTACATATTCTACGAAGATCTTTATCGGTCAGACCGCATAACAACATACGTTGTTCCCTTTGTCATAGGTATGTTACTTGCCCGAGATTCGATCATCGGTATCCAATACCTAGTTCAATCTCGTTACCGGCAAGTCTCTTTACTCGTTCTGTAATACATCATCTCGCAACTAACTCATTGGTTGCAATGCTTGCAAGGCTTTATGTGATGTGCATTACCGAGAAGGCCCTGAGATACCTCTCCGACAATCGGAGTGACAAATCCTAATCTCGAAATACGCCAACCCAATATGTACCTTCGGAGACACCTGTAGAGCACCTTTATAATCACCCAGTTACGTTGTGACGTTTGGTATCACAAAAAGTGTTCCTACAGTAAATGGGAGTTGCATAATCTCATAGTTAAAGGAACATGTATAAGTCATGGATAAAAGCAATAGCAACATACTAAACGATCGGGTGCTATGCTAATGGAATGGGTCATGTCAATCAGATCATTCAACTAATGATGTGATCTCGTTAATCCAATAACAACTCTTTGTTCATGGCTAGGAAACATAACCATCTTTGATTAATGAGCTAGTCAAGTAGAGGCATACTAGTGACACTCTGTTTGTCTATGTATTCACACATGTATTATGTTTCCAGTTAATACAATTCTAGCATGAATAATAAACATTTATCATGATATAAGGAAATAAATAATAACTTTATTATTGCCTCTAGGGCATATTTCCTTCACTGGCGCCAATGTGATGACCACATATGCCTCCATGCACCTCTGCCAACAGCTTCTGTCCATCTTCCCGGGGAATACACTTCAATTTCACTCCGTTGAGCCTTCTTCTGTACAGTGCGTTGTCAACGAACTGGTACATACTAGACTGTCGGGCTACTCTTTCCGCTTCTTCTGGCTCTTCGGGAAGTTCTCCTGACTGGAGGAAACGGACGATCTGCTGTGCCCATGCTGGAGCCTGCGGCTCGACAACGAGGACTAAAGGCATATCTGCTGCTGCGGGAACATCCGCTTCTACGGCGAGAACCCGTGGTTCAGCCGGAGCTTGGTGATCCCCGGCAAGTTTGCCGGAGCGAAACTTGTCGGGAGCGTCTGCTTCAACGAAACAAACCTTGGGGCTTGTCGGAGCAGACTGCTCCTCAGCACTCTTGGTGTTGATCCTGGGGACCCTCTTGGCGGCGGCTTCGGGAAGCTCAACCGGAAGATAGTCACCAGAAATCAACTTTCTCTTCCTGCTCTGTCCAGTTAGTGGCGTCATGGATGGCTGAGTCAGCTTGAGCACAAAGATCCCTGGTTCCATAGGTAACTTAAATGCCGCGCACTTTGACAGGCCATCAGCGATGTCGTTCTGAGCTCTAGGAACATGTTCCATCCGTAGGCCGACAAAGCGCTCTTCCAGCTTCCTCACTTCATCAACGTAAGCTTCCATCAACGGACTCTGATAATCCTTGTTTACTTGGCGGACGACAAGCTGCGAGTCACCCCTGACAATGAGCTGCTTGATCCCAAGGTCTGCCGCGATCCTGAGACCGGCGAGCAATCCTTCATACTCTGCAGTATCCTCTTCAGTGGAAAGCGAGTGACAACTGTGATCTCATGTGCTTGGAAGTAATGGCGCAGCTTTCTCGAGGCCATAAGAAGGCCGAAAAGAAACTTCTGCACACCAGAGTACCTCGACCTAGCCCCCTGCAGAAGGGAACTTACAAAGTAGACTGGGTGTTGCACCATTTTCTTCTGTATACCTTCGCACATCTGCGCAGATCTATCTTCGTCGGGACCAGAGCTCGTCGGGGAAGCCCCTTGCTTGTCGCTGGATGCGCTTGCCGCGGTTGCTGGCTCATCATCTGCCTCTCTCTCTCCGCTACTAATGCATCACTAACCACTTGATTGGTTGCCGCCAGATATAGCAGCAACTTCTCTTGTGGTTTAGGTGCGACAAGTATTGGAGTGGAGGACAGGTATCTCTTCAAGTCCTGCAGCGCAGCCCCCTCTTCCGGATTCCATTTCATTGGACCTGCCTTTTTCAAGATTTTGAAAAACGGCAGGGCGCGCTCAGCAGACTGAGAGATAAACCTGTTGAGAGCCGCCACGCAGCCGGCAAGTTTTCGTACATCCTTGACGCGCTTCGGTGCTTCGATCTGCTCAATGGCCTTGATCTTGTCAGGATTGGCTTCAATCCCCCGCTGGGACACAAAGAACCCGAGAAGCTTGCCGGAAGGGACTCCAAACACGCACTTCTCGGGGTTGAGTTTGAGGCTGATCTTACGCAGATTTGCAAAAGTTTCTTCTAGATCTTGAATCAGAGTTGACTTGTCCCTGCTTTTGACCACTATATCATCCATATAGGCTTCCACATTTCTGTGTATTTGCGGCTCAAAAGCAGTATGGACGACCCTTGCAAATGTTGAACCAGAATTCTTCAAACCGAAAGGCATCCGTACAAAACAGTACGTGCCACATGGAGTGATGAACGCGGTTTTCTCCTCATCACTTCTGCCATGAAGATCTGATGGTATCCTGAGTATGCGTCAAGAAACGAAAGCAAGTCGCATCCGGCTGTGGAGTCGACAATATGGTCAATGCGCGGCAAGGGAAATGGGTCTTTGGGACAAGCTTTGTTGACATCGGTGAAGCCGATGCAAAGTCTCCATTTCCCGTTTGCCTTGCGCACGACTACAGGATTAGCCAACCACGTAGGATGGAGCACTCCTCTGACGAGGCCTGCTGCTTCCAACTTCTTGATCTCTTCGGCGATGAACTCTTGGCGCTCCACCGCTTGTTTCCTGACCCTCTACTTGACGGGTCGCGCGTGAGGACAGACGGCGAGGTGGTGCTCGATTACTTTCCTGGGAACGCCGGGGATGTCAGACGGTTGCCATGCAAACACGTCGACATTCGCCCGCAGGAAAGCAACGAGCGCGCTTTCCTATTTAGGGTCGAGAGTGGCACTGATGGTGAAGGTACCACCAGTGCCATCCTCCTTAGCGGACACCTTCTTAGTTGCTGGCGGAGCTGCCATCGTCTTCTTACACTGGCCGGTGGAGCTCGATGGTGCGTCCTCGACGGTAGCGCAGCACTCCGAAGAGGTGCGCTTGCCGGAGTGGGCATCAGAGCTCTTGCCGGACTTGGTCTTCTTCTTCCCCCCGGGAGCTTCAGCGGCAAGTGTCTCGCGATCCGCGGCGGCTGCTGCTTCCCGGTAGATCTTGTCGGCACAGATGAGAGCGTCTTTCTTGTCGCCATGTACAGAGATGACACTTATCGGGCCTGCCATCTTCAGCATGTTGTACGCGTAGTGAGAGGCCGCCATGAACTTGGCGAGCGCTGGACGGCCGAGAATTCCATTGTAAGGCAATGGAAAATCGGCAACGTCGAAAGTGATCCTCTCAGTCCTGAAGTTCAACTCACTGCCAAATGTCACCGGCAGCGTGATCTTCCCCTTCGGCTTGCTCCTTCCCGGGTTGATTCCTTGAAACGTGCCGGTCTCTTCGAGCTTGCTGTAAGGACTTGGAGTATCCTAAGTACAGCGGAGGAGATCAGGTTCAAGCCCGCCCCGCCGTCAACTAGCATCTTAGTAACCTTGAGGTTCCGGATAGTTGGTGAGACCAACATCGGCAAACACCCGACAGCAGTTGTGCGATCGGGGTTGTCCTCAATATCAAAGATGATAGGCGTGCTGGACCATTTCAGAAGCTTGCATGATTCGACGGGTGGTTCTGCTGCATTAACTTCCCGTACCCACTGCTTGAGTTGGCGGTGTGAAGTATGCAGAGAAGCACCGCCGTCAACGCACAAAACTTCTGTGGCTTTCTGGAACTCCTGCTCGCTGGTCTCGGCGTCATCCATGTCTTCGTCGTCGTCGTCATCTTCATCCTTGTCGCGGCCACGGGGAGGTCTGTCGCCTTGCCGCTGCTTGGTGTTGCCGCGGCGCCCCCCCGGCCAGTGCGCTTCGTACCAGATCCTCCAGCACCTCCTTGGGCTTTCTCCTTGTCGCGTCGCTCGCACTCGGCCTTTTGCAGCTCAACGAGCTGTTCGACCTTCTTGCAGCTCTGGAGGTCATGGCCTTTGGTGTGGTGAATCTTGCAGTACTGCTTGTTGGTGCCATCCTGCTTGTCGGCGGCCGCCACAGCCTGGCAGTTGGCGCATGCGGCAACCTCCTTTCCGGAGCTACCAGTCTTTGCTATCTTGGCGCCACCTTCGTTGCCGGACTGCTCGACAACTAGCACATCTTTGCCTTTCCACTTCCTGTTGTTCCACCGCCGGTTTTTGCTTGCTGGGGCGGCATCGTCGCTGTCAGATCCTGCGGTTCCTGCGTTCTCTCCGGGGAGTTTCCTTCCTTCCTCAGCACGTGCACATCTGTCGGCCAGGGCATACAGCTCGCTGACGTCTCTGATCTTGCACATCGCCATCTCCTCCCGCATCCCGCGGTTGCGCATGTTCTGATGGAACGCATTGATGACCGCGGCAGGGTGGACGTCTGGGATGTTGCGTTGCACTTGGCTGAATCTCTGGATGTACTTACGTAGAGGCTCCCCTTCCTTCTGGGAAAGTAGGTGAAGATCACTCTCCTGGCCATGGGGTTTGCGGCCGCCCGTAAAGGCGCCGACAAACTGATGGCATAGCTCCGCCCAGGAAGATATGGAGTTTTCCGGCAAGTGCATGAGCCAGGACCTGACGTTGGGCTTGAGCACCAGAGGGAAGTAATTGGCGAGGATCTTGTCGTCCCGCCCCCCGGCAGCCTGCACCGCAATGGTGTAGATGCTGAGGAACTCCGACAGATGCAGACTGCCGTCGTACTTCTCTGGTACATCTGGCTTGAAATTCTTCGTGCTGGGCCACTGGACTTGCCGCAGCTCACGGGTAAACGCAGGGCAACCCACCGCGTACGGCAGGTCGCCTGGTTCCCCTGGCGCTTGCATGTCGATAGTGGGGCCAGCGCGTCGGTCTGATTGACGCCGCGTTTCTCTCCGACGCTCGATGCGGGTGCGGGCGTCTTCTTGCTGCCGTTCGTGAAGAACGTGGCGCTGATCGCGACGAGTTCGCGGATCTGAGGAAGCAGTGGAGTCGCTATCGTGGCGGACCCGACGAGTCGGCGATTTTGGCCTTTGGGGCGGAGAGTGCACGGTGGTTGCACCCCCACCAGTTTTGTTGCCATTGGCTCGCACTTGGCTGGCCTGCCGCGGTTGCGATGTGGTCGCTGGCCGCGGAGTGTCGCTGTTGGCGAAGCCGATGAGACTCTGAATGGTGGCCCTCCAGTCGTCGATCTTGTCTGGCGCTGGAGGGAAGTCTAGGAGCAGTTGAGCTCCCGCTAGAGCTTCTGCTGGGGTGGCGGGTAGCGGTGGCGAACGGTGCGAGGAGCGGGACATGCTCGGCTTCCCAACGATGTTGGAAGGACCAGTATTTCGTCAAGGCGACCGTGCCTCGCTCGCGCCAGCACGTCGGCGTGCATGTTGGCCTTGAGCGTCCCGGGATCCGCTAGCTCGATTTGGGTCCAGCGAGCGTATGGTACCGTGAGTACCATGACGCTGTCGGTCCTGCGCCTCTTGAGATGGGCGCGGTGCGTCTATGGATGCCCGGTCGTCGGGGGAGCCGACTACGCCGCCAGCGGGCAGCGCGCGCTTGTCCTTGGACTTGTTGGCACCGTGGGCTCCCTCATCGGCGCCCGTTCCACCGCCGGCGTTCTCCCCGCCGGCCGTTTGCTGCGGCGGCGGTGGGTTCGACGCGGACGGCGCAGCCGCCTCCGAAGCCTTCTTCTTCGGCGGCATGTCGATGAAGTCGATGAAGATTCAGCTCGCGTGAACGCCGGATCAGGTTCACACAACCTCGATGCCTCCTACCTGGCGCGCCAGAGATGCGGGGTTTTCCTGGGCTCCCCGAGCACCTATGGGGACGGAGCCCCTTCTCGGTTCGGCAGGGGGCGGAGGTCGCGCGAAGAGCGGATCGAGGCGAGGCACGCGGGGGGAAGGTTTTTACCCAGCTTCGGAGCTCTCCGGAGAGATAATACTCCTACTGCTGCTTTGTGGATTGTATTGAGTTCTCGCTCGGGAGCGCCGAGTGCTACAGTACAATCGAGCAGCTAACGAGACCGAGCGCTTCTCTGAGGATCCATCCCCTCCCTACGTTGTGCATGGGCCTCCTTTTATATGTCCAAGGGGTCTCCAACAGGTGGCAACGTAGGTAAGGGTAAAAGGGTATATATGCTGCGGTAGGTACAGCTACCGACACAGTGTATCATACCTAACCCTGACGACAGGGGACAAAGGCATTAAATGCCCGTCTACGTCCCCCAGACGGTGCAGAAAAGGGACCGTCAGGGGCGCTATCGCTCGCCACGATGGCGATCCTGTCAGCGCTGCATGCCATAGTGTACCCCTGGCTGCACAGCCTCCCGCCACGTACGCTGGGAAGGGTCCCGGAGCGACACGTAGGTGGGTGAGCTGGAGCGCGGGTGCAGAGTGGCTGCCTGCCGCGGCAAGTGCCTTGCCGCGGCCGTTGCCTTGTCGCGCCCGGGAACTTGTCGCTCGCCTGGTCCCGCCGGGACGCGTGGCGTGCCGCGGCAGGTTCTTTGAGATGCTCTTGTTGGGCTTCCCGGCAAGCTCCTCTTGCCGGGGTCTTGTACCTTGAATGGCCTTCCCGGCAAGCTCCTCTTGCCGGGGACTTGTCTTCTTGACTTAAATATTTTGTTCTCGAATGGCTCCAAAGGAACCATAGAGAGCCTTGGTGATCACCTGGCGGGCCTTGCCGCGGGGTGCTGCGACTGCCCGTGCACAAGTTCGGGATACTAGAGTACCCCTACTTTAGTACACCGACACACGGCCATTCTTCCCATTCTGTTCCTGTGACATGTATCAGGCCTCATGGAGGCGTTTAGACTTTTTTATTTGGTACTGTGAGGACAATATGCTTGTAATATTTGCTTCGAGATTTCACGATTTCCCTGCTATTTTCTTTGCGTTCTGCGCCGGTAGAGCCCGGCCCCGCGCATACCTCAACCTCCATTGGGCCGACAAGAGACCAGGACGGACCAAGGAGTGAGGGGCTACGTGACCAGTTAGGTTCCTGAGTCGCAATGCTCAGGAGTCCCCCTTGACGTGCAAACAATTCCCATACCTGCCCTCACCAAGGCCTCGCGAGGGGCGCGCGGTGCCCAGGTCCGGGGGACCTGGTTAGTTGGCATGCGCTTGGGCGTGACCCGAGCGCAACCCCCGTGCCCAGCCCCCATGCCTGGCTTTCCCGAGGGGAGGCGTTGCGGTAAGGCTGGGCGCTGAGCTCTGGGCTCCCTGAGGTTGGCACGACCGTGGGGTCGCCCTCATTTGTTTATCACCAGCATGGAGCATAGTGCTTCCGCTTGTGCAAGGGCATAGCCGCTCCTCGGCAGTGTCGACAGCCAGCGCGGAGCATGGTGCTTCCACTTGGGCGTGGGATGGGGGCCCCGCTCTAGGAGGAGCCCCCGGGGCGTGTACAACCCCGCCCTGACATGTGGCTTCCAAGGCAGGGCTGCGAGGTGTATCTGGGCACTCGTGAGCCAGCGTGGGACTCTCGAGGCCCTACCTCAAGGAGGGTTGCGCCTGGTCTTGAGTCTTGGTGACTATGTGTTCCTGCAAGGCAGTTAGATGCAAGCACTCTATGTCCTCAGGTCCCGGCCCTCGAGTGAGCTTAGCCGCCGCTGGTATACCAGGTTGCGATGTCGTGGTCAAGGCCAGGGGGTGAGGACTGGATAGCTAGTAAGAGCTCCAGAGTCGCGATGCTCAGGAGCACCCCTTTTAACGTGCAAGCAAATTGAATCGGATGGACAAACCCGCGGCGGGCGGCAATCGAGCAAGCGATAGCCGCTGGCTGGTTAAGCATGAAGAGCAGATCAACTTGGATAAACGCAAGAAGATACACGCCACCGGGTCTGGCCCGAGCGGCTTAAGGATGATGCAGCCCAAGGGGCGCCCCCAGCAAGGTAAGCTAAAGGCTTAAGCAAGAGGGATACATGCCATAGGGACAAACCCATGTGGCCTGGGAATAATGCAGCCTGAGGGGCGCTCCCAGCTTAAACGAACTTGGAAGATGTCACCTGGTTCTGTAGACGAAGTAGAATTGGTGCAGCTGAAGCCGCGCGTTGAAGGAATGGCTCCTCATGAGCCACCGGGACCCTGAGCCTCGGGAGGCTCTAGGGGTTCAGGAGGTTCCCCGAAGACCGTCTCCATCTTGTGACAGCCTGGTTTTTGCCCTCTGTTATTTGCTTGATTTTTCATTTGAATTTTTTTGAAACTTGGAGTTCTTTAATCTTTTCATATGGACTTCAACACTTGGGAATCCTTGGCTTTCACCCAAGTGCTTCACTTCCCTCCTAAATCATCATTTCACTTCAGACCCACCCCAAAGTAATATTTGCTCAAAAACCTTAAGCCAGATCTGTTTGCTTCAAAGCAACCCAAATTTTTATGGCTCGAAAAAATCTGAGATAATTCACAAATATTTTGTGAACCCTAGGGCGCCTTCCTAAGCAAAAATATTTCTTCACATTTTGGAATATTTTTGCTATAGAAAATCTTTCCTGTTCTGGACAGAAATGTTGGTTTCTACAGCAACTACCATTTCACTTGCTCCATTTGACTTGAACTTCCTTGTGCATCTTTACCTTAGTAACTTATTACTAGCCTCCAAAGCACAGCTTCAAACTCCCAGCCATTTGACCACGGTAATATCACAAAGTTACTGACCAGAAACTTACTTGGTGTGTGAAAACTTTTCTACTGCACTTGGATCCAAACCAAATCGTGGTAATGCTCAAAACTACCACGAATAACATGCCATACATTGACTTTATGCTTAGATCGACCTGATGTCATAGTTCATGCGGTGACCGCGTTCGTCCAGGCATGCTGGCATGCGGCAAACACACTCTACGACGCGCCCAAGCCTCTGTTGCTCGCGTGCTCGCTTCCCCGCCTGCCCAACCATGCCAAACCTCGCCACCAGCATCGTCTCAACGTCCTTAACTCCTCCCTGGCGCTCGCCGATGCCGGAGCTCGTCGTAGCGAGCACGGGCTAGGTCCGACCAGCCCAACAGTGCGGAGCGCACTGTGCTCGTCACCATCCTCTTGAACATGTGCTTGTCTCCGTCCACCCACAGTGGCCGTGTGACCTCCGTCGCCTTCTCCCCCTCTCACTGACGCCGCTCGTCGCAGGGCACCGTGGACAGGTGTCCACCGGCGGAGCCCGAAGCACCCTCGTCGCTCGCCTATAATTAGAGCCCCCCAGCCTCCTCGAGCACCATCCAACACTCACACACACCCCACGATCAAGTAGGAAACCGAAGCCCGGCCGGGCAGGCCTCGGGCCGTCCTCCCCGAGCTCGAGCTCGCCGACGTTCCCAGGCCTGGGAGACCCCTCCAGGGCCTCCGCCTCTCTCCGGTGAGGCCGTCTCGCCCTCTTGGCGCCCGTGGAGTGGCCTCTGCTCGCCGTCTTCCTCAACTCCGACGACCTCCATGTTCTGCCTCCGCTTGCGAGGTTGATTCCGACGCTGTCCGACCGCCCCTAGCTACGCTACGAGTACGGGCAGGTGCGCCTCAACCCCCTCTTGCCATCCCTCCCTCTCGTTTGGGCCAAGGAGCCCTCGTCGCCGGCGAGAGCTCCGGCGAAGCCACGGCCTTCTCTGTTTCTTTCTCCCTCTCCCCCCACCTGACTAGAGGGGCCCGCTAGTCAGCCACTCTGTACGCGCGCGAAGTAGTACGAGTGGTGGCGGCCCTGGGCTTTACGCCTTCGACGTCACACCCCCCAGTCTATTTCTTTTTATTCACATTCATTTGAATTTACAGAACACTTCGAACAGTTATAACTCTTCAACCATAAGTCCAAATTAATTGATTCTTTTTGCATTGTGTTCTTTGATAGAAATCTAGCAGCTCACCAAAGATGAGATTTTTCTTAGTTGTTTACAATTTCTGGTAATTTTCAGAAGTGTCATGCAAGATGGTGGGGTAAAGTAGGTAACCGGGTTCCCATGTGTTGGCGGCAAGGCAAACGAGGAAGAACGTGCAAATGACAATTCGGACATGGTGCAAGCACGGGCTTCTCATACAACATGCATTCATCCATGGGCGTCGTTCCCGCGGTTATACCTTCGAAGCGTTCAAACGGGACAGTTCGGGTTCGGTGCAATGTAGAGGAAGTAGACGTTCTCGGGATGGTCGTGGAAGTAGTGGTACGCATTCGTTTCGGATAGGAACTTGACGAATCCGAGTAACTTGGGGTCGACGGCGAGGAACTCGGCGTTTCGATGCGGTTTAGAGGTACATGTCGATGGTCGTCGTGGTACTTGGCGTTTCAAACAATACTCAGCCGAGCATCCGTGTGGTCTTGCCGGTGGTGTACTTGGCGAATCCAGGTACTCGTACACAGGTAGTAGAGGAACTTTACGCATCCAAGCGAAGCAACACAAAAGGCCTCGGGTCTTGGTGGTCAACGAAGGGAGGCGGGCGGCTGTTGACACCTGATTTTGGCACAATGCAGAATGCAATGGACATGGACTCAAATGACAAAATATTCTAAATAAGAAATTTCACATTGCCTAATGGAACAACTTTAATGTTTGGACCATAATTATTCGGCATCATATCAAAGACCAAAACTACACTCAGATTGTCATGTTTAGGTGTTCTAAGTGCTTTTTGGTCAATTACGCCTCGAGGACAACCTCGGATGAAGTAATGATCTACATGAATTATCTTCGTCTCGTCGAATCGGTCGATTTTGATACAAAAATCGTCTCAATCCGAGTTCGTATGCAAAAGTTAGAGCTATCTGAATACAGCCCTGTGAAGAGGCGAAATATGACGCGGGAGACCAGACATGTTTTGGCAAGTGTCTGATGTAATGCGTGAGTGTTTTGTCCCAGAAGATGGCCTCGAATCGGAAAACGTTCAACACAAAAGTTTTTCATCTCGTCAAAACGGTCAACTTTGCTTTTGGGCACATTTTCATCCAAGATCGTTTACTGCCTCAAAAACTTTGTCAGGGAAAGCTTGCCGCCGTGAACAGTAACCTTGCCGGGGAAAGCTTGCCGCCGTGAACAGTAACCTTGACTGAGGAGAGCTTGCCGCTGTGAACAGTAACCTTGCCGGGGAAAGCTTGCCGCCTTGAAAAGTAACCTTGCCGGGAAAGCTTGCCGCCGTGAACAGTAGAAACTGTCGAGGCCAATCCGACCAGATGCTGAAGATGGGTTAAAATACTTGTCTAGATGGCTTCGGATGAAAACGTGTTCAACACGGGAGTTGTTCATAACGTCGAAACGGTCAACTTTGCTTTTGGAGTCAACATCATCCGACGTAGTATATGACCTGCAGAGACGCTGCAAGAGTTGGACGATCCAGTCAGCTACATGAACGAGTCCGACTCGAAATTAGAGATGACCCGTGGAGTATTCAAGATGGCCTTATTTCGAAAAGTGATCAACATACGGATTGTTGGCCTCGTCGATGCACACAAAATTGATATTTGAACCGTCTCCATCAAAAGTCATATGCAGATTCCACGGCCCACGCAAGGAGCAAGACAGAAGATTGGACCAGATTCGGGCTGAATCCGAGTGGGACCAGAACTAGGACTCTAGGACGTGAATTGATGTAATTTTCTTGTAAGGAAAGCCTAGATAAATCCTTTGCTTGTACGGGAAGTCCAGCCGCCTCTTATATATGTTGGGGGTGACGGCCGATTGAACAACACACAATCGAACAAATCAATATACTACTTTTTCATCTACGTTTTATCTCTCCACCGTTTTTCTCTCTGGTTCTTCGCTGTTCTTTGTGTTTGAGAGCTATGAATCCCGAGGCTCTAGGGGCGAGCGAATCGACCTAGGGCAGCCCATAGCCTCCGCACTCCCTGACGGGGTCCCTCCCGGGGGTGTGGGTTTTTCGGGTCTGCAAAAGCGCCCGTCGACTGTCTTGCGTATCGCGCTGTCGGTCGGGTCTCCTTCGACATGAGCAGCGGTGCATCACCCCCGGCGTCGAGGGTACACGTGACGTGTTCGTGTGTCAACACACTTTTTGGCGACTCCGCTGGGGACAGAAGATCAATCATCATCATCCACCATGTCCGATCTTCCCAAGCCATCTGAGGTAGACGCCGATAACATCATTAAGCCTAGTCTTGATGAGATATCGGCCGATCATCGCCAAGTCTATGAGGAGTACAAGAAGGTGTGCGAAGAGAAGGATTTGCAGGAGTTCCTTGCAAAATTCAAGAAGGATCGCCAAGGCAACATCACTCCGATTGAAGAAATCAAGTTCCCTCCTCTTCAAGCCGAGCAGGTTAAACTCGCTGTGAGTACTACCTTTTCTCCTGAGCAGTGGGCTGAGATTGAGAGTCGTATTGCTGATGGTAACAATCTGGTCTATCAAACTTTCATAGAAAATACCAATGCTCAGAAAAATATATCTCAATCATCTAGTGGTAATGATGG
This sequence comes from Aegilops umbellulata, assembly GCA_032464435.1. Lineage (NCBI taxonomy): Eukaryota > Viridiplantae > Streptophyta > Magnoliopsida > Poales > Poaceae > Aegilops > Aegilops umbellulata. The sequence goes on from CP136057.1 coordinate 296,869,019, forward strand.
TGTAGCTGCTAGTGTGCAAAACCCTAATCTGGCTTTACCTATCTCATCGGCGCCTCCCATGCCGATGACTTATTATCCTACTCAAACAAATTAGATTGTGACTGCACCCATTAATCCTATTATGAGCATGCCAGGTTCGGTGGCAACGCCGAACCAAACCCTACATACAGCTACAACCACTCGGCCATTACCGAACTATAGTTCGGCATATATGCCACAGTTCATACCTACTGCTAGTAGTCCTACTCCTCCTATGCCGCTGCCACAAGTTGCATCGTCCACTATGGATGATGGTCTAGCTAGTCTTAGAGAGGAGATGGCTAAGATGCTTCGAGAGAATTTTGGAGTTGAGTTACCTCGGAATCGGATTTACCAAAAGCCGTACCCCGAGTACTTTGATGCCATCCAGTGCCCTCCGGGATATAAGATTCCAGATTTTGTCAAATTCAATGGAGAGGGCACAAAAACCACATGGGAGCATGTTAGCTAATACTTGGCACAATTAGGTGAAGCAGGCTCACTAAATGAGTTGAAAGTGCGTTTATTTCCTCTATCATTAACTGGTACCGCATTTTCATGGTTTTCTTCTTTACCACATGGTTCCATTCGGGTTTGGTTGCAGCTAGAGCAGAAGTTTCATGATCACTTTTATAGCAGCGACAATGAACTCAAATTGTCACATCTAACATCGGTTAAATAGAAGCATGATGAATCGGTCTCCGATTACGTCAAGGGATTTAGAGAAACAAAAAACCGGTGTTTTAGTTTGGTGATAACCGAGAGAGACTTGGCAGACCTAGTGCTGAGTGGCTTGAGAATTCCCATTAGAGAAAAGCTAGAAGGCTATGAGTTCTTAAATATCAACCAAGTCTTACAAAGGGCTTTGGCTCAGGAAAGCCGAAGCAAAGACCACAAAGAAGTGCATAGATATAAAGCCGATCGTCCAAAGATGAATATGGTGGAATATGATAGTGATCACTCGGACGATGAGGGTGACGTTTTTTCTACTGAATTTGTTTGGCCATCTAAAGCCAAACCATTTACTTGCAATGATCTGAAACCGATTCATAAGAATCGTGATGAAGATATGAGGTTTACTTTTAACATTGCTAAGTGTGATAGAATATTTGATGCTTTGCTACAGGCTAAGATTATTAGAATATCTCATACTTTACCGCCGTTTGAAGAGCTGAAGCGGCGCGCTTATTGCAAGTATCATAATTCTTTTTCTCATGCTACTAATGATTGCAATGTTTTTCGACGACAGATACAATCGGCCATTAATGACGGACGATTGAACTTTTCTGAGATGCAAGTTGATAAACAACCTTTTCCAATGAATACCATGGAGTTAGAGGGGAAGAAGCTACTCATTCAGACGGAGGTTGCCGAATCTGCTAATAAAGCTAATATCATTGTTGGTGAGCCCAGGGAAGACAAGGAGGGCAACAAGGTCTTGGGGAGACAGGTTGTGCTTGACAAGCAACCCGGTGGCAAGGAGATAATCAAAATCACCATCAAGAATCCTACACTCGGGGGGAAACCGCAAGTGCAAGGAAATACTCGTGTTAAATTTGTCAAGCCCAGGAGTCCAGAAGTTGGCAAGTGGAAAACGAATGAAGCTAAAGTGCAGCGCAAGAAAATCAAGCCAACTTTTGATATGTTGCTGTCCAAGTATGCTAGTCATGCAGCCGGTTCTAGCTCCAACCGTTCATCAAATCTGAAGCGCTCAAGATCACCTCCTCGGGAAGAATTTCAGCATCATGCAAGGCCATATGGGTCGTGGGCGCCGGGACCATGGGTGCCGCCACCCCCCTATGTGCCATACTACATGGGAGACTTCAATGGAGGATGGTGGCAGCCCCCAATGGCCCCTTATGCTTTTCATCCGGGTTGGGCAGAGCCAAGGAGGCCCGTTCATGAGAGACTTTCTTATCCCACACGAGGTTGTTTGAACAATAGTGTCAATCGGTGTTGGGGAACGTAGTAATTTCAAAAAATTTCCTACGCACACGCAAGATCATGGTGATGCATAGCAACGAGAGGGGAGAGTGTTGTCTACGTACCCTCGTAGACCGAAAGCGGAAGCGTTGACTCAACGTAGAGGAAGTAGTCGTACGTTCTCCTCGCGATCCGACCGATCCAAGTACCGTTACTCCGGCACCTCCGAGTTCTTGGCACACGTTCAGCTCGATGACGATCCCCGGGCTCCGATCCAGCAAAGCGTCGGGGAAGAGTTCCGTCAGCACGACGGCGTGGTGACGATCTTGATGTGTTACCGGCGCAGGGCTTCGCCTAAGCACTGCAACGATATGACCGAGGTGGAATTTGGTGGAAGGGGGCACCGCACACGGCTAAGGAATGATCCGTAGATCAACTTGTGTGTCTTTGGGGTGCCCCCTGCCCCTGTATATAAAGGATGGAGGAGGAGGAGGCCGGCCAAGGCAAAAGGTGCGGCCAGGATATGGAGTCCTAGTAGGACTCCAAGTCCTAGTAGGAGTGCACCAAAAGGGGAGGAAGGGAGAAGGAATAGGAGGAGAAGGAGAGGTGGCCGGCCCCCTTTTCCCTAGTCCAATTCGGACCAGAGGGGAGGGGGGCGCAGCAGCCTTTTTCCTTTTCCCACTAAAGCCCATCAAGGCCCATTACTTCTCCCGTAATCCCGTAACTCCCCGGTACCTCCGAAAATACCCGAACCACTCAGAACCCTTCCGATGTCCGAATATAGTCATCCAATATATCGATCTTTACGTCTCGACCATTTCGAGACTCCTCGTCATGTCCCCGATCTCATCCGGGACTCCGAACTCCTTCGGTACATCAAAACTCATAAACTCATAATATAGCTGTCATCGAAACCTTAAGCGTGCGGACCCTACGGTTCGAGAACAATGTAGACATGACCGAGACACGTCTCCGGTCAATAACCAATAGCGAGACCTGGATGCCCATATTGGCTCCTACATATTCTACGAAGATCTTTATCGGTCAGACCGCATAACAACATACGTTGTTCCCTTTGTCATCGGTATGTTACTTGCCCGAGATTCGATCGTCGGTATCCAATACCTAGTTCAATCTCGTTACCGGCAAGTCTCTTTACTCGTTCCGTAATACATCATCTCGCAACTAACTCATTGGTTGCAATGCTTGCAAGGCTTATGTGATGTGCATTACCGAGAAGGCCCTGAGATACCTCTCCGACATTCGGAGTGACAAATCCTTATCTCGAAATACGCCAACCCAACATGTACCTTCGGAGACACCTGTAGAGCACCTTTATAATCACACAGTTACGTTGTGACGTTTGGTAGCACACAAAGTGTTCCTACGGTAAACGGGAGTTGCATAATCTCATAGTTAAAGGAACATGTATAAGTCATGGATAAAAGCAATAGCAACATACTAAACGATCGGGTGCTATGCTAATGGAATGGGTCATGTCAATCAGATCATTCAACTAATGATGTGATCTCGTTAATCAAATAACAACTCTTTGTTCATGGTTAGGAAACATAACCATCTTTGATTAATGAGCTAGTCAAGTAGAGGCATACTAGTGACACTCTGTTTGTCTATGTATTCACACATGTATTATGTTTCCAGTTAATACAATTCTAGCATGAATAATAAACATTTATCATGATATAAGGAAATAAATAATAACTTTATTATTGCCTCTAGGGCATATTTCCTTCAGTCTCCCACTTGCACTAGAGTCAATAATCTAGATCACATCACCATGTGATTAACATCAATAGTTCACATCATCATGTGATTAACACCCATAGTTCAGATCGATATGTGACCAACACCCAAAAGGGTTTACTAGATTCAGTAATCTAGTTCACATCGCTATGTGATTAACACCCAAAGAGTACTACGGTGTGATCATGTTTTGCTTGTGAGAGAAGTTTAGTCAACGGGTCTGCCACATTCAGATCCGTTATGTATTTTGCAATTTTCTATGTCTACAATGCTCTGCACGGAGCTACTTTAGCTAATTGCTCCCACTTTCAATATGTATCTAGATTGAGACTTAGATTCATCTAGATTAGTGTCAAAACTTGCATCGACGTAACCTTTTTACGACGAACCTTTTTTGTCACATCCATAATCGAGAAACATATCCTTATTTTACTAAGGATAATTTTGACCGATGTCCAGTGATCTACTTCCTAGATCACTATTGTACTCCCTTGCTTAACACAGTGTAGGGTATACAATAGATCTGGTACATAGCATGGCATACTTTATAGAATCTATGGTTGAGGCATAGGAAATGACTTTCATTCTCTTTCTATCATCTGCCGTGGTCGGGCTTTGAGTCTTACTCAATTTCACACCTTGTAATACAGGCAAGAACTCTTTCTTTGACTGTTCCATTTTGAACTACTTCAAAATTCTTTCAAGGTATGTACTTATTGAAAAACTTATCAAGCGTCTTGATCTATCTCTAAAGATCTTGATGCTCAATATGTAAGCAGCTTCACCGAGGTCCTTCTTCGAAAAACTCCTTTCAAATACTCCTTTATGCTTCACAGAATAATTCTACATTATTTCCGATCAATGATATGTCATTTACATATACTTATCAGAAATGTTGTAGTGCTCCCACTCACTTTCTTGTAAATACAGGCTTCACCGCAAGTCTGTATAAAACTATATGCTTTGATCAACTTATCAAAGCATATATTCCAACTCCGAGATGCTTGCACCAGTCCATAGATGGATCGCTGGAGCTTGCATATTTTGTTAACACCTTCAGGATCGACAAAACCTTCTAGTTGCATCGTATACAACTCTTCTTTAATAAATCCATTAAGGAATGTAGTTTTGTTTATCCATTTGCCGGATTTCATAAAATGCGGCAATTGCTAACATGATTCGGACAGACTTAAGCATAGATACGAGTGAGAAACTCTCATCGTAGTCAACACTTTGAACTTGTCGAAAACCTTTTTGCGACAATTCTAGCTTTGTAGATAGTAACACTACTATCAGTGTCCGTCTTCCTCTTCAAGATCCATTTATTTTCTTTGGCTTGCCGATCATCGGGCAAATCCATCAAAGTCCATACTTTGTTCTCATACATGGATCATATCTCAGATTTCATGGCCTCTAACCATTTCACGGAATCTGGGCTCATCATCGCTTCCTCATAGTTCGCAAGTTCATCATGGTCTAGTAACATGACTTCCAGAACAGGATTACCGTACCACTCTGGTGCGGATCTCACTCTGGTTTACCTACGAGATTCGGTAGTAACTTGATCTGAAGTTACATGATCATCATCATTAGCTTCCTCACTAATTGGTGTAGTACTCACAAGAACAGATTTCTGTGATGAACTCCTTTCCAATAAGGGAGAAGGTACAATTACCTTATCAAGTTTTCTACTTTCCTCCCACTCACTTCTTTCGAGAGAAACTCCTTCTCTGGAAAGGATCCATTCTCAGCAACGAATATCTTGCCTTCGGATCTGTGATAGAAGGTGTACCCAACTGTCTTCTTTGGGTATCCTATAAAGACATATTTTTCCGATTTGGGTTTGAGCTTATCAGGATGAAACTTTTTCATGTAAGCATCACAACCCCAAACTTTAAGACACGACAACTTTGGTTTCTTGCCAAACCACAGTTCAGATTGTGTCGTCTCAACGGACTTTAGATGGTGCCCCTTTTAACGTGAATGCAACTGTCTCTAATGCATGATCCCAAAACGATATTGGTAAGTCGGTAAGAAACATCATAGATTGTACTATATCCAATAAAGTACGGTTATGACGTTCGGACACACCATTATGCTGTTGTGTTCCAGGTGGCATGAATTTGTGAAACTATTCCACATTGTTTTAATTGAAGACCAAACTCGTAACTCAAATATTTGTCTCCGCGATCAGATCGTAGAAACCTTTATTTTATTGTCACGATGATTTTCCACTTCACTCTAAATTTCTTTGAACTTTTCAAATGTTTTAGACTTATGTTTCATCAAGTAGATATACCCATATCTGCTCAAATCATCTGTGAAGTTCTGAAAATAATGATACTTGTCGCGAGCCTTAATTTTCATCGGACCACATACATCAGTATGTATGATTTCCAACAAATCCGTTGCTTGCTCCATTGTTCCGGAGAACGGTGTTTTAGTCATCTTGCCCAAGAGGCATGGTTCGCAAGCATCAAGTGATTCATAATCAAGTGATTCCAAAATCCCATCAGCATGGAGTTTCTTCATGCGCTTTACACCAATATGACCTAAACGGCAGTGCCACAAATAGGTTGCACTATCATTATTAACTTCGCATCTTTTGGTTTCAATATTATGAATATGTGTATCACTACGATCGAGATCCAATAAACTATTTTCATTGGTGTGTATGACCATAGAAGGTTTTATTCATGTAAACAGAACAACAATTGTTCTCTAACTTAAATGAATAACTGTATTGCAATTAACATGATCAAATCATATTCATGCTCAACGCAAACACCAAATAACACTTATTTAGTTTCAACACTAATCCCGAAAGTATAGGGAGTGTGTGATGATGATCATATCAATCTTGGAACCACTTCCAACACACATCGTCACCTTGCCCTTTAACTAGTCTTTGTTCATTCTGCAACTCCCGTTTCGAGTTACTAATCTTAGCAACTTGAACTAGTACCAAATACCGAGGGGTTGCTATGAACACTAGTAAAGTACACATCAATAACATGTATATCAAATATACTTATGTTCACTTTGCCATCCTACTTATCCGCCAATCACTTGGGGTAGTTCCGCTTCCAGTGACCAGTCCCTTTGCAGTAGAAGCACTTAGTCTCAGGCTTAGGACCAGACTTGGGCTTTTTCACTTGAGCAGCAACTTGCTTGCCGTTCTTCTTGAAGTTCCCCTTCTTTCCTTTTGCCCTTTTCTTGAAACTAGTGATCTTGTCAACCATCAACACTTGATGTTTTTCTTTGATTTCTACCTTCGCCGATTTTAGCATCGCGAAGAGCTTGGGAATATTTTCCGTTATCCCTTGCATATTATAGTTCATCACGAAGTTCTACTAACTTGGTGATGGTGACTAGAGAATTCTGTCAATCACTATCTTATCTGGAAGATTAACTCCCACTTGATTCAAGCGATTGTAGTACCCAGACAATCTGAGCACATGCTCACTAGTTGAGCGATTCTCCTCCATCTTTTAGCTATAGAACTTGTTGGAGACTTCATATCTCTCAACTCGGGTATTTGCTTGAAATATTAACTTCAACTCCTAGAACATCTCATATGCTCCATGACGTTCAAAACGTCTTTGAAGTCCCGATTCTAAGCAGTTAAGCATGGTGCACTAAACTATTAAGTAGTCATCATATTGAGCTAACAAAACGTTCATAATGTCTGCATCTGCTCCTGCAATAGGTCCGTCACCTAGCGGTGCATCAAGGACATAATTCTTCTGTGCAACAATGAAGATAAACCTCAGATCACGGATCCAATCCGCATCATTGCTACTAACATTTTTCAACACAATTTTCTCTAGGAACATATCAAAATAAACACAGGGAAGCAACAACGCGAGCTATTGATCTACAACATAGATATGCTAATACTACCAGGACTAATGTTCATGATAATATTAAAGTTCAATTAATCATATTACTTAAGAACTCCCACTTAGATAGACATCCCTCTAATCTTCTAAGTGATCACGTGATCCAAATCAACTAAACCATGTCCGATCATCACGTGAGATGGAGTAGTTTCAATGGTGAACATCACTATGTTGATCATATCTACTATATGATTCACGCTCGACCTTTCGGTCTCCGTGTTCCGAGGCCATATCTGTTATATGCTAGGCTCGTCAAGTATAACCTGAGTATTCCGCGTGTGCAACTGTTTTGCACCCGTTGTATTTGAACGTAGAGCCTATCACACCCGATCATCACGTGGTGTCTCAGCACGAAGAACTTTCGCAACGGTGCATACTCAGGGAGAACACTTCTTGATAATTTAGTGAGAGATCATCTTATAATGCTACCGTCAATCAAAGCAAGATAAGATGCATAAAAAGATAAACATCACATGCAATCAATATAAGTGATATGATATGGCCATCATCATCTCGTGCTTGTGATCTCCATCTTCGAAGCACCGTCATGATCACCATCGTCACCGGCGCGACACCTTGATCTCCATCGTAGCATCGTTGTCGTCTCGCCAATCTTATGCTTCCACGACTATCACTACCGCTTAGTAATAAAGTAAATCATTACATCGCGATTGCATTGCATACAATAAAGCGACAACCATATGGCTCCTGCCAGTTGCCGATAACTTGGTTACAAAACATGATCATCTCATACAATAAAATTTAGCATCATGTCTTGACCATATCACATCACAACATGCCCTGCAAAAACAAGTTAGACGTCCTCTACTTTGTTGTTGCAAGTTTTACGTGGCTGCTACGGGCTTAAGCAAGAACTCATCTTACCTACGCATCAAAACCACAACGATAGTTTGTCAAATAGACTCCGTTTTAACCTTCTCAAGGACCGGGCGTAGCCACACTTGGTTCAACTAAAGTTGGAGAGACAGTCTTCCGCAAGCCATCTATGTGCAAAGCACGTCGAGGGAACCGGTCTCGCGTAAGCGTACGCGTAAGGTTGGTCCGGATCGTCTCGTCCAACAATACCGCTGAACCAAAGTATGACATGCTGGTAGGCAGTATGACTTGTATCGTCCACAACTCACTTGTGTTCTAGTTGTGCAAATAACATCAAACCATAAAAACCTAGGCTCGGATGCCACTGTTGGGGAACGTAGTAATTTCAAAAAATTTCCTACGCACACGCAAGATCATGGTGATGCATAGCAACGAGAGGGGAGAGTGTTGTCTACGTACCCTCGTAGACCGAAAGCGGAAGCGTTGACTCAACATAGAGGAAGTAGTCGTACGTTCTCCTCGCGATCCGACCGATCCAAGTACCGTTACTCCGGCACCTCCGAGTTCTTGGCACACGTTCAGCTCGATGACGATCCCCGGGCTCCGATCCAGCAAAGCGTCGGGGAAGAGTTCCGTCAGCACGACGGCGTGGTGACGATCTTGATGTGTTACCGGCGCAGGGCTTCGCCTAAGCACTGCAATGATATGACCGAGGTGGAATTTGGTGGAAGGGGGCACCGCACACGGCTAAGGAACGATCCGTAGATCAACTTGTGTGTCTTTGGGGTGCCCCCTGCCCCTGTATATAAAGGATGGAGGAGGAGGAGGCCGGCCAAAGCAAAAGGTGCGGCCAGGATATGGAGTCCTACTAGGACTCCAAGTCCTAGTAGGAGTGCACCAAAAGGGGAGGAAGGGAGAAGGAATAGGAGGAGAAGGAGAGGTGGTCGGCCCCCTTTTCCCTAGTCCAATTCGGACCAGAGGGGAGGGGGGGCGCAGCAGCCTTTTTCCTTTTCCCACTAAAGCCCATCAAGGCCCATTACTTCTCCCGTAATCCCGTAACTCCCCGGTACCTCCGAAAATACCCGAACCACTCAGAACCCTTCCGATGTCCGAATATAGTCGTCCAATATATCGATCTTTACGTCTCGACCATTTCGAGACTCCTCGTCATGTCTCCGATCTCATCCGGGACTCCGAATTCCTTCGGTACATCAAAACTCATAAACTCATAATATAACTGTCATCGAAACCTTAAGCGTGCGGACCCTACGGTTCGAGAACAATGTAGACATGACCGAGACACGTCTCCGGTCAATAACCAATAGCGGGACCTGGATGCCCATATTGGCTCCTACATATTCTACGAAGATCTTTATCGGTCAGACCGCATAACAACATACGTTGTTCCCTTTGTCATCGGTATGTTACTTGCCCGAGATTCGATCGTCGGTATCCAATACCTAGTTCAATCTCGTTACCGGCAAGTCTCTTTACTCGTTCCGTAATACATCATCTCGCAACTAACTCATTGGTTGCAATGCTTGCAAGGCTTATGTGATGTGCATTACCGAGAAGGCCCTGAGATACCTCTCCGACATTCGGAGTGACAAATCCTTATCTCGAAATACGCCAACCCAACATGTACCTTCGGAGACACTTGTAGAGAACCTTTATAATCACACAGTTACGTTGTGACGTTTGGTAGCACACAAAGTGTTCCTACGGTAAACGGGAGTTGCATAATCTCATAGTTAAAGGAACATGTATATGTCATGGATAAAAGCAATAGCAACATACTAAACGATCGGGTGCTATGCTAATGGAATGGGTCATGTCAATCAGATCATTCAACTAATGATGTGATCTCGTTAATCAAATAACAACTCTTTGTTCATGGTTAGGAAACATAACCATCTTTGATTAATGAGCTAGTCAAGTAGAGGCATACTAGTGACACTCTGTTTGTCTATGTATTCACACATGTATTATGTTTCCAGTTAATACAATTCTAGCATGAATAATAAACATTTATCATGATATAAGGAAATAAATAATAACTTTATTATTGCCTCTAGGGCATATTTCCTTCAATCGGCCAGTGCAAGATAATCAAAAAGGGGTCGGCAAGCAAGAATGGCGTGTTAAGTCGCCAAGTGCTGTAACGGTCGAGTCAAGCAAAGGCAAGGAAAAAACCGATGCTGACTCACTCATCTTGGGCACCGAAACATTCACCATACAACAGCCGATTATGCATAGCAATCCGACTGAGCTGATACTTGCTATCGCGCCAAAGCACTCGGCTAATGATCATGAAGCAAGCACCAGCCAAGTAAAAACGAGAGATCCTAAATACACTCAGCCAAAGTGGTGTCCTCCAGGGCTAACAAAGACACAAAAGAGGAAACTACAGAGGTTAAGGAGTCAAGAGATGGCAGAACAAGAGGCCGAGAAGCAAAGGGATAAGTTGTTCAATGACACTCGGCCTATGTTACCTACAAAACATGTGTGGAGGCCCAAACAAATGCAAGATGCAGTGGCTTCTACACCCACCACAGCAGCACCTACACCACCAAAGGAGGACGATGTAATCATTGCATCATCTGCGTTACCTATTGCTTCATCTTCGCTCGAACAAATTTCAGAATCGATGGATACACTGGGGGAAGAGGAGGATAGGTTAGATTACGAGTCTACACCGGTTCATGAAGGTATGGATATTAATATGGTGTATTACTTACCCGCTGAGTTTCGTGCTGTAGATGAGGAAGGGGAGGTAGCTCAGCTGGATTTTGGCCCTAAAAATGCAATATTCAAGAAGCCAAAAGACCCAGTAATGCATCTGAAACCGTTATATCTCAGAGGTCATATCAATGGGTCACTACTCACTCGGATGCTTGTTGATGGTGGTGCTGTGGTGAATCTTATGCCGTATTCGGTCTTCAAAAAATTGGGGCTGCATGATAATGAGTTGATAAAGACCAACATGGTGCTCAATGGATTTGAAGGCAAAGAGAAAACTGAAGCCAAAGGTGTGATGTATGTGGAGCTCACGGTGGGAACTAAAACTTTGGCTACCGCATTCTTTGTCGCTGAGGTGCAAGGTAACTACAACGTCATACTAGGCTGTGATTGGGTTCATGCAAACCAGTGCGTGCCATCCACTATGCACCAGTTTTTGATCCAGTGGGTTGATGATGAAGTGGAATTCATTCATGCGGATAACTCGGCCTGTGTTGCTTTGGCCGAGGCATCGGTGGATTGGCAACACCCAAATGCTACTTGCTTGACGGGGCGTGACTTGTTAGAGTTCGATTTTCTCAGTGCAACCAAGAATGGTTTCGTGCCCGTCTCTTTAAAGCCGACTGAGTGCAATCGGCTCTAAGGTATGATATGTTTAAATGGATCCTAACTCAGATTGGTTACAAAAGCGACTTGTAGAATATCGGTCCAATGAGAATGATATGTATGAGTCCATAGAAGAGTTAGATGATATGGATAAATTAGGACAAGGTTTTACATCGGCCGATCCATTAGAAGAGATAGATATAGGAGATGGTTTAACTCCTAGGCCGACATTTGTAAATGCAAATTTAAGAGCCGATCATAAAGCTAAGTTGATCGAGTTGTTGAAAGAATATGTTTGTTGCTTTGCATGGGAATATCATGAGATGCCAGGTTTAAGCCGAGAGCTAGTGGAGCATCGGTTACCTATAAAGGTTGGTTTTAGACCATATAAACAATCGGCCAGAAAGTTTAATCCGAAAACATATGACCGGATCAAGGAAGAGATCGGTCGTTTGCTTAAAGCTAATTTTATTAGACCTTGCAGGTATGCCGAGTTGATTTCTAACATTGTCCCTGTGGAGAAGAAAGGATCCGGCAAGTTGAGGGTGTGCATTGACTTCAGAGATTTGAATAGGGCTACACCCAAAGATGAGTATCCCATGCCAATAGCTGATATGCTTATTAATGATGCTTCTGGACATAAGGTTATTAGCTTTCTAGATGGTAATGCCGGATATAATCAAATTTTTATGGCCGAAGAGGACATGTCCAAGACAGCTTTTTGTTGCCCCGGTTTTCTTGGTTTATTCGAGTGGACAGTGATGACATTCGGATTAAAAAATGCTGGCGCCACATATCAAAGGGCTATGAATTTGATTTTTCATGATTTACTCGATGTCATACTTGAAGTTTATATTGATGATATTGTTGTCAAATCGGATGCTTTTGAATCTCACTTGGCCGATTTGCGTTTAGCTTTTGAAAGAATGAAAAAGTATGGACTGAAGATGAATCCTTTGAAGTGTGCTTTCGGCGTGTCAGCTGGCAAGTTTTTGGGTTTCATTATTCATGAAGAAGGTATAGAGATTGATCCCAAAAAGATAGAAGCTATACAGAAAGTGGAGGCTCCAACATGCAAGAGAGATATGCAAAAGTTCCTTGGCAAGGTCAATTATTTGAGAAGGTTCATAGCTAATCTATCAGGGAAAGTTGATGCATTTACTCCTATCCTTCAGTTAAAGAATGATGCTGATTTCACTTGGGGGGCAAAATAGCAAGAAGCGTTTGATATGATCAAGAATTATTTGTGCACTCCTCCGGTGATGAGAGCACCCAAGCATAGGGAACCCTTCAAACTTTACATTGCAGCAGAGGAGGGAGTTATTGGTGCTGTTCTAACTCAAGAGACCGAAGGAAAAGAGCATGCCATCACTTATTTGAGCCGCCGCTTATTGGACGCAGAGACAAGGTATACATTTATTGAGAAATTATGTCTATGCTTGTATTATGCTTGCACAAAATTGAGACATTATTTAGTGACGAGTGCTTGCGTAGTAGCTTGTCAGACCGATGTCATTAAATACATGTTGCATAGGCCAATTCTTAGTGGTAGAATTGGCAAGTGGGCTTATGCTTTGATTGAATATGATTTGGCTTATGAATCTCTAAAATCCATGAAGGGCCAAATTGTTGCTAATTTCATTGTTGAACATCGGATTTATGACAAGCATGATAGTAATATGAACCTTGTTTCATTAGTACCATGGAGATTATACTTTGATGGTTCAGTTTGTAGCAATGGCCAAGGTGTTGGTATTGTTTATATATCTCCTCATGGTGCTGTTTTTGAAGCCTCATACCGCTTAGAATATTTTTGCACAAACAATCAAGCCGAATATGAAGCATTGTTATTCGGCCTAGAGATGTTACTTGCTATAGGTGTTACATATATTGAGGCTTATGGTGATTCGTTACTAGTGGTGCAGCAAATATCCAAAGTCTTTCAGTGTTTGGACGAATCACTTAATGTTTATCTTGATAAATGTTTAGATGTAATCTCTACTTTGGATTATTTTAGCATTGCTCATATATCTAGACATGCCAATTGGAAAGCAAATGAGTTGGCACAACAAGCATCCAGCTATCATGTTGATCGTGGCATGTTTCATATTTCTGAAAAGCCGATGTATAGTCTTGCCAACATAAGGGAGGCCGAACCGGAGCCCGCCGTTTCGGCCACTAATGAAATATTCAATGCAGGAGAAAGTCAAGACTGGAGGAAACCCATCATTGATTATTTGTGTGATCCTAGTAGAAGGGTGGACAGGGCTGTTCGGCGTATGGCTTTCAAATACACAATGAGAGATGATGATCTCTATCGCCGAACGGTTGATGATGTTCTTTTAAAGTGCTTGGACGAGGACCAAGCGAGAATTGCTATGGGAGAGGTCCATGAAGGTATTTGTGGCACTCATCAGTCGGCTCCCAAGATGAAGTGGTTACTACGACGTGCTGGGTTTTATTGGCCGACTATGATTAATGATTGCTTCAGATATTATAAAGGGTGTGAAGCTTGTCAAAAATTTGGTGATATTCAGTTGGCTCCTGCTGCTATGTTACATCCCATTATCAAGCCGTGGCCTTTCAGAGGATGGGGTTTAGACTTTATTGGACAAATTCATCCGTCTTCCTCAAAGGGGCATCGTTTCGTATTGGTGGCAACCGATTATTTCACTAAATGGTCTGAAGCAGTACCTCTCAAGAACATGACACATACGGAGGTGATTAAATTCATAACCGAGCACATTATTCATAGATTCGGCATTCCTCAAACATTGACTACAGATCAAGGCTCCTCTTTCATGTCACACCAAGTTAGAGAATTTGCCGAATCTTATAACATAAAATTGCTCAATTCCTCTCCATATTATGCCCAAGCCAATGGACAAGCTGAGTCTAGCAATAAAATTTTAATCAAGCTCATGAAGAAGAAGATTGAGGATAACCCAAGGAGATGGCATGAGTTGTTGTCTGAAGCTTTGTGGGCACATAGAATTTCAAGGCATGGTGCTACAAAGGTGACTCCATATGAGCTAGTATATGGTCAAGAGGCTGTTTTACCAGTGGAAGTGAATTTGAGTGCTTTGAGAATAGCCAAACAGAATGATTTATCGGCAGTGGACTTTTACAATTTGATGATGGACAACATTGATGAAGTTGCTGATAAACGTTTGGCTGCTTTAAGGGCCATCGAGAGGGACAAGCTGAGGGTAGCCAGAGCTTACAATAAAAAGGTCAAGTTGAAGAATTTTCAGGTTGGCGATCTTGTGTGGAAAGTGATTCTACCGATTGGTTCTAGAGATAGAAAATTTGGGAAGTGGTCTCCAAGTTGCGAAGGTCCTTTTAGGATTACAAGAGTTGTTCCCGGAAATTCATATTTGGTGGAATCCATACAAGGGGCATTGTTACCTCGAGCTCTCAATGGCAAATATTTGAAGAAGTACCACCCAAGTGTGTGGCAGGAAGCCTAACTAGGCAATGGCCGATATACGATTATCGCCCTTAGCATAAACATGGCCGACACATAATTATCGCCCTGAAAGAAATGGATGGCCGATGGAGTGTTGACATCGTCCTTAGAACAAACATGGTGCAAATTATTTTTCGGCATGCAAGCTTTGCCGAAAAACAGGGGGCATGTGTTGACACCTGATTTTGGCACAATGCAGAATGCAATGGAGATGGACTCAAATGACAAAATATTCTAAATAAGAAATTTCACTTTGCTGAATGGAACAACTTTGATGTTTGGACCATAATTATTCGACATCATATCAAAGACCAAAACTACACTCAGATTGTCATGTTTAGGTGTTCTAAGTGATTTTTGGTCAATTACGCCTCCAGGACAACCTCGGATGAAGGATTGATCTACATGAATTATCTTGGTCTCGTCGAATCGGTCGATTTTGATATATAAATCATCTCAATCCGAGTTCGTATGCAAAAGTTAGAGCTATCTGAATACAGCCCTGTGAAGAGGCGAAATATGATGCGGGGACATGTTTTGGCAAGTGTCTGATGTAATGCGTGAGTGTTTTGTCCCAGAAGATGGCCTCGAATCGGAAAACGTTCAACACGAAAGTTTTTCGTCTCGTCAAAACGGTCAACTTTGATTTTGGGTACATTTTCATCCGAGGTGGTTTACTGCCTCAAAAACCTTGCCGGGGAAAGCTTGCCGCCGTGAACAGTAACCTTGCCGGGGAAAGCTTGCTGCCGTGAACAGTAACCTTGCCGGAGGAGAGCTTGCCACTGTGAACAGTAACCTTGCCGGGGAAAGCTTGCCGCCGTGAACAATAACTTTGCCGAGAAATCTTGCCGCCGTGAACAGTAGAAACTGTCGAGGCCAATCCGACCAGATGCTGAAGATGGGTTAAAATACTTGTCTAGATGGCTTCGGATGAAAACGTGTTCAACACGGGAGTTGTTCGTAACATGAAAATGGTCAACTTTGCTTTTGGAGTCAACATCATCCGACGTAGTATACGACCTGCAGAGACGCTGCAAGAGTCGGACGGTCCAGTCAGCTACATGAACGAGTCCGACTCGAAATTAGAGATGACCCCGTGGAGTATTCAAGATGGCCTTATTTGGAAAAGTGATCAACATACGGATTGTTGGCCTCGTCGAAGCACATAAAATTTATATTTGAACCGTCTCCATCGGAAGTCATATGCAGATTCCACGGCCCACGCAAGGAGCAAGACAGAAGATTGGACCAGATTCGGGCTGAATCCGAGTGGGACCAGAACTAGGACTCTAGGACGTGAATTGTTGTAATTTTCTTGTAAGGAAAGCCTAGATAAATCCTTTGCTTGTACGGGAAGTCCAGCCGCCTCTTATATATGTTGGGGGTGACGGCCGATTGAACAACACACAATCGAACAAATCAATATACTACTTTTTCATCTACGTTTTATCTCTCCACCGTTTTTCTCTCTCGTTCTTCGCTATTCTTTGTGTTTGAGAGCTGCGAATCCCGAGGCTCTAGGGGCGAGCGAATCGACCTAGGGCAGCCCATAGCCGCCGCACTCCCTGACGGGGTCCCTCCCGGGGGTGTGGGGTTTTCGGGTTTGCAAAAGCGCCCGTCGACTGTCTTGCGTATCGCGCTGTCGGTCGGGTCTCCTTCGACGTGAGCTGTGGTGCATCACCCCCGGCGTCGAGGGTACACGTGACGTGTTCGTGTGTCAACAGCGGCGAAGCAGCAACAACGTGTCAGCACTGTACAGCCATGACGAACACCATGGCCGTGAGGAGGAGGGGCCCTGGCACGAGACCAGCAACGGGTACGCGCGTGCAGGAAGTCGGTAAGGTCGACAGCTTGCCCAAGTTGCGGTGGTGGCTGGTTGGTGCGAAGGAGATCCCTAGGGGATTTGGTGGAGTGGCGGCGCAAGACATGATGGATGGGAAAACCTCCTAGGTTTTAGGGTTAGACTAGATTAGGTATATAAATAGGGGAAATTAGGGGAATTTGAATCACCCGATCGAGATCAGACGGCAAAGAAAGAATAGACTAGGGAAGTCCAAATAAGAAAAAGGACATGTTTTAGGGATGTTAGGGAATGATCTGAATGCAACGGTGATGACTGAGCGGTACAGGTTTGGGGCAATTTCGGACACGCACGAGAGGTCGTTTTTGTGTAGAGAGACAAGGCGATCGTGTGCAAGAGTGTGGTTTGACTCGGAACGGTCAGCGAAGATAACGGAGAGAAGCGGCAACTAAACACGGGTGCAAGCTTTATGAAAACATGCAAATGCAATGATGAATGCAACAAACAAATAATTAGCACAGCTGACACGCAAAACATGGAAGGCGTCTGAAGCGTCAGTCTTGGGGCGTCACAACACTCCTCCACTTACAAGAGATTTTGACCCAAGATCTAAGGATGGCACCGGAGAGAAATAGAAGAAAGAAGAGGTAAAACAAAGTTGCTTCTTTGAAAAACAAGTGAAACCATGAGCCTTAATAGCTTGAACAAATAGGAAGAAATAATACAATGGAGACGAACGAGATTGCAAACACTCCCATAGAAAAGAGGAACAAGGAACATTATGAGAACCCTGTAGGTTGAAACATGGAACAAGAGCTCAATGAACCAATAAGAATATGACACCACACCGGTTGGAACGAGATATACAAGGAACGAGAGAGAACAATTTCCACAACACTCCGGTTGACAAGAGGAGCAAAACTTGATAAGATGAAAAGAATTTGAAGAGACGACATAACATTCCGGTTAAATGGATAAGCAAGGAAAAAGAAAAGAACGCCCCACCCCTAGGGTTTCCAACCCTAGGCACAGGGTGGCCCAAGGGGGCGCACCAGCCCACCAAGGGCTGGTTCCCCTCCCACTTCAGCCCATGGGGCCCTCCAGGATAGGTGGCCCCACCCGATGGACCCCCGGGACCCTTCTGGTGGTCCCGGTACAATATCGATGACCCCCAAAACTTTCCCGATGGCCGAAACTGGACTTCCTATATATAAATCTTTACCTCCGGACCAATCCGGAACTTCTCGTGATGTCCGGGATCTCATCCTGGACTCCGAACAACTTTCGGGTTACCGCATACTAATATCTCTACAACCCTAGCGTCACTGAACCTTAAGTGTGTAAACCCTACGGGTTCGGGAGACACGCAGACATGACCGAGACGACTCTTCGGTCAATAACCAACACCGGGATCTGGATACCCATGTTGGCTCCCACATGCTCCTCGATGATCTCATCAGATGAACCACGATGTCGAGGATTCAAGTAATCCCGTATACAATTCCCTTTGTCAATCGGTACGTTACTTTCCCGAGATTCGATCGTCGGTATCCCAATACCTTGTTCAATATCGTTACCGGCAAGTCACTTTACTCGTACCATAATGCATGATCCCGTGACCAAACACTTGGTCACATTGAGCTCATTATGATGATGCATTACCGAGTGGGCCCAGAGATACCTCTCTGTCATACGGAGTGACAAATCCCAGTCTCGATCTGTGTCAACCCAACAGATACTTTCGGGGATACCTATAGTATACCTTTATAGTAACCCAGTTACGTTGTGATGTTTGGCACACCCAAAGCACTCCTACGGCATCCGGGAGTTACACGATCTCATGGTCTAAGGAAGTGATACTTAACATTGGAAAAGCTTTAGCAAACGAACTACACAATCTTGTGCTAGGCTTAGGATTTGGTCTTGTCCATCACATCATTCTCCTAATGATGTGATCCCATTATCAATGACATCTAATGTCCATAGTCAGGAAACCATGACTATGTGTTGATCAACGAGCTAGTCAACTAGAGGCTCACTAGGGACATGTTGTGGTCTATGTATTCACACATGTATTACGATTTCCGGATAACACAATTATATCATGAACCATAGACAATTATCATGAACAAGGAAATATAATAATAATCATTTTATTATTGCCTCTAGGGCATATTTCCAACAGTCTCCCACTTGCACTAGAGTCAACAATCTAGTTACATTGTGATGAATCGAACACCCATAGAGTTCTGGTGTTGATCATGTTTTGCTCGCGGAAGAGGTTTAGTCAACGGGTCTGCGACATTCAGATCCGTATGTACTTTGCAAATATCGATGTCTCCATCTTGAACATTTTCACGAACATCTAGGTCGGTGATGAACTCCTTCATCCAAATTGCTTCATGCGCTGCCTCCGAGGCTGCCATGTACTCCGCTTTACATGTAGATCCCGCCACGACGCTTTGCTTGCAACTGCACCAGCTTACTGCCCCACCATTCAAAATATACACGTATCCGGTTTGTGACTAAGAGTCATCCAGATCTGCGTCTAAGCTAGCGTCGACGTAACCCTTTACGACGAGCTCTTCGTCACCTCCATAAACGAGAAACATATCCTTAGTCCTTTTCAGGTACTTCAGGATGTTCTTGACCGCTGTCCAGTGTTCCATGCTGGGATTACTTTGGTACCTTCCTACCAAACTTACGGCAAGGTTTACATCAGGTCTGGTACACAGCATGGCATACATGATAGACCCTATGGCTGAGGCATAGGGGACGACACTCATATTTTCTCTATCTTCTACCGTGGTCGGACATTGAGATGAGCTCAATTTCACCGCTTGCAACACAGGCAAGAACCCCTTCTTGGACTGATCCATATTGAACTTCTTCAATATCTTATCAAGGTATGTGCTTTGTGAAAGACCAATGAGGCGTCTCGATCTATCTATATAGATCTTGATGCCTAATATGTAAGCAGCTTCTCCAAGGTCCTTCATTGAAAAACACTTATTCAGATAGGCCTTACTGTTGTCCAAAAGTTCTATATCATTTCCCATCAAAAGTATGTCATCCACATATAATATGAGAAATGCTACAGAGCTCCCACTCACTTTCTTGTAAACGCAGGCTTCTCCATAAGTCTGCATAAACCCAAACGCTTTGATCATTTCATTAAAGCGAATGTTCCAACTCCGAGATGCTTGCACCAGCCCATAGATGGAGCGCTGGAGCTTGCATACCTTGTTAGCATTCTTAGGATCGACAAAACCTTCTGGTTGCATCATATACAATTCTTCCTTAAGAAAGCCGTTAAGGAATGCCGTTTTGACGTCCATTTGCCATATCTCATAATCATAGTATGCGGCAATTGCTAACATGATTCGGACGGACTTCAGCTTCGCTACGGGTGAGAAGGTCTCATCGTAGTCAACCCCTTGAACTTGTAGATAACCCTCAGCGACAAGTCGAGCCTTATAGATGGTGACATTACCATCCGCGTCCGTCTTCTTCTTAAAGATCCATTTATTCTCTATCGCTCGCCGATCATCGGGCAAGTCTGTCAAAGTCCATACTTTGTTTTCATACATGGATCCTATCTCGGATTGCATGGCTTCAAGCCATTTGTTGGAATCTGGGCCCGCCATTGCTTCTTCATAGTTCGAAGGTTCACCGTTGTCTAACAACATGATTTCCAGGACAGGGTTGCCGTACCACTCTGGTGCGGAACGTGTCCTTGTGGACCTACGAAGTTCAGTAGCAACTTGATCTGAAGTTTCATGATCATCATCATTAACCTCCTCTCTAGTCGATGGAGGCACCACAGAAACATTTTCTTGAGCTGCGCTACTCTCCGGTTCAAGAGGCAATACTTCATCAAGTTCCACTTACTTCTTCCGAGAGAAACTCTTTCTCCAGAAAGGACCCGTTCTTGGCAACAAAGATCTTGCCTTCGGATTTGAGGTAGAAGGTATACCCAATGGTTTCCTTAGGGTATCCTATGAAGACGCATTTTTCCGACTTGGGTTCGAGCTTTTTAGGTTGAAGTTTCTTGACATAAGCATCGCATCCCCAAACTTTTAGAAACGACAGCTTAGGTTTCTTCCCAAACCATAATTCATACGGTGTCGTCTCAACGGATTTAGACGGTGCCTTATTTAAAGTGAATGTAGCTGTCTCTAGAGCGTATCCCCAAAATGATAGCGGTAAATCAGTGAGTGACATCATAGATCGCACCATATCCAATAGAGTGCGATTACAACGTTCGGACACACTATTACGCTGAGGTGTTCCAGGCGGCGTGAGTTGTGAAACGAGTCCACATTTCCTTAAGTGTGTACCAAATTCTTGACTTAAATATTCTAAAAGATATAAAATAGTAATGATAGCACCACATACTTGTGGCACTGCCATTTGAGTTATGTTGGTATAAAACGCATGAAGAAGCTCCATGTTGATGGAACTTTGGACTCACTCGTTTTTGAAAAGGTTGAGACATGCGAACCATGTCTATTGGTAGATATGCATGAAGAAACTCCATACATATGGATCGTTGGCGCTCACTTGATTTTGAATCACTTGAGACATGCAAATCATACCGCATGGGCAAGATGACTGAAAGGCCTCGTTTTCAGTAAGATGGAACAAGAAAGTAACTTGTTGGAAGTAATACATCTTGATGTGTACAGTCCAATGAGCGTTGAGGCATGTAGTGGATATCGTTATGTTCTTACTCCACAGATGATTTGAGTAGATGCTGAGTATATTTACTTGATGAATCATGAGTATGAATTATTGAAAGGTTCATGTAATTTCAGGGTGAAGTTGAAAGATCGTCGTGACAAGAGGATAAAATATCTATGATATGATCATAGAGATGAATATCTGAGTTACGAGGTTGGCACACAATTAAGAAATTGTGGAAATTGTTTCACAACTAATACCGCCTGGAACACCATAGTGTGATGGTGTGCCCGAACATCATAACTGCACCCTTATTGGATATGGTGCATACCATGATGTTTCTTATCAAATTACCACTATCGTTTATGGGTTAGGCATTAGAGACAACCGCATTCACTTTAAATATGGCACCACACAATTCCGTTGAGATGACACCTTATGGTTTAGTGAAACCTAAGCTGTCGTTTCTTAAAAGTTTGGGGCTACGACGCTTATGTGAAAAGGTTTCAGGCTGATAAGCTCGAACCCAAAGCGAATAAATGCATCTTCATAGGACACCCAAAAATAGTTGGGTATACCTCCTATCTCAGATCGGAAAGCAATGGGGATTGTTTCTAGAATTGGGTCCTTTCTCGAGGAAAAGTTTCTCTCGAAAGAATTGAGTGGGAGGATGGTGGAGACTTGATGAGGTTATTGAACCGCCACTTCAACTAGTGTATAGCAGGGCACAGGAAGTTGTTCCTTTGGCAACTACACCAATTGAAGTGGAAGCTTATGATAGTGATCATGAAACTTCGGATCAAGTCACTACCAAACCTCATAGGTCGACAAGGATGTGTACTACGTTAGAGTGGTACATAATCCTGTCTTGGAAGTCATGTTGCTAGACAACAATGAACCTATGAGCTATGGAGAAGCGATGGTGGGCCCTAATTCCAGCGAATGGCTCGAGGCCATAAAATCCGAGAAATGATCCATGTATAAAACAAAGTATAGACTTTGAAAGAACTACTTGATGGTCGTAGGGCTGTTGGGTGCAGATGGATTTTAAAAGGAAGACGAACAATGATGGTAAATTTCACCATTAAGAAAGCCCGACTTGTCGTTAATATGTTTCCTGACAAGTTCAAGGAGTTGACTACGATGAGACTTTGTCACTCGTAGCGATGCTAAGAGTCCGCTGGAATTATGTTAGCAGTTATTGCATTATTTATGAAATCTTGCAGATAGGATGCCAAAACATTGTTTCCCCAACGACTTTTTAGAGGAAAGGTTGTATGTGATACAACTAGAAGGTTTTGTCAATCCTGAAAGATGCTAACAAGTATGCAAAGCTCTAGCAATCCTTCTAAGGACTGGAGTAAGCATATCGGAATTGGAATGTACGCTTTGATGAGATGATCAAAGATTTTGGATTTATACAAAGTTTATGAGAAACTTGTATTTCCAAAGAAGTGAGTGGGAGCACTATAGAATTTTGATGAGTATATGTTGTTAATGTATTGTTTATGAGAAATGATGCAGAATTTCTGGAATGCATGCAGGGTTATTTGAAAAAGTGTTTTTTTAATGGAAAACCTGGATTAAGCTACTTGAACATTGAGCATCAAGATTTATAAGGATAGATCAAAATCGCTTAATAGTACTTTCAAACGAACACATACCATGACAAGATTTTGATGGAGTTCAAAATAGATCAGCAAAGAAGGAGTTCTTGGTTGTGTTATAAGGTACGAGTGTTGAGTAAGACTCAAGACTTGACCACGGCAGAATAGAGAGAAAGGACGAAGGTCGTCCCCTATGCTTTAGACGTAGGCTCTATAGTATGCTATGTTGTGTACCGCACCTGAAGGGATACAAGTGTGATCTAGGATTGGATCACAGGACAACGGTCAAGGTTATCCTTAGTAACTAGTGGACTAAGGAATTTTCTCGATTATGGAGGTGGCAAAAGAGTTCGTCGTAAAGGGTTACTCCGATGCAATCTTTGACACTAATCTGGATGATTTTGAGTAGTAAACCGGATTCGTATAGTAGAATAGATATTTAGAATAGCTCCAAATAGAGCGTGGTAGCTGCATCTACAAGATGACATAGAGCTTTGTAAAGCACTTGGAAAAACGAGATGATGGGATGGAGAGAGCAACATCATAATACCTTCGGGACAAATTATAAAGTGGAATCAAGAGAACGGAGAAGAGAACAACAACTTCTACCACAATTGAATTTGAAAGAGCCTCCTTAAAAAGAAGGATTGAACAGATTTGTTGGGAAATCAACAAGGAAACGAATAAGCTTGTAGTGGGCTTATGGAAAAACTTCTCAAAATTGAGGCAAAATTCAGCCACTACGGAAACAGTTAATAGAATTGATAATACCAATGAGATGAAAAACTTCTTCCAGCAAGATGATCCAAAGATACCTTCGATCATTCATAAGCACCATAATAGCAACATTCCTTATGGAAGGCTTTAGGTGAAAAATGACACAAGATAACTCCAGCAAAGAGATTAATGGATTGCAAAGGATCTCCTGAATGAAGAGAAAATGATGGGTTTACATATCTCATCCGTGACAACTTGCGAATCATGAAACACGAAGGGAAATTGTCAAGAATGACATAACACCACCTCAAAAGATAAGGTAGAAAGAATTGCACTTTGGAATGCAAGATGAAGAATGCTTGAACTCCTCAAAACAATACATGTGTTGAGCACCCTGTTTAATTTTGAGTATAGCTTGGCGGATCTTAACTATAAAAGAAAACTTGAAGAACAAATCAAGAATGAAAGGAATCCTTGACGAATCACCATGTAGAGCCTCTATGAAGAACTCCGGTAATAAAAGGATGATAGAAAGAAAGAGAGTTTGAACACATAAAGTGAAGCCTTGCGATGATTTAGATGGAGCTTCGCGATGAGATAATGCGGAAAACTTGGAACTCTGGATAAGAAAAGATGAAGCATCTCGAACCGAGAATGTGACCTGATGAACAACTCTGGAAAGAAGAAATTAGATCACTTGGATGAAACAATAATAAGAATTATGTTATGCGTATCCTTCACCAATTTAGATTAATGACAAGCAACGGATTTGGCATACTACTTATTCTCATAGAAAGGATTAAGAGAGATATAACCCAAACTTGAGAAAAGTCTTCAACGATCCACCGGTAAGATTTGGAAAGAACGAATGAATTGGTAGGATAATAACGGAAGAGGAGTATTGGACGAACCCCCGTATGGATTAAAAGAGTGAACGAAGAAAACGAACGCATCACGAGGAAGAATTGGAAATTGAATGAAGATGCTTGAGAGAATTTAGATAGAAGTGAACAAATAGATCACGAGCTGATTAGCGACTACTTGAATGATGTACTGGTAAGATTTGTAGAACGAGAGCTGAAAGCTGAGAATAAATAATTTTGAGATGATGGGATCCGGAGTATCAAACTGAAAAGACTCATGAATTGCTCCGGATGGGTGAAAAGAATTCTCACAATCGAGAACAATTATGAGAGGATGGCATCAATCTTGAACTACGCATCACACCAACATGAATTGTTGAGGCACTCCGGAATAAAAATTAGAAAGATTGAACGTATGATGAAAAGAATTTTAAAGATCTTGTAGAAAGACATTTGTTTGATGATAATTCATTCTTACGTCAAACTTTGAAAAGAATTTGGGAATAGCTCCGGGAAAATTAGAAGAGTCAGGTAAGATCCTGGGAAAAGATCTGTGGGTTAGGGCCCACTAAAAAGATACACCGTTCAACGATTTGAAAGAGAGATTGCGCCGGTTGAATTAAATGGCTCAAAACAGATAACAAGCTCAAGATATCTTGAACGGCTTAAGAATGGAAATGCGAATCTTCTAAGATATCTTTGTCACTTCGAATATGAATAGAGAGAGGTGAATAAATAAGAGAACCTTGGAAAGGAAATTCACATGGGAAAATATGTGAAACAAAAGGAAGAGATATGATCAACACCGAAGCTTGAAATTAATCCACCGGAGAAGAAAACGAGTGAAGAGTGACGAACTTGAAGCTCTCTTAGCATCTTCATTAGAAACTCCGGGTAAAACATTGATTGAACAAAAAAATGAAGAGACTTCACATCAATTAAAAGGATACCTTATTAAGAAATTTGAGTCCTTGAAGAAAAAGGGTGGGAGGGCAGGAAAACAAAGGAAACTTGGGGATGGATGAAACAAACACCGTTGAGAAAACTTAGAATTTATCTCGTGAATGTCGAAATGATCGGATCCACTTGAAGAGAAGCGCGCCGGTTGGAAAAGAATTAACAAGACAACCGTGATAATCAAGAAGGATTAAAACTACCATAGAAATATGAGAACACCGCTTAGGAAAGGTATGGAATCGACACCTGACATCGAAGCAACTCGAATACCACAAACCAAAATAAAAACAAAGGATTGGCTTGCAGGATAGGCCGGAAACAAACATATGATAGACCCCATATCGTATCATGTGTGTGTTGGAAACATATCCTACGAGATACTTGAATTCCCACTTAAAAATCTCCCGAAACTTTCTGGTTATGCGATAATGTGTTGGGGATACAGGGGAAGCATAAAATATCACCAAAACTAACAATCCCTACATCCAGCTGTATCCATCCGTCAACACATAACCAAGAAACCTCCGGAAATCGTGTACCTCAACCTTCGAAAAGCATCCGTTATACAAGTTATGGCAATACTCCCGAACTCCCGCCCCTGTACTGGGTGGCGTCGAGGTTATCTCACCAACAACTACATAAAAGATATTTTCGATGTCGGAGAAACTCAAGTATTCCAAAATTGCAACGATAAAATTGTGACGACAACACCTCCGAGCTCAACTCCCCGGGACACTGCCACAAGCCCTAAATGTCAGGAGGCACCAAGAACAATGTTCTCGTCACAAGAATATGAGAACGATCCCAAGATACCCGCGTGATCCTAAAAGAAAATTTTAGTGAAATTTGAGGAGAGGAAAGACAAAACATCTACATCAGGAGGCCTCACCAGAGAAACAAAGGGACTGAGGAGTAAAAAGAATCCTACTTCCGATATATATAATCCTAAGACTCAAAACATTTTGTTCTAGACTCAACAATGTCAGCGATTCGATCCAGCAGGGGGCTCCTAAGTCGGGGATGGCTCTGATTACCAACTTGTAACACCCACGATGCAGCTATATCTCCCACGTGTCGAGGCACGACTTAGAGGCATTACCGCATGGTGGTTTTGTCGCAAGAAGGTTTATGTTCACGCAATCCCATGTAATGAACAAGAATGGGATAAAGAGTTGGCTTAAAATCGCCACTTCAGACAATACATTAATTAAACATACATCATTCAGAGAACACACATAGTCCGACTACGGACAAATACAAATGAAAAGGAAGACAACCCAAATGCAAGATCCCTCATCATCCCAACTAGGCTCCACTAGTGATCAGCATGAAAAGAAACATAGTAACGACCAAGGTTCTCGTCGAAGTCCCACTTGAGCTCGGTTGCGTCACTTGCACTGGTATCATCGGCACCTGCAACTGTTTTGATAGAATCTGTGAGTCACGAGGACTAAGCAATCTCAAAACCGCCGAGTTCAAGACTATTTAAACTTATGGGTAGTAAAGGGGGTAATGGGGTGGAGCTGCAGCAAGCACTAAGCATATACGGAGGCTAACATACGCAAATGAGAGCGAGAAGAGAAGCAACACAATGGTCGAGAAGCTACAAGTGATCAAGAAGTGATCCTGAAACTACTTACGTTCATACACAACCCAAACCGTGTTCACTTCCCGTACTCCGCCGAAAAGAGACCATCACGGCTACACACACGGTTGATGCTTTTTAATTAAGTCAAGTATCAAGTTCTCTACAATCGGACATTAACAAATTCCCATCTGCCACATAGCCGCGGGCATGACTTTTGATAGTTTATGCCCTGCAGGGGTGTCCCAACTTAGCCCATCACAAGCTCTCACGGTCAACAAAGGGTATTCCTTCTCCCAGGAAGACCCGATCGGGCTCGGAATCCCGGTTACAAGACTTTTCGACAATGGTAAAACAAGACCAGCAAAGCCGCCCAATTTGCTGACAAATCCCTATAGGAGTCGCACGTACCTTGTTCTCAGGGCACACCGGATAGGTCAAGCTATGAGTAAAACCAGCCCTCAAGTTGCCCCGAGGTGGCCCCGCAGGCTGCCCGTTTTGGACCAACACTCTGGCTCCGGGGGATTAAAATAAAGATGACCCTTGAGTCTGCAGAACCCAAGGGCAAGGTATAGGTGGTAGGTAGGCAAATGGTAAAAGCAAGGCTGGGTCTTGCTGGAGGAGTTTTATTCAAAGCGAACTATCAAGGGGGTCCCATAAATCCCCAACCGCGTAAGGAACGCAAAATCAAGGAACATAACACAGGTATGACGGAAACTAGGGCGGCAAGAGTGGAACAAAACACCAGGCATAAGGCCGAGCCTTCCACCCTTTACCAAGTATATAGATGCATTAATTAAATAAGAGATATTGTGATATCCCAACATATCCATGTTCCAACATGGAACAATCTTCAACTTCACCTGCAACTAACAACGCTATAAGAGGGGCTGAGCAAAAGCGGTAACATAGCCAAACAACGGTTTGCTAGGAAGGTGGGTTAGAGACTTGACATGGCAATATGGGAGGAATGATAAACAAGTGGTAGGTAGCGTGACATAGCGATAGAGCGAACAACTGGCAAGCAAAGATAGAAGTGATTCGAGGGTAATGGTCATCTTGCCTGAGATCCCGCAAGGAAGAAGAACGAGTCCATGAAGAATGCAAACGGACGTAGTCGAACGAAACCTCACAACTCCAGAACAAAACCGAAGCTAACGAAAGAAGCAAAATGGAAAGAAGCAAACAACATGGTAAACACACAAGCATTCACATGGCATGATGCACAAAAAGTATGATGCATGTCCGGTTTAAAAGCATGGCAAAGTGCACAAAGAATACTACAAATTAAGTGGAGAACAATATGCAATGAGTTGCATATTGACAAAAGACCACATCAATTATTTAATTCTCTCTCGTTTATGTACCCAAAAATATTAAATGTTATTAAACATGGCAAGTGGTGAAGCATATGAAAACTACCTATCTAGTCAAGTTTAAAAGAGGCCGGAACAACAAACAACAATTGTGGTAAATCCTCATATGTCATTTAGCTACTTGATGCAAACAACAATTTAAAGGTTTTAGCATGCATGAGGATGACATATACAAGTTTATGCAATTTTATGAAAATGTTGACATGAGCATGTTATGAAGCATATTGTCACCATGGCGGAAGGAAGGGTGCCATGGCAACGAGTCCAAAAATGATGCCACGACAACATATCGGTTCCGGTAGCTCATGGAGATACCGGTGCAAAAGGAAATGTGGCGTGAGCGTGTAATGCAAGATGGTGGGGTGATCCAGGTAACCGGGTTCTCACGTGTTGGCCGCAAGGCAAACGAGGAAGCACGTGCAAACGACAATTCAGACACGGTGCAAGCACGGGCATCTCGTACAACATGCATTCATCCACGGGCGTCATTCCGGCTTTATACCTTTGAAGCGTTCAAACGGGACGGTTCGGGTTCTGTGCAATGTAGAGGAAGTTGATGTTCTCGGACGGTCGTGGAAGTAGTGGTACACGTTCGTTCCGGATAGGAATTTGAAGAATCCGAGCAACTTGGGTCGACGGCGAGGAACTCGGCGTTTCGATGCGGTGTAGAGGTACATGTCGATGGTCGTCGTGGTACTTGGCGTTTCGTACGGTACTCGGCCGAGCATCCGTGTGGTCTTGCTGGTGGTGTACTTGGCGAATCCATGTAGTCGTACATAGGTAGTAGAGGAACTTGACGCATCCAAGCGAAGCAACACAAAAGGCCTCGGGTCCTGGTGGACAACGAAGGGAGGCAGGCGGCGAAGCAGCAGCAACGTGCCGGCATTGTACAACCACGATGGACACCATGGCCGTGAGGAGGAGGTGGCATGAGACCAGCAGCGGGCACGCGTGTGCAGGAAGGCGGTGAGGTCGACGGCTTGCCCAAGTCGCGGTGGTGGCTGGTTGGTGCGAAGGGGATCCCGAGGGGATTTCACTACTAGGAAAAGGGCTATAGATGAAATTGACACTAATGGCGCACCAGAGTAGTGGTGTGCCACTACTATATACTAATGGCGCACCATGTGATGATGCACCATTAGTGTGGAAGACACTAATGGCGCACCAGACACAAGGTGCGCCACTAGTAACATCTTTTTTTTCATTTTTCCAAACATACTAATGGCGCATCCAGGCAAAGTGCGCCATTACTAGTTCTAACTAGTAATGGCGCACCAGCCATAGAGTGCGCCACTACTGTATTTTTTATTCTTTTTTTTGCAAATCTACTAATGGCGCACCGTGGCACAGTGCGCCATTACTAGTTCAAACTAGTAATGGTGCACTGTGCCATGGTGCGCCATTAGTATATATAATTTTTTTATTTTTTTGCAAAACTACTAATGGCGCACGGCCAACAGGTGCGCCATTAGTATGTTGGGTTACTAATGGCGCATGGCTGTGCGGTGCTCCATTAGTAACCTGGGACCAGCTAGATATTTTGGACAGCCACACCTACACACTCACTTTCCCCACTTCATTCCCTCCACATCCTTCTCCAAGCTTGTCGGCTGCCTCCTCCTCCTCACCTCATTTGCACCATAGATTCATCAAAATTAAGTGGTGAAATTACCTTTTTTTATAGGTAAGTAAGGGGAAAGCTATCTTCATGTTGTAGATCTACTTTTTTTCTCCCTAGCTCGCTCCAACAATGTGCACATGCACTTTTTGTGGCCTAGCTAGATCTATGTATGTTTGTGGTGTTGCATATATGTTTGTGCTTGCAGGTATCGGTATTTGAAATGCGATAGTTAACAATATTTTGCCGGAATGTTGATTCATTTCCGTTTCGGTGAGAATTTTGGCACTATGCATTCTTTTTGGTCCTATTTTTAGGGAAAGTCATGCCAAATTTTTTCTTGGTTCTAAAATATCGTTTTGCTCTACCCCGCAGGCGACCATGGTCCGCACGATGACCGAAGGCATCGTGAATAGCTTTTTGAGCTCCGCGAAGGCCGAGATGCTTCAAAAGAATGAGACGGAGATAAGATGTCCGTGTCGAAGATGCAAGCTGAAGAGCCTTATTGCGGACCCAGATTCCGGGCAGGTGCGGGACCACCTGCTCTTGCGTGGTTTCATGGATGGCTATCGGTGGCAAGGTGACGAAGATGACTATGAAGTCGTTCATGGGGGCCGGGCAAGAAATGAGGAAGGGCAGCAAGACAACCATCGCGGCTCGGGCGGGCGAGAAGACGAAGAATCTCCAAGACATGATCACGACGGTGATGCTGTACACAGTCATCATGTAGAAGATGTCGGACATGATGATGAGGAATATGCCGGAGCAGACGAAGGGCATGATCATGAAGATGAAGATGCCGGCGGAGCAGACGATGATGGACCATCGATGGGCTGGGTGCAGGACCCTCATATTCAAGAGCTGCTTCTCAAGCAGACCGATAACGCAAGAGCTGCCGCCCGAGAGAAAGCCAAGCTGGATCAACTGGAGATAGACGCAGTTACTCCATTGTATGAAGGATGCAGGCACGAGGATACCCGCCTGAAAGTAAAGCTCATGGCTCTGGAGATGAAGGTAAAACACAAAATGACCGACGCATGCTTCGACGAGAACATGTCATTCTGGCACGAACGTCTTCCCAAGGGGAACAAGTGCCCTACCAGTTTCGAGGAGGCGAAGAAAATCGTGTGTCCTCTGGATTTACCACACGTGAAATACCATGTGTGCATGAACAATTGCATCATTTATCGGGACGAGCACGCGGAGTCTACCATATGTCCGGTGTGCGGCATCACTCGATACAAGAAGAGGAAGAAAGCTCCTCGAAAAGTGGTGTGGTACTTTCCGATCACTCCTCGTCTGCAGCGGTATTTCGCGGACCCTAAGGTAGCAAAGCTCCTGCGTTGGCACGCGGATAGGGAGGAGGAGAAGAAGCGAGAAGATGACGCAAATGATCCGGAGATAAATAAAAAAGACAAGATGCTGAGTCACCCTAAGGATGGGAGCCAGTGGCAAGCGTTGAACTTCGAACACCCAGAATTTGGGAAGGATCCAAGGAACATCATGCTGGGCGCGAGCACCGATGGAGTCAATCCGTTTGGCAGCCAGAGAAGCACACATAGCACCTGGCCTGTGTTTGTGTGGATGTACAACCTTCCCCCTGGTTGTGCATGAAGAGGAAGTACATTCACATGAGTATGCTAATTGAAGGGCCGAAACAACCAGGGAATGAAATCAATCTATATCTGGGGCTGCTGAAAGAGGAGCTAGACACGCTGTGGAAAATGCCAGCCAATACGTGGGACGCCGTAGAGAAAAAATATTTCCCTATGAGAGTCGCACTGCTCACGAGGGTGCACGACTATCTCGGTTATGGATATCTCGCGGGGCAGGTGGTCCACGGTTTTTCTGGATGCGTCAGGTGCATGGATGACACAACGTATCGCCAGCTAGATAGAGATACCGGGTTTTTGAAAACCGTGTTCATGGGACATCGAAGGTGGCTTCGCGACGATGACCCATGGAGGAAACACAAGGATCTGTTAGATGGTGAAACCGAACCCCGAAGACGCCCGCGTACGAGGAGCGGCGAGGAAATAGACGAGCTGTTGAAAAATTGGAAAGATTGCCCACTACCGGGAAAGAAGCAAAAGGTGCCAGAGCCGGGAAAGAAGCGAAAGGCGCTAGAGCCGCTGCTGAAGGTATGGAAAATGAGGTCTGTTTTTTGGGACTTGCCGTACTGGAAGATCCACCGTGTGCCTCACAGCCTTGATGCCATGCATATCACGAAGAACGTGTGCGAGAGTCTGCTTGGTACCCTGCTCAACATGCCAGAGAGGACCAAAGATGGGCCGAAAGCAAGGGCAGACTTGAAATCAATGGGCATCAGGCAGGAGCTTCACGCTAATGATGATGATGATGAGGCGAAGCAGGACACAAAAAGTCGTCGCAAAGGCAAAAAGGCCAAGAAGACTGGAAATGACTACCCTCCCGCGTGCTTCACTCTAAGTTAGGAGGAGATCGAGCAGTTTTTGACCTGCCTCTTAGGAGTAAAACTTCCTTACGGTTACGCGGGGAAGATAAGCAGATACCTAGACCCAGTGAAGCAGAAGTTCAGCGGGATGAAGTCTCACGACTATCATGTGCTGATGACGCAGATACTTCCAGTTGCAATCCGTGGGATCATGGACGTGCACGTTCGTGAAATGCTATTTGGCCTATGCAACTTTTTTGGCGCCATCTCTCGGAAGTCGGTTGGCGTGAGGCAACTAGAAGGCTACAGGAAGAGATCGTGGTGATACTATGCGAGCTTGAGATGTACTTCCTGCCCGCATTCTTCGACGTTATGGTGCATCTGCTGATCCATATTGTGGAGGATATCATCCAACTCGGGCCGATGTTCCTGCACAACATGATGCCGTTCGAAAGGATGAATGGTGTCATCAAAGGATACTTTCACAACATGTCACGACCAGAGGGAAGTATAGCCAGGGGCTTTCTGACCGAAGAGTGCATCTCCTACTGCACGAATGATCTAGGCATCGAGAACACCATTGGTCTTCCCGTCAACAGGCACCTCGGCAGGCTTGCTGGATGGGGTCACCGTGAGGGTCGCCGCGAAATGCATGTCGACTTCGAGGTCGACTCGCCGACTTTGAAAGAGCAAACCTAGTCGCGCTACAACACATAGACGTGGTCGATCCTTGGGTGGTAGAGCACAAAACCTTTATTGAGAAGACGTACAATGACTGAGGCCAACAGAGGACGGACGGAGATATAATCAAAGAGCACAACTCATGTTTCACGCGTTGGTTCAAGCAGAAGCTTCTGTCGTATCCTTTACATGAGGATTCTTCCGCGGAAGAACAACTCATATTCGCCTTGTCAGAGGGCGCCGAGCACAACCTGATGACCTATGAGGCGTACGATATCAACGGCTACACATTCTACACCGAGGAAAAGGACATGAATAGCGATGGTTATCGGAACTACGGGGTAACGATGGAATCCTACACCATTAACGACAAGGAAAGATACTACGGAAGGATCGAGGAGATCTGGGAGCTGAGCTACGCTGGAGAGAAGGTCCCGATGTTCCGTGTCAGATGGGCCAAGAGCGTCCTAAAAGAAGACCAGTATTTCACCACCATGGTTATACCCGAAGCCAAATCCAAGACCGCGGGCGCAAACGTCACCGCGAAAAATGAGCCATGGGTACTGGCTTCCCAAGTGGACCAATGCTTCTTCATTACCGACCCGTCAAAGCCCAGTCGTGTTGTCGTGAGGACAGGCAAAAGGAAGATCATCGGAATGGATGGAGTAGCCAATGAGCAAGACTTCGACAAGTACGGTGACCCGAAGATCGAACATGACGACGACGATGAAGTAGCAGCATACACCACAAGAAGAAGCAGGACCACCCTACCTAAAGGACGTCCGTTCCACAGAAGAATTCCATTTGCGAAAAAGAAATGCAAGAAGATTGTGAATAGATAGCTAGCTAAGATCGATTTTATTTAAATCGTAGTCTTCATTTCTTGGGCACTTTTTGATATCATGAATATTTTTAAATTTCATGGGCCATTTTTGAATTCATGAATATTTTTTCAAATTTGATGATATTTTTTCATATTCAATATGAAAAAATATTGAATATTCAAGAGGACACTCGATCTCGATCCCCCTCCCTCTCGATAGCTATCCCCCTCGCCAGATCCCCCTCGCCGCCGAGCACCCCCCGCACCCTCCCCCCGTTCCACCGCCGCCGAGCACCCCCCCGCACCCTCCCCCCGCTCCACCGCCGCCGCCGACCCCCCGCACCCTCCCCCGGCCCGCTCCACCGCCGTCGCCGACACCCCGCACCCTCCCCTACTTTTTGATGATATTTTTAAATAACAAATTTGATGATATTTTTTCATACTCATAAATTTTTTACCAATTCACAAATGAATGCAACTAAAAAAAGACTAGTTGTGCTTGGTTATATGTTACTCCCAAAAGCATATAAAGTTTGTCAAATTTGGAGTTATGGATATTTAGTTATGATTTAAACAAGTTTGAACATATTTAAACACAAATAAATATCAAACAACATTTTAAATGTTGTTAACATGGCAACAAATTGCATATTATTTTTCTACATGACATTATGAGCATCTACCTAAAGGACGTCTGTTCCATAGAAGAACTCCATTTGCGAAAAAGAAGGGCAAGAAGATTGTGAACAGATAGCTAGCTAAGATCGATTGTATTTAAATCGTACTCTTCATTTCTCGGGCACTTTTTGATATCATGAATATTTTTAAATTTCATGGGCACTTTTTGAATTCATGAATATTTTTTCAAATTTGATGATATTTTTTCATATTCAACATGAAAAAATATTGAATATTCATGAGGACACTCGATCTCGATCCCCCTCCCTCTCGATAGCTATCCCCCTCGCCAGATCCCCCTCGCTGCCGAGCACCCCCCGCACCCTCCCCCCGTTCCACCGCCGCCGAGCACTCCCCGCACCCTCCCCCCGCTCCACCCTGGCCGGCGACCAGCCGTACCCTCCCCCGGCCCGCTCCACCGCCGCCGCCGACACCCCGCACCCTCCCCCACTTTTTGATGATATTTTTAAATAACAAATTTTATGATATTTTTTCATACTCATAAATATTTTACCAATTCACAATTGAATGCACCTAAAAGAAAGACTAGTTGTGCTTGGTTATATGTTACTCCCAAAAGCATATAAAGTTTGTCAAATTTGGAGCTATGGATATTTAGTTATGATTTAAACAAGTTTGAACATATTTAAACACAAATAAATATCAAACAACATTTTAAATGTTGTTAACATGGCAACAAACTGCATATTATTTTTCTACATGACATTCTGAGCATCTAGCATATGTGACACGTTATATTTGGATGCATGCACAAAAAGATATGTGCAAAAAAATGCATAAAAACAAAAATTGGGGAGCCTGGGAATCAAACCCAGGAC
Source organism: Aegilops umbellulata (assembly GCA_032464435.1). NCBI lineage: Eukaryota > Viridiplantae > Streptophyta > Magnoliopsida > Poales > Poaceae > Aegilops > Aegilops umbellulata. The sequence continues at coordinate 296,904,918 of CP136057.1, forward strand.
CTCCCAGTGTGTATGTTGCGTGCTGACCAGTCGGGCTAGTGTGTGTGTTCTGATGGGGATACAGTTAGGTGGAATATAACCTGAGTGCTCGAACTGTAATAAAAAAATTACTAATGGCACACCGGGGGGAGGTGCGCCATTGATGTCGTCGTATTTATGGCGCACTAGGGGGAGGTGCGCTATTGTTAACCCTCCCCCACTCCACCTATTTCCGTCTGGCCTCACTCACTCCCTCGCCGGCGATGGACGGAGGGATCCGGGGACGCGGGACACCGTTTGGAATGGGGGACGGGTGGATCTCATCCACCCCGACCCGATCCGGCGAGGAGGCGGCGCCAGCGAGCTTGGATGCCGGTGACGGAGGAGATCCGGCAGCGGGGGAAGCGCGGGGAACGCCGGCGAGGCGCTGGAGGGACCAGGCGGGGCGAGGGAGAGGTGCGGCCGGAGGAGGAGCCGAGGCGCGCGGCGCCGACGGGGCGGCGAGGCGCGCCGGCGCGGGCGGCGGGGTCCGGCGGGTGGAGCGCGCCGATGGTCGAGGCGGGGAGCGGCGGCTCGGGGCCGCGACGCGCGGGCGAGCCGGGCAGGGAGGCGCGCGCGCGGGCGGCGGCGTATGGACCGTGGGGGCCCCACGCGGGCCGAGCGGGCCGGCGGCCGTGGGGAGGCGCGGGCGACACGTGTAGCTTCCTGGTTGGACGCGGGAGGCAGCGGTGCTGAGTTGGCGGCGCGCGATTGGCCGAGGTGAGGTGGTGGTGGTCGTGTCCGGCGACGGGCGGACACGTCCGGCGGCGCGGAGGAGCGGGGCTAGGGTTTTGGACTGCGCGAAGATTCCAGGAGGGACACATATTTATAGGTAGGAGGAGCTAGGAAGCTCCAAATGGAGTGCGGTTTTCGCTCACACGATCATGATCGAACGACCGAGAGGATGGAGGGGGTTAGGATGGGTTAATGGGCCACTTTGGAGGGGTGTTGGGCTGCACACAAAAGAGGCCTTTGCGGCTACCCGGTTAACCGTTGGAGTATCAAACGGACTCCAAATGACACGAAACTTGACAGGCGGTCTACCGATGGTGTACCAAGGCCGCTTGGCAAACCTCGATCTATTCCGAGAAAGTTTAACACCCACACACGAAAAGAGGCAAAAGCGGCGCCGGAGGACATAGGAGTGTCGGATTACAAAACGGACAACGGGGAAAATGCTCGGATGCATGAGACGGACACGTATGCAAATGCGATGCACATGATGACATGATTTGAAATGCATATGATGACATGGCAAAGTGCAACACGCAAGCACATGACATGGAAATGACGGCAAATAACTGGCGGACACCTGGCGCATCGAGTCCGGAGCGTTACAACTCTCCTCCACTAACAAGAGATCTCATACCGAGATCTTAGGACCGAGACGAAGGGGAAAAGGGGAAGAGGTGAACTAAGAACAAAAGAGTGAGGATGAACGAAGACGAGAACACTCCGGTAGAAAAAGAGGAATGACGAGAGTGACAAGTACCAAAAGCTCAATGAATAAGATAGACTCTGAAACCACTCCGGTTAGGACAAGATAAAAAGGAATAATAACGAAGGAATTTATGCAGCACTCCGGCTAAACATGGAAAGGAATAGAACATGAACTTAACAAGATGGCATGACACTTGACGAGAGGAACAACACAACGCCTCCGGAATAATTGAAATAGTGGAATGAAAAGAACGGAGAAGAAAAATGACAACTTGTTCGACAAATGAATTTGAAAATCATCCTTGCGAAGAAAAGATTGAACGAAGTTGTTGAGAAGCTCAACAATGAAAGAATTAGCTTGTTGTGGACTTATGGAAATCATCTCAAAATTATGAGGTGATAACCAACCACAAGAGGGGAAAATTGAATATATGAGAAGAACGAAGAAATGAAAAACTCCACTTCAAAGAATACAGAGAATTAATTGCACTTCGAGATGCAAGAAGAAGACAACTTGAGCTCCTCCAAAAGAATCTTGATGAACACTTGAAGAATGAATTAAAACATGATGATCCACCGTGAAGAACTCCGGAAACAACAGGATGACGAGATAGAATTCAAGGATGGGAAAAAATAAGATTAAAGCCTTGTAGTGATTTAGATGGAGCTTCGCGATGAAACAAGCGAGAAGCTTGGAACTCCGGAAATGAAAGGATGGACTGCTTGAACCCGAGAAATTATTCAACATGAACAATCTCCGAAGAGAAGAGATAAATCAACTTGATGAAAGAAGAATAAGAATTATGTTATGCTCATCCTCCACCAATTAAATTGATGAGAAGCAATGGATTGCATACAACTTATTCACATTAGGAAAAGATTAAGGGGGGTATATAGAACAAAACTTGAGGAAGTCTTCGTGAACCACCGGTAGGATTGAAAAGAAACAAATGAATTTAATATGATGAGAACGGGAAAGGAATCTCGAACGAACCACCGTAAGAATTGAAAATCGAATGACGAAAAAGAAAGAAACACCGGGAAGAATTAGAAAAGCACGAAGATACTTGAAAGAATTTAGAGAAAAGAGAGCGAAGAGATCGCGAACTGATTGAAGAACGCTTGAACGAGGCACCGGTACAACTATGGAACGAACGAATCTGAAAATTAGAATGAAGAAATATTCCAAAAGATGACCTCAGGATGATCAAGATGGAAAAACAACTCCTGAAATACTCTGGATGGATGAAAATAATTGCACGACTGGAAACAGTTTGAGAGGATAACATCAAGCTAGCACCACGAATCTTTGGGAGAATGGACAAGATTTAGGGAAAACTCTACTTCGGTCTTCAAATGTTGAGAATGACGACGAGAAACAACACCAAAATTGTTGAGACACTCCGGGGGGATGAAAAAAGTGAAGAGGTTGAGCCAGCAATGAAATGATTTGAACTCGATCTTGGAAAAGTCTCTGACTGATGGAATTCATACTCACATCAAACTCTATAAAGAATTTGAGAATAGCTCCAGGAAACTTAGAAGAGTCAGGTAAGATCCTGGGAAAAGACCTGTGGGTTAGGGCCCACTGAAAGAAAACACCGTTGGAAAGGATTGTTGACGAGAGGGATGATGCACCAGAACGATTGAAATATTTGAATGAGGTGACAACCTTGAAATAATTAAATGCAAACACGAATCTTCTGAGATGTCTTCAGCACTCCGGAATAATAGAATGGCGAGAGGCGAATGAGAAAAGGAAATATTTGAGCTGAGGGAAAAAATATGATCGATATTGAAAAAAATTGAATTTGGATCCACCGGAAAGAAAATAAGACGAACATTGATGACCTAGACAAGAATTCACCGGTTGCGACAATTGAGGAAAGACTGAAGATACTCCGCACGAATGAAATTGATTGCTCGAATAGAGACTCAGACTCCGGGAATAAAAAGGGTGGGAGGGTGGGAAAAAAACAAAGGCAACTTGGAACGGGGAATCGACGAGTAACTTGAAGAGAAAAAACACTGGTTGAAATGATTGAGGAGAGAATGCAAAGGCTTCGCACGAGTAGGATGGATACTCGATTACAAACTCCGGTTCCAATAAGAAGAAGGGTGGGCGGGTGGGGAAAAACAAGGACAACTTCGGATGGGGAAAACAACGTCGATTGGAAAGAGCTGATGATTGATCTCCAAAAAGACAAAGAGGGTTGAATCAACTTGACGACAAATGCTCTGGATAAAAGAGGATGGACAAGAAACGAAAACTAACCGCGTGATCCTAAAGAAAAATTTGAAGGGGAAGAGGAGTAAGTCAAAACACCTACGTCAAGATTTCTCACCAGAGCGACGAAGGGCTGAGGAGTAAAAAGAATTCCTACTCTCCGATATAACTAGACTCCGAAAAAGTTTTCTTCTAGACTCGACATCGGCCAAAACTACACGATCAATCAAGGGGGCTCCTAGGGTCGGTCGAGGCTCTGATACCAACTTATCACGCCCAAGATGCGACCCTATCCTAAAGGAACTCGAAGGTCCCACCAAGGATAGAAGCGCATCTTGAAGACGCTTTTGCAAGTTGGATATCATTACATCAACATTACATAATAATGGGGATACAACCAAGACATACAATGTCACATGAATACAACAATACATCATACAAGATCAACATCTGACTACGGATGAAAACATAAACAGAAACTCAACAATATCCACCCTGCTAGCCCAGGCTGCCGACCAGGAACCTATCCCTCAATCGAAGAAGAAGCAGAAGAAGAACTCCAACACTAATAAACATCGCTCTCGCGTCATGATCATCGCATAACTTGTACCTGCAACTGGTCGTGTAGTAATCTGTGAGCCACGAGGACTCAGCAATCCCATTACCATGGGTATCAAGACTAGCAAAGCTTAAAGGGGTAAGGAAGGGGTAAAGTGGTGAGGTTGCAGCAGCGGCTAAGCAATGTATGGTGGCTAACTTACGCACAAGAGAGCGAGAAAAGAAGCAAAGCAAGCGGTCGTCAACTAGTAATGATCAAGAAGTGATCCTGAACTCCTACTTACGTCAAACATAACCCAGAAACCGCGTTCTCCTCTCGATCAACCCCGAAAAGAGACACTCACGGTTACGCACACGGTGGTGTATTTTAGAAGAGTTTACTTCAAGTTTACTACAACCGTATATCAACAAATTCCCATCTTCCACATAACCGCGGGCATGGCTTTCGAAAGTTCAAACCCTGCAGGGGTGTCCCAACTTAGCCCATGATAAGCTCTCGCGATCAACGAAGGATATTCCTTCTCCCCAGGAAGGCCCGATCAGTCTCGGAATCCCGACTACATGACATTTCGGCAGTAATAAAACAAGACCAGCAAAGCCTCCCGGATGTGCCGACAAATCCCGATAGGACTCGCACGTACCTCGTTCTCAGTGCACACTGGATAAGTCAAGCTACGAGTAAAACCAGGCCTCGAGTTTCCCCGTGGTGGCCCCGCAGGTTGCTCGGTTCGGACCAACACTCGAAGGAGCACTGGCCCGGGGGGGCTAAAATAAAGATGACCCTCGGGCTCCGGAAACCCAATGGAAATAAAAGGGCATAGGTGAGGCAAATGGTAAAACCAATGTTGGGCCTTGCTGGAGGAGTCTTATTCAAAGCGAACTGTCAAGGAGGTCCCATAAATCACCCAACCGCGTTAGGGGCGCAAAATCCGGGAACATAATACAGATATGAAGGAAAGTAGGGTGGCAAGAGTGGAACAAAACACCAGGCATAAGGCCGAGCCTTCCACCCTTTACCAAGTATATAGATGCATTAATAATATAAGAGATATTGTGATATCCCAACATAAACATAAACATAATCCAACATGGAGCAATCTTCATCTTCACCTGCAACTAGCAACGCTATAAGAGGTGCTGAGCAAAAGAGGTAACATAGCCAAACAACGGTTTGCTAGGAAGGGTGACAAAGGTTAGAGGTTCATGGCAATTTGGGAGGCTTGATAAGCAAGTGGTAGGTAACGTAGCATAGCGATAAAACGAAGCAACTAGCATAGCAATGATAGATATGAGATCCAAGGTGACGGTCATCTTGCTTGAAATCACGCAAGGAAGAAGAACGAGTCCATGAAGAAGATGAAGCCACGAAGACGAACCAAGCGTAGACGAACGAATCCTCACGGTCGCAACGAAACGGGAACTATCGAGAAGAAGCACACAACATAGTAAACACACCACACATGAACAAGGCATGATGCTCAACCAAGTATGATGCATGACAAAGCTACATGAAGCTACTCATGTCTAGAGATGATGCATACAAGAACAACACAACCAAGCAAGTTTAAATGAGGCCGGAAACACTATATAACAATTCCGGTAAGCCGTCATATGCAAATTTCGAAATTTTTCCAGATCTTAATAAACATTATGTTCAAGTTGTTAAACAGAAAGTTAATATGCATCAAGATGATCTACACGAGATTCTAGTCAAGTTACATATAAAGTTTATTTAATTCGGAGCTACGACCTAGAAGTTATGAGCAAAACAAGATAAACATGGCATTGGTGCAAAATGCATTCAAACATCAAGCACACACACCTCAAAACATGGATACAACAAGGTAATATGAACCTACATGCAAAACCAAGCAAGTTTCATATAGGGCACACTCAAAACGGAGCAACGGTTCAACACATACACCCTATACAAGTTGAAAGGACAAGCTGTCCAAAACAGCAACTAGGCATCTTAGAAGCATCAAAACAACATGCTACATGATCTCAACATGAAAACAAAAGGCATGAACATGATGTGCAGATAAAGCGTAACAAAACATGAACACTGTGCTATCTCCACAAACTATTATAACATGCTCAAAAGGACATGGCAAGATAGCAAATAATAACAGGTTCACAGACTTGGTGGAATTCACAGGACATGGCAGAAGTAACATCAGGTTGCAATGTTTAGAGCTATAAAACAACATGTTACAACAAGCTATCATGTAAAACTAGAGCATGGAATGAACCTACTCAAAGTATATAAAAAGAGTCCCTTAATGACCATGAGCCAAAAGGGATCATCAGATATGATGGAACCCAAGTAAACATAGCAAGTTTCGTTACAGATTTCAGACTTGGCAGAAAACTGGACATGACAAAATCAGATATCATGTAGGCATGTTGGTGAGCTTGATGCACTCACTACGAGGCATTTCATGACAACCCAAGCATACAAAAAGCAACTAGACATGTCATAGAAGCTAGACATGGCAAGAACAATAACATAGCGTGCACGGATCAACTACAACAAGCTTGGCAAAATTGAATAACATGTAAACAATCTGCTAGGAACATTTTATAGCAAAAGTAGAGCATGATTAATACATGCTAGAGCACTCCATAAATACGAAAAAAGGCATGGATGGATAGAGCATAATCATATGTACAAAACATCCTTAATGAACATACTCAAAAGAGGCATGGATCTCACTGTAGCAACAAGAATACATGGCATAAAAATAACAGCAGACAGACTTAGTGAAATTCTAAGACCTGAAATCAGCAACATCATGGAGGCTAATTTGCAAGCTTGAAACAATCAATACATGGTATATCATGAAGACTGGGTTGCATCACAGCAAATAAGGCATGCTGTATCTCATAACACATGTAGACTTCATGCTCAAAAGAAAACCACACAAAAGATACAAAAATGACAAATGAGCATATTCTGATAACAGACAGCAGACAACATCATATAGCAGTTTTGCAACGATGATTAGGGCATCAATATCAACTCTAATGAACATAGCACAATAGAACAAAATGAAGAGCACAACCAGGTGAACATTTCAATATATCAGGAACGCAAAACGGACAAATATGCAGAGAGTTATGGCATGACAAACTGTGCACCAGAATGTGGGAAACTCAGGGACTTAGTGAAAATATACCCTCGCGAAAAAATCAACCCGGGACGGGACGGTGCTAGACGGAGGGATCCGGGGACGCGGGACACCGTTTGGAATGGGGGACGGGTGGATCTCATCCACCTCGACCGGATCCGGTGAGGAGGCGGCGCCGGCGAGCTTGGACGCCGGCGACGGAGGAGATCAGGCGGCGGGGGAAGCGCGGGGAACGTCGGCGAGGCGCTGGAGGGACCCGGCGGGGCGAGGGAGAGGTGCAGCCGGAGGAGGAGCCGAGGTGCGCGGCGGCGGCGGGGCGACAAGGCGCGCCGGCGCGGGCGGCGGGGTCCGGCGGGCGGAGCGCGCCGATGGGCGAGGCGGCGAGCGGCGGCTCGGGGCGGCGGGGCGCGCGGGTGAGCCAGGCGGGGAGGCGCGCGCACGGGCGGCAGCGTACAAGCCGTGGGGGCCCCGCGCGGGCCGAGCGGGCCGGCGGCCGTGGGGAGGCACGGGCGACACGTGTAGCTTCCTGGTTGGACGCGGGAGGCGGCGGAGCTGAGGTGGCGGCGCGCGATTGGCCGAGGTGAGGTGGCGGTGGTCGTGTCCGGCGACGGGCGGACACGTCCGGCGGCGCGGAGGAGCGGGGCTAGGGTTTTGGACTGCCCGAAAATTCCAGGAGGGACACATATTTATAGGTAGGAGGAGCTAGGAAGCTCCAAATGGGGTGTGGTTTTCGCTCACACGATCGTGATCGAACGACCGAGAGGATGGAGGGGGTTAGGATGGGTTAATGGGCCACTTTGGAGGGGTGTTGGGCTGCACACAAAAGAGGTCTTTGCGGCTACCCGGTTAACCGTTGGTGTATCAAACGGACTCCAAATGACATGAAACTTGACAGGCGGTCTACCGTTGGTGTACCAAGGCCGCTTGGCAAACCTCGGTCCATTCCGAGAAAGTTTAACACCCACACACGAAAAGAGACAAAAGGGGGCGCCGGAGGACACAGGAGTGTCGGATTACAAAACGGACAACGGGGAAAATTTTCGGATGCATGAGACGAACACGTATGCAAATGTGATGCACATGAAGACATGATATGAAATGCAGATGATGACATGGCAAAGTGCAACACGCAAGCACATGACATGGCAACGACGGCAAATAACTGGCGGACACCTGGCGCATCGAATCTAGGGCGTTACAGCATACTAATGGCGCATGGTGTTATATACTAATGGCGCACGGCGTGGTGCGCCATTAGTAAAAAATACTAGTGGCGTGGTACTAGTGACGCACCAGTAGTGCGCCATTAGTAGGCAAAACTGATGCGCCACTAGTAGCCCTTTTCCTAGTAGTGTTTGGTGGAGTGGCGGTGCAAGACAGGATGGATGGGACAAACCTCCTAGGTTTTAGAGTTAGACTAGATTAGGTATATAAATAGGGGAAATTAGGGGAATTTGAATCACCAGGTCGAGATCAAACATTCGAGAAAGAATAGACTAGGGGAGTCCAAATAAGAAAAAGGAATTTTTTTAGGGATGTTAGGGAATGATCTGAATGCAATGGAGATGATTGAGCGGTACAGGTTTGGTGCAATTTCGGACACGCATGAGAGGTCGTGGTTGTGTAGAGAGACAAAGCGATCGTGTGCAAGAGTGTGGTTTGACTCGGAACGGGCAGTGAAGATAACGGAGAGAAGCGGCAACTAAATACGGGTGCAAGCTTTATGAAAACATGCAAATGCAATGCGCATGATGCGATGATGTATGCAACAAACAAATAATTAGCAGAGCTGACATGCAAAACATGGAAGGCGTCTGAAGCGTCGGTCTTGGGGCGTCACAGCCGGCCCAGTCTGAGCACCCGCCGCACTAGTCCTTGATCCATAGTGGACGGCTCTAGGCTAACCAAAGTGCTTATGGATGGAGGCAATAGTTTAAACCTCATTTACGAGGATATCCTTGACGAAATGCAGTTCGACTGATCTTGCGTCAAACATAGCTACACTACCTTTCGAGGAGTTATCCCCGAAAGAGAGGCGCGCTGCTACGGATGAGTCGCTCTCGACGTAGTATTTGGCACTCCCGAGAACTACAGGTCCGACGTACTACTCTTTGATATTGTGGCATTCCATAGCGGATACCGTGCCCTATTGGGGCGTGATGCATTCACACGGTTTCAGGCCATACCACATTATGGGTATATGAAACTCAAAATGCCAGGGCCCAATGGCGTGATCACAATCGCAAGCGATCTGGATATAGCCCTTCGAGCCGAAAACAAAACAACATCGTTGGCCCTTGAAGCATTATCCGAGGCTCTCACAGCTGAGGAATTAACTACACTCCATGCAATGGTGGATAGGGACGACATGGTCCTTAGTAAAAGGCCCAAATCCACATCCTTCAAAGCAGCTGAGGAAATAGTCAAATTCCAAGTACATCCAACGGATCCCAACAACATCGTCCATCGGAGCACAACTGGACCCCGGAGTCGATGAACATTGCGCACATTCTTGCGTGAGAATAGGGATATATTCTCTTGGCACCCTTCAGATATGCCAAGAATCCCATGAAAACTGGTAGAGCATATCCTAAATATAATCAAGGGCTTCAAGCCAATTATACAGTCACTCCACCGATTTTTTGAATCCAAGCGTCAAAGCTATGGGAGAAGAATTAGCAAAATTACTTGAAGCGGATTCATCCGAGAAATAAAACACCATGAGTGGTTGGAAAATCTGGTCATGGTACCCAATAAGGACAAATCCTGGCGGCTATGTGTCCATTTTAAAGATCTAAATAAAGCCTTCCATAAGGATTCCTTCCCTTTACCTCGCATGGACTAGATCATCGATGCCACCGACGGACATGACTCGCTATGGTTCCTCGACACATACTCCAGATACCATCAAATTAAAATGAATGAGTTCGACCAAGACCCCACCACATTCATCGCCCCCTACGGGCCATTCTGCTTCAACACAATGCCCTTCGGGCTGAAGAATGCAGGAGCCACATACCAGCGCATGATTCAAACATGTCTGGAGAACCAAATCAGCAAAACTGTCGAAGCATGGGTCAACGACGTGGTCATCAGGACCAAAAACATAACCTATTTGGTGGACGACCTTCGCCAAACCTTCGATAATCTGCGAGCTTTTGACATAAGGGTAAATCTGGACAAATGCTTCTTCAGAGTCCCCGCCAGAAAACTGCTCAGATTTATTGTCTGCCATAGAGGAATCGAGGCCCATCCACCCAAAATCCGAGCTCTATCCCAGCTAGCGATCCCTATGGAGCTCAAACACGTCCAAAAACTGGTGGCCTGCGTGGTAGCCTTGAGCCATTTTATCTCCAGCCTCAGTGAAAAGGCATTACCACTCTACAGATTGCTCGAACGCACAAAAAACTTTGAGTGGACCAATGAAGCAACATCCGCACTGGAGGAAATAAAAACACTATTAGGTGGCAACCCTATACTAGCAGCACCCGGCGTAGGCGAACCAATGTTGTTATATATCTCGCCCAGAAACCAGGTGGTGAGCATTGTTCTCATGGTAGAATGAGAAGCAGAGGGCCACAAGTTCCGGGTACAAAAGCCAGTCTATTACATGTCAGAAGTACTCACACCATGCAAATCTCGGTATCCTCATTGCCAGAAGATAGCTTATACAGTTTTCATGGCATCCTAAAAGATCAGACACTATTTTCAAGAGTGTTTGGTCACAGTGGCATCCTAAGTACCACTGAACGACATCATCAACAATAGGGATTCCATTGGCCGCATTGCCAAATGGGCCATAGAGCTCTTTCCTTTTAAAATCATGTACAAACCACGCCGAGCTATTAAATCCCAGGTGTTGGCCGATTTTCTTGCCGAATGGACAGAAGCCGAGCTCCCCAGGGAATATAGTATATACCCGTGTTGGACAATGTACTTCAACGGCTCCAAAATGCTAGCTAGACTGGGGGCTGGGGTGATCCTTACATCTCCCACTAGCGATAACATTCAGTACGGACTACAAATTATGCACACTGATGCCAACAACGCAGTCGAATACGAAGCCCTATTACATGGGATTCGCATGGCAATATCAATGGGTGTACAACAGCTTCAGGTACGAGGAGACTCCAACCTCGCCATCTCCCATGTCAACTATAAGGGCATTTCCCTACTTTGTGTTTTGGATGATGATGAAAACCCTTTTCTGGTCTAATCTTGTGCTAAGTGCTTCAGGTTCTCTGTGATTAGGCCATCATCGGTTTGCTATTCTCTCTGGAAGGAAAAGATCGAAGACGGTGTTTTTCTACGTGTGTATCTCTCTGATCGTAGGGAACCCGTACTATTAAGAGGGAATCCTCATTGGAAGGAGCTGGGGGAGTCATTGCACGTACACTTCTGCCACACCCTCCTTGCCTTCTTTGTTTTGTGTGAGAGAGAGCTCCCTTCATGATTCAACTGCTTACTATGTTCTCCCAGCGGTTGTACCGCTGGTTCTTGGCCCTTACCCAACCACCACCCCAGGGGTGATACCTTGGGGTTGAACAGCCCAGTCATGACCGAGCGGTTGTACCGCTGCTTCTTGGCCCTTACCCAACCACCACCCCAGGGGTGATACCCTGGGGTTGAACAGCCCAGTCATGACCGAGCGGTGGTACCGCCACAAAGCTGAACATTGACTGCGGTCTGTCACTAGCGGTTGAACCGGCCAAGTACCGCTCAACAACCGGCCACGTTTCTGTTTTGATGCGGTACTTGGGCGGTGGTGGCCCGGTTGGTGCAGTTGTGCCCCGCACACCGGTACCACCGGTGTCCTGAGCGGTTCTACCGCTTGGGACTTAGCCACCCAAGCGTCAAGGCCAGGCGGTTGCACCGGTGCTATACCGCTCGATCACCGCACACAAGGGTGACACCCTACTGTTTCAAAGCGGTGGTGGAGCGGTGGCTGGGCAGTTATTCTAGTTGTTCACACCGACCGGTACTATCGCCAGCTCGCCCGGTTGTACCGCTTGGCAGGGTTCTACAGGTAAACCACGAGTCCCGGTTGTACCTGGACGAGGAGCAGTTGTACCGCTGCAGTGATGTTTTCTTAATAACGGTTGGATTTTAGGATTTGCTATATAAGGGTGGTTCTTCCACCTACCACATTTACCTCTTACCTCTCTCACTCCACCATTAATGCCACTCAAGCTCTCTTGCCCGATCTCTCTATCTAGCCACTCAAACTCGTTGATTTGCTAGGGGTTGTAGGAGGTGACCTAGATCTACACTTCCACCAAAGGATATTTGCTTCCCCCATACTTTCGTGTGTGTATTTTGTTACTCTTGGATGTTTAATCACCCTAGATGGTTGAGGTCACCTCGGTGCCACATTCCATTGTGGTGAAGCTCCGTGGTTTCGTTGGGAGCCTCCAATTCAGTTGTGGAGAGAGCCCCAACCTTGTTTGTAAAGGTCCGGTCGCCGCCTCCAAGGGCACCAATAGTGGAATCACGGCTTCCCTCATTGTGTGAGGGCGTTAGGAGAATACGGTGGCCATAGTTGCTTCTTGGGGAGCATTGTGCCTCCACACCGCTCCAACGGAGACGTACTTCCCCTCAAAGGAAGGAACTTCAGTAACACATCCTCATCTTCACCGGCTCCACTCTTGGTTATCTCGTTCCTTTAATTGTGCTAGCTTATATTGTGTTGCCTCTCTTGCTTGCTTGTGTGCTCGTAGTTGTTGCGTCATATAGGTTGCTCATCTAGTTGCATATCTATACAACCTAATTTGATGCAAAGTTTAAATTGGTAAAGCAGAGCTAACAATTGTTAGTTGCCTATTCACCCCCCTTTAGTCAACTATATCGATCCTTTCAATTGGTATCAGAGCCTCGTCTCTTTATTAAGGACTTTGCCAACCGAAGATTATGGTTGACACCATAGACGATGAGGAGCAGCACCCCGGTGTGATTCCGTCCTCATCTACGGCCGATGGGGGAACCTCGGTCTCACGTGAGGAGTTCAATGTGGCTTTGGACACATTGAAAACCTCCATGACAGCCGAGGTCAAAGGCACACTTAATAATTTTCTTGATGGTCTCAAATTATGCACCACACCGTTGGAAGTGGTCGAACCCACTTACAAGGTGACGGATGCTAACTCCGACAAGGGGGAAGCTACTAGTGAGAAAGTCCCTTTGTCTAGTGGTAGAAATGGTAGTGGCATCTTTGCCCATGTGGAACCTCCTATTACTTATGGAGGACCTATTCCCTCCACTCATTTAAATCATGCCGGCTCTCCTCCTAAGATTGTGAAAAATGAGGATTTTGACGCTTGGGTATATCGCTTTAAACGTCATTTAAATCATGTTAATACTAACCTTTGGAGAATCATTGAGCATTGTTTTTATCCGCATGACCCAAGCAACTTCACCCCTAGAGAAGCCGCGGATCATCAATTCAATGAGAATGATCTCTTCATCATCCAAGATGCAATTCCATCCTAAGATCTTGCACATCTTTGACCATTCACCATGGCCAAGGAAGCATGTCACCATGTTGTCTCCCTTTACAAGGGAAGCGCAAGCATTCAACGCTCCAACTATGAAGTGGTGCAAGATGAAGCCGATGATTTTGCCATGAATGAAGATGAAGAACCTCGTGAGCTTTATCGGAGGTTAACCACTCTCGCGGTCTCACTCCGAGATCATGGGAACAAGGATACGGATGACAATTGGATCAAGCGCAAGTTCCTCAAGTCCATGATGCCTTACCACAAGGCCATGTCCTCTGTCATCCGTCAAAGGCCGGACTTCCACACCTTGTCCTCAAGTGAAGTGTTGGATGAGTTTGTGGCAATGAGGGTCTTGGACAAGACAACCGACAATGGAGTGTTGCATTCTCAAAGAGTGAAGAAGCCCAACCTTGCTTTGAAGGCCAAGGTTAGTGTGGAAGAAGAGGATGAAGAGGAAGAAGAGGAGAGGAATTCCGAAGATACAAAATATGCTTATCATGAGCACATGGCTCTCGCTTCAAGGCAATTTTCGAGCAAGAAGAACATGAGGCCCAACTTCAACAAGAACAAATCAAGTGGCACGAAGGTCAAGCAACGAATGAGGACTTGTTATAATTGTGGCAATGTGAGCCACTTTGTTGCGGAGTGCCCATATGAGAAGAGGGAAGAAAATGGTGGCAAGCTCATCCGAAAATACAAGGCCAAGTCCTTCCCCAACAAGAGCAACTTCACCAAGAAGACTCCTCCCAAGGGGTTGGTGGCACAAGAAGAGTACAACGAGGATGATGATGATGATGAAGATGGTGAGTCAGTTGCCATGGCCTCTGTTGCCATTACGGCAACTCCACGGGTGTCTCTCTTCGACTGACCCAATGAGAACATCACCGCCAAGTGCCTCATGGCTAAAGCCACTAACAAGGTAACCCCCAACATCAAGACTACCATCATTACTAATCCTTCTTTGACGGATTGCATTGATGAAAGTGAGGGGTCTAATATGGAGGAAAATGAATCTCAGTCTTTTATGAGTAAGCTCAAGGGTAAATACAAGAAGCACTTTGTTGCTCTCTTGGAACAACTTAGTGAATCCAATGACATGATCGAGGCTCACGAAGATACAATCTGTAAGATGGAGGGGCATAGTCGTGACTATGTCGATGAGATTTTAGATATATCTAATGCCCGTGAGGAAGAGCGCGGTCATCGTTTGGCTCTTCAGGAGTCACACAACGATGACCATGCTAAATTGAAGAAAGATCTTGATCATGCCCTTGTTGTATCTCGTGTGCTAAACTCCGAGAAGGCCAAGCTTGCGGTTGATCTTGCTAGACTCGAAGAGGAGTTTGATTTATTTGACAAGGCTCACAAGGTCTCGAAGGGTGCTCATGCTAGCCTCAAAGAGTCTCATGATCAACTCCAAGTAAAGCTAACCAAGGAGAAAGCCACATTTCCTCATATGGTTTTAATTGATAATGCAAATGCTACTATCCTTGTTGTGAGAATGTGCATCTTGTTGAGGAGAACGCAAATTTAAAGGAGAAACTTGAGAAAGGCCTTGTGTCATGCATACAAGGTGAGAAGAACCTCAACGAACTTTTGAGCAATCAAAAGAAAATTGTGGCCAAGGCAGGGATTGGGTCCGCACCCAAGTCCAAGAACAAGAAGAAGAATGACAAGGCCAAATGACCTCCTCCTATCAAGAAAACTATGTGAAAGAGGGAGAGGGTGCTTCTAAGGAGAAGAAGAACAATGTGAATGGTGGTGGTGTCAAGAAGGGCAATGCCACCCCTTCCAACAAAGCTGGCGACTTTAACCCTTCTTATGTGTTACGCTGTGCTAGTGATGGGCATGTTTATGCTAAATTTGTTGGTTCTCCTTATGAGTACATTGAATGTCTATTTGGGTCCCTAAGACCCTTGTCACTAACATCAAAGGACCCATTACAAAATGGGTACCTAAAATCAAGCATTGATCTCTTGTAGGTGTTTGCTTCCGGTGGGGGATCATGGTTGCTCGATAGTGGAGCCACTATTCATATGAACGAAAGCAAGGACTTGGTGGTGGACATGCACAAGATTCCATCTATGCCCACCAATGTCGAGTGGGGTGATGCCTCGTCCTCTAAGGTATTGGGACTTGGCAAGGTTGTCATTTCTCATGAACTCACGATCGAGAAGGTCATGCTTGTTGAGTCCCTTGCATAAAATGTACCTTCCGTTCGTCAACTTGCAGTCATGGGCTTTGCCACTTTCTTTGATAGTGATATCGTGGCCCTCTTGTGGAGCAAGACTCTTAAAGTAGCCTTTGTTGGGCATGTCGAGAACGGTCTCTACATGATTAACTTTTTGGAGTGACCCACTAAGACCGCGACATGCCTAATGGCTAAAGTTGATGTGGGATGGCTTTGGGATCGCCGTTTAGCCCATGTCAATATGAGATCTTTGCAAAGCCTTCTCAAGGGGGACCATGCCCGTGGACTAACAAATGTTAGTTTTGCAAAAGATCGTGCTTGCAGTGCTTGCATTGAAGGAAAGTTACATGAGAAGGCTCACCCTCCCGTGACTATCATTTACTCAAAGAGGCCTTTGGAGCTCCTACACATGTATCTCTTTGGGCCTCCATCGTTTGATAGTCTTGGGGGTAGAAAGTATTTCTTGGCGGTTTTGGATGATTATTCAAGATACACTTGGGTGTTGTCGGAGTAATGGGCCACGGGTAGCCTAACCTGAGTCCCCGAACCTTTCAAGACATCGGGGCTTGCCGCGCCCCTAGAAGACGTCAAGATGAAGAGCCGCCTTCTGATGGCCGGCTGGCCCAAGCCGCCGGCTGCCAGAAGGCGGCACCAAGACGGGCCGATTGCTAGCAGTCGGCCCACGGCGCTCTCAGAGTCTGCACCCCATTTAAGAAAACAAGAGAGGGTGAGGCTACAGCGTAGCCCATCACCCCCGTATCCAGGGCCGGGCGTGGCCACAGTGCTCCGTACAGGCGGAGATCTCCGCCCGGCGCGGCACTGTGGCCACTCCACCCCTGACGTCATTGCTAGCAGGCGGAGCCCTGCCCCCACGACGGCCTGTCGGTACGGCCAGCAGGCGGCGGGCCCTACCGGGCAGCTAGAGCCCGGAGGACAACGTAAGCCTGACCAGTGAGACCCGAGGGAGGTCGGCTTCTAGTAGGCGGCCCGCCCCTCCCTCGGGGCCCGCGCACCATTAACCAGATGAGACCGGGAGTGGCTACAGTGATCTCCCACCAGGCGGCGGGACTGTAGCCACGCTCCCCTGACCAAGCCTGCGTCATTAGCATCGCGGCTATAGTAATCAGCAGCCGGCAAGACCCGCGAGCAGCGGGAGCGGCCTGTCGGCTCCATACCAAACCAGTCGGTAGGACCCACCAGGCGGTGGCCCCAGCTACCGGCGGAGAAGCCGGCGACCAGAGACACTGACATCCGGGTCCTATACCTAGCCAGATTACCATTATACCCCTGGGGGTACGCCTATATAAACCCCCTAGGGCACCCATGCAATGGGTTCCCAACCTGTTAGAACTAGACTCATACCTAGAGGAAGGAGAGAGTGTGCCTGCCTTCTTCTACCTCTAGCATACAGCTCAAGAAGCACCATTGTATCCATTAGTGCCTTAGTGATCATGCGGAGATCCCGCAGAGCAGGACTAGGGGTGTTATCTCCTAGGAGAGCCCCGAACCTGGGTAAAGTACGTCGGCGTTCGTGTCTACGGCTCATCCCGCTTCCAGGCACCGGCGACGTTCTACTCACTCCCACCATGATAAGCCATACATTGGCATATGTCGCACCCAACCCCGGACAGGTGCACTTCTTCGTGAGGAAGAGTGAGACCCAACAATCCGTCATTAAGTTTCCAAATGAAGCTCAATGCCAACACAATGCAAAGATCTTGACAATAAGAAGTGACAACGGCAACCGAGTTTAAGAACTACACCTTGGATGAGTTTCTTAGTGATGAGGGGATCAAGCATCAATATTCCGCACCTTACACCCCTCAACAAAATGGTGTAGCACAGAGGAAAAACCGGACCTTGATGGATGCAGCAAGGACCATGATGGCGGATTTCAAGTCTCCATACAACTTTTGGGCCGAAGCCATCAACACCGCGTGTCATGCATCCAATCGGCTCTATCCCCGCAAAGGCTTGAACAAGACTATATGAGATACTCACCGGTAACAAGCCCAACCTCAAGTACTTCCGAGTGTTCGAGTGTAAGTGTTTCATTCTCAAGAAAGGTGTTCGTTTGTCTAAATTTTAGGCTAGAGCTCAAGAGGGCATATTTGTTGGTTATGCTACAAACTCTCATGCTTACCGTGTCGTCAATAAGTCCACATGACTTATTGAGGAGACGTGTAACGTAGAGTTTGATGAGAATAACGGCCCCCAAGTGGAGCAAAGTGGCACTTGTGATGTAGGTGATGAAATTCCTTCCCAAGCCATAAGAAGAACGGGTGTTGGTTTTATCCTACCCATTGAGGAACCCCTTGTGGCTGAAGGAGAAGGACAATGTTCCACTCAAGTGGAACCATCACCAACCCAAGGCCCACACGCTTCCGAAGAAAAAAGTGAAGGCCCTCAACCCCATGAACAAGACCAAGGGCAAGATCAACGTCAAGATGGTGTTGAACCACTAAGTGATGCCTAAGGTCAAGTTCTCTCTTCCGAGCAAGTTCAAGATCAAGAACAAGCTCAAGACAATGCTCAAGATGATCAAGTATTCGCTCCTCAACTCACTCTTGAGGAGGAATTTGAGTGTTGTGCCGCCAAGATTGCATCCAAGCTCTCTATCAAGGGTCATCTCATGACGAATGTGCTTGGAAGCATTCTAAAGGGGGTAAGCACTAGTAGACAATTGGCAAACTATTGTGAACATCACGCGTTTTTATCTTGTGTTGAACCCCAAAAGGTCTATGAGGCGCTCGATCCGAATTGGCTTAATTCCATGCATGAAGAACTCAACAACTTCGAGCACAACAAGGTGTGGAGATTGGTGCCAAGGCCATCGGGAAACCATAATGTCATTGGAACCAAGTGGATACTCAAGAATAAGCAAGATGCTCATGGAATTATTGTCCGCAACAAGGCTCGCTTGGTAGCACAAGCCTACTCCCAAGTCGAGGGTATCGACTAAAGTGAAATCTTTGCTCCCGTTGCTCGTCTTGAATCTATTCGTTTGTTGGTTGCTTATGCTTCTCATCATAACTTCAAGTTGACAAATGGATGTGAAGAGTGCTTTTCTTAATGGTCCTATTAATGAGTTGGTGTATGTCAAACAACCCCCCAGGTTCGAGGATCCTGTCGGCGTTCTGGGAATGGGGGTCCCCAGACTTGCCTGCCTGCGGCCTGTGGCGTGGCTCAAAGGAGGCCCAGCACGGCCCATCTTCATCAACACAAGACTCAAGACCCTCGCGAGGGGCCAAGCCTCGCGGGGCGGACGACGCAGAGCTTCCTCAGGCGCGGCCTCATCAGGCTGGCTCATGAGGAGGCGGAGAGATCAAGGCGGGGTACCTCACGAGGTGCCCATGACGTAAGACATGACGACCACAGGCGCCAGGCGGGCGCCAGCCCGCGCAGTGTCCTCCTTTCCTCTTTGGTGCAAAGGGGGCAAGCGCAGGCAAGAGGATCAAGCAAAGGTATCCATTTCGGTGCAACGAGACCAAGACCAGTCCAACGGCGGGAAGGAGGTCATCGTGGAGCCCAGGACGGCGTCACCACGGAGCCTTTGGCAGGCGAGGACCGACTTTAGTCAGGATAAGTGTACCAGATGTTCCCCTTCAAAATGGCCAACTGTTGGTTCCCTTCCCGCTCAATATTTGGGGGAGAGGCCCACGGCCTTTGCCTATAAATAGGACTAGCCACCCCCAGGGTAGAGGCATCATCTTAGCATCTAGCAATCGAGAGATCATTCGGATCCAGCGAGCTAGAATCCAGAGAGAGAGACAGAGAGAAAGAAGGGTGGCTGAACTCCTCCTAGCAGTTCATCCTCCCAACCAAGAACAGGCCCTCGCGAGGCTGTTCTTCCTTGTATTGTTCATCATCATCAGCCCAAGAGGCAATCCACCCACCACAAACTAGAGTAGGGTATTACACCACAATGGTGGCCCAAACTAGTATAAACCCTATGTCTCTTGTGTTGTTCTTTCAGTAGTTTAGATCTTTGCGAGACGGAGAGGTAGAGGGCGTAATCTCCGTGCACACCCCAGAGTTCGAACCTTAAGGGTCTGCCGGAACCCGAAATCCGACATTTGGCGTGCCAGGTAGGGGTGCGCCAGAATCCACCCTTCTACCACTTCGCGTCCCGTCGCATCGTCATCACCACGTCCGGCGACCAGACGGGCAATCAAGATCCATGGGCGGCGTGGCCCGCCCGCGCAGAGCCGCTCGCCTCGGGCGACCCCGCGCCCCAGGTAGCTCATGGTCCGCAGGGCGCTGCGGGCCGCGGGCGGCGCGGACAGGCTTCAACAACCCTCACACCGCGGCAAGCGCGGTCGGCAGCAAGGGCCTCCAATCACGCCGCGACCACGACACCGTACACCCGCCGGGAGCAGGCGAACTCGAGGGCCGCGCTCACGGTGGCGCGAGAGCTGCTGCAGTGTAGGCTGCTGGAGGGCGGCCGCGACGTGCTGCTGGAGCGGGTCGCCGAGCTCCTGGGCTTTGCCGCCTCGGGGGCTCACCCCTTCTGCATCCAGCTCCCGTCTGAAGCCCAGGGCGGCACGCGCGGGGGCCCCGCGCGCGCCCGGAGGCCCCAAGACTACTCCAACGCCAGTGAAGCCGTCGGCGCCGGACTGGCGGTGGCGCTACCCCCGCCCTTGGCACGTGAAGGAGAGGGACTCGGCGCAGCCCTCGGCCCCAGCGGGCAGCCGCGCTACCACCCCACGGTGGGCACGCCAAGCAGAGCTGCCTGGCACACGGAGCACTACGGCGTAGCCTTCGGGATGACGGCGCCAGAAGAATACGTGCCCCACATAATGGACCAAGGGCACGCTCATGAGGGCGAACAAGGCTCGCTCCTCAGCCCGAGCTGGGGGGATGAGACACCAGAAGCTGAGCTCTTCCAGGAGCCCCGGGACAGTTCCGCCGACTGCGCTGGGGGCGACGATTATCGGGTACTACTAATTTCTTAGGAGCAGGCGTACGCTAATCATGGATCGCAGGAAGTGCAGGTCGCCATAGCAAGCAGCTGCCCCGTTCCCACCGTCTCCTACCCCTCGGGAGGAGGGCGCAGGAGGCTGCAGGAGAGGGGCGGAGATCCGACATCCCCACCACGGCGTTCGGAGCAAGGCATTCTCAGTAGGTAGGCCCTCCGCTAGGGAGGCGCCTAAGGGCCTGCCCCTGGCGGAGGACCCGTGGTCGTCGGGAGAACCGCTGGCGACCGCTCTACCCCACCGGCGGCGTCCTGGTTTCCAATCGTGGTTGGTGGCACTAGAGTGTGGCGCAAGGCGGGGCCCTCGTCTGGCGATATGAAGCAAGGCCGGTACCTGTGAAGAAGGCCCAGTGCCTGTGAAGCTTGCCGCCCCGTGACACTCTCACGTAATAATGAGTGGGGCTGTACACGCCCCGGAGTCTCAGGGGTGCCGGCCTCAGGCCCTGGGGCTCCCTCCCACGCCAAGTGGACAACACTTAGCTCCGCGCTGGTGAGAAGACGTCCAAGACTAGATTAGGTGCCGGACGCGGCCTTTTGTCTGCTTTCATTGCCTTTTCCTTTGGTTGTAACTTTTCCCCCGCTGGATTTAAGTTGGATTCGAATTTGAGATTTGCGTGTGTTCGGGGAAGGGGTGGTTAGTCTCGTTCGAACCATTTCTCGCGTTCTGGTTACCGCTTCACCACAGCTGCCTCCCCTCGCGAGCCCCTCGCAAGACGGGTCAGGCCCAGCTCGTGCGTAACCCGGACTGCCGCTGTCGCTCCCTCTCGGGAGGATTTTCGGGTGCCTGCGGAGGTTGTCCTCTTAGGAAAAGGCCCGAAGCCTGTGAAGAAGGCGAATGCCTGTGAAGCTATCGCGTTTAGGAAAAGGCCCAGATCCTGTGAAGAAGGCAACTGCCTGTGAAGCTGTCGCGTTTAGGAAAAGGCCCGGAGCCTGTGAAGAAGGCGAATGCCTTTGAAGCTGTCGCGTTTAGGAAAAGGCCCAGAGCCTGTGAAGAAGGCAAATGCCTGTGAAGCTGTCGCGTTTAGGAAAAAGGACCAGAGCCTGTGAAGAAGGCAAATGCCTGTGAAGCTGTCGCGTTTAGGAAAAGGCCCGGAGCCTGTGAAGAAGGTGAATGCCTGTGAAGCTGTTGCGTTTAGGAAAAGGCCCGGAGCCTGTGAAGAAAGCAAATGCCTGTGAAGCTGTCTCGTTTAGGAAAAGGCCCCGAGCCTGTGAAGAAGGCAAATGGCTGTGAAGCTGTCGCGTTCAGGAAAAGGCCCAGAGCCTGTGAAGAAGGCAAATGCCTGTGGAGCCGCCGCATTTGAGAAAAGGCCCGAAGCCTGTGAAGAAGGCCAACACCTGTGAAGCTCCTCGTGAGCGACGCTCTCGTGTCCTACAGATTCAGCTAAGGAACACCCAAGGCGTCATGCCCTCCCATGGCTACCTCGGGAGCCTGCGCAAAGCAAAGGTAAACCAGCCAACTACCAGGCGCGGGTGCACGCGCAATGTAACAACTACTAATACGACGAGCACAAGTTTTACATAAGGGGGCTCCCCCTCCCAAAACGCTCTCACAGCCATCAGGACAAAAACCTGAGTTCTATTCATGCAGGGTAAAAAGACAGGAGCGATATATACTCAGTCGGACAAATCCCCCAATGCGTCCTCGGGCGCGCCTCACGAGCCGTCGCTGGCGTCGCTGAACTCGCCATCGCCGTCTGCATCGTCACCAGCGGCGTCAGGGCCGTTCACCACACCGCCTTCGTCAGCGGCCACGATCATGTCGTTGTCGTCCGAAGCGAAGGCCCTGACAAGAGCGTCCACGTTGTCTTCCACCCAGTGCGCCAGGTCGCCTCGGACGGCCTGGGGAACTGGGGCGATAGCAGCATCAAAGTCGAAGTGGGGATCCATGTTTCGGAGATGGCTGAAGAACGGGAAAAGGCGGGCCCGGGCAGGGCGCGACTCCTCTCCTCCACCAACCTGTCGGCCCTGACCGACCGCGCCTCCAGCTGCGTCACCACGGCGATGAAGAACTGAAGGTTCCCAGCATAGTTGATTGTGTGCGGCTCGCCAACAGCCACCTCACAGATGTTGCCCAAGGCCGTGTTAGCTCTCTCCCGGAGCGTGGCGAGCATGGGGCCGTGCACGTGCTCCAGGACCTGACGCTGACGTATCTCATCCGCGTTCTGGCGAGCGACGGCCTCAGCCTCCTCCACCCGCTGGCGAAGACGGAGCATCTCGGCCTGGGAGGCGGCTAGTTCCCCTTGCGCAGCCTCAAGGGCAGCCCGAGAGGCATCGGCCCGCCGCGCCGCCTCCTCCTGCTTGGCCCTCAAGGCTGCAGTCCTTCCTTCAGCCTCGACCCGAATCAACTCCAGTCTCCTCTCGAGGTCGCGCTCGAGGTCTTGGCGCGCCATCGCCACCCGACGTCCAACCTCCTCCAGGACACGGGCTTCCCGTGCGGCGACATCGTCCTCCGCCCGCGTCACCAAGCGCTCCCTCGTCTCCAGCCGCTCATACTCGCGGGTGCGTTCGGTGGCTTCCAGCATCAACGCTTCCTGACGCTTCTAGAGCTCAGCCGGGTCGCCTGAGGCCACCTTCATCGATGCAAGGGCCGCCTCGTGCAGCTCCACTTGCTCCTCCAGTGAGTGGCACCGGGCCAGGAGCTCCTGAGCCCGCTCCTCCGCCACTTCTCGCCGTCGGTCAGCTTCCCGGGCCTCCTCAACAGCCTGGGATCGGGCCACCCAGGAGGCCTCCAGCGACGCCTTCACCCCTTCATCATCAAGGTCGCGCTGGTGGCGCGCGAGGGCGATGGCGGCCTCCAGCTCGCGCCTGCCTGCGGCCAGGCGAAGACCCTCGGCCTCCAGGCGCGCGTCTTCATCAGCGAGCTCCTCCCCAAGCAGGTCCACCGCGTCAGTCGCCCTTCGAAGAAACCCTTGGCGGCGAGCGCGATGCACCCGGGCGCGCTCAAGCACGTCTTCCACACCATCATCTGCCCCAATCAAGCACCGGGGGCCGTGAATCATCGTTCCCCCCTTCGGGCATGGGGCTGGGGGCTGGCACCCTCGCGACGGCCGGGCGCGCCGCGCCAGAAGCCCGGCCTGGAGCCAGCTCGTCTCCAGATGAAGGGCGTAGAGGGCGCCTCAGCCAGTCGCTGTCAACGACCAGACGAGAAGCCCACGGCAGACTGGCTATGCCACGAGAGGGCCCGCGAAGGAAGATCGCGGGGAGTGAAGGGCAGCAGTGCGCCTCGGGACGGTCCGCCCCTTCGATCGCCCTCACCACAAGAGCAGTGCTGCTCAGGGCACTAGTGGGCGGTGGAGGAGGCGAAGCCAAAGGAGGCAGCACCTCAGCTGCTTCCGCGAGCTCAGCCGGAAGGGGCCTGTGGAGCATGGGTCAGTAAAAGCAACAAGAGGGTCAGAGGCTGGAAAAGGAGAAAACTTACTCATCGGTGGCGAAGTACTTCCTGCGCTTCAGTAGGCGACAAGGGAAGTCACAACCCAGGGCCTCCCTTTTCCTCCGGAGGGCCTCAAAGTCCACGTGGAAGCAGCCCAAGAGAAGAGCGCAGGGATCAACCTGCGACGAAGACGGAGCGTCGAGGTGATCCGCGTCCGGGGCGCCTGCCTGACGCGTGCTGCCAATTGCGTCGCCAGAAGTCGCGGCTGGGGCCTCGGGGGCCTCAGCCCCAGGCGCCAGGAGCGGCTGCTTGCCACCCTCAGCCTCAGCGGCACGGGCCCCGGGAGCCGCTCCTTCGAGAGCATCGCCCGGTGCTGCCACCTCATCAGGAGCCCCCTCGGCTTCTGGCACCTCATGCCTCCCTGCTCCGCCACGTGAGGAAGAGTCGCCTTGGCCGACTGGA
This sequence comes from Aegilops umbellulata, assembly GCA_032464435.1. Classification (NCBI taxonomy): domain Eukaryota; kingdom Viridiplantae; phylum Streptophyta; class Magnoliopsida; order Poales; family Poaceae; genus Aegilops; species Aegilops umbellulata. Next base: position 296,929,784 of record CP136057.1, read on the forward strand.
AGGGCAGTCACCACCACTGGGTTCTCGCGAGGTCCATGGAGGCCAGCAGGGCGCAACCCCCATTCATCAAAGATAGGCATCTGCTTCACAAAATCATCCCTGTTCTGGCAGAGGTACACCAGGGCCCCTCCCCGCTGGATGCTGCCCGGGTTGGGGTCGCTAGTCAGGATCAAGAGCACTGTCCTCAGCGCCTCAGGCGTCAGGTCCTCTTCCTGGAGCCTCATGCGATCACCATGCCCACTGAAGGCCCACATCCGGTGGGAGTGGCGTTGGAGAGGGGCAATGCAGTGCAACAGGAACTCTTTCACTACCTTGGGCGCTGTCACGCCGATTGACTTCAAGAATGCGAAGCGGCGCCAGACGAAGGCGAGCCGGGGGCTCTTGAGCGTCTCCTGGCTCCAGCCCGAATTGGGGACAGCAGGCGAGGTCGGCTTCGACAGTAGAGGGCTGGGCACCCCAACATCAACATACAACCATCGCTCGCGGAACCCAGCAGAAGGCGAAGGAAGCCTGAAGTCGATCCCTGAGGCCGCAGTCTCGGGCGCGGTGACGAAGCTCACGCACGCCGAGCATTGAGTAGGCTCGGCAAGGCGCAGAGAGAAGAAGTGGCGCAGCAAGGCAACGGAAGGAGGATGCCCATCATTGCCTCGCAAACAAAAGCGAAGACCGAAAGAAGGGTGATGGATTCAGGACCCAGATGCATCATATGGATCTGGTAATGGGAGAGTACGGCCTTGAAGAAATCTAAAAAGGGGGGAACCAGACCCGCCCACAGGGCGTCAGCAAAATAATGGACCTCAGTGATTATCCTGTCAGTGGGGAAGTGAGACGTAGGCTAGGCCGTCGTCCTCCCGCACTCGTTGAAGGTGGTAGCCAGGGCCGAGCTGACCTTGCCCAGGCACTCTCGATTTAGTATGATCAACCGGCCGACGGCGGGGGCCACCAATGGCGGCGGGCGAGACGGAGGCATGGGTTTCTTCCCTCTCTCCTTCTTCGTCGGAGCCATGGCGATGGGAAGGAGGGAGAAGATTCGAGATTGGATTGGAGGTAGGAGCTGGAGTTCGAAGGGAGGAAGAACAGAGGACGCTCGAGCAACAGGAAGGGGAGCGGCTGTGTGCAACTGCGAGTCCCCCTAGCAGGGCGCAAGATAAGGGGGTGTGGGGGAACAGTTCCACCCACGTCCAATCAACTGCCACGCGGCGCCCGAGGCCGCAGGCTGTTAGGGCCCGCGGCGCTTCGCCCTTGCCCTTCCGCCTTTCTACACGGCCAAGTCCAGGCGCGCCTTGGGCCCGGGGGCTACTGTCGGCGTTCTAGGAACGGGGGTCCCCAGACTTGCCTGCCTGCGGCCTGCGGCGTGGCTCAAAGGAGGCCCAGCACGGCCCATCTTCATCAACACAAGACCCAAGACCCTCGTGAGGGGGCAAGCCTCGCGGGGCGGACGACGCAGAGCTTCCTCAGGCGCGGCCTCATCAGGCTGGCTCACGAGGAGGCGGAGAGATCAAGGCGGGGTACCTCACGAGGTGCCCATGACGTAAGCCATGACGACCACGGGCGCCAGGCGGGCGCCAGCCCGCGCAGTGTCCTCCTTTCCTCTTTGGTGCAATGGGGGCAAGCGCAGGCGAGAGGATCAAGCAAAGGCATCCATTTCGGTGCAACGAGACCAAGACCAGTCCAACGGCGGGAAGGAGGTCACCATGGATCCCAGGACGGCATCACCACGGAGCCTTTGGCAGGCGTGGACCGACTTTAGTCAGGATAAGTGTACCAGATGTTCCCTTCAAAATGGCCAACTGTTGGCGCCCTTCCTGCTCAATATTTGGGGGAGAGGCCCAGGGCCTTTGCCTATAAATAGGACTAGCCACCCCTAGGGTAGAGGCATCATCTTAGCATCTAGCAATCGAGAGATCATTCGGATCCAACGAGCTAGAATCCAGAGAGAGAGAGAGACAGAGAGAAAGAAGGGCGGCTGAACTCCTCCTAGCAGTTCATCCTCCCAGCCAAGAATAGGCCCTCGCGAGGCTGTTCTTCCTTGTATTGTTCATCATCATCAGCCCAAGAGGCAATCCACCCACCACAAACTAGAGTAGGGTATTACACCACAATGGTGGCCCGAACTAGTATAAACCCTGTGTCTCTTGTGTTGTTCTTTCAGTAGTTTAGATCTTCGCGAGACGGAGAGGTAGAGGGCATAATCTCCGCGCGCACCCCAGAGTTCGAACCTTAAGGGTCTGCCGGAACCCGAAATCCGACAGATCCCTATTTCCGCGATCATGTGTACCAACTCGATAAGGCACTTTATGGCCTTAAAAAAGCCCCACATGCATGATATGACCAGCTTACCGAGTTGTTGCAAGATCGTGGGTTTGAAATTTGGAAAATCGACTCCACTCTTTTTACTAACAATGTCAAAGGGGAGTTGTTTGTATGCCAATTATATGTTGATGATATTATCTTTGGTTCTCCTAACAAAGCTTTCAATGAGTAATTTGCCGCTCTCATGACCTCAGAGTTCAAGATGTCCATGATGGGAGAGTTGAAGTTCTTTCTTGGGTTCGAACTCAAGCAACGAAGTGAAGGAGCCTTCATCAACCAAGCCAAATACACTCAAGACATGCTCAAAAGAGTCAAGCTAAGTGATGTCAAGCCGGCTTCCACTCCCATGCCCGTCAAATGCCAATTTGACATAGATCCCAATGGTAAAGCGGTGGATATAAAGGTATATCGCTCCATGATTGGCTCCTTGCTTTACCTTTCTGCATCTAGACCAGATATCATGTTGAGTGTGGGAATTTGTGCAGGATTTCAAGCTGCACCTAAGGAAAGACACTTTGTGGCGGTCAAGCGAATCTTTCGATATTTGGCTCATACCCCAAACTTTGGCTTATGGTACCCAAGATGAGCAAACTTCAACCTTGTAGGCTACGGACTCCGATTGGGCAGGAGACACAGTGGATAGGAAATCAACTTCAGGAGGGTGCCTGTCGGCATTCTGGGAACGGGGGTCCCCAGACTGGCCTGCCTGCGGCCCATAGCGTGGCCAAGCAGTAGGCCATACGGCCCATCTTCGCCAGCAAGGCACCCAAGACCCTGGCAAGGGTCCAAGCCACGCGAGGCGGACGACTCAAGACCTCCTCTGTAGTGGCCTAGCCAAGCAGGCTCACGAGGAGCGGAGATATCAAGGTGAGGAAAACCTCACGAGGCTCTCCAACGATACTTTCCTGAAATCTGGCATGACACGCCAGGCAGTACATTGAATGTACTTGCAAGCTCACAACAGGCATAATCATAATGACAAACAATATCATGATATTTAACCAATTAATAATAATGCAACACTATATGTCAACATGCTGTGATCGTGCTCGAATGTCCCTCGGGATAGCTTACGAACTGTGATCATCTCTGGATCACAAACAAACCACCAAAGTGGTCTTTCTCAAGAACAACTCATGATCCTTACGGCGATCACAACAACGACCCTCATTTGGTCCCAAATGCCTCGTTGGCCTTTCTGCCATCCATCAACACTGCAAAGTTCATAGCTTAGTGTGCAATTTTTATTAGACGTTGACTCATGGTGGGACCTACTATGAGGTGCCCGTGACCATGGACTCGACTATTGATAGATTACCCACTCTGCAGAGGTAGCAAACTGTACCCACACCACGGAACCCATGGCCTCGCACTCCCATTCGGGTGGACCAACGGCATTCCGATGCTTTGCATCATAATAACTCTTCTGTCGAGATTTGGCCAATTGCAGCCTATCTCAGATTTCCCTAACTTGTTTCTCAGCTTCCAGCATGAGATCCGTTCCGAAGATACGGTTATCTCCAGTCTGAGACCAATTTAGAGGAGTGCGGTACTTACGGCCATACAGAGCTTCGTATGGTGACATCTTTAGACTAGTCTGGAAATTGTTGTTATAAGAGAACTCGCCATACGGCAAGCAGTCTTCCCATTTAGCGCCTTTGGCTAGCACACAGGCTCGCAACATATCTTCGAGTATTTGATTTATGCGTTCTGTCTGTCCATCTGTCTGAGGGTGATAGGCAGTACTATATTTCAGTGTTGTCCCCAAGGCTTGATGGAGACGGGACCAAAAAGCGGAGGTAAACAAAGAACCTCGGTCGGAAGTGATAGTTCGGGGTACTCCATGCAGACTGACGATCCTGGATACATACAGTTGTGCATGTGCATTGGCCCTGTATCTGGTGCTGATCAGAATGAAATGAGCAACCTTGGTTAGGGTGTCTATTATAACCCAGATTGCATCCTTGCCTCACTGGGTCCTAGGCAATCCTGTGATGAAATCCATGCAAACGTCATCCCATTTCAACTGTGAAACTGGCAGCGGTTGGAGAAGTCCGGCTGGCTTCTGATGATATGCTTTCACCTTGTTACATATGTCCCAATAGGCTACGAAATAGGCAATGTCTTTCTTCATTCCATCCCACCAGAATATTTGTCTAAGGTCCTCATACATTTTCGTACCTCCCGGGTGAATGGAATATGCAGATTCGTGGGCTTCTGATAGGATTTTCTTCTTCAAGTCTGGTTGATTTGGCACACAAATGCGTCCACGAAATCGGAGGGTACCGAATTTGTCCTTGGAGAAGTCAGAGGTCTGCTTTGCCATCTGGTCCTCGGCACGTTTTTGTAGATTGGTGTCAGCTGGCTGGGCCTTGCGTATCTCCATCTCAAGTGTGGGGGTAACTTCCAAAATATTAGCGAGGCCAGCATCTACGGTGACCAAGTTGAGCTGAGCGATCTCCTCTTGAAGTTCGGTAGGCAATGATTTTAACATGACATTTAAGCTGACGGGCTTTCGGCTGAGCACATCGGCAACGACGTTGGCCTTGCGTGGATGGTAATTTATTCCAAGGTCATAATCCTTGACCAACTCTAACCATCTTCGCTGACGTAGATTTAAATATGGCTGAGTGAAAATGTACTTTAGACTTTTGTGGTCGGTTAAAATTTGGCACCTTTTTTCCAATGAGGTAGTGTCTCCAAATTTTTAATGCATGAACCACTGCAGCCAATTACATATCATGAGTAGGATAATTTCCCTCATGGGGTCATAGCTGCCGCGATGCATATGCTACTACCTTGCTGTCTTGCATCAACACGCAACCAATACCTTGTCTGGAGGCATCGCAGTACACATCAAAACTGCGATAAATGTCTGCAAGAGTCAATACATGTGCGGTTGTCAGACGTATCTTCAGCTCATTAAAACTCTTCTCATAGTCCTATGTCCACTTAAACTTTGTGTCCTTTTTTAGCAGCTCCGTCATGGGTTTAGCAATTTTGGAAAACCCTTCAATAAAACGACGATAGTATCCAGCTAATCCGAGGAAACTCCGGATCTATGTCACGGTCGTGGGCGGTACCCAATCGAGCACATCATTTACTTTGCTCGGGTCCACGGCTATACCTTCGGCAGATAGTACATGTATGAGAAACCAAACTTTCTTGAGCCAAAATTCGCACTTACTAAACTTGGCGTATAGCTGACGGTCGCGGAGCCGTTGTAGTACTGCTCGGAGGTGATCCTTGTGTTCTTCTTCAACCTTGGAGTAAATGAGGATGTCATCGATGAAGACGACCACGAATTTGTCAAGGAAGTCCATAAATACTTTGTTCATCATATGCATGAAGAAAGCATGGGCATTGGTGAGACCAAAGGATATCACTGTATATTCGTAAAGACCGTACCGAGTAGTGAATGCAGTCTTAGGAATATTTTCCTTTTTAATCTTAAGCTGATGATAGCCGGTCTGTAAATCGATTTTTGAGAATACCTTAGCCCCACTGAGCTGGTCAAATAGATCATCAATCCTTGGCAGCGGGTATTTATTTTTGATGGCGACCTCATTCAGCTGGCGGTAATCTATGCACATACGGAGACTACAATCCTTTTTGCCCACGAAAATTGCAGGTGATCCCCACGGTGAAGAGCTAGGACGAATATAACCTTTCTGGAGTAATTCGTCAAGCTGTTTCTTTAGCTCCACTAATTCTGATGAGGGCATCCCGTAATACTTCTTGTATAATGGTGCGGTTCTGGGCACAAGATCTATGGCAAACTCCAGTTCCCGATCTGGTGGCATGCCTGGCAGTTCTTCTGGAAACACATCAGAGTAGTCACTAACCACAGGATTAAATTCCAATGCAACCACGACAGTGCACACTAATTCTTGCTTTGGTATATTCTTGCGAGCATAGAATTTGGTGAGCTGCCCATTCAGACTGGTCAAATTGTCTTCTCGGGTTGCGCAGTTTACGCAAACTTGATATTTGGTCAACAAATTCATACACAATATAATATCCAACTTTTTAGACTCAATGATTATCAGAGATGTTGGAAAGTAGACCCCGTTGATATTGATCTCCAGATCACGGCAGACCAGATTGCTCTTGATTATAGATCTTGGGGTTTGTACCAGCATATTTTTGCCCAAAATTACGCAAGGAAATTTGTTTTGGGTATCAAAACTCCGAGAAATAAAAGAATGGGAAGCCCCAGAGTCAAATAAAATTATGGCAGGTATGTCATTAACAGAAAACATACCAATGACAACTTATGGCTTCTCTTGGGCTTCATCGGCGGAGATGCACGTGCCCGGTGAAGTTTTGCTGGTTTGGCCACGACTCCATAAAGTTGACTTTTGGCCTGCTTAGGGCATTCATCTTGTTGTTCTTGGGGCACTGCTTGGCATAATGTTCGTGCTGCCCGCAAATGAAACAAGAATTATTGCGCTGACGCTCCTCATGCATTGGATTGGCCACAATATTCTTGACTTGAGTGGTGGTCTTGTTAACATTCTGCTGCCAGTTTGGCATGTATTCCACCTGAGTCTGTGGCCAGGTACGAGCCTTTTGCACAGGTTGCCCATCCTTCTTGGGCTCAAACTTGCGCTTGTTGTCGTTAGCAGGCCTATTATCTGATATAAGCTTGTTCTCCCGTTCAGCAATAAACGCCTTGTCCACCAGAGTTTGGAAATCCGTGAAATCAAACATACTGAGAGCACACCGAAGTTGCGGATTTAAACCTCCAAGAAATCTGTCAATCTTCCTTTCTTCGGTGGCCATGTCATACACAGAGTAACGGGCCAAATGATTGAATTTTTGCAGATATTCAGCCACGGACAGATTTCCTTGGACGAGCGCGAGAAATTCACGCTGCTTGGCCTTCATATCTCCAGTAGGGATATTATATTTTCAGAACTTGTCCTTAAATTTTTCTCAAGTGATTTCCTCATCAATCGGGCACATGGCCTTTGTATTTTCCCACCATATGGCAGCTGCGCCTTCAAGGTAATGAGTTGCAAATGGAACTTTATCATTTCCTTTAGTACGGGCAATCTCAAGCTTTTTCTTCATGGTGCGCAACCAAATGTCTGCATCTAATGGGTCAACAATCTGACTGAAACTGGTTGGATTGGTCCTTTGAAAATCTGACAGCTTTGAGTGATGACCATTCTGATTTCCATTTTGTCCAACCATAGCTTCAACACTTCTCAGTATTTCAATCAGATCATTGTTCCTTTTCTCTTCAAACATACGCAGAATTTGCTCGGTAGAGGAAGGATCAGGCGGTGGAGGTGGTGGCTGAACGTACGGCTCGGGAGAATGTCCTGCCTGTCACGCGGAACGACGAACAGGAGTTCCCTCATGAACGTTGCTACTGCTACCTCCCCACATCATCCTATTGTGAATTTTTCCCAAGACAACACAATTGAGATGAGAAACACCCAAAAATAAAATTGGGGAAAAGCCAGCAACAAATCCCGGAAGAAAGCAGAAGAGCAAAGAATACGGGAATAAAGTCTCAACATAATTATACATAGACTCATACATGGAAAGTAAACAACATGACTGGTTCACTACTCTCATACATGTAACAAAACATCACGACTCTGTGGGGACCCCGACTCATGAGTCGTGATCACCGAATGCACGTGTACAGTGATCCCAGAGATCAATGCTCACTGAACACACAGAAGCTGAATAACGAGAGTCTTACATCCATACATACCGTCTTACACAAATTATGACCATTACGGTCAAATCTTACATAGATAAAGCCTTAAGGGCTGAACATCAAATGAAACACAAGCAGCGGAAATCTTCGTCGATAAGTAGAACCCATGCCATCTGCCTTAACCCTACAGGCATTCTGACTGGGAAACGTCCTAGTTCGCATGTTCGTCTCCAAAGAACTCTTCTCCGAACTCCGGTTCTTCCATGCCAGGCCAATTAAATAACCAGTGGAAAGCCAATGAGTACTTTGAATGTACTCGCAAGCAACCCATGTTTTGGTTCAAGATACAACAAAGCATGATAAAGGTAAATTTCTGCGGAAAGCTAGTTTTGAGTGCAATGACATGTTCAACAAATTGTAAGACATGCATCAGGAGAATTCAAGTAACCATGAGGACAGGTTACAGATATCAACATAAATAGAGTGGGCACCAACCCCAACTCAATCATGTCAAGTACTTGGCTTGACCCAAGTAGTTCTTCCCACTTATCCAACACACACACTGGTTTGTAAACACGTGGACATAGTTTAAGCAGCACCGCCCAACTGTCCTTGACCGTGGACACGGGTATTCGAATAGTTTTACACTCTGCAGAGGTTGCACACTTTACCCACAAGATCCAGGGAACTTCCGTGTCATCCACGACCCGCGATACCTCAAGTACCCGGGGTAAGCACCCGATCACTATCTTTCCCTAGACGACACTAACATGGAGTCCACTCGTTGTTCCGTATCCTCACAATGAACATCATGCGAGACTCACTCGAGATCGTAACATCCAAGAGGGGACACAACGGTGTATCCGGTGCCCTGTGAAAACAGTCATGGCCGCCCTACCTAGCACGACCCCGTCCCAGAGAGAGCACCAACTCTCCCCCATCACTAGTAATGCAGGCTCCAAGCTAGTATCGACCTAGTTAATCAATAATGCCCTTTCCCATATAAGGGTAGAGTGGTTGCGCATGTAAGGTTGGGACAGTCGACAAATCTTAAATCTAATCTGTTTTCGAAAACAACACACACACTTGCCTTGGTACACCACTTCCTCATCAAGTGGTTACCCATCTCATTGTCTCCCTCGGGCATAAGTGGCACCCGACAGGGTTTTCGAAAAGTCTTTGAAAACACTTTGACTCCATCACCATGCATATACCCGTTCGCTTTTTGCGTAGCAACTACTTTGGCATCCTATCTACTCCCACCGGCATAACCCTCATAAGAAGGTAGGGTCATGCATAGTGCAGGTACCAATGAGGAAGTAACGAAGGCAACCCACCAAAGTGGTTACCATCACATCATGATTTCGGAGCAACACTAATAAAGTGCTATATGACATGCATAAAAAGGGGTTTCATAGACATGGTCAGAGGGCTACTTTCCTGGCTCAGCAAAGTCTTCTGGGTCTTCAAAGTCTTCTGGTCCCACTCCTTCGTCAGCAACGCAATCTATCATCGCAAAATAATAACGAGAAAATAAGGCAATAATAAAACAGAAAAACCAAAGTGCTCAGAAAAATGTCAACTCATTTTTGTAAAATACTAGGTTGAAAACTAAGAAGGGGAAAATTCCTAGTTTTGGATTTGGTGTAGCAGAATAGGAGAATTGGATTTACAAAGGCATATTTAAATGCTTAAAATCACATTTAAATATTTATAGTGGAGAAAAGGTTGCTGGATTTGAATGAAAGTTGCACCATTAAATAGGTTGCAATATTTTGGGAATTTAGAAATTGGAATTAATTTATTTGGAGATATATTTTGTCCATGGAATTTTTGGAAAAAGTGACAGAAAAGAAAAAGAAAAAGGGCACTGTGCCTGCTGGGCCAGAACAGCCGCGGGGCAGCAGGCCCAGCCAGAGAGGCGGCCCAGCGCACCGGTGCACGCGCGCGCGCCAGGTTCAACCCTAACGGGCGGGGCCCAGGCGTCAGGGCGAGGGGCAGACGGACGGGCCCCACGGCCGTCGTCATCAACCCTGGGTTAGAGGGGGCGGCGAGCTCACCGTCGACGACGTAGGCCACGACGAGGTCGGGTGACGGTACGGCTGGACTCAGCGTCGAGTGGCCGTTCGGGTGGAGGTGGTGGACGTCACCGGAGTTGCCTGGCTTGCCGGCGACGAGGTCTCGCGGCGGAGAGGCTTCGGGTGTCGACGGCTCCGGCCGTTTCCAGCTGCAAAAGAGAGGGAAACAGAGGGGAAATGATCAGGGAGGTGTGGAGGGCCCAGATCGAGAGAGAGGAGGGCCGGAGGGAGCCCGTACCCTGAGATCGACGGCGACCCGAGGCGGCGGAGCTCGAGCTCGATCTCGAGCTCGGGCGGCTTTGGGGAGGAACAGGGGGTTCGGGGGAGCGACTAGGGGAGTGAGAGGGGAGCTCAGGGTGGCCTATAAATAGGTGAACAGCGAGGTCCAGTAGACCCGTGCGCCGGCGAGCTCACGCTCGTCGCTGCAGGGCTCGGGAGGAGCTGGCGCCGTGTCTGGGGTGTTCCTGGGCGTGGACTACACCGAGAGGAATAGAGAGAGGGAGTGGGGAGAGGTCAGGTGCGCGCGCGTGTGAGCCGCACCATTGGCGCGCTCGGGCGGCCTCTGTTTGCTAGCGCGGAGGCGCGGGGAGGAGGAGAGAGGAGGGGGACAGCGTCGTGGCGTGTCGCGGACGCCGAGGCACATCGGCAGGCGCGCGGGGGAGGCTCGAGGTGGTTGGAGGCATCGGGCAGAGGGCGGCTACAGTGCGGGAGCGCACTGTAGCACGCTCCAGAGCGTGCAAATGGCCGGCATGCCATTTTTTTGGCAAGGTGGGAACGACCAAGCATGTCTGGTAGCCCTAGGGACGAGTAAAGAAGAGGGGAAGGGCTTTGGATGCCCTAGAGAGCTAGTAGGAGAGGAGAGAGGGTGAGGGAGAGAGAGAAAGTGGTTGTCCAGAGAGGGAGAGAGAGATTTTACCCCTCCAATAAGTGAGCTGTGGGCTTGCCATTGTTACTAGAGGTGAAAGGGGTCTAGGAGGAGCTGTGGTAAAAAGCTTAGCTCAAGGAGAATAGTTTTAGTGGTCAAAATGGGGATTTTTGAAAAGTGGCAGAAGGTGTTTGATAAGGGTTTTGGCAAGCAAATGATTTCCAATTGCCATGATACTCCACAGGGTGAGATGTATAATTAGGGCCTTCCATCAATTTGGAGCTTATTTGGGCAAAGTTGCCAATGCAACTTTTGTAAACCCTAGAATTTAGCAAAAATGGACTTGTGTAGATCTAGTTGAGCAAATCACTTCTCTTTGATGCACCACTTGGTATGGTGGCCTCATTTGGTCATGTGAACATGCTCACAAAAGTTGGGGTCAAGGAGAGAAAGTTGGTAGTACAAACTTGATCAAATATGGTTCTGGTCAGAGAGGGTTTTGGGGCATTTTGGTGAACCAAAATGACTTTAATTGACATGAGGCTTTGCAAGGTGATCACAATATGCATTTGTGACTTGCTGGATTTTCCTTGGATTTTTATGAAAATGTTTCCTGTAGAAATATTTCAAATCCTTGAAATGGGCAGAAATGGTTTTGGGAGCATTTGTCCAATATTTTGATCATAACCATGTGTTGAAACTCATATATATGGAAAATATATATCCATTGAGTCTCCCTAATTTTTCTCAAATATTTTCAAAGCTTTTAAATAATTTTAACCTATTTAAGACCATTTCTGGCCTTAAGAAAAATCCTTTAAATAAAATAGGAAAATAACTTTCAAAATTATATTTTTGTGGTTTCTAGGTATCCTATATCTAATATGTGTCAAATATATCTTTGGAAATATTTTTACCGCCCTTAATTAAGTATTTGCAGTGCAAACCTCAATCCAGGGGTTTTTGGAAAACTAATTTTTGAAAATACTTTTTGGCCAAATTATTTTTGTAAGAAAATACTATATTGCTCTATACACATGGCATGATCATTGGGCAGATGTTTGGGACAAGGAGATTAAGTATAGAGGGTGGAGTAGTTGACTATTAAGAGCACTTGAAAAACCACACACAGAAAACCAACTTCAAAATAAAAGCCAAATAATGCAAAAGTTTTTGTTGGTCCAAATTTTCATGCTTTATTAATGCAAATGACATGTTACAAAATGCAGGGTGTGACAGACCTACCCCCCTTACAAGAATCTCGTCCCCGAGATTCCTAAACTAGGCTTTAAAGATATATGGAAACTCGGATCTAAGGTAGTCTTCACGTTCCCAGGTTGCTTCTGCTTCAGTGTGGTTGCTCCACTGGACCTTGAAGTACTTGATCGTGCGGCTTCGAGTGCATCGCTCAGCCTCATCCAAAATGCAGATGGGTCTCTCACGGTAGGTTAAATCAGGCTGAAGGTCAATGGCTTGATGATTGACGTCCTTGTAAAGATCAGGCTTGTCTGGGACTTGGAGACACTTCCGGAGTTGTGACATGTGGAATACGTTGTGCACATCGGATAGTTCAGGTGGCAGTTCCAACTGGTAAGCCACGTCTCCGCGTCGTGCGGTGATCTTGAAGGGGCCGATAAATCATGGTGCGAGCTTTCCCTTAACGTGGAAACGTTTGGTTCCCTTAAGAGGAGTTACTCGCAGGTACACATGGTCTCCGACTTGGAAGTCTACCTATCGGCGACGAGTGTCAGCATAGCTCTTCTGTCTGGACTTAGCGGTCTTCAGTTGCTCTCTGACTAGCTGAACTTGCTCTTCTGCTTCACGGAGGATTTCAGGCCCAAATACTCGTCCTTCTCCGGTTTCTGACCAATTGAGGGGTGTGCCGCACTTTCGACCGTACAATACCTCAAATGGTGCCATCTGGAGGCTTGACTGATAACTATTGTTGTAGGAGAACTCGGCAAAAGGGAGGCAATCTTCGCACCTAGCTCCATATGCTAAGACATAGGCTTGGAGCATGTCTTTGAGTATCTGATTCACTCATTCTGTCTCACCTCTGGTCTGTGGGTGGAAAGCAATGCTGAAGGACAACTTGGTCCCCATGGCCTCTTGGAACTTCTTCCAGAACCTTGAGGTAAACTGAGTTCCTCGGTCTGACACAATCTCCTTGGGAACACCATGAAGGCTTACGATTTTGTTGATGTATAAAGTTGCTAGCCGGTTGCCATCATAGGTAGTCTTCACAGGAATGAAATGGGCTACTTTAGTCAAATGATTGACTATGACCCAGATGGAGTCATGTCCCTTGTTTGACCTGGGTAGTCCAGTGATGAAATCCATTCCGAATTTATCCCATTTCCACTCGGGAACCTTGAGTGGTTGGAGCAATCCAGCAGGTTGCTGATATTCAGCTTTGACCCTTTGGCATACATCACACTTTGCAACATAGGTGGCAATCTCCCTTTTCATCCCGTGCCACAAAAATCTTTCCTTCAGGTCTTGATACATCTTGGTTCCTCCGGGGTGGATGGAATATGGGGTGTCATGACCTTCTTGCAAGATCAAATTCTTGATCTCAATCTTGTTGGGTACGCAAATGCGATTCCCAAACCACACGATTCCTTGCCCATCCTCTGAGAATCCTGGGGCCTTGCCTGCCTTGATCTTCTTCTTAATGCCTTCAATACTCTCGTGTCCCTTCTGAGCTTCCTTAATCTCGTCCATCAGGGTAGGCTTGACTTCAAGGTTGGCTAAGAATCTTGGTGCAACCAGTTCCAACTCGAAGCTTTCAAGTTCTTCATACAAGGCGGGTAGCTTTTCCTTAAGCATAGTATTCAAGGAACAAGCCTTCCTGCCTAATGCATCTGCAACCACATTAGCCTTTCCAGGGTGGTATTAAACACTGAGGTCATAATCCTTGATCAACTCTAGCCATCTTCTTTGCCTCATGTTCAATTCCTTCTGAGTGAAAATATACTTCAGACTTTTGTGATCTGTGTATATCTCACACCGTTTCCCTAGGAGGTAATGTTGCCATGTTTTCAGGGCATGAACTACAACTACCAACTCGAGGTCATGAGTAGCATAGTTCTCTTCATGAGGCCGTAGTTGCCTTGAAAGGTAAGCTACGACTCTGCCTTCTTACATCAGAACACCTCCCAGTCCGGTTTTTGACGCATCACAATATATCACAAACTCCTTGTGTATATCTGGTGTGGCCAAAACTGGGGCGGTGGTCAATCTCTTCTTCAGCTCCTGGAAGCTTTCTTCACACTTTGGCGTCCATTCAAACTTCTTGTCCTTCTTCAAGAGCTGAGTCATGGGTCGGGTAATGCTTGAGAATCCTTCAACAAACTTGCGGTAATATCCCGCGAGTCCTAGGAAGCTTCTGTCTTCCTTCACATTGCTTGGGGATTTCCATTCGGTCACGGCTTCAATCTTAGCGGGATCGACCAACAATCCTTCTTCAGTCAAAACATGACCCAAGAATCCAACCTCATGCAGCCAAAATTCACACTTGCTGAACTTGGCATACAGTTGGTGCTCTCGAAGCTTGTCTAGGACCATCCTCAAGTGTTGCTCGTGCTCTTCCTCCGTCTTCAAGAAGACAAGAATGTCATCAATGAAGACAACGACAAACTTGTCCAAATATTCCATGAAGACCTTATTCATGAGATATATGAAGTAAGCTGGGGCATTGGTCAATCCAAAGGACATGACCGTGCACTCATACAGGCCATATCTGGTTACAAATGCCGTCTTCGGAATATCTTGGGGTCTGATTTTTAGCTAGTAGTACCCAGATCTGAGGTCAATCTTGGAAAACACTTTGGCCCCATTGAGTTGATCAAACAGATCTTCAATCTTGGGAAGTGGATACTTGTTCTTAATTGTAACTTCATTGAGGGAGCGGTAGTCAATGCATAAGCGGATGGTACCGTCCTTCTTTGCCACAAACAAAACAGGCGATCCCCAAGGGGAGGCACTAGGGCGGATAAATCCCTTCCTAAACTGCTCTTCCAGTTGCTTCTTCAACTCTGCTAACTCTTCTGATCCCATTCTATAAGGCTTCTTATAGATGGGTCCTGCTCCGGGCATGAGCTCGATGATGAACTCGATGTCTCAGTCAGGAGGCATTCCCGGTAGCTCATCAGGAAAGACATTGGGGTATTCGCACACTACCAACACTTGTTCCAATCCAACTTCTGACAGACAGTTGACTTGGGTGCCTCGAGTAGAGGAGGGGTTGGGAGCAAACTTTACTTTGACTCCTTGGTCATTGGTCATAGTGACTGACCGGTTGGCACAATCTAACAAGCCTTGGTGCTTGATGAGCCAATCCATTCCTAAGATCACATCCAAGCCTTGTGATCTTAAGATGATAAGGTCTGCTTGGAAGTCTACCCCATTAATGACAATCCCGACTCCCTTACATCCTATCTTGGCTCTGATCTCTGCTCCGGGGGTTTGTACCACCATAGGGTTATTCAGGGGTGTAGGGGTCATGCCACTTTTTAATGCAAACTTTTGGGTGACAAATGAATGCGTGGATCCAGAATCAAACAAGATAGTTGCAGGTGTTGAGTTGACAAGGAACGTACCCAGCACGACGTCCGGGTCTTCCTGGGCTTCTTCTGCAGTGACATGATTCACATGACCCTTGCCGCTGTTGGGCTGGTTGCGGCATTCCACGGCCTTGTCCTGGGTTCTGCGCATTGGGGCGCGGGGCGTCGGGTTTCTTGTTGGGGCAATTCTTGGAGTAGTGTCCTGGCTGACCACATCCAAAGCAAGTGACTTGGTTGGGGTTGTTGCTCTTGCCGACATTGTTATTGGGGTTGTTGTAAGCTGGCCTGGGGTTGGCATACTGCTGAGGTGGATAGTTGGTGCGCGGTGCAGGAGCTCTTGGCTGCTGATAGGTCGGCTTGACCAGGGAGGACTGCCACGGGCGAGGCTTCTGGTTGCTGGAGCTACCCTTGCTGATCATCTTGCGCTTACGGGTATCATCCAAAGCACGTCGCTTGTCTTCAAGCATGAGTGCCTTGTTCACCAGATCAGGAAAGGTCGGGCAGTCACACACAACAAGCGGGTGCTGCAGAGTCTGGTTAAGGCCTTCCATGAAGTGCTCCTTTTTGGCAGCATCAGTGCTGACATCTTCAGGGGCATACCTTGAGAGAACACTGAACTTCTGCATGTACTCCTTGACAGTGCTACTACCTTGCTTCAGGGCTCGGAACTCACGCTTCTTGATGGCCATAATTCCGGAAGGAATGTGGGCCTTGCGGAATTCTTCCTTGAAGTCATTCCAAGTGATGTTTTGCTCAGCATGCATGGCCTTGAATCCATCCCACCAAGCTCTAGCAGTTCCCGATGCCACCTTCTCATGGTCCTCAGTGCATCCGACTAGTTCCAGCAGATCCTCAATGGTGCGGACCCAGTCGTCTGCATCTAGGGGTTCAGCAGTCTCGATGAAGGTGGGTGGTGCATGCTTCTTGAACTCCACCAACGTGGAACGTCCATTGCCGTTTCCCGCTGGCTGGCGGTTGACAGCTTGAGCAATCATCTGGAGGGCTACAGTGTTGGCTTGGCGTTCCTCTCGGAAGGCTTGGAGAAGCTGAGCCATGTCCATGTTTGGAGGTGGTGGCGGCGGTGGAACTTGTCCTTGGGTTTGGTCCTGACTGGCTCCTTCTCCGGCTTCTTGCTGCTGGGTAGAGGTACCAGTACGAGTTACAATAGGCATCATATTGGAGCGGTCAAGGTCTCATGATTGGGAAAGATGGGAGAAGTAATATAGATGGAATGCCTAGTAAGGGGGTTGGTATGACACTAATTGTTTTCATGCAAGGGCCAAAAGGCAAAACACATTCATTAAAATCCAAATGGGTGATGTAGTCGCTTACAAGTTCCCAAAGGAAAGCACGACGTCCATCAAACACATCAAAAGCAAACACAACACTACATGGTTTCATATGAACCATTACAAGGACTCGACTTCGCATAGGGGTACACGACCTATCCTACCATAGGGGTTACTAACGGGCACATCCGGGTTGCGAATGATGCCTAAGTGGCGGAATGCTTGGTCACGTAGTCTGGCTCTTCTGGGTCTTCCTCCTCGTCATCGGTTGCCTGACTTTCCTCTTCACTTGAAGGGGTGGGGGAGTGGAGGAGCTCAACACGGCGTTGCTTTGTCGGTGGTGCGAAGAGCTTGTGGTGTTGTTGTGGTGGTTCTCTATCCTTTGGGGGTCTTCTGCCTCGGTATGCGATTGCGGGCTGGCCAGGGGGAGCACCTTCCTTCTTGATCCTATCAGTCTTCTCTTGTGCTTGGCGAAGAAGTGCCTTGGTCTCATGGAGTTCCTTTCGGAGTTCCATTGATTCCGAGGACAAGTGTTGTGCCAAACTATCGGCACAAAGGCTGAAGTAGGTCTGGAATCGGAGTGGAAGTCCTTCTTCTAGTGGTGGAGCTGGTGCACTGCTCTCATCCTCACCTTCCTTCCGGTAAGGCAAGAAGCGGGTTGCCATCTCGTCTGCCATCTCGGGGAGAAGGTCTCGAAGGCGGGTGAGTGCCTTGAGGGTTGCCGTCTCGACGGCAAGAACTAGTGTTGCCATCTGGGGTCCCTCGAAGAACCAGCTTGTTGGAGAGTCATTGGCCTTCACGATCACTTCCACATGATACTCCGTCTCGGTGTCATTGATCCAATGCTCATGGTAGGTTAAAATGGGGGCTCGGTGGAACTGGCACTTCTTGAGGCTATCCTCGAGAAGCACGGGAAATCCGGTGGTCAGGAAGTCTTCGGGTACGGCAGCCATCTACAAAGGTTGAATGGGAGAGGTCAATAAGGGAAATATATCTTGGATTGGGTAAGCTTTAGAAAAGAAGAGAGGTTCAGATGGTCTCAAGCTAACTAACGTCCATGCTAACTAAGGCTTCCTACAGTCAGGATGGCTCTGATACCAGCTCTGTGGGGACCCCGACTCATGAGTCGTGATCACCGAATGCACGTTACAGTGATCCCAGAGATCGATGCTCACTGAACACACAGAAGCTGAATAACAAGAGTCTTACATCCATACATACTGTCTTACACAAATTATGACCATTACGGTCAAGTCTTACATAGATAAAGCCTTAAGGGCTGAACATCAAATGAAACACAAGCAGCGGAAATCTTCGTCGATAAGTAGAACCCATGCCATCTGCCTTAACCCTACAGGCATTCTGACTGGGAAACGTCCTAGTTCGCATGTTCGTCTCCAAAGAACTCTTCTCCAAACTCCGGTTCTTCCATGCCTGGCCAATTAAATAACCAGTGGCAAGCCAATGAGTACTTTGAATGTACTCGCAAGCAACCCATGTTTTGGTTCAAGATACAACAATGCATGATATAGGTAAATTTTTGCGGAAAGCTAGTTTTGAGTGCAATGACATGTTCAACAACTTGTAAGACATGCATCAGGAGAATTCAAGTAACCATGAGGACAGGTTACAGATATCAACATAAATAGAGTGGGCACCAACCCCAACTCAATCATGTCAAGTCCTTGGCTTGACCCAAGTAGTTCTTCCCACTTATCCAACAAACACACTGGTTTGTAAACACGTGGAATTAGTTTAAGCAGCACCGCCCAACTGTCCTTGACCGTGGACACGGCTATTCGAATAGTTTTACACTCTGCAGAGGTTGCACACTTTACCCACAAGATCCGGGGAACTTCCGTGTCATCCACGACCCGCGATACCTCAAGTACCCGGGGTAAGCACCCGATCACTATCTTTCCCTAGACGACACTAACATGGAGTCCACTCGTTGTTCTGTATCCTCACGATGAACATCATGCGAGACTCACTCAAGATCGTAACATCCGAGATGGGACCCAACGGTGTATCTGGTGCCCTGTGAAAACAGTCATGGCCGCCCTACCTGGCACGACCCCGT
The DNA here is from genome assembly GCA_032464435.1 of Aegilops umbellulata. Taxonomy (NCBI): domain Eukaryota; kingdom Viridiplantae; phylum Streptophyta; class Magnoliopsida; order Poales; family Poaceae; genus Aegilops; species Aegilops umbellulata. Next base: position 296,948,651 of record CP136057.1, read on the forward strand.
CCCGAGAGAGAGCACCAACTCTCCCCCGTCTCTAGTAATGCAGGCTCCAAGCTAGTATCGACCTAGGTAATCAATAATGCCCTTTCCCATATAAGGGTAGAGTGGTTGCGCATGTAAGGTTGGGACAGTCGACAAATCTTAAATCTAATCCGTTTTCGAAAACAACACACACACTTTCCTTGGTACACCACTTCGTCATCAAGTGGTTACCCATCTCATTGTCTCCCTCGGGCATAAGTGGCACCCGACGGGGTTTTCGAAAAGTCTTTGAAAACACTTTGACTCCACCACCATGCATATACCTGTCCCCTTTTTGCGTAGCAACTACTTTGGCATCCTATCTACTCCCACCGGCATAACCCTCATAAGAAGGTAGGGTCATGCATAGTGTAGGTACCAACGAGGAAGTAACGAAGGCAACCCACCAAAGTGGTTACCATCACATCATGATTTCGGAGCAACACTAATAAAGTGCTATATGACATGCATAAAAAGGGGTTTCATACACATGGTCAAAAAGCTGCTTGCCTGGCTCAGCAAAGTCTTCTGGGTCTTCAAAGTCTTCTGGTCGCACTCCTTCGTCAGCAACGCAATCTATCGTCGCAAAATAATAACGAGAAAATAAGGCAATAATAAAACAGAAAAACCAAAGTGCTGAGAAAAATGTCAACTCATTTTTGTAAAATACTAGGTTGAAAACTAAGAAGGGGAAAATTCCTAGTTTTGGATTTGGTGTAGCAGAATAGGAGAATTGGATTTACAAAGGCATATTTAAATGCTTAAAATCACATTTAAATATTTATAGTGGAGAAAAGGTTGCTGGATTTGAATGAAAGTTGCACCATTAAATAGGTTGCAATATTTTGGGAATTTAGAAATTGGAATTACTTTATTTGGACATATATTTTGTCCTGTGGAGTTTTTGGAAAAAGTGACAGAAAAGAAAAAGAAAAAGGGCACTGTGCCTGTTGGGCCAGAACAGCCGCAGGGCAGCAGGCCCAGCCAGAGAGGAGGCCCAGTGCACCAGTGCACGCGCGCGCGCCAGGTTCAACCCTGACGGGCGGGGCCCAGGCGTCAGGGCGACGTGCTGACGGACGGGCCCCACGGCCATCGTCGTCAACCCTGGGTCAGAGGGGGCGGCGAGCTCACCGGCGACGACGTAGGCCACGGTGAGGTCGGGTGACGGTACGACTGGACTCAGTGTCGAGTCGCCGTTCGGGTGGAGGTGGTGGACGTCACTGGAGTTGCCTGGCTCGCCGGCGACGAGGTCTCGCGGCGGAGAGGCTTCGGGTGTCGACGGCTCCAGCCGTTTCCGGCTGCAAAAGAGAGGGGAAACGGAGGGGAAATGATCAGGGAGGTGTGGAGGGCCCAGATCGAGAGAGAGGAGGGGCAGAGGGAGCCCGTACCCTGAGATCGACGGCGACCCGAGGCGGCGGAGCTCGAGCTCGATCTCGAGCTCGGGAGGCTCTGGGGAGGAACAGGGGGTGCAGGGGATCGACTAGGGGAGTGAGAGGGCGAGTGGTGAGGAGAGGGGAGCTCAGGGTGGCCTATAAATAGGTGAACGGCGAGGTCCAGTAGACCCGTGCGCCGGCGAGCTCATGCTCATCGCTGCAGGGCTCGGGAGGAGCTGGCGCCGTGTCTGGGGTGTTCCTGGGCGTGGACTACGCCGAGAGCAATAGAGAGAGGGAGTGGGGCGAGGTCAGGGGCGCGCGCGTGTGAGCGCACCATTGGCGCGCTCGGGCGGCCTCTGTTTGCTAGCACGGAGGCGCGGGGAGGAGGAGAGAGGAGGAGGACAGTGCCGTGGCGTGTCGCGGACGCCGAGGCACATTGGCAGGCGCGCGGGGGAGGCTCGAGGTGGTCGGAGGCATCGGGCAGAAGGCGGCTACAGTGCGGGAGCGCACTGTAGCGCGCTCCAGAGAGAGCAAATGGCTGGCATGCCATTTTTTTGGCAAGGTGGGCACGGCCAAGCATGTCTGGTAGCCCTAGGTACGAGTAAAGAAGAAGGGAAGGGCTTTGGATGCCCTGGCGAGCCGGTAGGAGAGGAGAGAGGGTGAGGGAGAGAGAGAAAGTGGCTGTCCAGAGAGGGAGAGATAGATTTTACCCCTCCAATAAGTGAGCTATGGGCTTGCCATTGTTACTAGAGGTGAAAGGGGTCTAGGAGGAGCTGTGGTAAAAAGCTTAGCTCAAGGAGAATAGTTTTAGTGGTCAAAATGGGGATTTTTGAAAAGCGGCAGAAGGTGTTTGATAAGGGTTTTGGCAAGCAAATGATTTCCAATTGCCATGATACTCCACAGGGTGAGATGAAACATATAATTAGGGCCTTCCATCAATTTGGAGCTTATTTGGGCAAAGTTGCCAATGCAACTTTTGTAAACCCTAGAATTTAGCAAAAATGGACTTGTGTAGATCTAGTTGAGAAAATCACTTCTCCTTGATGCACCACTTGGTGTAGTGGCCTCATTTGGTCATGTGAACATGCTCACAAAAGTTGGGGTCAAGGAGAGAAAGTTGGTAGTACAAACTTGATCAAATATGGTTCTGGTCAGAGAGGGTTTTGGGGCATTTTGGTGAACCAAAATGACTTTAATTGACATGAGGCTTTGCAAGGTGATCACAATATGCATTTGTGACTTGCTGGATTTTCCTTGGAATTTTATGAAAATATTTCCTGTAGAAATATTTCAAATCCTTGAAATGGGTACAAATGGTTTTGGGAGGTTTTGTCCAATATTTTGATCATAACCATGTGTTGAAACTCATATATATGAAAAATATATGTCCATTGAGTCTCCCTAATTTTTCTCAAATATTTTCAAAGCTTTTAAATAATTTTAACCTATTTAAGACCATTTCTGGCCTTAAGAAAAATCCTTTAAATAAAATAGGAAAATAACTTTCAAAATTATATTTTTGTGGTTTCTGGGTATCCTATATCTAATAGGTGTCAAATATATCTTTGGAAATATTTTTACTGCCGTTAATAAGTATTTGCAGTGCAAACCTCAATCCAGGGGTTTTTGGAAAACTAATTTTTGAAAATACTTTTTGGCCAAATTATTTTTGTAAGAAAATACTATATTGCTCTATACACATGGCATGATCATTGGGCAGAAGTTTGGGACAAGGAGATGAAGTATAGAAGGTGGAGTAGTTGACTATTAAGAGCACTTGAAAAACCACACAGAGAAACCAACTTCAAAATAAAAGCCAAATAATGCAAAAGTTTTTGTTGGTCCAAATTTTCATGCTTTACTAATGCAAATGACATGTTACAAAATGCAGGGTGTGACAGACTCGTACGACTACATCCATACATCATCCAGACATCTGCGAATACTCAAAGACACTACTGCTCTGCTGGTGCTACGGCGTCCTCCCCTGAAGCGGTCTCGGATCCCGAACTGACATGGTTAACGGAAACCATCGGGTTAAAGGTAACACGACGGCGCTGCCTCGAGGGCTCTCCCTCAGGGGCAGGGGTAGGATGAAGCATCAGGGCTACAGGGCTAGCGAGAAGTGAGATGCACTCGGCAGGAGTACTGAGAGGATTGGCGGCCGAGACGCCCGTGCTACTCGGGGGAGTAACTGCGAAATAGGGGAGCTAGAACTGACTGGGACATAAGGGGTAAATCCCAGTGAAGACAGAGTAGTGGCGGATCTAGAAGTGACCAAAGTAGTGGCTAAGGCAGTATGGGTATGAGTCAGCTCTCGAGCCAGCTCGTGGATCATGAGATAGCTAGCAGTGACATAACGAGCAAGGTGGCTAGCAACACTATCAGACTCCGAATCAATGAGAGGTAAATGGACACGACCGTTGTCGTGCAGAGATGGGTAGTAGTAGAAACCTGGGTGGTTCTGCATTCGGACCTCGTTGTAGTGAAGCTCAACAAGGACCTCGAATGTAACAAACTAGACAGCCTAAGAAGCGGTGGAGGCATAACCGGTCCGTGAAGTGCGAGTATAAGAGCTGGAATTGGAACTAGTGCGTAGAGTGACCACTGCGTGATAGTCATATACTGAATCAGCTAGATGCTCCCGGTACACGCGATAGATTGGGTCGTCTCTGAGAGGGTACAGCCACCGCCACACGTTGCGAAGGAGGTGCAGCGACGTATAAGGAATCAGCTGCAACTGGCACGGATACGGCACCGGAGCCATCTACACCCACAACCGTTAGCAGGTTAGCATAAAAATGTATAAACCGAATGCATACAACTCAACAATCAGCACAAATTACTACCGGCACTCAACTTAAACTCGTATCTAGCGTCCAGTTAACGCATCGTAGTCCAGCATGGCCTACAGTCAGCGCGCCTCTGATACCAAGCGCTGTGGCACCCCGGCTCAGAGCGACCGGTTTACCATGCATTGCCATCCCAGAGACCATGTCTTCAGGCAACACACAACATCTTGGTACAGAAAAACAACCGCTTTATTGATGCTAGCGGAACAGAGTTTACATTACAACAGCTGTCGAGGCCAAGCGGCGCACTCGGTGCGGCCGAACAATATGTACATTATTTAGTGAACATAAAGGGGGGCTCGATCCGAACAACTACGTGGCAGCATAATAATGTCGTGGCGGAAGCTCCATATCACAGGGACACCGATGTGGACACGATCTAGACTTGAAGAGCGCTCCTCTCCAACGATACTTTCCTGAAATCTGGCATGACACGCCAGGTCAGTACATTGAATGTACTTGCAAGCTCACAACAGGCATAATCATAATGACAAACAATATCATGATATTTAACCAATTATTAATAATGCAACACTATATGTCAACATGCTGTGATCATGCTCGAACGTCCCTCGGGACAGCTTACCAACTGTGATCATCTCTGGATCACAAACCACCAATGTGGTCTTTCTCAAGAACAACTCGTGATCCCTACGGCGATCACAACCACGACCATCATTTGATCCCAAATGCCTTGATGGCCTTTCTGCCATCCATTAACAATGCAAAGTTCATAGCTTGGTGTGCAATTTTTATTAGACGTTGACTCATGGTGGGACCTACTACGAGGTGTCCGTGACCGTGGACTCAACTATCGATAGATTACCACTCTGCAGAGGTAGCACACTGTACCCACACCACGAAACCCATGGCCTCGTACTCCCATTCGGGTGGACCAGCGGCATTCTGACAAAACCCTTCCATTGCCACAACACTCTCCCGGCCACTTCGACCCAAATCCCCAACGGGCTGGTCCTGGGTGGCCCCGTGTCTACCAAAGACACCCCGACCACCGTCGTGGTCAAAACACTCCCACTCGGGGACTCGGTACCATAATGTCATCAATGAGCACACAAGATTATGCCTTCTTACCGGGCCAGGGCAAGCACGGCATAACCTTCCCTAGTTGGAGGCACCGACCAGAGGCCATGTCAATGGAGCGAATCAAGGCCTTCCCACAAAGGCAAATGTGGTTGCACTGGAAAGAAACTCGATTCAGTGGCACCATGACCCAGTCAACGGTATATTCAAGTTGAGTTATATTCAGGTTCAACTTTAAACTAAAAATGACCGGTGTCATAGCATGCCATGATATGCAAAACAACACATGCATCATACAATGATAATAATGACTGAGGGAGTCCTGGATTAGGGGGTATCCGGACAGCCGGACTATATCCTTTGGCCGGACTGTCGGACTATGAAGATACAAGATTGAAGATTTCATCCCGTGTCCGGATGGGACTATCCTTGGCGTGGAAGGCAAGCTTGGCAATACGGATATATAGATTTCCTTCCTTGTAACCGACTCTGTGTAACCCTAGCCCCCTCCAGTGTCTATATAAACCGGAGGGTTTAGTTCGTAGGACCGAGGACAACAATTATACCAAAGGCTAGCTTCTAGGGTTTAGCCTCTTCGATCTCGTGGTAGATCAACTCTTGTAATACTCATATCATCAAGATCAATCAAGAAGGAGTAGGGTTTTACCTCCATCGAGAGGGCCCGAACCTAGGTAAAAACATCGTGTCCCCCGTCTCCTGTTACCATCCGCCTAGATGCACAGTTCGGGACCCCCTACCCGAGATCCGCCGGTTTTGACACCGACATTGGTGCTTTCATTGAGGGTTCCACTGTGCCGTCACCGTAAGGAAGGATGCCTCGTCTCGTTGTTAAAGGCAAAATTACCGCCGGGGGAGCCCTGGCTGTCGGCCAAACTCTTCGGCTAGGCAGTTTCATCATGACCGCCCGTTCGGCTACTGCACCGATGATGACCTCTCGAGTCATCGAAAACAGCCTCCACGTCGGCTCGGAATTTGCCGAGTAGAGGGATCTGATGGAGCTCTCTTCCCTGAACGAGCTCTTGGATCGCATCGCCGCCTTGGGAGTCGCTACGTACTATGATCGGATTAGGCTTAAACCCGATCAGAGGGAGATTAACTCTCCACCGGTCACCCATCATATCGCGGTGGTGGAGGAACAATGCGGCGATTCTTCCTCTATCTTGAGGACTAACTATGTCCGGATTCCTGAGCTCTCCGAGCCGGATACCCATTTACGGGAGGACATCACCCAAGCACCAAAACTAGAATCAGGGAGCGGGCCAGACTCATTGGGCAACATCCCGGAACCCGAACTTCCAAGATCGGAAACTCCTCTGCCCCTGGGTCTCAGATCGAGTAAGGGTTCGGACACAAATCCACCCACCCACCCAAACATAAACGATCTTTCCAACATTAGGCAAGATCCCCAGGAAACAATACATCATTATTGGGCCAGATTCCTCCTTGTGATGAACAAGGTTAAGGACTATCGCGAGGAAGACGCAGTCTCATTTTTCTGCAATAATTGCACGAACAAGGTATCCTTAATGACATAAGTCGCCGTGACATATCACGCTTCGCTGACTTGGCGTCCATAGTACGAAAGTACTGTGCGATGGAAAGCGCCTGGAAAACTGAAACGAAGTTTTGAGATAATCCGGCTCTAAATATACACCCAGTCCGAAGTAAAAGGGTGCACTATCATAAGACACCCGAGTTAATTACAAAGAAGCAAAAACCCTCAACAGGGCGTGGAACCTTATTGGAGGGATGGCTCAACGGACCCTGCAAAATTCATAGTTCAGCGGATACCATACCAACACACAGCCTTAGAGCATGTTGGGTACTCTGGTAGGTGGCCAAAAGTGGTGAGGATCTTCTCATCCCAGACGCCACAGAGCACCATCCCGGGGATAACAATACGGTATTAACAGTCTTTGAGACATTCGCATCTAATAATAGGCGAAATAGAACCCTTCGCAGCCTTGCCGAAATCTGCCATGTGGAAGCAATAAGTCCATGGAGTGACACGGCTATTACCTTCAATGCCAGTGACGAATCTAAATTCCAAACAGCCCGGGCACCAGCTGCACTAGTCCTCAGTCCAATTGTGGACGGCTTTCGACTCACCAAAGTACTCATGGACGGCGGTAGTGGATTAGACCTCATCTACGAGGAAACTCTTCAAAAAATGGAAATATACTGGAACCGCATTGAGCAAAGCAGCACAACCTTCAGAGGAATCATCCCCATTCGGGAAGCACGCCGTGCTGGAAAAATCACACTAGATGTGGTATTCGGCATGCCGAAGAACTATAGGTCCGAAGAAATTACATTCCAAGTGGCCCTGTTCAGTAGCGGATACCACGCCCTTTTAGGGCGGGAGGCGTTCACGATCTTCCAAGTCATACCCCATTACGGCTACATGAAGCTCAAAATACCCGGGCCCAACAGAATCATCAGTCTTGCCAGTGATCCGGACACAGCACTCCGCGCCAAAAACAAAACAGCCGCATTGGCCCTCGAGGCATTATCCGAAGCCCTTGCGGCCGAAGAATTAACTGCGCTGCGCTCCACAGTGGATAGGGACGACGTGATACTCGACAAAAGATCCAAGTCCACCTCTTTTAAACCAGCGGATGAAATAGTTAAATTCCAAGTCCACCCAACGGACCCTACAAAAAAAGCCTCCATCGGGGCACAGTTAAACCCCACCGTGGACGCCGCACTACGAGAGTTCCTGCGCTAGAATTGGGAGATATTCGCCTGGCAACCCTCAGATATGCCAGGAATCCCACGCAGGCTGGCCGCGCGCAGCCTTAATATTCTAAAAGGATTCAAGCCGGTCAAGCAGACTCTCCGGCGTTTCTCTGAACCCAATAGACAAGCTTTGGGAGAGGAACTAGCCAAGTTATTGGAGGCCGGATTCATTAGAGAAATAAAACACCCTGACTGGCTAGCAAACCTGGTGATGGTACCAAAGAAGGACAAATCCTGGCGCCTATGTGTCGATTTCAAGGACCTCAACAAGGCTTGCCCAAAGGATATCTTCCCCCTCCCCCGCATCGATCAAATTATCGATGCTACCACAGGACACGATTCATTGTGCTTCCTCGACGCATACTCCGGCTACCACCAAATCAAGATGGCGGAGTCCGACCAAGCCGCAACGGCATTCATCACACCATACGGCCCGTTTTGTTTCAACACAATGCCTTTTGGGCTCAAAAACGCCGGTGCAACATATCATCGCATGATTCAAACATGTCTGGAAAACCAGATCGGCAAAACAGTGGAGGCATACATAGATGATGTGGTCGTTAAAACCAAACACGTCGACTCTCTAATAGATGACTTGAGGCTCACGTTCGACAACCTCCGAACATACGACATCAAGCTCAATCCGGAAAAATGTGTTTTCGGTGTACCGGCCGGAAAGCTCCTGGGCTTCATTGTCTCCAGTAGAGGAATTGAAGCAAATCCGGCCAAAATCCGAGCTCTGTCACGGTTGGCTATCCCAACGGACCTCAAACAAATCCAGAAATTAACCGGATGTGTGGCGGCTCTAAGCCGCTTTATCTCCCACTTAGGAGAAAAGGCATTATCCCTTTATCGCCTCCTTCGGCGCACTGAACACTTCGAGTGGATGGATGGCACCACAGCCGGATGGGAAGAAATAAAAGCCATACTGGCAACCAAGCCAATCCTGGCCGCGCCAAACATCGGCGAACCAATGTTGTTGTACATTGCGGCAACCCATCACGTTGTAAGCGCAGTGCTCGTCGTCGAACGAGAAACGGACGGACATAAATTCCCCCTTCAAAGGCCGGTATATTATGTATCAACTTTCCTCACCCCATGCAAATCACGGTACCCACATTATCAAAAGATAGCGTATGCGGTATTCATGGCATCCCGGAAGCTGCGACACTACTTTCAAGAGTGTTCAATTACAGTAGCCTCGGAAGTGCCACTTAATGATATTATAAACAACCGCGACGCCACGGGCCGGATTGCCAAATAGGCCATTGAGCTCCACCCATTCGACATAACATACAAGCCTCGGTGATCCATTAAGTCGCAAGTATTGGCCGACTTTGTCACCGAATGGACGAAAGCCGAACTCCCTAAAGAGTACGGCCCATACTCCAATTGGATCATGCATTTTGACGGCTCTAAAATGCTGGCTAGTCTGGGGGCTGGCGTCGTCCTGACGTCCCCAACCGGAGATACAGTTCAATACGTACTCCAGATATTGTATACAGACTCCAACAACGCAGCCGAATACGAGGCCCTGCTGCGTGCTCTTCGGATGGCAGTTTCCATGGGCATTCGACGCCTGGAGGTGCGTGGGGATTCGAACCTCGCAATATCCCAAATAAATGGAGACTTTGATGCTAAAATCCGAAAATGGCGGCCTATCGCAACACCGTCCTCAAGATGTCAGCTCGGTTCGAGGGGCTCGAATTCCACCATGTGGCTCGAGAAAACAATCAGGCGGTGGATATCCTCACCCGCGTCGGTGCAAAACGCGATGCGTTCCCACCCAACATCTTCTTGGAGAGGCTGTTTAAGCCATCCGCGATATGGGAAGGGGACAACGGTAACAATAGTCCGGACCCAGCCACACTGCCCGATAGTGAACACTCTGACATAATCGGAGGCCCTGCCACCAAAATAACATCTTCAGCCCAAGAAATAATGGCCATCATCGCCCCGTGGATAGAACCATTCCTGGCCTACCTAACTAGGCAGGAACTTCCCGCGGACCAAAATGAGGCACGCTGCATAGTGCGGCGATCTAAATCCTACAGGGTCCATGAGGGACAGCTTTATAAGAAAAGCACTACCGGAGTCCTTCAAAGGTGCATCTCCGAAGAGGAAGGGCGGAAGCTTCTGGCAGAAATTCATGCCGGACTTGGCGGCCATCACGCCGCAGCCCGGGCCCTTGTAAGCAAGGCCTTCCGTACAGTTTTTTATTGGCCGACGGCCCGGGCAGATGCACAGGACTTGGTCCAATGCTACGTCGGTTGCCAGCTTTTCGCAAACCAAAGCCATATGCCACCCACCGCCCTCCAAACAATCCCCATTACCTGGCCCTTCGCGGTCTGGGGGCTTGACATGGTTGGACCCCTTAAAGGGGGAACCCATAAGAAAAAATACTTACTGGTCATGGTGGATAAATTCACCAAATGGATAGAAGCCCAACCTGTTAAAACGGCCGAATCCGGACCGGTGATAGACTTCATATCCAGGGTTGTACATCGTTATGGCGTCCCCCATAGCATAATCACTAACAATGGCACGAACTTCACGGTCGACGAGGTAAAACTCTGGTGCAGCAACATGGGCATCAAGCTCGATTATGCTTCTATCTATCACCCACAAACTAACGGTCAAGTTGAGCGAGCAAATGGTCTTATCAAGAGCGGCATCAAACCCAGATTAGTGCGGTCCTTAAAGGAATCTAAGACGCACTGGGTAGAGGAGCTCGACTCCGTACTTCGGGGGCTACGGACCATGCCGAATCATACTACCGGATACACACCCTTATTTATGGTGTACAGCGCAGAAGCGGTTCTGCCCTGCGACATAATTCATGACTCACCTCGAGTGCGCATGTACGAAGAAAGAGAAGCTGAGCTTGATCGACAGGACAGTACGGACGCCCTGGAGGAGGAGCGTGGTGTGGCAAAAGCGCGTTCCGCATTCTATCAGCAACAGGCTCGAAGATACCAAACCAGAGAAGTACGGGCCAAAACTTATAACGTTGCCGAACTAGTTCTACGCCTGCGGGCGAAGAAAAAGACCAAGCTTGATGTCGATGGGAAACGACACCTATGGGATCATGAGAATCCTTTTCTGCGGTTGCAGGGCGCGGGGGCCATGAGAAGAGCAGATCGAGCAGGCAGTACATGATTCCTTTACCCAGGTTCGGGCCGCGAAGATGCGTAAAACCCTACTCCTGCTTTGGTGGATTATATGTTTGTGTTCTTGAGCTAGCTATGGGGCGTGAGGAGCTCCAAAAAGCCGAATCCTCTTCCTGGTCGCCTGGGGCCTCCTTTTATAGGGAAAGGGGCTGCCACAGTGGCACACAGGAGGTGGAAAGGGTACAGTGATGCGAGGTTATTCCTCGCATTACATGACAAGGTGCATTTAATGCGCCTTGCTTAGGTGTCCTTGCTTTATCGGGGGCGAGGGAGAGCCCTGTCTCATCCGTCGCCGCTCTCTCCCGCGTCGACACGCGCCCTGGCCAGTGGTGCCTGCGATGCCATGTAGGCGGGCAGGCAGCTGAGGTGGTGCAGCGGTGTGTCGGGGCGGACGGGCGTCCCCCCGCGAGCACCTATGGGGCCGGAGCCCCTTTCGTTGTCCGGCGAGGGGGGCGGAGGGAGCGCGGAGAGCAGATCGAAGCGGGCACACGGGCGGTTTACCCAGGTTCGGGCCGCGATGGACGCGTAAAACCCTACTCCTGCTTAGTTGTATTCGACTGGGGAGCTCGGGAGCTTGGAGAGCTAGCTGCACCGAGCGTATGGCTGTCTGGAGGCCGAGTCTCCGAATCCCGGAACCTCCGAACCCCGGAACGCGGAACCCGAAGCCGGAACCCCCTCTACGTTGCACACGGGCCTCCTTTTATAGCGCAAAGGGGTCACCGACAGGTGTCAACGTAGGAGAAAGGGGTAAAAGTGTAAAAGGGGTGGTAGCTGTAATAGTGCGGGAACGGTGGCGCTACAGTGCGGCACAGTGTTATCATACCTACTTCTGACGGTAGGGGACAAGGGCATTAAATGCCCGTCACGGTCGCCCGGACAGCACCGAGGCGGACCGTTAGGTGCGCCACCGTTCGCCACGATGGCGGCTGCATGCCACCGCATGCCCCAGGCTGCGCGGTGCCTCGCCACGTGTCCTCGGGGGAAGCCCCGGAGCGACGCGTGGCGGGCGAGCTGGAGCGCAGTCTTGAGGTGGCGATCTTGCCGCGGCAAGTGGCTTGCCGCGGGGGTCGTCTTCCTGAGCCTGATAGCGTGCCAGCTATCAGGCCTTGCCGGGGCGCTTGGCGCGCCACGGCTGGCTTCTCTTGTGGAGCCTGGGTTCGGCCTTCCCGACAAGCTCCTCTTGTCGGGGGCTCGATCTTCTGTCTCGTATACTTTGTTCTTGGATGGCCTTACATGGGCTCAGTCGTCCCGGCAAGCTCCTCTTGCCGGGGTCTTGTCTTCTCGGCCCGGCAAGCTCCTCTTGCCGGGGGCCTTGTCTTCTTGGCCCGGCAAGCTCCTCTTGCCAGGGGCCTTGTCTTGAATGCTTGGTCTTCTCTTGGCGCTTCCGGGGCGGGCCTTGCCGCAGGGTGCTACGACTGCCCGTGCACAAGTCTGGGGTACTAAGGTACCCCTACTTTAGTACACCGACAGGAGCCCCCGGGCCTGGGCCACACATGGTGCCGAGCGTTGTTGGGCCAGGCCCTAACGGTGCACGGGCACGCATGGCCTTGGTCGCGCTGCTCCTTAACTCCGCATCCGCCGCGCCTTCCCCAGGCGGCGCGCGCTTACCGCGGCGCCGTGGGGGCGGGGCGTGCGGGGTGAGCGTGACGTGGGTGGCGTGCGCGGGGCTGAACCGCACAGGCGCGCGTCACGTCGCGCACGATTTCTCGATGGCGAGAATGGAGTGTCCGCCCCTTCCCCATATAAGGCAGAGGAAGCGGGAGCGGTTCCCCTCCTTCGCCCTTACTGCGTCCTCTCCCTTCTCCAGAGATCCCATCTGCGCTCCGCCTCCATTTTTCCTCCGCCGCTTGCGCGCACTTGCGGAGCTACCGGATTCTTCGTCTCCCTTCGCTCGCCGCCCCCGCCATGGCCCCGAAGACTGAGAAGGCGAGGGCGGAGAAAACCAAGAAGGAGAAATCGGAGCACGCGGCGATGCTCACCTTGCTGCGGAAGCAGAACCTCGTCTTCGCGCTGAAGCTCGGCGCGCGGGAGCTCTGGAACAAGTACTACTTGTTCTGGGCCGAGGAGACCAAGGCGCATCCCCGCACCCGAGTCTATCCGGCCGCCGCCAAGGGCAACTACCCCGGCGGGTATTATTTCTTCGCAGCCTTCTTCCACTGCGGTCTTTGCCCTCCTTTTTCTGATTTCTTCTGCGACATAATGAACACCTTCGGCCTCCATCTTCTTGACTTCACTCCCAACGCCGTCCTCACGATGGCGGTCTTCGCGCATATGTGCGAAAACTACATTGGGGTGTATCCAAACGTCGCGCTTTTTAGGCACTTCTTCATCCCTAGAGTAGAGGCCGGCGCCCCCCTCGCTGGAGGGATATCTTGGGTCTTCCGCCTGAACAAGAAGGATTCCTACTTGCCGGGGGAGCTCCGCGGCAAATGGGAGGAGTGGCGCGCCGACTGGTGCTGGGTCGTCGAGGACCAGCCGCAATCCTTCACCGCGCCGCGCACAACACCTGTCATGCGCGGCAAGGAATGGAGCGAGCTGGATTCGGACGACGGCAAGCTCAACGCCGCCCTCATCAGGATTCTCCGTCTTCGGACAGCGAGGCTGTCCGTCGGAGAGGTGGGCGCAGACTTCCTCCGCCGCCGCATCGCCCCTCTTCAAGATAGGAAGAGGCCAGCCGGGGAGTATAGCAACGCGGCGGACATAATGAGGCTGCGCCCCGGGCTCAACTTCAACTTCACTTCGGTGGAGCTGAAGGGGATGGTCCGGGAGCTGTTCAAGCATGACCCGGCCCACCCCGAGTGGTTCAGGGAGCCCCGGGGAGTTGTGCCTCTTTGCAACAGCTCGGCCCGGGATTCCCTTCGCGCCATGATGCCCGCGTGCGACTCGCACGGCGTCGACCGCACGTGGATTCCGCCCAGGCCAGACGTCATCTTGAACTTCTTCGACAACCTGGCGGAGGTGGCGAAGAAGAAGGACGAGGCCCAGGGGCTGACGCGGGACACCACCGCGCGAGAGGCAGCCTGCATAGCTTCTTGGGCTGAAGAGGCCACCGCAGCCGCAGCGGCCGGGGAGTTCGGCTTCTCGCCCGAAGAGGCGGAGGCCGCGGAGGCGTCCCGCCAAGCGGAGGTGGCGGAGATCTGCGAACTGCTGAAGCTGCCCCCCGACGAGCTCGCCGGGGTTCCCTCTCTGAGGCACTCCGGGATCCAGGGGATCTTGATTGAGGCCGCGGCGAGAGCCATCGCCGCTGGAGGACAAGGAGCCACAGCGCAGGACGCTGGGTCCAGCGGGCTCGCCGGGGTGGAGGAGGAGGTCGGTGGTGACGACGACTCCGACGGATCCTTGGAGCTCTACGCCGATGACCTTCCCTCAGCGTCGGAGACCTCTTCGTCCCGTGTAAGCCCCCGGCGCTCTCCAGCGAAGCGTCTCCGCAGGACGGCGATGGGGGCAAAGGCGCCGGCCTCCCGGCAACAACCACCCCGCCAAGCGGCACGAGCCTCCCGGGGGAGCCAGGTTGCGACGAGGGCGCCCGGCGCGTCAGCTACGTCAGGGGCGCCCCGTGAGGCAGCGCCGCACGAAAAGGAGCCCTTGGAGGGTGGAGCGGCGGCTCCGCCCTCTCCCCGGGCCCCGGCAACCGTCGGGACCGCCAAGCGCCCGAGGGAGACCCCGCTGCCCGCTCCCCGCGTGGCCGTGCGTCGGGTGGAGTTTGATTTCTCCGCCCTGAGTGACGACGACGACGAGGACGAACGGGAGTAAGAGCTTTTGAGGCTTCGCATCTTCATGGACTCGGCCTTGATTGTCGCAGGCTCTGATCTTGTTCCTCGTCTTAACTTCAGGACCTTGGCGGAGCGAGCGGCGAAGAAAGCCAAGGCGCCCGCGGTCGAGGTTGCGGGCGACTCGCCCACCGTGGCAACTGGGGGCGTGCCGGAGCCCAGCCCGCCGGATCCGAGCGCTGCTCCGAGGGGCGGCCCTCTGCGTAGCCCCCAGCGCGGCCCCCAGCGTAAGTCTGGGTTCCGTACTTTCGCCTGTCGGGCGCGTTTGAGGGATCGTCCCCGCGCTGGTATCTTGATAATGCTGTCTCGTGCAGAGGTGGAGCCGCAGCCGCAGGAGCGGCCAGAAGCCGCCCCCGAGGAGCCGCGGGCCCCGCCGTCCCCGCCAAGGCCGAGTTCCCCGGTAAAGGGGAGCACCCCGCCAAGGGCGAGCACTCCGCCGAGGGCGAGTACCCCGCCAGGGGGGGGTAGCCCGGCGAGGGTGGTGACCCCGCCAAGGAAGAGCTCCCCGGCGAGGGAACCCGCCGCCGATGACGTCTGCCAAGGTAAGCTCTGTGACTTAGTCATCTTGGGTTCGCCTTTTCCTTTCGGGTGTTTGCTTGAATTTCTTTTGCTCTCTGTTCTCCTTCTTCTAGATTCCCCTCCCCCCGAGCAGATGGAGACGGAGGTCATCATCATCGAGGAGGAGGAGGGCGCGCGCGGCGGCAGCGGCAACGCCCCTGTCGCCGAGGACGCGGCGGAAGCTGCCGAGTCATCCGCGCAGGAGACCGCCCCAGCGTCGGCCGCAACGGCCGGGGAGGGGGACGGCGGTCGCACTGCCGACCCGGAGGCAGCAGGAGCATCAGGTGCTGCGCCGGCCGCCGACGCCTCCGCCGAAAAGGAGCGGGCGGGCCATTACCTTGAAGCCCCCAATGGCATCTTCATCCAGGTGCCATGGGGCTCTTCTGCGCGGGCCCCCGCGGAGGGCGAGGCCCTTGATGGGGAGGTCCTCGCCTCCGCGGGCCTGAAGATTGTCGAGGCGCCCGGCGGGGCCGAAGAGCCCGAGGAGGAGAAGCTGCTTCGCCGGCTCCTGGCCCTTTACCGGGCTCGGCAGGCGAAGCTTGCTTCCCGGGAGGCCCTCGCTGCGGGGGCCGCCGTCGAGATGGAGAAGCGTGCGACGGAGCTCCGCGCCGCCAACCAAGCTGCCCTCCGCGGCGTGGCGGAGGAGCGCGAGAGGCTCGCCGGGGAGTACCAGGAGTGGGTGCTGCAGAAGGCCGACGCCGAAGAGCAGCAGCGGCTCGCCGGGGAGGAGCTGTCCCGGCGAGAGGGAGCGCTTGCCCAGCTGCAGGCCAATCTCAACTCCCACGAGGAGGAACTTGCCGCTCGGGAGCGGGCCCTTGGCGAGGAGCTGAAAGGGGCGAAAGCCGCCGCGGCTGCCGCGGAGGCCGCCAGGGAGGAGCTTGCCGCCAAGGTCACGCAGCTGGAGGAGTCGTTGAAGGCGAGCGCGGAGAGGGTCGGCGCGCTCAATGCGGAGCGGGAGAAGGACGCCCACGCCAACTCCGAACTCCAGGCGCGTCTCTCCAAGCAGGGCGACGAGCTGAAGGCCGCCAAGGACTCCATCGAGGCCCTGGAGCTGAAAGTCTCCGCGCTGGAGGAGGGGCTCCGCAAGGAGCGAAGCTTGGCCGAGAGCGCCAACACCGCGGCCGAAGACTTCCGTCGGACCGTCGCGGTGTGGACCGAGGACCTGGTGTCTTCTGCATCCAACATCGACCAGGAGTTGCTGGCGTTGAAGTTGGAACACCTCATCTACTCTCCGGACCCGGACCTCCCTCACAGCGCCAAGCTCAGCCT